>CM076963.1:10067321-11377321 GCA_039566865.1 Aurelia coerulea
TGTTAGCCACACTGTGAAGAGAACACAAGTTTGAAAGGCCTCAATGTTTTTTGCAACACCGGGTTTTTTGCTAACACCGGGTCCGAATTTTTCAATGAAAAGTTATCGAAGTGCTTCAATGACTGCTTCCCACTTAAAACATTGCCAAAAAAACGCCTGACAAACCATGGATGAACCTGAGAAAGTGCATACGCAAGAAAAACAAGCTCTATAAACTTTTTCTTTCTCGAAAAGATCAAATCTCAACTGAGAAATGTACAAAAACATTCTAACAAAATGCTTAAGGCAAGCAGAAGCTAATTACTTCAATGACATCTTAAGTGACAAGGCAAACGCTGTTTTAGTCCAATGCTAAATCCAAAAAAGAGCAAAACGGTATCTAGCATCCTAAACTACAATAAAGAAAAACGCACCCTTAAAACAGACGCAGATATTGCCAACCGACTTAACACCTTTTTTTGCAGTATTGGTAGCATAATTAGTAGTAAAGTAGCTACTACAAGTACCCACTTCTCCAATAGAAAACCAGAATGAAAATTCCTTCTTTATCACCGAGGTTACTAAACAAGAGATCCTCAACGAAATAAATCGCTTAAAGCCTGGTAAAGCAGCAGGGAATGATGGCATAAAACCTGACATCATCAAAGAATGTGCTGACTTTGGTTGACCCCCTCACACATTTGTATAACCTTTCATTCCAAACCGGCGTCTTCCCAGATACTGGAAAATTGCTAAAGTGATCCCCATCTTCAAAAAAGGAGAAAGAGCAGATGAAGATAACTATCGCCCAAGAAAAAATCCTTGAGAGACTTTGCAAACGTTTATTAGACTTCTTAAAAAAACACAAAATTCTATACAAGCTGCAATTTGGTTTCCGAGAAAACCACTCTACTGCTTTGGCACTAACTGAAGCCTTAAATGCAATATACACTAGCCTTAATGAAGGGAACTTTGTACTCGGGGTTTTCCTCGACCTCAAGAAAGCCTTTGATACAATTGACCACAACATCTTAGTAAAAAAGCTAGAACATTACGGTCTTCGTGGACTTTCAAGCAAATGGTTTACTAGCTACCTTTCAAATCGAAAACAATTTACTTACGTAAACGGCCACCGCTCTAGACTTGGCACAATCCACACAGGTGTCCCGCAGGGGTCTGTCTTAGGCCCTATACTCTTCACAATCTATGTCAACGATATGGCCAACGCTACAAAATTACAACCACGACTTTTTGCAGACGACACCAATATTTTCGCGTCTGGCAAAAATATTGATGTGCTGATAGAAGACACGAATGCAGAATTACAAAAATTGCATACTTGGTTCAAAGCAAACAGATTGAAACTAAGCATAGAGAAAACTTCCTACTGCATCTATTCCCCCAAAAAGACTAATCCCACACCAAACACCAGCATCAAAATTGGAGAAGATATCAAAAGGTCTAGCTACGTCAAATACTTAGGATTAACCATAGATGAAAAACTTACATCTAGAAGAATTAGGGTCTAAAATAGTTCGCTATGCTTCAATATTTCGTAAAGTTAGACATCTACTTCCTAGAAATTGTTTACAGTCCCTCTACAATGCATTCATTCAGTCTAGAATAGACTATGCCATTGAAATTTATGGTGATGCTTGAACTCAGGTTCACCAAAATAGAATACTCAAAATTTTGCAGTACAAAAATATATGCACGTCAACCAATGCTATACACAGAGATTTCAGTGTGCTAAAAATCTGCTGATTTAAAGTCTTGGTTCTTTGCCTCCATCTTCTTACAAGTGTTTAGTATTTCACCTACCAAATACAATCCAAAGAAATGTACCAGAAAGATCAGTCATCTACACAACCTTTTTCAGATTGGACCTTGTGATGGTCTTTATACAATATTTTTCAAATAGACCTTTGGCAGAAAGAATATTAATTATTTAAATTAATATGTTATTCTTATTGTTGGCATAATTAAAAATAACTCTTACCAATACTTTTCAGAACATTTGAAAATTTGCAGACTTGTTTGAGAAGATCTCCATATGTGATTTTACATGTATCACCAGGATTGTTGCCCTCCCTGCAAAATAACATAAGCATCATTTGGCAAAAAGAAATAAACAACTGGATGCATCAGAGCACCATCACCTTGCTCTTCTAAATCAAACTTTCTAAATTGAGCAACAAATGATGCCCTTTGCTTATCATCCAAACAATTTAATGTGCACAACGCAAAGACAACATATCACAATTCTGGTGCTTTGAACATAAACATATTTTGAACAAAATTCTAAAGCATTGGCAAGTCTTAATTCAAATTTTGATGCTACTGCTATCATAGATTTTTCAAGAAACAAATTTGCGATGTAAATTGTATCACATGGAACATGGTTTTATGGTACCTCAAATACAGTATCAGCTGATAAAAAATATCAAATTTTAATTTGCAAGAAGCTTTCTTTTTGAATTCAACAACACCCTTGTTCATATTAATTGAATCACTGGTAATTAGCAACGCATTTTGGCAATATAATAACATGTGCAGCTGCTCTAACCATTTCGCTATATGTAGTTGCTCTACATCCATTGTTCATGTAGACTACAAATTTTGATGTCATTTTTTCAAAATTCTGTGTGAATTTGTTATCAAGTCATAATGAAATTAATCCTTTGAAAACAGTTTTGTCAGCAATGCAGAATCTCTTTCTGTACAACATATCAAAAAGCTGCTTGAATTTGCAGGGAGAATTTTTCTGTGATAATTCACTTGATGATGAAACTTAGGAATGTACCCGATATCCAGCTAGCCGGATAATCCAGCCAGATTTTACCATCTTGCCAGAAATCCTGTTCCAGCCCGATTTCAGATAGTAGTGCAGAAACATATGTATTTGAGTATTTTTTGGATGTAAATTTGTGGCAACATACTTTTCTCTGTTCTTTATGATGCCAAGCAACAGAAAAACATTGGTGCCAATTTTTCTAAATAGTTTTATGGCTATTTTATTGAGTTTTTATTCTTCGGGAATACATCATTGAGAAGTATGACATTTTAACACCAGGCCTAAATTTACAGCTCTTTACAGAATGGATAATGCTATTTTTTGTTTGTCATGTTCCTAGAGGATCTCATTATCGTCTTTCATCTACTGTTTTTCCTTAGACTTGAATGTCAGGAGAACCTTGTAACAGAATTTTGAGCTTTTGGGGGCCTTTTATCAGAAAAGGGGTCAACTTTAAAGGATTTTTAGAAAGTTGAGGTAAAGCTAAAAATTGGGTATAGACATGCAGCCTGAGGGGGGCTTGCAAAATGCAATACAGTAATATTTCATTTTTAAAATGTTTTTGACAGGGACGCCGGAGAGATGGTAGGGCAAGGGAGGCGACTAGAAGCGTAAGGGCAATTGAAACCAAAGGTGAGCGAAGCGAGCCTAAAAATTGGGGGGGGTCCGGGGGTACTCCCCTGGGAAAATTTTTGTGGCCACGCCCTTTAGATTGGCTTAAAATGCTATCAAAACGTTTTAACGAATATTAATCATGTTCTTTCACAAAATTTTCGGCCATTCCTCCGCATGTCCTCATTCCGAATCGCATAAAATTGCATATTGCTCATTTTGAAGTTGCAATTGACAGTCATTTTTCTTTACTTGTGTGTTTCTGATAAGGGAATGAAGCTATGGCGACTTTTCTATCAAGTTTCAAAGTAAATTATTGTTTTTCATTGAAAGGGCACTTTTGCCCCCCTTGCCCCCGTTAGGAAAGGGCAGGAGGGGCGCTTGACCCCCAGGGTGCATTCCATGTAAAACCTACGCCGAAGGTACGCCGAGCCCTAAGCTTTCGTACGCCAGGTAATTTCAGGGAGAGAGAATACAGGTCATATATATTCGATAATATCAAAAGAGACTGCTAATTCACATAAGGAAAGATCGAGGACAACTTCACATTAACGCCAAGGTATGCAGATTTTCGTGTGCCATCACGCCAAGAACCGATTTTATTGAAAAATGACGCCGCTACGCCAACAAAAAGTCAGGTCTGCGCCGAAGATCTTCGGGCCTAAGTACATGGAATGCACCCTGGCTTGACCCCCCGCACCCCCTCCTTCTCCGGCGTTCCTGGTTTTTGAGATTTCTCTCAAAATGTTTTAATTGAAATTGTTGTGCTGCTAATAATAATAATAACACAATTTCTGTCAAACTTATTGCTTTGTAAGATCATCTGGTAATTTTGACTGTTATACAGCATAGGACAAAGGTCAGCTTCCTTCCTCTCTAAGGACTTCCTCTTTTCTTTGACATATTTCTACTGCGAAGGAGACGGGCCTATATAAATACCAGTAACCTACCAATAAAAAGCAATTTTGTCACCCAGCCCCTTTTGAACAACATTTCTGTCCAACGCATTGTAACTGATATTTGTCTTTGCACCTTCCATGAACTTAATTTCGATAGGGCCATTATTCACATCAAAGTTGTACTTGATCATCTCTCCCTCGTGCGAAGATTTCCAGTAAAAATCCTCCGCAATGTCACCCCAAAAACCTTCAGGATCCTCCAGCGACTTCTTGTACATGGCTTCATATTCCGCCATATTCTTGACATGTGCATCTTTATACATTTCGCTGTTTGGTGCAAAAGTAGAGTTTCTCCCAGCGAGCTCAACGAGAGATCTACTAGGATGAATAGAACCTGGTGAAGACGCCATTTTGAAATGTGGCAATATCAGCAAAAAGAACTCTTTGTTTTTCGCGCGCACATGAAGTCTGGTGCAGGGCTTGCAGGGCATTGTGGTATAGAAAGAAAGGAGTCCCCATTCCTCGTGGGAATCACCAGATCAGTGGGAATCACACGTTCATCTTTTTCATTCAATAACACATTTCTACACAAAACTAAGAAATAAAAAAAGTAAGCATAAAAACTAACGAAAATGAAAATGAATAAAATGATAGAAATTAAGACAAAATAAAGAACTCAATTTTATCTTGGTGAAATAAATATTTATTGACTTACACTCTGTTTTTACAAGAATACTCAAGAATACTATAAATTTTATCCAGTCTCCATAGTAATTTTCGTTTTGAGCCTGAATTTATTTCTATTTTCAAATACACTCATTTTTTATAGGAAACTAAGGTCCGGTGATGGCAGGCAGTTTCTTAACTGCTTGGGCCATTTTGCTAGCAAAAGTTTCTTATGTGTTTCTTATACTGTGTTAATGCCGGAAGTGACCGAAGTGTAGAGTTCATTTTGTCTTGTCTAAAGGACTCCCAAATTACTTAGTAAGATCTCAAAACAAATAAATAACATAATTCGCACTCAAAATAATGTCCAAACAGTCCATGCAATGTCCAACTTTACACTTTCAAAACATTTTTGATTGCGATAGGAAAATTGAAATTGTAAATTACAAAAGTTTCTTAGCTTTTTCAATTCAGGTACGGTTGTTTCTTAACTTTCGAAAAATTGAGCCTACCGTTTCTTATAAGCGGTTTCTTATCAAAAAATGAGTGTATATCGATACTGTATCGAGTGATGAAAATTTCAAGATTCTAAATATAGCACGGTACCCATGGCAACCAATGTTTTACTGTGTAGTCAATAAAATTTGTAAACTTTTTTAATTGTAGCAGATATCAGTCTGAAATATGTGCCAAATTATGCCTACACCAATTACGTGATTTTGATTTTTTGCATCGAAGTCTATCTATCTACCAAGTTTAACCCTATTTTAACCGGGGGGCGTTTTCGCCCCCCCCCCTATCGGAATTTGTTTAATACCTCCCAAACGATGCTACCTACAGTGCTGAAACTCCTTGAATTTTCCTAAAATTTAGTTGGCAATCAGAAAATAGAAATTTCAATATCTATTGTTTGACCACGTGACCAGCACATGCCCATATTTGGAGAGTGGTCACAAAGAAATTCTTTAAAACGGCTCTAATTTCTTCCTTTGTAACTAAATCTCAACAATATATATACCATTCGATTTGTCTCAATGAGTACTTTGATTTGATATATAATTTATTCATATTTGCTGACATCAACAGTTTATTACTTCTATGACGTCATCAATCTTTATGACGTCATATTCCTAATAAATGAGTAATTTTTTCATGTAAAATTGATGGATTGACTTCAAATATCGATGAAGGTACTTGATTTCACCAATAATATGCGAAATTAATGGTTTTAAATCATAATAAGGTTTCATTTGATTGACAACGTTGTTTTAATGTATGCCAATCACAGAATAACTGGAGCGCTACCGCAGGGAGAAAATGATAATGAATATTTTTCAAACGATTTTGATTATAAAACAAAGCCGTTTTATTATGTGTATTATGTTTTAGATTGATAATAATGCATACATTCCGTTGCTATGGAGTTGCTAAGTAGCTTATCAGCGTACAAAGCAATGCTTTTTGCATGCAATTGCCGGTATTATCGTGCTGAAAAGGCACAGAACAAATACTGCATGCATTTTAGAACCCAACAAACGAACAAAATATTTCACAATAAAAACTACTTTTTCGAGTGGTACACCCCCTTAACCGGGGGGCGTTTTCGCCCCCCCTATCGGAATTTGTTTAATACCTCCCAAACGATGCTACCTACAATGCTAAGAAACTCCTTGACTTTTCCTAAAATTTGATTGGCAATCAGAAAATTGGAATATCAATATATATTATTTGACCACGTGACCAGCACATGCCCATATTTGGAGAGTGGTCACAAATAAATTCTTTAAAACGGCTCTAATTTCTTCCTTTGTAACTAAATCTCAACAATATATATACCATTCGATTTGTCTCAATGAGTACTTTGATTTGATATATAATTTATTCATATTTGCTGACATCAACAGTTTATTACTTCTCTGACGTCATCAATCTTTATGATGTCATATTCCTAATAAATGAGTAATTTTTTCATGTAAAATTGATGGATTGACTTCAAATATCGATGAAGGTACTTGATTTCACCAATAATATGCGAAATTAATGGTTTTAAATCATAATTATTGAGCTAACAATTTCGCATTGAATCAAATTTTCATTATTTAATTTGTTAATTGATTAGAAACCACAAATATCCGTAGGAAACCATATAAAACTGCAAAGTAATGGTGTCAAGCAGGTATTTGGATGGTTTTTTGCCAATTTTATCTAGCTATTTGCTAGTAATGGGCCCTTTTCTGCGAATAGCTCGATTTTCTCAAAATTTGCTTTGTTTTTGGTTGCCTAGCAACCAGTCACGTGACTATTGATTGATTAATGCTATTTTTAGATTTTCCTATGTTCAATTATAAAACAGTGCAAGTTTCATTGTCATAGCTGTTATAATTTCGGAGAAAAACAGGGGGGGGGCGAAAACCCCCCGGTAGAAAATCACTTTTTTTTACCCGGTTAAAATAGGGTTAAAGGTTATAGCTACTATGACAGCGAAGAAAGCCCCAAGGTATTGACCGCTTCAAAAGTTCCACGGGAGATATTTCATGTCATCACGAGGAAATGGTCGAACGAGAGAAAAATTTAGGCAAACATATTCATATAACCATTATAATTCTCTCTTATGAACATCACAAAAAAGGCAACTGCTGAAAAATGAAACACAAATATGCGAGCTGAGGCAGAGCAATACACTCATTTTTTTATAAGAAACCGGGACTGGTATGCAGTTTCTTAAATTTTTGGGCTATTTTGCTACCAAAAGTTTCTTGCGTGTTTCATACTTAATGCAAGAAATGCAAAGTTAGTCTTGATTTGTCTAAAGGGCTCCCTAAATTACTGCGTAATAATATTGTCCGTGTACTGGTCAGATTAACGCAAACAAGGTCTGAAACTCTGAGTTGAAATCTCTTCTATAGAAGATTTTTAAAACGAGAAAATCGGATTCATGGCTGCTCAGCAGCAACCACTTAAACGGCGCACATATCTTGGGTTACCATATAGACTTCAAATTAGAGGATTAGAGGAACAAACAGTTGAAAAGTCTCAGTCCAAAGTACGAGAGCCCTTTTGGCCTAAATTACTGTTTCAAAAGGGAAGATGTAGCTCAATTTTTTATTTTCTGCTCATTCAGCTCTGGTCAAGTGGATGGGAGAATTTCGACATGTAAGTCAAGTTGATGCTGTGTCTTGGGAGAACCTTGATCGCACTGACTGAAAGATATTGTTCAGCTCTTACCTTAATGGGGGAGCCAATCCATATCCTTGAATTCCCTCTTTGCGTCTCAAGCAAAATCTAATGAACTTATTTTGGGCGCCGAATGAATTTTCTTTGTCAGCCGCTTCCGTAACAAAGAGTACAAGTCAGCACAAAAATAGGGTTTTATTAGTGCGTTAGAAAGTAGCATAGGTTCCAAATCTTTAAAAAGGCTGGTGTACAATTCAGTGACCTATTTCTTTGAACCGAATGATTTTCAAGAAACTTTAGCTATTTCTCTATAATCCTACCGTTGGACTTTTCTGAAAACTTCAATATTTTCAGAATTAAAGTGTTTTTCTTACTTTTTCAAGAATTAAAGAAAAATTTTCAAGAAGACTTAAAACCATCGTACTTCTAAACTGTTTGACGCAGCATGAAATAATTTCGAAGAAAACTATAGTTTGTGAATGCTTACAATATGTTATCAAGCAAAAGTCTGTTACTCATTTTGTTTATGACTTAGAGATTTGATGACGTCACATCCTCAAATGAGTTAGAATGTAAGATACGCTGTAATCTCGAAAAATATTCAAAATTTCTAGAAAGTCCACAGGTAGAATTAATAGGTAAGTACCTAAAGTTCCTTTCAAGAAATTCAATGAGAAGAAATTGGTCATCACATTTACACCTGCCTTTTTACGCTGAAATAAAGATTTGGAACCTTTGCTTTAGAAAGTAGCGTTCGGAGTTACTGATTCAAAAAACGTAGAACCCTGTAACGAATGCTCAATTTGCCATCAACTTTTCCCAGGACTTCGGTTGCCATCAATTCGCCAGAAAGTGTCATAATGAACAATATGTACAGCACTTTCCACAACAAGATAACTGGTGCTCCCTAGCGTTTTGTATTATGCCCAATTCTTTTAAATTTCTGCATTAATGACCTTCTTCTATGAATTAAATAAGCATAAGTCTAAATCAATGCAAATGATAATATGTAAGTGTATTTCTCCAATACAACGATGCAATCTTCAGGAGTGGTTATGTCCCACTGCTTGAAGGGGCACTACCTATGTATGTCCAATAGTTTAGCATTTTTCTCTCTGGTGACGGGCCAGCTTTGTCGCCAAAATGCTGCTTTTTCTTCAGATTTTCAAACCCTGATTTTCACAGTGATACCCCATTTTATAAGAAACTAGTACAGGTTTGAAAAAATCTTGTTTCTTATTTAACAACATTAAGCAAAAAATGTTTTCCTGGAACAATTATATCATTTCCTGGAAGTGAAAATTTACAATGCAAATCAAAATAATCATAAAGCTTGTATCTGAGTAGCTGATCGATATTGCATGATTTTTCTAATAAGAAACTTTACCCTGATTTGAATTTTACCTCATTTTAAAAGAAACATGTCAGACCTGAAATTGAAAAGTTGTTCCTTATATGCAGGACGCTACTGTTTTGATCACAAACAAAGTCAAATTGATGCTTAGTCGCTAGTCATTTATTTGAAGAACATGAACTCAACCTTTTTGGGGTCATGGCATGAGTTTTAATCCTTTCATCTCAATTTCATTAATTCGTTCACTTTATTATTGTTACGCACGGTTAAGTTTTCAGTTTCAAGTACTGGTTTCCAAATTTTCTGGTAAAATAGCAATAACTTCACTCAAAAATATGAGTACTGAGCATAATTCACACGTAAGGATAAAGCTCAAAATGAAAATTGGTGCTTTTGTATGCGGCTTTTGAAGGCACTGTCTTGGTATCAGAGCTTAGATCATATCAATCATGCTCCTGCTCCTCTGAAAGCAAGGCGTGGTGTAAAACCATCGACCATCGATGCACCGACCACTTACCACCGACCACGCACACGTACCATCGACCAAACCGACAACCAACCATAACTGTCATCTACACGTATTTTTTATAAGAAAATAAGAATTTAGGCCAGCACTGAAAGTTTCTTAAAATTATCAGATTCTGAGTACTCAGAGTTTCTTACAAGTTTCTTAGAGGTTCCCATAACAATCTTCATGGCCACTACCTGTTTCACTCTGAACATTTTAAAACACGGTTTTTAAGCCTTTCTAATGCTTAGACATTACTCAAATGCCTTCTGAGTAATATGATACAAGAAACATGTGGAAATAAAGTAAACCTATGTCAAGGATTTCCTTTATAAAAATAAATAGTTTCTTAACTTATATTTTCCCAGTACTGGAGTTTCTTAACCTTATGGTGATCCGATCATACCACCGGCCACATAGCACCGGCCACATACCACCGACCACATACCACCGACAACATACTAAACCTAAATGCTTTTTTTCATTTCATGAAATGAATTTTATTCTCAAAGAAAGAATGCATTTCATTCTTAAGACAACCTGATTATCTCTATATGACATTTACCTTTAGTTAAATGAACGGACATGCGTTCTCAGCTATCTGCACTCAATATAGACTTTTCATTCGTTTTAAAGGGGCTTTGTTAGACATCTAAACAAATAATAATCAAACTGAAAAAATGTCATAACGTTTGTCAATTTGTCATTTATGAAAACATCTTTGAGTGACCTTGGACAATGAGGCTGACAATTTCAAAAGTTTCTCAGTTTTTCCAATCCAGGTTTCTGAACAGAAATAAAGAATATAATTTGCAAGAAGTTTCTTATGAAAAATCAATGTATCAAGAAGCCAGGAGAGGGATGGGGGGGGGGGCACAGTTTTCTAAACTTTCCTATTTTTATCTCAACGATTTCTACATAAAACGTAGATATCCATTTATGGTATCTGTTGGTATGGAGTGTCATAAGTTTTATAGGCTATTTTGCCACAAAATGTTGCTCCTCTGTAAAAAATTTAAGAAAAAGTTCTTATATTGTTGGTCGCTGGTCGGTGGTTTTTGTGGTCGCTGGTAAGTGGTTTTGTTGGTCGTAGGTCGTAGGTGGTTGTTATAGTCGGTGTTAATTGGTTTGATGGTCGGTGGTCGGTGGTCGGCGGCCTTCACGGTCGGTGGTCGATGGTCGGTAGCTGTTATGAACAGTGGTACAGAGGAGGCAAAGGAAAGCGAGCAGCGGCAGCCGGCAAAAAAGTTGTGGGAGACAATAGTTTACAAAAATAGGACAACAGGTGATATGAATGAAATGAACATTTACCAACACTAGCCGAGAAGATTAGAATGTCATTAGGGAAAGTAAGATATGAGTGATTTTCTCTAAAAGGACAAGTACAGGTCTAACTGAGGTCTAACTTGGGCCTAATCTACACATCTCATACAGCCCTTGATTACAGTTCGTCTTGCATTGGGAGCAACCTTCGACAGGAAAGCCAGATTTACACTGAATACAAAAGCAGTCAAATATCGTTCCAAGAGCAAGAAGAAATTTCATCGTCTTTGAAATATTGTCGATGAAACAGAAAGCGACTGTATTTCGTCGTTATGAACTGGTTCAATAATGCCACCGAACTCGACGTAGTCAGTTTTTTAGGAGGAATGCTATCTTGGTAAGTCTACAGAGACTTTACTAGTTTCTTCTAGAAAAGAGATTCGTAAGGAACCATCCTTAAAAATACACATTGCGAAATTCTCAAAAAAGCCTATTACGTATCAAGAGTCCTTGAATTGTTTTCAATATTTTGTCCATCTGCAGCCAAGCCACCTGCAACGTTTTCTTCGTTACTGTGAAGGAGCTCTTTTGATTTGTCTTCATCAATCAACAGCAATGGAAACATACCCAGAATGCAACCAATCGCAATTCCAAACCCTCGGCCCTGCCAGAGAAAAAATTACCTAATAGTAGGGGGTGAGTCAACAAAACAATGCCTGTTTGAATTTTTTTTGTTTGTTAACTTATTTTCATTCGATTATCTTTATCTAGCTATACATATTTACAATATATACAACTAATCTAAATCGAGCATACAAATATATAAATTCAAAAATGAAGAAATGAAGGAATGAAGAAATTAATAGATAAGTTAAATAAGTTAAATATTCAAGGCATATATGGACATGATATGGACAAGGTTTACTGGATACAAATTGAATTCACAGGCACTATAAATGTACAAATATTTTTCATAATCTTGATAATTTTCTAAAATTCAGGTGAATGTTGACAAGCATTGCATTTACAATTTGGTCCATTCCATTGTTTTATCATGCGTTTAAAAGAATTTAAGTTGTCGGCAGATTTAGTTTCATTTGGCAATGCATTCCAGATTTGAGGTCCTAGTGATCGAAGACTGTTTGAACCAAAAGTGACTTGATTTGAACCGGCCTGTTTCAACGGCCACAACTCTCTAGATACCAATGCAATAGTATTGGCAATCCTTTCATTCAATATAGTGAACATGTTCAAGTATGCTTTAAAATTCACCCAACAGAAATTGGCTGCTCCGTTGTAAAATTATGGCGAATTTTCTCACTGAAGCCCCTTAAGAAAACCTTCCAAAAATCACGACCAAATGTTCTTATCCGGATTGGGAGGACGAAGGTGTCATTCCTGGGACCATATTGTCTTAATACAAATGCCTTCCTGATCCCTGAGAACATATCAACATCATTCAGAACGATTTCATCCTCCCAAGAGGATAACACGTGCTGAAACTTTTTGAAGACACTGCTGCGAGGCAGACACATTGGGGAAATTTGTTCCTGTTTTAAAGGTTAGGTTAAGTCCGGGGTTGGTATGATTGATGATAAAATACAAGATAATACTGCTATGCATGATGTATGATACTTTTTTCCACTATTTTTCGCCTTCTCCTTGTGAAATTGCGTATTAAAATAAGCAATTTGAGCGAAGTGACGTCATATCGCACAAGCGAAAACGCGGCTGTGTGATTGTTTTTCGCCACTTAAGCGCTGCTAGCCTCTTTATCGTGTACTCATGCATTGAAAATGGCTCAAGAACACGATAAAGGGGCTAGCAGCCATTAAGAGGCGAAAACAATAACACAGCCTCATTTTCGTTTGTGCGATATGACGTCATTTCGCTCAAATTGCTTATTTCAATACGCAATTTCACAAGGAGAAGGCGAAAAATAGTGGAAAAAAGTATCATACATCATTCATAGCAGTATTATTTTGTATTTTATCATCAATCATACCAACCCCGGACTTGTCCTTTAAACACATTTTGAAGGTTTCTTGGAGGGACTTCTTGAAGAAAATCCCTACCGGAGTGAACGATTTCAGTCACATAGATTTTAAAATAGATTTGGACATGTCCATAAGTGAATAATATGTTTGCCAGTTTGCCACTATTATCTTCTTGATATCCAGGGAGCATCGACCTTTCAAACATGGCTTTTATTGACTCGCCTAGTGCAAAGTAATGTTGTTGGTGGAAATGGAGACAATTAACAAAGTCCTAGTCTTAGTATATTTCTGACTTGTCTTTATTTAGTGGGGAATATCTTTAAATTCATCCTGCAGAGAGCATTCCAACCACATCAGGCAAGAGATCGGGAAACGAACTTTGAGAAACCTGTGCTCAAGTATTGTGAAGCCACATTTTCGATACTGTTGTTCTGTATGGGGTTGTTGTAGCACCACTGATATTAATCAACTCCAAAGCTTCAAAACAGAGCTGCTAGAACTGTAACGAAGAGCAGCGTTGATGCCCCAAGTAGACCACTCATTGAGAGTCTAGGCTGGAAAACCGTTGATGGTCTACAAGTCTATTAATGGGCTTGCTCTGCAGTACAAGAGCAATCTTTTCACAAGCAAATAGGCTTGCAACTCTCGTAGCCTTCGAAATACGGCATCAGATTTGAGGTTGCCAAAGAAATCATCCACAAATGGACAGAAATATTTTACGTATCGAGGAGCAAATCTGTGGAATAACCTCCCAGCTGAGGTTTTCAAACACAGTATATAGTAGACTGGGGGGGTTCCAGCGGTCGGGTGGCTGCCGCACCGGTTGCTTCTGTGCTTGATTTCTGCAGGGCTGACGATTTTTGGATATTCATTGTCGCTTTGGTGGAGGTTGGGCATGGGAACGGGGGCTGCGCTAGTTGCTGGATCGTTGGAGAAATTCCCAGTCTATTGGTTTTATGCACTTTTCTTCTATTTTTCATCGTTAGGTTTTACGATTTAGTTGCATATATTTATTGTAAGTAATTCCTAGATCTTTTTAACCCGTATATTTTGTAAGATTTTATGTAGAGAGCCCCTTGAAAATCAGTCACTAGGATGAAAAGTTTCCCTCCTTAATAAAGGAAAGTATGGAAAAAGCAGGCCCCTTGCTTGTGAAAGCTTTTAATGCAAAAATTAACTGGAAACAAACGAAAGAAAATCAACAATAAAGTCGGCCACTTTACCTCTCGTTGCATATCTGCGCCATTAACCTGGTCTTATCAAGAGGATGGGTATGGAATGCATCCCCGTCATTGCCAATGCACAGGCGTCAAATCCTGGCAAAGCTTTGGTTTATCGTGTAAAACGTTATTACCCTTTTCTTTCAGATGAAATGCTTGAATGAAACTTTTTTGACTGGCACGGTAAAAAATCAAACAAATATACTTACGAAATAGGCTGAATACTTGGTTTTCCACATCGAAGCCTGTCTAGTCGACATCGGAGGTACTTCAAATCCTAGTCTGATTGCAATAGCCTCGATATATCCAGCTAGCCTGAAATGGGAACGAGAAATGCCAATAAAATGCGAGGAACTGCATTGCAGAGAAAACGGTTAATCGGCTATTTCAGCACAGAATATCACCTATTGCCTTAAAGCGTCGAATCTAATCACATTTTTTTTTGCCGCAAGGGAATATCATGAAAACTTTGAAGGCTTGCATCTACAGGGTGTCTCATAGAAAGCCTTCTAGTTTTAAATCAAATATCTCTCGATCTGCTCATCCCAGCAAAACGTACACACTTTTTTATGAGGAGCATAGTTGAGGTATTGGAATCAACAAGAATTTATTTCATAGCCACAAGGCTGAAATATTTTCGTGATTTTGTTCCAGTTTTCTGAGCATTAGAATATAAAGGGTGTCTCATAAAGAGCTTCCCAATTTGAAACTCAAATATCCCTCAACCAGCTTACTTTTAGCAAAACGAATAAACATTTTCTAAAAGTGTACTAAATCGGCACAAATTCGATAAGATTGAGCAACGGAAACAAAAACAGGGGGTCGTCCAATCTGAATCAAGTTTTCAGCAGTTTTCAGTTTTGAGTAACTGGATTGCTACACTTTCAGAAATGTTTGTATTTGTTTTGCTAGGATAAGCAGATTGAGATATATTTGAGTCTAAGACTGGGAAGCTTTTTATGAGGCACCCTGTATTTTTTAACTCCCAAGCCAAAATTCAACATACCCACCCACAGCATAAGGCTCAAATTTTTCAAATCTTAAAAAAGTGGATGTAAAATTTGACTACATCTTTCTTTGAATAGAATGGCAAGAAAGAAGCGTAGGATACTTGGCTGTAAATCTACCGTGGAAATCTTTTTGATATCTTGATTTCCTAATTCAAGGAAAATTTTTGAAAAATTTACATCATTGCAAATCCTAAATAATTAGAGGAAAAATGATACAATCTTTAAGAAAACCATAGTTTGTGAAAATAAAATAGATCAAAACAAATGTAGCTGAAAAAATATCCAGAACCAATCTGGCAAGTTTCACATTGTGCAAGCGAAGTGGGTCACGAAAGTCAAGTTAAGTCAAGAAAACATATTTTATATTACGAGAACAAAAAAAAGGAGGATAGAGCATAATATCTGTCTCGCGCATTAATTCAGCAGCTAATCGGTAGAACTTAAAATTCTTGTATGCTTAAGGTGTAAAGAGAGCACTTAATTCATAGTGTTAAGTGCTACGTTCACTCGCCCATGACACGCAGTTGATCATCAAACTATTTGCGCCCTTCCACAGTATCGAATGGCGTGTGCGTTGTTACAATAATTTGTTGGAGAAGCTGGCAATGAATTAAGCCTTCAAGCACTGAATACAACCCCTGTGTGTAAGACGTAGAATTATGACTTGTCGTCTCTTATTTCATGCGTTCTTTGATTTGCTGATATCACTTAGTAATAGGGACTCATACCATTACTCTTTTAAAGTGGGCCCCCTTTAGGCCCATATGGAGTGATTCCGTATTTACCAATCAAATTGTTAGAATTTAGTTTTCAACCAATAAGGAGGCGCTATTTAGACAGTTGTTGTTGTTGCATACAATTAACGGTTGATACGGCCTGGAGTTCTCGTAGCTGCGATGGATGTAGTTTGTTTCTACAGAGGAAGATTACTGCTTGAAAGGTATGTATTTTGCGATGAGTAGATCCGGAAAACATTATTCTTTGTACTTAAACTTTGCTTTTTAATGTTGAAGCTCTTTAAACCAGACTTTGAAGCGATTTTGTTGAGTGTATGAGAACTCCCGCTAGTTTAGGCCATTTTGAAACAGGGGGCCCATTTTGTAAGAGTAATGAAATGAGTCCCTTATTGGGCAAGTGATATCAACAAATCAAAGAACGCAGGGAAACAAGGGACGAAAAGCCATAAGTCTATGTAAGACCCCCGTTATGCCAGTGTGGAAAAACAGATGTTCGAGATCGATAAAGCACTTGCATGTTAAAGGGCACAGAAAAGACATTATAAAAGATCGCACGAGGTGGGTGACATAAAGCAGCAAATTTTGACAGCAAAACTTCAAGTTGCAAATTATTTCTATCTTTGCGAGTAGTTTTTATCTGCAGAAAGGTGGGTTAAAATTAAACTCGTGGTGTTTGTTTGTTCTACTTCATCAAGAAACCTGCATATAAGGATATAGGGTGGTACAAAACTAAGAAACTCTTGGCGCCCCGTTGCTTAAACTACAACTATCACCACTAAACACTAATATAAAAGCATTTCATTCAGTTTTCATCTAACTTTATTTAAACTTTATTTATTTAAATTACCTAATAGTAGGGGGTGAGTCAACAAAACAATGCCTGTTTGAATTTGTTTTGTTTGTTAACTTATTTTCATTCGATTATCTTTATCTAGCTATACATATTTACAATATATACAACTAATCTAAATCGAGCATACAAATATATAAATTCAAAAATGAAGAAATGAAGGAATGAAGAAATTAATAGATAAGTTAAATAAGTTAAATATTCAAGGCATATATGGACATGATATGGACAAGGTTTACTGGATACAAATTGAATTCACAGGCACTATAAATGTACAAATATTTTTCATAATCTTGATAATTTTCTAAAATTCAGGTGAATGTTGACAAGCATTGCATTTACAATTTGGTCCATTCCATTGTTTTATCATGCGTTTAAAAGAATTTAAGTTGTCGGCAGATTTAGTTTCATTTGGCAATGCATTCCAGATTTGAGGTCCTAGTGATCGAAGACTGTTTGAACCAAAAGTGACTTGATTTGAACCGGCCTGTTTCAACGGCCACAACTCTCTAGATACCAATGCAATAGTATTGGCAATCCTTTCATTCAATATAGTGAACATGTTCAAGTATGCTTTAAAATTCACCCAACAGAAATTGGCTGCTCCGTTGTAAAATTATGGCGAATTTTCTCACTGAAGCCCCTTAAGAAAACCTTCCAAAAATCACGACCAAATGTTCTTATCCGGATTGGGAGGACGAAGGTGTCATTCCTGGGACCATATTGTCTTAATACAAATGCCTTCCTGATCCCTGAGAACATATCAACATCATTCAGAACGATTTCATCCTCCCAAGAGGATAACACGTGCTGAAACTTTTTGAAGACACTGCTGCGAGGCAGACACATTGGGGAAATTTGTTCCTGTTTTAAAGGTTAGGTTAAGTCCGGGGTTGGTATGATTGATGATAAAATACAAGATAATACTGCTATGCATGATGTATGATACTTTTTTCCACTATTTTTCGCCTTCTCCTTGTGAAATTGCGTATTAAAATAAGCAATTTGAGCGAAGTGACGTCATATCGCACAAGCGAAAACGCGGCTGTGTGATTGTTTTTCGCCACTTAAGCGCTGCTAGCCTCTTTATCGTGTACTCATGCATTGAAAATGGCTCAAGAACACGATAAAGGGGCTAGCAGCCATTAAGAGGCGAAAACAATAACACAGCCTCATTTTCGTTTGTGCGATATGACGTCATTTCGCTCAAATTGCTTATTTCAATACGCAATTTCACAAGGAGAAGGCGAAAAATAGTGGAAAAAAGTATCATACATCATTCATAGCAGTATTATTTTGTATTTTATCATCAATCATACCAACCCCGGACTTGTCCTTTAAACACATTTTGAAGGTTTCTTGGAGGGACTTCTTGAAGAAAATCCCTACCGGAGTGAACGATTTCAGTCACATAGATTTTAAAATAGATTTGGACATGTCCATAAGTGAATAATATGTTTGCCAGTTTGCCACTATTATCTTCTTGATATCCAGGGAGCATCGACCTTTCAAACATGGCTTTTATTGACTCGCCTAGTGCAAAGTAATGTTGTTGGTGGAAATGGAGACAATTAACAAAGTCCTAGTCTTAGTATATTTCTGACTTGTCTTTATTTAGTGGGGAATATCTTTAAATTCATCCTGCAGAGAGCATTCCAACCAAATCAGGCAAGAGATCGGGAAACGAACTTTGAGAAACCTGTGCTCAAGTATTGTGAAGCCACATTTTCGATACTGTTGTTCTGTATGGGGTTGTTGTAGCACCACTGATATTAATCAACTCCAAAGCTTCAAAACAGAGCTGCTAGAACTGTAACGAAGAGCAGCGTTGATGCCCCAAGTAGACCACTCATTGAGAGTCTAGGCTGGAAAACCGTTGATGGTCTACAAGTCTATTAATGGGCTTGCTCTGCAGTACAAGAGCAATCTTTTCACAAGCAAATAGGCTTGCAACTCTCGTAGCCTTCGAAATACGGCATCAGATTTGAGGTTGCCAAAGAAATCATCCACAAATGGACAGAAATATTTTACGTATCGAGGAGCAAATCTGTGGAATAACCTCCCAGCTGAGGTTTTCAAACACAGTATATAGTAGACTGGGGGGGTTCCAGCGGTCGGGTGGCTGCCGCACCGGTTGCTTCTGTGCTTGATTTCTGCAGGGCTGACGATTTTTGGATATTCATTGTCGCTTTGGTGGAGGTTGGGCATGGGAACGGGGGCTGCGCTAGTTGCTGGATCGTTGGAGAAATTCCCAGTCTATTGGTTTTATGCACTTTTCTTCTATTTTTCATCGTTAGGTTTTACGATTTAGTTGCATATATTTATTGTAAGTAATTCCTAGATCTTTTTAACCCGTATATTTTGTAAGATTTTATGTAGAGAGCCCCTTGAAAATCAGTCACTAGGATGAAAAGTTTCCCTCCTTAATAAAGGAAAGTATGGAAAAAGCAGGCCCCTTGCTTGTGAAAGCTTTTAATGCAAAAATTAACTGGAAACAAACGAAAGAAAATCAACAATAAAGTCGGCCACTTTACCTCTCGTTGCATATCTGCGCCATTAACCTGGTCTTATCAAGAGGATGGGTATGGAATGCATCCCCGTCATTGCCAATGCACAGGCGTCAAATCCTGGCAAAGCTTTGGTTTATCGTGTAAAACGTTATTACCCTTTTCTTTCAGATGAAATGCTTGAATGAAACTTTTTTGACTGGCACGGTAAAAAATCAAACAAATATACTTACGAAATAGGCTGAATACTTGGTTTTCCACATCGAAGCCTGTCTAGTCGACATCGGAGGTACTTCAAATCCTAGTCTGATTGCAATAGCCTCGATATATCCAGCTAGCCTGAAATGGGAACGAGAAATGCCAATAAAATGCGAGGAACTGCATTGCAGAGAAAACGGTTAATCGG
The DNA here is from genome assembly GCA_039566865.1 of Aurelia coerulea. Lineage (NCBI taxonomy): Eukaryota > Metazoa > Cnidaria > Scyphozoa > Semaeostomeae > Ulmaridae > Aurelia > Aurelia coerulea. The sequence goes on from CM076963.1 coordinate 10,087,298, forward strand.
CTATTTCAGCACAGAATATCACCTATTGCCTTAAAGCGTCGAATCTAATCACATTTTTTTTTGCCGCAAGGGAATATCATGAAAACTTTGAAGGCTTGCATCTACAGGGTGTCTCATAGAAAGCCTTCTAGTTTTAAATCAAATATCTCTCGATCTGCTCATCCCAGCAAAACGTACACACTTTTTTATGAGGAGCATAGTTGAGGTATTGGAATCAACAAGAATTTATTTCATAGCCACAAGGCTGAAATATTTTCGTGATTTTGTTCCAGTTTTCTGAGCATTAGAATATAAAGGGTGTCTCATAAAGAGCTTCCCAATTTGAAACTCAAATATCCCTCAACCAGCTTACTTTTAGCAAAACGAATAAACATTTTCTAAAAGTGTACTAAATCGGCACAAATTCGATAAGATTGAGCAACGGAAACAAAAACAGGGGGTCGTCCAATCTGAATCAAGTTTTCAGCAGTTTTCAGTTTTGAGTAACTGGATTGCTACACTTTCAGAAATGTTTGTATTTGTTTTGCTAGGATAAGCAGATTGAGATATATTTGAGTCTAAGACTGGGAAGCTTTTTATGAGGCACCCTGTATTTTTTAACTCCCAAGCCAAAATTCAACATACCCACCCACAGCATAAGGCTCAAATTTTTCAAATCTTAAAAAAGTGGATGTAAAATTTGACTACATCTTTCTTTGAATAGAATGGCAAGAAAGAAGCGTAGGATACTTGGCTGTAAATCTACCGTGGAAATCTTTTTGATATCTTGATTTCCTAATTCAAGGAAAATTTTGAAAAATTTACATCATTGCAAATCCTAAATAATTAGAGGAAAAATGATACAATCTTTAAGAAAACCATAGTTTGTGAAAATAAAATAGATCAAAACAAATGTAGCTGAAAAAATATCCAGAACCAATCTGGCAAGTTTCACATTGTGCAAGCGAAGTGGGTCACGAAAGTCAAGTTAAGTCAAGAAAACATATTTTATATTACGAGAACAAAAAAAAGGAGGATAGAGCATAATATCTGTCTCGCGCATTAATTCAGCAGCTAATCGGTAGAACTTAAAATTCTTGTATGCTTAAGGTGTAAAGAGAGCACTTAATTCATAGTGTTAAGTGCTACGTTCACTCGCCCATGACACGCAGTTGATCATCAAACTATTTGCGCCCTTCCACAGTATCGAATGGCGTGTGCGTTGTTACAATAATTTGTTGGAGAAGCTGGCAATGAATTAAGCCTTCAAGCACTGAATACAACCCCTGTGTGTAAGACGTAGAATTATGACTTGTCGTCTCTTATTTCATGCGTTCTTTGATTTGCTGATATCACTTAGTAATAGGGACTCATACCATTACTCTTTTAAAGTGGGCCCCCTTTAGGCCCATATGGAGTGATTCCGTATTTACCAATCAAATTGTTAGAATTTAGTTTTCAACCAATAAGGAGGCGCTATTTAGACAGTTGTTGTTGTTGCATACAATTAACGGTTGATACGGCCTGGAGTTCTCGTAGCTGCGATGGATCGATTTTGTTTCTACAGAGGAAGATTACTGCTTGAAAGGTATGTATTTTGCGATGAGTAGGTCAGGAAAACATTATTCTTTGTACTAAAAGTTTGCTTTTGAATGTTGAAGCTCTTTAAACCAGACTTTGAAGCGATTTTGTTGAGTGTATGAGAACTCCCGCTAGTTTAGGCCATTTTGAAACAGGGGGCCCATTTTGTAAGAGTAATGAAATGAGTCCCTTATTGAGCAAGTGATATCAACAAATCAAAGAACGCAGGAAAACAAGGGACGAAAAGCCATAAGTCTATGTACCCCCGTTATGCCAGTGTGGAAAAACAGATGTTCGAGATCGATAAAGCACTTGCATGTTAAAGGGCACAGAAAAGACATTATAAAAGATCGCACGAGGTGGGTGACATAAAGCAGCAAATTTTGACAGCAAAACTTCAAGTTGCAAATTATTTCTATCTTTGCGAGTAGTTTTTATCTGCAGAAAGGTGGGTTAAAATTAAACTCGTGGTGTTTGTTTGTTCTACTTCATCAAGAAACCTGCATATAAGGATATAGGGTGGTACAAAACTAAGAAACTCTTGGCGCCCCGTTGCTTAAACTACAACTATCACCACTAAACACTAATATAAAAGCATTTCATTCAGTTTTCATCTAACTTTATTTAAACAGGGTAAAGTTATCATACTGTGCTTTCCAAGCTTCCCAGAATAAAGATAATGATATGTATGTAGGCTTGTATGTATGTAAAATTTCGCCATTGGAAATTAACAGTCAAATGTAATATGAATTTAGGAAAACGAATCTAATTACAGGTATACAATATAATATTTATATGTAAAAGTTAAAAATATAATCTAAAAACATCCCCAGTTTAAAATGGCAGGGATAGCATTAAAAGGTCAGCGCAACCTTGCTTCCATAATGGTCCCTCCAGAGGTGTCATTGAAAGAAAAGTTGTCATGATAGTAAAGCAGTCTTTAAAAATGTTAGCATTTACCTATCTTTGCAGCTTTTAGGATATCAATAATATATACAGGGGCTGTTTTCTTGAGTTATTTATCCTTGATCTTAAGTTTGAAGTTTTTGACGCTCTTAACAGATTTTAGATCAGAACGTAGACTATTCCAGAATTTAGGTCCTAGATAGTAGAGACCTTTTGCCCTGTGTTACTGTGCCCTGAGAAAGGTAAACGCTATAAGACAACACAAACACATATAGAATAACAAAGTAAGAGTAGTTGAAAGTAGTAGAACTATCCCAAGGAAGCAAAAAATGCACTCGTGTAGGTTCTGGAGCGTTCAACACTGGATTTGAATTGCTTGAAAGTTTCAATTAATTTGGTATTTTGCGTCGAGACCATGCCATGATTTCGCACCTCTAAAAGAGCATCAATTTTTGCCACATGTTGTTCGTAGAAAGGAAACACATAAATCGGTCTCGGTATTTTGAAGTTCCTTGGTTTCAAGTAACCTATCGAAAAACTTGATTTTCAGATAATCTTTACGATCGCTTGCATCGTTGTACATGACCGGTTGGATAATCTTACGATAGGTGATCGAAAAATAAATATTTCATCTTAGACTTAAAAGAAGCTTTCTGGCTTGGGAGAAATAACTTGTGGAGTTCTGCAAGTGTCGTGGTTAGGTCCCCTACCTTTATAATTAATATAAACGATCTCCCATTATCTATTCAGCGCTCACAAGTTAATATGTATGCTGAATAGATTTTATTAGATTATATTAGATTAGATTACATTACATTACATTAGAATTTAAAGATTTTAGACTGAACTGTCATGTAGTATGTAGTATGTAGTATGTACTGTCATGTAGTATGTAGTATGTAGAAAAAATTTAAGCATTTTTCTCTAACCCCCAACTATTTCGGTTGCTGCGGGAGTGCACATTTGACCAGTGCATTTGAAATCCCAAACTTTGACTTTGGCCCCGGTGATGAGAGGACACTGCCATTGGTATCTGGCAACTGGCAAATTTTATATTTGTGATTGTTCTCAGCTCTGAGGGGCCACGTTATTTTTTTCTCTGAAGCAAGAATTAAACATCTAAATTCACATTTAAACCAGCAACTTCAGAGAGCTGATCAAAGAGGTCCTGCCGCATCGAGTCAAACAGGGGGCAATGAAATTTCACTGAGGGTTCAAAGAATAACACTTTGGTATTACACATAGAGTCACTCTAGAGTTTATTTCTTTGTCTCGGATGAAGTAAATGTACCAAAACAGTTGGATACCGAGAGTTACTTCAGTTGGCAAACATGAGAAACCAATCGGGATAAAGCATGTTGGGCTGCATATACCCATCTTTTATAAGAAACAGCTAATAAGAAACGGTTGGCTCAATTTTTCGAAACTTAAGAAATTACCGTACCTGAATTAAACTAGCTAAGAAACTTTTGTAATTTGCAGCTATCATGTCCCGAATCGTTCGAAACAGTTTCAATATTGAACACCATTTTATTCTGCCATGCTACACTTGACATGCAGATTGCATTCATTTTCAGTAAACCAGAAACTCAAAACGCTTCCATTCACAAAATTGTTTTGACTTTAACTTCAGAGGGAAGAATCATTACTGGATGTTGGTAATGATAACGTTCAAAGTAGTACATTTCTGAGTGTGGATTCCGGTAATGCCTTCCTTAAAACCTAACCACGGTATCTTACAAGGCACCTTGGAAGCCAATTAAAATTTATCATTTTCCAACTTTAGAATTTAAGAAACACATAAGAAACTTTTCGTAGCGAAATGGCCGAAAAACTGAAGAAACTACCTACCTAGTTCATTATAAAAAATGAGTTTAGATGGCCAATTTCAATCTTGAAAGTGGAAATGTTTTGGAACATTTCCTTCATCCAAATAGCCACAGTCCAACATAAGCTCCTCCTGAGCTGCAGGATGCCCTTACTATTGATATGTTCAACCGATGTTTGGTTCCTTGAGTCCGACAAGAGTCACTGGTTGAGCACACTGTTTGTCAATCGAGAAAACCAAAAGTCCCACAATCAGGAGTTGAATCAGGGGAGAACTATGGGGCTACAGCTCCCTGTCGGAAGCATCTAGCCCCCTGTTGGAGGAAATTGACAGAATGACGTACTTACTAACTGCATTTCTAACAATTTTAGTCCCCCTGTTGGAAGCTCCAGCCCCTCTGTCGGAAGATTTCTGGCGCCACCCCTGCCGATACCAACCTCCATAAAGTGTGCACATCATAAGAGAAAAAACATAGGAGAAAATGAGGTTGATATGAGAAACAAATATCGGTCCAGCAACACGGCTGGTTTGGTGGTTTTTAAAAAAACCGTTCTTAGGAGGACGCTAAGGTCACTCATCGAAAATTGAACAAATGGCGATGCAGCCTCATGATGACTTTGCTGACTTCGTGATCATTGTGGCAAATAGACTGGTAGCATGCACTGCTCTTCACCGACTCTAGAAGACTATAAAAGTCATCGTCTCTGTAACGATGTACTCCTATATCATCAGGCCCTCTCAATCTCTCTCTTGCAAGTTCTTGCCTTGCCAAACACCAGTGCATGTTCTTGGCCAGGTAGAGCTCTTTCAGAGAAAGGCGGCGAATATCCAACAGTGAACAAAGTTCAAGGTTGGAAACAATCTTGTTGAAGTTTTTAAAAACCCAACAAGAATTGTTTATTCTCCTGGCTAAGATCTTCACTCTGTCTTGGTCATAGCCAAGTTCTTGCAACTGGCGTTTAACTTGCTTGTAGTGTGTGACTCGTTGAGCCACAACTTTAAATGCCTTGGCTGCCACAATTCGCCTCATGACCACAGCAAACGTCTGATCGAGTGCATCCGAAGTTTCGTCTCGCAGGTCCTTCTGAAACATTCGTAACAAGCCTTTAACGTCGAATGTGGAGTATCTGTCTAAGTTGGCTTCTCGACAAGGCTTGCACCAGCAATTGTAATGTCCTTCCATCATGCAAATCGTGTGTACACCAACTGCTCTGCTATTTTAGGCCAACCGTCAAAATCAAAATTTGCATTCAAAATATGGATTGAAGTGAATTGAATTTCAATTCCCCTCCAATCGATTGTCGCCGTTAGGCGACTTTTTGGTCACGTGAACAAAAAAGTGGTTTTTCAACCACTTTTAGGCCAGAACGCTCGAAGGTTTCATTTGATTGACAACGTTGTTTTAATGTATGCCAATCACAGAATAACTGGAGCGCTACCGCAGGGAGAAAATGATAATGAATATTTTTCAAACGATTTTGATTATAAAACAAAGCCGTTTTATTATGTGTATTATGTTTTAGATTGATAATAATGCATACATTCCGTTGCTATGGAGTTGCTAAGTAGCTTATCAGCGTACAAAGCAATGCTTTTTGCATGCAATTGCCGGTATTATCGTGCTGAAAAGGCACAGAACAAATACTGCATGCATTTTAGAACCCAACAAACGAACAAAATATTTCACAATAAAAACTACTTTTTCGAGTGGTACACCCCCTTAACCGGGGGGCATTTTCGCCCCCCCCCCTATCGGAATTTGTTTAATACCTCCCAAACGATGCTACCTACAGTGCTGAAACTCCTTGAATTTTCCTAAAATTTAGTTGGCAATCAGAAAATAGAAATTTCAATATCTATTGTTTGACCACGTGACCAGCACATGCCCATATTTGGAGAGTGGTCACAAAGAAATTCTTTAAAACGGCTCTAATTTCTTCCTTTGTAACTAAATCTCAACAATATATATATCATTCGATTTGTCTCAATGAGTACTTTCATTTGATATATAATTTATTCATATTTGCTGACATCAACAGTTTATTACTTCTATGACGTCATCAATCTTTATGACGTCATATTCCTAATAAATGAGTAATTTTTTCATGTAAAATTGATGGATTGACTTCAAATATCGATGAAGGTACTTGATTTCACCAATAATATGCGAAATTAATGGTTTTAAATCATAATTATTGAGCTAACAATTTCGCATTGAATCAAATTTTCATTATTTAATTTGTTAATTTATTAGAAACCACAAATATCCGTAGGAAACCATATAAAACTGCAAAGTAATGGTGTCAAGCAGGTATTTGGATGGTTTTTTGCCAATTTTATCTAGCTATTTGCTAGTAATGGGCCCTTTTCTGCGAATAGCTCGATTTTCTCAAAATTTGCTTCGTTTTTGGTTGCCTAGCAACCAGTCACGTGACTATTGATTGATTGATGCTATTTTTAGATTTTCCTATGTTCAATTATAAAACAGTGCAAGTTTCATTGTCATAGCTGTTATAATTTCGGAGAAAAACAGGGGGGGCGAAAGCCCCCCGGTAGAAAATCACTTTTTTTACCCGGTTAAAATAGGGTTAAAGGTTATAGCTACTATGACAGCGAAGAAAGCCCCAAGGTATTGACCGCTTCAAAAGTTCCACGGGAGATATTTCATGTCATCACGAGGAAATGGTCGAACGAGAGAAAAATTTAGGCAAACATATTCATATAACCATTATAATTCTCTCTTATGAACATCACAAAAAAGGCAACTGCTGAAAAATGAAACACAAATATGCGAGCTGAGGCAGAGCAATACACTCATTTTTTTATAAGAAACCGGGACTGGTATGCAGTTTCTTAAATTTTTGGGCTATTTTGCTACCAAAAGTTTCTTGCGTGTTTCATACTTAATGCAAGAAATGCAAAGTTAGTCTTGATTTGTCTAAAGGGCTCCCTAAATTACTGCGTAATAATATTGTCCGTGTACTGGTCAGATTAACGCAAACAAGGTCTGAAACTCTGAGTTGAAATCTCTTCTATAGAAGATTTTAAAAACGAGAAAATCGGATTCATGGCTGCTCAGCAGCAACCACTTAAACGGCGCACATATTTTGGGTTACCATATAGACTTCAAATTAGAGGATTAGAGGAACAAACAGTTGAAAAGTCTCAGTCCAAAGTACGAGAGCCCTTTTGGCCTAAATTACTGTTTCAAAAGGGAAGATGTAGCTCGATTTTTTATTTTCTGCTCATTCAGCTCTGGTCAAGTGGATGGGAGAATTTCGACATGTCAGTCAAGTTGATGCTGTGTCTTGGGAGAACCTTGATCGCACTGACTGAAAGATATTGTTCAGCTCTTACCTTAATGGGGGAGCCAATCCATATCCTTGAATTCCCTCTTTGCGTCTCAAGCAAAATCTAATGAACTTATTTTGGGCGCCGAATGAATTTTCTTTGTCAGCCGCTTCCGTAACAAAGAGTACAAGGCAGCACAAAAATAGGGTTTTATTAGTGCGTTAGAAAGTAGCATAGGTTCCAAATCTTAAAAAGGCTGGTGTACAATTCAGTAACCTATTTCTTTGAACCGAATGATTTTCAAGAAACTTTAGCTATTTCTCTATAATCCTACCGTTGGACTTTTCTGAAAACTTCAATATTTTCAGAATTAAAGTGTTTTTCTTACTTTTTCAAGAATTAAAGAAAAATTTTCAAGAAGACTTAAAACCATCGTACTTCTAAACTGTTTGACGCAGCATGAAATAATTTCGAAGAAAACTATAGTTTGTGAATGCTTACAATATGTTATCAAGCAAAAGTCTGTTACTCATTTTGTTTATGACTTAGAGATTTGATGACGTCACATCCTCAAATGAGTTAGAATGTAAGATACGCTGTAATCTCGAAAAATATTCAAAATTTCTAGAAAGTCCACAGGTAGAATTAATAGGTAAGTACCTAAAGTTCCTTTCAAGCCATTCAATGAGAAGAAATTGGTCATCACATTTACACCTGCCTTTTTACGCTGAAATAAAGATTTGGAACCTTTGCTTTAGAAAGTAGCGTTCGGAGTTACTGATTCAAAAAACGTAGAACCCTGTAACGAATGCTCAATTTGCCATCAACTTTTCCCAGGACTTCGGTTGCCATCAATTCGCCAGAAAGTGTCATAATGAACAATATGTACAGCACTTTCCACAACAAGATAACTGGTGCTCCCTAGCGTTTTGTATTATGCCCAATTCTTTTAAATTTCTGCATTAATGACCTTCTTCTATGAATTAAATAAGCATAAGTCTAAATCAATGCAAATGATAATATGTAAGTGTATTTCTAAAATACAACGATGCAATCTTCAGGAGTGGTTATGTCCCACTGCTTGAAGGGGCACTACCTATGTATGTCCAATAGTTTAGCATTTTTCTCTCTGGTGACGGGCCAGCTTTGTCGCCAAAATGCTGCTTTTTCTTCAGATTTTCAAACCCTGATTTTCACAGTGATACCCCATTTTATAAGAAACTAGTACAGGTTTGAAAAAATCTTGTTTCTTATTTAACAACATTAAGCAAAAAATGTTTTCCTGGAACAATTATATCATTTCCTGGAAGTGAAAATTTACAATGCAAATCAAAATAATCATAAAGCTTGTATCTGAGTAGCTGATCGATATTGCATGATTTTTCTAATAAGAAACTTTACCCTGATTTGAATTTTACCTCATTTTAAAAGAAACATGTCAGACCTGAAATTGAAAAGTTGTTCCTTATATGCAGGACGCTACTGTTTTGATCACAAACAAAGTCAAATTGATGCTTAGTCGCTAGTCATTTATTTGAAGAACATGAACTCACCCTTTTTGGGGTCATGGCATGAGTTTTAATCCTTTCATCTCAATTTCATTAATTCGTTCACTTTATTATTGTTACGCACGGTTAAGTTTTCAGTTTCAAGTACTGGTTTCCAAATTGTCTGGTAAAATAGCAATAACTTCACTCAAAAATATGAGTACTGAGCAAAATTCACACGTAAGGATAAATCTCAAAATGAAAATTGGTGCTTTTGTATGCGGTTTTTGAAGGCACTGTCTTGGTATCAGAGCTTAGATCATATCAATCATGCTCCTGCTCCTCTGAAAGCAAGGCGTGGTGTAAAACCATCGACCACCGATGCACCGACCACTTACCACCGACCACGCACACATACCATCGACCAAACCGACCACCAACCATAACTGTCATCTACACGTATTTTTTATAAGAAAATAAGAATTTGGGCCGGTACTGAAAGTTTCTTAAAATTATCAGATTCTGAGTACTCAGAGTTTCTTACAAGTTTCTTAGAGGTTCCCATAACAATCTTCATGGCCACTACCTGTTTCACTCTGAACATTTTAAAACACGGTTTTTAAGCCTTTCTAATGCTTAGACATTACTCAAATGCCTTCTGAGTAATATGATACAAGAAACATGTGAATATAAAGTAAACCTATGTCAAGGATTTCCTTTATAAAAATAAATAGTTTCTTAACTTATATTTTCCCAGTACTAGAGTTTCTTAACCTTATGGTGATCCGATCATACCACCGGCCACATACCACCGGCCACATACCACCAACCACATACCACCGACAACATACTAAACCTAAATGCTTTTTTTCATTTCATGAAATAGATTTTATTCTCAAAGAAAGAATGCATTTCATTCTTAAGACAACCTGATTATCTCTATATAACATTTACCTTTAGTTAAATGAACGGACATGCGTTCTCAGCTATCTGCACTCAATATAGACTTTTCATTCGTTTTAAAGGGGCTTTGTTAGACATCTAAACAAATAATAATCAAACTGAAAAAATGTCATAGCGTTTGTCAATTTGTCATTTATGAAAACATCTTTGAGTGATCTTGGACAATGAGGCTGACAATTTCAAAAGTTTCTCAGTTTTTCCAATCCAGGTTTCTGAACAGAAATAAAGAATATAATTTGCAAGAAGTTTCTTATGAAAAATCAATGTATCAAGAAGCCAGGAGAGGGATGGGGGGGGCACAGTTTTCTAAACTTTCCTATTTTTATCTCAACGATTTCTACATAAAACGTAGATATCCATTTATGGTATCTGTTGGTATGGAGTGTCATAAGTTTTATAGGCTATTTTGCCACAAAATGTTGCTCCTCTGTAAAAAATTTAAGAAAAAGTTCTTATATTGTTGGTCGCTGGTCGGTGGTTTTTGTGGTCGCTGGTAAGTGGTTTTGTTGGTCGTAGGTCGTAGGTGGTTGTTATAGTCGGTGTTAATTGGTTTGATGGTCGGTGGTCGGCGGCCTTCACGGTCGGTGGTCGATGGTCGGTAGCTGTTATGAACAGTGGTACAGAGGAGGCAAAGGAAAGCGAGCAGCGGCAGCCGGCAAAAAAGTTGTGGGAGACAATAGTTTACAAAAATAGGACAACAGGTGATATGAATGAAATGAACATTTACCAACACTAGCCGAGAAGATTAGAATGTCATTAGGGAAAGTAAGATATGAGTGATATTCTCTAAAAGGACAAGTACAGGTCTAACTGAGGTCTAACTGAGGTCTAACTTGGGCCTAATCTACACATTTCATACAGCCCTTGATTACAGTTCGCCTTGCATTGGGAGCAACCTTCGACAGGAAAGCCAGATTTACACTGAATACAAAAGCAGTCAAATATCGTTCCAAGAGCAAGAAGAAATTTCATCGTCTTTGAAACATTGTCGATGAAACAGAAAGCGACTGTATTTCGTCGTTATGAACTGGTTCAATAATGCCACCGAACTCGACGTAGTCAGTTTTTTAGGAGGAATGCTATCTTGGTAAGTCTACAGAGACTTTACTAGTTTCTTCTAGAAAAGAGATTCGTAAGGAACCATCCTTAAAAATACACATTGCGAAATTCTCAAAAAAACCTATTACGTATCAAGAGTCCTTGAATTGTTTTCAATATTTTGTCCATCTGCAGCCAAGCCACCTGCAACGTTTTCTTCGTTACTGTGAAGGAGCTCTTTTGATTTGTCTTCATCAATCAACAGCAATGGAAACATACCCAGAATGCAACCAATCGCAATTCCAAACCCTCGGCCCTGCCAGAGAAAAAATTACCTAATAGTAGGGGGTGAGTCAACAAAACAATGCCTGTTTGAATTTTTTTTTTGTTAACTTATTTTCATTCGATTATCTTTATCTAGCTATACATATTTACAATATATACAACTAATCTAAATCGAGCATACAAATATATAAATTAAGAAATGAAGAAATGAAGGAATGAAGAAATTAATAGATAAGTTAAATAAGTTAAATATTCAAGGCATATATGGACATGATATGGACAAGGTTTACTGGATACAAATTGAATTCACAGGCACTATAAATGTACAAATATTTTTCATAATCTTGATAATTTTCTAAAATTCAGGTGAATGTTGACAAGCATTGCATTTACAATTTGGTCCATTCCATTGTTTTATCATGCGTTTAAAAGAATTTAAGTTGTCGGCAGATTTAGTTTCATTTGGCAATGCATTGCAGATTTGAGGTCCTAGTGATCGAAGACTGTTTGAACCAAAAGTGACTTGATTTGAACCGGCCTGTTTCAACGGCCACAACTCTCTAGATACCAATGCAATAGTATTGGCAATCCTTTCATTCAATATAGTGAACATGTTCAAGTATGCTTTAAAATTCACCCAACAGAAATTGGCTGCTCCGTTGTAAAATTATGGCGAATTTTCTCACTGAAGCCCCTTCAGAAAACCTTCCAAAAATCACGACCAAATGTTCTTATCCGGATTGGGAGGACGAAGGTGTCATTCCTGGGACCATATTGTCTTAATACAAATGCCTTCCTGATCCCTGAGAACATATCAACATCATTCAGAACGATTTCATCCTCCCAAGAGGATAACACGTGCTGAAACTTTTTGAAGACACTGCTGCGAGGCAGACACATTGGGGAAATTTGTTCCTGTTTTAAAGGTTAGGTTAAGTCCGGGGTTGGTATGATTGATGATAAAATACAAGATAATACTGCTATGCATGATGTATGATACTTTTTTCCACTATTCTTCGCCTTCTCCTTGTGAAATTGCGTATTAAAATAAGCAATTTGAGCGAAGTGACGTCATATCGCACAAGCGAAAACGCGGCTGTGTGATTGTTTTTTGCCACTTAAGCGCTGCTAGCCTCTTTATCGTGTACTCATGCATTGAAAATGGCTCAAGAACACGATAAAGGGGCTAGCAGCGATTAAGAGGCGAAAACAATAACACAGCCTCATTTTCGTTTGTGCGATATGACGTCATTTCGCTCAAATTGCTTATTTCAATACGCAATTTCACAAGGAGAAGGCGAAAAATAGTGGAAAAAAGTATCATACATCATTCATAGCAGTATTATTTTGTATTTTATCATCAATCATACCAACCCCGGACTTGTCCTTTAAACACATTTTGACGGTTTCTTGGAGGGACTTCTTGAAGAAAATCCCTACCGGAGTGAACGATTTCAGTCACATAGATTTTAAAATAGATTTGGACATGTCCATAAGTGAATAATATATGTTTGCCAGTTTGCCACTATTATCTTCTTGATATCCAGGGAGCATCGACCTTTCAAACATGGCTTTTATTGACTCGCCTAGTGCAAAGTAATGTTGTTGGTGGAAATGGAGACAATTAACAAAGTCCTAGTCTTAGTATATTTCTGACTTGTCTTTATTTAGTGAGGAATATCTTTAAATTCATCCTGCAGAGAGCATTCCAACCAAATCAGGCAAAAGATCGGGAAACGAACTTTGAGAAACCTGTGCTCAAGTATTGTGAAGCCACATTTTCGATACTGTTGTTCTGTATGGGGTTGTTGTAGCACCACTGATAAAGCTTCAAAACAGAGCTGCTAGAACTGTAACGAAGAGCAGCGTTGATGCCCCAAGTAGACCACTCATTGAGAGTATAGGCTGGAAAACCGTTGATGGTCTACAAGTCTATTAATGGGCTTGCTCTGCAGTACAAGAGCAATCTTTTCACAAGCAAATAGGCTTGCAACTCTCGTAGCCTTCGAAATACGGCATCAGATTTGAGGTTGCCAAAGAAATCATCCACAAATGGACAGAAATATTTTACGTATCGAGGAGCAAATCTGTGGAATAACCTCCCAGCTGAGGTTTTCAAACACAGTATATAGTAGACTGGGGGGGTTCCAGCGGTCGGGTGGCTGCCGCACCGGTTGCTTCTGTGCTTGATTTCTGCAGGGTTGACGATTTTTGGATATTCATTGTCGCTTTGGTGGAGGTTGGGCATGGGAACGGGGGCTGCGCTAGTTGCTGGATCGTTGGAGAAATTCCCAGTCTATTGGTTTTATGCACTTTTCTTCTATTTTTCATCGTTAGGTTTTACGATTTAGTTGCATATATTTATTGTAAGTATTTCCTAGATCTTTTTAACCCGTATATTTTGTAAGATTTTATGTAGAGAGCCCCTTGAAAATCAGTCACTAGGATGAAAAGTTTCCCTCCTTAATAAAGGAAAGTATGGAAAAAGCAGGCCCCTTGCTTGTGAAAGCTTTTAATGCAAAAATTAACTGGAAACAAACGAAAGAAAATCAACAATAAAGTCGGCCACTTTACCTCTCGTTGCATATCTGCGCCATTAACCTGGTCTTATCAAGAGGATGGGTATGGAATGCATCCCCGTCATTGCCAATGCACAGGCGTCAAATTCTGGCAAAGCTTTGGTTTATCGTGTAAAACGTTATTACCCTTTTCTTTCAGATGAAATGCTTGAATGAAACTTTTTGACTGGCACGGTAAAAAATCAAACAAATATACTTACGAAATAGGCTGAATACTTGGTTTTCCACATCGAAGCCTGTCTAGTCGACATCGGAGGTACTTCAAATCCTAGTCTGATTGCAATAGCCTCGATATATCCAGCTAGCCTGAAATGGGAACGAGAAATGCTAATAAAATGCGAGGAACTGCATTGCAGAGAAAACGGTTAATCGGCTATTTCAGCACAGAATATCACCTATTGCCTTAAAGCGTCGAATCTAATCACATTTTTTTTTGCTGCAAGGGAATATCATGAAAACTTTGAAGGCTTGCATCTACAGGGTGTCTCATAGAAAGCCTTCTAGTTTTAAATCAAATATCTCTCGATCTGCTCATCCCAGCAAAACGTACACACTTTTTTATGAGGAGCATAGTTGAGGTATTGGAATCAACAAGAATTTATTTCATAGCCACAAGGCTGAAATATTTTCGTGATTTTGTTCCAGTTTTCTGAGCATTAGAATATAAAGGGTGTCTCATAAAGAGCTTCCCAATTTGAAACTCAAATATCCCTCAACCAGCTTACTTTTAGCAAAACGAATAAACATTTTCTAAAAGTGTACTAAATCGGCACAAATTCGATAAGATTGAGCAACGGAAACAAAAACAGGGGGTCGTCCAATCTGAATCAAGTTTTCAGCAGTTTTCAGTTTTGAGTAACTGGATTGCTACACTTTCAGAAATGTTTGTATTTGTTTTGCTAGGATAAGCAGATTGAGATATATTTGAGTCTAAGACTGGGAAGCTTTTTATGAGGCACCCTGTATTTTTTAACTCCCAAGCCAAAATTCAACATACCCACCCACAGCATAAGGCTCAAATTTTTCAAATCTTAAAAAAGTGGATGTAAAATTTGACTACATCTTTCTTTGAATCGAATGGCAAGAAAGAAGCGTAGGATACTTTGCTGTAAATCTACCGTGGAAATCTTTTTGATATCTTGATTTCCTAATTCAAGGAAAATTTTTGAAAAATTTACATCATTGCAAATCCTAAATAATTAGAGGAAAAATGATACAATCTTTAAGAAAACCATAGTTTGTGAAAATAAAATAGATCAAAACAAATGTAGCTGAAAAAATATCCAGAACCAATCTGGCAAGTTTCACATTGTGCAAGCGAAGTGGGTCACGAAAGTCAAGTTAAGTCAAGAAAACATATTTTATATTACGAGAACAAAAAAAAGGAGGATAGAGCATAATATCTGTCTTGCGCATTAATTCAGCAGCTAATCGGTAGAAATTAAAATTCTTGTATGCTTAAGGTGTAAAGAGAGCACTTAATTCATAGTGTTAAGTGCTACGTTCACTCGCCCATGACACGCAGTTGATCATCAAACTATTTGCGCCCTTCCACAGTATCGAATGGCGTGTGCGTTGTTACAATAATTTGTTGGAGAAGCTGGCAATGAATTAAGCCTTCAAGCACTGAATACAACCCCTGTGTGTAAGACGTAGAATTATGACTTGTCGTCTCTTATTTCATGCGTTCTTTGATTTGCTGATATCACTTAGTAATAGGGACTCATACCATTACTCTTTTAAAGTGGGCCCCCTTTAGGCCAATATGGAGTGATTCCGTATTTACCAATCAAATTGTTAGAATTTAGTTTTCAACCAATAAGGAGGCGCTATTTAGACAGTTGTTGTTGTTGCATACAATTAACGGTTGATACGGCCTGGAGTTCTCGTAGCTGGGATGGATCCATTTTGTTTCTACAGAGGAAGATTACTGCTCGAAAGGAATGTATTTTTGTGATGAGTAGGTCAGGAAAACATTATTCTTTGTACTAAAAGTTTGCTTTTGAATGTTGAAGCTCTTTAAACCAGACTTTGAAGCGATTTTGTTGAGTGTATGAGAACTCCCGCTAGTTTAGGCCATTTTGAAACAGGGGGCCCATTTTGTAAGAGTAATGAAATGAGTCCCTTATTGAGCAAGTGATATCAACAAATCAAAGAACGCAGGGAAACAAGGGACGAAAAGCCATAAGTCTATGTAAGACCCCCGTTATGCCAGTGTGAAAAAACAGATGTTCGAGATCGATAAAGCACTTGCATGTTAAAGGGCACAGAAAAGACATTATAAAAGATCGCACGAGGTGGGTGACATAAAGCAGCAAATTTTGACAGCAAAACTTCAAGTTGCAAATTATTTCAATCTTTGCGAGTAGTTTTTATCTGCAGAAAGGTGGGTTAAAATTAAACTCGTGGTGTTTGTTTGTTCTACTTCATCAAGAAACCTGCATATAAGGATATAGGGTGGTACAAAACTAAGAAACTCTTGGCACCCCGTTGCTTAAACTACAACTATCACCACTAAACACTAATATAAAAGCATTTCATTCAGTTTTCATCTAACTTTATTTAAACAGGGTAAAGTTATCATACTGTGCTTTCCAAGCTTCCCAGAATAAAGATAATGATATGTATGTAGGCTTGTATGTATGTAAAATTTCGCCATTGGAAATTAACAGTCAAATGTAATATGAATTTAGGAAAACGAATCTAATTACAGGTATACAATATAATATTCATATGTAAAAGTTAAAAATTTAATCTAAAAACATCCCCAGTTTAAAATGGCAGGGATAGCATTAAAAGGTCAGCGCAACCTTGCTTCCATAATGGTCCCTCCAGAGGTGTCATTGAAAGAAAAGTTGTCATGATAGTAAAGCAGTCTTTAAAAATGTTAGCATTTACCTATCTTTGCAGCTTTTAGGATATCAATAATATATACAGGGGCTGTTTTCTTGAGTTATTTATCCTTGATCTTAAGTTTGAAGTTTTTGACGCTCTTAACAGATTTGAGATCAGAACGTAGACTATTCCAGAATTTAGGTCCTAGATAGTAGAGACCTTTTGCCCTGTGTTACTGTGCCCTGAGAAAGGTAAACGCTATAAGACAACACAAACACATATAGAATAACAAAGTAAGAGTAGTTGAAAGTAGTAGAACGATCCCAAGGAAGCAAAAAATGCACTCGTGTAGGTTCTGGGGCGTTCAACACTGGATTTGAATTGCTTGAAAGTTTCAATTAATTTGGTATTTTGCGTCGAGACCATGCCATGATTTCGCACCTCTAAAAGAGCATCAATTTTTGCCACATGTTGTTCGTAGAAAGGAAACACATAAATCGGTCTCGGTATTTTGAAGTTCCTTGGTTTCAAGTAGCCTATCGAAAAACTTGATTTTCAGATAATCTTTACGATCGCTTGCATCGTTGTACATGACCGGTTGGATAATCTTACGATAGGTGATCGAAAAATAAATATTTCATCTTAGACTTAAAAGAAGCTTTCTGGCTTGGGAGAAATAACTTGTGGAGTTCTGCAAGTGTCGTGGTTAGGTCCCCTACCTTTATAATTAATATAAACGATCTCCCATTATCTATTCAGCGCTCACAAGTTAATATGTATGCTGAATAGATTTTATTAGATTATATTAGATTAGATTACATTACATTACATTAGAATTTAAAGATTTTAGACTGAACTGTTCCCGACTTTACGCTTGTGAAGGGTTGTAGTCACTTGCTTGCTTTGCGTGAACGCGCAATAGAAATCATGAGAATAATATTTTGGGTTTATCTTGTTGCTTAAAGTGTCAGTAAACACAACTTATTTTTTTAAAACTTGACAGAAAACATGCAATTAAATGATATATCACAACTCTTTGTGAGAAATTTGCACTCGTTTGGAAAATATGAGGGTCCAAAGAACCCCATTTTGTCGTTTCTAGTGTGGTTGACATTCAAACAGCAGCAGTTGGCCTCAATTAGCAATTAATATCTATAACTTGTTTGACATTTGAGCAAAGTGACGCCATTCCACCACGCACTTGCGATTCATTTGAATATCTAACTCTCTGAGAGAAAAGACGACAATTCCTGGAAAAAAGTATGGTACACCATCTATACCGGTATGATTTGATCTGTAAGTATCATCAATCATGCCAACCCTCGATTTGTCCTCTAAAAGATAGAGAGTATTTCCTCGAAGACAACATGCATTAAGCTCTGTTGACTCACCTTCTACCTCAATATCTTAAACACTCCAAACTAATAAACGACAACATGGAAGTATTTACATAGTGATTCCAACCCGTATCTAATCCCAAGTACTTAATGTTTTTCTAATTTAGACCTTTTTGCAAGGTTAAAAGTTTGAATTTGGAAAAATATCTTATTGAAGTTGAAGTTGCAAGCACGCCGTGAACAATGAGTGCTGTGTCTGGCTATTTTCTTTGTTCTATTTAGAAACTCAGAATTCAACAAAGTCTTACACCATTCTCAAAAACAACTCTTAACCAGCAAAAAACAGCAACAGCATTTCACCGTTACCAACCGTTACCAATACCATTCAAAAGACAAATGTTCCATTTCGTCTTAAAAAACCACTATTTCACTTTCAGTCAACAATGAATTTTACCTACAAATCCATGGAACTGCAATGGGAACACCTTGCTCCCCAAGCTATGCAAACATTTTCATGGCTGAACTCGAGAAAATCATTCTCAACAACAACAACAACTCTACAAATCAACCCCTTCTGTGGTTAAGGTTTATAGATGATATTCTCATGATTTGGCAACACAGCAAAGAGGAGCTAAAGAGTTTTACAAATTCATCAACAATATACACCCAACAATAAAGTTCGAAATTACATTTTCAAAAAATAACATAAATTTCCTGGACAATAACATATACGTCCATGAAATAGGCCAATTAGAAAGTACAATATACAAACATAAGATCCTTTTGGATGATTACAAAGTCCGTCCTGAGCTGAGCATAATAAAATCTGAATATTGATTTCTTCATAACCCGAAATGATCGTTGATGCTGTTTTTAGGTTTTTGGCTACAGTCAGAGAGATGAGTGTTGCTGCTAAAGTCGCCTTCAATAGAAAATCAAGCGCCTTGTATAAGGACAAGAATCGTTTGAAAAGCAATATTTTGATCTTTATGTCAAACGAGGATGATACCCAAAAAATCAAAAGTCATTACCCCTAGTTTGCTTAGTTCGTGCATGAAACTATTTGCGCATCTGTCTCAAATTAGATGTAAATTAGATTAAATCAAATTAGAGATTTACGATAACGCAATATTACTTATGCAGAACCCTGCAAAACGTTTCTATTCGCGGGCATCTAACTTGAGACAAGCAGTGACGAAGATAACCTCTTTGCAGATCATATGCATGAAGATGTTTTGGTTCAGTGTGATCACGTGCCTTCCCCCAGTCAATGGCGCCATTGTTTGCTAGGATTCTGCACCTTTCCTCTCAACTTCACCTGCGATGTTTGCATCTGTAGCTGTGTAGGAGGGGGGTCCTTCTACCTTTGGTGATGCTGCGAATGCTAGCCTCTGTGCAGGCTGCCGGTTACATCATCCCATAAAGTTGACTTATTTGCATAATGAATACTATCAATAAGTGGCTAATGATGCGTTCGTTCTAGAAAGCGATTGTTTTAACATAATTAAGCTGCTAATGAAGTCAAGAACGTGCCAATTCTGGGTAAATTTGTTGTTGTGCCAGGGTAAACATCATGGTGATTTATCCATCTTATGGTATCAAATCTGTCTAACACGAAATAAGCCGACGTCAAATGTTGCTATAGGATCGCGGGAAACTTCTGTCTTGTGTGCGCTTTCTGTGCGCTTTCTTTATTTCAGTGCCAATTAGCAGAGGTAAAACGTTAATCAATTGCTTTAACGAGCGTGACTACCTTTCTTTCTTTCTTTCTTTCTTTCTGACTGACATCGGAGCCCCTTCTTAGATTACAAAGGACTTTGTAATCAAAAAGCCAACTGACACATGTGCATTACTTCACTGCCAATTTTTCCACCCTGAACACACCAAAGCAAGCGCAATCTTTTCACAAGCTCTACGGTATCGTCGAGTCATAACAAAGATGAAAATCTCTTGCAAAGCTTACAAAAACTCAGAGAGCAACTTCTGCAAAGAGGCTACAAATTCTCTGAAATCAACTCAGAATTCAACAAAGTTTTACACCATTCTCAAAAACAACTCTTAACCAGTAAAAAAAGCGACAACAACATTTCAACGTTCCTCCCTTCGTTGTCCCATTTGACAAAACTACGCAATCAATCAGCAGCATTCTAAAAAGGCATTCGCACTTCATTAATAACTATCCCCAGTTAAAGCATGGGTAGTTAGACACTGCTGGTGTGCTTCTATGGAGGAGCGCTGGATAACATGTATCTGTGGGGGAAATTTTTTATAGTACTGCGGAGGAGATATCGAAAGAACGAAAATAGTATCCGCAGTACTATAAAAAATTTCCCCCGCAGATACATATTATCCAGCGCTCCTCCATAGAAGCACACCAGCAGTGTCTAACTACCCATGGTTAAAGGAGCTATGGCCGGCCACGCCCATACTGTCTCTAAAATAGCATGAAAGCTTGGGAGATATCTTGGTACGTGCAGCCTTGCCAAATACAAAACAGTGAACTACCCTTACCTTCGAAAAAATATACAATGCACAACTTGAACAAAAAAACAACTGTTGACAGTGCTCGTCGACGGGAAAGCACTGAGGGCACCCACATTACCAATTAACGTACCTTAATCAAAGCCCTGAAATGTTAAGTGGGACTAAAAGCCTGACGATCAACAGTTTACAAAGTTGCAAACAAACAAAACAATCACAACAAACATTAGAAATGTCATTGCGAACCTACAACATAGCCTAATCACAACAGTAAACCTAGCTAATTAATTAAATCGAGGTCATCGCCAGCGTCCATAAGCATACGTAGACACGAGGTTGGTATTACCCCCTTACTTCAATAAAGCAACTTTTGAGAAACACACAGATACCATCTTTGGAAGTAACAGAAATGTTGAAAGGAGAAATCTTGATTAAAAGAAAGGAACTGCAATTTTTCACACAAAGTTTTCCGATCTGGTCCAAATGTTAATCCTTATTTTTTGGCCTATCACTTGCGTGCTTGAAAAAAAATATGAAACCACCTTGCGTGCTTGAAAAAAAATATGAAACCACACTATGTGCATCAATTCCTTTGTTTAAATGGATAAATTGCTTTTTAAGCTCGGATTATCTTATGGCTTCTTTGGTTTCGATGTATACAAAAGAAATGGCATGAATAATAAGTCCCTTTTCGAAGGATTGAAAAATTTACTAGGTACAGGTACGAAAAAGCTATTTTGTACCCTTTGATTCGTTCGAATCGCTCAAAAATTTGCACACGATCAGGTCACATCTCGAGCATGCAAAGCGTGTCTCAAAATCTTTTTATGTCCTCTTATCCGTCTTTTATAGCCAAACACAACTGTGGGAGGGCAGAAAAATTATTTGCCAATATTTGATAGCGTATAGTTTTAAGGGTAGGAGGAATATGAAAAATCATGAAAAATCCCAGACACAGTTTGGAAGCTTAGGATCGGTACTTCCTGCTGGTATAAGTCAAATTCTATTACCTCAAATACAGGGGTACCAAATAGCTTTTGAAGGTGGTACACTCTCTTAAGCAATGAATTTGCCTGGAAAATGTTAATTTACGATATTTGCCAATTATTTTGAAATGGTTAGAATCCCCACATTCTCGTGCATCGAATGGTGTATATTTTAGGTAGATTCCATTACTAGTTTGGTTTTTAGGGAGAGAAAACCAAATCCCGTGCTACAAACGTTTACCGTAACCTTAAGTAGGCCTTAATTAGCTGTAATTTTAACTACTGTTTTTCTTTAGCAACCCTGGGTACCAATCTCTTAGAGAGTCTGATACCCAGGGCCTTGTTTAGCCTACTTTATAAAATATATAAATGATGACGATGATGATGAGAATGATAGCAACGGGCGGGAGAAGTAAACTTCAATCAGTTACCCCCGTGATAAATCAGTTGAAAGCATGTGCATAATTATACATACTCAAGAACAGAGTCCGCTGATTTTAAAGCAAATTTGCTGCAAACATCGCGAGAAATGTCGCTGAATTGACTGTTTATGTACGTATTTTAGATTTAATTCTTTATCGCAGTTTTAACAACGGATTTTAAAATCATAATTCGTAATTCAGATCGAATTGCTTCGCAGACAAGCTTTGAAAGCCAGTTTTCCGAAATCCTACTTTCAAGAAACCTATTTATTAGTTGGAAACCATTCGCTCGATTGAAATCCTGCAAAATGTATGCTTTCGCCTATATGCTTGACAATCAAATGCGACAATAAAGACCTATTCTGAAATCTACAAAGTGCATTAAAATAAGCTTTCTCCAAATCTGCAAAAGCAACTGATTGCCATGTTTTTCCATTCCCAACAATATGGTTTATGATATCTCTTAACATATTTCTACCAAGCATCCGAAGGTACCTAGTTTTAAAACATTGAGAAGCTAAGCTTGTCGAAGCAGTGTTCTTGACCTTCCTCTCGATGTGACCACATTTAGTGATTCCTTTAGCCTGGAATTACAGAGAGTTGATGACTCCTCTCCCTCCCGAACCATCAACCTCCATGCACTAATCTCTATGGTGATAGCAGAGACACACAATTAGGTCAGTAAAAATTGTTGCGAACAAACTAACTGACAAACAAACAGAATCTATTGCGAAATCACTGACCATGAATATCATAAAGCTGATATTGGGTTTCAAGTCAACTTTCTTTATTTCTACTATTCTAATTGAGAATTCCATTGTTTCATTGTTTTGTAGGAATAACGACCATACGAATCTGCAGCTAAAGATACATTGTTTTGAGTATCTAACCATCAAGCCTACCATCTGATGATCGAATAGTTTAATTGAATAAGTCAACCAAAAGAAGCCACTCAATTGGACCCAAGATCAAGTGTGATATCTAATGACACGAGAATACACCGTTCTATCTGATGACAGCAGAGCTCAATCTATGATAAATCAATCCAAGACTAAACAACCCAAGATCAATTCTGGTATCAAATCAAAGAACGATTAAACACAAAATAACACACAAAAGACTCAACTACAAGAATATATATGCTAACAGGGCAATGTGACAGAATTGAGAAACAACAGCCAAAAACATTCCTAAATGGCCTACTCTTGTGAGCTGCATTTCCTGATACAGCATGCCAGTGGGTCTGGTTCATTCTGGTTAATAGCTTGGCTTTTTCTTGCATTTGTTACGGCATCATTAAGCGTTCTAGCATTGCTTAGTGTATTACATGAAACCAAGTTCCATACACACTACCATTACTTGCAAGTATCCTTATTTTCATCTCATCTAATAACCGGACTGGTGGTCTTGCCAATGTTATCTTTCGTTAAGCACACAACTCTACCAAAGTGTACACATAATACGATACTGACCATTGCTGCAGCCATGACACATACGTGTTCAGTACTGTCAGTTATGGTTGTAAGTTGGTATCTTCGCAAAAAGACTACCAGCAAGACTGTACGTTTGCCAAAAGGAAAAACATTTCTACAGCAATTAACACTTTTCATTTGGGTGGTTTCTCTTTTTGCAAGTATTTTACCGGTATTTCTTCCAGTGCATTTGTTTTTAATGCCTATGCTAATTATAGCATTAATGGTAACAACGTGCAAACAAGTCAGGGTCATCTTTTGCACAAGAAGAAGAAGGGTAAGCTCAATCAATAATGAAGACATTTTACATCTTCGCATCAAAAAGGGAATACATAAACTGAGTGCTATTGTAACAGGTTTCCTGATTATCAATGTCGTATGCACAATGTTCCCATACATGGCGTTAATCCTGAACCAAACAGCCCTCAAAGATCAGGAGAGCTTCCAAAATTATGCTGATTTTGCGTCCAAGCTGCCATTTTTAAAGAGCCTCATGGAGTCATTGGGTTACTTCTGGATGCAGAAAACTAGCAGGCGGCGTGTCTATCAACAGTTACGACAGCAAATTGCAATGGGATTGCAAATGCTTTCATGTCAACAAATGAGTGTTCCTTGTGGATTTCTACTGTAAATTCTGTACGGGGTGGTTCAAAACAACGTTAGGCGTTTTCTTAAGTGTACACGGCGATCAGACGACTCAATATCTACTTCACCAGCTACCACGTAATTAAATAAAACCAATCCCCGTTTGAAAAAATACTGATCTCTGAATATCAAAGCAATAACATGAAAAACTTAATCTCGTTTCATGGCTGAAATATTCATTTAGATTCAGTAGGTTAAGTTGGGGGTAATGCGGGTCTAGATTGAGCAAAATAACTAAACACATAGCTGTTGAAGCAAAAATAAAATAAATAATTTCTAAATTTTCTTTCAACAGCGCTGACATTGCCAAAGAATCTCAGCTCTGATTAAGGCAGTTGAATATGTTCAAGAAAATTCTCTTTTGGCAACTAAAATAGGCTCACTTTTCACGACGAACGGGGAAATGGGACTACTTTCAAAACCTTTATAATATGGGAATATGAAATTGTAAATGATTAAAGAAATTAATGGAATTATATTTCGAACTATTTTCTATTCGTTAAAGTCCCATTCTGCCTTTTATCGCAAGTAAGCCCGTTCCAGCGACGAAAATAAACTATTTTTCTTATGCGGTAGATCCACCATTGTTTCGACTTCGAAGGCAGTGACTGAATTTGATTCTAAAGCTCAAATAAAAATGTTGCACTTCGTTTACTCCCATCTACTGCTTACAAGTCAGTAACTGCAGTAACAGCAAAACCTTTTTCACGTCTTAGACACAAAACAACGTGGCAGGATGAATATAAACGATAAACGCGAAGATTGTATGGCTAAATTCTCAGTAGGCCCACAATACCCCACCTTGTAAGCTGTCAAAATCAAAATTAAAATGAAAAGTTGTCAGGATAACCTCCTTCCCTTTCGGTGTTATCTGTATGATAATTTAAGGTAGTGAAACAAAACTTACCCTAATCCCATTAAATCGGATATTAAATTTCCAACAGCGGCAGCTAAAGCAAAAACAGAAAGCATGGTTGATTAAAAGCTACTTACCAGGGCTTTGATCTTTTGGTCTAAGCAAATTCTTGAATAACATCGAATCGAATTAAAAACCAAAGTCAAAGAAAAATTAAGGAATCTAGCACACATAATACAATATGGTATAATATTGTCCAAATTTCATCAAGGCTATCATTGATCTATGCGTTTTGCCTCAAAAATTAGTTTAGGCCAAAACTCCAAAGCTCTGGTTTCGAGATGGATGCAAATTTTAACTATCAACATTGATATTTGAATGATCAAAGCACCAATACCAACAAATGAGGTAGCAATGTTCAAGTCCTCCTATGTCTATGGTTCAAGTTAACTATCGAGGAACAATCTGGGAGTGATTAACCATTGAATAAAGCTAAACTCGCATCACTGGATCAAAACAAATCTGCGTACTTTCCTTGGGACGCCCGACATATGGAATTCAACTGCATTCCTTCTAGAATTCGAAATGGCTCGAACCAATTTCGATCACTTACCTGCCATTGTCGAAATCCCTAAGGTAATTCCAATAGTATGATCTATGTATTCACCCTAGGAAGAATATTTAAAATCAGCAACAGTAATAAAATATCAGCAGCGATGAAAAACATTCCCCTGTTCGAGCAAAAAGTTCATAAACGGTGTCACAAAAAAATGATCTCCATTCCAGTCTGTATGGCTGAGCATATATGCGTCAAATATACAGATTTTGTTTACTACCATAATGTACCGAGTGAATTAGATGTAGGATGATTGCCTATTTTGAATGATGCGGTGCAGACAGATTACATGTTCGTAGTTATCGCTATTGATAGACTAATGGACGCTGAAAATGCAACTCATGGACTTTCACACTGAAAATTAGGACGAAATTGTTTCTCTCGATTTCATGTCCGGATGTGGAAACCATAGTAGCACTGTACGAAATGCTGAATGCTCGAGGCAATGGCGGATGGGCCTACGTTGTCGAGTGAAGCCTAAGATGCCAAAAAGCCTCAAAATTCAAGTTTTCAAAGACTTTAGCCATGAACAAAAGCTACAAATATCCAGATAAATGTTTCCTCGATCCAAGAATCAACAAACCTTTCATTTTGAACCAGGAGTTCCTCACTTTGAAGGCCCATTATCTTCCACGAGCTTCACCGCAGCAATGAGAATTTGAGAATTTTCCAATGTCGAGGGATACCAAGACTATGCCTTAGCCTCATTTCAGAGCGCACAGATAAAACTGTGCCTGGCTGTCCTAATTTTAATGTGAAAGTCCATAAGTCCCAGTTTGAGTTGAAATCCAACTCAATAAAAAATCTATAAAAAAGTGTGTAAAAAGTGTTGTTGTTGTTTCGATAACTGGGACAATATCGTGAGTCTAGATGCAATGTACTTTATAAATTTGATTCTTTGAAATACATTGGGTGGGGAAAAGGCCAACATAGATATGAAAATTTAGCTGATCTTTCTGTACTATAATTACGAGCAATTTTACTAAAATTACCTTTCGCAAGATTCCTGAAATAGGACTGCAATTAAATTCATATTTACGAGCGTGTGAAGTTCTAAACCAAGACAAACATACTGTATCCCTACCAAAAATATTGAAACAGTGTATGCATTGTACTAGGAGACAAAAGGAAAAAACTATTGCTGTTCATTGTGTATCTCTAGGAGACAATTTATCTAATTATCATTGTTATGAAGCAGACAGTTCTTATAAGAGGCCCTTTGCATGAGAAATTTCAACCCGGGTTGAGTTGAACACGGGTTGAGTTTCAACTCGGTTGACGGTGTAAGCCTTCATCGCGTTTACATGAAGGAGGCCGAGTTGAAACTCAACTCGGGTTCAACTCAACTCGGCAACTCAACCCGTGTTGAAATTTCAACACGGGTTGAAATTCTCATGTAAACGCAAAATTTTTTCAACTCGGGGCGAGATTAGAATGTGAACAAAGGAGATCGAATCTATTTCCGCAATCATTCAAATTTTTGAATGGGGCTCACATTCCTTCTTCTATTGTTTGCAACCATGTGACCTAATCTCAACCCGTGTTGAGATATCATGTAAACGCAAGGCAAAATAAGCAATGGCCGTGTTGAAACTCAACACGGGTTGAAATTGATCATGTAAAGGGCCTCTAAGAGGCCCTTTACCAGCATTGCTTATTTTGCCTTGCGTTTACATGAAATCTCAACACGGGTTGAGATTAGGTCACATGGTTGCAAACAATGGAAGAAGGAATGTGAGCCCACTCAAATATTCTAGATCAAGATTCTTTTGCAAATAGAATAGCCAAAAGGTCTACTCCGCAAATAATCAAGATATCAAGCGTTCTGCAAGTAGCATTATAGCGGAGTACCTGAACTGCCGTTCAAGCCATCATATCAAAGAGAAGATGAAATAACCATGTGTGCCATTTTCTATTATGCCCTCAGTTTCGGCTCATAACGATCCAATAACAATAGTAATAATACCAATAATAACAATGACAAAAAATTGCACTTACAGCTAATATCATTATTCCATTGTCAAGAAAACCAAAGCCAATGAAGGGAATTGCATTGCAAATAAAAACTGAAAAGAAAATGATTTATCAACTAGCAATAACGATAGTCAGGGAGTGAAAAGATCAGGGTTTACTCAAAAAATCATTGTCAAAAGCCAAGGCCCTCATGCAAAAGTTATGTAAAGTCCCGAAATCATGAAACTCCAAAAATTGTTACAATTGCATGATACATTAGTTGGTACTAACATCAGGTCTAATTGAATCAACTGACCATAAAAATAATGCTGCTGCGCTAATGACAAACAAACAGAACCTAATACAGAGCAATTGCACAAATAAACCTTATGCTGCTTTGCAGCAATTGGGTGTTCCAAAAAAGCACCCCTGTTTGAAAAATCATCAGACTTTGATTACATAGCTGATCTTCAAACCTCCTTTTCGACACTGCATGTAGATAAAAGACCAAATTATTTCCCCAGTTACAGCTAATCTTGTGATTTGTTTTAAGAGGAGTATATTTAGCTATTATATATTGTCTATTATATGATGAAATTATTGTCTTGATATCCAGGGATCAGTGGTCTTTCAAACAGGGATTTTCTTTACTCACCCGGTATTTTTCGCAATTTTCTGAAACTGAAGGGACTCAAAGTTGCATATTCCGAAGATGATATGCTTATTGTGTCATTGCACTGCAGCTGATTGAAACTGATGCCCTGTTCCTGATCAATTTTGACGGGTTTTAGAACTGATTGCATTCAGTAAATCCCTATTTTCCCTTGCTTCCCATCTTCATAAACAGCAAAAAATGATAGCGATGTAGCATAGCTACAAAAACAACATTTTAATAACTGATTTTTGCTGTGATTACTAACTTTTGTATTCCAGATTTTCTCGGTTCACTTTCTTTGGGTCACCGGGTCGCGTTTATACCAGGTGTCCCAAAATTATGTATCAACGATCGCCGAACAGCTAGTAATTAATCATACACCGATTTAAATGAATTACCTACAATTTTTAAAGCACGCTGGCTAACTTAACTGTCAAAATACATTTCACTAAAGTCAGTCATACCATTCTAGAAGAGTTGATAATGTGACTTGATAACGGGCTAAGCTCGAAACGTCGTGTTTTATCATCTCTGTTCAAGGTACAATTATTTTATTTTAAATAGTTATATTATAGCAACATTGTACGAAACGCATACAAAAAGATTGTTTGTGGATAATTCTCCTTGCAAACTATTACAGTAGAAACCCGCATAAAAGAACCTAGGTTTTTTCTGGGCAGCCTGAATTGGTTCTTAATTAAATGGCTGCTATTCTAAATTCCAGCCTGTAAGGTTCTTAAAAGGGTTCTCATATACGAGCAGGCCTTGCACACATTAACACTGTTTTCCAGCCCAAGAATTCTTGAGAACAAATCTTTTGTACCAGTGAAGAAGTCTGATCAGGATGTGAAGAATTCTAAAAATTCTTGTCATTTTAATAATTTACATTAAAGCTATTGTATAAGAACCTTTCCCAGTTTCAGCCTCTTAGGGGCTCTTATTTAGGGGGTTTTAAAGATTGAATTTCAGCCTCAAGGTTCTTATAAAAACAGGTTCTTTTATGCACAGTCGTGAAAAGAACTTAAACCATCGGGTGCTCCAGTAAAAAGAGAGAAAGATTCAATGTGCTAAGTGAGAAATACTCAGTGTACTAAATTCAACATTTGAGAAAATACCTCCCTAGTTCCTTTGATGCAATATCAAACTAAAAATATACCTATTTTCAACTGCTTGAATGTCGGATCCTTGTCAATACCTGCAAGGCAAGTAAAAACTGTTTGCATCTTACTTCCATTTCTTATTCCAAACTTGAATAAGAAATCTACAGTAAATGTATAGTGCAGTAGCTTATAGCTTATCTACTCTGATCACAAATATACAGTAGCTTCTTCATTTTTATCCCAAACTTGAAGAAGCTACTGTATATTTGTGATAAGAGTCACAATATTTGTGATTATGATACCCGGCAGCCTTATCTTTGACCCAATGTACCGAAATTTGGCATTCCTATATCAAAACGGCCAAAATAGGGCAATTGGCAAACCAAAATCGCTCAAAATTTGCTGCAATAAGATAAATATATACTGTGGACTATGGGCTATACTAGATATCTGAGAAATTACACACAGCACTCTCGTAACAGTAGGGGAGACCGGGGACGATTGTAACACTGGCTCTCGCGCCTTGCAGAACAATGCAAGACTCTAATTTTTGCACAGAACATGCTCATTCTAACCCTCGACATGAGATTTGAGATTCGGGAATATTCAGCTAAGCTTGCAAAATTTTCAGAGGAAAAACATCACAAAAATAAAAACGTGCTTTCACTGTGAATTTGCGTCTGAAACATTACGCTCTTGAGCAAAAAATTTCATTTTCACATCTCAGACATGACATCTATTTAGGATGAAAACTACATTAAAAATTTTAGCTCCACAGCTTATGAGATGTGCAAATAGGAAGTAACGATAGCTGACCAGGTCAGGGGCAATTTTCAACACGCTGTTACAATTACCCCGTGTAAGCTGGCCGATGGCTTGGTTTTGATTCAGTTTCTAACCAGGTCGAACAATGTGCATCCATGCAGTATTAACGAGTTAAAATTTGTAAGCAAAAAACAATTTTTTCTCAATCGATTCAATCTTGTCAACTGATGCACCCAAATTTACAAAGACATAAATACCACAAATTATTCTCAATTTGTTATTTTTAAAGCAATGAATAATCTGCTACCTGGTGCCACATTTTGTGTAAGGAAAAACCAGAGTCGTGCAATAATTACTCGTAATGACTTAAAAAATATGTAACAATTGATCCAACCCTGTGTTACAATTGCCCCGTGTTTCGGGGGCAATTGTAACGCTCAACCACTGATTTTAAAAGTATCATAGCGTCACAAAAATTGGCTCCACGTGATGGAAACTAAGGTCTATTCTATTCCAGGAGATGCAACTGCAATATCATCTACCTTCAACAGTGCAATTAATCATTATTTGGATGATATGGCTGATTTTTCAAAAAGTGTTACAATTGACCCCGGTCTCCCCCATCATACTGTAAATCCTGTATGCATCAAATTTAAGTTTTGAAAAATAACCTGCAACTATAGTGACGTTAGCTGGGCAATCACAAAGATGTATGAATAATTTGTAGAATTAGAAATAATTCTTATTTTACAAATTTAAAAGGATATTTCAACTCAGTCCTTTTTGTCATGTGTACAACAATTTGCAATTGATTTTCAGTATGGGCATACAGACTAATGAGTTATTTGGTAGCTAAATCAAATAGAAAAAGAAGCTCCTTCTACTTTTCGTGAATGATCGTTGCAAGTAAGATAAGCAGGAGCCAATCAAATCAAGAATATATTACATACCAAAATTAGTCCAATCTTTTCAGAGAATTTGTCATATTGCTCTGAAGATACTTTCTCCTTTTTAGTGAAATTCAAACAAATTGAGTGGCTGCTACAAGTCAATGGCAAATTGATGCGCGTGCAACAAAATACACCGACTAGAGTACGTGTGTCATAAAAGTAAAATGATGAAATGCATTAAAAACAAGAAACAAGCACAACTCCCTGATATGAACCTACAATGGTACTTGACTTGGCTTATGAAAGAAGAAAGTTTCCTGAAAGTGAGCAGAATGACTAAAGTCATGAAAATTCAGATAACATTGCACAATATACTACCTATTTTGCTGTCTAAGGCTCCCTCTTCTAATTCAAATTCTCTGAGTGCTTCATACAGAGACGTTCTCTCTCCTGGCAGCAACCATCTGACAAACTGATTGGCTGCCTGTTGACTCATGAGGGTTGTGTTGCTTCTTGTTCCATAAGATCTTTCGCAGAAATCAGAAACTTGTCCTTGCACTTTTGTATTTTTCCAGCTTTTTCCCGGACTTGCTGCATAGAAATAAAGATAACAAATTATAATTCTCATCTCATATCACACTGCTAAAAAAGGGCGAGATTTTGAGTGCAGTATGTAATTAAATTTCTTCAGTTTTATGGTTCTTTTGAATAACCTAAATCATGTTGGGTGTGGGTGGGAACACTGGTCCTAAACAAGCAACCTAGCCTTCACATATGGCTCCAAGAAGACAGTTGTGCACGCTGTCGGCCATACCCGGAATCTCCACTCGCCAGTGGTGCTAAACTATGTGAGGGGCATTGGCTACGGCTGGTGTGTGCTCGGGACGCCAACCCAAAGTGCATGAAGACAGGATCGGCAGAAGAGGCAAATGAATCATATTTTATGAATGGCTTGGAAGACGTAACCTGCAAGACGCGTGACTCGTCATGGCACACAGAGGCGCGTAAGGACTGTGTGGCTAGTCACCTAGGAGAGGATCGGGGCCCTACTGAGTATTAATCCCCCATAGTTAGTTATGAATCGTAGTAGTTATAGAATAGATGACATAGTGGATACAACCGGGACCCCTGCGGTTGAATACACTTTATGCGACAGGGAAGAGAAGTCACCAAGTCGTTCTGTTGATGCGAACTTCGATTCGAGCCATGAAGATGTCGATCTAACCCCTCACGGGAGGTTGAAATCTGATATAATCAATATAAATGGCAAAGGAAAGCTTCTGAAAGTTGGCACGTGGAATGTGACGACACTTTATAGAGCAGGAAAGCTGGATAACTGTATTCAAGAAATGAAAAGATTTGACATTGACATCCTAGGCAAAGCAGAGACTAGATGGATAGATTCAGGTGTGATACATAAAGACCATCATGTAATGTATTACTCAGCAGTTCTCAGCAGGACAAAAACATGCAAACGGTGTAGGCATCATAATAAAGAAGAGATGGTCAAAATCAGTTCAAGGCTTTATCCCTATATCAGATAGAGTGATGATGTTAAAAATTGAAGGAAAACCTTTTAATGTTGTAATTGTACAATGCTATGCACCAACGCAAGATCATAGTGAAGAAGAAATTGAAGAATATTACAATCAGATACAAGAATGCTTGAAGTTCGTTAAAAGTACTGATGTTCTTATTGTGATGGGAGACTGGAACGCTAAAGTAGGAAAGGAACAAACTGGTCATTTAACGGGCAAATTTGGTCTTGGGGATAGAAATTCAAGAGGAGAGAGACTAATCCAGTTCTGCCAAGAAGAGAATTTAGTTGTCATTAACACATTTTACCAACACCACAAACGTAGGCACACATGGATGGATGATCAACATCGTAATCAGATTGATTTCATTTTAGTAAAAAACCGTTTCAAAAATCATGTCAAAGATGTTCGTACATATCCAGGAGCAGATGTAATGTCAGATGACAATCTTCTTGTCACAAAGCTAAAACTTAGGCTGAAAATACCAGAGAAGTCCCAGCAGCAGTATAGTTATGAAGTGAATTAATTAAAACAAGATAGATACAGAGAGCAGTTTGCAATCGAAGTTCGAAATAGATTTGATGCATTGATAGTCAAAGAACTAGAACAATACATTGATTGAAGAAGGGAAAATTGTGTCGAACGGGTCTGAAGTAGCTGAGACTTTTAATAATTTTTTTGTTACAATCACTGAATCTCTTGGAATCATCGAAAATGACGATATATTCTTGATCCTGAAGGTATTAGTGATCCTATCGACCAAATATTGTTTAGGTTCTCAAGGCACCCAAGTGTTCAAAAAATTCGTTCCTTGAATGGGAACACTGGTTCTTTCTCATTTGAAAAGGTGTCAGTTGACAATATGAAAAACGAAATTGATGAACTAAACCCCTCGAAGTCAACCACTTTCAAGAGTATCCCTCCAAAGCAGTTGAAAAATTGAGTCCGATCTAGTCTCTACACCTTTGCAAATCATATTTAATAACTCAGTAGAACAATCTTCCTTTCCCGATGAACTGAAGTTAGCTGATGTATCTTCTCTTTTTAAAAAAGAAGTCAAAACTTTCAAGGGTAATTACAGACCTATTAGTGTTCTTCCGACAGTGTCAAAGGTGTTTGAAAGGCTCATGGCTACTCAGATTTCTGCACACATGTCTCCGGATTTATCATGGCTGCTTTGTGGTTTTCGCAAGGGCTACAATGCCCAACATGCATTGATGCGGGCTATTGAAAAATGGAAATCTTGCCTGGACAATGGTGGGAAAATAGGAGCTATCTTTATGGACCTTTCAAAGGCCTTTGACTGTATTCGACATGACTTACTAATTGCTAAGTTACACGCCTACGGTTTTAGCCGTGAAGCTTTATGGCTTGTTCACAGCTATTTGGAAAATCGGCAACAAAGAGTAAAAATCAATGGATCTTTCAGCCCCTATAAGCATATAAGGTTTGGTGTTCCTCAAGGATCCGTCCTTGGTCCTCTACTTTTCAATACCCATATCAATGATCTTCTGTTATCGATTCAAGAAACAGATATATGTAACTATGCGGATAATACAACCATCTATACATGCGATATGCGTCTCGAAAATGTAATCTCTAGGCTAGAAAATGATTCCAAAATCATATCGAGTGGTTTGGAAACAATTACATGAAGCTAAACGAAGACAAATGCCATTTTATGATATTTGGTGAAAGAACGAATCAAGAGGTCAGCATAACTATAGGCAACTGTGCCGTTAATAATTCAAAGAAGGAGAAGCTGTTAGGAGTTTTAATTGACGCAAATCTTAGCTTTGAAAAGCACATGCGTAATATTTGTCAAAAAGGCTGGTAACAAACTATTTGCTTTATCACGGATGTCGGCATATCTAGGTACTGATAAATTGGGACCTTTAAGGAGAGCATTTGTGACTACTGTAGCCAATTCCAATACTGTCCGTTGGTCTGGATGTTTCATAGCAGAAAGATGAATAACAAAATCAATAGGCTGCACGAGAGAGCCCTGAGGATAGCATATAAAGACTATAGTTCTAGTTTCGCAACTTTGCTGGAAAAAGATAGATCTGTAACAGTACATGAGAAAAATATGCAGTTGCTAATGACTGAAATGTTCAAAACAATAAATAATCTAAACCCCCCATTTATGAATGAGATCTTTCTTCAAAGAAGTTCTGCCTATAATTTTAGAAATATAAATACATTCATGGTTCCAAAGGTAAATACTGTTAATCATGGTACTGAAACGGTCCAATATAGAGGGCAGCGTATTTGGCAGTCCCTTCCACAGGAAATCAAAGATGCAAATTCTGTGCAACAATTCAAGAATAAAATAAAATTTTGGAAAAATGTAGATTGTGACTGCAGACTTTGCAAACGATACATACCAGGGCTCGGCTTTTTATAGTTTCATACATCTTGCTTGTAGATTTTATATATAGATTTTATGAATTTTGTAATTTTATTGACTATTTACTTGTATATATTTTGTATCATTGTATTTACTGATATCATTGTAATTAATTTGTTGGCTTACCAGGGCTCGGCTTTTTATAGTTTCATACATCTCGCTTGTAGATTTTATATATAGATTTTATGAATTTTGTAATTTTATTGACTATTTACTTGTATATATTTTGTATCATTGTATTTACTGGTATCATTGTAATTAATTTGTTGGCTTACCAGGGCTCGGCTTTTTATAGTTTCATACATCTTGCTTGTAGATTTTATATATAGATTTTATGAATTTTGTAATTTTATTGACTATTTACTTGTATATATTTTGTATCATTGTATTTACTGGTATCATTGTAATTAATTTGTTGGCTTACCAGGGCTCGGCTTTTTATAGTTTCATACATCTTGCTTGTAGATTTTATATATAGATTTTATGAATTTTGTAATTTTATTGACTATTTACTTGTATATATTTTGTATCATTGTATTTACTGGTATCATTGTAATTAATTTGTTGGCTTACCAGGGCTCGGCTTTTTATAGTTTCATACATCTTGCTTGTAGATTTTATATATAGATTTTATGAATTTTGTAATTTCATTGACTATTTACTTGTATATATTTTGTATCATTGTATTTACTGGTATCATTGTAATTAATTTGTTGGCTTACCAGGGCTCGGCTTTTTATAGTTTCATACATCTTGCTTGTAGATTTTATATATAGATTTTATGAATTTTGTAATTTTATTGACTATTTACTTGTATATATTTTGTATCATTGTATTTACTTGTATCATTGTAATTAATTTGTTGGCTTGTCATCTAAAACTTAAAAACTTTCTTTTAACAGTGGTGGCGGTAAATGCTAATTAAATTGTCATGTAAATAAGATTTCTTTTTATATTTAGCTATGTAAGTTGCCAACTTTAAATAAAATGATAATGATAATAATAATAATAATAATAATAACAATAATAATTATTATAATAATGATAATACGAAAATGAAAGGAATAGACTAAGCCAACAGTGGAATAATTTTAAAGCTAGTATCATTGCGTCTCAAGCCAAGGCTATTTCCTAAGAAAAAAGAAAGAAAGACAAGATATGGATGACCGAAGATATACTAGAAATGATGAACGAGAGAAGGGATAAGAAAGGAAAACCAGAATATAAGAAAATAGACGATCTAATTAAAAAAGATGCAAGAACGCAAAGAAGAGTGGTACAATTCATTATGTAAAGACGTAGAAGATCTTGAAAGGTCTCAAAAAGTTAGGGAAATGCATAAAAAAGTAAAAGAAATGACGGACAGGGAGAGAGGAATCATCATCATCATTAATTTATTTACAAAGTAGGCTGAAACAAAACCATAGCAAAAATTACAGCTAATTAAGGCCTACTTATTTACAAAATTTACAATCTAATCTAAAAATAATATGCATATGTATAATTACAATAATTTCACTAACTATCCTGTTATGAACCCAACCTGTTGTACATATGTTTTGCAAAGCCTACAGTTGCATTTGAAAATCAAAACGTCAAACGTCAAGTGAAGGTATCAAAAACAAACTTCTTGTACGCGTGTTGCACGATGTTTCACTAAATAAAAACAAATAACAGTATAAATAATCGAGCTTTGAACAGAGTTGAAAATCACTTGATAATGGGTTTAAGCCCGAAACGTCGTACAAAATAAAACTCTGTTCAAAGCTCGATTATTTATACTGTTATTTGTTTGTATCAATGTATCAAAGACCGGAACCGTCGTGTCCTATTTAACAAAAAGGAAGTTGCACAGCGATGGGTAGAATATATCAAAGAACTGTATGATGATGAAAAAGGTCAGATTTGGTAAACAGGCAGGTAGACGAGGGACCAGAATTACTAAAGGAGGAGATTATGTTTGCGATAAAAGAAATAAAGACAGGAAAAGCAGCAGGAGCAGATACTGTGATGATAGAGCATTTAAAGGCTTTAGATGAAACATCGATAAACATTTTAGTAAAATTTGTCAAGAGGTTTACAAAACGGGTCTTATGCCCCGTGATCTCACCCAGGCTCTTTTCATCAAACTTCCAAAGAAGAAGAACACGCTTGAATGCTCAGAAAATAGAACAATCAGTTTAATTAGCCATGTCACCAAAGTCATACTAAAAGTGATCTTGAAGAAAAATGAGAAAGCAATAGAACAAGAAATTGAAGAAACTCAGTCAGGGTTCTGTTCAGGTGTAGGAACAAGAGAAGGGATACTAAATCTAAGGCTGATATTCGATAGATATCTAGAAGTAAGAAAGAATGTTTTTGTTTGCTACATTGACTACGAAAAGCTTTTGACAGGGTCTACCTTGATCAGCTAATAAGCAAGTTAAATCGTGCGATGTAAATGCAATGGACCTGAGACTGATACAAAACCTTTACTGGAATCAGACAGCCAGCATAAAGTTGGAAGATGGAGAATCAGACAGTTTCAATATTAAAAGAGGAGTGATATAGGGATGTACACTATCGCCAAAATTATTCAATTCATATACAGAAGACATTTTCAAGGAAGTTACCTGGTGTAAACATTGGAGGGAAACATATAACAAATCTTAGGTATGCAGATGACATTGCCTTAGGTATGCGGAGTCGGTACAGGGTCTACAACTAATAATAGTTGTGGTTAAAGAGAAACTATGAAGAAAGGTCTGAAAATGAATATAAAGAAGACAAAAACAATGGTAATCAGTCGAGATACAGAGAATCCAAAAATCGATATAAGGGTGGATGGAACTACTCTAGAGCAAGTGGAAAGATTTAAGTACTTGGGGCAAACGATTACCTCGGATGGTAGAACCGATACTGCGTTACAACAACGTATAGAAATCGCAAGACAATCCTTCCTAAATATGAGTGGTGTTTTAACAGCAAGGAAAATTGAGATCGAGATAAGAAAACGCTTAGCCAGATGCTTTGTTTTGTCAACAATTTTATATGCAAGTGAAACCTGGACGCTTAGCGCTGATACACGGAAGAAAATAAACAGTTTTGAAATGTGGATGTATATAAAATGCTTAAGATCACATACGCAAGTCACACAACAAATGAGGAGGTTTTAAAACGTGTCAATGAAAAAGTTTATCACTAGAGAAGAACATAAAAATGAGAAAAACGCAATATTTTGGTCATTTGATAAAAAAAGACAAAATGCAAAAAACTTTCATTGGAAAGAAGGGTGTGTGCAAAAAGAACAAGGGGACCTCCCCTTAAAACGTGGATGAAGAACATCATGGAATGGACAAAGTTAAACTTTGTGCAGTGCAGAAGAGGAGCTGAAGACCGTGACTACTGGAGAGGAATAACGACGAATCTTCCAGATGAAGCAGTCACCGAATGATGATGATGATGAATAACCTATCATTTTCCACAAGGTGTCCTGTGCCTATCAAACTGCCATCTCTTCCTAGACCTACAAACACGGACAAAACTCATGGAAACAGATGAGTTTTGTGTTAAAAGAGGTCCTTCCTGTAAACTACTACCTTCCACTTCTGATGACCCACCTCCCCCCTTTGCAATGTTGGTTGCTTGAAAATGTATACTTGTCAACTCATTTCTATCAGCCTCCAACATTGCAATGGGGGCTGGGGGGGATCCTAACTAAAAATCTCCTCCAAAAAGCCACAATGTGTTTGTCTCATGAGTTTTGTCCGCGATTGTCTGAAAGTGTTGAAAACTTCAGGTGCAATAACTCCAAAACTAGCTATCACAACCACCTGAAATTTTCAAGACAACTTTGTCTTCAGGACTGCCACCAGGAATTGTAGTTTTACTGTACAGTATGTTTTTAGTGTAAACAACAAGGACTGTACAGAGTTGCAAAATTGAAGAAACTGCTAGTGTTTCCACTTTAAATTGTGAGTGTTGATGCAAATAGCTGCTTCCTTGCACATATGACATAAATACTTCGCAATGCATAAAATCTGGAAAGATCAAGGTCTTGCAATTCAGGTTTCAGATAATGTCTGGCTTCTGAATGCTGCCTATTCAAACTGACAGTTGTGTTTCTTATTGTCCCAGTGCGAATCAGAATACATTTCAAAAGGAGAATGAAGCACTCAACTGACTAAGGGGACTCAGATGGACTGGCATAGCAAAATAAATTCATAATGAAATTATGCGCAAAAACAGTGACGCACATCAAACACACACAGTCTACTGTATGTTAGAATTGAAATACTGTTAACGACTATTGACGGTTGTACATATCTAGAATTGTGGGATCAAAGTGTTAGCGAAGGTCACTTTTTCGTTCAATTAACAACCGACTTGTCTCTTTTGAATGTAAAAATCCGTGAATCGTTTGAGTTGTTCACTTTTGTGGGCTAAATTTAGGCATCTTCTGTCTGGATAAAAGAAAATTGCCTGATTAGAATACATTTTAAGAATGTTTCGCCCCTTTTGTACACACACCGAGATTCGCAGTTTTGAGGAAAAATCAACATTTTCAACAATGTTTGAAATGCTATGGAAAATAACTATTTTTCGTTTGTCTTCCTAGATTTTGCGAAAGCTTTTGATACCGTTAATCATGATATCTTTCAAAACTAGAGCATTATGGAATCAGAGGCGTAACAAGTTTAAATCTTATCTTCATAATAGGCCTCAAACCGTTAAAATTGGTAACACAAAGTCAGGAGAACATTCGGTCTGGGGTTCCACAAGGTAGCGTTCTTGGACCCCTATTATTTCTAATTTAATAACGACATACCAAACTCGTCTAAATTGCTTAAGTTCCATCTCTTTGCAGATGACACAAGCATATTTCTATCGGATAAAAGCAAGACAAAATTGAAAAAACTCTAAACGACGAATTAAAAAACGTTTTTCAATGGCTCCTGTCTAATAAATTATCTCTTAACGTTAAAAAATCAAATTGCGTCATCTTCAGGCCAGCAAGAAAAAAACCTCCTCGTAAGATTAAACTAGAAATTAATGGTGACAATTCCACAAAATATTTAGGTGTAATCTTAGACCAAAAGTTAAACTGGAAAAAACATATTAGCCATGTGTCTACAAAACTTTCAAAATACACAGGACTACTTTATAAACTAAGACACTTTGTGCCAAAAAGTACCTTATCATCTCTTTACAACGCGTTCATCATTCATATTAACTACGGCTTAATAAATTGGAGCTCAGCGACAAAGACCAATCTAACCCCCATAAAGCGTTGCTTAAAAAAGGCAGTTCGAGCTATAAACTTTGCTAAAACTCGTGATCACAGTCTGCCACTTTTCAAGAAACAAAATCTTTTATGCTTCGACGACATAATTGAGCTAGAAATAGGAAAATTCATGTTCTCTATTGAAAATAGACTCTTGGATCAAACTTTCTTAGAAATGTTTAAAAAAACAAATGAACGGCACACACGATGTACGCGACAGGCTACCAGAAATGATTTCATTCTTCCAAAAACAAAACTAAATGTCGTTAAACGCACCATAACATACACTGGTGCCATCACC
Source organism: Aurelia coerulea (assembly GCA_039566865.1). Lineage (NCBI taxonomy): Eukaryota > Metazoa > Cnidaria > Scyphozoa > Semaeostomeae > Ulmaridae > Aurelia > Aurelia coerulea. The sequence continues at coordinate 10,127,760 of CM076963.1, forward strand.
TGGAATAAAATTCCAAGCGAGATAAAGAATTTAAAAACAAAAACAATGTTTAGCAAAACTTTTTCTGAACACCTGCGAAAAAATTACTAATTTCATTACATGTCTGCAAATGTTATGCATCACCAGCCCACACTGTTTCTACCATTATTATCTTTTTTTTCTTTTTCTTCTTTTTCTTTGTTCCTTATCTTTGATGTTTTTGTATATATTTGAAAAAAAAATGTGATAATAATGATGATATTTTTGCTTAGAACGTATCATGTATGAGTGAATTTTCAAAATATGTAAGCTATCTCCTTGAAAAAGGGGTAATTGGCTCGACAGCCCTCCGGGGTTTCTCTAGAGAAGAACTTCTGTTGTTCCCTAGAGTATCCAAGTACCCTGAACAACTTTTTTATTCTTTATCTATTTAAATCTTTCAAACAAGTAGAAATGTAGTAGATTAAATTCGTTGTTCAAATGAAATTGAACCTTGAACCTTCCTGCCAAATCTCAGCAAGAACTTTCGATGCGCAAGCAAATTACAGTTATAATTCAAAGTTATACCAATTTCAGACAATCGTGGACAAAACTCGTTGAGACAGATGACTTTTGCATTCAAAGAGGTCTTTCCTGCATGTAGATTTCACATTCCATTTCTGATGACCCCCAGTTTGAATATTATTGTATGTTGCGCAGGCAGATCTTCCTCAAGCATTCTTTTGCGCACTTGAAATATTATGTTTCCACAGGTGCACTTTTTCATGTGTTAGGGGCAGGCAAGCCAGGTTGGAAAACATGCGTGATTTGGACTACGCATACAGTAGTACTGAATGAAATTAATTTGAAGGTGCGAGCTGCGAGTAGACTTTAAAAAGCTGTGATAGACGAAAAATTAACAATAGATCTTTTGTTCTCGCATGAGAAAACCGGTTATTGTAGCTGCAAGCAGTGAGTTTGACAGAGTTTCATAGTTGCGAGTGAATGCAAGTTTCCAACCTGGCAGGCACGCAAACCTTTGGTGTTTATTGCCACACGTGCTCACGTTCGCAGGATTTAATTGAATCTTGTATATACATTTATCATAACTTCTTGAGATTTGTTACATTGACATATTTGTTCCTTTTTCCTTTATGGTCTGCACTCTCTGCAACATATCTCTTTCTCTTTCAAACAAGCAGCAAGCGACTGCAACGTTAAAAAGCCTGGTCCAAATAAACAAAATTTTCTGCTGCTGACTGGAAGCTTTGTCTTTATATTTTTGAATAAAGTGACTGACGACACATTGCTGGGATTTTGCACACAAACTGTCTTCTGCGAGCGATTATTCCCTCAGAGGCCAGTCTGCAGAGTGTGGCAGTTCTCAGCGAGATCTCACGCGTGCAGACCAATGAAGCAGTGGTGAGTGAGTGAGTGAGTGAGTGAGTGAGTAATTGTATTTAACGTGCCTAGCCTGCGAAAGTCTCGAGATGACTTGTTTCCAGCAGGGGACACGGGTTATACACAACCTTTCACTTTTTAGGCACATACACTTGCTATTCTCGCAAGGTATGGGTTTCTGCGCTTGGCGCAGGGGGGGCCCATCAGGGCGACCCCGGTCCTTCCTCTCGATGTGACCACACCTCGTGATTCCTTTTGCCTTTGCCTGGAATTACAGAGAGTTAGCAGCTCTCCTCACACTTTCGCAGCAAGTATGACCCTGGTGGGATTCGAACCCACGACCTTGCGGTTGTGAGTCCGGCGCCTTAACCACTGGGCCAACCTCGCAGCTGGTGTGCTTGCGTGCAAGGTCTTTGATTCCTTTGTTTTCAAAGTAGTGAAGAAAAGATCTCATTCAAAATCGGCGTGCACAGGCAATTTTTTAAAAGAATTTCATGCGTGCAGCTGCCACACTCTGCAGACTGGCTTGGAGGGTATTAACTTCCACATAAAAGTGTTAGTTTAAAAGTAGCAACCCAAAAACCAGCATGATTCTTGAAATGAGGCGCACCCATTTTCCTCTGTGCAGCCAGGTGTAGATGCACAATTGTTGGCCTAAATTATCATCTTCCCCGCACATTTTGCGAACTATGCATTCTGGAATGACTCCCCTCCAACCTTTTTTGCAATATTGGTTGCTTGAAGAACATATACTTGTCATCTCATCTATGACCGTCCCATCAGCCTCCAGCATTGCAAGCAATGGGGGGGGGCGAGGCAAGGGGGATCCTTACTCAAAATTTCCTCCAAAAAGCAACGTGTCTCATGAGTTTGTCCGCGATTGTAGGTCAACAATCATTTATTCAAGAAAATAAATCCATGACATTTTCTTTGCCTTTAAAAAATCTTCTTACCACAATAAACTCTTCTTGGATCCATGAAGCTTCTGTCTGTTTGAAATTTACGAACATTTGCAATGCTGCAGTCCAGTTTCTCGAAGACAGATTTCAGTCTGTGGGATGTTTTGAAGGACGAGAGGCACATCTCTCCGGTTGGCCTATTTTGCAGAATCTTCTTTAGCCAGGCCATACTTAACGTGGCCAGACTGTTCTTTCCAAGCAAAAAAAGGGTTGTCAACAGCAATGTTCACATCATGGAGATCAATCAAATCTTCTTGAATTATGCATAAACAAGAGTTAAAATATTGTCTGAAAAACAACAGACCAACAGACCAAGAAAAGATTAATCCTGTCCTTTTCTCTTTCAAAACAATCCCGCCCTTATGATGCCTCGTTTTCGTTGCGCTTCCTTAATTTTCGCATATTTCGCGTTTTCGCGTATGTTGGTTTCATGTGGTAAAACGTAAAAGTTGTTTAGGATAGGTTTTACACGTTTTTCAACATGGCTGCCACAGAGACAGATGAAATTCCAATTCAGGGAAAGCTAATTGCTCAGAAGATCATCAAAAGTCAATTGCAAATCGAAAGTTTGATACAAGAGATCAAGAAATGTGATCAAGATCAATCAGAAATGACAAAGCTGAACTTTTCTGCGAGAAAATCGATATTAGGCATAAAGTCTGATTTGCAGGTACGTAGCCTACTCCATTTCGTACGTCCTATTAGTAGGTATATATTAATATTTGTAATATTTATTAGGGCTACTAACAAGGCCTAACAATCTCTTGCAAAAGTGTTGGACCCCTACGAAAATCTACATTTTTCGGAAATATTGTCCCCCCTCCCCTCATTTCAATGTCTATCTATCTATACGTTAGACTGATCAGCTGCCTAAAAGTTCTTAGAAAACGAACAATAATCTTGAAAAAATGCTAACAAAGAGCTTTTTGAAATAATTTTGATGGGAACGTCGTTGAGCTAATTACAGTACTGCACTCAAAGAGTTCATTTTGTTGGAGAAGTTTCCCTTAGCAACCAATCTCATTCTGTGAAATGATGCATCAACACAGGCGAGCAAGGTGGCTGCCATGCCACACACATTATATTTTCCAATCTCGGCCTGTTCTCAGCTGCAGTCCCTCTATTTTCCAGAAGTTTATTATTCACAATTTAGCGCAAACCTCAAGATCAATGTGCTTTGCACAAGTCAACTTAAAGGTCTAGTCCGAACAAAACATTGAATTCAGACTATTGATGAACAAATTAAAAGTCTAGGCCTACTTTTGAAGCAAATTCGGCTATGATTCAAATAAAATGCACATAAAGTTAAAAATGCAAGGCTTGAATTGAAAATTGATTTTAAGCAGCTACGAAAAAGTAAGTTGATAAACTTCTTGATCAAAGATGAGAGACGTACCTTTCTTTGCTCGTTGAATGGTTGAATGCAGTTTTTCATCCAGCATTTTGAGCGCGCAGGCTCCGCGACCATGATTCGTTCTTTCCGTAGAGTGGCCGCGCGTGCTCAAACCGCTGGAGCGTTTGACCTTTAAGATGTCATACACCTCAGGAGGGCCTCCGCTGAACGACAAGCTTTGACCTCGCGTTGTTGCAAGGCTTGATGTGGACTTCATCACGTCCTTCACCCCATGACATAAAAGATTTTGTAAACAGGAAAATGCCCACCACCCCTATGACTTCACTACCGTGAGTCAAAAACGAATTTTTAAAATTATCTGTTCTGCAATAAGGAACTTGAAAGCAAGCTTGCGAACGGCGTCCATGATATGTTACTTGGGTGAAAAGGGATACTGGAATGTCTATAAGGTTGTTGCAGATCTTGAACATCATGATAGCTTTTGCTTGCCATCGTCTTTCTGCTAAACTTTCCCATCCTAGGGCGTTCATCATTTCGGTAGGGCTACTCGTTCTGCGGTAATCACTATGAACAAATCTGGCACTCCGTCTTTGTACCATTTCGAGTTTATTTATATTCCTCGCTATTTATGTTGCTTGCATTCAGTGGCGTCGCCACGGGGTGGACTGGGGTGGACATGTCCACCCCAGTTTTCTCAGAGCTCGATTTTCTAATTTCTCGAAATCTATTAGAAAAACTTGGGAGGGGGGTAGATTTCTATTGACTTGGAACTTTCGTGCTAACTGGTTTTCCAATTAAATTCTGAATTCCGCCATTGAAAATTTCGAGAAAACCCTTAAATTTCAACTTCAAATCAGACCTTTGACTTCCTCGTAAATTGATACAGTAAAGTCTTGCGTTTAAGAAACTACATTAAGGGAAACTCAGACCCTGAAATTTTGCTGGAACGAAGGGAGGCTGATGTAAACAAATGGGTTTCTGATTAAAGCCGGGACTTTGCTGTACATGATATCCTTTTCTGTTTCAATTTTCGTTGTGCACTGTTACCCACTGTTGCCCACTGTTACGAAAAATGCTGCTCGAGATGGTTGCTATTTCGAAAATATCGAAAGAGATCAAAATAATGAAAAGGGCGTTTCTTGCATTTTCCAAGAGTCTGAAGGGCGTGGTCAGGAATATTTTTCCTGGGGGCTAGGCCCCCAGACCCCTTTATGCCTTTCCACTCCAGATTGTTTGGGCTGGCGACGCCCCTGCTTGCATTGGCGAATCATTCTTTTTTGGTGGATCTGCATGAAATACACCTCTTTGCCAGGCAATCACAAAAATTCGAATTTTTAAATAGAACGCTTTTGTAAGAGATTGTCTGAAAGTAGAGTTTTTTCAAAAATTCTTTTTTTGAGGGCGTTGTATAACTTAAAGGGCATGTATTGTGAACCTGATTGGCTAATGTAATACAATTATCTCTTTTATTTAGTACAAAGCACGAAACCGAGGCTGCATTTTTATGGCAGTAAATATTCATGAAGCAGAGATAAAAAGTCAAAAAACAATGAAATTCCACTCCAAACTTCTTTGTTGTTCTAACCAACTGCTATAGCGATATATGCCCTTTAAAATTGGCTCAAATCAGAAGCAGTTGAAAATTGGCCCAAATCTTTTGAAGGCCAACATGTTTCCACTGGTATTGAATACTTCATCTTTGCTCTGTTACTTCTTCCGCAATACTGCATTAGAAATGGCCAAAAATCACACATTTCATATTATTTGCTACCATAATCATAATTGTCAACTGTCACAAAACTAGAAGATGTGTGAATAACTGATAAAATGTAAGATTTCAAAACGTTAAAGGACTTCACATTCACTGTTTAAGGCCCAGTTTACACGATACCCTTTTCCTTTCATACCGGATTGGTTTTATATCGGATTGGCCTTCTGTTTACACGAGAACGCATCAATCCGATATGCTTCATACCTTTTTTGCGTTTTCAAATGAAAACGCTCTGAAAGTGGTATTAAATGAATCCGATATTGTGTAAACAGTCGAACCCGGAATCAACTCAAAACGGAACCTCTCTATCAATTCTACGAGCCTCCTATTCATCTGGTGCACTGCGCAGTGGGTCGTAAAACCAGGGTATAACAAAGGTGAATCCTTCGCAGCACAAGACAAAGCGTTTCCGTGTAAACAGAACCCCAAAGGTATTAGACTGCATTCCACGCGATCTACTAATTGCTAAACTTTCTGCATGTGGGTTCGATGAAAATTCTTTAGTTATTTAATATATTCTTACCTCAAGTGACGAGAGCAATGTGTTAGAATTGATAATACTTGTAGTTCATTTCAGAACATTCTGTCAGGTTAAACTATGAACTATACAAACTCTATGTGCGACCCCATCTAGACTATGGGGATGTGATTTACCACATTCCTTCAAAAATATGTGCATTCAGTCAGAATATCATCTTGTCAAATATGATGGAAAAATTAGAATCTGTTCAGTACTCTGCTGCACTAGCTGTGACAAGAACATGGAGAGGGACATCGCGAGAGAAGCTATACACGGAGTTGGGCTGGGAATCACTAAACCTTCGAAGGTGGAGTAGACGCCTCAGCTTGTTTTACAAGCAAGGGCGCCGGAGCCACGGGGGCAGCGGGGACAGCTGCCCCCGTTGCCTTAGTGGTACGGGGGCAGCGCGGGGGCAGCAAAGTGCCCTTTCCAAAAAATGCATTTCAGAAAACTATTGATTAATCGCGCCTGTTAGTTGGAAGCGAGTTGTTTCTCGTCCGCAGTCACAATAATAGAACGATTCCTTCTGCTCTCAAGATTACAGTACGTTCGAAGGACAGTAGCGTCGCCACGGGTTGGTCTGGGGTAGACATGTCGACCACAGTTTTCACAGAGTCGATGTTATAATTTCTCGAAATCAGTCAACAAGATTGGGAAGGGTAGATTGTTATTGACTTGAAACTTTAACCAGTGGCGTGGCCACGGTGGGGGGTATAGGGGGGCAATTGCCCCCCACTTTTGTCGGAAGATGGTCCTCGAGATTCCTCTAAAACCGAGGAGAAAATAGCTGCGTATAGGTTGGGTAAGAATTTTCCGAGAAATGTAAAATCTTCCATTTTACCACTGGCAAGCATGACATTGGGAGATGCGTTCTAAGCCAAAGTAAAGGATACTTCTTCAAAAATTTTCTTCGTGCTCTGATTTATAGCATAACTGTAACAAAAAGATCAAGGTTTCCTTGTCACTAGAGGCAAGCATAATATTGGGAGATGCATTCTAAGCCAAAGTAAAGGATACTTCTTCAAAAATTTTCTTCGTGCTCTGATTTATAGCATAACTGTAACAAAAAGATAAAGGTTTCCTTGTCACTAGAGGCAAGCATAATATTGGGAGATGCATTCTAAGCCAAAGTAAAGGATACTTCTTCAAAAATTCTCTTCGTGCTCTGATTTATAGCATAACTGTAACAAAAAGATCAAGGTTTCCTTGTCACTAGAGGCAAGCATAATATTGGGAGATGCATTCTAAGCCAAAGTAAAGGATATTTCTTCAAAAATTTTCCTCGTGCTCTGATTCATAGGATAACTGTTACAAAACGATCAAGGTTTCCTCGTCGCTAAAGGCAAGCATGATATTGGAAGATGCATTCTAAGCCAAAGTAAAGGGTCTCTTTTTGAAAATGCTCGCAGAGATCTCTTTGGCCAGCTTGGAGACATCCCGCTATTGGACGTTACAGTTTTGGATAACGAGGCACTTGGTAACCTCTTGTTGTTTGGTGCTGAGAAATTAAACATTGTCTCAAACAGAATGATTTTGGAAGCTACAATTTCGTTCATAGAGAAAACTAAGCGGCTCCATTGAAAAAATCTCAGCATGCTAATATCCACCCTGTGTAGCATCCTTTTCTCGGCTTTTTTCTGTCACGTTTATTATCTGTGTTGTATCGTTGATGTGTTGTATGAATTTTTTTATTTATTTTTTTTTCATTCATTTTTGTTTATGAAATTGACAGTTGAATTGTAAGTGTCATCCATGGTGGGGACCAGATGACCTAGTGTCTTTCCCCGCCATGAATGGCACATGTAAATAGTATTTCCTTTTATTTAGAATTAGGTTTTGTTGTTATAGAAAAAAAAAAAAAAAAAGGGCGTGGCCCCAAAAAATTTCCTGGGACTTCGCCCCCAGACCCCCTACTTTTACATTCCCCTCCCACTTAATTTGCCCTGGCCACGCTGCTGGTTTCTAACCATATTTTTTCCTTCCTCGTAAGTAAATATACGATGTTCTTCTCTGTTTCGATTTTTGTTGCACCAAAATGCCCGCTGTTGTAAAAAGTACTGCTTGAGATGGTTACTTTTCCAGAAATATCTAAATAGATCAAAATAATAAAAAGAGCATTCCCATCATGTTCTCCGAGTGTCTGAAGGGCGTTTCGCACGTTTTCCGAGGGTCTAAAGGGCGTGGCCAGGAGTATTTTTTCTAGCCCTCAGACCCCCTTATACCTTTCCACCACAGCTTTTTGGGCTGGCGACACCCATGTCGAAATAGATGTTGAGCACAATATCCTAAAGGAAGATTCCCGATTATTTTCAACGGCAAATTTTTACACCCTAAGGTGCCCTTTTGCGATTCCTGCCCCCGCCGCATCATGGAGCCTCCGGCGCCTCTGTTTACAAGTTTATGAATGATTTAACACCTGCATATACCATGAATCCAATTCCACTGTTTCAACAGTCCCAATACTCTCTTCGCAATCAGGATGTCGTTGGGCGAATAGGGGCAAGGACAGAAAAATTTCAGTCTGCCTTCTATCCTCATTGCTTATCTGAATGGAACAAACTTGATCCAGAAATTAGAACTGCACCAACTGTTGCTGTTTTTAAGTCAAAGCTGCTATCCATAATACGCCCTCCTGCAAAATCCGTTTTTTGGTATTCATGATCCTAAAGTATTATCCTATATTACTCAACTAAGGGTTGGCCTAAGCACACTGAACTTTCACAAATTCAAGCACAATTTTAGGGATACAATAAATCCAATGTGCCCCACAAATGACGGTGTTGAGGATACTGAATACTTTTTGTTGCATTGCCCTTCTTTTGATGAGGAACGACGTGATCTTCTCGCTGGAGTCCTTTCGCTACTGAGACCATTTGGGTACATTAATCCTTCAAATAAGGTTCTTACGGAGCTCTTACTGTATGGTGATAAAGAACTTTCCAATGAAGTTAATAGAAATATATTACAATTAACTTTGCAGTATATCCATAAAACTGGTCGATTTGATTAAGATAATTCCAAACTTAATTACATGCCACCACCTTTCCCCGTTTAGTAGTAATTTACGAGTAGATTTTATGTAGTTGTTCTTTTTGTTCATGTCATTTATTTTCTTGTCTTATATTTTGACTAGTTTCTTCTTTTTCTTATATTATATATCTATATGTTAATGGCCTCAGGGTGGACATTGCTTTTTTGCTCCTTGGGGTATCGTTGTAGTAGTATTGTAGGGTAACTATGTAAGTAGTGTAGGGTAGCTCATATTGTAAAGTAGTTCTGTAAGTAGTGTAGTGTAGCTCGTAAATATATTGTAACTTTTTATTGGAATATATAAAAATAGATTCTGTCAGGTGTTCCTCCGGGCTCCGTTTTAGGTCCAATTCTTTTCAACTTTTGCATAAATGACCTTTTTCTATTTATAAGACAAGCAACCGTTTACAACTATGCTGATGACAATACCCTTGGCTTTACCTGATCTGGTGAAAGTTTCGGAAGAACAGGGCAATGTTGCTTTGGATTGGCCAGCTAACAATAAAATGATTGCTAATCTTGAAAAATGTCATGACATAATTGTAAAGAAGGACCGATCTGACACCACTGGTATCGCCCAGGGCGGGTACTCAGTTATATTTAGGATAGGGGTGCGCAGGCTGAGGTACAATGCATCAACCCAAAAAAAATTTCTACCATGAAAACAGACCCAAAAAAATAATTTTTCTTATCTTTTTCCCAATCTTTTTCCTTTTTTTCATATTTGAGACCCAAAAAAGTAAGCCAGAATTTCAGGAACCCAGAAAAATAACTGTGCAAATGATTGACCCAAAAAAATAATTCTTGCCCAAATTTTAGACCCAAAAAAGTAACCTGAGCACCCCTATCCTGAATAAACCAGAGTACCCCCCCCCCCTCCCCTGGGTGGTATCAACGATAGAATCAAGGGTCAAAACCGAAAAGCAGAAATCCACTGTGAAACTGCTTAGTGCCAAACTTGATAATAAGTTGAACTTTGACCTTCATATATTTCCTAGTCAAGCAAAAAAGCTGCAAATTAGCTGAATGTTCTGAAATGACTAAAACGATTCATTGGTTTCGAAACATGGAAACTTCTAGTTCAGAGTTTTGTGTATTCAAATTTCAACTATTGTCTACTTATAAGGCCTTTTTCATAAACTAAATCGCTGCATAAAGTTGAACGGACACAAGAACGTGCTTTGTAATTTCAAGAGCTATTACAAAGCTCTGGTAGACGTTTTATGCATGTTTCTCGCTTCCGTAGCTTCGTGTCAAAATTTACAAGACAATGAAGAATGAAATCGTTCTTTCATGCGATAGTCATTTCAATTTGAATCTTCTATGAACGTGAATCGCTCAACGGTAAATCAGTACGATATTTGCAACAATATAGGCCAAATCAAGTAACATCCGGCTCTAATTGTCTTAGGTCTTTTAGGCCAAAGGTATGGAAAATAGCCTCTCTAATGAGATAAAATCAGCTTAGACTCTCAAAACCTTAAAAGAAGGGAATGCACATACACGGGATACAATGTATGCCGCCACTACAATATGTCTTGGATAGGGTGGGTTTTATTTGTTTTGATACCTGAATGATACATGTAGATACTGTATGTGTGTACCTTTTTTGATTTAGTTTATACTTTACTTTATTGTAAATATTCGAATTAGATTAGATTCTTGATTTTATATTTAAAAGGCTAGGAATGAATATTCGAATTAAAATAACTTGATAACCACAACAAATCTCCTGATATTTCAAGGTACTGGAAGATATAAAAGAACAGGAAGATGACTGCAATAAAAAGAAAATTATTGAAAACACATTGTCACGCCACAAAAAGATGTTAATGTCACTGCAAGTCAATCTAAGAAAAGCCAATCTGGTTGCAGAACAACGATTATCAGATGCCGAACGCAATGAACTAATGAGTACACCAAACAAAGACAAATGTGATGATGCAACAACTCATAGAAGAAAAAAGACGCAGCAAAAAGCTGTTAATGTCACATCAAATATTACTGCCAATTTGGTGAAAATTGCAGAGATGATGAGCACGCAAGTTGAACATGGCATAGAAAGCACAAAGGTGCTGGAAGATTCTTCAAAACAATTAACAGAAACACAAGAAGAACTTAAAGGCATGGCTGGTGTCATTCAGATGAGTAAGAAATTAATCAGTAAATATAGTAGAAGGGAACTGACTGACACCCTACTCATATTCTTTGGATTAGTGTTGTTCTTCTCAACCGTTGTTTATGTGATACTAAAGAGAATATAGGAATTGTTTTGTTTTGGGAATTGTGTACACCAGCTCTTCGGAAATAAGCACTTTCTTCATGACAGAGGTACTGTAGTGGTAGTCCATTTGAAGGATTTCATGTAGAATTTCATGATTTCATGTATGTCAAAAATTTCATGTATGTCAAAAAGAGGTACATTAAGTACAAAAATTTCGGCATGACAAACTTTCGGACAAAGACTTGTCCGAAAATTTATTTGTACGAAATGTGGAGTTGTTCGAAAATTTGTCACGCCGAAAATATTTGGATAGATATGCGCATGCGCAGTGTGAATTGAATGCCAACAATAGCACAGTGATCCAGCAAGTGTAATAAATGCCGAAAAATGAAAGGTCTCAAAATCAATCACGCTGTAGCTCATTTGAAAGAGCAATGATTGGCAGTCAAAATAAAAGAAGAATTATCAAAATCAGACCTATGAGAGCCAAGATACAGATTTTTCAAGTTTCAAGAAATCACAAGTTTACAAATTTTAAGTCAAAAGACAATTAACATTTTATTTAGGCTAACTTCAAAATTCAATGTCTCTGCTCAAACAGCTCCGATTCTTGAAATAGTTGTTTTGTTTTGAGCGTATACATCTCAGCATTATGCGTGTTTCATGTCATCGAAAACGAGTGAAAATTTTTTGCGAATTTTGTGAATTACTATAAGTACTATATTTGAGGATAAAAACCGATGTTTAAGTAAGAACAGTTGAAAATCTAAAAGACGGGGTCAAACGGTGTCTTAGCAAAAGATATTACCATTAACTAGAACATGTCTTGAGTGTGTGTGCCAAAGGTTATCTTTGGGAACCTTCTGCACAAAATTCTATGGCCGATTTAGAATGTGTGATCATTTCCTGAAAATGACATGTGGTCGTTTCAGAAACCATTGTTGTTTTACATTAACTGAATTAATATTTTGGAGAATGCTTAAACTATTTCAAATTAAATACAAGTCATTCAGCTGAATTTTAGAAAGTTGGATGAATTGAAGAAACTAAAAATAAGCATGATGAAATGAAACACACATAATGCTGAGATACATACGATCAAAACAAAACAATTATTTCAAGAATCGGAGTTGTAGGAGCAAAGAAATTGACTTTTGAAGTTAGCCAAAATAGAGGGTTCATTGTCTTTTCGAATTCAAATTTGCAAACTGGTGATTTCTTGAAACTTGAAAAATCTGTATCTTGGCTCTCATAGGTCCGATTTTAATGAGTCTTCTTTTATTTTGATTGCCAATCATTGCTCTTTCAAATGAGCTACAGCATGATTAATTTTGAGAACTTTCATTTTTCGGCATTTATTACATTATTTTGCCATTCTGGATCACTGTGAATAGGAACCAAGACAAGAAATCTGAAATCGAAGGTGCAGCATGTCACGAAGGATTATTGTAAACATGCAAAGTTTCTGAGAAAAAACTGTTTCCAATCCAATATTATTGTCATTAGTCAGAACATATCGTCAGAACAAATAACAACAACGTCCTCTTCGTCGTCTATCATGATTTACATGCTCTCACTATTGCTGATGTAATTCGAAAAGAATTCATATCAAAATGGCCAAAATTGATGATGCTATCAAAAACGACATAAAACATATGACACCAACACCAATCTAAAGCACGTATGCAAATAAAATGACGAATACGAATAGAAACAAGGAAATTAGTGAATTTTTTGCTATTCTATTTTAGAAAATTTTAAGGTTAGAAGGGACTCTAGGACAAGATAGGGCTCTATTCCAAACTTTTTAAAGGTATTTTGTTTCAATAAATTTAAACCTCGTGTGATTTTGCATAAATGATCCAAAGACTAGTCAAAATGTTGTCCGAACATTTATTTGTCCGAAATACCAACAATTTGTCTTAAAATATTTTCGCCGAAGTGTATTGTCCTAAATTTATCCGCCGAAAATGTTTGTACTTAATGTATACAAAATGATAAACTACAGGGTGTCCCAAAAAAATGTATATGGATTTGGTTGACTCTAGCGATGTGAATTTAGCTTCAATCAATGTCTAATCACTCTGCAAATGTTCCTCGACAGTTAGCTTGAACATAGGTACCTTGTTTGTTGGTATTGGTGCTTTGAGAGCAAACATGTTAATCTTGAAAGCTCAAATTTGCCTCTTCCTGCAAACCAGAGCATTAGCCTTTTGGCCTAAGCAAATTCTTAAGGCACAGCGCATAAATCAACGATAACCTTGATAAAATTTGAAAAATATTAGATCTTGTGTCAATCTGTTTTCTAGCAGTCACCCCCCAGTCACCCATTGGGCAGTTTCTTAATTTTTCATGAATGTCAGTTCTTAATTTTGATGTGCTTCAGGAACTTGCTTAGGCCAAAAGGCCAAAGCTCTGGTTTGCAGGTGGAGGTAAATTTGAGCTTTCAAGGTTTATATTTCTGCTCTCAAAGCACCAATACCAACAAACGAGACATCTATAATCAAGTTAACTGTCGAGGAACATTTTGAGAGTGATTAGCCATTGATTAAAGCTAAATTCACATCGCTGGAGTCAAGCAAATCTGTATACTTCTTTTGGGACACCCGGTAGATATTCAGAAGCTAAGTCATTATGCAGTCGATACAGTGCAAGCCTTACACACATGACAAGAATTCTCAAGCATCCTTACGACTTCTAACGAATTTTCATCAAAGATTTTTCCAGGTATTATCATAAGAATTTTCCCTATATAAAGGTTGTATTTGACGAATTTTTTCAACACACCAAAATTCACTCCCAATTCACTACATTGGTGAGTGAATTCAAGGGGTGTATCACTCCATCGAATAAGAGAAGACATATCTAAATTAAAACCATGTTGTTGCATTTATGAATTTCAAAAAATCTCCTCATCAAAACACAACAGCGCTGGAATAGGGAGACATTGATAATGCATAGAGGATAAGATGTTAAATTATACCACAGTAACTATGATTTTACATGTATCCAGTGCAGAAAAAGGAACTACACATTTGTAATGCTACACACTTATAACTGTGATATGTGAAAATTACATCAATTATTTCAAGCTAATAAAGCTCTCGTTCATAGTTTGAAAATTAGTACCGATTATATAATGCTAATAATATAAATGAAAATAGCGATGTTACACAAATCATAACTCGTGACACAAATCCCTCTAACTTTCACTTCGTGTTGTTGTTATTGCTCCTGTTGTAGCGACAATCAGTTTGACGAGTAGAGAAAAGAGATTTTGGAATAAGTCTACCAACGAAGTCGCCAATAGACTGAATTGGCTAAGGTTTGTTTTTACCACCTCAAGTCAGGCGATCAATTTCTTGATAAAAGCACCTTTGAATTCTTTAACATATTTCGCACCATGAAAACTTGTGCCATGAACGCAACAAGTAGAAAAATTTTGCTTTGCTCGATCAGTTTTTACAATGGAAACTTTTGAAAACGGCAGAAAATTTTCACAATTCCCATTTTTTGAGTTTCAGTGCCTCTTTTTAGTTGTGTATGAATTGAAGACGCCATAACTCCTCGAAACCGTGAAGTATTTAAACTAGAAATACCCAATATACCCAAAAACTAGTATACCCAAAAATTAGAAGAGTAGATTTCTTCAAAAAATTTGGGAAATTTAACGTACTTTTTTGTCCTGGTAGATTTTAATGAAGGTAGGTAAAATTTTGCAAAATCTTGATGGGCTTCTTTCGTCTTCTTCGCTTATTCGCCATCTGGTTGGTCCGTGAAAATGGGGCTTTGGGGGTTTTCGACCACGAGTCACAAACAAAACTCGGGAAAAACACCTCCCAATAATTTAAAACAATGAGTCGGTCGAAAAATTTTCTCGTTAGGGAAAAATCGGATGGACTGATCGGCCACGACAAAGCTTCAAAAGGTCCATGATAGTTTAAATCCAGTTTTTGGCCGATTTTTTAATGTTTTGGAAAAAGGTTGGCCCATGGACGACAGTTAGAATAGCTTGCTATGCGTTCAGTCGGTCTGAAAAAATTAAGTCGGTCCAAAGCATGTTGACAGCCCCGCAGCACAATTTTAATGTGCGCCCCTGGGGTAACCATGATGTGTCTTCGTAATAAGTTTATGATGTGAAGGTCGTTTCTGACCAAGGTATAATCAATCTAACTGTTCACTGGGGCAGCCAGGCAAGACAGCTTCGTGAGTGGCCAATCAGAGAGTAGCATGTGCGGTAGAGAGCCAAATATAGCAAATGACTAACGCGCTCTCAATTGTTCATATGCGAGCGTAGGGAGCTACCTGTAGTAGCATCGAAGGAACATTTTGTTCAAAATAAGGGTGTCCGCAATGCTCCATGCAGCAATGACTTCAACATGTTTAAGCACGAATAATGTTGTTATGTAAATGTCGTCTGTGGAGGAGGTTTGCGATTTATTGTTAGTAGGTTAACAAGTTGATAGGGTAAAAGGTTAATACGGGGTGAGCAAAAAAATGAAACTTTTTGAGAAATCACCGACATGTGATTATGTCACAGGTCGCGAACATTTCTTTTGGAGCATTGGTATCAAAGTCTCCGTGCAACTTTTCATTTGTAGGTGTTTTCTGTGTTTGAAAGCAACCTGGTTGTAACTGTAATGGCTGATTATAAAATTAAATTTTTAACCTTTCCAGAAACTCCGATCTTTTGCCAGGCGGGGTCGTGTCTGTGTTGAAATCCTTTGATCATTTATGATACGAAACTTCATATGAAATCGCAACACACAGCTTTTTGGTAAAATCTAAATATTTTGTGCAATAGCATAGCTCAAATTCAAGCTTCCATTTTATGGACTACAGTAGTGCAGGACCTAATGATAACAATATTGTAAATATTGATAGGTTATCCTGTTGAAATATTCGTAAATTATTATTATTATTATTATAGTGTCCCGCATATAAGAAACACAAATTTAAGAAACACAGACCCTGATTTTCAAGATAATACCCCATTTTATAAGAAACTAGTACGGTTCTGAAAAAAACCTTGTTTCTTTTTTAACAAAACTAAGCAAAAAACACCTTCCTGGCATAATTATGTCATGTACTGGAAGTGAAAATTTACAGATGCGAATCAAAATAATATGTTTTTTATCACAATCATAAAGCTTGTATCTGAGTAGCTGATCGCTAGTGCATGATTTTTCTAATAAGAAACTTTACCCTGATGACAGTGACCCCAGGAAATTGAATAACGCCCCCCCCCCCCCCATGATAGAGCCCCGTAGCCTCCTTAGCGATTGCGAAGCTATGACGTAATGTTACGTCATAGCTTTGCAATCGCAAAGGAGGCTACGGGGCTTTATCACTGGGGGTATTCAGTTTCCTGGGGTCCCTGTGCCCCCTGATTTGAATTTTACCTCATTTTGTAAGAAACATGTCAGACCTGAATGGAACAGGTTGTTTCTTATATGCGAAACACTACTGTATTTCCCTTGAGAATATAGTATCGTTCATCTTAGTAAGCTAATTTGGTCTTTACAGACAAGTATATCGTTTATGATCGGTAACATAATCAATGTTTGACATAACAAAAAGTTTCACATTAAATGGGTCACCCAATAGTGTCAGACTTACTTTCTATTAGTGGTTATTGTATTAGTATGAAAGAGTGAGCACTTTTCTTGGTTGCAATCCAATTTTCACCGTACGGGCACGCCGTATTCCCTGACCTGACAGTATATCCCGATTGACAAGCAGGCCTATATCGAATGCCAATCCCAATGTAGGAATCTACTGAGTTGCAGTCGTTTCCGTTATTTCCTGCTATTCCAATGCGCAGATGGTTGAGTGGGTTAATGCCCTCCTTGTTGCAGTTGGATTGTAATTTCGCACCATCGATTATGCTCAGCCATTTGGAGCGGCCAAGAGTAGTTCCTTGAATTGAAATTGATAATTTTGACAAGTGTAGCGGACAACATTCCAATATTAGGTTCATGTAGGAACCTTATCTTGGACTCAAAGCTCTCTTATTATCATTAATTAGTATTCTTATGGTCATCATAATCATTATCAATACTATTTGTCGCGAATCTTCGGTGGAGCCGTGACAACACCAATTATATCGCTTGGTACGTTTTAGCGTAGGGTAGGTTGGATAATGTGGGTCTAAATTGAGAAAAATCTAAAAAAAATACGCAGCTGGTAAAATGACGATAAAATACAAAAACGTTTAAGATGTTCGTTTAAATGGCATTCAGTGCTTCTTGGTTCCTGCCAAAAAATCTCATTTCTGATAAAGGAAGTTTAATATTTTTGACAATTTCCTCTTTTGTCAAACTATAATAGGTCCAAGTAGGTCTGCTTTCAAAACTTGTACAATATCGGAATATGAAAGGGTAAATTATTGAAAAATTACTGCAATTAGATTTCCCTCTATTCGATACTTCTTTTCGATAAAACCCTATATTTGCCTTTCATCGCAAGCAATCCTGTTCCTGCGATTAAAATGAAACTGCCGTCCTTATGCGGTGATCCACTATCGTTTCAATTTGGAAGGCAGTGATAGAATGTGATAGTAACGATCCAACAAAACTGTTTGCAGTTTGTTTACTCCCAATTACAGTTACAAGACAGCAACCGCAGTAACATTACAATCTTTTTCGCATTTTAGACGCAAAATAACGTGGCATGATGAATATAAATGCGAAACTTTTAAGCAACTCAAGGCTTCGTTGAATTTGAGGTATGGCTGAATTCTCAGTAGGCCCACATTACCCCACCTGCAAAGTGATCCGGAACAAAAGAAAATTTGGAATGAATACCAAAATAGGAAGTTTCAAAATCTGAATTTATTTCATGCCCATATCATCATGTACACTCTGAATGTTTATGAGACACAAACATTTTAAAAATTAGACAACGGATAGCCAAGAAAATGATTTTTGAAGTTGGGCCTAATTGCTTGATTTGTTTGCAAAAGCACTTCTGGAATAACGCTGCCTGGACTGAATTTCCATTGCAATATTTCTCTGCTCAGAAAGGTCTGAAAATGTTCGTTTTGATATTATTTCAATCCTCTAGTCGTGAATTTTCAAGTAATTGCAACAATGATCGGAAATCTTTAGATTGTGGCTCATTTTTATGTAATTCATAATGGCGGAAATTTGCAAAATTCATATCTTTAAAAATCATTTTAAGAATTCAACAGTTGAAATGTAAAAATTGGGGCAAAATGCATTTACCAAAAAAGTTACCAAGTTAAAACAACTATTTGTTCAAGTTTCTACCAAAGAGTTTGTTCTAAATCTTACTCAAAAAATGGTCATGGTCATTCTTATTTTTGTGGTACAACGGAGATTTTTGAGATTTATCGATGTTTTCTGCAATAAAAACAAATCAACGCTTGCTAAAGCATTCAAAACTGACTTAACTCCATCCCTTTGACATAAAGTGATGAAATTTAGCGCTCGGAAAGCTTTGCTTGTTATTGATATACATGAAATCACTGTTTTCAAGCATTTTTACGTGTCACATCACCAGAAAACGACAAAAAGCTTTTTTTTGTATGATTGATAACTACCACCAATTTTAGGCTTGAAAGAGACTGTGTGTGATGAAAATGATTCACTTTCACCATTCTAATAACAATTTTTACACCGAGATTATCATCAATGTTACTATCTTTATCATTAATTCATTAATTTATTATTAATTTATCATTGACACTGAAGAAGATTTCTATCGAAATGTTTGAACAAGTAACAGTTGTGTTTTTATTACTTTATCATTATTATTATCATTATGATTCTTACCTCTGTAACCGCCATTGATCAAAGACAACATTGAAGCTGCGTTGATAGGAATCTCTACATAATTTGTCTGGCCATTATACCTAAAGCCAAGACAAATTTTTGTCAAATTAAGCTTATTGTAGGCCTCAAATTTGGCTTCCTCTCCATCCATACCCTGTTTCAGCGAATAAACTTGGTTATACACATTGTTGCTTCTCCAATATGTGGCACCATATCTGAAAGTTTGCTGGAAAAATAAAGCTAGACGCTACTGGGTGTTGTAAAAGCTGCACACAGAGATGTGATTAGAGTAGAACGACGTCATTATCAAAGTTGATGTTCACATCTAAATCAAGATAACAATAGATGAGAAGATGCTGTAGATTATGATTTAGGTGAACATGCTACAAGTCTCTCTTTCTTCTCAACACCAGTCGTAGGATGTACAATGTGAGTGAGTGAGCTCTGCGTTTATTTTTTGCGTCTTGTGCTGACAAGAGAGACGCTTGTAACAAGTCCATAATTTACGCTACATGCAATACAACATGCCCGCGCATTATCGCATGCCCGCGTATTATCACATGCCCGCGTATTATCGCCGTTGCTCTGTCAGGTATATCATCGTTTTAGAAGTTCATGCAGGGACGCCGGATGGGGCACACTTTCAGGGGGGCAAAACTGCATGCCATTTTCGAGAGGGCAGGAAGGGGTCCGCCTTCCGGGGGGGGGGGGTACTTGACCTAAATTTGTACGGGGGTGTGCCCACTAGAATTTTTTTTACCCTTCTCCAGAATTTTTCGCTCAAAATGATATCCTGCTCTAGAAAAAGTTGATGAAAAGGATACTTCAAAACATGAAATTTGACAGAAAAACGACCCGATTTAGCAGCATATTCCCATCTGACCTGTTTCGACAACCTGCTCTAGAAAAATTGCCTCATTTTGATACCCTGGGCTAGAAAAAATTGGTGAAAACGATACCCTTAAAAACGGCACATCCCCGTCGGACAAATATATACTAAGTACCCCCCCCCCTTCCCCCGGGCTCCGCCTGTACGCTCAGGTAAGTTTCATGTAAGTCTTAAATTCTGCATTCCCAAGAGACATTAATGTAGCAAAGCATGTGTCAGATTTCCTGTGCGTGTCTTAGCTTCAGAATAATTAATAAAACAATTTCGCCCTTCGCCCCCTGGCTTAACACTGATTAAGCAAACTATTACTCGTGTTAATCCTTTATGTCTTCAATGCGGAGTTCATGATGATGTAATGGTTACCAAAACCGAAAAATCTATTCAACAAGAAATCGAGGGCACTTGAAACCTGTAACGTCACAGGGGTCTGGTATGCAACGGTATGACCGCGTTCTAGTTGGACCACTTTTTGACAAAAATTTCACACTTTTGGAGCTTCATATATCCAAAATTATAAGGCTGATGAAAAAATCGATTGCACCATTGAAATGCGGATGTAAAGTTCTACTAGAGCAGAAAAATGAAAATTTCGCTGCATATGCACTTTAACCTTTAGTCATCAAATTTTCCTCCTAATGTAAACAGCATTTTCCTAACAGGGAAGACGTTGCTTTAAATTGTTATAATCCACTGAAAAATGAAGGGAAATTCCTTGAAATTTTCAGAAATTGTAGGTAGATGGGTGTGCAATCCAAAGATCTAAAATCCAAAAATTGATCGGATAAAAAATGATATCGTCTTGAAGGGGTACAGTAACCTTAAAGCACCTCTGAATGCCCGAGTACTGCGGTCAACAAGTACTGCATTGTGCTCAAAAGTAGCATTGTTTTGTTTTCGAGCATGAACAATAGCAAACTACATGACAAAAGAATTGTCGAATGATGCGAACGACTCACATACGTTGTCTGGAGTCAACAAATAAGATAAATCACTAACCAGGTTTCCAATTGTTTTCATAACCAATGTCCACCCATTACCAGTGCATCCACTTGCCACAGACATTACACAATAATGGTATCCCATATTGCTTAGCAAGTATATTCCATCTGCCTTGTAACCTGCATCATACACAGCTTTACAGCTTGCAAATTCTATGAAAACAGACAAATAAAATTTACCGCTGCAGTCTCAGAAATCAAATGTGCTCGTCGTCTCAGTTTACTCATTTCAACATTTTCAAGATACAACTAACTACAAGAACAGCAAATAACTAGCAAGGAATATGATACATGAAATAACAGAGTAGGTAGACAGAGTAGGAGGTATGACAAAATTTACCGCTGCAGTTTTAGAAATCAAATGTGCCCGTCGTCTCAGTTTACTCATTTCAACATTTTCAACATACAACTAACTACAAGAACAGCAAATAACTAGCAAGGAATATGATACATGAAATAACAGAGTAGGTAAACAGAGTAGAAGGTATGACAAAATTTACCGCTGCAGTTTTAGAAATCAAATGTGCCCGTCGTCTCAGTTTACTCATTTCAACATTTTCAAGATACAACTAACTACAAGAACAGCACATAACTAGCAAGGAATATGATACATGAAATAACAAAGTAGGTAGACAGAGTAGGAGGTATGATATAATTTACCGCTGCAGTCTCAGAAATCAAATGTGCTCGTCGTCTCAGTTTACTCATTTCAACATTTTCAACATACAACTAACTACAAGAACAGCAAATAACTAGCAAGGAATATGATACATGAAATAACAGAGTAGGTAGACAGAGTAGGAGGAATGATAAAATTTACCGCTGCAGTCTCAGAAATCAAATGTGCTCGTCGTCTCAGTTTACTCATTTCAACATTTTCAACATACAAATAACTACAAGAACAGCAAATAACTAGCAAGGAATATGATACATGAAATAACAGAGTAGGTTGACTAATCCTGGTGAGAGCACGCTGTATTTTAGCCAATTTATGAATATTAATTAGATATAGGTGTTAATTGCATACAGGAGGTTCTCTGAAGTAATTCAAAGGGTAATATAGAGGTTCCAGAGGATTTACTTTTGATAGTTAGGATAGGATACTTTTGGTAGTTAGTCAAAACTCTTGTCCATGGGCTGCTCAGCTTTTTTGGCAGTGAGATGGCACAGTTATTGTCTCCTAAGAGGATTATTTCTTTCCCCTCCTTCAATATCAGAGAGCTCCCTACACTTATAGATTCAAAAATCAATTAAAAAGTGATTTTAAGAGCTGAAATCGAACGAAACCACGACTCCCTGGAAGAGCAGCTGCTATAGATAGGAAACTGTATATAATTTTAGTTTAACTGTGTATATAATATATTAATGTAAACAGGACATTAATTCCTTTATTGAGTTTGTAAGCTGAAGGGATTTTGTGTTGAAATGATTTAGATTCAAAATGAAAATGAAATGAACTCTGAAGATCTGCTTGGCGGAGTTTTTTTATTTGGTTCAGGAGCTGTTTGGTAATTGTTTCATTTCAGCCCAAAATATGCGATGATTAAAATGCCTTCTGCTTGGTTTCTGAATTAAATAAACGAAAACTGCATGGCAGAACTTTAGATTTACCTTTCTTCTCTTACTATAAGCACATAACTTCTCTTTAAAGACATTTTTCACATAGACAAGGCGAGAGTTTGCCCTACTGGTTTTGGGGCAACACTTGCAGCTTTGTTTGTTTTGAATTATTGGTTGAGAGAAGTTACTTTGTCTGCAATCACTAATTGCTTTGAATTGAAGTGTCAGTTAAAGAGCTGATGCTATCGTGTTACAAAATCTGTCCTTGTTTAGTTAGTTATTAAGATATACTTCCAGATATTTTTCAGCAGAATGTGTCACCTTCAAATCTAAAGTCTAATTTCAATTAGTGGAAAGTTCTAGCTTGTGGAAAAGCTACGTCTCCCAATAACTGAAACCATTATAAATTTCTAATGAATGGAATTTTTTAAGTTTTTTCTCCCTCTTGTAGCAGTAGACTTTTGACCGTTGCAGCAGTTATCTATAAACCTAGAAAAATTGAATTTGACAAATGAGAGAGAATAATGCTGACATTGTTGTTAAGAGCAATGTTTGAATCGATGTAGCCAATCTGCCTTTGTAAGCCAATATCAGCCTGAGATGAAGAGTTTTTAGAACGTCATATATGTCAAGGAGTGAGCGGTAAAACAAAGGCAGTATGTAATTAAGAAAGGGTTAGTGACAGATGTAATGGTGGTTGTCAAGAAAATGTAATGCTGGCCCGGCTAAACAAGAATGTATTTCTGCAATTGGTACTCATCTACCGAGTAGCATTGGGAGCAACTATAGTGGATTGTCTCCGAAATTTGAGTAGGGAAAGGTCAGCCTTCCATCGCATGGTTTAGAAGCGGTTTATATCAAACTTCGAGATCCTTCTCTTCATCGACAGAAGGAGTTTGTTTTTGCATTACAATAGTTTTGAATTGGCGCCAAAGGCTTTGGATGTTGCCGGGTCTCCTTTGAGTTTAGCAACTTATCCGCTTTTCTGGTGTTAAATCGGCCTGTTGTATTGATAATTTGTCCTTCACACGAACCAAATTGACGACTGTGTGACGAAACGCATTTTCGGTCATCCAACGCCCAGGCCAGGGGGGACACTCTGGTATGCTTAGGATAGGGGTGCTCATGTTACTTTTTTGGGTCTAAAATTTGGGCAAGGGTTATTTTTTTGGGTCAATCATTTTTACAGTTACTTTTTTGGGTTCCTGAGATTCTGGCTTACTTTTTTGGGTCTAGAATATGGGACAAGTTCAAAAATTGGGAAAAATATAATTTACAAACGAAATCGAAATCAAATAGCGTTACTAAAACCAAAACCTTGAATATCCAAATACAATATGGAGAAATCTAATCAGTTAGGGAACTTTTTACAGATTTAAGATACTGATTTCGTAACTTTTGGGTATATAGCGTCAGAAAAAATATTTTTTTGGGTCTATTTTCATGCTAGAAATTATTTTTTTGGGTTGATCCGTTGTACCCCAGCCTGAGCACCCCTATCCTAAATATACCTGAGTACTCCCCCTTGGATCCAACGTTGCCCTTTATTGCAGCTATTAACTTATTTTCTCTCCTTCAGGGTTGTATGTCAATTCATTGCGTCTCTTTGAAGATTTATTACAATGAGTTTTTCAATGATATTGCTCAAAATTTGTTTTTCATGCTCTAATGTCGTTGTCTCTCGCTTGAAAGTGCAATCAACATTGATCCATTGAAATTTTTCAATCTTTGATGAAAATGCTCACAAAGAAAATTCAAAGATTGGTGGCATGATCAAATTTTGGTGATTTAAAAAACGTGTAACTTTGGTCACTGGGTATTATAGTATAGCATATGGTTATTGTGAACAACCTTGCTGACTTATTATTTTTCTTCTAAGCTTCAGTTTTCATTTGAAGGAAAATTGTTCATACCAACTGCACTGAACATTGTTACAATAAAGTTGTTTTTGTCAGTTTGAGCTGAGTATACCGCTGTTATATCTATATATCGCATGATCTGAAGATAAATTTAACTTATATTGAGATTGTCACAGTGCTGCAGGACACAGCCCTTTTATATATTTTACATTCTTACCTCTCCCCCCCCCCCCCTTCGTTTCTAGGATTACCCCCGAAATTTCCAAGGCCGTGAGCAGAACGTGATTTTGCAAATTTTCTAGTAAATGTTTTCATGCATCCTTTACTCTTGGGACCATGTGCAATGATGCACCATTGGTGTACAACAAAGAAGCAAATGCCGCCATTTTTCATAAACAGTTGAAACTGTTGGTGCTCCTAAGCAGCTATACGAAGGGAAATTTGCAATGAGACGTATCTCTACGAAGGAACTCGCATGGTTTCAACTGTATTTGAATAATGGCGGCATTCGATTCCTTGTTGTGATGAGAGAAAAACGAAGAAATAGAAGCATCATCGAGCTTTGCTCGCAATCCCGTGGAAGAGAAACAACACACAGTGAGTAAGAATACAATTTTGATCATAATATACCGGGTGTCCCAAAATGATGTATTATCGTTTGATTGCTTATATGTCCATAACCAATGAACCCATTTTCAAAAACTTTATTTCATCCAATTGCCGAAAGGCTAAATTGTATTCGAGGATGTTGGTTGTGGTTTTACGCCAACGTTTTTATGTCGACAAGAAGATCGATAAACCTGCTCAAAGTCAAGCCTTAGAATGCATGAAAAAGAAACGGCATGAAAAAGAAACAGCCTACTTGTCCAGTCAACATTTCAGATGTGATACAAAAGGCTGAGCTTATTATTCGTTCATAGAATATGAATTCAGTTTTAATACTGAATTTAGAGAATATGAATACGAGTTCAGCCATTTCTATCACATCTAAAATGTTGACTGGAAAAGTAGGCCGTTTCTTTTTCATGCCATCTCAGGCTTGACTTTGAGCAGATTTATCGATGTTCTTTTCGATATGAAAATATCGTCGTAAAACCACAACCAACATCTTCGAATACAATTAAGCCTTTCGGCAATCAAATAAAACAAAGTTTTGAAAATCGGTTCATTGGTTATGGATGTGTAAACAATCAAACAATAATACATCATTTAGGGACACCCGGTAGGCCACATCAATGGTGCAAATTTTCAACACCTAAACTCCCTGAACTTGTTTGGGTGCTGCTTGTAGTAGGCGTACTTACCTTTCACGTTTTCGCAGTAGGTTCCCGTATACAAGCCAATGCAAGTGCAGACAAATCCTTGCGAATCGCAGGTATCCTTGCATTTAGCACCATTGTGACATGGTGATAGCATCTTGCAGGTCGGCCCAACCTGGAGTGGAAGCAATACTTTCAGATCTCGTAAAGAGACGAACGTTTGTTCAAGTTTCATATTTACCAAATTTACTGACTGATAACAAACAATCGTTCTAACTTTAGATGCCGAAACAAGTCACAAATCATAGAAAAAGTTGTTGTGAGCTTCATGCACCTATAGGAATAACAGACAAATGGTTCTTTACTGGTGTGCATATCATTTAACATTAAACATAACACAACAGAACAGAACACTGCCAAAATGCATTCATTGAAATTTGCCAACCAGACAGCCAACAAAGGTTTCCATTCCTTGGATCTTGGGTCCTCGCGGCAGTACATCCCACTCCAAAAACCCATCATTTGCAGATGAAAACAATTTTGTACTTTGCGCGCTTTTTAATCGACCGAATGAACATTGAATGTGCATGAATTTGCTTGCTTGAATTTGGCTACAAATGATCAACAATTCATGCTAATAAAATTGGTCCTACCGTTATAGAATTCTAGTAAATTTACTTGGAAACAGTTTTTCAGAATTTCTGAAAGCAAATAGAAATTACCGCAACATTTCCTGGAGTTGCTTTGTTTAGAATGACAACAATCGGAGCAATGACCTTCTAAACTGTCTGAAGAACTAAAGTAAGCAACCCTGATACTTTTACATGTAAGAGAGACATGCTGTGATTTGCTTTCCTTCCTACAGGATGAGTTTTGCTCGATAGCACAGCATTTTTAATAATATCACAGATAAAAAACAACTAAACTACAACAAAATATAAATATTCTGTGGCTGCCACAGCGGGAAAGGACATGATGTCTTCGAGTTCCAACTATGGCAGTCACTTACATCCATGGAAAATATACATTAAATTTTAGAAAAGAACAACTCAGGCGTCTCAGAAAGAAGACCTTCATCCATCTTACAGCAGATAATTGACTCTATCGAACAAGCACAAAGATACCATGAAGATTATGTAGTATACCAGATCTGCTATTCGTGATACAACTGGGAGTACTTCTTTACAAGACACCCGATACAAATACTACAAATAAAACGGAAATGTTGCCGCCATTTTCAAAAAATGTTGGCAAAAATGAGTCAGTCGTGAAATTTATTGAAATAAAATAAAACTTACATTCAGATCATTTTCATCGCTCGCCATATATGTCCATCCAGCTTTTGAGGCTAGATTCTCAGCTTTAAAAATACGCCCTACCAGCTCACAATTGCCACCATTGGTTTTGAAATTAACTGCTTTGCAAGTTTTAAGAGACGCACATTCAAGTATACATTCTCTTTTTCCATTTGCTATTAGAGTTTTCACGACGTTTCCTGTGTCTGCAAGACCATCGAGAGAAATGTTGAAGTCTGCATAAACCTTGCAGCCAAGACGCAAGATCTCAGGGTATGCTTTTCCAAACAGAAAACATATGGTAATCATTGGTAAAATTCCACCCATTTTGTCAATCAGACGACTGCCAAATAAATCTCGAATACCAGTGAATTTTTTGTAGCACTTTAAGAAAAAGCAACTCGCAAAGAGCTATCTATTATTAATCAACTTCCACTATTAAGTCAGATATGTTTGCAGGCATGCGTAGATGCAGTTAGCAGGCTAGCATCATTATCATTATTTACAGTTGCTTTACACATAATGCATACGTACTAATACATGCCAATTATTATTGTACCAATTGTTTATTAAAGCATTAAAGTAACAAACTGAGATATAACTACCAAAGCTAAATATAGAAAACATAGCTAAACAAATGAAGCCACCCGCCACTTATTGTCCTCTTATCTTTCTTCGTCCAAGTGGATGTTGAATGCAGCAGGCAATTTTCTTATAATTACCGAAACTTTCCTTTGTACCCACTTTTAAATGAATTTTGGCGGAAAACTGCCCATTTTCTACTATTTTTGCGAATTTCAGCGAAACCCCACCTATGTTTATGAAAAACCTGCTGAAAAAGGACCCTTGTTTAGAGAATTTTGGGCCCAAAAACCCACTGATATAGGCGGCACATACCCGTATCTTGAACATGTTATGTACTCCCCCCCCCCCCCCCCCCCGGAGCAGGTGTTCCCTTCAAAGATTATCTGTTTACAAGCCACCAAATGACATCGAGTGTGAGATAATTAAACTAAGCCACGAAGAAGCAAAAATGGTTGCTTTTCGGCATTTACCGTCGTCCTTTTCAATTTGAAGAATATTTCTTTGATGAGGTAGGAAAGGGGCTGCATTTTTGCAGCAGCAAATATGAAAGTATTTGTTTAATAGGTGATTTCAATTGTGAGCCAAAAGAAAATATCATCAGTGATTTCATGGATAGCTACGTATAATTTGTCAAATCTGGTCAAGAGCCCCACCTGCTTTAAGTCTGACAGCCCTAGATGTATTGATCTGATCCTGACAAACAGGAAAAGAAGTTTTCAGAGCACACTAACGATATACACAGGGCTGTCGGGCTTCCACGCCGTGGTTTTTACATACATTACATTACATATAGAAGCTACACCAATTTCCGTGCTGAGGACTTCAAGAAGGATCTTTGTGATCAGATTTCGTCTGAACTACAGGATAACGAGGATTATGCTGCTTTTGACACTGTGGTTACTAAATAGACACTAAATACTAAATAAATAGGCACTAATTACTAAATTGGCACTAAATAGACATGCTCTTCTTAAAGAACGCCGGTCAACCAGCATCCTTTGCGCGCGTTGCATTTTGCCTTTCGACTGCGGCAGCCATTTTCATATGACATCGTACATAGCAGTGCTCAGTAAAGCGCATCCGCAAAGGATGCTGTTGACCGACCTTCTTTAAGACGAACTATTTGCATGCAAACAATGGCCCCTTTATGATAAAAGCCTGACAGAAAAGATGATCCATCGTAAAGAACTACACAATAAATACATTAAACGAGAACCTTACAGCCTTTAAAATGCAAAGGAAGTTTAGCGTAAAACTACTGCGCAGTACGAAATCTGATTACTATCAAGAAATATGAAAATCATCCTAGCATCAAGATGATTAAAGAATGTTGCGGATTGAGCCAATTTGAATTTAAGCCAGTGACTGTCAATGAGATACTCTTACAGATTCAAAAACTGAATCCAAAAAAGGCATCTCCCTTAAACAGTATTCTTGCTAAGATTCTTAAACAAAATGCAGACATTTTTGCCATCCTTCTCCAGAAAATCTTCAATTTAAATTTATCAGAGTGCTATTTTTTAAAGGATTTGAAAGCTGGTGAGATCTCATCACTTTTCAACAATCTTTATGCTTTTGTCAAGAAGAATTATAGAACTATAACGGTTTTATCATCTGTGTCCAAAACTTACGAAAGGGTCTTGGAGAGTCAAATCAAATCTCATGCTATCAGCTTTCTTTCTCCTCTTCTGTGTGGATTTCGAGAGGACTATGGAACCAAGCATGCACTTGTGCGACTCATAGAAACCTGTAAAAAATCTTTAGATAATAGAGGTTTTGCTGGAGCACTACTTATGGATCTTCCAAAGGTTTTTGATTGTTTATCAAGAGCTTTTGATTGCAAAATTAAGTGCTTATGGTTTTAGTATGAATGCATTGCGGCTGATTCATAGCTATCTCAATGAGGGGAAACAGAGAGTAAAGATGAATGGATCCTTCACCACATGGGACGAAACAATGATGGGTGTACCACAAGGTTCAGT
This sequence comes from Aurelia coerulea, assembly GCA_039566865.1. Taxonomy (NCBI): domain Eukaryota; kingdom Metazoa; phylum Cnidaria; class Scyphozoa; order Semaeostomeae; family Ulmaridae; genus Aurelia; species Aurelia coerulea. The sequence goes on from CM076963.1 coordinate 10,157,200, forward strand.
CTTGGTGCCTCTTCTGTTTAATATATACCTTGATGATCTTTTTATGTTTGCGAAAGAGGCTCATGCAGATGATACAACGAGCTATGCTTGCGATAGCAATATTGAAAGTGTCATCAAAACATTTTAGACGCCTTTAGACTTGCAGAATGGTTTCCAAACAATTGCATGAAGTTGAATGAGGAAAAATGCCAGCTAATGGTATTTTGAGACAAAAGTAACTATGTTTCATTAAATATCGGAAAGATAACGATAAAAGGGAGTACAGAAAAAAAGTTGCTTGGAGTGATTCTTGACTAAAAATTATGCTTTAAACAGCAAGTAAAGTCCATTTGCAAAAAGACTGGTCAAAAGCTACATGCACTCTCAAGAATTTCTTACTTTCTTGACATTGATCAACTGAAACGAATGCATGTAAGTACTATGTTTTTGAGGAATCATATATATGCATATATGTGTATATAGTGTACGATTGAGGAAGATGCAACAGAAAAAAAAGCAGGCGTCAAATTGATCTTCTGCGCATTTGCCTTTCTTCCAGTGCCAACTAATTTTGCCCATTAGGGCATCTGCATATATGTGTATACATTGTTAGCTACAGTGTTAAATTGAATTAAACTAAATTTACAACAACAACAACAGGAACTTGAGATCTCATTGCATCTAAAGGATAAAAACTTTCTTATGTTTGAAAAAAACCGTTTACAAGTTCATCTCGTACCTCCTTAATATTTTACCTTATCACATTTATTCAACCAGTTGAACAGGTTCTATTTGCTTCATTTCGATATGTGTCTATTTCTATTGACCAAGAATGAGCAACACAGCCGGCTAGATAAGAGAAAATTTGTGCTAATGACAAGGTATATATAAACATTCATGACAAACTAAACATAAATTATTCGTAAGATGATAACTTTTCATGGTGGTTCTAAAGACGGTCCCGTATATTGCGACAACCTATTCTAGTTGCTTGATGAAAACTCATGACATTACCATGGCTATCGTTTCAGTAATACTACACACGAAGACTTCCGACAATAATTAACCTTATCTGTCGAGTCAAATCGACTCTCAAGCACATTATGCAGCGTTGGAAAATTAAACAGCCAGGTACAAATCAGTATCTGAATACACATAAATCATGCAGTGGTCTCCTGCAAAGGAAACTGCTCAATAACAATTTACAATAACAGGTGTCCCAGAAAAAAGAATGCAAATTTTGTAGAGTCGAGCGATGTGAATTTAGCTTAAATAAATGGCTAATAGCTCTTAAAATGTTCCTCGATAGTAAATTTTAACACAGAAATGTCCGCATTCCATGTTTTACTACATGTTTTACGGACCGTGCTGTGTAATCTCCGAATGGCTAACTTTGGTTGTGTCGTTGTCTACATATGAAGCGAAATTAAGGTTACGGTAAACCTTTGTAACACGAGATTTGGTTTTCTATCCCTTAAAGCCAAACTATTAAAGTGAATATGACGCGAGAATTTTTATTGTCTTATACTAGTAGTAAATATTATTCATCAAATGCTGCTATTCCTATCTTACTTTTCAGCGTTTTCAGGTACAGGTACTGTAGTTAATGTTCATAGTCCAAAAGTTCTTGTGAACTTTAGTTCACAAACAGTCATAATTTGCATCAATGGCTTTGATCAGTTCTTTGTAATTAGCTTTCACTTATTATTGTTCATTGTTTGCTCCATCCAACTGCATTGATAAGCATCAGCAGCAACAATGAAACAGCTGCATCATCACAACAAACTGTTCAATGTGTATTGTGTAATTCCAAAAATGTAGAAAAACAGGTTTTGTATGAGTGAATGAGTGAAAACAATCTTGGTGGAAAGAGTTCATTATGCGAAATGACAACTGTTCAATTATGGTCCATCCTGCAGCACATTCTTTTATTTAATGACTTCCCATTCGACTGTGTTTCAGTGTGGATGAATGCAAATCAGATCAGAATGCATTCATTACAGGAATTGGAACAGGCAGTCAAGTTTGCACGCAGGCTAGCAATTCTTTGGTCCTGCAACAAAAACAAAAAGTGAATAAGGCTTTAATGTCAAAGATTCTGTACGACATACACGTACTACTACTACTACACGTAGGCTACGATCATTTGGCTATGCATGACAAATGGTTCCTATGCTGGGCAGAGATATTAGCAAATTAATTTTCAAATTAATTCAAAATAATTCTGTAGAAATCTACCAAAAATTACACGAAAAGTAAACAATGTCAATTTCATCCAACTTGGCAAGCGAATATCTCCGGACTCAGAAGTCACAAAAGTCTACTCTTTGCTTTGTTTTGATTCTTAGATATCCTCTAGACCATTTATCATTCTGACGGGTTTGAAGCATAGGTTCCAAATCTTTAAAAAAGCTGGTGTAAAATTTAGTTACTTATTTCTATGAACTGAATGATTTCAAAGAAACTTTAGCTATTTCTCTATAATGCTGCCGTTGGACTTTTCTGAAATCTTCAATATTTTCAGAATTAGAGTGTTTTTCTACTTTTTCAAGAATTCAAGAAAAATTTTCAAAAGAACTTAAAACCATCGTAATTTCTAAACTGTTTGAAGCAACACGAAATGATTTCGAAGAAAACCATAGTTTATGAATGCCTACAATATGGTATCGAGCAAAAGTCTGTCACTTATCTGCTTTATGATTTAGAATTTTGATGACGTCACATCCTCGAATGAGTTGAAATGAATATTCAGAAACCCTAATAGACTTCATTTGCGTTAACAATAAACACAGAGTTGTTCAATGGGAAGTAAATGATACCCACTTGAGTGATCACAGCATCGTCGTTTGCGTTTTGAAAGGTGGTGTTCCCAAGACACCTTTTCGCACATTTGAATATCGATCTTACAAAAAGTCCCGGGGGGGGTACTTAGTATATTTTGCTGACGCCATGTGCACTCCTTTCCGGGTATCGTTTTCGCCTCTTTTTTCTAAAGCCGGGTATCAAAAGAGGGCAATTTTTCTAAAGCCGGTTGTCAAAAGTGTTATTTCATTGTTTTTCGACGAATTTTTTACGTTTAGGGGTATGCTTTTCGCGATTTTTACGTTTTGGGATATGCTTTTCGCCGATTTTTTCTAAAGCCGGCTATCATTTCGAGGGAAAATTTCTAAAGCCGGTTGAAAATTTGTTTTCTTGGAGTGCACCCCCCCCGTACAATTGAAAGTCAAGTACCCCCCCCGGGCAAAAAGTATAACAAAGAACAATTTTGCAGCGATTTGAAAGAAATGCCTTGGAATGAAATTGATTCAATTGATTGTATTGATGAGGCTGCCACGCACTGGGAATCACTTTTCAACAGAGTTGCGGATAAACATGCGCCTATCAAGAAACAAAGAGTAAAAGGTTTTAAAACACCATGGGTTACAAATGAAGTCCTCCAACTGAGACGTGAAAGAAATTACCATCAAACAAAGGGACGAAAAACTAGGTCCCAGTATCATTGGCAAATGTACAGAAAGTTGCGCAATCACATAAATCGTTTGGAAAAGAGGCTGAAATCAGAGCACTTTTGCAGAATGATTGAAGAGAACAAAAACGACAGTTCGCGTGGATGGAAATGCCTAAAAGATGCCCTTCCTCAGCCAGCCAACCATTCTGTTTCTGTTATCAAATCCGGAAAGAAAGTCCTTTCTAAACCAGTTCAAGTTGCTGAAGTATTTAACAAACATTTTACAACCATAGGCCAGAAAATCGCAAAGGCCTTTGGGAAATGGAATAAAGATGCAAGAGGACTTTTGCAAAAGAAGACTGAGGAGAGCTTCCAACTAAGTCTGGTAACAAGCAATTTCGTGAAAATCCAACTGCAAAACTTAAAAACAAACAAAGCAATTGGTTTAGACAAAATCAGCGCAAGGTTATTGAAAGATTCCGCTGACATCATTGCACCATCCCTACAAGCGCTAATAAACAAATCATTTCTTGAAGACAAATTTCCCAATAACTGGAAATCGGCAAAAGTTGTGGCTTTATTCAAGAGTGGAGATAAGAGTAACTGTGACAATTACAGACACATTTCAATCTTACCTACAATAAGCAAGATAATCGAGCGAGCAGTTCATAAGCAGTTTTACGAATTCTTGCAAGTAAACAATCTCCTTTTCAAAGATCAGTCAGTTCGGATTTAGAAGCAAAATGTCCACAAGCTCTGCTCTTTTAAAATTTACGGACAGTCTCTTGAAAAGCATGGATGAAGGTCATGTATCTGGTGTTGTCTACTTAGATTTGAAAAAAGCCTTCGATACAGTGGATCATTCTTTGTTGCTTTTGAAGCTGACAGAGTATGGTATTTCTACAGCTTGTCTGAAATTGTTTCGCTCCTATCTTAGTCAGAGATCGCAGCAAACGTCTGTTGGAGACGCTCTCTCGTCGAAGAGAATCGTAACGATTGGCGTACCACAAGGGTCAGTTTTAGGCCCCTTACTTTTTCTTGTTTTCATTAACGACTTGCCACTATCAGTAAAATACTCGAACACAATCTTGTTTGCTGATGACACAGCAATCTATTATTCAGGGAAAAACTGTAATGAAATCCAGAATAAGATGAACGAGGATTTGGCTCTTGTGAAAAAATGGCTAAATGACTACCGATTGACGTTAAACATCACAAAATCAAAGTTTGTTGTGGTTGGAGGAAAGCAGCAGTTAAAGCGTTTCCAAGATCTGACATTGAAAATTGAAGAGGACGAATTAAGTCGAGAATCAAGTTATAAATATCTTGGTATAATAATAAATGAAAATATGACATGGGGGGATCGCATTGCTTCATTGCAGCAAAAAGTGACAAAAAGGATAGGTTTGATAAAAAGAATTAGTCATCTAATCCCCAGAGCACAACGTTTAATTTTGGTAAACACTATGATAATACCATTGTTTGATTATGGAGATACTGTTTGGGGGGGACAGAAATAACCAATGTTTGATGAAGACTCTGCAAGCTCTTCATAACAAATGTGCCAAACTGATATTGAACATGAAGCCATATGACTCAAGCACGAAAGCCTTGGATTCACTGCAATGGAAATCGCTAGACTTCAGACGAAAGTTCCATCGATGTGCCACTATTTACAAGTCAAGGAAAAATGAGATAAGCTACACTTTCAGCAATAAAACAGGAAAAGATCTGCATAACATCCAGACAAGGAACAATGAACAATACCATCTTCCTAAAGTAAAGACAAATTGGGGGAAGCAAGTGTCATCCTATCTGTTCATTGATGACTGGAATAAACTGGACACTGATATTAAGTCGGCAGGAAACTTTGATATTTTCAAAGAAAAGTTTTGGACAATATGAGCTGATTTTATACCTTTTTTATGATAGAACTATAGAACTATTTTTTACTATTTGGATTTTATGTAAATATAATGTTTTAAAGAGAATCAACGGAGATAAAAGCCCCGTGCGGAAGGAGTCTGGGTATTCTATCATTAGCCTATTGTACTTGATGATTTCAAGACGTTGGTGGATATTGTTGAGCCAGAGGAACAATAACGTGCGTAGGAGTTTTCTTTGTCCTATTTATAGATTGCCTCTACTTAGCTCCGTTGATTCACTTTAAGTTAATCGCTACAGTTAGTTAAATAGAGGACCCTCATGAAAAGCACTCTCGAGTGACTGAGGCCTTCCTCTGTAAATATCTGTATTATTATTATTATTATTATTATTATTATTATTATTATTATTATTATTATTATTATTATTATTATTATTATTATTATTATTATTATTATTATTATTATTATTATTATTATTATTATAGATACGCTGTAATTTCCAAAAATATTCAAAATTTCTGAAAAGTCCAACGGTAGAATTATAGATAACTATCTAAAGTTTCTTTCAAGCCATTCAATCAGAAGAAATAGGTCATTGAATTTTACACCCACCTTTTTACGCCGAGATAAAGATTTGGAACATAAGCTCGGGTTTGATTAAATTTGATTTTTGCTATATTTTGTATTTTCTTCCTTTTGCTGGATTACAGTATATTAATGAAATCAAATGCACCCTGCAATCACAAAAGTAGAACGACGTATCATGAAGGTATCAATTTTACGCTTTTCCGTGAGGTAGAGGTAAGAACTTCATACCATGCAAACGAAGCGTTGCGCAGTTACAGGTGGTAACTGTACTGTATGAGGGTCATAAGCTTACGGGAAGAAAAAATCTAGGGGGGCGGCCCAACACAAAATCCATTGCTTACCAACATTTTTGCCCAACTGAGGGCAGACTGCCCGATTGGGGCTGATTTTCGATGATTTTTCCAACATTGGGGGGCCGCCCCCCCCCCCCCGCCCGTACGCTTATGATGAGGGTGTAGAAAGGGGGTACCGCTAGTCGCTAGAAAAGCAATAAAGCATCCAGTTAGTCACTAGTCAAGACGTTTGGCTTCAATTAGTCAAAGTGTCCTTTGAAAGTGAAATTTCTGTTATGAGCTCTTCTATGCAAAATGGATGATGAATTGCATTAATTACCTATGTCTGAATTGAAAATCAATCAAACCTTCTTTTACGTTAACTCTGATTTCGTGGAGGAGTGCCAAGCTGCGGGTGACACTGTTACACAAACACCTTATCTGTCCCCTTTTTCGATTAGAACATAACATAAGTGGCCTATTTGATTGGGCCTATGTATCTCAATACCAGGCTTCCTGATGATACCAGCATCATACAGTTGTAGCCTGTGTTCCAGTTGTAGATCCTGAGAACGGCGTAAAAGTGACATTATATATTGCATACAGCCATAGATATGCACGTCACAATTGGATGCTTATTTCTTTGTCACGAAGACCAGTTATTCTCCCAAAATATCACCTTTGTCCCAAGACAGTGCCAAATTGTATTGTAATTGTGTGTGATAAAATGCACTTTTCCCTCAGCCGAAAACGTACAGATAGAACCAGGTTGCTGACTATTACACGATTAGGTCGCTTTGTGTCCCTTGCTTGACCAAGAGGTACAACCAGGGGTAACCCAAAATAATTTTGAATTGAACGTTCAGGGTAGAAGTGCTTTCCTGAATGGAGGAAGAAAAGGGAACATAGACTTGATATGTATTACAACCATTTTTGGGTCCCATTCTCGAGATATTGATGCTGAAGGGAAAAAGAAGAATGGAAAAATCTCAGCCTACCACTGATCAGAGACGTAGTAACAAGGGGGGGGGGGGGTTGGGCATTGGGACCTATTTTGGGAGCACGTGCCTCCCCCAAGATTTTGCAATAAACAAAGAAGTGCACTTTTATTTTCAGGAAGTGCCCCTTTAGCTTAATGAAAAAATGCCAGTTGAGGTGTCGTGCCCCCCCCCCAAATTTGAGATGCTTCCTACGTCCCTGCCACTGATTGTCTTTAACAAGAATATTTTATGTATGGTGAAAGTTAGTTGTTTTTCCATTCCTTTTGACATTCATTGCTGAAAAAACAGATCATTAGTCATTGGGCAAAGGGCAGATTTTGTAATACAATAGCAACAGCTGTGTTTGATTGACACCTCAATTCAAAGCGATTAGCGACTGCAAACAAAGGAAATTCTCTCAACCAGTAATTAAAAAAAACAAAGCCGCAAAGTTTCCCCGAAACTAGTAGGGCAAACTCTCGCCTTGTGCAAGCGAAAGGTGGTTTTTAAAAGCTGTTTTGTAATCGTTTCATTTAAGCCCTAAATACGCGAGAATTGCGATGCCTCCTGCTCGGCTTCTGAATCAAATAAACAAAATCCGCGAGACATAACTTTAGATTTACCCACCTTTCGCTTGCACAAGGCGAGGGGAAACTTTGTTTTGAATTACATTACTGGTTGAGAGAATTTCCTTTGTCTCCAGTCGCTAATCGCTTTGAATTGACTTGTCAATCAAATGCAACTGTTGCTAATGAACTGCAAAAGCTGCCCTTGTTTATGTTAGTCAGCTAGTCAAAAACCCCTCTACACCCTCCTGTACCATTCCCAAGTGTATAGTCACTTGACCTCTTGACCGAAGTGTGCACAAACATGCAGCAAGCACAGCAGCATGTTCACAGGGATACGAAGCTGAGAAACTCTTTTGGCTTTGATGCAAAATGGAGTGGCCACAGTTGCAACCAGTGCTGATGAATATCTTCATTTTGCAGTTGTTTTTATCATTCTGCTTGATAGTTGTTGTCTTCAAGTACCCAGTACTTATCTACAGAGCATACCAAAGGTATTTTTTTGATAAAATTACCAACCGTCGCTTCTTTATGTCGTGGAAACTTCCTCTTCTCGTTCTGTGGAACCGTGGAACCAACTGCGGAAATGTAATAGGCCTACTCGGGAGGTCCAAAGGTCACTCTCCATTGAAGGGTTGCAACGGAGGGGTGTGTCATTTTAGATTTCTTAGAGGAGCGATTTAATGGAATATGTTTCAAACCCGGTCGATATACCGGGTGTCCCAAAAAAAACGCAACGGATTTGATCGGGACTAGCGACAAGAATTTAGGTCCAATCAATCCAAAATAATTTTTGATATAGAGCGGTATCGCCCTGGTCCGTCCACTCTACAGAAAACGAAGATTTTCCGCGAGTTCAAAGAAGTTTTGGAGAGGAACTCACCTTGAATAGGCTTCTCAACTCATGCTACAAACCTTACAGTGAGATCTGTATCATCCGTTTCCTTTTTGTAATACAGGAAGCACACAAATACGGACATGTTTTGAATGCCTAAATTAGGCCGTAGCGCCCTGGTCAGACCGTGGCAGAATTGATTGTTTTAGCACATCAAAAACTTATCAAGCCATTCACCACTTCACAACAATACTATTTCATTTCCCAGAAGACGGGAAAGTTACAAAACAAATTCTAATTTTATTGAAAATTATTTCAAAATATTGTTGATTTCAATCCCGCTTTTAACTCTCTTATCCTTGACCTCATTCACCTCTAAAGCACATATGTAACAACAGCCTACAGAACTAAAGGGTTTCACGGTGTGGACACACCAGGGCGCCATTATGTCAGTTACAGTGCTCTTCCAAAATGAGCTGTAGGTCTGACAATTTGTGTGCGATTCTTGAGATTTCTTTGGATATGAAACCAGAAGAGTTGGAGGAAACTGTCTTGAAGCCAATTCTGTTTTAACTGTAAGATGTATCGAGAAGCGACACAAAATAGACATGGTATGTGGAAACGTCAAGGAAAAGTGAAATGTACTTACACCTTCGCTGCAGGTAGGTAAAACTTCAAAACTTTATTGTAGCTCTTCCGAGCAACGCAAAGCAGCGAAATCGAAAAAATATCAAAGAGATGACATCAGCAAACAACTTTCGCGCGCTTTTTGGAAAAGCTAGGCTCAAGCTCCCTTTGATTTCAAAGTATTATGCAAGGCGGTTGCACAACCCGGGATCCATTAGTGGACAGACCAGGGCGACGCTACTCTAATCCTCGATAGCTAACTTGAAGATAGATACGTTGTTTGATGATATTGTTGCATGGGGAGTTGGAATATCAATTTTGAAAGTCCAAATTTGCTTCCATCTCCAAACCAGAGGTTTCGGGTTTTTGCCTTACTGAAAACATCTCGAGGAATCTCCTCAGTCATTGCATGGTGTAGTACTGTGAGCATGCTAAGGCACACATGTTTAGCCACACATTTCAATTGAAATTTGAAAGCTAAAAATTGACAAACATAACAATGCCGAAGGGAAAATACACAAAGGAATATATTTCTTCAATCATAGTGCACCTGCAAAAGAGCCAAGCACGAATGAGCAATTTTAAGGATCTTATCCATGGAAAATCTTCCCTTGGGTATATTTAATTTCTTGTTTTGTAATGATTCGAAGAAAGATCATACAAAATGCATTTCATTAAAGTCATGGAGATTGCAAGAACTAATTCATTTTTCACACCCAAGCAAACTATTTCGCGTATTACTTTCTTTTATGAGACAGATGCAATGCTAACTTTTCCAAACTGTTGAAGCATAAAAAAAGATATCTTTTCCGGACAAAATTGATGAATTTGGTTGAATTTCTATTCTAATGTTTTCCTCAGCATGAGGATGAGGCTTTTTTCTCTTATTTCTTGGTAATTCAGGAGATTCCCCAAAATAGCGCGTTTGTAGTTTAGGCCAAAACCCAAAAGCTCTGGTTTGGAGGTTCAGGCAAATTTCAACTTTGAAGATTAATATTCCCACTCTCAATGCATCAATATCAACAAACAAGGTATCTATCTTCAAGTTAGCTATCGAGGATTATATAAAGAATTATTATGGATTGATTGGACCTAAATTCTTGTCGCTAGTCCCGATCAAATCCGTTGCGTTTTTTTTGGGACACCCGGTATGACTTCTGTTTTTGTGCATGGACGGGGGTCTGCCGCCCCGGTTTTGAGAAAGCTTATTCTCTAATTTAGGCAATTCTACTATCATATTTTGTTTGTTGTTACAACAAACCAAGCAAAAGTGGATATGCAATAATGCCCTTCTCGTGATGACATATGTTTAGGCAATAGCTGCATGTTTTATTTACCATCTGGCCATGGTGGGGGGGGGGGGGGCAAATAAACCATGGTAACAGAATGTGGTGTGAGTGGCCGAGCGGCTTATACAGTATTCGTCAGGTGACTGAAGTTAGGCTTTGAGGTCAAACTCCGGATGGGTGACCTCTCAGAGGCATGACCACACACACAACTTATTTTACTGTCCCTCGTAAGGGACGTTAAACAAGGGTTCCCATGCCTGGATCTGAATAGATATAGCATTCATAGGCCTAAATTAGCTTCAAACAGCTTGATATCCTTCCAGATCCAAATACGTTACTGAAAAAACCTCAATACTTTCATTTAGGGAAATAAATTGTCTGCATTAAGATTATGCTGATTTTTTCATGATATATCAACATCTATGACATTAGGCTTGCAACATACAATTTTTAGAAAGAACTGTTTTGTTACCCTCCTCCAGTATCGTTCTTTGCAGTAACGGAATTACACCCATTTGGTAAAGGAATTACTTCTCTGAACTGCAAAAATAAAAATGATTTCTTGACACAATATTTTTTTCAGAAAGTCTGTTTTAGCTCAACAATTTCATTGTTATATGAGTAAACTAAGTCAAATATCTGATGGTCGTAATCTCCATAAACAAGTTGTTTTAAGGCAGCATAACAAGTTGCGTTGTCTTGTGATTGTTTTAGCTAATTCTGTTAAAATGCTTTCTGCAAGGAAATTGCTCAAAATTTACTCATTTTTCCAAAGAAAAGCTTCTAATTTTCTTAAAGTTAAGTGATGTTATATTTCAAGTTTTGAAAATGAGACCCAACTGCTATTTACAACGAGTAATGAACATGTAGGTCCTATGTAGCAATATACTCCCAAAAAAAAAACAAATTTAACTTTTTTGATTTCTCAGTTCCCATAAAAAATTACCCACTTACCAAAGCTTGCCATTATACCCACTTTTATGATAAATAAATGTTGGCAGAAAACTACCCTTTTTGATTACTTTTTGCGAATTTCAGCCAAACCAACCCATTTTAAAGGAATATCTGCCAAAAATGGACCCTTGTTTAGAGAATTTTTGGCCCAAAAACTGACCCATACATGGGCAGCACATACCCGTAACCTCAACATGCTCTGCACCCCAGGGTCTTAGAGGACTGATTACTTTAAAAAGCGTACAAGATTTTGCAGGATACAAAAGGGACCCTATTTTGGAAAAGGGTGTTTCAGCTAAATTACACTAAATTACTTTTGATAATAGCTGATTGGTGATTATGAAATGAGGACAAATTTTTTGCAAATTTTTCAATAACTTTTTTCTCTAAATTCATAAAATTAACTTGGCAGGCACTGACAGACAGGTTGCTATAAAAAAGTGAAGAAACCATTTCAGTCAAACTTCTCAATGCTGATTTGGGGCTTTGAGACCTGTCCAAATCAAATCTCACCTGGGGTATGCTCGAATTTTGACTGAAAGTCACATTTTTTGATAATGTCACAAACATCAAATTTCCATTGATATTTTAATCCTACTCCCTTACAGATTGGACTAAGTCACATGATAAGGGTCCTTTACTAGAAAGAGGACAACAACCTGTCGATTGACCTATAATCTTTTTAATTTTGGTGAAAGTATTAAAAAATTTTATGAAGTTATTGATACTACACAGTGCCGTTTTCCCATTGTATTGCTCATACTCATATCATTCAGAGAATCACAATGTTTGAAACATCATTTCTGAGCAAAATAGCTGTTCATCCATATCAGATTCTGAATCTACATGGTCAATACTGTTAAATGACAAAAAATGTCAGCTAAAATAATTCTACCAGGTGAGTCAGAAAAAAGAATCTCCGTTTGAAAGGTCACGGCCATAAGCGTACGGGGCGGGGGGCCGGGGGGGCGGCAGCCCCCCCAACTTTAGAAAAATTATCGAAAATGAGCCCCAATCGGGCAAAAAAATGCCCTCAGTCAGGCAAAAATTATGCTAAACAATGAACTTTGTGTTGGGCAGCCCCCCTAGATTTTTTCTTCCCGTACGCTTATGGTCACGGCTGCCTGGATATCAAGACAATGATATCGGCAAATATATAGGTTAATGGTAGAAATGTTCAAATCTACCATAAAATTTACCTGACTGAAATCGGCCACTCCATTCTGAAATTATGAGGGATTTTTTTGAGAAAGCCTCTTCAAAAAACATTCAAAATGTGCCCAAAATCATGAAAAGATTTCCCTAACATTTCTGCCTTACACTACCCTGGATCAGAGTATTTTTAGTATTTGCAAAAAATTAAAGTATTTGAAAAAATTGAAAAAATTAAAGTATTAGAAAAAAAAATAGAAAAAAGAAAAAAGGAGGAAGGAAAAATATATTATATATTTTTCCTTCCTCCCTTCTTTTTCTCTCTTTTTTTTATTTTTTTTTCATTAAATTTTTTTTTATTTTTTTAAATTTTGTTATTTTTATTTTTTTTTCAAATACTAAAAATACTCTGATCCAGGGTAGCCTTACACTGGCCTTACAGCAATGACTTATGGGCGCTTTAGCACGTGCTATCCTCTTGGGGAAGATGAACAAGTCCTCCCCTTGGTATCGATGACCTATTCAGGGGGATTCCATTCTCCCAAGAGGACAAAATACATTAATTTATGTGAGTGTCATCAATTTTAGGAAGGAAAATTTGCTCATTGTTTTCATTCGTTTTTGTAGGTTTTTGGTAGAGGTTTTCTGCAGAAAATCACCCATATCCAAGAGAAGGAATGGCCAACTGAGGCCGGGTAAATTACTGAGCCTAATTAAACATATTGGGATAAAACAAGAATTTTTCAATATTATTGCTTTGATATTTCATGGAGCAGTGGCCTTCCAAGCGGGGATTCTTTTTTCTGACTCACCCAGTAGGAAAGTGCAATTATGACATCATAGGATCGATGATGTCATAGAAAACTTTGCTACTTTCGTCAAAATTAAAGAAATTATTTATCAATCGAAAAGTCTTTTGTTGCCCTCTATCCAAAAATGTAATTATCATGTGACTTAGTTTAATACACATGTAGTAGAAACCTTTCCTCGCGTATTCTGTTCTTATCCGTGGAAGACATACACTACAATGATTGTTCCTTGTGTTCTTGCAATGTTCTTGATACATAAAGTATTGGTTTAAAGCATGACAGACATTGTTCTGCAGGACATTGTATACTAGCACGCAGGCTCTCTTTTTAACTGCATTTATTGGTGATATAACTTCACATCTTTGATTTTTTGCGACTATTTGTATTGCACGATTGTGAAACGAGTTGAGCTTGTTTTCTTGTGTCCTATTCAATTTCAGATTCAATATGCCGCAATAAGTGAGCACTGGTAATACCATTGCACGGTAGATGGCTTTCGCTGATTCTATGTCCAAATGGCTTCTGATCTTTGCTAAGAGTCGTAAACGACCTGTGGCTTTCTTGTATTTGGCATCAAAATCACTGTTAAGATTCAATGAAGAGTCTAGGTGCACACCTAGATACTTGTATGTCGAAGTGATGTTGATTTGACCATCCTCGTGTAATATGCATAAAGGCCCCGTGCATTTCCGGATTCTCTGAGCTGTTCCAAATAATAGGGCTTCAGTTTTTCCTTTCTTCAGGTTGAGGATTAATTCGTTTTCACTGAACCAGACTGAAAGTTCTGCCATGGCATTTGATAATTTTGCATTTATTTCTTTGATCTCTTTACCAGCTACGTAAATAACGGTATCATCTGCGTATTTTATTATGCTGGCACCTTTAGTGGAATATGCAATATCATTGAAAAAGAGAATAAATAGAAGAGGGCCTAGGATTGATCCCTGTGGCACCCCACTTATCATCTTTTGTGGATTGGAGATAGAACCATTGAACGATACTTGTGCATTTCGATTGAATAGGTAATTTGTAAACCACTCAAGCTCAGTTCCATTTAAACCATAGCTATGGAGCTTAGCTAATAGCTTTGAATGGCTTATTGTATCGAATGCCTTGCTGAGGTCAATGAAAGTAGCACCAATCATGTATCCTTGATCAACATTTTTGCGGATATTATCGAGAAAGAGTGTTGCTGCCAGCTCCGTAGACATTTTCGGTCTGAAACCAAACTGGAACTCAGACAACAACTTATTTTCATCAAGGAATCTCATGAGCTGCTGATGAACCAATTTTTCGATAATTTTAGACAGAACTGGCAGTATCGATATTGGCCTGTAGTTATCAAAGCTTGACTTTGATCCTGATTTGTGCACTGGAACAATTCTTGCATTTGTCCATTGACTTGGGAAAACGCCAGTGGAAAACGAGAGATTTATGATATGGGTCAGGGGCAGCGATATGATTGCTGCAGAGTCCTTTAATAACCCCGGCGGGAGATCATCAAGGCCGGTTGATTTCGAACGTTTTATACCTTTCAGACACCTCTCAACTTCAGTACTGGTAACAGGTTTGAAATGGAACCGTTTTTCAGTTTTCTTCTCAATCTTGCTCAGATTTTGCCATATGAAATCTCGTAAAGGGAACGCTTTTCTTTTCATTTCGCTTATAACATTTGTGAAGAAGGAGCAAAAACCATTTGAGATAGCGCTAGGATTGTTTACCTGCTCTTCATCAATTTCAAAATTAATATTCATGTTTGAATTTTTTGGCTTCGATGGATAGATCGATTTAATAGTTCTCCAGAATCTGTTTGGGTTTCCTGCATTTTCACTCAGCAGCTTTCTATGATAAGAAGACTTTGCCTTTCTCACTGCTACGTTTACTGCATTTCGCTTCTCTTTATATGCTGCTTGATCCACTTCCGCTTTTGTCTTTCGAAACTTTCGCAATACTTTATCCCTCTCATTCATCAGTCGCTTGACACCTTCGTTTAGCCAAGGGGCTGCTTTTCCTTTCACTATTTTCTGTATCTTTGGTGCATGCTTGTTGAAAACCCCCGAAAGTATGTCCTTCATGTAGCCCCAAGCTTCGTTCACATCGACGCAATTCAAAACACGTATTACCCTGCCACTAAGAAATTCATTTTGTAAAACCAGGCTTTGGTTTCTTATAAAATATTATAGAAGAAATGTTATATTAAACCAAATGTTGGGCAATGACCCGGGGGGAGGTACATTATTTGTGGATGGACGGGGGTCTGCCGCCCGGTTTTCAGAAAGCTACCCTCTTCTAATTTCCGAAATTTGCTTTTGATACCCACTTTTATGATGGATTTTGGCAGAAAATTGCTCATTTTAACCATTTTTTGCCAATTTCAGCGAAACCCCACCGATTTTTATGGAAAATCTGCCGAAAAAGGACCTTTTTTAGAGAACTTTGGGCCCAAAACCCACCCATATCGGCGGCACATACCCGTACCCTGAACATGTTATTCCCCCCCCCCCCCCCGCTATGGTGCCATCTGGCAGGCTGCCGTTTCTTATAAGTCAGTTTCTTAGTGGCGGGGTAATACTGTATATAAGGCAGTAGGATAGAAATATAAATGGAAATTTTATGTTTGTGATGTCATCAAAAAATGTGACTTCAGCTCAAAATTTCAACATGCCCCAGTGAAATCAGATTCAGACAGGTCTTAAAACCCCAAATCAGTGTTGAGAAGTTTGACTAAATGGTTTCTTTGCCATTTCTATAGCGACCTGTCTACTACACTTGCTGTGCAGGGAGACCTCCGTTGTTTTTAAGCATTATTGATAAAGCAGCTGCTTCTTTTCTAAACTCAGTTTCATGCATTTCTTCCCAGGTATTTAATTTTCAAAACTGGCTTCAAGCTTCGCAGGATAAAAGTTTCTGAAAACTATGAATTTGAGTACATTGAAAAAGGGAATATGAATGAACAAGAAATATCCTTGCTGCTAGTACATGGATATACATCTGGTAAGGATGCATGGTGCATGATGGCCAGTTACATCCCAAAAAGAATTCATGTTGTTGCCCTTGATTTGCCAGGTCATGGGGGAACTACAAGAAAAGAAAAGGAGGATCTCACTGTTCCTGGGATTGCAAAACGAGTAGAGCAGGTTTGTGTTCTTCTTTTTGTGCTAAGTATTTACTCATTGTAAAGAGTACATTGAAGAGAAACATGTGCGCCGTATTTGAACCCATGACACAGAAAAATGTAAACACAGTATAATACAGGGTCTCTTAAAAAAGTTGTGCCCCGTTTGTGGCTGCTGTGAAGAAGTTATCATTTTGATTTTTTTTTTCAGTAATTTATTTTGAGTGGGCAGGAAGCATTTCTAGCTACTGAAAGCTAATTTCAGCCCACTATGCATGCCACATCTAGGCATGGGACCCCTAATTTAACGTCCCCCCCCCAAAGGACGGAACGTTGATTGTCCCACTTGCACAGGATGCATAGGATAGGCTTCAACTTTAGCTTACCGTTCAAATTCTTACTCAACTGGTTGCTGAAGCACGAGGAAATCATCCAATTTCATGGCATTCAGCCAATCAAATCATTACTTTCCTTGCATAGTGATATCAGGGAGTAAATGGCAAATATGAATTTTTTAATATTAAATTCATTTTGCACCCTCTGTCTAAGCACACCCTGGGAGTCATTGTAAAAAAAAAGATATTTGAAGTCGGTCAAGACCGCTAAGATATTGATTTTTTAACTTTGCCCTAATTTTGTTGTTTGTCTACGTTTGTTTCGGGTACAGTGCAGTTTGGAAGGCATTTTTCAATTGCTCATTTCTCTGTTCAGAAGAGTTAGAAATTATTCATCCCCAATCTAATCTAATCTAATCTAATCTAATATAATATAATATAATATAATATAATATAATATAATATAATATAATATAATATAATATAATCTAAATATATACAGGGTGTTGAAGTTCAAGTTTGTGCGAAAGCTGAAACCAGACGCCCCTAACTGACTTGTTTTCCAAAAAGGCGTCCCAAAATCGAGGTAAAAGAAAGCTGCCCAATGTTGTACGCCTCGTCGATATCAGAGCAAACCAAATAGGACTTCCAAAGCTATTTAATTCTTATAGCCGCTGTCAAAATTTAGTTAAGAATGCAAATATCTAAAAATATGGAATGAAAACTTAATCAATGAGAGACGGGGCAATTCCAAATTGTGCTGAACAGGACTCCCCAAAGCATCCATAACCTTGATTCAATGATATAAAAAGCTAGTTTATTGAAAGTGCTTTTGAAATTCCATTTGCTTTGCTTTGAATAAACGAGATTTTACTTTCACAAAGTATGCAGTTTAGGGGCGTCTTGTTTCAGCTTTCGCACAAACTTGATCTTCGAAAGCTCGTAGCTCCGTGAATTTTTAGCCGATTTGTTAGCTAAAATTAATTAAAAATCTCATCAATATGGTTATCTTACCGTGGAACCAATTGAGTATTTCGTTATTTTTTAATATTTAATCAAACATCGAATAATTTTTTGGGACACTCTGTAGTACAGCACCTTGACGGGTATTACGTACCAGTGGTTGGTAGGTTAGTGTTTACTGAAAAGAAAAATGATAATATTAGAAAAATACGCTGCTATTGATAGTGCGGGATGGCTAAGCGTTCACTACACTGAAAAACTTTTGTTTATTTTGGAGTTTGGTACAACATTTATAATACTTGGCCTAGATCTAACATTTATCTCATTTGAAACCATTGTTCCTGCTCTTTGAAGTAATTTCAAAATATTTATTTAATTCCCTCATCTTTAAACTTTTTAAAGCAATTCCATAATGGTGGTTTTTTCAAGATAAATGTTGGGCTGCAAAATTTTAATTAAAAAAATGAAATTTAACTCTAAATACAAAAATTAATGGAAAAGTGCAGAAAGAAAATAAATTCTATAATTAAAATCCACTTTCTCTACATGTTTTTGCAAAAGGGTTTGTACAAATTCGTCGCCAGAAAAATCTTTGTCACTTCAAATTTTTTGCATTGGCGGGCGATTTTTGCTGATAAAATTTCAGATCTACATTTCAATACTTCTCCTTGCTAGAATGTGATTTCTCCGATGCAGCTCAATGAGTTATCTTGTCTGTAACACAACTGCACCCCTTCAGACATCTTTTTTATGATAGAATAACGTTTATATTTTTTCCTCCTCATGGAAACCGAAAATTGTGTAAACTATCGATTTTACGCAACGTTGCACTTTTTAAGCGGGTGCAAATGTTGACTTTTTTGTGGCCAAGCCATTTGAATGATATTTGGTTTTTGCAAATTCCCTCATTGGACTGATCTGATAAGATTTCTTCAAAATATGCGAAAAAATAAGGCAAACAAATTTGCGAATGGAGGATTTTGAATTGTCAGCAATTTCTTATGGCCACGAATTTGTATGAGCCCTTAACAAAAACGTGCAAGGGCTTTTAATTATAAAATTTATTCGTGCAATTTTTTTGCATCTTTTTGCATTTAGCCTTAAATCTTTGATTAATTCACCTTTAAAATAATTCCAAATAAATCTTTCATTAATTCACCTTTAAAATAATTTACTACCGATGATTGTTGCAATGGGCTGGATCTTGCGGGCCTATAGTCTGCGGTGTGACCTCTGTGGGGGAGGAAAAAATTCCGCAGACTTGTGGGCCTATAGTTTTCATTGATCTTCCGCAAGCTGTCCAAAATTCAGTTTTTTCCATGTATGCCGATGATACAAGTGTGTGCTACCAGTCTTCGGACATAATTGTGCTGAATGACGCTATCAATAATGATCTCAAACAACTGGACACTTGGCTTCAACGCAACAAAGTCTCCTCAAATGTTGCGAAAACGAATTCCATGCTTGTTTCCACTAAGCAAAACATAACATCTTCAAAAATCGAACTGAGGATTTGGATTTGAAAATTTGTGACTATGAGCTAAAAGTAATCCAAAAAACTAAGTACCTTAGCGTGCAGATCGACAACTCTCTGAATTGGAAGGAACACATTAAGGCTGTTTCTACTAAAGTTTCTAGAGCTATTGGCTTCCTAACGCATGCCAAAACATTCCTACTACAGGAAACACTCTTCTCACAGGTATTGTCGAGCCACACTTTCGATATTGTTGCTCTGTTTGGGCTGAATCAGTTGCAAAACTTCAAATCGAGCTGCTAGAATTATAACCAACAGCAGCTTTAACACCCGAAGCAGACCATTTATTTACAGGCTGCGTTAGACTTACCCGAAGCAGACTTTGGGCAAGTCTATGGCTGCGTTGGAAGACCATTGAAGAACTTAAAGCAGGTAAATCTAAAACAATGGTCTTCAAGTCCCAGCATGAAATGGCTCCGCAATTCCTGTGTGACATCTTCACTGGCCAACCATTTTTCGAGGAGGAAAAATGTGGAATGACCTTCCTGCCGATACCAAACAGGCCTCTTCCCTAAATAGTTTTAGAGAGACCCAAAAAATGGTTTTCAAATCTCTGAATTGTGATGCACCATCCTATATGAATGACATGTTTACGAAGAGTTAATAGGTCTACTTCTCGCTCTTTCAGGAACGCTGAAGTCAATTTAAGAGTCCCCTTTTAAAAGACGTCGTCATGCCAAAAGAGCATTTCATATCGCTGGGCACAGCTTTGGAATGACTTAAAGCATCTACTTCTTTAAAAACCTTCACTGCTGAGCTAACTTTCATTGACCACATCCTGAGAGCCGGACCTTTTTCTTTTCTTTGATCTTATTTAGCCTGCCTGATTTTCACTAGAGTCAGAAGGATCATAAGAATCATAAGAAACGTAATTTGCAGATCTTATGATGCTTTTGATCAAGTGAAAACACCAAGAAGCCTAATCGTAAAATGATTATTACTAGAGTTTATCAAGTCTAATAACGATTTCTAGACATATTTTTGGAACAAAGTGTGTCTCTTTTCCATTTCTGCGAGATCTGCGCCTTCTTACCAGAATCTACTTAATCTGGAACAGCGATAGCAGAGGCCACACTGCATTTTCAAAGGGATTTCTTACTAAGCTCGCACTATTATCGCAGGATTTTAAGGAAAATTTTGTTTCTTACGATCGTTATGAGGCAGTGAAAACAACAAAATCATAAGGACCGCAAGCATCTTAAGATTTCAAAATTATGTTTCTTGTGACTCTTATTAATCTTATGACTCCAGTGAAAACCAGGCTTTTTTGATTAATTTTGTAATTAGGTTTTGAATTCAATTGTATGTTTGTATGCATGGCCCCCTGTAAAGCAGTTATCTAAACTGAGGGGCTACCATTCCTAAACAAGTTAAGATGAAATGGAGTTTTAAACAGCCTTCTTAGGTGTTTTGGCTTTTGACATTGTGGTTTTCGTATTGCATTTGATCTATTCTTGGTAATTTTATATTGTAAGTGATGTTTTAAGTGGAGGGCCCCTTGTCACAGAATCCCTTGTAAAACAGATCCGACTGAATGGCAAACCTCCTTAATGAAATCAAAAATCAAACATATCAAAAATTTTGCAACTTATGCATCAATTTTTCATAAAACTACCATTATGGAATTGCTTGAAAAAGTATCAACCGTGAAGAAATAGAAAACTATGCTTAAATCACTTCAAAGTACAAGAATAGTGGTTTCAAATGAGACAAAGACGAATTATTTCTGACTCTTTTGAACGGAGAAGTGAGCAATTGGAAAATGCCTTCCAAACAGCACCATTCCGGAAACGTTGATGTAAATAAATAAACAAAATTAAGCCAAAGTTCGAAACTAAATATATCGGCAGTCCCTCGACTGATTTAAAAAGTGTTGCTTTACACTGACCGCCAGGATGTGTTTAATGGAGAGGGCGTAAAAAGAATTTAGTCTTCAAAACTTACTATTTATTCTCTTAGTTTGCAATTCTGGATCACTGTGCCTTGATACCAAATTGGTCGTTCGAAGTGAATTGTTGAGTACCCTAACAAATGGCTACTAAGTTACCGTAATTGCCTGGATTTTATAAATGGGTAGAGTGGATGCCCCTCTGCAGTTTGTAGCATGCTCAGACAAATATCTCATTTGGAGCCGAAATTGTATTCATTTTCTGGTCAAAGAATATTGACCTTCGTTCAAACATTAACGAAAATCGCCACAAATAGGATATGGAGAAAAATCTCGGCGATAATGCGATATATATTTCCCTAAGTAATGGTAACACAACACTTTCCCTTAAATTGTATCTCAAAATCGCAGACGATTTTCAGCGATTTCTGACAGAAACGTCATCTGGGCCTGAACTTCTTACTGAATAAAACTCATTCGTTGGTCTCAAAAGGCTTAGATTACATTCTTGAGCGAAAGACGGTAATTCACGTAATTACTCAAGCATCAATTTTACTTTTTTTTCTATTTGAGTGTCTCCAAATTTTGCTTGAAAACATCCAATTCCAGTCCTGAGCAACTTTCTGCAAATTGTTTCATTGCGCCTTTTCTCTGCAAGCGCAAGTAATTTCCTCAGACATCGATCGCATCGATAGGTTTGCGATACAATTACAAAGTCAAGTGATTCGATACACTTCTTGCATTTGAGAACAATTTTGCAAGTCTGATTTTGCTTAATTCATTCAAATGAAAACAATTGGGATAAGATACTGTTTTTGGCTGTTTTATGACTACTGTTTTGTGACTACTGAACACTTACCGTTTTGTTCCTATTGTTTGATTGTGTTGACTTGTGAATAGATTTGACATATCTGCTGCTGAAAATTTTGTTTGCTCTGTTATTTATGTATAATCTATTCATTAGTGCCCAGGAGGGCTAACGGAATCACAAAGTGTGGTCACATCAAGAGGAAGGACCAGGACACTGCTTTGATAAGCTTATTTTTTTAGTGTCCTAAAACTAACAGGAATCAATATGAAAATTTCTGGGATTTGAAAGCGATATTCCTTAAACTCCATGCATGAAATCCTTCTGCAGATGTGGATGCTTACTTAGAATCTTTTTCTTTGCATTATGCTGTTGATATATTCCTTTGTTTTGTGTTCCAACCAAAGATTCATTCCGTCCAAGATTATTTATTATTTGGGTTGTAAATATATCCGCTGAAGCTACGAACTTTCTGCTGTAAGGTTCTTTGGCGAAGTTTATCTGCCTTAAATGTTAGTTGTCAATTTAACCTCTTTTACTCTTACTTTCAGTTTGTGAATGCAATAGGACTAAACAAAAAGAAATACCACATTATTGGCACATCTCTTGGTGGTTTCATCACAGGAATCCATGCGGCAACATACCCTGATAACTTATTATCCGTAATGCTTGTTTGTCCCGCCGGTATTGAGCAGCCAGTCATGAGTCCGCTGTTCCTTGCTTATGAAAAAGAGAACAAAATAAAGCTATTACCAGAAACTGATGAAGAATTTATTGAGATGATCAACATGCTGGTTTATAAACCTGTTGAGTTCCCAAAGTTTGTTGTATCTGGAGTTATGCAGGCAAGGAGGCAAGCTCGTAGTTTTTACATGAAAAGTAAGTTGTTTTACAAACCTACTTTCAACAACTGACTTGTGCAGCGTAGGTCTCGAATCTTTGCAAACATTTGAAGTCAATAATGTAAAATGTTATTGCCCCGTTTTCTTAACTGAATTACTTAAAGGGGACTACGTAATTTGATATCATCCCAGAGAGTTTAAAGGAGAATTCCGGGATAATCTTGACTTCGGCATTTTAGATGTATCTCAGGGCGCTGAAACCATTTCTGAAAAAAAATTTGCGAAATTCCTAACAGATTTGAAGTTATCGGCCCCCAAACACCATCCCGAGTCCATTTCCGAGAAAGCACGGGTTTGATTGCGCTTTTATCCCGCGGGACACTGTGACGTCAAATGTTGAGCAACATCTCAGTCAGTACCTCAGTACTGTGGCTGAGTGCGATAAAGGTGTTGGTTTGAATCATTTCCAGTCTTATTCTTGCTGATAAAATGGCTCACAGTTCTGAAGAAGAACTATTCGAGGACGAAATAATGACAATCTATCGTTATCAACTGCAAGCTTTCATCTTTGAGCCTGGTGGAGAAGATACACGTACTGAGAAAGCGAACAGCAGCCAACCAAGAGGACAGCAGCGAAATTTTTCATCGAGGACAGCAGCGAAACAGGAATAACCAGATTTCAATTGGTAACACAGCATGGTAAGAAAACATGTTATCGATTAACTAAATATATTTTTCTGATACAGGAGCGAGTAACGAAGCATTGATATGCAAACTAGGAGGCATTTTAAAGGCAACATCTAGGCCGTCTAGGCCTATCACCAACTATTTTCAGGAGCGAGTGTGGAAACTGTACGCAAATGCCAGCAGGTCGGGAAATTTTATGCTGTCGCGAGAGATATTGAGAGTCAGATTGAAAGCTGGTGAAAATAATCCTGTTTGCATTTCTGACGATGATGACTTCAAAGAAATCTGCTTGAACCAAGCTGTTGTCCTGACAGCATTGTATCAATACATTGAAGTTCTGTTTGGAAATTATTTTGAGTGCAAATTAAGTTATTAATTAATTGAGTGCAAATTAAGTTATTTACTTGTTTTGAGATCATACTGAGTGATTTGGGAGCCCTTTCAGATAAAACAAACTTAATTCTACACTTCCGGTATTAAAAGTATAAGAAACACATAAGAAACTTTCGGCAGCAAAATCACCCAAAAATTTAAGAAACTGCCTACCAGCCCCGGACCTTGGTTTCTTATAAAAAATGAGTGTATAATGCCCATGTCAAACCCATTGCAAACAGGAGGAGAAGGGTAATGTTTTACAACTTCCACTGATAAAGAGGAATATTAGAAAACCTAGCTTAGCCAAGTGCATTGCTTTTCGTTGCAGGTGGTACAGATCATACATCAGATACAAGCAGTTTGTCAGGTGGGTTTGGCACAGGCTTGGAAAGCACAGACGAGAGAAATCAAGAAACATTACTAAAATCAAAAGACTTATTAAATATCTAAATACATTATGAGAAATCTAATCAGTTGTGGCACTTTTTACCCTGGGTGCCAGAGCCAAAAATTAGAAATAAAAGAACTAGAAAAAGGAAATAAGAAAAAAAGGCCAAAAATTAAAAATAAAAGAAATAAAAGAGGAAATAAGAGAAAAAAGAAATAAGGGAAAAAACATTCCCTCTTCCTTCCCTCTCTTCCATTTTCCTTGTTTTCTTTCTTTAAATTTTTTTGGCTCTGGTACCCAGGAAAATTACTTTTTGCGCCTATTTTCATGGAAGAAATTATTTTTTTTGAGTTGATGCGTTGTACCTCAGCATGAGCACCCATATCCTAAATATACCTGAGTACCCCCCCCCCCCCCACCCCTTGGTGGCTGACAAGGTACCTCTGTTGACGTTGCTTGTTTGATCGACAAGAGGTGAACATCCAGCAACTCGGGATTCATCGCGTTTTGTCGTCGGGACTGCACCGCGTTTCAAGGAAGGGCGCTTGGTTCCTTTTAGTCTCAGCGATGCTATCAGAAAGATTTAATTTTGC
Source organism: Aurelia coerulea (assembly GCA_039566865.1). Taxonomy (NCBI): domain Eukaryota; kingdom Metazoa; phylum Cnidaria; class Scyphozoa; order Semaeostomeae; family Ulmaridae; genus Aurelia; species Aurelia coerulea. The sequence goes on from CM076963.1 coordinate 10,182,113, forward strand.
TACCTAAGCTCTCTGTGAAGCAGGATCCGATGGGAACTGGAAGAATGCTTTCTATGGTGGTGGCCGGCTAGGCCCTGAGGACCTGGCACTGAATCTCTCGTTGCAGCAGCATATGAGTCAAATCTTTCAATAGGGCACAGGGAAACCCGCAAATCTTCCAATTTCACGCTTATAAGCCAATGATATCGTCGTATTCCGATCACATGACTGAAAATAAGGCTTCCGAGATAAATTTTCGAGTACCTTCACGAAAATAAAAATGGATATTCGAGTAATAAAGATACAGAGCTGGTTTTACCACGAATCGATTCGAGAGGCCCCACTCCACATTTGTTTTTCTGCATTTGGTTAAAATCTCATCAGGGATCGGCGTTACATCGAGTTTCATTCCTTCGAAAATTGGCCTATGTTCAATAATTCTTCAGGAACGCTACAAATAAGATATAGCTTTCAAAATTTCACATTTTACGTGAATTATGTCCAGGAATAACATGAAGGTATTTGTTTGTGTGATTTTCGAAAATCGTAGACGAATTAAAGCTATTTGCTGCGAATAAAGCGAAGGGGCCTACCTTCACCCGCAGCAGAAACCCAGTAATCGGCATTAAATCACTCTTTTTCGCAATAATAACCAGCGGATATATTAACGAATAACTTAACCACAAATTCAATTTCTTTCCACCATTTTATCATCGATAATTTCGATAAAATGTGACAAGACTTTACAGCCTCTGCAGCAAACCGTCCAACTACCGTCGATTCATAAAGTTTTCTTGTTGCAAACACCAGGAAAACTTGCATAAAACAAAAGGTTGTGCAAGGCTCAGATCTCCCATATGACACAGCAAATTGTTACCTTTGATAATAGATTGTACACCTTTGAGAATAGATTGCAGGGGAAATTTCTTTACACAAATTATGTACTTTTCCGATGTGACAAAGAAATTTGCAATCTTTGAGAAATGTTTTAGTTTCTCTTTATTTTGCAACGATAGAATACCTCCAGGAGTGTGCAATCTATTCTCAAAGGTGTCATTTTGCTGTGTCATATGGGAGACCTAAGTCTTGCAAAACCTTTTGTTTTATGCAAGTCTTGCAAGGCTTCCAACGTGTTTGCAACAAGAAAACTTTGAATCGATGGTAGTTGGACGGTTTGCTGCAGAGGCTGTAAAGTCTTGTCACATTTTATCGAAATTATCGATTATAAAATGGTGGAAAGAAATTGGATTTGTGGTGAAGTTATTCGTTAATGTATCCGCTGGATATTATTGCGAAAAAGAGTGATTTAATGCCGATTACTGAGATTCTGCTGCGGGTGAAGGTAGGCCCATTAGCTTTCTTCGCAGCAAATAGCTTTAATTCGTCTAGGATTTTCGAAAATCACAAAAACAAATATTTTCATGTTATTCCTGGACATAATTCACGTAACATATGAAATTTTGAAAGCTATATCTTATTTGTAGCGTTCCTAAAGAATTCTTGAACATAGGCCAATTTTCGAAGGAATGAAACTCGATGTAACGCCGATCCCTGACGAGATTTTAACCCAATGCAGAAAAACAAATGTGGAGTGGGGCCTCTCGAATCGATTCGTGGTAAAACCAGCTCTGTATCTTTATTACTCGAATATCCATTTTTATTTTCGTGAAGGTACTCGAAAATTTATCTCGAAAGCCTTATTTTCAGTCATGTGATCGGAATACGACGATATCATTGGCTCATAAGCGTGAAATTGGAAGATTTGCGGGTTTCCCTGTGCCCTATTGAAAGATTTGACTCATATGCTGTTGCAGCAGCATTTTCGGCATCATCCTGTTCGTTTCGACCTACTTTTCTCTTTCTGCTATCTTCTAAGCAGTTATATGCAATACAGGCACTACAATAAACCATCTCAAAGGAAATATCTGGCTAAGGGCTGTAGTGAAAACTTTTATCAACAACGCACATACCGCACTTATGTTGGCTTTTGATCGCGTGCAGGAAACCACTGATCACAAATGACATCACAATAGGCGATTAATTCTCGGAAATGAGAATAACCGAGAATTGTCCCGCAGCAAAACGACGATTTCAAAGCGCAATTACTTGGAAACTATACATCATTCACAAAAAATGTTTTTACGATGATTTTTATCACCTTAAACTACCCCTTTTGAGATTGACATGAAATTATCCCGGAATTCTCCTTTAAAGCTCCATGAATTGTAAACTCATTGAGGAAAATTAGTAAGACCAATACGGGAAATACTCAGTGTTTGAAGGTCTACAAGATGGTAGCAAGCAAATGTCTGTAGTATTTGTGGTTTAAAGTTTAGCAATTTGATGACGTGACAGCTTCAAAACTAACAGAAAATTTAAAAGTGCTGTTTGTAATCCTGAAAATAATGATGATGTCGATAATGCTCTCTCTGGGATTAGAAGGAATAACCTAAAGTTCCCTACAAGCAATTTATTTGAAAGTATACAGGGTGTCCCAAAAAAATCGCTCGACGTTTGATTAAATATTAAAAAATATCAAAATAATGAACAGATTCCATGGTAAGATAATCATATTGCTGAGATTTTGAATTAATTTTGTACACTAGAAGCTAACAAAATTGCTAAATATTCATGCAGTTACGAGCTTTTGAAGTTCAAGTTTGTCCGAAAGCTGAAGCCAGACGCCACTAAATTGCATATTTTGTGAAAGTAGAATCTCGTTTATTGAAAGCAAATCAAATGGAATTGGAAAAGCACTTTCGATAAATCAACTTTCTCTAACATTGAATCAAAGTTATGGATGCTTGGGGGAATCCTCTTGAGCACAATTTGGAATGGCCCCGTCTCTCATCGATTACGTTTTCATTCCATGTATTCGGATCGTTGCATTCTCAAATAAATTTTGGCAACGGTTACAAGAATCAAATTACTTTTGAAGCCTATTTGGTTTGCTCTGACATCAGCAAGAGGTTAAACATTGGACAGTCTTCTTTTACCTCGATTTTCGGACGTCTTTTTGAAAAAAAAATTCAGTTTGGGGGTATCTGGTTTCAGCTTTCGCTCAAATTTGAACTTCAAAAGCCTGTAACTTCGTGAATTCTTAGCGGATTCGCAAGATTCTGGCGTCAAAAATCAATTTAAAATCTTAGGAACAGGGTTGTCTGAAAAAAAACCTGTACTTTTTTATCATTAATTTCTAATATTTAATCAAACGTGGAACAATTTTTCTCGGACACCTTGTAGGCCAATAACATTTTACACACACAGATAATTTAAGAGTTTGGCAAAGATTCAACGCCTAACTGTATGCGCTGATATACCAGGTGAGCCACCAAAACGTATTCATTGCTTTGAACAATCGTGTTGCAAAATGTACGCAATGAATTTGAAAAAACTTATTTGTAGCTTTTCCGCTTGACTTTAGATGCATTGTTTTGTTCTGAAGATATGCTGTACAACATCATGTAACTTTTTACACGAAGTTTTCTATATAAATTCTTTCTCAATTCCCAACTAGTTTCGACTGTGTGGTCATCATCAGGAGATTGAGTTATACTTTCTAGCACAACAGTTTTATAAATTCTTTTTATAAATGTGACGTTAAATTAGTTGTTTCAAATTATGTATGATTAAGAAAATGACAGGTCACAGGGGAACAATGTAATAACAAAAAAATGAACGTAATTCTGTTGCCTGTCCATCTGTTTAAAGATCTATAGTCTTATATTTTCTGGGTGGTTAAGCTTGCCGTTTAGGCCATTTGGGGTGAGAGTTCTAAGACGTAATATCCAGTTGTCTTCATGTGATTCTAGTATCGACGTAATTTCATCCGATACGTTCTTTTCAATTTTTTCTATGATGGTAAATTTAGCATCTCTGGCAAAGTCGTGGTTTGATAAGCGAAAGTGTTGTTCGACAGGGAGTAGTTTATCATAGTCTGTTGATTATGATGTAAATTATTTACTAGATATAACATTAATCAGCGAGTGCTGCCGATTAGTATTTGTACCAAATGCGACTGTAGCGAGGTCAATTTTATAGAAATTAATTGAATGATTATCGCTAAGGAAGCGTATATTATGTTTGAATTTACAGTTGGGTAATGGTTCAAAAGGTAAATGATTTAGAATATCGAGTTACTCTCCTCCGCCGGTTTCTAGTTCCTGAGTCTAAGGCTCTTGGTTCCGTAGTTCTGTAGTCCATGGTTCCGTGGTCCGTAATATTGAGTTCTGCATTGTCAGGAATAAAGCTTTGTCGTCCATTGACGTAGTTAGGTAGTTAAGTAGGTAGGAAGAACTCATTATCTTTTGTTGGAGAACTTTTGTTGTTGTTTGTTGGATAAATGCTCACAAGCCGCGAGCCCGCGAACCGCAGCCGTGAGCTGGCCCGTCTACATAGGCTGACGGCAGACAGACAGACAGCAGGCAGGCTAATTTCGCTCGCTGATTGAACAAGAATAGTGAGGCTGCCTTCGGCAGCAAAAAAAGAGCATTCATACTTATAGGTGTTAGTCAGCCACTTAGGTATTGCTATTGTATATAACAAGGACAGATTTTGTGAGACAATAGCATGAACAGCTTTTGATTGACACCTTAATTCAAAGTGATTAGCGATTGCCGACAAAGGAAATTCCCTCAACCTGTAATTCAAAACATACAAAGCTGCAAAAGTTTCTCTGAAACCCAGGTAGCTTTAAGAGCAAAACACGAGCATACATCGAAAAAGGAAGGATATACATGCACATCTACCTTGGGCATTTTATTTCTTTGGTTCAGAAGCTGAGCAGTAAGTATTTTAATCACACTCAAAAAATAAGAGAATTGAATCACCTCCCAATCGGCTGTTGAACCAAACTAATTAAATGCCTGAGGCAGATATGTACCGGGTGAGTAAAAAAATGACCGGCGTTTGCAACGCTACTGCTCCCTTACTATATAAATTAAAGGCCCCCATTAGCCATGTTTGAAGAATGAGATCATGCACATAGTTGCCTCAAAGTAATAGAATATTTATTTGCAATTGCAATGCACGATTTAGTTTATATCGAAATGGCTGTAGCTTAATAACGAGCCCACTTGATGAAGCAGACCAAATTTCTTGATATGCATCTGAACTATTACATTAGATAAAGCCAGAGTCGAGAGACGTAGGAACCGGGGGGCAGTAGGGGCGCGTGCCCCCAAAGTTTTATCAATAACCAAAAAGTGCCCTTTTGCCTCAGGATGTGCCCCTTTTGAAGACCAATGCGGACAGAAAGTCGCTTTAACATTGCTTATATTTACTGTGTGATCAAGTTATGTATACTTCTCATTTTGTTTCATTGTGAAGAACATCAGATATAGCAGCATTCGCACTATTTTCTTCTATATATCATATTTTTACCGTCAAAAATTTGACGTATATCAAAGTGCCCTTCTTACGAAAAAAGTGCCATTGAAATGATGTGCCCCTCCAAGTTTAAGATGCTTCCTACTGCCCAGAGTGAAACTAAAGGATGGCCGCCAATATTGACAAATTGTTTACTTTATCCTGACAAGAGTTGCCACTATAACAGTGCCACAATTGTTTCTTGATAGTATTATATGGGTTGGTAGGTTCCCTTGTTAACAGTTATCGATATTGAAGATTTTTCAAACAGTAAGGGCAGTGTGCCAGGTCAAAGAGGTCAAATTTTGAAGATTGCCTTGTAATGAGTTGGCAGCTCCATTAATTTTGGGAGCAAGTAGTAATTAGTCTTAATGAGGAAATGTGAATTTGCAACTTCGCCAAAGTTCATTGTTGGCCCAAATATATCAGAATTTTTTTGATTGTATACATTAACAATGTCTATAAATATCTCAGATGCTTCGCTGATTGTTTCGATTGTGTACACAAATAATGCCCTTTGTTACAACATTCCTGATTCCTGGTACTATACCTATCTATATGTCTATATGTCTATATGTCTATATGTCTATATGTCTATATAGGTGTATTCCTTCCGGTTGGAGAAAAGCCCCTCCATAATGTTTTCATTCTTCAAACATAAAAATGATATTTACCAATATCTGATTGAATTATTAACATGTTGAATTATGTTTAGAATTCTTCCTGCCTGAAATCCGTAACTCCGTTCAGATTCTACGAAGGATTTTTAACAAAAGCCCCTTCGAGAAACCTTAAAAACGTGCTAAAATCATTAGCAAGTTTCTGTAATATGTTTACCTTATAGCTATGACTTCAGCACGCGTTAGCGCGTGTTATCCTCCTGGGGGAATGAAAAAGTCTTCCCCTAGCAAGAATAACTTATTTAGGGGGATTCCATTCTCCCAAGAAGACAAAATACATAAATGCAGCAAAGTGTCATTGTTGCTAAGAACGAAAACAAAGGGAAATTTTCCCCGCCGTTTTCATTCGTTTTTACAAGTTTTTTAAAGAGGCTTTCTGCAGAAAATCTCCCATACGACTATTGACGAAAGGAATGGCTGATTAAATCCGGTTAAATTACTGAACCTAATTGGACATATCGGGAATAAAACAAGACAGTTTCCAATATTATTGCTTTGACAGTCAGGGAGCAGACTTTTTCCAAACACTAGGCCCTTTTATTGACTCACCCGTCAGATAGATCCTTCTTCTTTCGATCCATACTCAGGTTTGCTCTTAAAAACAATTTCTGGAATGCTCAACCAGCGAGATAGCTACCTGCCATTCTGAGAAGCGTTTGTGGCCTTGCTTGTTTTGAATTATTGGTTGAGAGAATTTCCTTTGTCTCCTGTCGCTAATCGCTTTGAATTGCGGTTTCATCCAAAAGCAACTCATGCTATTGTCTTACAAAAGATGTCTTTGTTAGCATAACCGCACAGTGATCCGAAACTAAAGAAAGTTTGGAATAAATACCAAAATATGAAGTTTCAAAATCTGAATTTATTTCATGCCCATACCATCAAGTACACTCTGAATGTTTATGAAACGCAAACATTTTTAAAATTGGACAACGGATAGCCAAGAAAATGATTTTTGAAGTTGGGCCTAATTGTTTGATTTGTTTACATAAGCACTTCCGAAATAACGCTGCCTGGACTGAATTTTCAAAGCAATGTTTCTCTGCTCAGAAAGGTCTGACAATTTTCGTTTTGATCTTATTTCAATCCTCTAGTCATGTACTTTCAAGTAATTGCAACAATGATTGGAAATATTTATATTTTGGTTCATTTTTATGTGATTCATAATGGCGGAAATTTGCAAAATTCATATTTTTAAAAATCATCTTAAAAATTCAACAGTTGAAATGTAAAATTGGGGCAAAATGTATTTACCAAAAAAATTAAAGCAACTATATGCGCAAGTTTCTACCAAAGGGTTTGTTCTAAATCGTATCCAAAAAAGAATGATGGTTATTCTTATTTTTGTGGTACAACGGAGATTTTCCAGATTTTTTCGATGTTTTCTGCTATAAAAATAAATAAAGGCCTGCTAAAGCCTTCAAAAATGACTTAACTCCATCTCTTTGACATAGTGTCATGAAATTTAACCCTCAGAAAGCTTAGAAAGCTGTTTATTCGCCATAAACTTGGATGCTTTTAATTGTTATACATAAAATCATTGTTTTCAAGCATTTTTATTTGTCACATCAGCAGAAAACGACCAAAAACGTGTTTTTTTATGATAACTACCACGAATAAGGGATTTTAAGACTTTATCAGTGTAAAATTGTTATCAGAATGATGAAAGTGAATGATTTTCATCACTCAAAGTCTCTTCAAACCCCACATTTTTCGGTAGTTATGATGGAAAACACGTTTTTCTTTGTTTCTACTGATGGGACGAATAAAAATGTTCGAAAACAGTGATTTCATGTAGATCAATGAAACACAAAGCTTTCTGAGGGTTAAATTTCATGACACTATGTCAAAGAGATGGAATTAAGTCAGTTTTGAAGGCTTTAGCGGGCCTTGGTTTATTTTTAGTGCTGAAAACATTGAAAAAATCTGAAATATCTCCGTTGTACCACAAAAATAAGAATTACCATAATTCTTTTTTGGGTACGATTTAGAACAAACCCTTTGGTAGAAACTTGCGCAAATAGTTGCTTTAATTTTGTGATTTTTTTGGTAAATACATTTTGCCCCAATTTTTAGATTTCAACTGTTGAATTTTTGAGATGATTTTTAAAGATATGAATTTTGCAAATTTCCGCCATTATGAATCACATAAAAATGAACCAAAATATAAAATTTTCCAATCATTGTTTCAATTACTTGAAAGTACATGACTAGAGGATTGAAATAAGATCAAAACGAAAATTGTCAGACCTTTCTGAGCAGAGAAATATTGCTTTGAAAATTCAGTCCAGGCAGCGATATTCCGGAAGTACTTATGCAAACAAATCAATGAATTAGGCCCAACTTCAAAAATCATTTTCTTGGCTATCCGTTGTCCAATTTAAAATTTGTTTGTGTTCCATAAATCTTCAGAGTGTGCTTCATGATATGGGCATGAAATAAATTTGAATTTTGAAACTTCATGTTTTGGTATTTCTTCCTCTCCCTGGATCACTGTGAACCGTCAAACGATTTCGTTTGTCCAAAGCTCCCGTGGGGTTCTGACTCACGCTCTGATCAGATCGCATTTTCTCCTATGACTGACCAATCAGGTGTTGTCGTTGTGTTTACTTCTGCGTTTCGCAGCAAAACTTAGGCCATTTTTGGCCGCTTTGACCACCATCCCCAAAAAATCATTGCACAATCGTATAAATCGATTTTCGTCAAAATTTCAATTGGAGAGGATTCTCCATGCTTTGGACCATAAGTGTTTTCAGTATGGCTTTGCGATCACTAAAATAGCAGAATTGTGGCATTTTTAAGCTCAATAAAGTCATTCATCGGTTACAGATTCTATAATTAGCTAAAAGAAGAGTAGAAAACTGAAAACCTGAAGAAGAACTAGTGCATACACATACCTTAGATGGTTTTAATAACAAACATCCACTTTTTCTGCCGCGATCTATTCATGTTTTCTCGATCTTTTTACATTTTCCCATATTTGAGACCCAAAAAGTTGGATTTCTGATAATTCAAATTTGCGACAACATGGACATAATGGGCGACACCACTATAGTCATTTTCGTAGTTTTGTAATATTTGCCGCTATGTTAAGTGTAGGTTTTAGGGTTGTTATGTATTTCCATTCTCCCTTCGCTGTTGTTTTGTAATGTAATTGTTTGTTATTGTAATTTTTATGAGAATATAAAAAAATGTAATCCAGGAATTCAGGAAATCAAAAAAATAACTGTACAAATTGTTGACCCAAAAAAGTAAGCTTTGCCCAAATTTTAGACCCAAAAAGTAGCCTGAGCACCCCTTTCCTAGATATACGAGGGTACCCCCCCCCCCATGGGGAACTTTCAATGAAGAAGATCACATATCGAAAAGTCTGAAGTATGTTAGCTACAGTTCTTAGTTCTGTCCTTAGAGTCATTCTGTTTGTTTGTGTGTGCTGAAATTGAAAATTGTGATTTCTTTTTGACAGTGCTGGAAGGCTTCATGGCGGCAGAAAGCAAGTATTTGCTGCAGGAGAAATTACCAGAAATCAAACCTAAGATGATGATTGTTTGGGGAAAGCATGATCAGGTAAAATTTCAGAATTGAAAATAATATAATTATTAGGTTGTTTCATTTTTCATTTTATATTATTTAGACGCGTCGAAAGTTAAACTGACACGTTAAAAACAAAACACTATCATTATTCTACTATTATATTATCGCTATTATGACTATTTCATACATTTAACATGATATGACAAAATAGTGGTAATTATAAGTTAAATGAAGAAAAGAATAGGAGACAAAAGAAAGCATTAGCTCTGGCTCATTGAGTTGATATCGTTTTTGATAGTCATTTGAAGGCACCGAGGTAGGGAGCACCCGCTCAAGAGGCCGAGAACGAGAGGGGGGTATCGTCAAAGTTGGAGGAACTTTGCCAGACAAGGTGGATTTGGTCAATTTCGGGGCGCTGATTCCGAATATGGTTGTTATACCAAAGGGTGTGGCGGCGTTTAGCCTCTATTTCAGTTTTAAACCTTGTTTTCGACGAAAATCGTAAAACTTCTTTTTGAGCTAAATTATGTATGTATCATGGTTAAAGTTGATGTTACTAAAGCGAATGAGGAGCGCTGAGTTCAAATTAATCAATTTCAGACACAAAAGGCAGACTTTTACTTCACATTCATACCAAGCCTCACTTTGAAATTAGGCCAATGATATACCGGGTGAGTCACAAAAAACGTGGGGTGTTTGGCGGACTGTGACGTCGCTTGTAGCCACCCGATCGTCGTGAAATAAATGTGTCCGTGCAGCAATGGTCTAACTTAGATTATAAGCCTTACCCCATTAAAATCGGTCACTTGGTGCATTAGTTAAAACGTATTTTCTTTGTAAGGCCTTGTATGGGAGTCTTGCAAACTGATGGAATCTTTAGCCAACGCCCTTCAGCATTTTAGCCTTGCCAAAGTTGCAGATACACGTGGTATTATCAGAGGAGAATGAAATAGTTAGGAAATAGTGTTTTCTCTCCTGATAATACCACATGTATCTGTAACTTTGGTAAGGCTAAAATGCTGAAGGGCGTTGGCTAAAGATTCCATCAGTTTGCAAGACTCCCATACAAGGCCTTACAAAGAAAATACGTTTTAACTAATGCATCAAGTGACCGATTTTAATGAGGTTAGGCTTATAATCTAAGTTAGACCTTTTGCTGCATGGACAAATTTCTTTCACGACGATCGGGTGGCTACAAGCAAGGTCACAGTCCGCCAAACACCCCACGTTTTTTTTGACTCACCCGGTATAAAGAGTCTATAAAACACGAAATCTCATCATTGCATTCGATTGATACTTTCACTGTCAACTATTCTCTGCATGATGCAACATCGAACCACTTCTTGGTGTAAGTCAATGAACTTTTATTTATTTACAACGATCTTCTGCAAAAGTATGTAAAACATTAAAAAACGATACTTACAACTAACAAACTAAGCTATATCAAAATATTCTTTCGATAGTTCTTTAGTACAGTCATCAAACAGTAGCTGAGTTTCCATGATTACCTTTCGTTTTTGATTGTTCATCTTAATCAGTTCTAAAAAATCAACTGCGTTGCAAAGTGACATGCTGAAGCATTTATTTCATTGCAGCAAACGTTAAGCATATATTAAGCATAAATAAATGATATAAATGCTATAGCAGATAAAATGCTGCGCCGCCTGAAAATGATGGAACTGGTAGGTTGTATATATGTTAGCATTGTCAAATAAAATGGTCTCTCGCCCTTCTACTCCGTTATTCAAGCTCACCTTTGCTCACCGGAGTCAACTGGAACTTTAAAATTTGATGAATTCAAGGTGTAACGCTCCCTTGTCCTCTGCGTTTTTTCTCAGCATTGTTTATTGAGCAGTCTGAATTCTGAATATACATATAAGCTACATGGGATAGCTTCAAGGACCATTTTTGTAAACTGTTGAAAAAATACACCGTTTCACATCGGTACTCCGTACTTCTGTGGGTAGATCTAGGATATAGATCTTACCATCGAATATTTCTACACATTAATAACAATTATAGATCATAAAAGTACACTGATACGTTCCCCTGCTTCTGTAATAGGTAGGGATTCTAGACATGAACTCAGTGCAGCATTCATCTGTCCAAAAATGTGAAAGCATTGGATTGTCTGCACTGACAGGCAATGACTATGTCTGTTCTTTCTTTGGCAAGGGCAAAGCTATACACATTAACTTCTCTTACCTCCAGTTGGCATTCAGTTAATCTATGCTATTTATGCTAAAATATATGTTTAGAGTTCAGGTTAGATTATACAGGGTGTTTTGAGAGAAACGCAACCGAATTATCATTGCAAATTTTAAAAAGAAACAATTAGAATTGAATGGATATATATACGCCGTCTTAAAGTACAGGGTGTCCCAAAAGATTGTGCCCCGTTTGTCTGAAGATTGCGACAAAATGCCAAAAGATACTCGCCAAACTTTTGCATGATGGTGCTCTACAGATGTTCAGTTAAAGTTTGCCACCCATCCCTGCAAAAAGCCGTTGAAAAATGACGAAGCTATGACCTTCAGAAGACCAAATTTGCCTGATCACTGAAACCAGCGGTTGGTCAATTTGTCTTACTATTTTACAGCGATAAATAGCTTTATGGAATGAAAATGAAACAGAGCCTCCAATGTCATAGCTCTCGTGAACATTCTGATAATCCTCGGAGAGTTCTACTATTTCTGACCTCACAGAAACTATTTCTTACCTCAGGTGAAGATACTTATCACTGCAAAATAGTAAGGCAAAATGGCCGACTGCTGGTTTCAGTCGTCAGGCAAATTTGGTCTTCTGAAGGTCGTAGCTTCATCATTTTTCAACGGATTTTTACGGGGATGGTGGCAAACTTTAATTGAACATCTGAAGAGCACCATCATGCAAAAGTTTGGCGAGAATCTTTTGCCGTTTTGTCGCAATCTTCAGACAAACGGGGCACAATTTTTTTGGGACACCCTGTATATGCTATCTTATTATTTCCAATGATATGCAGTTTAGATATACATTGTACTGGATTTATTAATCATTTAATTGATATGTTAGTAAGTATGATATTTTTGAGATACTGTAAGTTAAAAATGAAGACCTTATTAATGGCAAAAGGTTAAAATATCTTATTGAAGCAGATTAGGCCCAGAGGCACTTGAGGTGATGCCATTAGCTAGGTTACAGACAAATTTACTCCCATAAGATAGATTTATCTACGACTTTGAAATATGGTCAGAAAATGATGCGTTTTCGCCGAAATGGCCTTGCATTGGCCTGCATCTAAAATACCCTCACATCACTGAAACAACAATTCAATGAGAAATATTTCAATGTTCCCAAGATAGATATCATCGTAGAGAAGATTATCTTTTTCATATTCCAATAAAAAGCTACAATACATTTAAAAATGCTGCTGAAACGATACCCCGGGAGCAAAGGGCTGTGCATACCCCGTAGCCACGAAAATGAATCGTGCTTTTATATGATGTGTTAAATTAATTCAAATATGATCATTTTCAAAAGAATCGCGACTTAAAGTGGGTTCTTATCAACACCCTCTTTCACAGACATATGTACTTAGTATAGGTTTTTGAGCAGGGAACTTAGCAGTCGTTTATAACCGAACGTACAATCCTGAATACATAATTAAAAGCGAAATGAAATGTGTGATCAACGAAACTTGTCTCCGTTTTTTATGACTATACCAAAGAATTATCGAAAGAATACGCGAAATAATACATTGTGCCTTGAAAAGGAAGGGTAAATAATGTTTATCAAGCAAAAAGATTGCTAATTTGGAAGAGGTTTCGAAGAGAGAGCTGACTTGCAGATATCTAAGTGGTACCGTCTTGTGATCGCACTTTAGAAACCCAAATAAAGAGAGCCAATTTGGTTGATTTTTTTGCAAAATGGATTAGTCATCAACGGTCAACCTTGAAAGCCTGAGTTAGTATGGGCGTGCAGGAAATCTAGAGCCAGATTGGAAAACGGAGCCTTACCTAGCAGATATAAAGGATATCTTAATTCAACACGACAGAGACGTAGACTCAAACCTACAACTGGAAAATTTTGATTTATAAATACAGAAATATACCCTGAAATTTTGCTTAGTTTGTTAGTTGTAAGTATCATTTTTAATGTTTTACATACTTTTGCAGAAGATTGTTGTAAATTAATAAAAGTTCATTGACTTACACCAAGAAGTGGTTCGGTGTTGCCTCGTGTAGAGAATAGTTGACAGTGAAAGTATCAATCGAATGCAAATGAGTGAGATTTCGTGTTGTATACACTCTTTATACACCATTTGGCCTAATTTCAAAGTGAGGCTTGAAATGAATGTGAAGCAAAAGTCTGCTTTTTGTGTCTGAAATTGATTAATTTGAACTCAGCGCTCCTCATTTGCTTTAGTAACATCAACTTTAACCATCATACATACATAATTTAGCTCAAAAAGAGGTTTTACGATTTTCGTCGAAAACGAGGTTTAAAACTGAAATAGAGGCTAAACGCCGCCACACCCTTTGGTATAACAACCATATTCGGAATCAGCGCCCCGAAATTGACCAAATCCACCTTGTCTGGCAAAGTTCCTCCAACTTTGACGATACCCCCCTTTGTCGCCTGGTCTATTCTGGCCAGCGCTCGTTTTTAAAAATGGGAATTTTAGATCGGTATCACAATCCACAGCGGCCAAAGATCAAAGCCTTTGACGCCAACTTAAAACAACTGCAACGTGAAAACAAACTCCTTCAGTTGGAACGTAGTACTCGATCGTTGCTCTCTGAACATCTTTTGAATAGATTTCGCATGTATTCGTGTGCAAGCTCATTCAAAGATTTATACATCAGTGTTGCTGTTCCTTTTTTAATAAGATTAGAAAACTTAAGCATTCAGTGGTTCCAGATAACCAGATTTTGTCTTTCTGGTGTGCAGGCCAAGGCTTCCATCAATGTTTGTTGTTGCTAAATTTTCAACTATATTCCAAAATGCCAATGAGCTCGGGATAGTTGAGTTTTTTGGTTTTTTTATTTCTATTTTTCTGAGTATTGGAAATGTTGGTAAAATATAGTTTACAAAAAGTCCGTAACTTCGAAATGCGTGAAAAGGGTCCTAAAACCCTTGATCAAAATGATGAACAATCTCGTCACTCAAACACAGCTCACTTGTCTCAAGATTTGAGAAGAACGTTTTTTTCTTACATTTTGCTAAAAATTTACAATACATATTTTCTTAATTACTATGAGACTCTGTTATTTCTGGAAATTAACACAGTAGCCGCGTTTACACAATACCATTTTCGTTTAAAACCGGATTGGATTCATATCGGATTGGCCTTCTGTTTACCCGAGAACGCACCAATCCAATGCGCTTCATACCGTTTTTGCATTTTCAAGTGAAAACGCTCTGAAAGTGGCATGAAACGAATCTGATATCGTGTAAACGGTCGAATACGGTATCAACTCAAAACGGAACCTCTTTATCAATCCTGCGAGCCTCCTAATCATCTGGCGTTCTGCGCAGCAGTGGGTGTTAGAACAAAGGTGAATCATTCGCAGCACAAGACAAAGCGTTTCTGCGTAAACAGAACCCAAATCCGATATGAAATGAAAACGCTATCGTGTAAACAGAAACATTTTCGTATCGGATTGTCACCCCCAATCCGATATGAGATGAAAACGTTACCGTGCAAACGGGGCCTGTAACTTCTTTGATGTGAAACTTATGGGATGCATTCGATATCTAATATATTTGCAAAATTCCTTTCGAAGCCGGCCTTTTCAGCTATGTTGCAGTGCCTTCAGCAACTCCCATGTAATTAGTAATTTATTAAACCCCGGGTAGGGTGGGAGAGCTGAAGTTCTTGCCCTTTGGTGAAAATTCCCATGTAATCATGCCCTTAAAATGACAATATTTGTGATCGTCTTCAAGGCACTGGATGTATCAGCCACTGAGGTCATCAAGAAGATTTTACCAAACGGCCGAATTGAAATACTGGATGACTGTGGACATAGCATATCATTGGAGAGGCCAAGAAAGCTAGCAAATATCATAACGAGTTTCTTGAATGAATCCCATAGTAAGTAACTGAACTGGTGTTTTGTTAACAGTCCAACACTTTATTTTTGGGAATGTTTCTTTTCTTGTCCATTTTATTTTCGCATGCACAACCAAGGAGTGAGGTACAAATTATTGGGACAGTAGTAAATCGCCAGGTGAGAGGAACGAGCAATATTTTTACGGTCCAAGGGTACTCCCGACAGGGGTGTAGAATCAGCTCCCACATGGGAGAACACAATTCTCTGATGGATAACTCTTTAGGATTGAAAGAGCATTTTTAAACTTGAGGAAAGCTGGTGACAAGGACATTTTGACGTTAAAGTACGGCTCCTTCACCTGTCGTGCTCCCTCTAAAACATTTTTATCATAAAATCTTTTAAATGAGCTCAGAGCGACTGACATTTTTGATTTTAGACTGACCGTCCAGGTAGGTCTGCTTCGAGACAGAATGTAAAGATTTTCCGAAAAGGCAGCAAGTAGCCTGATCTCACTGAATACGAAGATTAAGTTGACGTCACAAATCAAAGCTCAACCCAGATCTCTTTGAGCTTAAAGTTGATTTTCAAATAGCTATATCTAAAAAACGGTTTAGTTTTGGAAAATTTAATGTTGAAATTCAAAATCGGAACCCTCAAATTGACGTTTTTTTGTCAATAACCATTTTCCGCGTCATATCTACCTTGACAAAGTAGTTTTGATTATTTAGCCAATCCCCTCAGGTCCCCATGTATCTCAGTCCTTGTGCATCACTCCTCTTGTTGGCATAAGATTAGGTGACCATTTTTAAGTTCGTAAGAGAACATTTATTTTATTTAGGATATGTTGTAATTTTACGATATGATAACGAGATGTTAATACTTTGCTGGTAGAGTCAGCATGAAAAGTAATATATAGATAATTTTTTAAGGATGACGTCTTTTTTAACTTTTAATTTTTATATCGCGTGGCCAGAATTTAATTTAGATCAACAACAGTACACTTAAGCACATGTACCGGGTGACCCAAAACGAACATTTCACGAGCTAGATCGCGCAAAGCGTCCTGAAAGAAAATGTTGTGAACACAAACAAGATATCAACTTGTAGCTAAAGGGCTTAGCGATCTTTTTAAGATGTTGCTTGGACAGCCTATAACGACCCTCCGAAAGACCAGGTTCAAAACTATGGTAATTCGTTCATTTCTCGGACTTTCCTGTCCCCTCCAATCCCTCTCTTTCTTTTGTAAGATGTGAAAAATCCAAATTTCAAATTTGCGTAGGAGCACAAAATTGCGACGAAGAGCAGAGATCAGTCATTTTGCAAACAATAGACATCTCTAGACGACTTCAAATACATCTCTACGCTAAGTTTTCACAACATGTTTACTGGGAAATGATGGCAATTATTCCACTTTGAGGGAGAAATGTATGATTAGAAATTGTCTTTCAGTAAGGTTTTTGGACGGTTATCATTTCTAAAGTGACCATGCGGCATCTCAAAAGATAGCCAAGGCTTTAAACTAAACGCTGAAATAAGGCATTTTTCAATAGCTCTTTATTTTAGAGAGGCAGTTATGATCTAGATCGTGAAGTTTTTTGGCGTCACCTAGTACATCACATGGATCCTCCGTGGGAGTGTTACTTGGATCTCGCTCTACCTCCTACCCTACCCTACCATATTATGAAGGTTTCGTATTGAAGAAGAGTTACTCAATTTGTGCAAGCATCAAACGACGCTCTTCCAAATCCATTTTAAAGGGTTGTTCGTGATCTTCAATCTATTTAGGCTGATTCTGGATGCCGGACAGGAGATCTTTCTTATCTTTGTTTTCTAGAGCTTTGGCCTTTTGGCCTAAGCAAGTCCTTGAATCACGCGGAATAATTGGTAAAATTTGAAAAATATTAGATGACATTGTATTCTGTTTGCATCTTTCTACTTTTCTTTAATTTCAGTTTTAATTTTTGATATGCTTCAAGAATCGGGTTTGGAGGTGCATGCAAATTTTGAGCTTTCAAGATCAATATTTCTGCTCTCAAAGCAACATTTCCAACAAACGAGTATCCATTTTCAAGTTAACGATCGAGGAACATTTTGAGATTGATTAGCCATTGATCAAAGCTAAATTCACGACGCTGGACCCAACCAAATCTGTCCCATACATTTTATCTATATTCAAGTTAATGATCGAGGAACATTTTGAGATTGATTAGCCATTGATCAAAGCTAAATTCACAACGCTAGACCCAACCAAATCTGTCCCATACATTTTATCTATATTCAAGTTAACGATCGAGGAACATTTTGAGATTGATTAGCCATTGATCAAAGCTAAATTCACGACGCTGGACCCAACCAAATCTGTCCCATACATTTTATCTATATTCAAGTTAACGATCGAGGAACATTTTGAGATTGATTAGCCATTGATCAAAGCTAAATTCACGACGCTGGACCCAACCAAATCTGTCCCATACATTTTATCTATATTCAAGTTAACGATCGAGGAACATTTTGAGATTGATTAGCCATTGATCAAAGCTAAATTCACAACGCTGGACCCAACCAAATCTGTCCCATACATTTTATCTATATTCAAGTCAACGATCGAGGAACATTTTGAGATTGATTAGCCATTGATCAAAGCTAAATTCACAACGCTAGACCCAACCAAATCTGTCCCATACATTTTATCTATATTCAAGTCAACGATCAAGGAACATTTTGAGATTGATTAGCCATTGATCAAAGCTAAATTCACAACGCTAGACCCAACCAAATCTGTCCCATACATTTTATCTATATTCAAGTCAACGATCAAGGATCATTTTGAGATTGATTAGCCCTTGATCAAAGCTAAATTCACAACGCTAGACCCAACCAAATCTGTCCCATACATTTAATCTATATTCAAGTTAACGATCGAGGAACATTTTGAGATTGATTAGCCATTGATCAAAGCTAAATTCACAACGCTGGACCCAACCAAATCTGTCCCATACATTTTATCTATATTCAAGTTAACGATCGAGGAACATTTTGAGATTGATTAGCCATTGATCAAAGCTAAATTCACAACGCTAGACCCAACCAAATCTGTCCCATACATTTAATCTATATTCAAGTTAACGATCGAGGAACATTTTGAGATTGATTAGCCATTGATCAAAGCTAAATTCACAACGCTGGACCCAACCAAATCTGTCCCATACATTTTATCTATATTCAAGTCAACGATCGAGGAACATTTTGAGATTGATTAGCCATTGATCAAAGCTAAATTCACGACGCTGGACCCAACCAAATCTGTCCCATACATTTTATCTATATTCAAGTTAACGATCGAGGAACATTTTGAGATTGATTAGCCATTGATCAAAGCTAAATTCACAACGCTAGACCCAACCAAATCTGTCCCATACATTTTATCTATATTCAAGTTAACGATCGAGGAACATTTTGAGATTGATTAGCCATTGATCAAAGCTAAATTCACAACGCTAGACCCAACCAAATCTGTCCCATACATTTTATCTATATTCAAGTCAACGATCAAGGAACATTTTGAGATTGATTAGCCGTTGATCAAAGCTAAATTCACAACGCTGGACCCAACCAAATCTGTCCCATACATTTTATCTATATTCAAGTCAACGATCAAGGATCATTTTGAGATTGATTAGCCCTTGATCAAAGCTAAATTCACAACGCTGGACCCAACCAAATCTGTCCCATACATTTTATCTATATTCAAGTTAACCATCAAGGAAAATTTTGAGATTGATTAGCCCTTGATCAAAGCTAAATTCACAACGCTGGACCCAACCAACTCTGTCCCATACATTTTATCTATATTCAAGTCAACGATCAAGGAACATTTTGAGATTGATTAGCCATTGATCAAAGCTAAATTCACAACGCTAGACCCAACCAAATCTGTCCCATACATTTTATCTATATTCAAGTCAACGATCAAGGAACATTTTGAGATTGATTAGCCATTGATCAAAGCTAAATTCACAACGCTAGACCCAACCAAATCTGTCCCATACATTTTATCTATATTCAAGTTAACGATCGAGGAACATTTTGAGATTGATTAGCCATTGATCAAAGCTAAATTCACAACGCTAGACCCAACCAAATCTGTCCCATACATTTTATCTATATTCAAGTCAACGATCGAGGAACATTTTGAGATTGATTAGCCATTGATCAAAGCTAAATTCACAACGCTAGACCCAACCAAATCTGTCCCATACATTTTATCTATATTCAAGTTAACGATCGAGGAACATTTTGAGATTGATTAGCCATTGATCAAAGCTAAATTCACAACGCTAGACCCAACCAAATCTGTCCCATACATTTTATCTATATTCAAGTCAACGATCGAGGAATATTTTGAGATTGATTAGCCATTGATCAAAGCTAAATTCACAACGCTGGACCCAACCAAATCTGTCCCATACATTTTATCTATATTCAAGTCAACGATCAAGGAACATTTTGAGATTGATTAGCCCTTGATCAAAGCTAAATTCACAACGCTGGACCCAACCAAATCTGTCCCATACATTTTATCTATATTCAAGTCAACGATCGAGGAACATTTTGAGATTGATTAGCCATTGATCAAAGCTAAATTCACAACGCTGGACCCAACCAAATCTGTCCCATACATTTTATCTATATTCAAGTCAACGATCAAGGAACATTTTGAGATTGATTAGCCCTTGATCAAAGCTAAATTCACAACGCTAGACCCAACCAAATCTGTCCCATACATTTTATCTATATTCAAGTTAACGATCGAGGAACATTTTGAGATTGATTAGCCATTGATCAAAGCTAAATTCACAACGCTAGACCCAACCAAATCTGTCCCATACATTTTATCTATATTCAAGTCAACGATCAAGGAATATTTTGAGATTGATTAGCCATTGATCAAAGCTAAATTCACAACGCTAGACCCAACCAAATCTGTCCCATACATTTTATCTATATTCAAGTTAACGATCGAGGAACATTTTGAGATTGATTAGCCATTGATCAAAGCTAAATTCACAACGCTAGACCCAACCAAATCTGTCCCATACCTTTCTGGAACACACGGTAGTACTTTTGGTTTATTGAACGCAATAAAAGTTATGTTTTTAGTACTGTTATGTTTTACCCTACCTCGTGTATTGGTAGTAACAACAGAGACGATCTAACCAATTTAAGTTGATATCATGATGTGAAACTTGTTACATCCAATTCACTTTTTGCTGGTTTTCTGCCATGCTTTGCGCTTGATAACCCAGGTGAGTCATGAAAGAAAATGTTCCTTGTTTTATGGCACTGGGTGAGCACTGTACCAGCAAATTTCTACCGGGTGAGTCAAAAAAGGCCGGGCCCTTTTATTGACTCACCCGGTTCTTTAACATTAATATTTCAACTCAAAACAGTAATATCAACAAATAAGATAGCTTCATATGTTCAAGCTAACTATCGAGGAACGTCTTAAACACGATCAGCCATTGATTAAAGCTAAGTTACTATCGCAAGGTCGAACAAAGTCTGTTTACTGTTTCAGGCAAACACCCGATATATCATTAAAATCAAAAGATGCGGTTCGAATATTATGGGCAATTTTACATGCAGGCTATTTCCGAATTACAGCTGTCTAAAAATGACAGAAGGGGGCTAAAGACTTGTCTGTCAGATTTCCTCAAGCTTTCTTCAGCTTTTGAAATACAGTAGTGTCCCGCATTTAAGAAACAACTTCTTCAATTTCAGGTCTGATGCGTTTCTTATAAAATGAGATAAACTTGCAAATCAGGGTAAAGTTTCTTATTACAAAAATCATATACTGTTGAACCAGACATGATCTCTATTGATGATTATTATTTTGAATTGTATTTGTAAATTTTCACTTCCAGAAAATGCTACAGTTATTTCAGGAAGGTGCTTTTCACATACAAAATTCTTTTTTTCGTTTGAATAGGTACAGTTCAATACAACTGGAAAGATGACAAATTCCAAGGTTTCAATCCATAGCTTTTAAATAAGAACAAGCTTTTTCACACCTGAACAAGTTTCTTATAAAATGGGGTATTATTTTGAAAATCAGGGTCTGTGTTGCTTAAATTTGTGTTTCTTATATGCGGGACACTACTGCAACGAGAATTGCATCGTTCACTTTCTAATAGACTGGAATATGTTTTTCTATTATCAAGCAAGAGAGAGAAAGAGGTTTGTTTTTCATTTAACCAATGAACCAATGCAGTGCCGATCCATATCATATTTTCTGCTTTGGCCAAATTGATTTTCAGACAAACTGATTTGCAGCTTGCTTGCAAAGAACCCTGAGTTTTTCTTTTCTTATTATTGCATTCACTGAAAGTAAATTTGATACTAAAATTTTCGACGAATGGAGAAAAATGGAAAAATTGAGGTGAGACCGAGATTTGAACTCGGGGCCTTCTGCTTTCATGACAGACGCTCTACCAGTTGAGCTATCTCACCATGCGAATACGTGTACGCACGGATCATAGATATCCATACTGGATATCTATGATCCGTGCGTACACGTATTCGCATGGTGAGATAGCTCAACTGGTAGAGCGTCTGTCATGAAAGCAGAAGGCCCCGAGTTCAAATCTCGGTCTCACCTCAATTTTTCCATTTTTCTCCATTCGTCGAAAATTTTAGTATCAAATTTATCGTTAAAATGTGCAAGTACCCAAACCACTGAAAGTAAATATATTGTAAATGTACAAGAGTGATACAAGCATATCAATTCTATTTAATTACAACAGATAGAAAGTTAATATGGTACAAACAAAATAGAGCAAAACCCGCATATAAGAACCTAAATTTTTCAAACTTCTTATGCAATGGATGACATTCGTGAAGTCAGGGTCTTACATTTGACTCTGAGAACTTATCGAGAAAGTACTTTCAAAAATAAAATTGATGCTTTAGATTGTCACAACTGCAAACTAGATCAATGCGTTTGTTCTTCAAAATAAGAACCTATGAAAAACAAGGGTGAAAAGGTTCTTTATGGAGTAACTAAATATTGAATATTTCAGGCTGTAGGTTCTTGTTCGAATAAGGTTCTTGTATGTGGATGGGGTTTTACTCTGTTAAATCTAATACAGCTGCAGCAAAGAAAATGAAAATGATAAATACGTTAGATATAAAAAGCACATATAAAGCACTAGAATATGAATCAAATACTCCAAAACTCAGTCAATTATTCGCTACGACGAGGGAAAGGGAAGAGTTTTTAAAAACTTGATCATGTAATTGAATATCTCTTATCCTTAGCCACAGGGTAACGGAATCTTTCAACAAATATCATCGGATGACACGATAGCAAGTCAAACTTTTTCCAATGTACCAAAAATTGATTTTGCGAACTTCTACCAGAGATAATTGCTTCTTCTAAGGATCAAGTTGATTAGAGATCATTTTATTCCTATGTGTGGAAACAGGCAATGAAAATATAGCTAGAAATACATATTTTAGCAATGATGTCTCACAAAACATCATATTTCTAGCCAACAGCTATAACTTGCAATTTCAACCGAAAGTACAGATCCTGCGTGATCTGAAAATTCTTACGGTTAATGATATTTGCAATTTTGGAGCATGATTTAAAACCAAGGTATTTCAAAACAGCTCCAATTCCAAAAAATCAAACTAATCTCAAGACACATCACCCAAATGAATTTGGTTCCTGAAAAACTGGAAGAAAGGAAATTTTCAAAATTAGTAATATATTCAAATTTCGGTAAATTTTCAAAGATGTTCACTGTTTTGGGTCACCCTATGGATGGCATGTGAGGCTCATGTGAGGTTTCCCTTTGGCTGACGGCACCATTAGTTTCACCAGTTAAAATATTTACCGAGATTTGATAAAGCAAAACTGTGATTCTTTTGTTTGTTATGAGCTATCCTGCGTGTTGCAACGAACGACTAGAGCCTCGGAGATTCAGACAGAAATCACCTTTCTTTACCTGTCCTGTTCCCCAGTATTTGATGGGCTTTAGAATAAAAAGTACGCTGCCGATATTCAAAATTGAAAAGTTAGTCTATCAGTCATAGGCTAACTTAGATGTGAACATTTTGTTTGGGAAAAACAGTCAACATTTACACCCAGAAATTAGGAAAAGTTTGGTTATGGGTTTGTATTGGAACGAGAATTCCTCTTTCGATTCTGTTCCATGATTTACTTGCCATTTAAATTTTATTTCTGAAACCGACAGTTTTATTTTATTTAAATTTCAATGGCAAATAAATCATGCACCACAATGGAACGAGCAAGTCTCGTTCCCATACAAACCCTTTACCAGCATTTTCCTAATTTCTGGGTCCAAAAGATGAGAGATTTTACCAAATAGAATGTTCACAATATCTACAGTCAGTTAGCCTTTGACTGATGGATTAAAGGCACACTGTCCCCTTGATGAATGAAAGAAATCGATAAAGATCTCTATTGAATATTCCACAAATTTACGCTAATTTCCTTTATTCAACTAAGCCAGGATCATTCATGCGTAATTTCCATGGCCATGAAAATTATGCATGAATGACTTTGCTTTCTTTGGATGAAGCAAATTATCGAGGGGACAGTGTGCCTTTAACGTTTCAGTTTTTCATATCGGTCGCATACTTTTTATTGCACAGCCCGCCAAACGTGTAGTTTCTGGTATGAGTGAAAAATATTGGGAAGCTATCATCATTGTGAATATTTGCTATGAGATGCGACATGTCCATGAGTTCAATTACTTCAGGTCATAGGGATATCATTTGCACCCCCTTGTCTGGTTGTAATCACTAAACTTTCATCTTTTAACTGATCTTATATACGCTTATATATGCCTAATTATACGAAATTAAAGCTCTAAAAATCACAGCAGGGTTCCTTAAATTTACCTGACTCAAATCTACGCAAATTAGAGGATAATACTGAAAAGGAAGTAACGCAGACAGCATAAGTTTTATAAATACAAGTTGAAACATTTTCTAGAAACTGCCTTCCTTCATCAGTAAAATGAGTCGTGTTAGATTTAGAGTTCTGTTCTGCAGCAAGTGAAAAACCGTGAAAAATCCCATAAACAGAGCTTGATGCCATAGTCGGGCTATTTTTGGCTCAAACGATGAGTGCCACACTTCCATAAGAATGTGTATACATTAAAATCTAAAACTTTCGGAGGAAGGATCAAACTTTCGGACAATTTTTTTTTCCGAAAGTTGAATTGTCCGTAAGTTTTAAATTATTTGAAAATAGAAAATATATACAAATTTCCCATGCCACTGTTAACAATGATATACTGTCATAGACATAGCAATTGTCAGAAAAAACGTTCTTGAGTCGATAAAGGTACCTCTTGTTTTGTCTGCAATCTTGAAAACTTCTTTTTAAATTCTTCAGATGCATCTATATGTATCCCTATATAGTTAGGTTAACTTGCAAGTTATTAAATAACATAAAAAGTACAACTAGTTTTAACATATCTTTTGGCTTTATGCAAAAGTTGTTTTGTCCGAAATTCTCAAAAAAGCGTCCAAAAGTTTTTTGTCTGAAGTTGTTTTTCTGCATCTTTTCCGCCCGAAAGTGTTTGACTTCAATGTATATTGTCCGATTCTTAAAGTGTCTTTTTGAGTTTCACGGAAATTTCTTCCTGTATTGTGTCCAATATGAACTCCCAAGAAAAGAATTATTATGAAAAAGCTATGATACAAAATATGAAGCTATGAAAGCATGAAATTTAAGCTTTACGCGACAATTTAATAACTGGGCGGCTGGCCTTCTATGGGCTTAGGAGCTTCAGGGTCTTTGCTTTTTGTGGCTTGCTGTTCGTTCGCACCCCTCTTGTGCTGAATAAAATTATGGACTGCTTCCAAAATGAAAAGACCCATTGCGATCAATCCAAAAACAGAGCCAACATGCACTCTCCAATCTGTGAACTTGCTGAATGTGATTGACGATGAAATGAGAAAAGCCAAAGCAGCAATTGTACATAGGATGAAATGAGTGATATGGGCAATTATGATCAAGGGCATGCGATGATAAATGCCAAGAACATTTAGGACAACGTGAATCGTGACGAAGATCAGGGCTGTAAACAAAGTATAAACAATTAATAAAATACTATTGGAAAATAAATCGGGACAATTGCACTTTGGGGGACACAGTTTCCAAGGAAAACAGAGGTTGAATTGCATTGTTAGAACTAACTGCTGATCGGTTTTCTAAACAATAGTGATATAATTCTTATCATCTGATTGGATCGGGGATTGGATAATGCAAGATTTGCACGTAATTCGATTAATTCGCACTTACTTGAGAACGTCAACATGACTTAAATATGGCCTAAAAATGCAGCAGGAACCGGCAATCAATGAAGTCGTTTCTTTGCAATTTTTTGGGGGCTGCCGCCCCCAAGCCCCCGCTAATTCGATGGGTATACTTTAATCTTAGTTCTGATGCATTTTCCATCCAAAATTGGTGCAAAATTCACACACGGAGAAATGTTACAAGTGTGTCCGCTAAAGTGCAAACTATGATATGGTGCATAAAAAACACTGTTCAAAATATTGGTGGCATGTGTCACAATTAAGGTTGTGTGAAGTGAAACGTTTTTCCTTCCCGGCTTCTTTGCAGGCTTCTTTCCTTTCAGGCAGCTTCTACCCCAAAGGGCACTACATTTATTTTGGGCACAGGGATGTGCCATGAGGAAGTGTATCAATTTTCATGATTTTGGTGTTAGGAACGGTATGGATTTTGACAATATTTGGTATAGTACAAATGAATATCCATTTTTCAAGAAATTGGCACAAGATCAGGTATACGTTCTGAAAAATTGGTATAAAGTCGGGTATGCTTTTTGAGCTTGAAGATCTGTTCAAGTGCAACCTTGCAATGTGACACAGTCTGCAGCTGTAATCTAATCTAATCAAATCCCAAAGAAGAATAACTTTTAGTTGCAGTAAGTGTTTTATATATTTACATTATCATCTATGATCATATGATCAGATGAAACGATAGGAATAAGAACCACAGTCATAACTTGCATAAGTTGGAGTGGTTTGGATTTGGACAAACAGCCACAAGGCTCCAAAACATGCGTGATTTGGCCTACAAATGAGCTAGAAAATCGTAAGGTGCTAGCTGAGAGTAGAAATGAAAAAGCTGTGAGAGATGCAATTTTAACAATGGATCCTTGTTCTCTTGTACGAGGAAGGACCCAATATGGAAAGTAGGGCAATTTTTGCTGAGTGCTCGGATGTGCAAGAAGGGTCCTCTTGTTTATCTATTGTCTCTTTTGAATACCCTTTGTTTTTCTTGGGTGTGTAAGTGCCACACTTTCCATACAGGCGAAGACTTTGTGTTTTAGTTGCGAGTGCTACGAACGGCAATTTTTGATATAGCTTTATGGGTGTTTTATGGTAGTTCAAATAGAACCTCCATCTTGATGGGCACAGATCACAATATTGTTACTGTGAGTGAATGCAAGTTTTTCAACCTGGCAAATGGAGACTATACAATTCACTCAAATCACACACCACCTCTGTGAATTTGAAAAACAATTCAGATTGACCTTCAGGTTTGTCTAATCTTTTCCAATGGATGCAAATTTCTACCCTGGGTACCAGACTCTCTAACATAATGTTAGAGAGTCTGGTACCCAGGGTAGCAAATTTCCAACTTACCATCTCGTCAGTGATTTCAACTAATGCAAGTCTGACTGTAAACAAATACTTACAGTACATACGTGTACTGTACAGTTTCATACAATCTGTTTATTCAGAAAAACATTTGTGAAAACAATTGTTGATATGCATGATCAACAGATTAACGGTTAATTAGGTACACCATACACAATAGACAAAGTAGGGAATTGAGAATTGTTGCAAACTATAAATATTAGCACCCTGCATGGAAAATTTTTCTAGGCCAGCCCCTTCACCCTCACCTTCTTTCATCATTCCCTCATCACATCATCGACACAGAGGACATCACAGTTCAGTTCATTCATCTTAAATTCCTAATTTAAATTCCTAAGCATGTGACATTTTTAGAGGTTCTTAGGTTTTCAGGAGATGAGCATTTGTCTTCAAAGTTTCACACAACTGAACTCTGCAAAAACCTTTCCAGAATTGCTGGTATTTTCTTCAAAGTATGGCACTATACTGTATCTCCCCTTGCTGACTCTTATCTCTCTCTTCAACTCGCTGTTTTCATCCTTCCTCAACTATGGGATCTTGTCATGGGGGCTGAATTATGATTCCTAACTTTGACCCACTCTTCTGACTCCAGGAAAAAATAATGCGTGTATTAACTTTGAACCTTTCTCTTCTCCTAGCACACCGGTTTTTCAGTCATTAAAAATTTTGAAACTTGAGAATGTTTTGCACCTAAATATCTTAACCTTTGTTTATAAATCTCCTTTTTGCTTTCATGATAATTACTTTCAGCCTATGCAGCTGTTCATCAGATTGGGAATTGTCAGGCCACTAGAGGTGACAAAATCTTTTCAAATCTCTTAGAAATACTACCTTATATGGTCTTAAAACAATTCAGTATTTTGGTTCAAAACTTTGGAACACTCTTCTGCTTTTTATACATGTTGCTAGCTCTGTTTTAGTATTTCGTTCAAAATTAAAGACTTTTTGACTCATGGTGAAGTTGTGTTTTTCAGAGCCAAGCACTGGGATTGCAGAAATAGAGCAGACCTAATCGAGTCCGCGACCCCTTGTCATGACGCTCAAGTGGTGGGGTCCTACCGGGTATTGAACTACTCCACCTGACTATTCTGGCTGCAAAGTCACAGGATTACACCACTGCACCACAACACCTTCATATTCCCAGAACACCTTCATATTCCCAGAACTAACTCACTGCTGACTGCATACATATAAACTATCCCAATGAGGTTTGTCTGGCCTTGGCTATTATCTGTCTTTGTTTTTCATAAAATATGCTTTTAGTTTATTATAATTTCTTGTTAGTTTACCTACTTAGAAGAGCTCCTCCTTATCAATCAATTTCAAATACAATCATGTAAAGTATCTTTAATATTAATTTTAGTTTCTTTGATTCAGTTGTAAATGTTGTTATGTATTAGTCCTAGAGTATTTACACTCTTTTTTCTCATAAGAATACTATACATTTTGTCCAGCCTCAATATTCTTAAGAAATTTTTGTTTTGAGACTTAACATATTCTTAAATTATTCTAGTTTTTTCAAATCTGATATGGTTTCAGGGGAACAAAGTTAAAAGAAATGTCATGTCATTATGAGGAACTGGTCGAACGAAAGAAAAATTTAAGCAATTATAACAATAAGAATGTTCTTAACAATCATAAAGTTTTAAATAACACGCCTTTTGAAAAAATGAGACATCAGTCATGAGATTTTCTGTTATGAACATGGCAAAACAGGCAACTACTGAAAAATGAGACACAAATGAGCTGAGCCTGAGCAATATTCTTATGATATTCTTAAAATTTGCATGATTCTGAGCCTATATTCTTATAGACAATATTCTTATAAAAAAGAGTGTATGTCAAATTGCATTTAGGATTGATTGATAATGAATGAAACTGAATTCCATACAATACATACAAATAAATACTCAAAACATAAAAACAACTTACAACAATTTGAATAACTGCAAGCTACAAATTAAAAGTACAAGCATACAGACAAAACAAAAATAAAACGAATAATATATTACATGACCAGAGAATTTGTATGAAGAGGTCTCTCCAGTAGTAAGCTGAGCTAATCAGACCTCCTGCCATAATACCTGACCTATGTTGATGATATCACATCACCATACCATTCACCATATCTTTCTCTTGTTGACTTTGGTTTTGGTAGAATCTTGTTTTTCTTCAAACTACGCTAGACTGTACAATCGGAGGACTACTTACTTGTTGCTGCCACGAAGATGTAGAACTCGATGGAGGACACATTAATAGTTGAAACGCTGGACATGAAAATTAGGCCCAAAACTACAACCAAAAACTCAACAAGTTTAAAAATTCCAAGCAGCGTCCTGAAATATTCAAGATGACAGCAACGACGACAGGACCCTTGTTGTTCTCCTTCATTATTCGCCATGGCTTAACTGTGGTGAAATCCCGCAGAATGCTCTTTTTACTTCGATGAAAGCAAACGGGCAGCAAATGACTAGGCCTGTCTGTGGTGGGCGTTCAAGAAGCCACTACGGCTGCGCACAAACCCCTTGTTTGTTTATCGTGGTGACGTGTGGTGACGTAAACGTAGACTTATAAAGGACGAGTCCCTTGTATCCCTGCAGTTTGTTTGTTTGTTTGTTTTTTTTATTCAAATATTAAATTTTACAAGATACTTTACATTCTACTATACCTAATTCTAATTACTATACGACACTACAAGTACGATACCATGGGGAGCGAAAGACTATGACTACCCCATGGCCAATATCTAAAAACACGAAACGTTAAACCGTATACAATCACACTACGAACAATTTATAAATTAAAGGATACTATAGGGTAAGATGGGGTAAAGTGAACTACGGGGTAAAGTGAACTACTCAGAACATTCGCGCTTCTCTCCAAAAGTAAACATGCAATGATAAAACGTGATTTATGCCCAATGCTTTGGTACATGTGCTCACAGAAAATGAAAACATTTTTGCAAAATAGTTCTTCCTGTTGTTGCAAAAAATCCCTTTACCCGAGGCAGTAGAAACAACCTCGGGAAATTATGGTTTATAGGTTTGGGCTCCTATCTTTGGTCTTAATTTTTTACCCCTAGACGAAATTCATTTCTATAATTGTTTTGATCGATTTGAAGCACATGCCATGTGTTTACTTTTTCCAAAAGGAAAGGGCCAAGAAAGACTTTTTTGTCAGCTAACATAATATTTTAAAAGATCTACCGTTCAGTCGATATTTTGCTTCGACCGGGGTAAAGTGAACTACCCATGATTTTTGATTTTCTCATATGAACATTAAGTCAGATGAAGAAAACCTATTTCATCTCATTTGCTTCATAATTCTGCCTTCAGAAAATCATAATTTGCAGGACAATTTTTCGCTCTGATGACACAGAAATATATTCTGATACCAGCTCCCTGAAAAACCTCCAAAAATTTGACAGCCTAAGTCTGACCTTCATTCAAAAATGCGGTTACTGATCTAAGAATTTCATTGGGATTTAATGAAGCAAGTATACCTATCGACATAGAAAGGATAAATGGCCATCACTGTGAAATTAGAATATTGATAATTGTCATAGATTTATAACTATTTTTGGTTTTATTTCTGGGTGGAGGTTTCAGGGCAAACTGAACTACTTTGAAAATAGTGTTTCTCTTTGTGGTGATTTGGTATTTATATGTAATATAGTATTTTCCAAGTATATTCCCATTATTGTTCATGGAATTGTATTCAGGTCTTGCAATCTGACTCGAATTTGTGACTTTAACAATAGTTTTGGTTAATATTTCATCTGCAAAGATCGTTCTCAACGTAGGTCACCGTTTAATTTTTTTAAATATCACTTTTGTGAAATTTTTGGGTTTATTTCGTTTTTGCATGCGAAAACCTCCTTAGAGTTGCAAAATAAATCATGTTTTCGGGTTTTACCAGCATGATTTTGGTTTTATCGAACAATTGCTAAGTAGTTCACTTTACCCCGGCCTGGGGTAAAGTGAACTAGGCAGAGCGGTCGCCAAAGAAAGCTCTTTTTGTGAGACAATGGAAAAAGATTTGAAAAATATTTTTGCTTGATAAACTGACCCAAAGACATAATGTCAAAACAACCTTAAAAAGTTTGCCCTCAGCTACAATATCTTTAGGATATCCTTGAAAAACCTTCAAAATAGTTCACTTTACCCCGTCTTACCCTACTGGATTCAGTTTCACTCCAGATGTCAGGTCAGTGTTGCGATGAATTTGTAGATGCAACGAGTGCAACTCATTTGGTGAAGATTTAGGTAAGTAAAATGCCTCCAACAGAATTTACAAGGAAAAGAAACACTAACGATACGGGACTTGGTGATTGCTTAGTGCATGGCTGAATTATCAATACATCTTAATCAAACCGACCAGTTTCGTGGATGAAGCGTAAAGTTAATTCGAGTACATTTCTGTTCAACTCATTAGAAAGGTCTTCATCACCATACAATAAAAGCTGCGCCAAAGAATGATTTGAAAGATTGGTGATTTGTACATGCCATCGCTTGTTGGGCACATTGGGTTTATGGTATCTCTGAAATTATGCTTGAATTTATGGAGATTTAACTTGCTGAGACCAACCCTGAGTTGTGTTAGGTAGGATAATCCTGTGGGGTCATGAATTCCAAATACAGATTTTGCAGGGGGACGGATTATTGATAAGAGCTTTTTCTTAATCTTAAAAACAGCAATAGAAGGTGCAAGTCTCAATTCAGGCTCAAGCTTATTCCATTCGCATAAACAGTTTGGATAGAAGGAAGACTTGAATTTTTCTGTCCTTGCCTTTAATCGCCCAATGACATCCTGTCCGCGGAGACGGTACTGCGACTGATGAAGAGGGGGAATTGGATCAACTGTATACTCAGGACTAAGATTATTTATAAACTTGTAGAACAAGGTAAGGCGTCTACTCCATCTTCGGGAACTCAGTGACTCCCAACCAAGCTCTGCGTACAGCTTCTCTCGAGATGTTCCCCTCCATGTACCTGACACAGCTAAGGCAGCAGAATACTGTACGGACTCTAGCTTTTCCATTAAATTTGGTATAATAATATCTTAAAGTGCCTATCTAGCCCAACTAAAACTTTTTCTTAAATCATAGAAGGGACACCATAAAGCACAACTGTGCTTAAATTTTTGGAAAATCTAATCCCACTTTTGAGAAATGCCACTTTTAGTAGCGATTTTCTGACCAAAATTCCAAAATGTTGCGTCCATGCAAAAAGAGCATGGGGCGAGCTCGCGTGACGAACCTTCAGGAAGGGAGACACTTCCTGCGCGTGATGAAGCAGAGATCGCCAAGCCAAGGAAACGTCAACAGACCACACTGCTGCATTTTCTTCGACTCTTGATGCAATGTAAATGGCACAGAAAGAGACAGTTTGTTACAGAAACAATAAGAATCCTACTGCAACACAGTGATGCCAGGTTTGGGCTCAATCAAGCAAATTTTGAGCTACGGACGATGGAGACGATGGGCCTAGCACTTCGCAGCAAGATCAAAAGGAGTCGAAGGGCAAAGGAATCAAAATACTGTGAGTTTACTATGTCCTGATTTTGAGGTTGGTTTTGCCATGTATAAGTTGCGACCAAAGTCTGAAAGATCTCACAGTAGAGTAAAGTAGAAATTTGGGTGGGATCGGGGATCCTGGTTTCTGGATTTGATTGAAATCATATGAATTCACATAAAATGGGGGCATCATTTTTTATAGTGAACAGTATTATAGCACAGAAGGGAATCAAACTTGTTCTTGAATCAGAATAATGAAACTGGAGGAGCTGCCAATATAGAATCCATTTCACAAGCAAGGGTCCCCATGCAGATGCAGGAAATAAAATGGATACAAATGGATCCAGGCATCTGATGCTTGGTGATGGGCCGCATATTGTATAGCTGCACTGATGAGCCCTAAATTGAATAAGACTGGTCACAGCATAATCTATGAAGTGTTTTTTATCTCTCTCCACAAGGTAAAATGGGTAGGCTGTACATAATTGTTTCTGTATTTTTAATTTTAGAGAGAATTGCAAGTCAGTATCTACAACAAGAGCAAGAACAGCAAAGAGAACAGCAGTCACTTTGGTGTTTTGTTAATGAACCAGTGCATGGGAGGATACAGAAATGTTATCAACTTTCTTAAAAAATATACAGTTTTCATCATTTCCATATGAACATGATTAATTAACAAAGAATGAACCACTTGTTGTTATGTTCGCAACTCCGATTCTGAAAACATGTTGCATACACGTATTTTGTTAAGAAACTAAGAATTTGGGCCAGTACTGAAAATTTCCTAAAGTTATCAGATTTTGAGTACTCAGAGTTTCTTACGAGTTTCTTAGAGGTTCCATAACAATCTTCATGTTCCGTCGTGCCTGTGTGCCCTCGTAAACATTTCTAAACAAGGTTTTTTAAGCCTTTCCGATGTTTAGACATTACCCAAGTACCTTATGAGTGATATGATACAGGAAACAAGTGAAAGTAAAATAAAGATATGTCAAGCATTTCCTTTCTCATTAAATAGTTTCTTAAATTATATTTTCCCAGTACTGAAGTTTGATAATTTTTGGTGATCAGAATGGCAAAAATAAGAAACTCCAGTTCTGGAAAAATATTTAATTGAAGCAGTTATTAATGTTAGTCAAGGAAGTCCTTAACATATTTCATATTCTATTTTCATCTGTTTCCTGTGCCATATTGATCAGAAGCAAGATATCATGTATCATGTCAGAAGGTACACTTATGTTTGAGCATTCAATTCCTACCCTGACCATACCCCGGGGACACCCACATTCATTAGCTAAAAAATATTCCCACCCCCTTGAATGTTAATTTTTACCATGGGCACTTAAAGTGGCATTTGACAAAAAGAGGAGGTTTATATTTGTTGACCCCCAGGCTGCCTAGGGGATGGTCATGCCTGGGGGATGGTCAGGGTAGGAATTGAAGGAGACATTATCTAAACATTCAAAAGGCTCCCCACTTTCATAACAATCTTCATTCGTTTACTCCCTGTGCCCTTGTGACATTTTCAAACCAAATCTATTTGGAGCCTGCAGAAATGTTCAGTATCTTATGAAATGTTATGGGCACTGTAGCTTACAAGGGAGGATGTTGTTTCAATTTTAGTCACAAACTAAATGACCTGCCAGGGTTTTTAATTTTGCCAGCGTAGTCAATCAATGCAAGAAACAATTACAAAGATATTTTATTTCTTGTTTTCATATTTTCAATTTATTTTTATTTTTAAAGTCCCCAAAAGTCATTTTCATGGCCATATCCAGTCATTTTAGTAGCATGAAATTCGGTGTGATTCTTTTGTTTCAAGTCTGTTATGCGCCATCCCTGTCAAAGTCTCTGGATGAGTCTTCTTGAAGAAATCTGAAAATTGAATTGTTAACATGAAATATAGTTGATGTCAACATTGGTCGAAACTAGTGAATGAACTAGAAAATGCCTTGTTGAAACTGGTCAGCCAGGCATTTTCAAAGGACACCAATGTCTGAACAATTTCAATCACAGGAATACAAAGTACATTTCACTTCACAAGAGTTTAGAAATGAAGCTTTATAACCATGTTTATGATAGTTTTGCAATCATTCATGTTTCTATTTTTGATGGAGGTGAAATGTACCAGCATATTTTTTCTAATTTGCTCAAGAATTTTATGCACATTTTCATGCCTTTCCAAATCAAAACTTTTCACAAATTAAAATTTACCTTCATTTCCTGTCCAATGCAGAGAAAAGATAAAATAGAAATGACCAATATGCTTTAAATTTTCACTTATCAACCAAACTTTGATTCATTTCCATACAGGTTTGTTGAGTGCAGTGAAAGATTAGTTTTGAACCAGGCAGGATTTTACTACTAGAGTGTGATAAAAGCTCACGGGATATAATCTGCTTTGTTTGTAAACACTCAAAAGATGGACAGTTGCAACAAGATTTCATGACAATTCAAATAGGATAATAAATCATATATCAAGTTCAAGTTTGTTTCATCATTCGTTAAAAAAAGGCAAAAGCTAAAATTTTGAACAGCTCCAAATTTGCTATGCTGTCGGCCTATTATTGTACGTAGGCCAAGACACAAGATTTTGACATACAGTATTTTTACCCTGTCAATAAGAAACTGACTTATAAGAAACTGCAGCCTGCCAGATGGCACCATAATAGTCATTGTCCAACATTTGGTTTGATATAACATTCATATGATATTTGTAAGAAACCAAGCAGCCTGGTTTTATAAAATGAGTTTCTTAGTGGCGGGGTAATAGAGTCTGTGTCGCTTTCACCCTTCCACTCCCAAGTCCAATAATGCTGAGGAAGGAAGCGAAAGGCCATCTGTTGAAAAGAAAGTTTCCTTACCACTCCTTGAAAGTAACTGCTTCTCATAACCATCCCTGTTTCTCTCTGCCCTTCTTTTTTTCTGTTTCATCTTTGGTTTTGCACTCAGTCGATCCAGCTTCGAAAGGGTTCAACAGTTCAATAATAGCCATACTGTCTGACTGTGTAGGTTCATCAACCAGCGGGAGTGAGTTGGCTCCGATAGGCAACTCATCCCCCAGCAACTAGAAATTGAGGCCCAACTTAAGTTAATCCTTGCATTTCTTTCTGGCATCCTTCCCTCTTGAACAAACTCTGTCATGATAGCATTCGGAGCTAATTTTGGCCAACGTTTTAAAGAAAACATCGAAGGAACTTGCAGTCGCAACAGCAGCGAAGCCTTCGCACCGAACGAAACAAACCACAACAACACAATACCCTCTCAGAGGCATTCCTGAAGGTACGTCACAGCCGCTCTCGACCCAGACCCGCAAGTGCGCAATCTTTTCGAAACGCGGCGGTTTCAAACGCTATTTTACAGAAATACACAATTCAAAGATTTTTCATATATTTTTTTTCATGACCAGCGCAACCAGAGCTTTCAAAAAATGCTCTATGGGCACTTTTGAAAATTGGACTAGATAGGCACTTTAACGGACCCAGAATAGAGCCCTGGGGCACACCTGCGGAAATATCTCCCCAATTAGAACTCTGCCCATTCAGCACAGTCCTCTGCTTTCGATCCTTGAGAAAACTTTGGATTAACCCTATCCAGACTAGGCTTTTTGAAACTCTGGGGAGACTAGGGGGGGCACAAAGTGCCCCCCCCTGGTTTTTCTCAGAATCATAAGTGCTAGAGACTTGAAACTTGGCACAAGTAACAAACATGATAAGGCAAACAAGATGATGTGATTTGTTTTTGTTTATGTCACGTGATTAAGTGCTGACGTCAGCAAATGTTGCTAATTTGGGTGTAAAACCACATGTACTTTGTCGCATTGTATCTCCAAATTGATAAAATATATCGATGTGATATTTGGAATATAGAAGAATTATATCCTTGTAATTCTTATTTTGAAATTTTTGCTTTGTAACACTGATATTTTTGCTGATGTCAGCATTTATTTATTTTGTACGAAAAAAAGAGCGATTTTTGTCTAAAATTGATTATAAATTACTTTTAAAAATAGCAAAAAATGCTAAATATACATAAAAAGACCTGCTGCATCATATTATGTCGCTCATTTTCTAAAAATGAAGCATAACGTGGTTTTTCGTCAGTACGCATGCGCAACAACCAGTTGTTGATGACGTCATCAAAAATCAATAAACTATATATCAAATGAAAGCTTGTTTCAAAATGAGTTCAACAATGTTTGTCTCATTGTCATAGAGCCAGTGGTTCCAAAGCTATGACTTAAATGTATTTATTTTGCGGAGCACTCAATTTAAAGTCATGTGTTGACCCCCGGAATCAGTGTCAAAATTTTTGAAATTGACATGAAAAGATGTCTCATAGATAGAAACTAAAAGTCACAAAAAAGCTAGACTATTCTAGAGATACTCGACGAGCTGTGTGGAAAAGTTTACTAGGGGGGGGGGGGGCACTTTGTGCCCCCCCCTAGTCTGGATAGGGTTAAAAAGAGAAGTTGTCCAGAGACACCACATCGCTTCAATTTATAAATTAGGCCATCGTGCCATACCCTATCAAATGCCTTAGAGCAGTTTGTTTGCTCAACTGGGACTCATTAGACTGATAATATGGTCGTAGTTATCGCTATTGAAATACTGCCGGACACTCCTAACTACGACTCATAATCAAACGCCATTGTTTTGAAATGACTATGACTGCCTCGTTTCGATCAGGGCCTAGGCAGAAAAGCCCAAAGATTTGTAGTTTTCAAATGAAACGCATTGATTTGAAACTTCACAATAAATACATACATATACATACATACATACATACATACATACATACATACATACATACATACATACATACATACATACATACATACATACATACATACATACATACATACATACATACATACATACATACATACATACATACATACATACATACATACATACATACATACATACAAATGGATACTATAAGTGCGGATGAAGAACGAACGAGAAATAGACAAAAATTTGATGTTTTTTAGCACACTAAGGCCTTTCAAGTCATTACTATCATCAGAGTGTGACTGAGTCATTACTATCATCAGTCACACTCTGATGATAGTAATGACTTGAAAGGCCTTAGTGTGCTAAAAAACATCAAATTTTTGTCTATTTCTCGTTCGTTCTTCATCCGCACTTATAGTATCCATTTTATTGTTTCTTTATTGCCAATATACATACATACATACATACATACATACATACATACATTCTTTATTTTGTAACGCATGTTTAATGTTTGGCAACCTCTTGTTGGCTGATGTGGACCTGATCAGTTAAATCAGTTATCAGTTAAATCAGAAATCAGTTAATGCTTAGCGAAAGTAGCAAAATAGTACCTACGTACAAGCCCGGGGGGGGGGGGGGGGGGGGTACATGACATGAGGATGGACGGGGTCTGCCGCCCGGTTTTCAGAAAGCTACCCTCTTCTTATTACTGAAACTTGCTTTTGATACCCACTTTTATGATGAATTTTGGCGGAAAACTGCCCATTTTAACCATTTTTTGCGAATTTCAGCGAAACCCCACCCATGTTTATGGAAAATCTGCCGAAAAAGGACCCTTGTGTAGAGAATTTTGGGCCCAAAAACCCACCCATATGGGCGGCACATACCCGTACCATAAATATGTTATGTACCCCCCCCCCGGGCGTACAAGATTTGATATTGTCGCCAACTGTTTTCATGGTATTCTTGTTCGTAAGACTTTGTTCTGTCCGGCCAAGCTCCTTGAAACTCTGCTTTGAGCTTCGAGTTTCCGTTGGTCAACATCAATCAATTGAATTTGCAGAAATTCTAATGGCGTTGTATTTTGTTGTATACTGTATACTTTGTACATGACTGTGTATAGCAGCCTCGTTCCAAAGGGCGTTCAAAAGTGAAAAAAGTCAGTCCAAAAATATTGCCGTAATAATATGCAACATGAGTCCCAGTATGAGCGGTCTTGGTCTGGTGTAATAGTCTCGTTTCGAATAGCGATTACTGGGACTCATCGTAATCAGTCTAGGGACTCATAACAAAACAAGTGAAAAAGCTGACCATATATCTCATGCATTCGACTGATCGAATCTAAATCGAACGACTGCTTGGGCTCTGTTCAACGGTCACTCCTAAGACTGATTACACGAGTCTCAGCTTTCCGCAGTCAATTGGATGATATTATGGCTTCATATTTCATATTTTTTTATATTTTCATATTTAATTTTTTAAGGAGGGTTGCCCTTCAGCAGAAGCTGGTTTTCAAGGGGCCCTCCGATAAAAACAATAATTAAAATCTACAGAAACAAAGTAAAAAGCTATTAATTAAATCAAACTATAAAACCTTATTTACAATATTCAAAACCTATGTACAATAATGTTTAAAATTTAAAATCAAGCGAAAGAGAAAGATGCCTGTACCTAAATAGTCTTGAAACTCTTCAGTGAGGCTGCCTGCTTAGACGCGGCTGAGAGGCTATTCCACAGTTTTGCACCTCTGTAGGAGAAACATCTCTGGCCATTATTTGACCTTTTCTTGGGTAACCTAAGGTCGGTTCCTGTATTACGAAGGCTGTAGGATGAACACTGCGAATTTCGTGTGAAGAGGTCACACAGGTATTGTGGAGCCAGCTCATTTAAGGACTTGAAGACCATTGTCTGAGACTCATAGGCTAAAAGTTCGTCAATGGTCTTCCATCCCAGCTCTTCGATAAGGGGTCTGCTTGGGGCATCGAAGCTGCTATGCGTTACAATCCTAGCAGCACGTTTTTGAAGTTTTTGCAACTGATTAATTTCAGTTGAACCAGCACAGCCCCAAACAGAACAACAGTATCGAAAGTGGGGCTCAACAATACCTGTGTAGAGAGTTCGCAGAGTTTCTTGTGGGAGAAAAGACTTGGCATGTCTCAAAAAACCAACTGCCCTGGAGACCTTGCTGGAAACTGCCTTGATTTGTTCTTTCCAATCCAAGGAGCAGTCAATTTGCACACCAAGGTATTTTGTCTTTTTGACTACTTCAAGCTCATTTTCGCGAATTTTCAGTTCCAAGTCTTTATTTTGACTTTTGAGAATGTTGTGTTTCTGCTTAGTAGAAATAAGCATGGAATGAGTTTTCGCAACATTCAGGGAAAGCTTGTTGCCTTGTAACCAAGTGTCCAGCTTCCTAAGGTCACTGTTAATAGCCTCATTCAGCCGAGTCAAATCATGGCATTCAAATCATCGTCATCAATTATCCATTTACAAAGTAGGCTAAATAAAACAATAGCTGAAATTGTAGCTAATTAAGGCCTACTTTCTTAAACACTTTACAAATGTAAATCAAAGATGATATAAATGCACGTTTTTTTGTAAGAAACTGGTTAATTTTATATAATAAAGGTATCTACAATCCTGGACAAAATATATTGGAACAACGTAAGACTCTACAATTTCAAATGAACCTCCTTTAACCCACTTTTACCCCCGATACGATGTTGCTTGGATGTTTTCAGCTTCAAGATGCCAACCAACATTGTTTCGGGGGGAAAGGGGGTGGTGCAAATGTGTAAGAGTAAGAAGAACTGAGATAATCAGCAAAAACTACCTTTGTTCCAAATATTTTGTCCAGGATGCTAAGCCAAGACAGCCACGTGAGCCACTAACCTGATTACAAAAAAACATAACTATAAGATTAACTACGTTACTACAGTATAAAGTTGATTAGAAAAATATTAAATGTCCTGATAAACATAGATGTCAGTTACAATAATGATAAGGCACATTAAATGGTGCTCGTTTATTGCTAGCAAGATTCCGATTTTAGCGTGGAGCCCTGGAACACTGCAACAAGAAAGTTGCTACCAAATTCAAATTGTGCTTGTCCTCTTGACTCAATGACTAGAGAAATTCCGGTCAGTGATACGTCGATTTAACATAGTTTGGTCCCTAAAAAGGGCACTTTTTTGCCCTTTTGAAAAAGGACAGGGGTCTGGACCCTCAGGAACCCCCGTAGCACGCCCCTGTATCCAGGATATGTCGTGCCCGTGGGGGGGGGGGGTACATGACTTGTGGATGCACGGTGGTCTGCCGCCCGGTTTTCAGAAAGGTACCCTCTTCTAATTACCGCAAGTTGCCTTGGTAGCTACTTTTATGATGAATTTTGGTGGAAAATTGCCCATTTTAAACTATTTTTGCAAATTCAGCGACACCCCACCCCCATGTTTATGAAAATCTGCCGTAAGAAGGACCCTTGTTTGGAGAACTTAGGGCCCGAAAACCCACCCAAAATATGGGCGGCACATATACCCGTATCCTGAACGTGTTATGTATCCCCCCGGATGAAGTTTCTCAAGGCTCCTGCGCAGATTAATACAAATCGCTGCGAAGGAAATTATTGTTACAATAGACGTGTTCTGATTGGCTATTAGAAATAATATTGAATTGTGATTGGCCAACAGAATTTACTCATCGATGAAGCATCAACACTGCGTCTGACGCCCATCCAAGCAGCGAGGGAAAGAAACGGACGAAGAAAAAGAAACATATTATTTGCTGAATTATTGAAGAATGAATGATAAATAGATTGGTAAAATGGCAGAGGATCAAATTATTAATCCTGAGAACAACGCCGATGTCGTTAACAGGTCACCAGACGCAAAGAAAACTAAAAAAACGCACAACAAGAGACGCCAAGTCACAGATGAGAAAAAGAAGTCGAAAAATGTGTTGGTCTGTGTAGTGTTTCTTCTGGATGGCACTGAATTAGCTATTGAAGTCAAGGTGAGGTTGTCTTCTAGCTGTTAGTTTTTCTGTTTGATAGTTTTTTGGATTCAGCTGCGAGTTTCAGGTGGATACAGCGGCCGTTGATACAGGAAAACAAATTGGAAATCACATGTATCCGAATTGTTGTACTCCTGCCTAGTAGTAAGTAGCCTAGGCCTCGTTGTAAATGGGGAAGCGACGACAGAACGTCCACCCGCGCACCAATTTCTATTGTTTAGAAGACAACATACTTATGGTATTGTCATTGTTTTGCGCCGGGCAAGGCAATATCTTCTGACTTCCGCCCCATTCCCTCACAAACGACACAACACTTGTCTTAACCTGTTTTCTCTCAAAGTCTAGCAGTGCGGCCTTTGGTATGACGAAAGATTTTGTCTAGAATGTAGAAGAATGGTGCTAAATGCATTATGTTGATTGCATTGACCTCAACTGTATGTACTCTAGTTTGTGTGTTCAATGAAAATATTTCACGCGATTTTCGATTTCTGTGGTTCCCC
This sequence comes from Aurelia coerulea, assembly GCA_039566865.1. NCBI lineage: Eukaryota > Metazoa > Cnidaria > Scyphozoa > Semaeostomeae > Ulmaridae > Aurelia > Aurelia coerulea. The sequence continues at coordinate 10,224,185 of CM076963.1, forward strand.
GAACTGAAACCTAAAGGAAGGACCTGTTTCCAAAGTTCAAATCAAAGATAGAGACAGTGACCTCAAAAAATGTTTCTAATCTTGGCTGAAGATTGTTGGGTCTTACCTCTGTCTCTGTCATGGTGTTCGAAACAGTCATTTCTTTTCACGAAAACATGGCTGGGAATGTTCACCAATCATCATTTGGTTATTATCAGACATTTCATGCTGTGTGAACTGTGTGCATGATAAAAAAATCAAGCATGGTTTCATTTTTTTTAAAGGATTTCAAGCATTTTCCCATCCAATACCTCTTCTCAGAAGTACAAAGTGAATATCTGGAATAATTTAGAAATCAATCAGAGGAAGTGACTTATTACATTCCTAACTTGATGACTCATTCATGTTATATTGAATCATCCTTCCTTTGAAACTTGAAGTGAAGAAAGGACTTATTGATATTTGGGAAATCAAAGAATGGGAGCACATCCACAGGTGTGAATTATTGAGTTGTCATCTTAAATTCAAGAAAACTAATTTGATCAATAATAAGAAAATAATGTGGTTAAGACTGAATGGAAATCCAATGAACTTATGCTGTTATTCTCACCGGAGAAGTCTCACGAAATTCCAAGACTCTAATGTTCTACACACCCGAGACTGCTTGAGAGGCCTGGGGAGAGCAGTTTCGTAGCCCCTAGGGAATAGGTCAGTATATAGGAAAAATCCGAGCTCATTTCAGCCTTCTTTGTGAGCAACAAGCAGTGCTTACAGTAATAAAATCTCTATCAAAATAAATGCTGCTCCCGTCGCTGACATGGCCTAAGGCCCTCAGGCAGGCAGATGCACACATGGAAGCTTCTACAGTTGGTCTCAACTATCTGCAGTACTGGAAACGAAATGAAATGTAGTGTATACTCCTGCCGCAGTTCAGGCAGTAAGTTATCCTCTTCATTCACATTGAAATGTCAGAAAACATTTGTTTCTTAGGCCGAGTTTCAATTCGATTTTATGTTTCTTCGGCATATCAAATTTTCTTTTATGTTGTGAACGCTAACGCGTCTATGATGATGGGTCCAAAGGTCAACTCCCTCAAGAGACACAATTCAGATACAAGAAACTCTCACGAGACATGTCGTTTTCAAAAATGTTTATTCCCTGATTGTTTATCATTAACTGGAAAAAGTATATCTGAGATAAATGGATCAAAACCAGAGTTTCTCTTGTGTTGATATGGACGAGGCCCCTTTACAACATAACATGTTTTAGCAGCGAAAGATCTGCGTTTAAGCATCACATCGTTAGCTTTAGGCTTAGAATTTTATGCATGTTTTTTCAGCAACGAGAGATCTGCGTTTTAGCATGACATCGTTAGATTTAGGCTAAGAATTTTATGCATGTTTCTCAGCAACGAAAGATCTGCGTTTTAGCATGACATCGTTAGCTTTAGGTTTAGAATCTTATGCATGTTATTCAGCAACGAGAGATCTGCGTTTTAGCATGACATCGTTAGCTTTAGGCTTAGAATTTTATGCATGTTTTCAGCAACGAAAGATCTGCGTTTTAGCATGACATCGTTAGCTTTAGGTTTAGAATCTTATGCATGTTTTTCAGCAACGAAAGATCTGCGTTTTAGCATGACATCGTTAGCTTTAGGCTTAGAATTTTATGCATGTTTTTCAGCAACGAAAGATCTGCGTTTTAGCATGACATCGTTAGCTTTAGGCTTAGAATTTTATGCATGTTTTTCAGCAACGAAAGATCTGCGTTTCAGCATGACATCGTTAGCTTTAGGCTTAGAATTTTATGCATGTTTTTCAGCAACGAAAGATCTGCGTTTTAGCATGACATCGTTAGCTTTAGGCTTAGAATCTTATGCATGTTTTTCAGCAACGAAAGATCTGCGTTTCAGCATGACATCGTTAGCTTTAGGTTTAGAATCTTATGCATGTTTTTCAGCAACGAAAGATCTGCGTTTTAGCATGACATCGTTAGCTTTAGGCCAAGAATTTTATGCATGTTTTTTCAGCAACGAGAGATCTGCGTTTTAGCATGACATCGTTAGCTTTAGGCTTAGAATTTTATGCATGTTTTTCAGCAACGAGAGATCTGCGTTTTAGCATGACATCGTTAGCTTTAGGCTTAGAATTTTATGCATGTTTTTCAGCAACGAAAGATCTGCGTTTTAGCATGACATCGTTAGCTTTAGGCTTAGAATTTTATGCATGTTTTTCAGCAACGAGAGATCTGCGTTTTAGCATGACATCGTTAGCTTTAGGCTTAGAATTTTATGCATGTTTCTCAGCAACGAAAGATCTGCGTTTTAGCATGACATCGTTAGCTTTAGGCTTAGAATTTTATGCATGTTTCTCAGCAACGAAAGATCTGCGTTTTAGCATGACATCGTTAGCTTTAGGCTTAGAATTTTATGCATGTTTTTCAGCAACGAAAGCTCTGCGTTTGAGCATGACATCGTTAGCTTTGGGCTGAGAATTTTATGTATGTTTTTCAGCAACGGAAGATCTGCGTTTTAGCATGACATTGTTAGCTTTGGGCTTAGAATTTTATTTATGTTTTTCAGCAACGAAAGATCTGCGTTTTAGCATGACATCGTTAGCTTTAGGCATAGAATTTTATGCATGTTTTCAAGCAACGAAAGATCTGCGTTTAAGCATGATATCGCTAGCCTTAGGTTTTAGATCGTATTTTTTGCTTTATGTTTTTGGCACCAAAGTACTGCCATGAAGCAAGGTATCGCTAGCGATAGGTTCAAGGCATATTTCTATGGTTCAAGGCTATAATTATATAATGTTATATTCTTTCAGCAACACTGGCTTTTATCATAATAGTATCTCACTGAAGCCCTAATTGCGGGAGCAATCTTATCAGAGGAGAACAAGAACATTTTCTGATGCTTGGATCGTTGTGGCAAGATTAGATCCGTCAAGGGTTTTGAATCGAGATTATATATCCCTGCTTGAGCAAGCATTGCAAGGAGTTTTTCAAAAGCAATTTGAAGGATCGCTTACTTCTTCTCAACCACTCGGGGGCCTAACTAAAGACCTTAATACACGGCTCTAAGCTGCTGTTCTGAGTGGTTGGGTTGGAGGGTTTTCCTTCTCATTTGTCTTCATTATTAATTCCAAAATATTATTGTTTGTCATCCTTCTGCACCTATCTGAGTGAACTGAGGATTAGTGTTTTTAGACAAATTATCTTGATGTAATTTTAGGGGGAAACCCTCCAGCCCAACCCGTCAGAGACCGATAAGTTCAACCCAAGAAGGCACATAGGAAATAAGATAGAAAACGAGTATTCACAGGTGTCTCCAAATTATGTAATTTTCCGAGTACGATGATCTTTTATAACTTGCAATGTTCATAACATTTGTGCTCCTCGTTGTTTTCATTTGGCGCCGATCTTCTACGAACCTCTTCTACTTGAGTAATGGAGGGGGCCCTATATTATGTATGATGTTTGGAAACATATTCAGTGTGTTTATTTTATGTCTCCATTTCTCGTTTAGTCCAGATCTGCGGCCCCCGAAGCTCTCTCCATATCTTAGTGGTCTGGAAGGAAGGGGGACGGATCCGATGAGAATACGTTGGTATTCTCACCGGAGAAGTCTCACGAAATTCCAAGACTCTAATGTTGTACACACCCGAGACTGCTTGAGAGGCCTGGAGAGAGCAGTTTCGTAGCCCCTAGGGAATAGGTCAGTATATAGGAAAAATCCGAGCTCATTTCAGCCTTCTTTGTGAGCAACAAGCAGTGCACAGTAAAAAATCGACCCACCACTCCTCCCTCAGCGACGGTTCGCACCATGATCCTACTTTCCTTCCAGACAGCGAAGCCCCCTTCGCTCTCTCCATATCTTAGTGGTCTGGAAGGAAGGGGGACGGATCCGATGAGAATACGTTGGGATTTAACTTAGAATTAGTGATATATCCCACAGGGGGTCCAGGAATATCAGTGAACAGACTGTAGTTTTGGTTTCTTTGGTTCCTTGTGATCTGGATCATGAAAACAACAGTTGTGTAATTTGATACAGATTACATCATCACTGCGGTCGGCCTGCTATTGTTGCAGTAAGAAAATCTTTTGTCATGTGAGAGCTCTTATCGCATTGGCTGCGGTTTGAAGTTGCGGTTTTTTCAAATCCCGTGCCTTGTAACGGTAAGAAAAGAGAAAGGTATGAAACTTTTGGTGTTCCTTGAAGCAGGGCCAAGTGTCTGCCACTGCTTCATGGGATTCCCTCTGCAATCATGGACATGTCAAGTAATGGTGAGTCCCCTTCATAAAGATTGATTACGATTTATTAAGAAATATTTCCATCTATCTTCCTCTTGATCTACTCTTGGTCTGATTTTGAGGGAATTTACGTTCAATAAGGAAATAACACTGTGGTCAATTTTAACATACTCTTGATGCAACCTTGGATTATTGGGATCTTCTCTTGATGTTTTATTTGGGAGAGGACATTACATCACATTTATGGGTGGGCTGGTAGGGGTTTTATTGTCCGTTGCACATACTTCAAGGTGTTTTTAAAACTTTATTCGCAAAAGTGCTCCCATAGAGGGTGTATGGTTCTGAATTAACTGCTCTCATACAGGATTTTAACAAGCAATTTGCAAGTTTGCTTTGTTTATTGCCAGTTTGCTCCCAGACAGGACAATCAATTTGGAAAACTTTCTTCCACACAGAGTGAAAATTTGAAATATCAAAAATCAAGAATGGAAGAGAAGGGCCGCAGCAGGGCACTTATGCCCCTTTTCTAAAAAATGACCCAAATTTGCTATTTTCTAGTGCTTTGCCTTTCACTTTGGCCCCCCCCTCCCTAAAAAGCCCTCCACATAGGGTCTCTATTCCAAGTAAAGGCGATCATTTATTCAAATACACAAACTGAAGAGAAAGTAATCATAGGGCAGAAATGCAAATTCAAGGCTTTTGTATACGGCAGTTCTCAGCTTGAAGAGAGAGGTCATTTTGTGTACCATGTGAACAAAGAAAATGAGGTGAAAACGTTGATGAAACCAATTCAATAGTTGTCCTTTGAAGCCTCTAAAGCAGTAGCAAACACTTAACCTCGCTTCATGTGCTCGAAAAACCTAACAGAGAAAACTTCTTCTTTTTCTCCATGTATGAAACGAATTTCGACAGAAACTTTACAGATATTGGTAAATACATCTATGGTCTGTGTAAAATAGTGCAGAGTAAATCGAAAGCGCTTTTCTGACATCAGAAATTTATCGAAGTTCTAGGACAACCTCTGAAGCGGCTCGACGTAGTTTCATCCTTTTCCTCTACTATACCATATTTTACTGTAACAGTAGCAGGCCGACCCCAATGATGATTTAATCTGTTTCAAATTACACAGCTGATTTTTTCATAATCCAGATCACAAGGAACCAAAGAAACCAAAACTACAGTCTGTTCACTGATATTCCTGGACCTCCTGTGTATATCCCCTTGACATAATATGAAAGAAATCAATAAAGATCTCTGTTGAATTCCACAAATTTAATCTAATTTCCTTTATTCTAGGCAGGATCATTCATGCATAAGAATGACTTTGCTTTCTTTAGATGAAGCAAATTATCCATTGGACAGTGTGCTTTTAAACTGAAAATAAGATCTTTAGCATTCATTCAAGTTGAGGTGAAGGGCCACTGAAATTATTTTAATAAAGTCACGCTTGAATTTTCAAAGAAATTAATCCCTAAACAATGGGGACTATGTATAGCTTATTAATGCAGTTATTTTCTTTGGGAGCTTACACCTACTGTTCTCTCTTTTACCTGGAGTTTTGCTGCACATGAGATCTCAATGAGAGGTGCAACACTTTTCTATCTGGCTGGAGGAGGAACCCAGGAGGAACTGCAGGTTCCAAAGTACAAGCAAGGATGGAAAGTTTGATTCTGCTATGCCAAGTTTACACAACACCCTAAAGACAATCAAGCTATCATTTACCATTGTCCTTGACACAGCTCCAGGCCATATATATTTTGTGTAACATGCAAATGTCTTCCAGCAGGGAGTTTGAGCAGAGATATGTTAAACCATTCTCTTTAACGTTACTTAAATCTAATTAATAATTCAGAAGTGAAGACTGCTGAATTAGGCTTTTTTCACCTGATGGTTAGATCTGTGAGTTATTAGTTTAAAAACATTCACAGGTGACTGTGAACTGTTCTCAGTTTGCCTAAAGATAAAGATCTATATAGGTAAACCATTTTTTTAAGAAAAGTCCCCTTGTGTTTTGACAACATGAATCTTTCATGAAGACTGTTTTTAATATTTCGTTTTGCTATTCAAAATGTTTGTAAATAACACTCTAGGTGATATATTTTGAGCACGAACCTATGTGTGAACAAAATTAAGTCAAACCTCAATCACCAAACCCTACAGAAGCAATTTCTGGCAGGCAGTATGGGCCAGTATGCTGACCTCTCAGTTTCCTGCATTTGTAAATTTGATCAAGGTTTTTTTATTGAATCATAAAACTCAGCAAGGTGGACCTCAATGATGATTAACAGTGAATCTATCTTTTGGAGACAAAGCTTAATTTGAGGGGTGCTTTTGCAATGTTACGATATCAGAAGAGATTGATGATGCGTAAATCTGCACAGTTTATGCAAACATTGCCAATCTGTCTGTTTCAGCTATCTTGAATCAAGCGTGTGAATTTTTTAAAACAGAACAGTTGGCTGACCTTATAGCAACATATTGAGAATGTTTGCAGCATGCTTCAAGCCTGATACTAGTCTAACTTGTTTTGGGTATGATTTGAATATGTTTGAGAGCTTGATTCAAGTAAGAATTTTGCACTGCTTGTGCTAGCTTGCTGCATGCATCAATCTGAATTGAAGGCAAACTCAATCAAGCTTGATTGTTGTATGTTTGAGAAAAATTCCTGCATGGGATTATTGTCAAGCTGTATACAATCTGGCCAAAATTGTGTCAACATACTCAATTCAAGCTTCTTCAAGCCAAAATCATGGTTCTATAAGCTTGCACAAGCTTGTTGCAATCTGAACTTTTCCTTGAGGGTGTCCAGTGTTACACAGCAATTTACCTTAGGAATAGATTTCACACCTTCTGGTCAGCCAACCATCCAGCTTAGCACTTCCTGTTTATTTTGATTTGACAGAAGGCACTCAGAGGTGTGAAAGCTTTTCTTCAGAAAGCTAGAATCACTTTATGATGTCAGAAAACTGAATCTTTTGTTTCACAAAATTCAACTTTGGCTCTCAAAGCAAAGATATGTTTTTGAGCAGACCCACACCAATGGAGACTTGAATCTGTTAAATTCTTTGTTTGCAAAACACACTTTCAACTCAAACCCAAACATGCTATCCTTATCAGTCTTTCTTAATCACAATGTGGTTGTTTTTTTCCTGATTGAAACCAGCTTTACCACAATCTGAAAATAAGATTACTGAAACCTATCAGGTTCTCCTCTCTCAAGTTCTGGTTTCCTTTTACCACAAGAGTGATTTTTAATTTCTTTAAGCCTGCTCTTTATCATGCCTTTGATTGATTTTCCCATTAAGGCTTACCACCTTTTGATTGACAATGCTTTGGGAAAAGACAGTGCAGATGTTTTAAGGTGCACCTCTTATGTATACCATCATTGTTTTGGAAAAGGAACAAACTCATATTACAGGGTGCCCCAAAACAATTGTCCCCTGTATTTTTATGGGTTTTTTATGCAGGGGTTTTGCTGAACGAGTTAATCAACATACTCTCATTCATTTTGATTGTGATATCATGCAGGCCTTCTGTGGCCACTTGGTCTTTTTATCATAGCCACAGCAATGCTACTGCTTTGGAGATTACAAATGTCTTACTCTAGAGGCCTGCTGAATTATTTAATTTTTCTTTGTAGAGCAAAGCTCCTTATTCTTTAATTATACCTGCAATCATTCAGTTAATTAACTCTTTATCTTGATTTCCCTCATAGCCATCAGCATGACCTGCTGGTAATGTAGAGCTTCAAATTTAATTTTGTGCATTGCTGGATTTGAAAACATCTGACAACTTTATTCATTCTCCTAAACAATTGATTAATTTGGTGTCTGAAAACCACTGAACTTTTTCAGACTATTCCATATGGAATCCACTGCCCTCCTCAGCAAAGCTGTTTTAAGTCTTTGGCACAATCCTATGCTAGACATCCAATTTCTTTGCTTTTTTAAGATTTTCGCTTTGTTCGGCAATGGATTCAGAGTTTTGAAATTGGGTGTGATGCTCACAACAACAACTTCTACACTGCCAAGCACAACAAAAGCAACTGATTTTACTGTATTTTACAGTTAAGAAGGCTTTTCATAAAGATGTTTAGTGTCTATAATGTTAGCTTTCCGTAGCAAGAAATACCCTCTTTGATGGATTTTGTAACATATTTTTCTACTGGTTTTCGAGAGTTTGTCACAAGTTTCCAATTACCACCACTGTCTGATTACCACCGGCAACACCCTTGACTTTACAATTACGGAAATTATCAAGGGAATTAAGGTTTTTGCTGTTGGTCATCAGGTAATAACAGGCTTACTGCAACATGAAGTCAGGAAGTATTTAGGAAAGGATTTGCTGAAGTATTTTCCAAAATGAGAGTTGCCATCATCTAATTTATTGTTTATCTTTGCAGAAAAATGCAGTTGGTGAATTATTGTTCTCAAAAGTTGTGGAAAATCTTGACATTGTTGACAAAGAGTATTTTGGACTCCGTTTTGTGAATGCAGCTTCCTCATCAATTGTAAGTTGTCAAGAAATCAATTTAAAAAGCCACATATATTTTTGGGATGTTGTACCAAAAACCCGTATCAAACAGTGTCTAGTATTTTTGCTTACTTTGTCTCAGTGTTTATAGAAACGAAAAATCATTCTTCAGAGAAATTCCGTCCTGTTCAATCTTTTGTTAAAATGTCAGAATACCCTGTGCAAGTCTACTGTAAGAGTGTCTAATCCAGGGATTTTAAGAGTTTACTATCATATCACATCCAGTGATCTCTGCAAAGGTGACCTACTGAAAGGCTCAAATCTTGCCTGAGTATTGTTTTGTGGTATGATACCAAGAGTTTTTGAGTATTATGATATTCAAGCTTTTCTTAATGACCAAATTTTTTTTCTAATAGTGTTGGCTTCATCACCACAAGCAGATTAGAAAACAGCTTAAAAGTAAGTTGTCTTAGATCATCTGTGGGGTTAGAGGGATTAGCCAAATGAAGCATTAAGTGATCAATGATTAAGCACCCTTCAAACCAGACAAAATTTTATTGTTTCATGATGGATGAAAGATTTTGAAGGCTTTGATCTTCCATCCCATGAGCTTCCGCTCATTCAACCCAACACAAGGAATCATGCAGATTGTTTAATACTGTAGAGGATATTCTTTTGAGTATCAGGTGTTTTTTTAGAAGTTTTTTAGAAGTACTATTTTTTAAACTCTGCTGCATGATTCATGGCATCCTGGTGTTGGTTTGAACGAGTGGAAGTTTGTAGGATGGAAGAGGGGATACTAAAGATAGCAATCTCTTTGTTTGACAGCTTGATTGTGAATGCGCTCCCTGGTCTGTGGTGATGATCGTCTAGTGTTAAAGGGTTCCGTTCATTGTTAGTGCTTGAAGATCCTAGGGATCTCAGGGTTCCTAGGCACAGTGTGCCCAGATCTCCAATTTCGAGAATAAATTCATAGCGCGAGAAAAAAAACTGATAAAAATATGGTTGAGGGCTTGTTAGAAAGGTTTTCTAAAGGAGGACATGACATTAATGATGTTTTAAAATTTTCTGAAATATGGGGGTGCTGGGTGCAAATTTCCTTATTTGGGCGAAATTTGAAAAAATAGCTCTGTATTGAATTTACAGCTGGTATTTTCTTAGAAGGTTTCAAGAGTGCATCAGGAATCAGCAGTGGTAAAGACAAATTAAAAAACGTAATGAAATTATCTGGGTATACCTTTATAAAGTTTGAAAGTTTGAAATTTTTTTATTTTTACCTCCTCACTATTTTGGCCCTGCCACTGGAAGACATGTGGAAATAGATAATTGAAAATAGGGTTTCTGCATTTCATGAACGTTGGTACAGTATTGTATATGCTTTTTGATGAAATATGTACCGGGAGTCCTAAAAAAATGTATATGTATTTGGTTGACTCCAGCGATGTGAATTTTGCTTCAATCAATATCTAATCACTCTAAAAATGATCCTCGATAGTTAACTTGAACATAGGTACTTCTTTTTGTTGGTACTGGTGCTTTGAGAGCAGCCATGTCAATCTTAAAAGCTCAAACTTGCCTCTTCCTGGAAACCAGAGCTTTACCCTTTTGGCCAATGCAAATTCTTAAGTTACAGCGTATAAATCAATGATAACCTTGATAAAATTTGAACGCTATTAGTTGTTGCTTTACAGAAGTCACTCCTCAGTCACCCATTGGACAGTTTCTTAATTTTTCATTAATTTCAGTTTTTAATTTTGAGGTGCTTCAGGAACTTGCTAAGGCGAAAGGCCAAAGCTCTATTTGCAGGAGGAGGCAAATTTGAGCTTTTAAAATTGCTTTTTCCGCTCTCAAAGCACCAATACCAACAATAACAAGGTATCTTTGTTCAAGTTAACTATTGAGGAACATTTTAAGAGTAATTAGCCATTAATTAAAGCTACATTCACATCACTGGAGTCAACCAAATCTGTATACTTATTTTGGGACACCCGGTAGCTTTGGCTTCTCATTCTTTAGTTGGAGAGTTAAAGTTCCAGTTTGCTGTGAAGTTTTATGAACCAGAACCAGGAAAGAATCTCGATGAGTATACCAGGTAATTTTGATCCCGTCTACACTGTGCCAGTGTAACTTTGGATCCGTGACAAAAATGTAATGGATCAGACTCCCATTTACACTGTTCCTGCCAATTTGTGACTCTGGTGTCTTCTATTAATAAAAAAATTTCGCTCTTGAGCAGTGTAAGCGCTTTTGAACCATAATGACTTTGCAACAGTTCAAAAAACTGTACTGGTACGGTGTAAACGTGGCCTCATTTGTGTCATCTTTAGTGTTTGACCTGAAGGGTTTTAGTCGTTTCCTCAACACAAACATGATATAGAATGCTAGTTAAATGGGAGGCCAAATGATAAGTTGTCAAAAAAGGCATGAGTTGCACAATCCATACTAAAATCGCAAAGGTTGATAGAGATTGAGGGTGGATCAAGGCATAGCATTGCACCTTTTTGATAATTTGAAGATCAGCGATTGATTGCTACTAAATTCATTCAGTCACTCAAAACTGTGCATTTTGTAGAATAACGTACCCTGTTCTTTCTACGCTGCGACTGATGCTTTGCAAGTGGAAATATAGATTTGCTGCATCAATGCTAACAAGGAGCAAATCAGAACTTACTGTAGATATCTCATACATTGTTCACAGAAACTTTTGCTTTGGTTACTGAGAAATCTTGTACTCTCTTGAGAGTGATACAATCCTCAACTTTTATATGGAGGAGCAGAGCTCATTTCATATTGATACCTGCATTTTCGATTGGTATGATAACAATTTATGCACATTTCTCCTATGAAGTACCTTAAAAAGAATTGATGGTAACGACCTTTGCTCAGTCACTTAGATTCCTACAAAAAGGTGTCTGCCTTGTTATGTCTATTTTCTGTTCTTACGAGGCAAGATTGGTAGCAAATTTTTGTCCAAGGATTTTAGGCCTGCTTTGAAAGGAGATGAAGCATTTTTGAAAAATCACTTGTATTTTGAGAGCAATGTGACCAATTTTCACCGAATGAATTTACTTTTCTAAGTTGTAGCTCCACACAGGTCTTCCCAGTTTATGTGGAAAATGGTTGGAGGGCTACTGGCCTTCACAAATCAAAACAACTTACTGACTCATCCAGTATTTTCAGAAATGCCATTTACCTTCTGAATTAACTTAAAAGTGAATAAATGATGACTAGTTCAGTCACTTCCTGCAAAACATGTGGTTATAAACTGTAAATGTAATAAAGAGCGTTTTATAAGCTGTCTCCCTTCTTCTACTTTTTGAGATCTTTCCACAATACTTGAAAGAGTTTTATTTTGTATTTATTTAATGATTTATCTCAAATGGTTTGAGAATATTTATTTAAAGCTAATTTAGGCCCACGATGCATGCCTCATCCCGGCATGGTTTAACGTCCCTTCCGAAGAAGGATGGCAAGGTGAGTTGCAAGGTCAGGCCTTCAAGAGTTAACTCAGCCGGACTTTCACCTCACTTGACCGATCTTAACTTCAGTCACCTGACGGAAACCATTTAAGCCTCTCGGCCACTCACAGTGAGTTTTGTGTATTGATATGCAGTCCAGTAGTTCTTTTGTCCTAATTGTGCTAATTTCAACCATGTTTCAACGTCTTTTTCAGATACTTGTTATATTTACAGCTGAGAGAAGATATTGTCTATGGAAGGTGAGTTAGAAATGGTTTCCATTAAAAAATCGTTGTCATGTTGACCAAGGTTGATGGGAAGGTGATACTTTATTTAAGGAAAGAAACTTTCGTGGGAAGAAACATTCACATTTTTTGCATTTTGGCCAAAATTCACGAAAGTATATTCGGCAAAATTCCAAAGTTCCTAGAAATGTGAAATTCGCGAAATTTCCTAAAATATTAGATCAAATTATCTGTATGATCAAATATTGATATTCTTCATCGTATTATTTGCTGTATGAGTATATAAATCTTCATAAAATGCAGAGAGATTCAATATGATCTTGTTTAACAACAACCCTTTCGAACTACTGTATCCTGCCCACAAGCAAAGTTATGGAAGATTTTGATGAGTCATTTAAGAGTCGAGGAACATCAAAGACACAGAAATATTTGATAAGGAACCTCATTCGTGAAAGTATATACAATTTCATGTTTTTTCCAACTCGCGAAAGTTTCTTCCCCTCGAAAGTATCATTTCTTAACGGAACCAATGCAATATTTCCATTCCTGAAATCTATGTCCTAGATTACTTTTCTATGGGGAAAATGCAACCAAATCATAGGGCTGTCTTTAATATATCAGAGCCTTGAGGAGTCGCCCTTTCATGCAGGCCCAGGTAAATAATTTGTATTCAATTGCACGTTTGACTTGAAAGGGTTTTTTCAAGGATGGATTCTAGGCATAATGCAATTTCTGTTTACTGCTAAACATGCTCTCTCTCTATAATCACTTGAAAGACAAATCCAAAAGGTCCATCCATTGTTCCTATAATGGCAGGAATAAATTATGTTATAGACACTAGGTCGTCAGAGTTGCCACCATAAATAGCACTAACAATTCAGCATTTCATTCTATCGTTATTGACTTAATTTCTTTCTGTCTTTATTCTATCTCAACTGCCAAACTTTTCTATCGTTGTTTGTATGAAAGGAAATGGTTTTTCTTTCAGGTTGGGATGTCCAACAAAAACGTATGTGCTACTTGCCTCTTTCACTGCACAAGGTAATTGTTTGACCCTATTTTGGTTAGGGTAAATTTGGCCTCTCCCCCGAGTAGATTGTTTTATAACTCTGCAAGGAGGAAAATTATGGCCATGAAATGTTTTTTGCAGGTACTTATTGTACAACTACTAGTAAATCTTGATTGAAATATTTCGTCGCATAAGTGTGAGGGAGGCAATTTTCCAGGAGTGACCCTTTCAAAATCGCATATTCTTAATCTAAATTTTTGCAAAGAAAGTAGCAAACTCTAATATTGCAATTGCAAAAATCATAGTTTTCATGCTTGGATGGAAAATATGTCCCAAATTTGGTTTTATCATATTTTGCCTGATTTGGTCGATTTTGCTGCTTTTCTTGGCCATAAAAAAGGAAATGCTGATATAAGCAGCAATGATGGCTGATTTTAGGTCACTTTTTATATCTTTAGAAACTGCATGCCTGTGGCTATTAGCACACCAAATCTGGTTGCTCTGCCTATTGGTAATAGTATTACCAGTCAAGAGTTAAATAGGGTCCCCCCCCTCCAACCAAAATAGGACGTGTCAGATAGCCCAACCACGCATAAGGTTGATTTTTAAAGAGTTCCGTCTCATTTGTATGTAATTTCAAGCCTGGCAAAGATCAGTCAGGAGAAATCTCCAGATCGTTTTGTTGTATGGATCTGATTGTTGTTTTCGTACCTTCATTTTCACTTTTTTGATATTTTAGCCGAGTTTGGTGATCATGATATTGTGGAACATGGTGTTAGTTATTTAGATGACTACCAGTTAGGACCGGAAGAGGTTCGTAGATTTCATTAAACAACTTGACCTTTTATAATGATGGATTATGTAATGAGCATGTTACAACGGGCATTGAGTTTTTACAGAAAATGATAACGAGAAGCTTCATTTTCAATATCTGTTGATGAAATATCTGTTGGAATATTTTGCAGGCACATCCATACAGCATCATCGGGTGAATGAGTAGAAATGTATGAAGATTGAACTCGGGTGTCGCAAAAAAGTACTCTTGTTTGAAAAATCACAAAAATTTTATTACACAACTGAGCTTTAATTTTCTTTTTTTTTTGTCAATTATTTTCCCAAATATAGCAGATTTTGTAACTGCTTCAAAAATTAATGAAGTTAGCTTTTATGGAGTTACCGGGTTTTGAATCATACTTCAAAAATCACTGATGATTGCCAGATCAATTTTTTTGTGCATGTAAAGCTTCTAGTTTGGTCATAAATGATAGAAAGAAATATGCACTATCATTGCACAGTGTGCCCAGATCTCCGATTTCGGGAATAAATTCATAGCGCGAGAAAGAAAACTGATAAAAATATGGTTGAGGGCTCGTTAGAAAGGTTTTCTAAAGGAGGACACGACATGAAGGATATCTTACAATTTTCCGAAATAGGGGGGTGCTGGGGCAAATTTCCTTATTTGGGCGATTTTGACAAAATAGCACTATATTGAATTTATTGCTGGTATTTTCTGAGAAGGTTTCAAGAGTGCATCAGGAATCAGCAATGGTAAAGACAACGAGCTTGAGTGAAATAACTACTATTTACGAGGTCTGGGACCCAATATTCCCATGGGAATATGAAGTGGTTTCATGTCCATCTTTCTGTACTAGATTTCTTTATGTTCCAAAAATGTATTCTTTATTACGTAAAGTTTTTCAAGACTAGGGTGTTTCACTATAACCATTTCGATATATATCTCAAGGAATAAAGAAAAACTTGTGAACAGGTTTGTATGAATTCGAGTTGTTTACTTCCAAGAACTGAGTTGTTTTCGACAAAAAGTGAGGTTTTATTTGTTTACTGCAAATAATTACTATATTTCTTGCACCTTTCTTTTAATGTAATTAGTAAATTTGAAAATTCAATATTAGTTGTAAAATATGCAGGAGAAAAATAGCTTTCTTGAATGGCAAAATCAATTGCAAAGTGGACTTAGAATCCATTAGAAAGCTGGAACAAACATGTAATGTCATTTCAAAGTGGGCAATGTGCACAGGCAGGGCAAACTTCAGTAAAAAAGAACATTCATGGAATATTCCGACGTGTGCTTATTGTGTCAAATCCCTACGTTGCCTCAAAACTGCCATGTCCATGTTGTTTAGTGTGTGGAGAAGTAGGAGATGACGCACAACAACGTGCACCACAATTTTGAGACTGAAGAGATGAAGATAGCATCAATGTACATGTGAATGGTTTCCCCTAAAATGCATACAGTGTTTGTTATGCAAAACTGTTGATGGAAGAATGTAATATCGAAATTCATGATACGGTGATAAGCTCTTATTATTCTATTTTTGAAAAAAACGTCGCGCTTTACCACCCCCCTTCCGCTCCTTTGACCCCCTGCCCATCAACCTCCTTTTTTCAAATTTAAGTTTGGGATGAGCTAAGGCTGGTATTATATTGAGGAATGAATCATCGTACTAAACGAAATGTTGTCCTACAGGTAGTGTAACATAAACAGAACATATAAGGGCAAGAACTTTTGTAATTTTGACGCCGGAAGCACCGTTTTGAAACAATTCCCCACCATTTGCCCTTATCCCTCCTTAAGCGAAATTAGCATTTTCTACTCCCTCGAAGTGCATGCAATAACAAGGAAGCAACGGCATATCCCCGCAATGACCCGCATTTTTTGAAATCTATAAAATGTAACAAGATGTTACAGACGGCGAGAAGAGAAATAAAAACTCTCTAAGTCACAAGTTTGCTCCCAAAATTGAAATCGTTTCATTGCCAGTATCAAATTCTATTGATGATAGTTAGAAAGCTTATTTCCCTAGCTTTTGAATAAGCCTATTGCAATCGCTGTAAATTTAGGGGAAGTGAATCAATGATAAAATGTTTGATGCATACTATTTGAGACAAAATGCTGCTTGAAGAATTCGTTCAGTTAAGTTTTGTGAAACTTGCAACTTTGAAGTGCTGTATCTCTGGAACGGATGGATATTTTGAAGTCTGGTTTTTTGCACCTTTTAGTACAGGGTATATGCAATTGAAAAATATCCCTTAAAGGTTCAAAATCAAAAACTCGAAAATTAATATTTTCCCACCCTGGGCACACTGTGCATTGGAGACTTAAATGATGTTATAAAATCTGAAAATTTGGACTCTTAGGCATGATTGAGTATTTTGCTTAAAAACTATAGCTCAAAATAAGGTTTTTCAATTTGTAATTTTTCTTCCTTGTTGTATCAAAAGTAAAACTTTTATAATCTAGAAATATTTTTGGGTCCTTGACAAAACAAGTGAAAAAGAAAATTTTATCAAAGGTTTTATAATTGATTTTTGGTGATTTTTTAAACCGGAGTACTTTTTTGGGACACCCGGTATATATTACAAAGATTGAAACTTTTAAGTTAAAAGTTGAAATTTAGTCGGAAATTTAAAGTTCATGACCAATTGAACAAAGTAAATGAGTACGATATATTTTGTGTATTCAGCGAATGACCGTATAATAAATATCGATAATAAATTACAGTAAAAACCCGCACAGAAGAACCTTCATCTATCAAGAACCTACAGCCTGAAATGATATAGTTTGTACCCCATAAATAAGAACCATTTCAAGTTGATGTCTTAACTAGGTTCTTAATAAAGCGTTTCATTCATTCATTGGGAAATAAATGCAACTTTTCGCCAATCAATCTCCTTCATGGACTCCAAAACAATAGTTACAGAACTGTGATAGGCAGGGCCTGCAGGGGTAAACTGGGTAAGCTTGGGTTGAAATGGATAGGGCCAAGAATGTTAATAAATTTGGCTTAGATTTAGATTCACACATTTTCCTATGTTAAGAACCTACACCCTGATTACTGGATGTGCCTCATTGCATAAGAACCTAAACAGGCTGAGTTCAAAATCTTAGGTTCTTATGTGGGGGTTTTTACTGTATCGAATCAGTTTACTAGATTATTCTGGTCTGACACTTGTCATAAGAAATCGTCAAATGAGAACAAAAATAGAAGCGTGTGCAGCATATGGCTTAAATCTTTCCAAGGAGGGTGTAAAACTCTGTTTTATTCTTCTACGACTTGGATAGCTTGAAAGGAACTTATATAGTAATTTGCTGTAAAGCTGCCATGGAAATTTCTTTACATCTTAATCATTTCATTCGGCGTTCTTAGTAAAAAATTGAAATCATTGTAAATGCCAAACCAATGGAGAAAAAATGAAACAATCTTCAAGAAAACATAGTTCGTGAAGGTCTACAATAAAATGGTAAACAGAAATCTGTTACTCTTCTGGTTTCGGATTTAGAACATTTCACCCTTAAAACACGACGAATGCTGCCATTTCAAAGCTAATTTCAAAATATCAAGAACACTCAATGGCAGATTTTTACAGCAATGTTCGGTAAGTCCTTCAAATCATTTAAGTCAAAGAAAAATGTAATAGAATTTTACACCCATCTTGCTAAAGATTTAAACCCAATACACTAGAATCTGAAGTGAGCCTATCAGAACACCTGCTAGAATTTCGTTATGAGTTTTGGGATTTTTTCACACTCCCTATTATTGTAGCATTGTCACGATAATTTTTCCATCATTGTGCAAAGTTAACGGACTTGAATTCTTGGTTTAAAAGTTGCCTGATATAACTGCTGTATGTGCTTTGTTTTTACGACAAACTTTCATCCGTAGGCTGAAGAGGAGACTAACTTTGTGAAGCGGGTTATTGATCTTCATCAAGAACAAAGGCAAGTACAATAATAGTATACTGAATACCTGTATGATACAACAAGGACAGGTGTTGTGACACAGCGCAGCGATAAGTGATTGCAGACAAAGGAAATTCTCTCAACCAGGAATTCAAGAAAAACACCACAATAGATGCCCTGAAACAAATAATTTCTTGGTTGTGGCCAGAAAATAGGCCTAAATTACTTTATCAAATCGTAAGGATTCTCCTCACGAAAAAAAACAACCATCTCACTCAGGAGCTATGAGAAATAGATTTCCAAACAAATACAGAAGATTTTCAATCCCATGGCTATAATGTTGCAGGCGAGATGTTTTTACGTTGTACACAATTTTTACGTTGTATAATGTTGCACACAATTCGTGCATAATTGTGCTCTTTTTATTGCTCTGTGCAACGAGTTTCTTTATGATTTGATCAAATGTCTTTAGCCCCATTTCGTAACCATTGAATTTTCGTGGAGAGGAGCATATAATTCCAGTTCCCATAAAACACGACAAATATACTTGAATCTCTCGGCTTTCAAGCGGGATACGATCCATTCCAATCCATATTGTACTTTTGGTGCTATGAATTTATGAAAGTGAGAACTTTTTTCTGGCTCACCTGGTATACATCAAATGCATCGCAGCTCAACCTAATGAGTCGTTAAATGCAGCTTTTTTCTTTAGGGGGCAAACGCCAGCAGAGGCAGAGTTAAACTTCTTAGAGGTAGCAAAGAGAACACCAAGATATGGAGTTGATCTTCATCATGCTAAGGTAAGGTAGATTATTGTCTTTCCTTTGAATGGGTTAGCATGTGAATTCCCAGCAAGATTGTAGAGGGCTTCTTATCGGAGTTTGTGCGGTATCATGCTTGTAGTCATGACAGGAAGAATTATGATTTATTAAACGACAGGACCATGAAATAGATCAACCAAAACACTTGTAAGTTAGAAATCCGTTTATACCGTAACAATCGCAACACTTTTGGAGACGTTGTTTCATTCAGTGCAAAAATTCAGTTTGGGACATCCATTTTTACTTTCTTCATGGTTTTCTTATCGAACCCATTTTATACGGTGTCTGCAGAGATGAGATATTTCTTTGCATACATATTGATAAAGAATGAAAGATACACTTTTTCCTTGACTCTTTGCAAGGACATTGTGAACTCTCTTGCATTTTTCATGATTTATTTCCATAGCTCCGAAACTAATTTGCTTTATTCTCTTAAGGACAAGAAAGGTGTGCCGATTGAACTTGGTGTTTCCCACAACGGAGTTACCGTTTTTAAGGAAGGTGAAGCTGTTGACAGTTATGGATGGTAGGTGACTTTTTTTATTTTCTCATAGAATTTACAATGACAAACAATTTCAACATTACAAAACAACGGCAAAGGGAGCATGGAAATACACGACAACCCTAAAACCTACACTTAACATAGAGACAAATATTACAAAATCTACGAAAATATCTACAGCGGTGTCACCCATTATGCCCATGTTGTCGCAATTTTAAATCAGTCCTCAAAAAGTATAATGAATATACCAACTAGCTAGTTTACTCGTTAAGCGGTGGTAATGGGCGACTGGGCATAACGGACGACACCACTCTCAACATAAAGGAGAATAGTTAGGTGACTTAAGACAATGTAAATAAAAACATACAATGTAAGTACAATGTTGTACAATATTTCATAAGTTTTATAAATATAAACTATTGAAGTAAGTTAAATAGTACCTTTTCTTGCTAGCCGTTTATTTCTTGCCAGTTCCTTTGCTTTTAAATCATAGGTTCCAAATCTTTAAATCGGCGTAAAAAGGTAGATGTAAAATCCTATAACCTATTTCTTCTGATTGAATGGCTTAAAAGAAACTTTAGATACTTATCTATAGTTCTACCATTGGACTGTTCAGAAGTTTTAAATATTCTTTTTTGAATTACCGTGTACCTTATTTTTCAACTTATTTCAGGATATGACATGATCAAATTTCTAAATCATGTACCAGGAGAGTGATAGACTTTTTCTTAATACCATATTATAGACATCCAGAAACTATGGTTTCCTTCGAAATTATTTCATGTTGCATCAAGCAGAAACTATGGTGGTTTTAAGTTTTTTTTAATTATTTTGAATTTTTGAAAAAGAAGAAAACTCTCTAAATCTGAAAATATTTAAGATTTCAGAAAAGTCCAACGGTAGAATTATAGAGAAACAGCTAAAGTTTCTTTGAAATCATTCAATTCAAAGAAATAAGTCATTGAATTTTACACCAACCTTTTTTAAAGATTTGGAACCTATGCTTGCTTTTAAACATTACTTGATTTTTATATTGCTGGAGAACAACAAAGGGCTCAAATCTTTAAAAGGTCGGTGTAAAATTCTATTACTTTTTTTTTTAATTAAATGGCTTGGAAGGAAATTAGAATTTTTTGCGGTAAATCTGCCATTAATATCTTGACTAATTTCAAAATGGCGGCATTTATTAAATTTGAGGTCATGACGTCATCAATTTCTAAATCCTAAACCAGAAAAGCTATAGATTTCTGCTTGCTACCATATTGTAGACCTTCATAAAATATTATTTTTTTCAAGTTTATATCATTTTTCCTCTATTGGAGTAGGATTTATGATGATTTGAAATAGTTCAAAATTTTCCATGATTTTTTGCAAAAATAACTAAATTGCTGCCATTTTGAAAAAATCAAGATATCAAAAAATTTCCACGGCAAATTTACAGCACAGTACCATAAGTTCCTTTCAAGCCATTCAATGCAAAGAAAGATGTCATAGAATTTTACACCCACCTTTTTTAAATATTTGAAAGATTTGAGCTCTATGCTCTGGAGAACAACAGAAGTGCTGTTTTTGAAGCGACCACTTATTTAGCCTTTCCTCTGCCATGAATCAACAATTAAACGCTACAGATCCTCACCAGCAGTGTCACAAACGGGCACAATTTTTTGTAATACCATGTATATCTTTAGATTATCTCTGAAGTTCTGTGTAGCAAAGAACCAGTTTACGGTTATTCCTCGTTTACGTTATAATACGTTATTTTTACAGGGGTGCAATCGATATTGTTTTATACAAGCGGAAAAAATTCGACATCAAGTTATACTCCGCAGAGGTGTGTCTTTACTTTTCTTCGATACTATGAGAGTCATCATAATATTCACCATGATACATTGAAATCGAGAACTTTTAGACTGAAAGGTTTCAGAAAAATTACTTTGGACAAAACTATGGGACGTTTTGTCAAGAATTTCGGACAAAAAACTTTCGGACCAACATTTTTGCATAATGCTAGTACATATATGTTAAAAGTAGTTTTATTTTTCGTTGATTAAACATGTGCAACTTATAATAACTATGTAGGTATATCAAAAGTATTCAACAGGTAGGTATATCAAACGTGTTCAATCGAGGAAATAATTTTGAAAGAAGTTTCAAGATTGTAGACGAAAAGAAGAGGTGCCTCCATCGACTCAACTACAATGTGATAAATCATTTTGGAATGGAAGCAGGATTGCCAATGACAGTATCTCACTTTTTAACAATTGCATGGGAGAAATTTGGCTTTTACTATTTTCAATGAATTTAACACTTTTCGATATCACCAGATTTCCGACGGTTGAACTTTCGGGCAACAATCTGTCCGAAAATTTGAGGTCCGAAAGTTTTTGATTTTAATGTAAATGACGATTCTATTTACAGTAATGGACATTGATAATTTTCCCCAGGCAGGGCTACCCATCTTGGCTCGTATTGTACGCTGCTGTTTCTACTTTGAAACTATTTACCTGTTGGAGGATAATTTTGAATATGTATACCGGGTGTCCCAAAATGATGTATTATTGATTGATTGCTTACATGACCATAACCAATGAACCGATTTTCAAACACTTTGTTTTATTTGATTGCTTAAAGGCTAAATTGTATTTTAAGATGTTGGTTGTGGTTTTACCAGTTTTTGAAAATCGGTTCATCGGTTATGGACATATAAGCAATCAAACGATAATACATCATTTTGGGACACCCGGTACACTACTGGTTTGAAATGTAGCCTGCATGAATTGTGCCTTTTTGAAATAAAATCAGACCACGTGGAATAGGCATCTACTTTTATATGTTTAAAATGTGGATGGAATTCGGCAATTTATTCAGCATTCATAGCGATATAATGGGATTTCTAGGTTCAGGCATTTAGTTTGCCACAATGAAAGACTGAAATGTTTTGGTTGAGATTCTGAGATACTACACCTTTTGCAGTAAGATGTCCACATCATCACACACAGGATTTTGCCTCTCAGTAAATGCTATTGGCTTTGAGGTGGGAAACGTTTGTGGTTAAAGGTTAGAAATTTCACTCTGCCTGGGGTCGGCTTAAGCCTATTCAGTTATGCATTTCTGAAGCTGAAAAACGTCAAACCCAGGGGTAGCCTTCGAGCATACCAATCATCCAAAAAAGAAAGAGCCTACGAAACAAAGGGCAGCGGCTCCCATCCAATTGATTATTGTAATCCCTTATTCAAATAATGTTCGAAACGCGTCTCAACAAAGGCAACATCAATCAAGTTTCCAGAGATCTGGAAACCACTAGCAAGCTTCTGCTCTTTGATTCGTGCCCTTTCTTCTTTTGCATGATGGGTCTGTTCATATTCTAATCCGGAGGTAAAAACCTCACTTTCTATTTCGCTATTCTGCCAATGCAAATGTGCTCAACTGTACTGGATTTTCCTAACAGAAAAGGAAGAACCCTCATTTCAAGTTAGACACACGCAGAGATGCAAAGAACCTTTATAAATCGGTCATAGAGCATCATGGATTCTTCAGGTAAGGATGGAAATTTTCTTGGCAAATGATCCTTTCTCAATTATCAGGAAATATTCCGAGGGGCAAATCACAAACAGCAAATGAGAACTTGGGATTTTGAAAACTCTCAGTTTTCCAAAGATTTTTGAGATTTTATTTTTGATTTTAAATAGATTGTTCAAGAGTTCTTTATATCTAAGATTTCAAGACTAAGATTTTCAAAGATTTTCGAGAATTTTTAGGAAGCTATTTGGTACCTCGAATTTTAGGAAGAATAGGAGATTCTCAAGATTTCTCAAGATTTTTGCGATTTTAGAATATTCTCTAGGGTTTTTTTTACGAAAGTGTAAAAGATCTTTCGAGTGATTCTGCCCTCAAAATATCCTACAATTATGTGACTTCATGGTGTGGTATCCATGGTTCTGTAGACTTGTCACAGTCTTATATACTTAAAGGTGCATTGTGATTCGTAGATTTGCTACAATCCTGGCCATAAGGGTTGAGAATATTCTGCAGATTGCAAAATTTTCCATTTAGCGACCACCTGTTCCCCCAATTCAATGTTGTTTGTGGAGATACTGTAAAATCTGATACCTGCAATGACTACTCATCACAAAAAACCAACATTGAGATGGGGGGAGGGGGAAAAGTGAACATTTTCACAGAATTTTGGTAGCGAGGTCTAAAAAATGAGGGAAAATTGCTATTTTCTCAACACCTTATGTCCAGGATTGTAGGTAAACGGTAGCATCACACCATCTAATTAATAAATAGTGTTGGCTCTTATGCCTAGTTTCCATATGATCACAAGGAGTCGCAGTGAGTCGCAAGGAGTTGCCATTATTATGACTTGAAAGAGTGGTTATATGGAAACCAGGTGTAGTTAACCTCAGTAAGGCGTGTCGTTATTCGAAGGGAGACATTGTCAGAAAGCTTTGATTCTAAACGGCGTTTTCACTCAAAGGAAGATACAGATTGAGGAAAGACCGTACTTGTTCTTTTTAATCACTTTGTTTTGTTGTAATACAAACAATTTATGAGCTACCATACCATAAAATCTCTAGTGAGCCCACGGGGGGAAAATTCAATTTCGGAGACTCCAGAGGTTGGCTTTAAAGAGACGGAGCTTGTTCGCAAAGTCAGGGATACAGTAAAAACCCGCACATAAGAACCTTCATCTATTAAGAACTTACAGCCTGAAATAATATATTTTGTACCCAATAAATAAGAACCATTTCAGGCTGATATCTTACCTAGGTTCTTAATAAAGCGTTTCATTCATCCACTGGGAAATAAATGCAATCTGTTTGCCAATCAACCTCTTTCATTCCTTGCAGAACTGTGATAAGGAGGGCCTGCAGGGGTAACTGGGTAAGCTTGAGTTGAAGTGGATAGGGCCAAGAATGTAAATAGATTTGGCTAAGATTTAGATTCACACATTTTCCTATGTTAAGAACCTACACCCTGATTACTGGGTGTGCCTCATAGCACAAGAACCTAAACAGGCTGAGTTCAAAATCTTAGGTTCTTATGTACGGGTTTTACTGTATTACTGATAGCATTTTAGTTCACTTACCTCATATTTTGCGCAGTCGACATGCAATTTTACGAGTCAAATACACAAATTCGACACATTTTTATCCCAAACCATATTGGAGTCAACATGCAAACTTTTTAGCTGAATAAATGGAAAATCTTTGGTAATCCGTGTTATTTGATACAAGTAAGGGGAGGGGGAGCTTCATAGAGAGGGGCTTTTTTAATTTTGGCTTAGAAGGTAAGGGCTTTTTGGAGAGATGGCTTATCAGAGAGGAGGGCTTTACAGAGCTTTTATGGTATTTGCCTGAGTGTCGGTCATGCGAAAATATTCACTCGCCTTTGCATATTTGTTAAACTCGTTTGTTTTCCTGCAGAATGGCCAATGCGAAGAGAGCAAGACGAATATCAGATTCGTTTATTATTGGATCCAAGTTTCGATACAGGTTTTTATCACTTTATTCTTTCCACAAATGTTTAATACGATTATTCTTTTTTATATTCCATTTACTATCTACAATACATATTACTGATTGCACTACTTACAGAATTACTATACGATACTACTAAGACCATACCTCGTGAAGCAAAAGGCTGTTTCTACCCTGAGGCCATTAAATAGAAATAAAAAACGAACAAACAATGTGTAAAAAACGAACGAACAAACAAGAATAAGAACCTAACTGCTACAAACAAAGGAATATTTACTAAAGGATGAAATTGTGGTTGACTTGCATACAACGGCATATTTTGCTACTTTTTGGCGTACCCACTAGCATATTTTGCTTATACGATGTATCTTGATTATTTCGCAGTGATCGTACTCTGTATCAGATTCGAAATAATCCAAGTGTACATGCGCGCTCACAATCACAGAGGTTCACGCGAGGTCCCAGCAAACGCCAGACAGTTAAATCAAGGAAACAGAGGGTCAGACCGGCAATCAAGGATATAGTTGCAGACGAGCCTAAAAAAGAGAAGAAGGAGCCAACAGAACACGAGAGACAATTTGAGGAAATTGAAATTGACGAATCAAACCCGAATGATGATCGCTATAATACGCAGGTGATTCTTTCTATTTAATGTCAATATAGTTTGGAAAGCAGGATTTTTTTTCGTATGCAAAAAACCTTGTAAATTGGCAATTTCCGTATTTGTTTTTTCCCGGAATCCACTCACTGTATTATGAAACTATCAAGATATGAACAGGGTTGCACAAAATGTGGGAGCACAAGAGCACTGTTGTTAGAAAATCGTTCAAAATCTTGTTCTTTTAGCCTTGAAAATCATTTCTAAATTAGCGAAAACTAATGCCAGTAGTTGTTTGATTTTTTCTGGTGACGAAAGAGATTTCCTTTCTTTGATGTGTGGTGAAGCGACTATGATGTGTATGTAGTCTATTGAACATATGTTTGGAGCCGAAGTATTCCGCATGAAATTTTTGCTTGAAACTTCTGTATTTGCTATTCAAATTTAAAGTAACATTCCGATGAGAACGTAGGTTCCAAAGGCCTCAATGTGGCAACAATCTGTCTCTTTCTTTGCGTCCGCCTCCTTCTTAGTATATAAGTTTTAGTAACCACTTTAGTATCAAGTTGTAATCAAGGTGTTATGTGTAGGTACATAAAGATATTTCTAATTACAAACGTGCTACCTACAATCTACCGTAAATACTGTAAGGGGGATGCCACAGGAAGCAGAAACTGTCTGCCCAATGTCCATTACAAAACGAACATATTGCCTCAAAATGTGAGCTACGAGAAAGTAAAAACTCTATTTGCAACAGATTTTAAGATTTTCCTATTGTATTTTAGTAATTCTAGAGCCAGACTATCATGAAGTACTGTTTGCCTAGACTAGTACTTTGACGAAAAAGGTTGCCTGTAGAACTTCGTTCCTTTCTCAGGGACACGGTTTAGAGAGTCAGCTTGTTTGCATTCCTTTCTTAATTAATCTTCAGGAATGGGAAATCATTGAAAAAGTCCTCGAAGATGGCACGAAGAAAAGATACAGGCGTCGCATCATCACAACAACAACAACGAAGCCAACTTATGTCATACGAAAGGGAACTGAGGAAATGGGTCATGTGATGGAAGATAAGCCAATCGAAGGAAGCCCTGAGCCAGAGCCTGTGGAAGATATTAAGCGGGAATCACCCGAGGTTGTCCCCGCGGAGAATGAAAGTCATGAACATCATCAAGAGGTTACAACAACGTAAGTGCTCTATTTCTGTTTTAGTAATCTTCTGTGATATCAAGTGCACTAGGAGCCATACCCTGTGGCTAAGCAAGTTGAACCACTTGCGTTTTACCATTGCTGGATAAATCCTACAGAAAACTATTTTCGTGAGATTCTCCTTTGAGAAGAAAACAGTGTTGTGAAAAGTCCCTTAAACATTCACAAAGCTTGACGAAAGCGAAAGCAGGTCGACAGTTTTTTTCAGTATGACTATGGTTAAGGTAGTTGTAGCGATAACAAGGACGACACTCATGATATAAGTCTAAACTGTTTAAAAATGACAATATACCTTTTAGCTATTCTAACAAGAAGCAGAATCGAACAATATTTTGCTACATTTTGTAGTCCATTGCAAGAACAGACATTTTAGTTATTCTACAAAAGAATCTTAAGCGAACGGTATTTTGGTCCATTTATAGAATTTTTGAATGTGCACCTCGATAAAAGATGCTCTAACGCCGCTTGATCGAATCTCATTTAGAAGCGTAGATAAATATCGTTCGATCCAGGCTCTTTTGTAGAATAGCTAAAAGGTTTATTTTCAAAAGATGTAAGTCACGCAACTGGCTCGTGGACTATCAATTAGTACCCAATGAAACAGTATGCCGAATTTAATACGATTTGTAAGAAGACATACGTAAAGCCTATTCTTCTGTGACGCGAGCATCTTTCTTTATCATTATTTTAATGTTATTTACCTTTTCACATATGAATAATTCAGTGCATAGAATGAAACTTGTATTGCTTGTGGCGCTGTTTACGTAACGACCGGTCTGAACTGAATATGTTAAATGTTGAATAGATTTACGAGAGTGAAGGTAAGGTTATGGAGAGTAGTTACGGAGATGGAAGGATTGCTTCATATGTGGGGTATGTGACGTTTCAAGCAACGTAACACAACTAGGTATAAGTATTACAGAGATTGCTTCAGTCTCAGGATTCACACAGACGAAGCAAAGTAAGGGAAGTTTTCAAGTTATATACAGGAGAATTAGGTTCAGTACTGTGTCTTCAGATATTGCATTAATATAGAGAAATCAGGTGAAAAGATGTTGCCATCATTGCAATTTTTCAAGCGGGCTCGTTATCAGCAAGAGTGTAACAATAATAGTGTGCAATTAGAGGTCCCAAAACAAGGGTAAGTAATTGCTGCTGGATATTGATTTCTTCATCTGTTGCTTCTATGCTTGCTTAGCCCAGTATATGTTCCAAATCTTTAGAAAGACTGGTGTAAAATTCAAAGAAATTTAACGACTTTGCTATATTTCTACGTTCAGACCTTTCTGACATCTTCAATATTTTCAGAATTACTACTTTTTACGAATGGAAGAAAGATTTTGTACAAAAGTTACAAACCATCATAATTTCTAAACCTTTTGAGAAATCATAGAAAAGTTTTCGAAAACAACTTAAAAACACTATAATTTCTAAACTTTTTGAGAAATCACAGAGTGGTTTTTGCAGAAAACCATAGTTTATCAAGCAGAAATCATGCAAAAATCTTTCACTCTTCTGGTTCAGGACTTAGAAACTTGAGGAGGTCATATCTTCGAATGAGATATGGATGTTGCCCTGGTTTTCTCTTCGAAGATAACTCTGAAGACCAGCATCTCCGATAGGCCTGACGAAAGCGAAAATAACGCGTACCGTAAAAAAGCTCTATTAAACCCCCTCTCTATTAAGTCCCCCTCCCTATTAAACCCCCTCTCTATTAAGTCCCCCTCTCTATGAAGTCCCCCCCCCCCACTTATATCAAATTCCAGACGTCACCAAAGATATTCCATTTCTTGCGTAAAGTTTGCATGTTAATTTTGATATGGTTTGAGATCAAACTGTGTCCAATTTTTATATTTGACTCGTAAAACTGAATGTTGAATCCGTAAAATATCAAAATATGGTGTAGAAGAACAAAAAAGCCATCATATATATCCTTGACATTTGATTGTGAATAACCCTCCCCCCTCTCTAATAAGCCATTTCTCTTTTAGGCCCATCCCCATCTGTAGTGTCCAAATTCAAATAAGCCCCCGGGGACTTGATAGAACTTTTACGGTATATTCCGAGACTGTTTGAAATCGGTCCGCCTGATCAACTTGGAAAATGGTCCAAGGATTGTTTGACCTTGTTTACCGGACAGATATCTTCGATCGATTGATTTTCCCTGTTTTAGACCACTAAATCATATAAGCATATCCTCACTTTGCTCTTAAAGAGCTTATTTTTACCGTGAAAAATTTCTAGTTGTTTTGTTGATGGCTAATTGATTGAAACAATTCTGCAGATTAATAATGAATGGAACTAATTGATATGCAAAGTCAGCTCATTGTTTGCTCTCTGAAAATATTCTAGCCGCTGTCAAAATTTATCGTTCAGTATAACTACAAGGAGATACAGGAATATTTCTGAGGCGTTTGCCAGTAATGAAATTTCTTTAGCATCAAAACCTTTCGCTATGGGAGGATGAAATCTTCATCAGTTTTATGCACCAGTCGTTTTCAGATTCCCCTTAAAGGACAAGTCCGGGGTTGGTATGATTGATGATGACTTACAAGATAATACTGCTATGAATGATGTATGATATTTTATTCCACTATTTTTCACCTTCTCCTTCTGAAATTACATATTCAAATAAGCAGCCTGAGCGAAGTGACGTCATATCGCGCAAACGACAACGAGGCTGGGCAATTATTTTTTTGCCTCTTTATCGCTGCTAGCCTTTTTATCGTGTACTCATGCATTGGAAATGGCATGAGAACACGATAGAAAAAAGTATCATACATCATTCATAGCAGTATTATCTTGTATTTCATCATCAATCATACCAACCCCGGACTTGTCCTTTAAGGAGAAAACCATGCATATGCTAGCCAGTAGGCACACAATGCAACTAGACCGTAAGCTGTAGATATTTTAGCTTGCGTACAGTTTTTGGTATACCAACCCGATTAGAATTCTAAAGCAGCCACAAAAACCAAGCCATAATAACAGCTAGTTTTATTTCCAAATTGAATTTATTTCTTACGATAATGCCTACGTTTGCGATATCGTCATCGCTCGTAATTGCACAAGGAGAAGATGAAAGATAGTGGAAAAAAGTATCATACATCATTCATAGCAGTATTATCTTGTATTTCATCATCAATCATACCAACCCCGGACTTGTCCTTTAAGGAGAAAACCATGCATATGCTAGCCAGTAGGCACACAATGCAACTAGACCGTAAGCTGTAGATATTTTAGCTTGCGTACAGTTTTTGGTATACCAACCCGATTAGAATTCTAAAGCAGCCACAAAAACCAAGCCATAATAACAGCTAGTTTTATTTCCAAATTGAATTTATTTCTTTAATGACCGTCGATCGCTCAAACTAGTGAGAACCATTCTTTGAAGTCATCAAAGATTTATAAGGTGTAGGACATTGTGTTACTTGAGCAGGCATATTTTGTGTGTTGCTTCCCAGGAGGTTAGGTTGTGTCGAGAACTTAGGCAAGTCCTGAAAGTTTCTTAAGATTATCAGATTCAATAGCTTACTCTGCGAATTTCTTTTTGTACTGGGTGAGTAAAGAAGAAAACAATCCCTTTTTAAAAAACCACTTCTTCCTGGATATCAAGGCAGTATTATTGGCCAGTATATCATTCAATAGTTTACATGTTCAGATATGTTTTGAAACCTACTTGACTAAAATCAGCTACTCCGTTCTGAAATTATGAAGGATTTTCGTAAGAAGGTCCCTCCAAAACCTTCAAAACAAGCTTAAAATCACGACGACGATCTACAGCTTGGATAGCAATTAATGGCATCACAGTAAATTCCTCTTGAACGAACCCTTGCGTAATTGTTAGAAATCTTGAAACCTTAAGTTTACGGCAGATTGTTTCAGTCCAAATATGCTCAGGAATGGGTCGAGCGTTAGTTGATGTTGATGTCTACTTGCCTACGTGATCCCAGGGAGTTTAAAGAGTAATAGACATAAGGAAGATTTTTAACAAGGTCGCGGCTATGTAACTATCCGTTAAGGAACTCGTTGGATACAGACGTGCCAAGGCAAAATTTGGAATTTTCAAAGAGGATTTTCCGTTATACTGGAGCTAAAGTTTCGAATGAAATTCTATTGAACATCAGAACTAGTCCTACAATTTACACTTTCAAGAAGAAATTGAAGGATTTCTTGCTAAGTCAGCAATGATTCCCAAAGCACGATCCCCAAGAAGAACATCATTCTGTAGATTTGTATTTTAATTTTTGTATTGTAGCATTTAGGGTATTATGGTTTTGTTGTTGTTTTTAGTAGCTGATAGGGTTTTTGTCAATAAATATTATAAATTGAAATTGAAAACCCTTTTAGCTATTGTTAAAAAGAATCTGAAGTAACGATATTGTGTTCGATTATGCAAAATACTGATAGAAGCTCCAACGCCACTCGATCGAACCTCGCGTATAGAAATGTCTAAAGATACGCTCGATCCATGCTATTTTGTAAAATAGCTAAAAGGTCTATTTCTGTTGGAGAATAATCAATTGTCCTAGAATCACTTTCCATACTGTTGACAGCCCCCGTCTGCCTTCAACGTGTGTTTCTTAGAACTTCTCTGCTCGATCGTTTTCACAATGACTTGTTTAATATTCTACAGGATTGTCATAACAGAAGAAAGGGTGGTAACTCCCGAATCAGATGAAGTTGATGCTTTAGGAGAGATCGAAACGCCCAAGCCAATGTCGCTGTCGGAGATAAGGTACGGCTACTCCTTTGCATTTTGTTTAACTTTTCGTTTCTGGTTAAAGGTGTCATTCAGGTTATCACTTTGAAAATTAGAGTTTTAGGCTCGTTCCCGTGGGCTTAGTTATCTTGTAACTTGGCTTGGAATGTTTTTTGGAAAAATATTTGGTTGCTGTTTGTTTTCCCTTTTCTGTGTCATTCTTATTCGTTTTTCTTGGTTACTTCCTTTCAAGGAAAAATTTTTTGGGAAAAACTTTCATGTTTTTGGCCAAAATTGGCGATAATTGATATGTTTTCAGTTTCTTTTTCTGAGTTTTTTCCCGTTTGTAATCTTTGCCGCTTGAACTTCACATTCCTTCCAGTCCTCATATTTCAAGTCGATTGATCAAATAGTCAAATTTGCTCATTCTAGGTCTGCTGCTAAGAAGCCAAGTGCAGCTGTAAAGCCCCTTATGCGCGAAGATCTTGATACCGAGACAACGACAACAACAACAACAACGACGACCAAGGTTCTTGTTTATGACCCTGAAAAGGAGGAGACAGTGAAAGTTGTGACTAAGGAAGACAGAGAAGAAGAACTAAGAAAGAAACAAATTGAAGAAGAATTGCAACGCTTGGAAGAAATAAGGTCAGTGCATTCACATTGTTAGATATCTATCTTTGCAGCGCCCTCGAAAGTCAAAAGGTTGCCTGTCATGGTCAGGTCTTTGTTGATTGACAAACTGTAGAGGGATTTACGGGAGCAACCGTTAGGAAATACGACAGCCTTTTGCGTTTGTCAATCATGAAAAAGTTTTTTAATTCAAAACGTATTATTCAGGAAATTTATATTTTCATTTACAAATGGCCTTAAATATCAGACTCTTGGCAAGAAACCCACAAACGCAAGATTATAGTCTGCAATCTGTGAAAAGAAAACTGTTCATTCCACTTTACACATGTTACAGTGTCTTACAGTGTCTTTACACATGTTGCGTTTGTGAGTTTATTACTGTGAGTCCAGTCCGTTATTGAGGGCTATTTCTAAATTCAGTACCGCAAGTCATTTATTTTCATTTACATCTTAGTTTTATGTTAATCTTTGCTGAGTTACAAATCATTGATATATGTGTCGTTTTTTACCGTTTTTAACCATTTGTTTACAGAAGTACCTTTTCTGTCATAGGATACGTAATGAACGCGAGGCTGCAACACGACGGAAATACAAAGAGGAACAGGAACGTAAGGAGCGAGAACGCAAGAGACGAGAGGAGGAAGAGCGTAGGAAAGAATTAGAACGACAAGAGGAAGAAAGGCAAAGGCAGCGAGCGATGAGCCCCGAATTCCAAACTATTTCGTTATCGACTGGAAATGAAGAATTTGACAAGGAATTTGGAATCAAAGGAATGGATACGTTTATGATAAAGACATCGCCAATGCCATCTCAGTTTATGAGAGAACTGGATGAAGAGCTGAATGCGTCAAAGGATGATGATGATGATGATGATATCAGGACTGATTTGAAAGAGGATAAGACTGACTTTTCCTTGGATATACCTGTGGTATGTATATTTAAAGGGAGCGCCTTTAAAGCTTCATGCAGAGTGTTTGTTATGCTCGCCGGGATTCTTGATTCAAGAACGACAGTTTTTATTCATTTTAAGATTTAGTCTCTAATTAGCATTCTTATTTCAAGTTCTGACTTGTGTCGCCATTGAGTTTGCTAGGTTTTTATTCACTATGCAAGTGAAATTATAGTTTTTTGAAAAATTAGTATTTGATTTTGTTGCTTTTACGTGAGGTTAGAATCATTTCACAAAGTTTGGAAACTTCACCAAATTCAATGAAAGACTCGATAGTATTTGTATTTTAATGTATTCAAGGGCATATACATCTCTGGCTCCTTGGCCGCACCATGGAGACTCAGCAGAGATGAATACCTTGTGACCTCAGACGAGAAAACATAGAGCATAATATGTGATTACGCACAGTGTCAAACGCGTATTTTTCTGGGGAAGAACTGGGAGCTGTTAGATTACAAGTCGGGAAAGGGTTGAGATCTATCCACATTATCTTGATATCGTGACCTCTTTCAAAAATTGTTTTCATTTAATCCACAGGTCGATGATACTCGCAAATCAAAGACCCTCGATCGAAAATTTGTCAGGCGGCCTCCTCCAGAGAAGTCAAGTGGATACATCAGGCGCAGTTACGGCAATGAATTAGATTTTGATTACAGCCCTGGCTCAGGTGCAAGGACAATGCCCCGGAAAATGAGAAAGTACGTGCCACTTATAACTAAAGAGGAACTGGTAAGAGCATACTCATCCGGGGGTCTGCACGACGAGAGTGTGAAAAGAGAAAAACCGGAAGAAGAGAAATCGAAAATAGAATATTCACTCAAGGATGAGTCAGGTAATTGCTGTCAACTGTTATAGTAAACCGGGTGTCCCTGAAATAAGTATAAAGATTTGGTTGCGTCCAGCGATGTGAATTTGCCTTCAATTAATGGTTATTATCACTCGATCAAAATTTTACTCGATAGTTGACTTGAACATTGATAGCTCATTTTTTGATGCTGATGCTTTAAGAGCTGATTTACTGCTCTTGAAGGTTAAAAATTGCCTCCGCGTCCAAACCAGATAGTGGACCTTTTGGACTAAGCAAATTCCTTACGCACATCGATATTTAAAACAAAACTTGAAGAAAAGTGAACAGCAGCACAATATGAATGACTTCTAGCAAGTAGAACATAAATTGATTTAAGTTTTGGTTTAAATTTTATGAAAGCTATTGTTCATTTATTCACTGTACTTTCGAGAAATTTCCCAAATTTTCTATCTCACACGGTAGCAATATTTTATTTTTATTTTAGGCGTCGAACAAGGCGAACAGGGTTTTGTCAAGAACTTGATTGGTCGCCACGAAACAATAAAAAGTAAAGGGGATGAAGAAATAGAAGAGAGACGCAAGTCACGTGTCTACAGTTCATCTGATCAGATAGAAGGCGTAGTTCCCACAAGATCGACAAGTTTCGCCAATGTCGATAGACCAGAGGTTTGTGACCTAGTTTTTTATAGTAATATTTTCGTGCTTTTTGTCATGTGTGGTAACATTTTGCTTACTCGTTTTTCCGCTTTCAGTGGTTCACTTTAGTAAGAGTGCAGTTTAGCGGGTGGCATTCAAATATTGTGTTGCTGTATGTTATACGGTAAGGGTTAGTTTCGGAAATGTTTTTTCAGATAATTTAGGGTAAGTTAGGGCTAGTAAGGGTTAGTTAGGGTAATTTAGGGCTAGTAAGGGTTAGTTAGGGTTAGGGTAAGTTAGGGTTGAGGGCATGTTTAGTTCAATATTTCCAAAAAGGGTATGGCATTTAGCGCCGCTAAAATGCACTCTTCCCTTTCTTGACAGCGAAACAGTTTTAAGTAAGATTTAAAACGAGTACATATGTACAATACCCCATTCACACTTGCACAATCAACTAAACTAGGTTATCGAGTGGGCCTTCCGATTGGTCAATCCAACAAATGGTATGCATGTGATTGGTTAAATCCAACATGGTTCAGATAAAGCTGGTTTGACTGTGTCAGTGCGTATGTGATATAAGGGTTATTTTGTCATGCAGTAACTCACGAATGAATGAACGAACCAACGAACCAACGAACCAATAAACCAACAAATCAAGAACATGCAACCAAACTGTAACACCGAAACGCTGGCAATAGAACCGTTGAAATCTGGTGTCAACTGACAGTCATACGACTTCTAACAACCATCTAAGAAATTGGACGGTTTACCTTAATGCCCAGTTTGAAAACTTTACTGCCAAATCAGATCCCCGGGAGTGACAGTGGACCCATAAATGTACGCGGGTGTGCCGCTGGGATAACGAGATTTTTATTTATTTGTTATCAATCTAAAATAAAAAAAAGCAACAAGCAAATACAAGATACTGTGGTAATTTTAGCGAGGAAAGACGCGAGGTCACCGGGTACTATAAGTGCCACTAAATTCTTTCCTTTGTGGGTGCAATTTTTCATATTGATTACCCTATCTGGAAGAAATCGGCAAGGAAGCAAAAGAACAAGAGCTAATTCCCCATTAAAATCTTGTATGAGATCAATTATTTGAAAATTTTGGACTTTTTGGCTGCACGATATGAGACAGTGGATACCCTGTTGGGGAGCAAAATTGCTGAAAACGATACCCTGTTCACCGGCACATCCGGTACAAATGATAGTTAGGTGCCCCCCCCTAGCAAATCCTACAGTTGACTGAATATGTGAGGTACTGCCTTTTTTGTCCATCGGGGCATGTTATATTCTTATGATGGCGTAGAATGAAGCACGGCCAGAGAATGGTTACCTTTCTCCAAAAGAGAAGTTAGTTGAAAATATCGAGAAGTACCACTGTTTTGAAGGAGCTCATTGCTCCCACCCAGAATAGTCTGAGTGTGCACTGCCACAAGCGGTACGGTCGGCGCTTTCTCTATTCTATTTGCCATGTTGGTACATGATAGCTTATTAACCGACGTATCAGTACAACCCCTATCGGTACCAGTGTCGGATGGGCCAATGGAGCCCCTAATTTTCATAAAACTAACACGGTATTTTCCTGTGCGGATCAAAATTAGTTCTTTTTTCTCTTCATCAAAATTAATAGACTTCTTCTGTCATCAAGACAATACCAAGTGATGCTGTTTATGTTCTAGATCAGAAAATAGCAGTTCTTTGACTCAAGATGCTTCAGGAAATTTTGCATTTCTTTCTAGCTGAAATTTAAGGAAAATGCTCTTTTACTAATAACACAGGCATGGATCTAAGTCACCGCAAAGGGTAAGTGAGTTTACTGTGGTCAAATTAAAGAGAAGAAATGTCTTCAGGATTTCAATCGTTTCATGATAGGTGAAGAAGACCAGAATTCCTCCTCCAGTCAAAACGAAGCCGGTCATCTTCAACCCAGAAAAATCTGGTACACCTCCAGCGACGAAGGAGCGCCCATCATCGGCCTACGAACTGAGTAACCCTCCTGAATCAACACAAGGCAATAAATCGGAAGAGGTTAGGAAATACCCAATACCTGAAATCGCCACGATTTCTGTTGTCTACGACTCGAACACTTCACCCGAACAAGGTCGAATGTCTGGTAAGTGGAATTTTAATCTGTGAAATAGCGCATGAATTTGATTATTCAGGGGGCAAACTATTGGTTAGTTGGTATACTGAAAGGCTAGATTTCCTTGAATTGAGGAAAGCCCTCAATTACCATCAGTTGGCACAACCATAAATTGGCATGATGCAATTGTTTTCGTTAGAATCTGATCGTGCAGGGTAAATAGCCAGACAACAGTCAAATGATATGCATGGACATTTTTTCTTTATTATTAAGTTATATTTCTATCGTGAAAATATTGTAGATTTAAAGAGCCATTGTCACCCAGGGTCCTTTGCGGGCCTGCTGCAGTTTCAAAATATGGATCCACACTGTGCAGTTGAGCCGATAAGAAAAGTTTGACTCAGTTGACTGTTGAATCAATTCGGCTACTGCAAAGTGGATCCATAGTTTATATTTAGGCCAAATTTGATTTTCAGACAGTCTGGAACTGCAGCAGGCCCGCAAAGGACCCTGGGTGACAGTGGCTCTTTAAATCTACAATATTTTCATGATAGAAATATAACTTAATAAGAAAGAAATAATTTACATGCATACATCTTTTGACAGTTGTCTGACTATTTACCCTGCACGATCAGTTTTTAACCAAACAATTGCATCATGCCAACTTATGGTTATGCCAACTGATGATGGTAATTGAAGCTTCCTATTGTCAAAACAAGGAGACGAATTGTTTATTTTTTAACAAACTGCGGGTCTGTGCAACCTCGAA
Source organism: Aurelia coerulea (assembly GCA_039566865.1). Taxonomy (NCBI): domain Eukaryota; kingdom Metazoa; phylum Cnidaria; class Scyphozoa; order Semaeostomeae; family Ulmaridae; genus Aurelia; species Aurelia coerulea. The sequence continues at coordinate 10,261,497 of CM076963.1, forward strand.
CAGGCGGAAAAGTAATCAGAAAGGTACGTTCTTTAATCTTATCTTGTCAGAAAGTAGTCTCCAAGGTGCGTCCAACGAACTTGAACGATATGGGTGCACTGCCCATGGCCTAAATGGCTCTTTTAGTAATGGCGTAAATTTTTGTTTAAGTTTGCACTTTTCATGTATCCTAGGTAAGCTGCACTACATTTACTGCAACTTTAATCTCATGCCTTCTTTTGACTTTCTTAAACTATAATTCTCACAACCGACTGGGTGGACCAAAAGGAACTTCAACTGTTTGAAATTTCATTATGCGGAGAATATTTGATCTATTGGACTGAATCAAAGTTTAGTTGATAGCCAAACAGCTGAAATATTTTAGCTATTTCTATTTCTATTTTCCTGAGCATTTGAAATATGGTTAACAGTTAGTTTGCGAAAACTTCGTAACTTCATAATGCGTGAAAAGGGCCTAAAACCCTCGATCAAAATCATAGACAATCTCTTCAATCAAACAAATTTCGTTCCTCTCAAGAGTTCCGAATCAAATCGTTAAAAAAGCAATGGCGTATATGATCTGATGCCCTTGCAAAACTGACTTTCTAAGCCTTGCATGATATGAAATTTATTTGCATGTTGCTCTAATACCATTTTCACACTTGCAAGTAAACCATCTTAAACTAACCCAGATGGGTTCTAATTGGTCAATGCAACAAATCTAATGCGTTTGATTGGTTGAAATTTAACATGGTCTAGACAAAGCTAGTTTAACTGTGTCAGTATGAATGGGGTATAAATTAGGAGATTTTCCCTTTTCCACGCATTGCGATATAAGGGAATCGGCATAAATACAATTTTTCCTATGTTTAAAGTGTTCATAAAATAGGAGCAAAAATCACAGAAAATACTTCAGACTTTCGGCTATAAATCAAACTTTGATTCATTCCAATTTATGAAGTATTCTCCACTTGTTAACCTTTTTACCCACCCGGTATTCATAATTATTTTGAGTGTGATAATTTGCTAAAGTTTCACTCATTTAATGATAAAAATGTAATGATGCACGGTAACTATCCTTTTCGTTTCAGTGTGTTTTAAAATTCTGCAAAAGCATCCATGTTTTATATTAAATTCATAATGCTCCATAATTGTGACGGATTTATCGAAAATCTGCGCACAGTCGATTTACCGTAAAGGATCTGTTAAGCCCCTGGGGGAAGGGGGTTGTTTGATTTCAGAGATTTCAAAAGGGAGGCTTAAAAGGGAGAGGGCTTATTAGAGAGAGGGCTTATTGACAAGTGAGATGACAAGGAAGCAGCTGATAGATTTTTAGTTCTTTTACCCCATATTCTGCGGAATTCGCATGCAATTGTACGAATCAAATACACAAATGTGACACCGCTTTTATCCCAAACCATTTGAGAGTTCTCAGTCAAACGTGTTCAGCTCAATAAATGGAAAATCTTTGGTAACATCTAATATTTGATCTAAGTGGAGGGAGGGAGCTTAATAAAGAGGGGAGGCTTTTTAAAGATATTTGGTTGGAAGGGAGGGGCTCATTAGAGAGGGTGGCTTAATAGAGCTTTTACGGTACCTTTTAGCAGCCTTTGCACAATTCTTTAAACAAAGATATGCTTGCGAATAATGCAAGGAATACTGTCAAATACTTTCAGAATTTTGTCTCTTGAAAATCCTAATTACTTTTCGTTATAACTGAATATGCACTCATCTAAAAGTTCATAGAGCAGGCTTGAGAAATGTTGATCTTGCACATCGGTGCATCATTTTTTCGTTTTTAGTTTTATACTCCCAAGTAGGTCGTTTTTTTATTAAAATATAGTTTTCTTTTCATTCAAATCTACGAGTACTTTTCAGAAGGGTTTTGCACTGTTATGTCCAATTTCCCTTCTACATTTAATGGACATTGTCACGTTATTTTCATTTGTTGCTACCCAAACGCATTTCATTTCCAAACTTCAATTGCAAAACCTTGTAACAAAAATTGATAATTTTCAACAATATCCCACTGGCGCATTTCCAAGAGATTGTCTTCTTTAGACATTGTCTATGAAGACTCAAAATGTTCTTGAAATATTTCTTTGGATATTTATTGATTTGAAATATCTCTGTAACCCAAAAAGATTTCCTGGAACGACGTTCTTTTTCCGATACTTTTTCCACCTGAGTGTTGCTGGAAATTATCCGTTGCTGGAAGGGGATGCAAACAGGGATCGTGTTCTTCCATCTACAAAGCAAATCTAGAAAATGTATGATTTTCCAACGACCAGTGAGACTGCAATGTGTAGTAATGTAATTTTTGCATTATCGATCAAGAGTTTGATCCATAGAAATCTCTCTAAAGTGTGCAGACTCTTCTGATTGGTTGTGGTTGTAATGTCTTAATAAAACTACGTGCGTGTTTAACGCCATAAGAAGGAATACTCGTCCATAAGCGAAGCTGTAAAAAGATAGGAATACTGGATTACGATTACTAGAAGATAGCTAAAGAATAAATGCTTGCAGAACCTAATACCATGTAATGGTTACTCACAAAGAGGCCTCATTAAACAGCCATTTGATAAAATGAGTGGTAGTATCTGAATAAACAGTGTGCAAGAATAAACAGCGTGCGATAATAAAAAGTAGATGCCTTAAAGAGTCATAATGGAGTGTGGTCATAACGCAACTTAAACTCATTGTAAGAACCAAGAACGATAAAAAGCTCAAGTTGGAAGTCAAAAGCAGGCAGGAGATGCGACAGAACGAGACTGAAACCCCGCGACGATGATAAATGGTTGACCGTTTTCCTCGCTACTCATAGGTTACATCAACAAAGACGCTGTGGAGCAAATCTGGGGCTCGGTTGTCCAGAGGCAGCGAAGGAGCTTCATAGCTTCGAAAGCGTTTGAAAAGATGATGGATTTTGAGCATATGAAAATGAAGGAACAGGGGGTAATTCCAGATGACATAGGGACTGACACGAAAGAGGTGGTTGTTGTAAATTTCCATGCACCAGAGATCATATTTGACAAAGAAAACATCAATGAAAAAGATACTGCTGAGCAATTGGGAGAGGAACAGGTCGCTGAATGTCCAATCTTCCTTGGAGAGTTACTCGCAGATTCGAGTGTCGTACAGGATGAGCCGGATTATGTCGCACCGACATGGAGTCCTGCCGACTATATTGACAATGATGATACGACTTCACATCGTGATTTTGTGGAGGAGGACTTGTATGGAGTGATAGAAATAGACAATATTTGTGCTGAATTAAGATTTGATGAACTTGAAAATGAGACCGGCGAATCTTCTAACAAGCCATTTGCTCAGGCCATTGGAGAGCCGCAAATTGATATCATTAATCAGATCGATAAAACATGCAATCATGAACCAAGTGCACATTGCGACGACCCATTTGACCAATTTGATAAAACATGTGATCAATGTGACGAACCATGTGACCAGTCTGATAAAACGTGTGACAATTATGACCAAGTGTTTGACGAGTCTGTCAAAACATGTGAGCAGTGTGAAGAACCATATGGCCAGTCTGATAAAACATGTGACCAATGTGATGAACCATGTGACCAATCTTATATAGCGCGTGCCAATTATGACCAAGTGTTTGACGAGTCTGTCATAACATGTGAGCAATGTGAAGAACCATATGGCCAGTCTGATAAAACATGTGACCAATGTGATGAACCATGTGACCAATCTTATATAGCGTGTGACAATTATGACCAAGGGAATGATCAGATTGATTTATTTAGTGAATTGTCGTGTGAAAATTCCATTGAAAAAATAGGTAATCTAATTGATGAATCTGTTACACAGTCGCTTGACGTTGCAGTTGACCAGTCTTTTGATTTAGAAACCAAACATGAAACTCCACACACGAACAGCGAAACACAAGCCAGGGCAGAAACTGCTGTAGGAGCCACCCAAAGCAGTAACATAGATAGTGTCGCTGAAGCATTTCTCAAGCAAGAAACTGCTTGTACCCCCGGAAAAGTTGATGACAATAACAATGGACCAACGAAAACTGAGGGAGCTGTTGCTACTGCAGATGGGGGTGGTGTTACAGTAGCCGGAATTATAGGCAAGGCTGCATTAACTCTGTTTGAGGGTCTCAACGTTGCGTTCTCTGCGGAGGGCTATGAAGAGATAGCGACTGAACCTGTGAAAGTAGATCCTAGTGAATTAATCACCGAAGAGAGAAAAATGCTTGAAAGCAATCTTGTTGATGGAGAAATGACCACAGATTCTAGTATTCTTGTAGATTGTAAACCATCGGAAAATGGAAGTCTGCATCCGGGTGAATTTGGAAATGGAGAAATGGAAAACGGGTGCCTGAGTGTATCTCCTTCTGATAAAACGTTTATTAAGGATGAAGACGATAGTATTCAGCAGCGTGAGCGAATTGGAACCCCAGCATTCGAGCTTGTACCCCTGGAAAGCGTTGTGAATGGTGCAACGATGGACAGTATTGCTACGCCAGTAGATGACTGTAATAACAGGGGAGATATAAGTCTTTCTAACATCTTAGACTTGAATGCTCGCTGGAATTCAAATATAGCTAAGCTGCGCTCTAAATCTAGTCCGAATTTGCACACTTATGAGCAGCAAGATACAAACAAGGAAATGGTAGCAGAAGACGAAGTATTTGATGATGAGGATACTCATCGGAATGATGCTTGGACTGAAAACGAGGATGGTCGTCGGAGTGAGGCTTCGGCTATGGATAAACGAAGTAAAGGGTCCTATGCTACGCTTAAGAAGCGAGTGAAAAGGAAAAAGCCTGCAAACGAAGGACAGACGGAGCAAAGCGCAAAGAGATTTTCCTCTGCGGGATATCATGAATTAGAAAGGCTAAAGAAAGAGTATGATTCAACGCTGGCTGCTTTCTTGAAGCACAGATCCAAGTCATTAGGTTTGTAATCTACGTGGTTTGTGTGTGGTTTACTGTCAATCAAAATCTGGTTTACTGTGAATCCAAATCTGCCTTGTGTAATCTGTGTTGCGAGTATCATCCCCAGCATGGTGTGACCTTAGATTGATTGCAGTTCAGAAAAGGATACTCTAGGTTTTTCACTGGTGTCATTTGGTTTGTTTTGTATCACTATATTCTTGATCTTACGAGCTTTCCTCCCCCATCGTAGCTTGGATTATACCGGGTACGCCAAAATAAACTATGCACGTTTAGCAGGCCACAATAAATCGTGCACTGGACTGATTTTGAAGATTCATGACTTAATCTTTAGCAAACAGCCTGAATTAGATCGTAGGATTTTTTGCAAATTTTTTGTTTTCAGTTTTTAGAGCTAGACGCGAGTTTCTTAAAATTTTTGTTCTCGAAAACATTGAAAACGATCAAAAAACGTCGATCAAATTTTCTCTACATGGATGGACAAAGAGAAAACTTGTTCTTGGTGATTTGGGATTTAGAAATCGATTAATTGTATCGATTACTTGTATCGATTAATCATGCGATTTCTAGATCCCAAATCATCACGAAAAAGGTTTCTCTTTGTCCATTAATGTAGAGGCTCTAGAAAATTTGATCGACGTTTTTTTGATCGTTTTCATTGTTTTCAAGGACGAACATTTTAAGAAACTCGCGCCTTGCTCTAAAAACTGAAAAAAAAATTGCAAAAATCCTAGAATCTAATTCAGGCTTTTTGCTAAAGATTAAGTCAGGAATGTTCAAAATCGGTCCAGTGTACGATTTATTGTGGCCTGCCAAACTTGACTGTTTCGCTGCTTGAAAATATCCTTCGTGAATCACCATTCAGATGTCATGAAATAGCTAAATCGCAAACCTACACAATCTGCATATTTCTGCTTACGGCCACATTATAGACCTTCATAGCTTTTGGTTTTTTTAAATTGTACCGTTTTTGTTCCATTGATTTAGGACTACAACGATTTTAATCTGTGTAAAAGCTTTTCATGAATTCCTTCAAAAATTGAAAGCGCAATGATTCTGAAAGTAACCAAGATATCAAAGTTGCCAATGAACACTTCTAACGAAATACCTCAACTTCCTTGCAAGCCATTAAATCAAACGAAGGATGCATCAGCCAATCGTGTAATATTTTTTAAAGATTTGATTCCTATGCTGGCAAATTCCAAATTCCATTTTACCCCATTCAGAACCCTCCTCAAACATGGGATACAATTTTCGACTCTGCTGGTAACTGCAATTTTCTCATATCATTCAGTGCTATCGCCAATCGTATCGTTGGCCTCCCGTTTACACTATGCTGGCATATTTTTCACTTGAATAAGGCACGAAATGAAAACGGCAAGCTAACTGGCTTTGTCGCTTAACCGGCATAGTGTAAACGGCGAATACGGCATCATTTGATATGGGATCCATATCGAGGCGATAATGTGGTAAATGAGAGCATGCTGTTCAAAAATTCTCGCTCTCCGCGTGCTCAAGATCGTATCCATCTTATTCCAGCATAGTGTAAACGGTTCCAGCATAGTGTAAACCAAAGAGTGCCTGTGTAAACGGTGATTTCATTTAACGAAAAAACCAACACGGTACAGTTTTATACCGTATTCGTTTCATACCGGAATGGTTTAAACGGGGCACTACAAGATTCAAATAATCAAGTAACTAATTTATTTCTTGTAGATGACCTTCTCGTATCAACACACACGATGTCAGTGTCGCCAGCTGAAACATCATCCAATTCAATCATAACCCCTCCACCCCCTGACGTAATCAACCATTCAGATCCATCAAACAGCGCCGCACAAGATACCACTGACGATTTCCCCTCCCCTCCTCCAGATCTTTTAACCCAAACTGGGGGGAAATCTTCGCACCCTCCCCAAGTGGAAACGCATACTGTAGTTATTGGTGGAGATGGTACAACTAAAGAGGATTTCGAAAGGATGATTAGCCATGAATCCGTGACGACAAGCGAAACGACGATAACGAAAACTATGGTGAGTAATGATAAATGATAATTTTACAAAGGGTAAACGTTTTCATCCCTTCAAGTTCTGTTATTTTTTAAACATGTATGTATTCCAATAAAATATTACACTACATATTACGAACTACACTACTCACAAAACTGCTCTACAGTACTCCTAGGACAATACCCGGGGAACAAAATGCTGTCTAACCCGAGCCCATTACACAAAGATGAAAAACTACTTCAACTACAGGACAATTGCTGCGAACAATTGCTGCAATTACTGAACAAGTTGCAAAACAGGGTGGCTTCTGAGGGGATGGGGGTAAATAAGACTTCACTCAAATCGACCTGTTTCATGGATAAAATGTAGCGTAAGCTCAAGAATATGTCTATTCAGTGAATTGAGAAAATCTTTTTCACCATACAATAAAATTTGTAATATAACTTGCTTCATTTTCAAGAGTTGCATATCCAAGTGGTCGTATTAATGCATAGATTCTAGCGAGGAAGGTCTTTGTACATCAAAGCAAGGGCAGGGCAACAAGAAGTGCTCCGTATCTTTCAATACCATCGAGTGTCGGACACATATGATTTGTGGTATCTTTAAAATTGTCAAAAATTGTGTTTAAATTTGTGATGGGACTGACGTCTTGGATCATGAATCCCATAGACGGGATTCTGTTATCAACAAGGGTCCTGAAATGTAAAGTGCTCGATTGACTTAGATGGTCTCTGTTTGATTTTGGTTATCATCAATAGAAACATGGGTATCATAGCCACCACTGTTACGAAGCTTCAAGCTACAATTTTGGAAGAAAACTTTCTGAAATTACCCAGTATGGTACATTAGGGGTATAGTAGATGTTAAGCACAGCTTGGATTGTATTTTCTTCTGAAGAATGTAGGCTTAATCATCATCATCATCATCATCATCAATAGTTTTTACTAACAGTAGGCAAGAATTAAAAATAGCTAATTTACAGCTAATTAAGTCTGCAATGTCTACTTTAAGGGAGAAACTTTCGCGGGAAGAAACTTTCGCGACTTGGAAAAGACGCGAAATGGTTGAAATTCTATCTGTCTATGGAAATACTTTGCAAAGCCTTACGGCATTAACGCAACGAATTAACTCTCGAGAATCGGCTAAAATGGGAAATTTCGCGGGAATAAACTTTCGCATTTTGCAAAGATACCACAATTCGCGGGAATTAAAAATTCGCAAATTACATAGTTGAGAGCATTTCGCAAGAATAGTATTTCGCGAATTGTATATTTTTGGAAATTTCGCCGGAATGAATTTTCGCGAATTTCACATTCTCGAAGATTTTGCGGAATAAACTTTCGCGAATTTCAGCCAAAGTTCATCCCGCGAAATTTTTCAATCTCCAAATGAATTTGGTTATGTTATCGCTTTTGATTTCCACAAGAGACATTCGTGAAAGCAATTTAAAGACTGGGAAAGCTTTGTTCTGTGCAGCTATTTATGTTCGCACTATAGTGTATTCAAGATAGGTTGTTTACAGCCAATATATTGTTTTGATGGTTCGGGCACGTGCAAAGGATAATAGGGAGCACAGGGCATTTGAACAGCAAGTTAGACCCCGTTTACGCGGTAGCGGATCAAAAGTGTTGCGGATCAAAGCGTTACGCGGATCACCCTCCCGTCTACACGGTAGCGGATCAAAATTGTATCGGATCACGGTCTCGTTTACACGGTAGCGGATCAGCGGTCACCATAGAAAAAGGGCGAGGTCACATTCAAGATTTTCTTGGATTTTCAGTGATTTCCTTTTCACGTCAAAATTTCAAAACAAACTGCAATTATGATTAAACCTCATTTGTTTGGAAAATACCCTCGTAATGAATCCGAATCAAGATTGATGCGGATCACTTGCGTTTACACGGCGCAGAACAAGAGTGATCCGATACAAAAGTGATCCAACACAAAACGAGTTCGCTTTCGTAGCAGTATCAAAATTGATGCGGATAGTGGAGCAGAAGTGTTTCGGATCACTTCGAGCTCGTGTAAACGGGAGGCTGATCCGCAGCATTTTTTGTATCGCATTAAAAGTGATCCGCTACCGTGTAAACGGGGTCTTAATTTTGTGACTTTCTTTCAAACGCAGACAACAGAATACCGAACAAGCGAACAAAATGTCGTCATCACAGGAGAGGGTGAAGTTAATGCCGACTTACAGCAGGTAATTTTAATTCATTTATTCTGCCATCTCTATTGAACAGGTTAGGTGCAAGCAAAATCCTCATATGATTTAAAAAGTATATCCAAAATTTAGGCTGTCCAAGATTTCAGATTCAATTAAGACCCGTGAGAAAATGTTGTTGTGCAGAATACAAGGGGAGTTGTCATCGTCATCATCGCCATCATTAATTTATTCAGCGTTAGGCAACATTAAAGAAAGATTCCTAAATTACAGCTAATTTAGAACTACTCGACAAAATTTACAATTTCTTGGAATAAATCGGTTAAAAATGTAGGGGCGATTACGGAATTGATAACAGAGATGGAATTGCACAGAGGTTGTATTTTGACACTTTATGGAAAAAATTTACGTATCTTTTCTTCGAGGCAGTCTTCGGAAAATTGTTCTTAAATTATAGCCTTTTTTCTGTGGTAAACCATTCTTGTCTTTTGAATTGGTCAACGTGTGTGAAACAAATCCAGTTTTCTGGTCCTGTACAATTGTAGAAATGTTCCTTTTTTATAACTATTTGAGATACTGTTACTTATGGGCCCAATACGTATGTCTACTGATTTCATGGAGGTATGACGAAATGCTTCGTTCCTTGCTTCTTTCAAACACATTGTGGATATTCAATGAATTTACGGGAAGATTCTTTTCAATATTGAAGAAGGTAAGATTAAACGTATATCTATTGTCGCTTTAGGCTCTACGACTTGCTGCAGAGAATGGAGACGAAGTATAATTGACGAATATGACAAGGTTTGTTCAAGTACACAACTTTCTAAGCATAGTTATTTATTCACAGTGTCTCTACTACTAATAATGATGATAATAATAATAATAAATAATTTGTTCAAAGTTGGCGTAAAACTCTAATAGCTGTGTAAAAGCTAATTAATGCCAACTATCTATAAAAGTTAATTAAAGTAAATACGAGCTAAATGAAACCTAGACTTGCTCCAAGTCCATTCCACGGCCCACCAGCGCCGAGAAATATAACCACCCCACGCGGGGCGCATACCACGAAGTGGTAGACGCCCCCGCAGAGGCTATTACAGTTCCCAGCGCCGATAGACCACGGAACAGACCCGGAGCAAGTCTAAATGAAACCTAATCCAGAAATAAATGTTTTGCACAATCTACAGTCACACTCTATTGTATAGTTCCTTAATTCTTTTTTGAAAGCTTTCAGTGATTGGGACTCTCTAATACTGTGAGGTAATGTTTGCCACAGCTTTTGACCCAAATATCTCACAGTTTCTATGCCATAAGAAGTTGTTCTGGCATTAGGAATGCCAAGAGTATTCTTATTTCGCAAGTCATATTGTACATCTCTCGCCTCAAAAATCTCACTCATGAAGCTAGGATTCAGGGTCTTTTTGGTTTTGTGTATTTCTATCATCAAGTACTGTAGATTGCGTTGGTGAATGGGTACTGCATTATCTAACCCTAGCAAAGTTTCGTAATCAGCGTGACTGTTTTTATACACAATTCTGAGTGCTCTCTCTTGGATTTTATTCACTTTTGCATTGAGAGCCCTGTCATGGAACATCCAAATTAACAGGCAGTAGCTAAACTGAGATTTTATGAAACTGTTCATTAGGAGACGTAGTTTATCAGGATCCATGAAAGGAGATACCCTAGCAAGGGCATGCAGTTTTTGGCTGGCTCTTTTGCATAAATTTGAGAAGTGATTTTTAAGATTCAAATTTTTATCTATTATCACCCCTAGCAACTTTTTTTCAGAGCTTTCTATAATAATAGCCTCACCAACTGTGACCTTAATATCATCCTGGTTTGTCCCAAAAGTTAGAAGATGGCACTTCCCTTCATTCAATTTCATAAAGTTTCCAGGAAACGATTTTGATAAAATGAGAGCATGCTAAGGATAGTGCTTTAAAGAGCTGCCTGGCATTTTGTGTTCAAAGGAGCTGCTTACTTTAACCCTAGACTTATGACGATGAGTCTCTTGTTTCCCTGTGCTCTTTGACTTCAAGATGGCGCTTCAGTCAACAGAGACTCGTAATATTACTCTGAAATAGTTGACCCTATTTAGGCCTATTAAGCTGGGATTCCTAGCATACCAATCAGATTGCGAGATTTGGCGAAGAACAATAAGTTTCGAACCTTCAATTCGATTGACGCAGCTTACTAAATTTGAAGGAAGTTGCTGCGACAGGTACTTGAAGATTTCTCTGGCATGTCTTTGTCTTAAAAACATGGAAATTGCAGCATTAAAAGACTTATTTTGCACTCACCAGGTAAAGTGAACTTTCTTCTTCAGATGAATACCAAGTTTCGTTGATTAAGTGTCTGCTTACCGTGGTTTCTATCGCATTTTCTTTCTGAGGAGTGACCGTTGAACAGAGCCGAAGCAGTCGTTCGATCCAGATTCGATCAATCGAATCCAGAAGATAGGGTCAGGTTTTTAACTGTTTCATTATGAGTCCCTGTGAGCAAGGTACCGCAGGGATACAAGGGACTCATCGTCATAAGTCTACTTTAACCCCTCTTGTTTAAATGTGAAATTATTATTCCTACACCCCCATTTTGTCCATTTCTACACCCCCATTTTGTCCATTTCTACACCCCCATTTTGTCCATTTCTACACCCCCATTTTGTCCATTTCAGGTAATAGACCTTTTTAGCTGTTCTGCAAAAGAGTCTGGATTGAGCAATATTTTTATATATTTTTATACGCAAGGTTCGATTGAGTGGCGTTAGTGCTTCTATCCCTTTAGTGCACATTCGAACATTCTACAAAATGTGTCAAAATATCGTACGACTCAAATTCTTTTTAGGATAGCTGAAAGGTCTATTAGCTGTATTTGTTTAGAGAAGGTGCTCTTAGTAAAAACGTAACGCTCATTTGAAATCACAGATATATTGTGTCACTAACTTTTACTCGCGAGAAGCCGTTTCAGGCTACTCCTTATTACCAACAGGTAGAAACAAGAATTTGACATAAGATTGACGCTGATACATAGCATTTTCAACTTGAAGGAAAAACTATTGCCCTTATTGGCATAAACTATACTGTATAGCATGTACGACAAAAATTCATTGGATTTCACAATGTTTCTTTGCAGACACATGTAATAAATCGACTGCTCCAGGTCCGCAAATTCAAGATCGAAAGACCTCAACAAAGAAGCGCTTCTATAGTTTCCTACATTGAATGAAGAAGAAAAGCATCAAGTGTGAAATTGACTTCTGTTGTCGCATGCTGTTTGAAGAAGGAATTGAAGGCTTGATAACTTAGGTATGACTCTGATATCTGAATGAATCTTATGAAGAAGTGTTGTTCTATGCTTTAATGATAGATGATTATGGACATAAAGTCTGCATTTTAAAGCTCGGGGTGCCTCATTTGGCAGAATATGATTGTCTGTGGTAAAGCATATTTCTCTCAAGTAAAGTCAAACGATTTTGTATGACCTCGCTATCTGGCAATTATCTGCATTGCAAATCTTTAAAAATAGATTGAACCGTCAAATGTTATTCTTTTTTATTTATAGAGTTTCTACTGAAAAGTAGAAACCAATAATGGCCAACTTTGAAGGTTTGATGTTGAAGAGGTCATCAATTTTTCATCTACCAGTTATTTTATAAGAGTTGTCTGCTTAACACGCAAAAGCATTATGTATGGTTCCACTTTGAACTGTCAACCATGGTAAAAGCATAGTTAAAGGACTGTAAAACTAATTTTTTGATGGGAGATGAATTTTCTTGCACAGCAAAGCAATCAAGCTTTGGTGACCAGCGACAAGTTGTACGAATGCTTCAATACCTGGACATAGTAAATTTATTGTTAATGTTATTAAAGAAATTGTGCGAGGTTAAAAGCTTGCATTTGCAAGGAGCAACAAAATCTAGAAATATCCCATTCAAATCGAAGTTGCCCATTTGCTGTGAACAATAGATCGCAAACAGAAACAATGTTGCGTTTGAGTGGCTCCTTTGTTCTATTGTTATATGGAGAAGCCTATTTACCATTGGGCATTCCCTTTAATTTGGCAGGCTGTTGTGAATTCTTGTCTCTCATTAGGCCTAGAAACGACACTTAAATATTAAAAACATCCAAAGTCTGTTCACTCAGCTCAATGGCAACTATAACTGCACGGTCCGATAAACCACCATTTTGCGTTCAACAAGGTGCTACTGTGTGGCTATTTTCGTTCAAAGTTAGATGAAGGCATTTAAGGAAAGCTCTGTAAAACATGATTCACTTTTGTGATGTAAAAACTGCTCAAAAGGAGGGCTACAAGAGCAGTGTCCACTGGGACCCTTCCGATATGAAAGCACGAAAGCTTCCGATACGATGAAATGATTAGCGCCACGGTTAAAAAACCAAGTTTCTATCGGGTGTCCCAGAAAAATGTATACAGATTGGTTGGGTCCAGCGATATGAATTTAGCTCTAATTATTGGTTAATCACTCTCAAAATGCTGCTCGATAGTTAACTTAAACGTACGTTAGTTGATATTGGTGCTTTGAGAGTAGAAATATTCAGCTTGAAAGCTCAAATTTGCATCTATCTCCAAGCTTTGGCCCTTTGCCTAAGCAAATTCTTGAAGCACATAGAATCTAAAAACTGAAAGTAAAGGAAACTTAAGAAACTGCCCAATAGGTGAATTCAGGAAGACAGAATGTGATGTGATCTCTTATTGTTCAAATTTTATCACATCTATCGTTGATTTGTTCATTATGCCTCGAGAATTTGCCAAAGGCCAAAGCTCTGGGATCGTCTTGTAATTATGTTCTATTATTGATATATAAAAATACATTTTGGTATATATTTTAAAAAGCTCTGGTTTGGAGGTTGACGCAAATTCGAACTTTCAAGATAAATATTTCTGCTTTCAACGCACCAATGCCAACAAATGAGGTATGTATGTTCAAGGAACATTTTGAAATTGGTTAGCAATTGATTAAAGCTAAATTCGCATCGCTGAATCAAACTAAATCTGTATACTGTTTTCGGGACAGCCAGTAGATAAGTCCATGAATTGAATGAGCAGACTGTAAACTCACATCACACTTGCACACTAATAATTTATAAGTCTATCTCAAAGTAAATTTCACCTGCAAATGCCCACGACAAAACAATAGAAGTATTTTGCAAAGGAATTTAACGTTATCGCAAATCTCAGGTGACATCTAACTTGAGACGGACTTTACTTTTATTATTAACTCGCGTTTTATCAGTTTGAATTTGTTTTTAGACACTGACGGTTTGTTTTTAAGTTTTATTTGTGTCAGTCAAGTAGGAGATCTTGTGCTTTGAAATGGTGATTTGATAGCTAGCTTAACGAATGATTTAGATGCGTATGTATTTTAAGTGCACCCTTGGTATCAGGATAATCATGATTCCGAATCACCAGGTAAAATAACCACGATTTTGATCACAGCAGATTTATACAACTATCAGGTGTCCCTCATTCATGTATGCTCTGTTTTCTGTTATATTACTGTTTTCTTGTTTTCTGAAGAAAATCCATCGCATATTTTCACTTTGTTTTCACTTGTTCTTTGTTTTGTATCACTCGGTTAAGGCACTCGAGTGATTTCTAGATAGTGACATGGCTTCACAAAAGTTCGTTATGTAATGTTCAAAAATGCATAGCATGTAAACATCAAGAATGAGTCTATGAATTAACCAGATTCCTTTGACGGGCGTTGCATGGTATTTTACTGAATGCAGAATCATGCTTATTATGATAACGAGGGGAACTCCCTGTTTTAGATGTTTTATTCTGCACTGAATGGTTTATGTTAGTTCGTGCTTTCGTTTTAGTTTTTTGCTGCAAATGATCTCAAATGTTTTATTTTCTTACGCCTCTGAAAATTTGAGGAGCCACGCATCTATTTTGTGGATGAATCGATAAGCGTTCAAACATTTGTGCCTAGCACCACCGCCCAATGAAGATTTAGTGAAGTCCAGTGTCGAACCATTTTTACTTTCCTTAATTTTCGAAGAGCCATTGTCACGCAGGGTCTTTTGCGGACACGTTACAATTTCAGACCATATAAGAATCAAATTTGGCCAAGGTGGAAACTATGGAACCACGTTACAGTAGTTCAAGCGATAGGAGTTTTACTTCACTTCAACTGATCTATCAGTTCAAATACTGCACTGTGGATCTAAGTTTCCGTTTAGGCCAAATTTTATTTCTGACAGTCTGAAATTTCAGCGTGCACGCAAAGGACTCTGGTGACAATGACTTTTTAACAGATTATGGATGGGTTTTGGGCGTGGCATATAATTTCCCTTCGTCTTAGAAACCTCTTTCTTTCTGGCCAGTGACCGTTTAGACATCTCTGACCAGAAACACCTGCAAAATCCACCTTGTTCCTTTAACGTAAACATGAAAATACTTGTACATTTCTTCAAATCAACTGCCTGCTGATCTGCGATTATTTATAGTTCATTCCTGTATGTGATTATTTAATTGATGTAGTAGCGAAAGACTTTCTTGTTATGAAAACTAAGCGTTTAGATAACGTGTATATTTTTCTCTTGTCCAACTTTACTGTTGCGTCTGCCAGTTCTCAGGCTTACTTGGAAAACAGTTGTTGCCGAATGATCCCACAAATGATCCCACGACATTGTTGTACTGGGTTTCAACAAATTTACTACCGTGTAAGAAATCAAAAATATTCGATTTTGAAACCTAACATTAAATTTTCTTTTATCTCTTTTGTCAATGATCCAAACATATGTAGCCTGAGTGCAGACTCAACTGTCCTAAAGTGTAGAACACTTTAGGATAGTCGAGTCTGCACGCAGGCTAAAAAGCTCTGGTTTGGAGTTGGAGACAAATTTGGACTTTCAAGATTAATATTTCTCTTAATGCACTAATATCAACGAATGGGGTATTTATGTTCAAGCTGGCTATCAATGATTATGTGAAAACTTATTGCAGATTAATTGGAGTTAAATCCTTATTGCTACGCCGGGTCAAATCTGTTACCTTTTTTGGGACACCTAGTATGACCTATTTCTTCTAACTGACTGGTTTGAAAGAAACTTTAGCTACTTACCTATACTTCTACCGTTGGACTTTTTAGAAATTTTGAATATTTTTAAATTACAGCGTGTTTCCAACTGATTTGAGGAATGGAAATTTTTTTTGAATTCTCGAAAAAGAAGAAAAACACACAAATTCCGGAAATATTGAAGATTTCAGAAAATTCCAATGGCAGAATCACAGTAAAATAGCAAAAGTTTCTTTTAAGCCATTCAGTTCAAACAAATTAGTCAAAGAATTTGCCACCAACCTTTTTGATTACAAAGTCCAATTAAGGCCCCATTCACATTGCTCCGTTTTTGTTATGATTCGTTTTTGATTACAAAGTCCTTTGTAATCTAAGAAGGGGCTCCGATGTCAGTCAGAAAGAAAGAAAGAAAGAAAGAAAGAAAGAAAGTAAGTCAGTCACGCTCGTTAAAACAATTAATTAACGTTTTATCTCTGCTAATTGGCACTGAAATAAAGAAAGCGCACAGAAAGCGCATACAAGACAGAAGTTTCCCGCGATCCTATAGCAACATTTGACGTCGGCTTATTTGATGTTAGACAGATTTGACACCATAAGATGGATAAATCACCATGATGTTTACCCTGGCACAACAACAAATTGGCACGTCCTTGACTTCATTAGCAGCTTAATGATGTTAAAACAATCGTTTTCTAGAACGAACGCATCATTAGCCACTTATTGATAGTGCAAATAAGTCAACCTTTTGAGGATGATGTAACCGGCGGCCTGCACAGAGGCTTGCATTCGCAGTATCACTGAAGGTAGAAGGACCCCCTCCTCCTACACAGCTACAGATGCAAAGATGCAAACGTCGCAGGTGAAGTTCAGAGGAAAGGTGCAGAATTCCAGCAAACAATGGCCCCATTGACTGGGGAAGGCACGTGATCACACTGAACCAAAACATCTTCATGCATGTGAATCTGCACTTGTTGGGGATACGAATCGTCAAAGTTCAAAGCAACGGTCATCCCCCAAAAAGGAAACCTGTGATCATGCGCAGAAAGCATGTGCGGTTTTGTGGAAAGGATGTGGGCGGATAATCCGGCCACAATCCAAACAAGAATTAGCAAAGAGACAAAGAGATTCTCGCGCATGGTAATAGGTTTCCCAGCTGTTGATCTGCTTTGAACTTTATCAGCATAACAAAAGGCTCAGACAAAAAGGGCAGTCCTCGGTATCCTCAACAAGCACAGAGGTTATTTTGTGACTGCTTGTCTCAAACTAGATCCCCGCGAATAGAAACGTTCTGCAGGGTTCTGCATAAACATAAGTAATTTTGCATTATCGTAAATCTAACATGACATCTAATTTGAGACATACAAGGCGCTTGACTTTCTATTGAAGGCGACTTTAGCAGCAACACTCATCTCTCTGACTATAGCTAAAAACAGCATCAACGATCATTTGGGGTTATGAAGAAATCAATTTTCAGATTTTCTTATGCTTGCTTAGCTCAGGACAGACTTTGTAATCATCCAAAAGGATCTTATGTTTGATTACAAAGTCCAACTTTGTAATCTAAGAAGGGGCTTCGATGTAAGGCAGTCAGTAAGAAAGAAAGAAATTAACCCACTTCCGTCACGCTCGTTATAGCGATTGATTAACGTTTTACCTCTGCTAATTAACACTGAAATAAAGAAAGCACACAGAAAGCGCATACAAGGCAGAAGTTTCCCGCGATCCTATAGCAACATTTGACGTCGGCTTATTTCATGTTAGACAGATTTGACACTATAAGATGGATAAATCGCCATGATTTTTACCCTGACACAACAACAAATTTACCTAGAATTGGCACGTTCTTGACTTCATTAGCATCTTAATTATATGTTAAAACAATCGTTTTCTAGAACGAACGCATCATTAGCCACTTATTGATAGTATTCATTATGCAAATAAGTCAACTTTAGAGGATGATGTAACCGGCGGCCTGCACAGAGGCTAGCATTCGCAGCATCACTGAAGGTAGAAGGACCCCCTCCTCCTACACAGCTACAGATGCAAAGATGCAAACGTCGCAGGTGAAGTTCAGAGGAAAGGTGCAGAATCCCAGCAAACAATGGCGCCATTGACTGGGGGAAGGCACATGATCACACTGAACCAAAACATCTTCATGCATATGATTCTGCACAGAGGTTATCTTCGTGACTGCTTGTCTCAAATTAGATGCCCGCGAATAGAAACGTTCTGCAGAGTTCTGCATAATTAATTTTGCTTTATCGTAAATCTCACATGACATCTGTAGTTTCATGCACGAACTAAGCAAGCCAAGCTAGGGGTAATGACTTTTGATTTTTTGCTTATCATCCTCGTTTACCATAAAAATCAAAACATTGCTTTTCAGGCGATTCTTGTCCTTATACAAGGCGCTTGATTTTCTATTCAAGGCGACTTTAGCAGCAACACTCATCTCGCTGACTGTAGCTAAAAACAGCATCAACGATCATTTGGGGTACTGAAGAAATCAATATTCAGATTTTATGCTTGCTTAGCACAGGACGGACTTTGTAATCATCCAAAAGGATCTTATGTTTAAAGATTTGGAATGTGCGGAACAACTTGGGACGGGACCAAATGACGTCACGGTCACAAACGCATTGCCCTATCCTGAAAACGAGGCAACAGCTAGGGAACAAAGTCCACGATCTTCCACTTTTGGCCTAACAAGAAAGTGGTACACGAGCAAAATCTTCTCTTGAAAAGATGGCTTCGACCAAGCTGTTGACAAGTCTGTGCAAAGGCGCAAAAGCTCAACAAACGTTCGGTGAGTGTGATTGTTAATTCTTATGTGGAGAAACCGAAGAAAACATGTTATTTTAATGCCATGTGTCAGGCCAAAGTTCACTTCAGGCCTAAAAAAAAGATGAAATAAAAGGGCTCCCCAGTCTGCAGAGTATGGCACTTTTCGACGAGATGCAACGAGAAAAAATTTCTTTTGTTCTCTATTGTCTAATTTGAATAGCCTATTGAAAATCTCCGGTGTGCAAGTGCCATACTCTGCACTTACTCTGCAAACCTGCTCCCAGCCAAGCCACACGCACATCAGAAAAGCCCATTTTTGGTGGAAAAGCTGCAAATCTTACCCCAACAAGAGCGAAAGAGGAGAACGCATGACATGCATGCAGTCACACTGTCACTGACTGAGCCCACATACACACAATACAATGATAATGTGAATTGTACAGTGTCAGTGAGTGTGTAACTGTGCACCAACCAGTTTTGGTCGAGATAGACAGGGGGTGGGGCAGGGCTGTTGAGAGGAGACGGGCCAGGTTTTTCAGGGGTGGAGGTGGACAGCGGTGGGGAAAAATTTTTCGGATTGCTTTCTTTTTCTCTCGGATCACACCCTCCTATGTAAGTCCTATGTACTGGTAAAGCGATGCTTTTACGTGGAAACAGCCTCCTATACACTGCTAAAAACATAATATTTAGATGGAAAATTTGTTTATCTCATGTGTAAAGACCAAGCTGAAAACGCAGGACTAGAAATGTTCCTCGAGGAAAATTAAAAACAAAGAAAAAATACATAATTTATATTTTTCCGACCCCTGGTAACTACCCTGGCCACTCTCCTTCTCAAAAGTTCTGGTGGGGGAGGGGGGTGTTTTCTGGGATCCTGTTTGCCCTCTGCAAAGTAACATTACAAACTTCTCCCCTGCGAAGCAGAGTAAATCAAGTCCCTATAGCGTTCACGTGAAAATTCAAGAAGATCCTGAAGTGAAATTCTATCTTATGAAATTTCTCTATTAATTGAAACCATTTCAATAATTTAAGCCCTTTAGAGCGAAGTATGTAATCTTTTCTTTTCCAATTCGATGATAATCCAATCTCTGGCAGCGGTGAAACAAGAGCTAAGCATTGTTCTTCTAAGGCAACAATAAGAGCTCTGCCAGCGCCGAATCAAGAGCTAAGCATTTGTTCTTTTAAGGTAACGAATAGAGCTCTGCCAGCGATTCATTGCAACATTCCAAAATAACAAATAAATCCTTTCCAAATCAATATCACAATAACTCCTTTCGAATTTTGTCCATAATATGTGAGCAATTGAAATAGCCAGGTTTTTGGGAGGTCAAGAAAGTTGTCCAACTTCTGCAGGTTTCAAAGTAAGTTAATTTTGGAATGGAATAAGATAAGCTTCGGATTTTTTGCACTGTTGAATCCAGAATTTGGTCAGCTTTCAGGAAATGTAAACAAAAGTGGAATTCTAAAAATTCGCTTTTTCCTCTGTTTCTGCCTCTGTGCCCACTATGATCGGCAGGGTACCAAACATATCAGGAGATCTATATTTGTAACCCATTGAATTAGAATTACTTTTACATATTTTTTATTTTAAAGGTGTTGCCTCAAGATGTTTCAGCGTCTCAACTGCTGTAAACAGACCTGCTGGTGAGTTTTTATTCAATGCATACAAGGCCTGTAGTCAAGTAACAGAAGGATATTTGCTACAGAAACTTAATAATTTTCAGTATGCATGTTTCATTTATATTGTCTTACAGGGTGTCCAAAAAAATTGTGTCCCATGTGTGTGGCTGATGTGGAGGAGCTGTAGCTCCAGTTGTTCTGTGTATTACAAAGTTTTGTAGGTCAGGCTTCAACTTAGAGTGTGTGCGTGACCTTCTTTGAGTCAATCTGACAATACAGCAGATGAAAGGCAAAAGAAGTGGTTGGTTCAAAACAGCAGTTCTATTGTTCTCCAGCAATGTCAAAATGAAGTAAAGTTGTTGAGAAAGGGTTTTTTCTTTACATATAAAATATTACAATAACATTTTACTTTCTACTATTTTTCTAATTACTATACAGCAAGAAGGGATGATACCCTGGGGAGGGAAAGACAACCGCATAAAGAAAATAAAGACCCGCAACATTAAACTACATACAACTACTGTACACTACTATGCACTTAAAAACTTATGGATACTATACTAGATTCTATCTGACAATAGATGTCAGGTCAGGGTTGTGATGAATCAAAAAATGTCATGAGCGCAACTTGTTCTTACAGTTTATAGTGGATAAAATGCCTGACGTCTGATGTGAAACAGAATTGAACACAAAGAAAAAGAAAATTTACGTTAAGGAACTTTGTTATTGCTTGGTACTGAAGTTACTAAAGGCCTTAAAGGGGCTGGATAAGAAATACGTAAACAAATCCATGGTTTGTGCATCAAATATCGCATTTTGAAAGGAAAAATTCCTTTGTAATGAGCTAAATTCAAAAGGAAAGATCCTTATCTAGATACGGGCTGATCTTTGGGTGAAAGATCAACAAAAAAGTCATAAGCAATCCCAAAACAGAGATCTTGTATCACCATATAATAAAAGCGTCCTATTCAAATTTTACTCTACATTTTTTGCTAAAAGATTGACAATGTTCTCAGATAAACAGCACTATTAACCCTTCTAAAAATGTAGAAATTTGGATGCAATGCTAGATCTCTTTCTTTGAAAATTTATTTTATTTTGGCAGTGCTGTGTTTGAAGCAATCATTTAATTTGCCTTTTCTCTGCCATAAATCAGCAATCACGTGTCATATTGGCTCAAACAAGGTCTCTAACTTATGCATCGTTGTCCCATAGGACAATTGAAGCTACAGCTTTTTTACAGCCGCACCGCAAACGGGATGCAATTTTTCTTGGGACACCCTGTGTATCTTGAATATTTAGATGAAAAAATGTTGCATGATTGCAAGAATATTTTTTATGTGACTCACACTGTATATTGAAATCTATGATTCTTCCTTTTAGGTGGCAAGAACATTGTCTTAGTTGATGGAGCAAGAGTGCCTTTTTGTATGTCAGGCACACAGTGAGCATTTATAGATTTTCCTCCAATGTGTCATTTCCCATTGATTCAAGGTTGTAGCAGCCTATAAGAGTGGTTCATTTGTCTAAAGATTTTTGAAATAGATTTTTGTCAGTTTTAACAGCTCATCCCTAAATTGCATGAAGAGGAACAACCGTAGTAAACATCAATTACCTTTGGTTGTAGATATTGTGACAAAAATTAAAACACTTTTATTTTAGCCACACAGGGTGATACCAAGACCAAGGATACATTTTTCCAACCATCTGCTCCCCCCTTTTGAATTCCTGGGTATGTCACTGTGATCCATAGGTATTATATTTGAATCAATTGAACTCAATTAGGGAAATCACTAATTTTTATGGAATCAACGTGAAGTGTAAAAATTAGCTTTGTATCAAGAGAGTCACCCATGCAGTAAATAAAAGGCATCTGTATAATTTTGGTTGGTTCCTGATGAATGATCTGAAATTTTCATTTGCAGCTACAAAAATTTGATGCCACATGACCTCCAACGAGAAGCTTTGCTGTAAGTATCTTGTATTTTGTTGTATTATTTGAATATGGATAACTCTCAGGGATACCAGACTTATCTGCTGGAATAAACAAAGCTTTTTTGTGTGAAATAATTTTAAATAACTGGATTCCGTTTGCTTGTTCCACGATGCTCTTTACTTTTATTAGGGAGTCATGATTCAGAAGCTGCACTTGCTCCTGTGGCATTAGGATCATTATTGCATTAGATTTGGTAAAACCTGCATGAAAGAAGTACTGTACATTAAGAATGCCCGGCTGATTTCTGGCCAGTTAAGCACCTCATTAGGTGTCCCAAAAGTTACTTCTTTTTGAAAAATCAAACAAATTTGATTACTAGACCCATCTTCGCATTTCTTTTTGTGGCAAGTAGTTCAAGGATAAAATTATTTTCCCAGATATAGCAGATTTTGTGATTGGTTTAAAAATTGGCAAGTTTAGATCTTTTTAGGGCGGCCTGATTTTGAAGCATATTGCAAAAAAGCACTGATTGTTGCCAGGTCAATTTCCTTGTCCATTTAAGCTTTTAATTGGGTCATTCTCACATTATCATTGGATACTTAGGCCTAGTCACTTAGTGTCAATTAAATTCGACATGAAAACGATTTAAAATGATCACCATCCGTTTTGAATTGTTAAGATAGCAGGAATTCACCAGCTCTGTCATGTTTAACAGCAGAAACACGACTTGATTTAAACATAGTATTTCTGTCGCTTTTGACTAATCCATTCTAAACCATGGTCGCAATTTCTATGTGTGATTGGATTTGCCCAAGTCGTATTCCTTTCTTACAAGGCAACTTAGGCAAGTCCAATGTGTGATAAGCCATTGCACTTGCATCTTTGGGAAAATGGTCATTTTAACCATTTTAGTTTCAATCCGACACTGCAAAAAGCACGATTTCAAATCAGATTTCTAAATGCGGTAGATTCTGCAGTTTTAATACAATTCGATTCGACATGGCAAAATACGATTTTTAAACTGATGATAGAAGATCTTAAAGTTTTGGCGCCTAGACAAGATTGAGTTTTCCAAAGTATAGCTCAATGTAATTGTTTAACCTTCGAGCGTTGAAAACAAACATTTTATCAACTTCAAATAGTTTGTGAATCATTGACAAGATAAATGAATAAGAAAAAGTTATCATAGGGTTGATAATTGAGTTTTGGTGATCTTCAAGCAGTGTAATCTTTTAGACACTTGTCATTTAAGAACTGTTATACAAACGTATAGGAACCATTTCAGCCTGTACAGAAAATCACAGGCTCTTTTATGTCGGTTTTCACTGTATCAAGCTAAGCAATTTCTTCTGTTACTATACAGGAACTTAGGAGCGTTTTGAAAATGGGTACCATTTGAACTACTGGCTCTGTTCATGTGCTTCAGGTCATGGAATAAGATGTATCTAAACATAATTGTTTTTTTTTTCAGGGCACTTCTTAAAAAGACAGGAGCTTCACAAGGTAATTTTAGCGTTTAGGTTGATTTTTCATTATTGCATATAATGGCTGGATCAAAGAAAAGTAAACCTTGAAATAGAAAAGAATGGTTTTTTTTCTTGGTAGACTCTATTTCACATCAGATTTCAGGCATTTTATTAACTTTAAACAACAAGAATAAGTTGGGCTCGTGACATCATTAAATTCATCGCAAACCTGACCTGACATCTGATATGAGAAAGAATCTGGTATAGTATCCATTTGTTTTTAATCGTTCGTAGTGTGACTGTATACAGTTTAACATTTCATGTCTTTACATATTGGCCATGGGGTAGTCATTGTCTTTCGCTCCTCATCGTATCGTACCTGTAGTGTTGTACCGGGTGTCCCAAAATGATGTATTATCGTTTGATTGCTTATATGTCCATATCCGATGAACCGATTTTCAAAAACTGGTAAAACAACAACCAACATCTTAATATCCAATTTAGCCTTTAGGCAATCAAATAAAACAAAGTTTTTGAAAATTTATTCATTGGTTATGGACATACAAGCAATCAAACAATAATACATCATTTTGGGACACCCGGTATAGTATTAGAAAGGTATGGCAAAATGTAAGATATATTGTAAAATTTCCTATTTGATTAAAAATAGAACAATTTCTGAAAAACTTTCTGATTGTGATATTTTGCTGAAATTTACACAGCATTAAGTACAACTTGTTATGCACCTACTGAGCACAAATTAGTTCCTTATCGTTTGTATTTACAGAGAAAGGTTGTTTTTAAAAAGTATGGTTGGAAAACCTCTGCAATGAAGTCATTGATCTTCAAGAGCACAACTTGACCAAATCAAGTGTCTAAAATAAGACATTTCTCTCTCGAACATTTCACTGGATTGTTTCCACCTCTACTCGTTTTTTGTTGTTGTAAAAATCAACATTACTTTGAAAGGGACTGTTAAAGAACGTCAGATGTTGAAAACTACTGATCAAACATGTCAATATTAGGAAACTTCTATTTTTATTTTTACCATGATATTGTGTTACTTATGGACTATGTTAATATGCTATCCTATTACAAATTATTTTCAATTCAGTAAAATTACGAAGATCAATTTCAATCTTTGGTGCCACTGAAAATAGCGACAACCGTTATTTGCACACAAATTATTTATTACATCAAGTAATGCGCTGGTGGGTTATTGTTGATGATTAGTAAATTTGTTATAGTGGTTTTTGCGAAAATCTTTCTTCAAAACCTCATTTCTCTGTGAACCCAGCTGATAATATAATGATTCTTATGTAGTAGGTGTATTTTATGTCGTACTAATTTCAGTATGAATGTCCTCAAAATCTTGCATTCAGAAAGCTTGTTAGAAATTTCCTTATCTTGGGGGTTACTTTTTGGTCTACCAGTTATTTCAATTTCAAGAAGGCCAGACACCAGGAATTGTTGTTTGAGCATAATACCAAGGAATGTATAATAGTTTGTTCTTAAATGTACAAAGTTATCATGCATGGTTTCATATTGGTTTAATATAAGTGGTGTTTATTGAACTTCTTTAGAAGTATGTCACAAAATTTTCCTCACATTATTAAGCCAATTCATCTTGTGATAGATCGTTTTTTTTGAAGAACAGAAAACTATCCCTAACACTGAATCAAAGTAGATTTGAACAATTTCAGATCATTGGACGCGTCTTGCCAGTAGATTGGACATTTATGATGCAGAGAGGTATTTTTTGTTGCGAAAGCCTTTCAAAGTTGCAGATATAACTTTGGAATGTCATCAAAATGAAGTCTCCTCTTTTTGATGAATAGCGATAAAAAGGTGGGAGAAGGCTTCAATCAAGCGAGATTGTATCTATCAAGAGATCTCAAATCAAGTACTCAAATGATAATTAAGCAATGTTTCATTTTTGCCAACTGGGTTGTTGATTAGTTATCATTGCATTTTCAGAGGATATTGATTATGTCTGCGTTGGAACTGTCATTCAAGAGGCAAAAACCACAAATATTGCACGTGAGGTAGGAGCTTTGGATGCATATTTACCCTTCTTCTTGTTCCTTCATAGTTGGGTATATTTAAAGAGCAAGTCCGGGGTTGGTATAATTGATGATAAAAAAAGATTAAGATGAACCTATTATGAATGGTGTAGTATACTTTTTTCCAACTTTGTTGGTCTTTTCTCTGCAAAATTACATACTGCAATCTGTGAAAACTGTGTAGTGACTTAATGACGTCACTACGCAGTTGACACAATAGGCATATCATCCTGGGAATATGCAGCTCAGATCGCAGCTACATCCAAACAATTCCTCTGTGGTATAATGATTGTTCTGACTTAAGAAAAAGTTAGAGTTATTTCCGTTATGCAGAACTGTTCGGATGTGATGGGCATTTTGACCTGAAATAACGTATTCGTTATTTTCTCGTAATCATCAAATTGATCTCATGTTCTCATATTTCCTTTGATGAATTTCGACGGGTTTTAAATCTGCCTGGTTTCAATAAATCCATATTTTCGCCAATATACCATGTTTATAAAGATAGCACACAATACTAGGGATTTAGCCAAGACATTTAACTGTCAAACAACGTCACGAACTGATTTCTGTCGATTACGCATGAAAGATTTCTTAGGTTCACTTTTTTTTGTCATCTGGTACTTAAGAGGGCA
This sequence comes from Aurelia coerulea, assembly GCA_039566865.1. NCBI lineage: Eukaryota > Metazoa > Cnidaria > Scyphozoa > Semaeostomeae > Ulmaridae > Aurelia > Aurelia coerulea. Next base: position 10,288,125 of record CM076963.1, read on the forward strand.
GTGTCACTGTTTCATGGAATTTCTAATCCAAGCGTTTTCGCAGATGTGATATATATGGAGGCTTTAAGGTTATGAGGTATATAATGAATGTTTATTCTTCATAGGCTATGCTGAGTGCAGGCTTCACCGACAAAATCCCAGCTCACACAGTAACAATGGCATGTATTTCGTCAAATACGGCTATAGCTACAAGTAAGATATTGTTGCTATTGAGTGACTAAAATATGAAAAGACCTTTCTACTTACCGGGAAAGAGGTTTGGATTGAGCGTCCAAATCTGATAAATTTTCTCAAGGTAAACAAAAGCATGACTCAGGGAAAGTTTTATATGCTTTTTGGTCTTGTTTCTCGTTGCTTTCACTCATTGTTAGCTGACTCTGTTGTGCAACAGTTGCAGACCGAAATTGTGAGCATGCGAGGGTTTCATTTTGCAAGTTTGTGAATCGAAGTTTACTGTTTGTTTTCAACCGTTGTTATTCGAATGAAAAGAAATGCTGTTTGGACTGATAATTTTATGACTGATAAAACAGAAGGAGAATAAAACTTGCTTTTGTATAAACTGAGGTATTCCTTACTCCCTTTGAGTAAAGTTATCGTAGATAAGCCGTCTGAAAAGTGTTCTGAGCTCCAAAGTGTTCATGCCACAGCTAGCAGTGTTTAAATCGATAACGGGACCATGCATCTATTTTTTCTTTTCAAACTTTACCAAATTTGGACGCTTGATCCAAACCTCTTCTGGTAAGCAAAAAGTCCCATTTTTTGCTGCTTAAAAATTTGAAACGTGCAAAAAGGGGAATGATTTAAAATCTTTAAATTACTGTATGTATCGGCAGAGTTTAGAGTTTCGTTAGAAGCGTATGAAGTGTGTTGAGAGATGTTTTGTTTATGTTTGACAGTGGCTGGATTCATGCAAGCAGGCATGATTGACTCAGCAATTGCTGGTGGTGTGGATTTTATGTCAGATGTACCAATCAGATTCAATAGAGCAATGAGAGGAAAGATGATGTCCATGGGAAAGGTATGAAATAGATGTGATATGTGTATATAGTTTAGCTTCACCTGAGTTGAACTACGGGGTGTCCCAAAAAAAGTATAGGCGTTTGAACAGTTCCTGCCAAGGAGCCTTGTATTCAACATTTTTTATTTTCAGTTTATAGTATAGATGAGATCTCAACTTAGATTTTGCGGCCTTGCATGTCCAAATCGGGTTTGTCTTCTCAGAGTAATTCACTTGAACAGGCAAAATTTCTTAGTCAGCCTAAGACAGATGATTATTTCATAATGCAGTTACTTTCTATACGTAATTCATAAAAAGCTTTTGTATTGCTAAGCAAAACAATACATTTTTGGAAGTTTGTTGAGCTATTAACGTGCAATTTACTGTTCACTATTCTAAAGCCCAATTTGACTGAACAATCACAACTGCAACGAAACTTGTGTGGGAAAGTTCCTTTTGTTCTAAAAGACACTACTCGACACCATTCAAGTTCATTCAGTCCTAGAACCTTGCTGTGAACTGTTAAAATGTACATGCATCTTTTCTTTTAATATTATATTAATGTATGTAATAGTTTGACTGATCAGGAGATTTTTATGAAGACAAATTTCAATGGTTGAGCTGACTCAAAATTTTCTTCAAATTACGCATTGATAGTAGTAGCATAATTCATTAACCATCCGTCTCAGGCTAGCTCAGAAATTTTTCCTGTTTATGTGGATTACTCTGGGAATGCAAGTCCATTCGACCATGCGAGGTTGCAAAATTTAAGTTGAGACCTCATCTATACTATAAACTGAAAATAAGAAATTTGTGAATACAATGCTCCTTCACAGGAAGTGTTTAAATACCTATACTTTTTTTGGGACACCCGGTATATATATTCAAAGTCAGCACTGAAATGAAAAATAAAGAACGCAAAAGACCAAATTGATGCCTGTGTTCTTCGAGTGGTAAGGCCCTCTTCAACGATACACTATATTGAAGTGTTTTTGTATTTGTATTGTTTGCACCACTGTGCATCTGCAGAACCATTTCTGAACCCATAGTGTACTCATGATTTGTAGCACAGTGTACACGGGGTATTCATTGTCTTTTGCCCCCGTGGTATCATTGTTGTAGTGTTTTAAAGTAATTCATATGAAGTGTCTTAAGTAATGGGAAAAATCGACTAAGGTTTGTTTACACTAATTTCAAGTCACGTGATCAATCTCTTGATGAAACATCTTTTGAATTCTTTAACTTATTTAGTGTCATGAAACCTGTGTGCCATGAATGTAGAAAGTAGTCTAATACTGAATCTTCGCAAGAGTATGGTACACGACTTCAATTGAGGAAAACAAACCTTAGCCTATTTGTTTATTTGTTCATGCACAAGTTTTGATTGGATATAACGAAAATGATAAATTGCAGCTGTCCCAACTTTCCACTCACCCAGTGCCTTGATAGGAATGGTATAATTTGATATCATTCTGCACATAGTTATGCATATTCTTCGTCTTTTGACATTCAACGACAAGATCTTCTCGCTGGAATCCTTGCATTACAATAAGCATGTGGACACAGCAATCCTTCAAATGAGCTTTCAACGCAACTTTAATGTATGGTGATAAAGACCTCCCTGATGAAATTGATATAAATATTCTTGAGTCAACTCTACATTTGATCCATGAAACTAGTCGATTTGATTGAATTCATTCAAATTTTTGCTATCCGTCAAGCAACCGCCAAGTCCCCTTTTTCGTAAATTTTCACATTGTAGTAGTAGTTGTATGTAGTTTTGCACTTTTTTCATTTTCTTACCACGGGGTAGACATGATATTTTGCTCCTCGTGGTATCATCTGTGTAGTATGGCAGAGTATTTTGTAGATAGTGTAATAAGTATCATGTATTGTAAATTTTCAGTTGATGAAATAAAGATAGATAAATAAAAAATATTTCAACAGGCAAAAACAGCTGCTGCTAGACTTGGACTGATTGCATCATTACGACCAAAGCATCTTGTTCCAGAGGTATGTATTGGCTCACCTGCCATATTTGTGCTAGTATCTCGTGTTTTGTGCTAATTTGTGCTGCAAAATTTGTTCGGATCCAAACTAACCAAATTTCAAATGCACGATGATAGTTCTGTGCCAGTTTTCACTACTGCTCTAGGCTGCCGTATCCTATATTCTGTCATTTGTTAATTGTTACAGATGATTGTCCATATATATTCCCAAAGTAAATAGTTACCAAAACCCTGTTAATAGATTTCGACATGAATTTAAAACCAGAGTATATTTTATCTGCCAAGTAGTGGCGGACACTCGGTGTTTCAGTTAAAAAATATTGTCTATTTCTATCATTTTCAAGCAAAAGATCTTTGTTTAAACCAACATTGGATTGGCGATCGCACTCCCTTGTCTGCCCTCTCCCAAGTGTCCGCCACTGCTTCTAAGACTTTGTCATTCGTGTACATTGTTTTCTTAATCGGCTTTTGACATTTTATGATTTTCCTCTGGACCGATCCTCCTCTGTATGTTATCTCCGTTGAAATGTTGACTTGCCTACTTTATTTCAAACCCCGATTGAAATTATATCTTTTTGTAATCATGTCTTCATTTTTCGCTTTAAAGTTACCAGCCATCGCTGAATTTTCAACAAATGAAACGATGGGACACAGTGCTGACAGGTGAGATCATTATGATTGCTGTTTCCATTTTTGATTTCCCAGTATAGTTAGATATTATCATCTGTTCTAGAAAATAGCCTTAGATAACGTACTCGTCGTAATAAACCCACGATGCAACATTAGTCACTGTAATCTGTGGAAAGAAACTATTAACTCCTGTAAAAGAATAACAACCAAATTAACATGTAACTATGAAGAAAAGTGTTAAATTCTGCAAGAGAAACAACGAATTAATCTGAACAGTTAAAGGACAGAAAATAAGTCAATAGCTGCCTTTCCTTTCAGGGTTTCAGGTTATCGTTGTTTCTTGCAAAATTTAACAGTATTCTCCCTAGTTACAGGATAATTAATCTGAACAGTTAAAGGACAGAAAATAAGTCAATAGCTGCCTTTCCTTTCAGGGTTTCAGGTTATCGTTGTTTCTTGCAAAATTTAACAGTATCCTCCCTAGTTACAGGATAATTTGGTTGTTATTCTTTTACATCTGTTCTAAAGTACCGGGTGACCCAAAATAGTTTCATATATCTATATATTTATATTTGATTCATTTAGGGAGGGTTCCCCTTCAACATACGTTGATTTTCAAGGGGTCCTCCATTAAAAATATTTACAATATCATCTAAAATGAAAATTAACGGGCTAGATTATGTCTAGCTTCCAGAAAGCAAATGTTATGAAGACAAACAAGATGTCATCGTTTAGCTGAAGGGCTTAGCGATCTTTTGAGATGTTGCTTGGTCAGTTTATGCGTTAGCTATCCTCTGAAAAACAATGTTTCAAATGTATGATCAATCATTTTTGCCAACTTTTTCGTCATTTTCCAGTCCATGTTTTGGAAGATGTGAAGAAAGTCAAAATCCAAATTTCCATAGAAGCACGAAACTTGAACAAGGAACAGATATCAGTCTTTTGCAAACAATAGATTTCCCCAGACAACTTCAAATCTATTTCTACCTTAAGTTTTCGCAAAATATTGAATGGATAGGAATGACGATCATTTCTTTCTAAATGAGACATTTAAGATTCGAAATTGTCTTTCAATCTGATTTTTCGGACGGTAATGATAGATTAAAGTGGCTATATGCTGCATCTTAAAGATAGCCAAGCCTTTCAATTGAACGATAAATCAAAGCATTTTGTGATAGCTCTCGATTTTTTTTCATACGTTTCTACCTAGCATCCGAAGGTAGTTTTAGGATGCTGATAAGCTGAGCTTTTCGAAGCAGCGTCCTGGTCCTTCCTCTCGATGTGACCACAGATTCCTTTAGTCTGGAATTACAGAGAGTTGGTAACTCTTCTCACTCTACGTAGCAGATTCGGCAGGGTGGGACTCGAACCACCAACCTTCAGATTGGTGGTCAAGCGTGCTACCACTGAGCCACCCCCGCTGCTCTCGATCTCAGAGAGTTAGTTATGATCTAGTTCGTGATGTTTATTTTTGGTCGCCCGGTATTTCTTATTTTGTCGTGTCTAAAACTACCCAAATTTTCACGATGCTCAAACGCTTTAAACCTACGTTACTTCGGATCCACCGATAACACTTATAATCCAAAGGATGCTGCCATATTGGCCAAGCCTTTTCAGGATCAGTGTTTGTTAGAAAAACAGTTGTACCTGTTACCTCGAAGTCACAGGGACAATTAAAATTCGTTTAACAAATTGATTGTTCGAGATATAACGGGTGGTATTTCATAAGAAACTTACACGAAGAGCAGTGAACGTTCGTTCGAAATAGTGAATGTTTGAGATCACAGGCAGGTGAGCGGTGAGCAGATCAGCGTGTTTTCTTTGCGTGGCTACTATCGAGGGATTCCGGTGTTAATGGTTAATATTGGGCATTTGTTCCTTATAGCATTTTCTCGTTGTTTCAGACTCTGCACTGCTTTCAAAGTTAGTCGTCAAGAACAGGTGAGGCGTTTTTCAGATGTCATTTCCAAATCTTTTGTATAATTTAGCATAATTGTAACAGTTATAGATAATTGGAAGAGTTATTGTAGCTAAAATAATCTCGCCTTTGGTATAACTGAAAAGAGAAATTTTAAAGAGGAGTACCAAACCAAATTGAGTTTACTTTCCTGGTAGACTCAGGAAGAATTTCGAAATCTGACAAGAAGATTGATCTCTGTCTTAGTGTTGAAATGGTACCGGGTGAGTAAAAAACATTATGAAAATGCGGACAAGGTGGCTGTATGAGAACAAAAATTCCACGTTCGATTTTGGTTCATGATTTACTTGCCATTAATATTTGAATTCTATTTATGAAACCGAGAATTGCATTGAATGTAGATTGCAATGGCAAGTTAGCCATGGATCACAATCGAGCTTGGAATTCTCATTCCCATACAGACCTCTTACCAGCATTTTCCTAATTTCTGGATCCTAATGATGAGTGATTTTACCAAATAGCATTTTCACATCAAAGTTAGCCTTTGACTGATCGATTCACGTTTAATTTTTGAATATCAGCCACATACTTTTTATTCCACAGCTCACCAAACGTGTTAACTTTTTTATGACCCATCCGGTATACGATTTCTTTATTTTACTTTCAGGATGAATTCAGTATTCGATCTCATACTTGCGCAGACAAGGCGACCAAGGTATGATATAATCTTTTATCTCAATTTTCTTTCCTCTTTGCTTATTTCTTTCAATTTGTATGACTATTGATATTTGCGGAGAAAAGACACACAATAATTGATCGAGGGAAGGAAACTCAATGTCGAAGTTTGTTTATGATAGCAGGTGAGCCAGGAGTGCTCAGAGAATGAATCAAGTTCTGCTTGATATCCGAGAGACTCAGGCATATATAATCTATGAAATTGTAAATAACCTAACTCCGAACTATACAAGGGATCCAATTCCACCACTTCAGCAGCTTCAGTACTCTCTTCGCAAACCTGACATCATCGGGCAAATAAGGGCAAGAACTGCAAAGTTCAAATCTACTTTTTATCCTCATTGTCTGTCCGAATGGAATGAACTTGAACCTGAAACTAGGCTGGCACCATCTGTTGCCGTTTTCAAAATGAAAATGTTATCAAAAATCCGCCCCCCTGGAAAACCTGTATATGGGATTCATGACCCAAATGGTCTATCCTATCTAACTCAACTTAGAGTCGGTCTTAGCAAGTTAAATTTTCATAAATTTAAACACAATTTTAAAGATACCTTTTCTTTTCCTTTATTATCTTTATTTAATGGCCTCGGGCTAGACACAGCCTTTTGCTCCCTGGGGTTGACCGTCCTAGCAGTATTGTAGAGTAATTTTGTAAGTAATGTAGTTCGTAATCTGTATTGTAAATTTTATTTGGAATATATTATATATATATAAAAAAAGAAAATCAGGCATTTTTGTAATTTTTTTCGCTTTTTATTAGCATTGGGAATATACGTAAATTCAACTTCGTAGCAGTTACATGTTTGCGAAATATCTGAAAAGGGCCCAATAGACTTGATCAAATCACGATTAAAGGGCACGCGGATAAGAGCAATTGAAGAGTTTTCAGGAGCAATTCTACGTTATCGTAAATCTCACATGACATCTGGATTATAGTGTTTAGTTTATTTATGTATATATTCGATTTAGATTAGTTATTTCTGCATGTAATAGCTATAGAAAATATCGAATTAAAATAAGTTGAAAAAAAAGGACTAACATTAATTTATTTTCCTTCATACAGGCTGGACTTCTCGAAGATGTCGTTGCGTACAAAGTCCCAGGTAAGTCTCTTTACGATGCAAACTATGACTATCACACCTTATGGTTTTGGGTGGTAGCCTAGTGGTTGGCGCTCACCTTTTGTGTAGAAAGTTGTGCATGGCACTTCTTACCACTTTTCCCTTCAAGAAAAAACACTTCCTATGTGCAGAAGATTGAGTCCAAGGCAAGCGCCAGTAGAAGTACCACCATTCTTCTTGAAACATTCTGTGCATCCCGCTCCTGGTGAAAAAGTTAAATTCCTCGGGATGAAGTACAAGTGGGGGTGGTTTGGTCAGCTCTGGAAACGGGCCTCTTGCAGGCAATTCAAATACTCGGAAGAAGCTATTATTTTTATTATTATTGATCCTTTCTTTTAAAGTTTGCTAAAGTATTATAGCTATAATTGTTAATTAAGGCCAACTATTTACAAAAATACATACAATGTTCTAAAGAAGATATAATTTAAAAGTAAAAAACCTAATCCAGGATAAAATATTTTACATAATCTGCAGTTGTAGGCTTGGGATTTATGGACCTTAATAAGTCTTCTGAATATCTGAATGGAGTCTGAATTTTCAGTTCCGGCGGTATTTTCAGTTCTCTTGAACATATCTTTAGGAATTGTTGGATAGTTGGCCCTAAAATTCAGATTGGGCATTCTATTCCCATTTTCTCTCAAGTATTTTTCTTCTAGCAGTATCGTTATTTGCATGTATGATATTTTGTAACATAGATTTGATGAGCTATAGATTTTGTATACCGGGTGTCCCAAAAAAGTACAAGTGTTTGAACAGCTCCTGCAGAAGAATCCCATTTTCAATATTTGGACTTATGATATAGATGAGCTCTTTACTTGCAATTTGCAACAATTTGAAATGACTGAGGCAGCCTAAGACAGATGACTGTTGAATTGAGTTACTTGAATTGAACCCTACATTGTTTATTTTGAAGGTGTTGCTGATCCCGTAACAATTGACAATGGAGTTCGTGTGTCAACAATGGAACAAATGGCAAAATTAAAACCAGCTTTTATCAAACCACATGGGACAATCACAGCTGCTAATGCCTCATTTTTGGTAAGTTTCATCAATGATGCAAAATTACAACCCAAAAGTGAGAAAATGTGGGAGCATGGGAGGATGGGGGCAATTTTACCTCGCAACCTCGGTCTGCACTTTAAAAACGTCAGGCTTTATATTTTCCTGTACAACAACAAAACCGGTGAAGGTGCGCATAGAATTACCTTTTGTCCCGGGGGGGGGGCACTTATATATTTTTCAGTACGGGTACGTGCCGCCGAACAGGGTATCATTTTCAGGATTCCTACTCCGGGACAGGGTATCAGTTTTGTATAGTCGGCTCCATGACAGGGTCCATATTTAGTACAATTGGCTACGTAACGTCGTTGTAAGCCATTTGCACTCCGCGAGTAGGATTTCAATCGTTTGGATGGCAACATTTCCGCTTTTTTTTATAGATTTCTATCAAATTTCTATCAAATTCCCAGGGCAGCGTACAATTTTGTATGAAGAAACTCAAAAACAGGGTATCGTATTTCATTTCATTTGATTTATTTATAGGAGGGTAACCCTTCAGCAAAGGCTGATTTACAAGGGGCCCTCCGTCAAAAATCTTACAACTTATGGAAACTACCTACGATTAAGATGATTTTAAAATTTTACTCCGAGACAGGGTATCATTTTTGGGAATTTTACTCCGGGACAGGGTGCCTTTTCTGCCTTTTGTCAACCAGATTGGTGGTAATGTGATAAATTTGCGCCACAAAAATTACTAGTTATTTATCATTCATCAATCATGTGAGGGGTGTGGAATTTTCCCAGAACGCTAATTAAAGATAACAAAAATGAAGCTTCTTAACGGCAATAATAAGATATGAAGCAGAGGAAACGGTAACGTTAAACGTTACTTGAACCACACAAACCTTCCAACGACGGAAAATGGGAAAGTGGGAGATTTGTATGCGTTATCCTATATTGAAGAGCCTGCAACCTTGCGATTTTGGGATTGGGAATTTTTGGATTTTTTGGCAGAAAGCAAATTGAATACAATCTGAGAATCAACGATTTGGTAAAATTGCCTCAAATAAAAACTCACACTTTGTGTCTAAATTCTGTTTCCTTCAAAGGCAGTATCCTTTGGAATGCTCTATGTGACGAAATCAAAATAGGTGAAAATGTGGCAGCTTTCAAAAAGAAAATCAAAATATGGAAGGGGGCAAATTGCAGCTGTAAATTATTTTGTGAATAGAACTTTATATTATACTTTATATTATGTGATTATCTTATCTTATTATATGTTTGTAACTATGTAAATAATTAATTAAAAAAAATGTTAAATGAAACCGCAACATTCATTAATTTGTCCGAGGTGGCTTAAAACAACAACAACATATTCGCACTTTATTGTGGTATAAACGGAACATTCAGTTGTAGTATAGCTGATTGGTTATCAAATACCACATATATGAAATGGCTCGCCTTGGGAGAATGGATCAAGAAATTCTTTTCTCTGCGATTGACCCAAACACTTTATGACCAACAGATTAGTTTATTTCATCCGTTAGCCATATTCGTAAGTCATTGGCTTCTTTTCGTAATGCTCTTTGCACACAAATTGCATTATAAGCGTTCTTTATAATAAATGTATAAAAGGGGCGTATAATTTTCCCTGTGGGTTGGATGCGACTTTTGCCAGTGTAGGCCTGTAGAATTATTGTTGTTTAACCTTAAGCTCGCAAATACAGTTGATTGGTTGTACTTTGCCTTTCTGAATGATAGATGTCACACCCCTAAGTGCACTCAATCAAATCAAAATAAATAGAGAAAGCAAAACATTATGGTGGGCTGCGTTGGAGGTGTGAAATCTATTCTTGAGGCTGTCAAATCGCTTCCTTTGTTTTACAAAACTCACCCTTGCTAGTAGCAGCTCAATGGGTAACTCCCCTAAAGCTATGATCGCGTCGCTCCTTTCATTTCAAGTGTATTTTGATCTGATTTATTTTTATCTTTTATCAGAGTGATGGTGCATCTGCGGTGTTAATGATGACAGAGGAGAAGGCACTAAAACTAGGATTTAAACCAAAAGCATATCTCAGGTATTTACCACCTTTAATCGCGTAATATTATGCCTATGAATTTAGTTCGATTTGAAATACTCGATACAGTCCAACACAGAAGGGTAGGGAGATATCAAGCATAAAGTGTAAAATGGCGTCTACAGCACCAAGGGTACGGTTATCACCTGTAATCGCATAGTATCACGATACAGGTCATAACATCACGCCTTTAAATTTGCTTCGATTTACAATATCCGATACAATCCAACGCAGAAGGGTTGGGAGATATCAAGCATGAAGTGTAAAATGGCGTCTACATCACCAAGGGTACAGTTATCACCTGTAATCGCACGATGTCACGATACAGGTCATAATATCACGCCTTTAAATTTGCTTCGATTTTTTCAATATCCAATACAATTCAACGCAGTGTTATCGCATAATATCACGATACAGGTCATAATATCACGCCTTTAAATTAGCTTCGATTTTCAATATCCGATACAATCCAACGCAGAAGGGTAGGGAGATATCAAGCATAAAATGTAAGATGGCGTCTACATCACCAAGGGTACAGTACAGTTATCACGTGTAATCGCATGATATAACGATACGGGTCATAATATCACGCCTTTGAATTTGCTTCGATTTTCAATATCCGATACAATTCAACTCAGTAAGCTTAGGAGATATCAACCACAATGGACACTTGCAGCGCCAAGGATACAGTTATCACCTTTAATCGCGTAATATAATGCCTATGAATTTGTTTGTATTTTAAACGCCCTACAAACTAGAGGCATAAAAATATTAGCTCAACAAGGGGGATCATCTGCCGACAGAGAGTCGCTCTATAACATAAGAGTACTGATGGTGACTGATGCCACAGTTAAGGTATTGTAGTGCAGCGGTGTAATCCTCTAACCCTTGCTGCGAGAACAGTGGAAACGGGGCTCAAGCCCCACATAAACACACCTGGGGTGTCATAGTTTTCACAGAAATTTTTCAAGAAAATATTGGGGCTTGCAAGAAAATCTCTAACATTTGAAATTGTACTTTGAACACTGAGAGTGAAATAGAAGAAAGATAAGTTTCACAAAAAACATTTCTTCCAGTGTTCTATTTTAGGTAAAATGTAAAAGATCTGTAAGTTGACTTTAATAAATGGCTTTCATGATGTGCGAAAGTTTAATTTGATTGGAAAAATTTGTTTTTAAGTCTAGTAAGAGCAAGACTAAGAAAAGTCCTCAGAAAATTTTTATTGACAGTGGGTGAAATTTGATTTGAACAGAGAATATATTATACAGTACAGACCTTGCCAAATGAAAATGACTTTCCTGCCTAAGAATTATTAAGAATTTCTAATGTCTCAAAAATTCTATGTTAAAAATTGTTTATAATCTGGCAATAGCACCAAAATCTTTACTCTAATGTGCTGAATTCTTCAAAATTTTCAACTTCACATGTTAATGTCCGCAAGGTCTGTACTACATTTTGATAGTATGCTGGAAGTTACATTCCAAAGATTTCTGGCCATAAAGACTTGGCATAAGGAGCCTAAAATAGCACTTTAGCTTGTATTTCTATTTACACCACATCCTGATTTAATTGCTTTTTTACCAATTCAAAATATATCAATACTTATGCTCATTCTTTCTTTGACAAATGCACAGCAACCCTGACTTGTGCCTTCATTTTGGTGAAAGTTGTTGAGTCATTAATGCATTGCTTTTAGCATGTGCATGAGAATACATATATTGTGCATTGAGCCCTGCATTTACTCTGCATATCAGCATTTACTCTGTGGCTGTATTACTTTTGTTTTCCCAGAAATTTTCTTGGGATATCTCAAATTCAGGGCTGCTTAAAAGTTGTTTTGTGCCTGGGAACAAATTTCCAATTGAAGTTTGCCTACTCAAAGAAAACAGAGGCTATGTCTTTTCAGCTATTGTATCAAAAAGGTGCCATGGTGTGGCATGCCTGTGTCATGTGTGCCATTACATTAGATGATGCAGCTCAAACTGTAATGTAACTTGAGTTGCTCAGTTTTATAAAGCCTCATAACGATAGCTTATACAAAATGAGTCATTTTGTATAAGCTATCCAAAGAAGAAATCAGACCAGCACTTCATGAAATTTCATGAAACTTATCCAAAGTTCAAAGCAAGCCTTAAGCTCCAGGTTGTTGAATAAACTTGATGACGAAGATGCTGTGCTTTAAAATTGCTTTCATGTTGACTTTTAGGCCTTGTGTCATCAAATCAATCAGAGCAGTGCTCATCTTAATCTTGATATAAAAGACATACTACCTCAGTTCATTGGATGAAAGAGCAAAGAACGTTCTTCTTACATTCTTTGGGGCAGTGGCAATGTCAAATATAGGTCTTCTCAGAAATATCTGATTTTATTTCAAAAATTAATGACCGCCATTTTTAACACGAAAATGAGACTTTTGGCGGGGTTTTTCTCCATTGAAATCGAGGCCACAAGTGTCATAGTAAGTGGTCTCTGACTCGATCAGCGCTTAACTACTTCTGCGATCCCAGTGGTGCTTGGGGCTAAAAACAGCAACTTCACTTTCAGCTTCGATTAGCTCACATTTAATTCATAGTTACTGCATAAACCCTTACCATTGCACCAAGCCCCAAGCCCCTTGCGATGAATCTAGTGGTAAACTATGCAAGTTCCACCCAGTGGTGCCACAGGAAGGGATGCATTGCTCTTATATCTAGAAAGGGATATTTGGCATACTTTGTTCCCTTCAATCTCGCAATATTAGGTTAATGAGGTCGTGAGTCTGGTGGAATGACAGGAGTAAAATGTTATTTCCAGGGTCGACATCATGGTGGGGAAAGAGATCATGAAAGAGAATCGTGAGAATAAGCTGCTGCCGCAATTCAAACTCAGAAACTTTCAGGACCAAATCTCAATTTCCGCAGTTTACTAAAAAAGACCACCTTCCCAATTTGGAGAATTAAGACATGAATCAAACTTTGAAATCAATTGAAAAACCTCTTCGTGGAATTTCTGCATGAAGTTTCTATGCTCCTGCAACGGAATCGTCATAGATAGGGCATACTTCCTACTAAGATGCATAGTTATATGCTTCAATATTTGTATTTCATTTTCAGGGAATTCACATTTGTTGCAATAGATCCCAAAGATCAACTTTTGCTTGGGTATGTGAACAATTTTTTGTCTTATTGGCCTAGACAAGATCTCTCTGTACATGGGCTGTAGTCTCATGTTTCCAAAAAAATTTACATCTAGATGAAACAAGGATTTCAACGAGATCTTCATCAAAAGAAAAGCGCTGATGTAATGAATAGATAAAAAGTAATAGGAAATGTTGGGGAGACCAAGAACCCATGACGGTAACTGCATCTGCAATGCAATGTTGCTTTTCTTTCAGAACATCGGCTTTAATAGATTCATTGTTTTCAGACGAATTTTCCTCCTTTGAGAAACCAAAAAGCTGTACTTTTCAATTGCACAACTTGGAATCCAATTTCTGTCCTTGCGTACTTCAGATCTAAGCCTTCAAAGTAAAACTCATTTTAGTTGCTAGTTTTTAAAGGAAAAAGGTGGTTCTCGGGGATTTGATTGAAGAAGAAAGTTTTGATGTTGGCCTTTTAAATATGATATAAAAGCTAGCATGTTGGAACAATACTTGGTTTGATACAAGATGACATTCTGGCTTGCCATTCCGTCCTGGTTTCGTGAAGTCTTTGTTATCAAACAATCGTATTTCTCATGCTGCATATCATGCCCGTGGCACCGGCCTGGAGACAAAAAGCTATTTCATCCTTTTTTCCACCCGTCATATTTTTCAATAATGTGTTTCTGTTATCAAACAAACTTATTTTTTGGTACTGCATCTTATGTCAACGGCACCTACCTGGAGACAAAATGCTACTTGTTATTCGTTTCTTCCAGCGGTTAATTTTTTCAGTGATGTGTTTCTGTTTTTAGCCCAACATATGCAGTTCCAGACGTTCTTAGCAAATCAGGATTGAAATTATCAGACATTGATGTTTTTGAAATCCATGAAGCCTTCGCTGTAAGTTTTTCGCATTTGTTTTATTTTATAAAGATTTCTCGCATCGTTGGTAAAGCTATATGTTTACAGTTGAAAGAAAGAATTTTCGTTGATGGATTTGGCACTTTTGGTAAAGACTAGACGATTGAATTTTGTGCCTGTCTTTACTTAACAGTCCAACATACAACAGCAATAAGAGAACAAACTTCATTCACTATGTTGAAAATCATACTGTATCAACCAGTTTATGAAGTCAGAAATGATTCATTAACCGTTGATCGTAGTACTCTCACCTCTATTACCTCACCTTGAAGCGCACTCCAGATAAAGGCCTTGTTGTGCTGATATCTGGATACATGTGCACTGCACCGGTATTTTATCACTGTTGAAACAGAATTTATAAGTGGAAGGACGAACTGTGATACAGATTTCTCAGCGATACAGATTTCGTTTCTTTTTGACGCACATTTCTGTATTCTAGAACAACTTTTTCTACTTTGTTCATCCATTCCCTTGGCTCTCTCGTGTAATCAATTACATATTAGCTAGGTGTGTTGCAAGTAACAAATAAGATTATCTGTAACAAAACATGATAGTATGCTCTATTATTTCAAACACATTTGAACATGTTCTTACACTATCCACGTGTCACAGTGCTTTGAAAAACAAACATTTCTTTGCAAGGACATACACCTCATTCTCTCGTGTTTTTCCGATTCGATTTCGAAAATCCCCAAAATCGTAGAACTGATTTTTCAAATATTTGCAGGGTCAAATATTGGCAAACTTGAAAGCAATGGACTCCGATTGGTTTGCACAAAATTGCATGGGACGCAAAGAGAAGGTAAGGCATCTAAGCTGAAACGTGGACATATTTAAAAAGCATGAATGTACGTATGAATGTAAAAAGCACACGGAATGTGAAGGCTGTAATTTCCGTCCGCTCGGAATATTCGACTGAGTGAAAATCAACCTTAATATGGCCTTGGGAACTTTTTACAGGATGTCCCAAAGAATTGTGCCATGTTCGTATCGCTACTGTGGAGGAGTTGTAGTTGTACTTGTCTCTGTTTTTACACAGTTGCGTAGGCCAGGCTCCAACTTAGAGTTTGAGACCTTGTTTGAGTCAATCTGACAAGATGGTACAACAAAAGCAAAATATGTGGTTGCTTCAAAAACAGCACTTCCATTGTTCTCCAGCTTTGCCAAAATTGACTAAATTTTCAAAGAAAGAGTTCTAGCGTTGTATCTAATTTGTTCTGCATTTTTAAATGGTTAATTATAGTATTGTTTTAATATAGTGAACGGTTGAAGAAGATGCAACAACATAAGATAGCACGCGTCAAATAGAGGTTTATCTTTGAAAATTAATCAGTTGCTCTGAAGATGCCCTAGTGGGCGTCTGGTTTCAGCTTTCGCAAAACTTGAACCTCAAAAGCTTGTAACTCCGTAAATTCTTAGCAGATTTACAAGGTTCTGGCGTAAAAAATTAATTCAAAATCTTAGGAAAAGGGCCATCAAACCAGGAGCCTGTACATTTTATCGTTGCTTTTTAATATTTAATCAAACGTCGAACAATAGTTAGCACTGGAAGAAAAATAAATGCGCAAAAAGATCAATTTGGCGCCTGTTTTCATATGTTGTCGCATCTTCTTCTATCAGAGTTTAATTGACTCTGCTTCAATCGTACACTATGTAATTTTGTTTTAATGCAGATAAAATTTGAATATGACGTTAGAGCTCTTCTTTCAAACATCGCTTGATTTTGACGTCACTGGAGAAAAAGGAAGTCTGTTTTGCAGCATCCACTTATTTCGTCTTCCTCTCTAATACATCAATGTTCAGATTGACTCAAACGAGGTTTCAAATTTTAAATGTTGGAAATATCGAAGACAAATTCGAAAAATCAACTAAATTTACTGTAGAACATGTCACTAGATGTTTAACTAGAGCGCAGACGAAAGAATTTTTAAGAGGAAGGGTTGACGAAAGTTCAGTGTGGCCTAATGAAAACATTGTGAGCATATGGTAAGTTGTGTTTTGCGTTGGAAATATCCAAGAAAAATTTGAGAAATCACCCAAATTCCACGAACACATGTCCCTAGATGTTTTAATTCTCCGAACGGCAGATGTTTTAGAGACTCTAGTGAGGGTTTTACCGTTTAAGTGCTACAAAAGTGCAGATGATGCGGAGATGAAGGAAATATTCGCAAGGAAAGTCAATGAAAACGTAATGCGGCCTAACGTAAACATTGCAAGTGATTTGAGGAGGCCAGAAAAGGGGGAGAGAAAGGGCTAAACTCTTTCTCTAAAATTAGACCAAAATCTAAACTTTGAGTTTATTATCTTGTGTAGAGACGGAGCCATTGGGATTTTGACGTTTTTGATTTTTTGGCTTCCAACAGCAATCGTATGAAAGGAGAACTTTCCCCCTTTACGTACTGAACGCGATAAAAATCACTGAAGTCAAATCGCTGCAATTCGGCTATGGTTACATTAAGCACATAAAATTGAGTATATTGCTTATTGCAAAGAGGAAAATCCGAAAATATACCATAATTCTCAATTTTTTATGGTTTTGAGAAAGTCAAAATGCTGTTTTTTTAACTCTGGCATCATTTATACGCTTGAAGTGTGCTGTTCCAAACCCGTGATCTTCCTCGCTGTAAAATGTTTCCACGTTTGCGTCAGTCCCTGTTTTCAGAATTTTTTCCGACTGAGATAGAGTTATTATAGATATAGATGTAAAGTTCAGGATTCCTTTTTTGTAATGGTAATGGATTCAGTAAACGGCATGTGAATCAGCCGAAAACAATCACCTCCTTGCCTCCTTTTTCGCTCGCAATGTTTTCATTAGGCCACACTGCACTTTCGTCATTGAGGCCAGACCTATGCAATTGTGTAAAAACCGAGAAAATCAAAGCTACAGCTCCTCCACAGCAGCCATATAGATGGGCACAATTTTTAGGACACCTTATTTCCTGTATAGTGTACGGAAAACCCTGCACAAAGTACAATGACCTTTAGTTGGTGTTACCAAGGTGCTGAAGAAGAGAGTGTAATATTAGGTTCATAGAGATCAATTGATCCCAGAAGTCGTAGCTTTCCACGACGAAAAACATATTTGCTTGTTTTTGAAGCTCAAAGGTAAAAACAGCTCCAGGCAAAAAGCTAGTGTCCAAATTCGTCAGTTTTATTTCAATTTTCTGTTCGATTCATTAAATATTTTGCACGTGATAGAGCTGCGCCTCCGGTGGATTAACAATGATATTTTGTTGCTTCTTTTTGTGCCGAGAAAATTTGTTTTATCCATGTTTTTAGTGCGTTGCAATTGACTATTGAATTTACTTCATCTTTTTAAGTTCTGAATATGACACAAAAATGATACCGAGTGAGCCAGAAAATATGTGGAGCTTTTAACAAGCCATATTTTGGTGTAAAACAAGTCAGATCAGGTTTTTGAAGTTTAGTATTGCGGGACGAAGATTTGATTACATATATAAATTTAGTTGGTTAAGATCGGTTATATTTTTTCCGTAATTATGTACGATTTTGTGTTATGGCTATTAAGGTTACTGTAACCGTTCAGGCGGCGATTAAGAAACTCCGTTTACCACGGCCGTTCGTCAAAATATAGCAAATAAACTTATGCATCATTCGACGCAGAATTAAACGAAGAATATCATAAAAATATATTCAGTTGATTCGATCAAATCACGAATGACTTATTCCAGATTTAAAACAAAATCGACTACCCTTGCGAAAAAATCTTTGTGTACCCCAATGATAATCGTTGGACCACGACTATCTATTTACCAAAGACTTAAGGCCCTGAACTGCAAAACCGTGTCACGAATTTTTGATAAAAGGTTTTTTCTTGAAATGATATCATTTTAAATAAAAGCAAATGTCCTAAATGTCTTTTTTAACTTTCAGACCCTTGTAAAAATCGGACCATTGGATCTATCACAAATCGCTGACACGGTTTCGTAGTTATATGCTTTGTGACCCTGT
Source organism: Aurelia coerulea (assembly GCA_039566865.1). NCBI lineage: Eukaryota > Metazoa > Cnidaria > Scyphozoa > Semaeostomeae > Ulmaridae > Aurelia > Aurelia coerulea. The sequence continues at coordinate 10,306,626 of CM076963.1, forward strand.
GTGCCAAGTTTCAAGCGATTCGATTGGCCTGTTGGGTACACAAAGATTTTTTATTACCCACCAGTACTCCGGAATCCTGTTTCGAGAAATCAGGCTTTTATCAAAATGAAGCAAAAATTGCGGGAAATACGATTATGCATGAAAGGTCAAGCAATTAGGCTTAAGCGCGGTATTGGTAAAGCATTATATCAATAACATAGCAGCACGGGATGTCACGAACATAGCTGCAAGGTCAAGTGAGTTTACTTTAATCCCCTAATGTATATTCCCGCAACTTTTGAGAAACATGATTGCTCCTTTTAAAATGCTCAGATTTATAAGTGATTGTGACAATTTCTGGAAATGAGTTGGTTTAAACAGTCCTCAAATACTTGTACCATCAGATTATGACAAAAACGAAAAATGGAAAATTTGTCGTCTGAACAGTTACAGTAACCTTAAGGTGGAGAGGTATTATTTTTATCAGAACTTTCTGCTTCTTAGCAATGCAAGTTAGATATATATGTACATATAGCTACAGGGACTATTCATTGCAACAAGCAGTAGTTGTTCCTTTTGTGCCGCAACACATCGCAGACAGTTTCATTTCTATGATGGAGAAACAGTATGTTTGTCGTGTTTTAGAAGTTCACGCGTGCGTGAACATTAATCTAATTGAAGGCCTATTGTAGAAATATTGTGAACCAAGATTTTGTTAAAATTGCTCGTAATTGTGGAACTGAAAGACCGATTTAGGCCAAATGAATTATCGTCGGTAAGCTAGTTTTTTTCTTGTTCAATAAAAGATAGTGAATATAGAAATAGTGAATTGCATCAACTGAACTTGGCAGACGCCCCACGTTCATTACTCGCACGGTGTATTTATGTACCATTTCTAGACTCGCGATTTGAGCCCTTCCACTTTCGCGCATTGACTTGAACTGAATCGAAGTGATGTTTTTGTTGTCGCTTCAGTAGTTGTAGCTGTATATCAAGGAGCAAAACTACGACATGTGATAAGTTTATATCATTTCTTCATAGGTTGGGGCGATCCCAATGGATAAGCTAAACTTATGGGGTGGCAGTTTATCAATTGGTCATCCATTTGGTGCAACTGGTTGTCGCTTAGTTACAACTGCAGCAAACAGACTTATTAAAGAAGACAAGAAATATGGTTTAGTCGCAGCATGTGCAGCCGGTGGACATGTAAGTTTTTCTTTGTCGATTTTGGCCACGATGAGTTCCAAAAATGTTAGCCGTTCTGTTTCAGTCTCTACCGGGTGAGTCAAAAAAAGGCCCGGCGTTTGAAAAATGCTGATCCCTGAATATAAAAGCAATAATATTGAAAACTGTCTTGTTTTATTGCCAATATGTTTGCTTAGGTTCAGTAATTTAACCGGCTTTAATGGGCAATTTCTTCCCGTGGATATGGGAGATTTTCTGCAAAAAGCCCCGTTCGAAAACCTGCAAGAACGAGTAAACACGACGAGCAGAATTTCCTTTGTTTTCCTTCCTAGCAATAATGACACTTACATGCATTCATGTATTTTGTCCCCATGGGAGAACGTAATCCCCCTGAATAAGTTATTCATACAAGAGGGAGACATTTTCATTCCCCCAAGAGGACAGCACTTGCACTTGCAAGAGAATCAGCCGTATTGTCGAAATCGTAATCAATTGCTTTCTTGGGGTAGAAAATATGATATTTCCATATTTTTGGAAGAAATAAGTTGTTGTTTAAAGCAAGTGGAGATGATCTTTGTCAACTTTTAAAAGATTCAGTTTAAAATTTTAAGATTAGTACTTAAGTATTGCAATTGCTTCCTTCGTTATCTTTTCATGTCAAATATTAAATTGGAAGTGCAACGATTTCTGGTATATTTTCAGAAATAAATAAAAAATTCACATGTTGTAAGATTACAGATATATTGGTAGGTTTTTAGAAGTAGCTTTATTGTGGATTCACCCCATCTACCAACATTTGTGAAGAACACAATGGGCTCGTTCCAGAAACCATATAGATTATAGAGATAAGAGGTTTGTTTACGGTTACGTGACCCAGCCCTTTTAAATGATTGTTACAATTGTCCCATCCCTGCATTTCTAAATCGTTCCCGCTCTCCTCTTCTTTGTCTTGAACGTGAATTTAAAAGTAAGTTTTCTTTTTTAGGGTCATGGCATGATCGTTGAGCGTTATCCATCAAAGTGACTTAAGAACTCTGATTCATGGACTCTGGCCTGTACAAATCTGTAAGTGAAATTAAACTCGAATGTCTTGACAACAAACATTGCAGCGTCCTTGTATGTATATTGCTATTTTGTCATTATTAGACTGGAAATGTGACACTAGTTTTGACATCCCAGAACAAACTTGGTATTGTACCCCATGTTTAGCTTTGACAGATATTTGTAACTAGGAATACGCATGAAATTTAAACAACAGAAATTCAATTCATTTCCTCTTCTTTCTGTTCTCGAAATTGATCTTTCATTGACCTTCACTGTGCAGGAATGGCTCAGTGGTAGCACGCTTGACTACCAATCCGAGGGTTGATGGTTCGAGTCCCCACCCTGTCCAACCTACTACTACATAGAGTGAGGAGAGATGCCAACTCTCTGTAATTCCAGGCAAAAGGAATCACGAGGTGTGGTCACATCGAGAGGAAGGACCAGGACACTGCTTCGATAAGCTGAGCTTCTCAGTGTCCTAAAAACTGCCTTCGGATGCTAGACGGAATTATAGAACCTTCATTGCCCATTTTACTGTTGGTGCAAAGATTTTTCGTGGGACGGTTGCGTGAAGGTGAAGATGAATTTGCTTGTTTTTAGTGCCAAGCGCTGGGATCGCAGAAGTAGAGAAAACCTAATCGAGTCCGCGACCCCTTACCATGACGCTCAGGTGGTGGGGCTCTGCCGGGTATCGAGCCCTGTCCACCTGACTGTTCTGGCTGCAACGTCACCTTCAAATGGTATGTCCCTAAGGAGCGGTCATTTTGAATCCTTTGTGCCTGGGCTGAGGATAGTTTTCGCACAATTAAACAACATTTCATACCCCATCTTGAATACAGAAAAAAGTTTTTATACGCCATGACCTTTCAAAAAGATCGTTTGGTACCCCCATCTAGAACTCTTTGAAGACGTATAGAATATATATGCACGCATATTTTTCCCAGGTGATTTTCATACCAATCCATTTTCGTAACTGCAGTGATATCATTTGAGAGCTATGATTGGGTCTGCAAAAAATATTGAAAATAGACAGACAGGCAGACAGACAGACAGAATTGGTTGCAAATTGAGCAAGAGGGTAATGCTGCTTCGTAGTAACTGTATTCGCTCTTGCGAGCATTGATGATGAAGAATGATACACCGCGCTGTTCAGTGAAACATACGTGGTAAAGATTGTGTTGAAGTGCCCCCCCCCCCCACCCCTTTCCGGGAAAGTGTCCCAAGTCGGGGAAAATTAAGTCTAAAGTACTGATCGTAGTTTTTTCAAAGCTTTAGAAAAAGTTGATGTGTCAAAATGCGATTTGCCCCAAACCACGTGGAACATGTTTGTTATAGGGCTTGTTTCAACTAGCATGCCTTGTGCGTTCCATCTCTTTGTTGTCCTTTGTTGTCACCATTTTATGGCCCATGAAATTAGCGAAAACAAAGGCCAACCAAAAGATGGCACGTGCAAAGTATGGTGGTCGAAATAGACCCTTAAAGAAAACAAGTAAACGTCCAAACTTATCTGCTGCAGAAATTGGTCTAATAAAATGAAAAAATTAAATCCCTGTGTTATCTGTGCGCATTTTAAAACACCACGTTTTGTAAGAATTGAAGAAATAAGTTTGAAGCAGTGAATTTTCCTGAGTCATATTTTAGTCACGCTCAAAGCATAAACCATTATTTCAAACCACAATGAGGTGCTAAGAATGTCAAAAATATTTAGGGTCTTTACAGATAATAGAATGAAGATTAACTGCCACCGATCAACATTGGGCATAGCAAAGACAATTTGACCAATGAAAACAAAATTGAGTAGTATATCCCCATTTATTTCAAGTTAGAAGCTTCGAAACTTCTTTGAACCGGACACTTGTTTATTTTCTCCAAATCACCTTTTTCGTATTTTGCAAACAATATTTGCTCGCTTGGCCAGAGCTAAAGGCTCGTATTCTGTCACGCTAGAGCCTTGTTTTGGCAACCTGATAACATCTTAGATTTGCTTGAGAAGCAAAGTTTTTGTCCATTTGACCACATCGCAAAACATTGCTTAACAAACATCTTCTGCTTATGACAAGGAGAATTTTTTATAAAATCTTTTCGAAAACATTGCCTGGCAAATGCTGTTTAATTATTCTTTGGAGGCAACGTTTGGCAACGTGCTGCCAAGCGAGAAAATGTTGCTTGGCAAGAAAATCTAAAATTAATATACGTGATATAAAAGCAATAATAATAATAGCAAACGTGAAATAATAGCAAACGTGATTTAGCCCTGTCCAAACAAGCAAGCACTGTTTGCCAAACATGGGAGATCAGCTTGCGAAGCAAAGCTTTTGTCCGTTTGACCACGTCACAAAACAGTGTGCTTAACAAACAATTGTTTTCATCGTGACAAGCTGAAAATGTTGCTGGACTTTTCCAAAACTTCGCCAAACAAGCGTAGTTAAAAGAAAAAGTTCCTTGGTAAGACAGTCTGAAATGTTTTACTCATCGTGGGCCTTAGAGTTTTATTTGGGCCAATTTGCATCATGCGTGAATTCACCTTTAAAAGTATCAGACGAAAGCAACCGTGCCAGACGTTTGGCACCGACCGCTGGATATTAACGAGGTCATTTATCGATGTGAAATCGCAAATTTATTCATGCAACGAGTTGACTTAATACTCCAGCTTAATCCATCTTATTGGTTGTAATCGAGACTCCTAAACCTTGTCAGGTGTAATGTCTGTAGTGACCCAGAAATTTGACATCAAGTTGAAATCGATTCTCTTGGATTATAAAAAATCTACTAGATTATCTGGAATTTCATAGAGATTTACAGCTTAAACTGTGCAAGAGTTGGTTTGAAGCAGACCCCCGTGCCCCTGTGAAAATCGATGAAATCAAGACTGATTCTTGGGTTATGGGTAAGGTTGATGAATGCGTAGCTTAAGTAACAGACGTAGTGGGTTGCACTCCCGCCTTTTGTGAAGTATGTTGTGGTGAGTTTGTGACATATGGCTATCACCTGAGGACGTAGCACCACTCGTCCAGCACGCTCTTTATGGTGTGCTGTTAAAGGCGCACATGGATGGATCACGTGATTGAATTTCAACGTATTTCCCCGCTCTTTGCTTGCAATTGTAATGGGCCTAGCCATTTTGCCAAAACTACGGACTGTCAATCAACCAATCTAAATCTTTATTGATGTGGGGACCAACGAAAAAGTATGTACAATTAAATCAAAATACAATATATAAAATTACAGTCTATTCATTAAAACTATACTATGTATACTATACTATACTGGGTGCACCAAAAAGAAACATTCACCCACGACAGCCCACGACAGCCCACGACAGCCCACGACAGCCCACGACAGCCCACGACAGCCCACAACAGCCCACGACAGCCCACGACAGCCCACGACAGCCCACGACAGCCCACGACAGCCCACGACAGCCCACGACAGCCCACAACAGCCCACGACAAATTGCACACGGGAACAGCCCCGAAGACCTACGACCCAATCCCCAGCCAAGATCCCGAATCAGATGCCACCAAGTACCAACTAGCATCTAACTCAGGACCCTAGCCAAAGACCAAGCCACAGATCCCCGAAAACGCCCTGTCTTGTTGTGACTTGGTCGATCATAGCTGTTTTCATCACCGCTTCGACCATAGCTTTGCTTTGGTGTCCTCTACCTAAATTATTGAATCTCCATGCAATATTTGAATACTCATTTCGCATGTGATCCATCCGTGTACATTGCGAGCAGTGGATATAGTTGGGTGTGAAGTCGCAGAGTTGGAAGTCCGTTGAAGTTGTTGTCTCTGAATTATTGCCGTGTATCCTTTGCAACTATTGGTCCCCAGAAGGCGACAGTGTCAAGAAAGTCATCTGGATAAATTCTAAGCGCTCTGAAATTTGCTAAAACCTTCAGAATGGCGATATTTTTCCGTAGAGAGATTGTAAAATTCCAGGATATATCCGAGTGTCATGTCATTTTTAATTAAGACCAATAAGTTAAGAAGGACTGCTTTTCAAGGGGCTGTGCCAGGCTTTAGTGGGGGTCGAATGCCAGAGGTCAGATGCCAAATGTTGAACGCCAAGGTTCGGATGCCAGAGGTTGGAGTCATGGGTCATGTGCCTACGCAAAGGGCCAGTATGACAACAGTCGAATGGATGGAGTAATATTGAAGAAAGCAGTCAGCAATATCGTGTAATATATGGTCGGTATATAAACAAAACTATTCTATTATATTCTGATCTTTTCTACTATTACCATCTGTCATACTTACAATGATACAATTCTGAGTAAAAATGTTTCAATAAGCATTGAAACTTTAAATTGAATATGCTACATTTTCATTTTCTTTATGTACATTTGAATACATTTTGGATTTCACGATACAAGAATATACAGTATTTGAAAGTTTCAATGTGACCAAAAACGGGAACACTGTGTGATACATCCGAGGTTTGACGTGGCAATCGACGAAATGTTTCACCTGGCCACACAATTAGATCTCATTTCTCAAACGTTGCTGATAATATTTTAAAAGTTTCAAAAGCATTCTAACAAAATGTGTGAGTAAAAAATGTGTCTCTTTGACCATTGTATCAACATGAATCTAACGATGAAATTATGCAAATTATACAAAAGGACTGATATTTTGTCCAAGGCCCAAGGGACTGGTTCTGTACATTTGTCTCCTTGGAGACTTAAAATCGCATATTACTCAGGTAAAAACTTCTGTTTTGCAAAGTAGGCACGCAGCGCAGTTGAATACCTGAGTTATGATACATACAAAATCTAACTGGCTCTTAACTTGCAACAATTTTCCTAGCAGGCGTTGTCGTGCTTTGCTTTCAACATTTTTGAAGTCGAATTAACGATAGGTTTTTCAAGCGAAGTTAGCCTATAATATTTGAAATAGATAAGCAGGTGGCTAGGTAAAGTTGAGGAAGAATATTTTCCAAATGATTAGAGCCATGTCATGTCTAAGATGACTTTTCAGTTGCCTCCACCTACCGGGTGTCCCAAAAAAGTACTTCTGTTTGAAAATGTACCAAAATTTGGTTAAATGAGCAATTTTTAAATGCTTTTTTGGCAAGTAGATCGAAGACCAAATTATTTTGCCAGGTACAGCTGATCTGGTGATTCGTTTTCAAATTAGCAAATTTCGTACTTTTAAATGATGCCTGGTTTTGAAGTATACAGTAAAAACCTGCATATAAGAACCACCCACTTATAAGAACCTAAGGCCTAAATGTTCTAATTGCACCCCATTACATAAGAACCTATTCATCCTGAAATTCATGGAAGGTTCTTATCTTTAAAAAAGTTAATATAAACTGCTGGTTGGTAATATGTGATAAAATGTTTTAAGAAATTTAGCCAAATACTTAAGTAGATACAAAGCATATGTAAAAAATTCCTTGTATGAATGGATTTGATACAGATTAGGCTAGGTAGATAAAGTTGTTCTTTATAAAATTGTGCCATGATATTGAGTATGTGAAAACCTCGTTTTCTTATATTTGGCCTAAATTCCCGAAGATCTGTAATTAATTCTTTTGATAAGAACCTATGTAAGAACCTTGCATCCTGTTTTCAAGAATAGTATCATATGCATAAGAACCTAAAGAGGGTGATTTCAAAATGTAAGGTTCTTATATGCGGGTTTTTACTGTACTGCAAAAAGCACTGATGGTTACAAGATTAATTTCTTTATGTACAGGATGTCTCAGAAAGATTGTTCGACGTTTGATTAAATATCAAAAAGCAACGATAAAATGTACAGGCTCCTGGTTTGATGGCCCTTTTCCTAAGATTTTGAATTAATTCTTTACGCCAAAATCTTGTGAATCTGCTAAGAATTCACGGAGTTACAAGCTTTTGAAGTTCAAGTTTTTGCGAAAGCTGAAACCAGACACCCATTACTGACTTGTTTTTCAAAAAGACGTCCAAAAATGGAGGTAAAAGAAGACTGGCCAATGTTTTACCTATTTTTCATATCAGAGCAAACCAAATAGGACTTCAATTTAGTTCTCGTAACCGTTGCCAAAATTTACTTAAGATTGCCAGGCGCGGTCTGGCCCGGGGGGCAAAGAGGCGATCGCCCCCCGGGCCCTCTGACATGTAAAATTAAAAAAAAATTACGGGCCTTTTTCGCAAAAGTTGGAAGAGAAAATTATATAATTTGAATTAATGTGGAAGTTCATTATCACGTAGAAATGAAACAATGGTGACTACAGATAAGTTCTTAATCTCTGTAGACAGTTTCAGAGTACTATTTCTCTGAAACTTGTCTTTCTGCTAAATTTGAATTGGTCTATGAAATGAGAAAATTCAAAAGTGTTCTCTAATTAGCAGATGTCAGTCATTGTAGGACCCCGAATATGACTGCGTAATACTTGCGGGTTACGTCCGTCTCATTCAATTAATAACAAACATTTTCAGGGAGTTCATTGCATGGAGTTCCCCTGCCCCCTCTCTGTCCCATGAACCTGTGAGGACCTGCGACCATAAGAGCTTAAATATACAGTGATTCCTCCTGCTCCCCCATGATTCCCATGACCTCCGTATAGGTTTTATATAGAGCCCCCATTGCACCATCAGCAAGGCATCTTTTAGGGAAATTTGACTAGTGGGCCAGACTAACCACGAGGGCCCAATTCCCGGGGCAAAAAGAGATACGGGGTGTACAAGCCAGACCCAAAACTCGTAGACCAAAAGAAGTTTGTGAAGACCCAGACCAAAACTCTTAGGCTTGACGCAGTCCCAGAATGTTGAAAGCAGTTTTGTGATAGACCCGACATGTTACATGATTAGACCCAAAACGTCAAAATAGACTAAATTAGCATGTTCTCAGTCAATCACAAAACTATCAAGGTTTTCCTTGTCGCTAATGAGCTAATGGCAAGCATGATATCGGGAGATGCATTCTAAGCCAAAGTAAAGAATCTTTCTTCATAAATTTTCCTCGTGCTCTGATTCATTGGATAACTTTCATAAAACTATCAAAGTTTTCTTGTCGCTAATGGCAAGCATGATATTGGGTGATGCATTCTAAGCCAAAGTAAAGGGCGTGGCCCCAAAAATTTTCCTGGGGGCTTGGCCCCCAGCAGCCCCCTCATTTCAATGCCCTCCCATTAAATTTAACAGTGCCATGCCGCTGCAAAAAGAGATTTGTCATAGCTGCGCTAGCATCTAGTTTCTTGTTTCAGCAACCCCCAATGCGAATTTCGTTCCGACGGGCCTGGTGAATTCAATTTAGAGATCAGTGGCGGATTTGGGGGGGGGGTAAGTGGGGGCAAATGCCCCCCTTCACGATGAAAACTCAGCTTGGCACCCCTATTTTGGCGAGAAAAGCGCCCCTCATCCTGACTCTAACGCATAATTGTCTAACTGTTTCGATTTAAATATGGGGGAAACAGATAAATCAAGGCCTTATTTAGTAATGAATCAAAGAATTTTCTTTAAAAAACGTCCAAAAAATTTTCGCGCGCCTTCAGCGCTTATTTTCTATCATATTCTTGGCGCCCTCTTTGCAAGTTGCCCCCCCCCCCCCTTCAACTTCGGGCTGGATCCGCCCCCGTTAGAGATTGCAGATACTACGATAAGAAGTGTGCAATGAAGAGCGTTGAGAGCGACTAGTTTCATTACTCTTATTTGCCACTCTGGCTTTTATTAACGTTTCCAAAGAAATTGTATTTTGGAGCCATGAAGAACCATGAAGAACCATGATGGTATATTAGGATCTAAGTTAACTTAAAGTATGTAAACAACGTTTGATTGAGATAAAGTACGAAACGTGCAGAATGTTTTTTCTCAAATAAAAGTTGCTCTTCGTACTCTTCGGCATATCAATAGACAATGGCATGGCATATATATTAATCAATAACTAATATCGACAATGTATCGACTTAGAGTGTTTAAGGTGATTTCTTTAGTGGGTATAGAAGATTGCAAGTATCCAAAAATATGGAAACAAATAATCGATGAGAGACGGAGCTATTCCAAATTGTGCTCAACAGGAGTTCTCCAAGCATCCATAACCTCGATTCTATGTTAGAGAAAGCTAGTTTATCGAAAATGCTTTTTATATTCCATTTGATTTGCTTTGAATAAACGAGATTCTACTTCAAAGAAATATTCAATTTAGGGGCGTCTGGTTTCAGCTTTCGCACAAACTTTAACTTCAAAAGCTCGTAGCTCCGTGAATACTTAGCGGGTTCAGCAATATGGTTATCTTACCATGGAGCCCATTCATTATTTCGTTATTTTTCAATATTTAATCAACATCGAACAATATTTTGGGGCACCCTGTAGAACAACTTTCTGCACAACAGAAGCCAATATATGTGCTTTCTATGGGTGATGTGCTTTTTGCTAGAGATTGAACTACAGCTATACTTTCAAAATACCTTTAAATCGTAGAATTTAACTTGTTCCTCGTATGTCCAGCTTTATGTGCTCTCAAATTGACTGAATATTTAAAAACGAGTGAGCAGACATCACATATTAAAAGATCTTCCAATGAGCGTACATTCTTTTGGCTTCCCGACTTGAACAAGGTCCCACCATGAACTGTCATTACATGTGTCTTTAGGTTGCTTTGGTATTTAAACTGTTTCTCGCATTCATGACATGTAAAATTACTTTCTTCGCTAAAACTTCTCTCCTTCTTCAAATTAAATGGATTCTGCGATAAAGTCCGACATAAAATCCCTCGTGGCTCCGACTTTTGACTCTTCTTCACCGGACTCGCACTACTAGTCGTTCCGCATTTTGGACTGGGCGTCCGATTCCTATAGCAATTGTTTCTGTTGTGATCCACCTGTCCTTTTTGTCGTAACGACACCGGGTAAACGTTACCGTCATAGCTGCCAATACTAGTCATACTATCCGACAAATCGTCTTCAAATCTAACCGACTTCCTTTCTGTAGATGAAGATCGTTTCGGACTTTCGTCAGAACTCGTCCAACTTTGGTCACTCTCTACGATCGGTGAGCATATCTTCATATCATCAGGTGTGAAATCGTCCTCTTTAATGCTATCATATTTCTCATGCATTTCAATGAGCTTGTATTTATCTTGGTCTGCGAAAATCCTCGGTTCTTTTTCTTGCTCCGATATTAGTATGAGTTTGGATAATTTCTCCTCCATTTGATGCTGCAGTTTTTGATCTCTTGTTTTGCGAGTCTTCTCTGTCTTTCCATCCTCTGAAACTCCTTGAACCGATTTTCCGTCAATACTCGCTCTATCTCGTTGCTTATATGCAGGACTCATAATTTTATCGTGTTTGTTTGGTAGTAAAACAAATAGCTCCGTCTTGCTTCGCGATTTTCTTAAAAACATCACTCCTCGCTCGTCAACAATATGAATTTTCCCATAACCGTGATAAAATCTTTCCTGTTCCACCAAGATCGTTTCTATTCCAACACTGTCTTTCCTCGGTTTCTCGCAGCTTTTCTGTCCTCTGTATCAGTAGGCTAGAATGAAGAAAAATATTTTGTTATTGCCGATATATAGCCTATCATGATCGCTGTCTAAATACTTGTTAATCTGTGGTGTGACACTTTGGTCTTCCTGGCATAAATCAAAAACTCAATTCAACTTTACCACGAATCTCTGTCACGCAAAATCTACTAAGCTTCCTGGGACTTTGTGAAGAGAAAGTCCTGCCAAAGAGTCTTGAGAGAGCACGTCATCAACCCATTTCCCGCTATATGACGCGGCACGTAACATCAAAAGACGTCATGCCTCAGCACAGAAAAGTCGCGTTTTTGAATTTTTGTGCCTCTTTGGAGCAAAACTGTTGGTGCACAGTTACGAAAAGACGCAACTTCAAAACGAAAAATGTTTATTGGTCGATCGTGTTTCATAAGTAAGCCATTTGCTGTACATCTGTACACAAGTGACGTCACTTGCGTAACAAAAAGCCGTCCTATCGACGTATGAGAAGTAAAGCGTTTGTTTTCATTGGTTGATATATTCCGATAAATCCTTCATTTGCGGCCGTCACAACGTTGTACTTGTTACATTTAGTAACAGAAGCATTGATTGTTTCTAACGGTAACCGATATTGCTTTTGTATAAAATGTAAACATTAGTAGCAAAGATCGGAGTAAAAGGTGCTGCTAATGACAACGAATCTTTTGCCTTTCAATCGTTGCGAAAAATGAACTGCGCTAAATTTTTATCTTTTGTCATTGTAATCAAATAAAAGGCAGCATCGCTCCGCCAACCAACGCTATTGCTAATGCCTTGCTTCAAAGCTTCAATCTGCTTTTCATACCACTTAGCAACCTTTCTCGAGTTTCGAAGAGAGTACATGGACTATAATCTACTTTGCATGGTTTGTTTGCAGCTTTTTGCTTTTTAGCCGTTAAAACTAAGAGAAAGTATTTTTAGATCCCATTGTTTTATAATCCGTTTTAGTAGCATAAAAACAGGTTTTTATGCTACAGAGAAAATTCAGTAATCAAATCCTTTGAAATCCTCATTGGAAATCATACGAATAAAACGTGTTAGCTGGAAATAAGATACTTGTTTAAAAAGGATGGTTCAGAATCAGGTTTTTCAAGCTTTTATTTCTTGATCTTTAACCCACGACAGAACCTTCTGTTACCTAAAAAGGTTGGTGTAAAATCCAATGACTTATTACCCTGAACTTAATAACAACAATATGGATCAAGAACAAGTCTTTCACTTGTGTGGTTTACGATTTAGAAATTTGATGCCGTCAAATTTTCAAATGAGTTGAAACATGAAATATGCTTTAATTTCCAAAAATAATGATTATATCTGAAATTCCAATGTTTCTTTCAAGCCATTCGGTTCAAAGAAATAGGTCGTAAAATTTTACACCGACATTCTTAAAGATGTTGAACCTAGGTTCCCTGTGTTTAATCGTTTCATCAAACAGTAATACTTTGTTTTGGGTCACCCTGCACGTTTTTCATCCGATTTCCTTACGTTATTAACGCTAGACGATGTATGAAGTGTCAAAATTTGCCAATACAGGAATGATCCTCTTTGAAATTTGGAAGATGTGGAAGTTTGCAGAACTCTTGAGGTCTCTATTCATCTAATCCTAGAGGCCTGTCATCTGGGTACAATAAAACTGGTAAACCAAAAAGGAGTAGGCTGGCTTTAACCTGACTTAAAAACAAGATGTTCTTTAATAAACGCGTTCCTGGAATCGTGATGATCTTTGTGGTTAACAAATGAGATAGGTTAACAGTATCTTGTGTGTTTTTATTCATATACGAGTAGAAGGTTTTATGCAGCCTTTAAGACATTTAATCCTGTAGGAAGTCGCCCTCGGATCACAAAATGGGCTGGTCAACTTGGCTGTGCAAAACATGTTTTGGTGGCAGGCTGGTCGATGGGTCCAGTTGTTCGTGGCCTGTGAGCTCTCTTTGACACATAGTTAAATGGGTCCTCTTATCGATCAAAAACCAAAGTCTGTTCTGTAAGCAACGAGGCTCGGGAGGGCACTAAGATTCTGTTTAGTTAGGGAGTGCCCCCCCCCCATATTGCTAACGGTACCCTTTTCTATACCTACTTTCATGAGTTGGCGTCCCACTTCTATAATGGCCAATAAACTTAGTTCTGCTCTAACCAGGTGATTTACATTGATTCTCTGTGATGGCAACAGACCATTGACATTGAGTATGTTTTCATTCTGTGGTGAAGCACAGCAGTAAACACTCAGTAAGGGTGCGCCAGAAGTGGCCCACTTCAACATGGCACAACTGTGCTGAACTCGTTTCTCTGTTGTTTGGTGAAATTGATATTTTAACAAAGGGCTAATGAAATATGAACCCTTATCGTGAATGTTTCTTTTCCATAGTCCCTTATCGTAAATGTTTCTTTTCCTTGTAAATTCTGTTTCGCATTAGATTTCAGGTATTTTGTTTTCTTTAACAATAAAAATGAGTTGTGCTCGTGACATCATTAAATTCATCGCAACCCTGACCTAAAATCTGATGTAGAAAGAATCTAGTATAGCTAGTATCCATTAATTTTTAATCGTTCGTAGTGTTATTATAGTTATCATTATACCATTATTTACAGTTGGTTAAAAAAGGATAGAACTAATTAAGACCAACTATTTACATGAAGAGAGAAACTATCAAACAATCAATAAATAAATAAATAAATAAATATACAAATATACTTCTGGTAAAATTCCCACGAATTCTTTGTCTACAAGTTTTGCACGAGCAATTGTCACCCTTCCACTCTTTAATTGATCTCTTGAAGCTAGCACTGGTTACTAGCTTTTTTATAGAGTCAGACTATAAGTGGCAGGACACAATTTTATACAACAAGTTTTGCAGTCAACGCACGTGTGCCTAAAGCATGGCTAACAGTATCGACCACAATTGCAAAGCCTTAATAAAGTTCAAGTTTAAGATTTCAATAAAACCTGATCGCATCAGTCTATGTTTGTGTAAATTAGCTACAAAAAAATATACGATGCCTGGAGTTCGCATTTTCTCGACGTCATTAATAGGCACTGTATGAGTTAACGAATTTCCCTTGGAAGCGTGTTCAATGCATCGACCTGACCTGTAAGGCCTAGATAAACTTGGTAAGTTCAAGAGCTAAATGCAGCTGGATGGCATCAGTCTATGTTTGTTCAGAAAACCAGAAGAAAATAAATGAGACCTGGAGTCAGCATTCACTTAACTTCATTAACAGGCCATAAATGAATTAACTAACGTACTTTGGTCAAAAGCAATGCATGAATGAAAGCATTTTACTCTTACCGATGGTCAACGGATGGGATAGATAAATGAGGCTTAATAAAGAGTAAGCTCGACACCTGAATACAGCTAAGTTGTATAATTTGTTTGTTTCGATTAACCAAACGAGAACGTTAGGGCAGCATTTACTTAACTTTATTAACAATTTTTGGGAGTTTATAATACTTTCATCCCAACGCCGAAACAGATAAAGCCTCACCCCAATGCTGATTTTAATCAAATTAGCTGCAACATCTGAACTGTTGTCTTTCGCTATAAGATGAGGTGTGGTTCT
The DNA here is from genome assembly GCA_039566865.1 of Aurelia coerulea. Lineage (NCBI taxonomy): Eukaryota > Metazoa > Cnidaria > Scyphozoa > Semaeostomeae > Ulmaridae > Aurelia > Aurelia coerulea. The sequence continues at coordinate 10,321,856 of CM076963.1, forward strand.
TTGAATTGGTGGGAAATTAATGATCGTACATTGCCCCCAAACGCTGAAACCTTTCTCTTACTCGGTAAATGGATTGCCAATACCCAAGCAGCAGTACTGGTGAAGACAGCAAAGTCATTGTTAGTGTGGATCAAAGTTAGGCCATTCATTTCAACAACATATTTCATTCATAAATGATAATCACCCACGACATATATGTGGGAAAATCATAATAATGTCATGACCCTGCCTAGGCCTTAATCTCACCTGACCAGTGCGCAATGAAGTCTTAATCTTTACGTGGGGTCTCTACATCGCACGTTTCAATCCATGTTTTGTGGATTTTACGTCCAAGAATAAATATTGAAAGATTTCTCGTATGAATTTGAAATCTAATATAATCTTTTTCTTTCAAATTCTCATTAGTTTCTTCATTTCGTTGCTGCCTAATTCCTATTTTATTCCGTCGGTCAATGTATGTCCTATTTACACTTCTTGTTGTAAATCCAGCTCAAATTTCAAAACAATTCCCGGTCTTTGTCGTTTGTTTTAACGTAAAAGCGCCTCTTATTTGCAACCTCAAAGCAATAAAGCATGCAGGACCGCCCAAAAAGGGCATTTCATCCAACGATAGATAGGCCCTGGCCAGGCCAGGTATTGGCACTTGGCAGATCTTTTGAAGAGCGTAGAACAAATAGTGTCTCTACATTCGATCACCTATGAATTTTTAAGAAATGAGGCCCTTGTATCCCTATGCTCAGAGTTCCTTGTATCCCTGTGCCCTGTTAACATGGCAACAACCTTTACGGGCACATGAACACAGGGAGAAACAAAACTGCTGCAGGAATAATAATTACCACGTTTCATAAAGCCGATGCTCCTGAGCACAGGGCTCCAATCTTTGCAAATCTTTTAAATCATTGAATGTGAAAAATCTTTTTGCCTAATTTTTTCCAACTGAATAGATCGAAGGAATCTTTGAGGTGAGTTGCCATAATCTCAGAGAGAGTACTTTTTATATCAGCCTTAAAGGGTCTGTTTCATCCAGCATGCCTTGTACGTGCTGTCTGTTGGTTGGACTTTTTTGTCGCCATTTTCATGGGCCATGGGACATGATGAAACACACCCTTCAATAACGCTGTGATTCCAAAAATAATTATAAATCAAAAATGCTTTTCCTGGAATTTTGGCAAACGACCTAAAATTCCTTTCGATCTATTTAGTTGAAAGAATTAAGTAAAGGATTAAGTTAAGGAAAGGATTTCCTTTATCAAAAGAAATAGTTTATATAAATATTAAAATATGTAAAATGTAAATATATTATTCCAGGGTTGGAGTTTCTTCATTTTTTGGCAATCTGAGAGTTATAAGCAGTTTCTTATGAACAAAAATACTTGTAATAATTTTGACATAAATGCAGTACATTTGCACACTGTTGATCCTCATTTGTCGTCTGCGTGCCATCCAAGGCTTCCAAGGCATCCACACACACGGAACTTACTTCTAGAAATGTCATGCTCAACATCATCTTTCTGCCCAGACAGATCAATTGTCAGTATTGACGAAATCCCACCCATTTTATTTACTTTGCTATTTAACACTGTTGACTTGTACGAGTCGATGCATCTTGAAGATTAGCAGCGTTGGTATTAGCAGGTAAATGCCGATAAACAAAACAAATCCTTCCTCCTTACATGTGTCTTTTCCATCGCACGTGATGCAAGTTACGTCATTTCATACGATGGGGATTTCGTAAAGTACTGTCGGGCAGCTACATAGTGAGCTACCTCTTCAGCATGGTCGTATGTCTACAGTCTTGGACATAAGTTACTGGACTTCAGCAGAGGATGATACAATCCCCCCGCCCATTTATCGACGTCTATTTAATGAAGCAGAAACATGTTCACATATAAGTATAACTTCAGAGCAAACCCAGCTCAATTTTTCCTAAGGCTTCATCTTGGGCACAAACCCGCCAAATAAACACCACTTTTTTCAAACTGCCTGTTTAGCCTTCCATTGAAACGTATAGAAGTTTCTTATATGAGGTTACCATTTCTCAATATACTCAACCTGAGGCTTCTTAGAAAGTGGTTTGGTTTCTATTTTAGGGTTCTTACTATCAAAATTGATAGAGGATCATTGATAAAGCTTTTTGAGCCTCGAGAATTAAAAGAATTATAAACAAACATTATACTCTTGTCTTGCGTATTATTTGTGCTGCTGATGCACAAAACATGCAACCATGGTAAAAGTTGATAAGTTTCTTAACTTCGAATTGACCTCTAATTACTTCTAGTAGAGTCTTGTTATTTCTCGAAGAGACTACTACGGTTCCTTACAGGCGGTTTCTTAAAAAACCATGCATCTAGTCAAATCGAAACTTACGATTCTGCAGTGCTTGAATTTCTGAACCTCTTCTGATTGCTCTGAAGTGTTCTCTCGTGTGAACTCAACAAATGACCTTGCTGATGTTTCCTCGAAACTTATATGCAACTGAGCACATTACGTTATGCTTGATAATGCCTATCAAAGTCCGCTGATATACAAGTCCCATACAAGTGATACTTATTATGCTGCCCCCGCTTGTTTTGCTATTCCCCCGTCATACCGGCTTCCTGTCACCTCGAATAATCAAAACGGAAAGTACAACACAGGTACAGGACGTACAAGCCAGACCACGGGGGGGGGGGAGGGGGTTCATAGAGTGTTGCAAATTTGTAACTCGTACCTACTCTCTTCGTGATAGAGTCAACCGTATATTTAGGAGTGAATGGTTTGATGCTTCTCCGTTGCAGTTCAAGGGGTACATGGGACTTAGAGAGGTAAAATGTTAAACGATAACGCCCTGAAAGCAAGAGTAGGAGAGCGCAATTGGAGAGCTGAGAGCTCAATGAATGCGAAGATTGTTTTTAGATTTCAATGCAACCCATAAACCATAGATAATGTTTCTGGTATCAAACACGTGAAGCGCACTTATAAGTGTACAATTGGCTGTTAGCATCTCTGGGATTTTAAACAGTTTAAAGTCTCTCAACTTCCAAAGTCATGTCTCTGCTCTTTCGAGCACTTCTGCAGATCTATAATTCTCTCTCGACAATTAACCAACTGAAGTGCAGCCCTTCTTAAATTACCGTACTATGCTCTCAGCGACCACTCGAAAGTCTCTAGTCCGTTTTCAACGGTTGAAAATGAAGAAAATCATGGGCGTAAACTTACAGTTCTGCAATTGCTTCTTGACGTTCTCGAGTCTTCCCTTTCACACAAGGTTTGTTCTCCTCTCCGTTTATTGTTGTTTCTGATTCAAACCTCGTTGTTGATCCTTCCAAATAAAAGAAGACAAAAGAATACAAACATTTTCAAATAAGTAAACATACAAGTTGAGATTTAATTGAGAAACCAGTCGTTCTTACTCTTAATCACTTGACAAAGCGCGACAAACTTTCGATCAAACATCATAGATCTGGTACCTGCTTGAGCGACAGGTTCGGAAATTCAAGCCTTTTGTTAGTCTGAATTATCTAAAATATTTATTAATAAGAAATTGGAGTCGTTTAAATACCCTTATCACACTTCTTCTTTATATCGTATTGCACTAAACTGAATGACCCAATATTTACTTTGCTCTTGCGCCTTCACAGCTGCGCATCATTGTCATGCGGCGTGGATTTTTTGTTGAAACAGCATCCCCATTTTCTCTTGACGCTGTAGCCGCCATTTGCTTTTGCTTTCCTCTGGTTGTATAAAGAAGCGAAAGTCTTTGTATTTCGTATTTGTATCTTTAATTTACAACTACATCGAAATGTTTCTTTTTTTAACACTTGTACGGTGGCCCATTAAGTGTCAAGGCAAACCTCTTTTCTCAAGGCAAAACTTTCTTTCTCAAGGCAAAATCTTTCCTCAAGGCAAAATTTTCTTTCTCAGGGCAAAATGTTCTTTCTCAAGGCAAAACTTTCTTTCTCAAGGCAAAATCTTTCCTCAAGGCAAAATTTTCTTTCTCAAGGCAAAATGTTCTTTCTCAAGGCAAAGCTTTCTTTCTCAAGGCAAAACTCTTTTCTCAAGGCAAAGCTCTCTTTTTTCAAGGCAAAATCTTTCCTCAAGGCAAAATTTTCTTTCTCAAGGCAAAATGTTCTTTCTCAAGGCAAAACTTTCTTTCTCAAGGCAAAATCTTTCCTCAAGGCAAAATTTTCTTTCTCAAGGCAAAATGTTCTTTCTCAAGGCAAAGCTTTCTTTCTCAAGGCAAAACTCTTTTCTCAAGGCAAAGCTCTCTTTTTTCAAGGCAAAGTTTTCCTTCTCAAGACAAAACCCAAGAATGTCAGTCTGTCTGGGACACGCTACAGGTAGATAGCATAAGATTCCCATGGAAGATCATAGCAGACATCCTCATGTGTTGGGGTGCAGTTGTTTAATCCTCTGACTTCGCAATCAGTAGAGTCAGGTGGACATGGTTCAATCCCACACATAGTAGAGCCCCACTACTTCAGCTTCATGAATGACGATCTGTTTTTCTCTACTTCTGCAATCTTAGCGCGTGGCGTTAAAAACTGTAACCTTCACTTTCACCTTCAGTTTTGCCTCGAGAAAGACAATTTTGCCTTGAGAAGGAGAGTTTTGTCTCGAGAAGGAAAGTTTTTCCTCGAGAAAAGAGTTTTGCTTTGACACTTGCTGGCCACCTTGTTGGGGAGACGAGATCGCTTTGTCCGAGAAACGTATGTGTCCCCCCGTGCAGTGGGTTAAAGCGCATGCGCCCATCAGAGCTTCAACCCCAAAACGCTACTGCGCATGAGCTTTAACCTACTGCACGGGGGGAAGCATGGGTTTCCTCGGGCGAAGCGTATCTCGTCTCCCCAACAACACCGTACATGTACCTTTGTGTATGTTGTGCAGTACCGTATAATAGAATATTTATTAGAATATGTTTTATAAAAGGAATACTATGATAGCCGCCCTCGTATACACTCTTTTTTTTATAAGAATACTGTTTATAAGAATATTCAGGCTCAGAATCATCCAAATTTTAAGAATATTATAAGAATATTGCTCAGCCTCAGCTCGTATATTTGTGTTTCATTTTTCAGCAGTTGCCTGTTTTGCGATGCTCATAACATTCTTATTGTTACAATTGCTTAAATTTGTCTTTCGTTCGACCATTTCTTCATAATGATATGACACTTCTTTGAACTATGTTCCCCTGAAGCCATATCAGATTTGAAAAAATAAGAATACTTTAAGAATATGTTAAGGCTCAAAACGAAAAATTTCGTAAGAATATTGAGGCTGGAAAAAGTTTATAGTATTCTTATAAAAAAAAAGAGTGTAGGAACCACTCTTTTTGAAAAAACAAGATAGACTATGTCAGTCGTGCGATTCTCTGTTAGTTATGAACATCGCAAAACAGGCAACTGCTGAAAAATGAGACATAAATATGGGAGCTGAGGCTGAGCAATATTCTTATAATATTCTTTAAAATTTGATGATTCTGAGCCTGACTATTCTTAAATGTTATTCTTATGAAAAAAAGAGTGTAATTGTATTTGATGATTTCGAAACATGCGTTTATATTATTTAGCCAAAGGCTACGTTTCTTATCGGTCATGATTTTACAAACTTTTTGAGCTTTTGCGCAACAATCTCCCGGGGGGGGTGGGTACATAGCATATTTAGGGTACGGGTATGTGCCGCCCATATGGGTGGGTTTTTGGACCTAAAATTCTCTAAACAAGGGTCCTTTTTCAGCATATTTTCCATAAACATGGGTGGGGTTTCGCTGAAATTCGCAAAAAATGGTTAAAATGGGCAGTTTTCCGCCAAAATTCATCATAGAAGTGGGTATCAAAAGCAAGTTTCGGTAATTAGAAGAGGGTAGTTTTTTGAAAACCGGGTGGCAGACCCCCGTCCATCCTCAAGTCATGTACCCCCCCCCCCCCGGGAACAATCTGCTCACATCCTAAGCTGTTACTTCAATAATCTTTTGCTATGTCTCATTCACATTTCCAAATCATTTCGGCTTTACAACTTAATTTGAAGCGAAATGAATGAAAGGAAAAGTATTCCTTTTTTAATGAAAACAATTTGAGGTTTTCTATGAAGATAAAATGTAACCTTGTTTGCTTTTTTCGATGAAATTATGGACGGCCAATGTTATTGAAGCGATCTAGTTTTATTGGTCTTTGACAAAAGAGACACATTGGTGCACAATTAATCTTTTCGATCGCAGTTTTTGAGGTTTTCATATAAAGGTGTTGTTTCTAAACATGCTGACGAAAAGTCAATCCGGGGGCTCACACATGTAATGGAACTAACTACCATAATGCACGGTAGTGCTATATCTGAAAATAGGCATTATTAACTGAGATTTGCTTCCACCCAATTCAAGCCGAGTGATCCATCTCTTCATAAAACATTTTCTGAATGCTTGAATATAGTTTTTGCCATGATAACTTGTGGCATATATGCAAAAAATAGGGAACAAATAGCACGATACAAACTTCCCATGAACCTGAGCCAATTTCAACTAGGGCTGTCGAGAGAGGGGCCGGGCCTTAGGGTCAGGGCCGGAACGGGCCCCTGGTACCGACGGCACCTGAACATTTTTTGGACCACGCCCTTTTATCCTTAGGCCACGCCCTCCTATGCACTGTTAAAATGCTGCTTTTAGATTTTATTTAGAATCTCAGTGGGCTCGCGGGCCTGAAACCGTTCCTGAAAGAGAACTACAACAAAGAAAATTACATGCCATAGTTCTTGCGGGGCCCCTGGGAACTTACCCTGGGTACCAGCCTCTCTAACTTAAAAACAGAGATAATCTCTGCTCTTATGTTAGAGAGTCTGGTACCCAGGGTACTGGGAACTACCCTGGCTACCCCCCCCCCCCCCGACCTAATTTCAACAAATCAAGCGAGAAGTTTTTCTGTAACGGTTATTCTTTGGAGATTTATACCCTTTTTCCAACGTAGAATTACCAAAGAGAACAGAAGAGGAGTGTCTGTGAAAGCGAGCAGAGATGAAAGTAAAGATGGTAGCCAAGCAAAGATATATCTGTGCTTCAAGTTGGTTCTAATCTAAGCGCAAATCAGAGGTGAACATCGGCTTTTGCTTATGGTTTTTGTTCCATCCATTGTGAGCTAAAAATCCCTGAAAGTTGAAAATTTGATCCATAACTTTTCATCTCTAACTTGAGTACCTAACCCAATACCTCACCTCTGTATTCCAAACAGGGGCGCACATTCCGAAAATCATTGGGGGGTTGTAAATGCATTTGGGACCGAATTTTTAACAGTTGAACCAAAACGCAAGCTACGATATTCAGGGACCGCGCAGCGGTGCTACCGGGGGGGGGGGGGGCTGAACGGCGAGCGCAGCGAGCCGAAACTTTTTTGAGACCACGCCCTTTAGAACAACGGAAAACGCCCCTTTCGAAAAAGACTTGCGTCTTTACGTCTATATTTATATACAGTTCGGTTTAGAAAAGATTTCAATTACTATGCAAAATTGTCCATGGTTGACACATAAATTGTATACAAGTTGTTTTTCTTCGTTGTCATTGATCTTTTAAAAGTTTTTAGGCCTATTTTTGAAAAAAATGAGGGGGCTTTGGCCCCCCCCCTAGCCCAATGGCTGCGGGGTCCCTGGATATGCTGGATTGCCATCGAAGCTTCCCAGGGGCGGATGCAGCCTGAAGTTGAAGGGGGGAATACTTGCAAAGATGGCGTCAACGATATAATGGAAAATGAGCGCGCCGAAGGCGCGCGAAAATTTTTTTGACGCTTTAAGACAATTCTTTGAATTACTACTAAATAACGCCTTGATTGCAAGATGTTTCGATCAAAATTTCGGCCCGAAAAATGAAAATTGCCCTTGCCGGAAGACCTCTTTAACAACTGAGGTCTTGAAGTTGTCGCGGGACCGAATTTCAAAATTTTGGGACCGAATATTCAGAATTATTGGAGGGGTGTCTCACCCCCCTCACCCCCCATGATGTGCGCCCCTGATTCCAAAAGGTGGAGTAGAGCAACTTGATTCCAAATGGGGCCAAAATGGAACAAACATTGGGCAAAATGTATCACTTGATTTTTCCTCCTAACTTTGGGGCAAAGTATCTTTGGTTTTGAACTTGCAGGTTTGTCAACAAACGAAATATCTTTGTCATGATTTAAACTAACTTTCTCCAACTAAACTTAATAATTCTGAAATCGATAAATTTGTTAATGATTCGATTTGCATCAAGTAACCCAAGAAATTTATTCCATCAAGCATACATTGGGTTGTGGTCCATCCAGAGCTTTGCTGCCATTTGCAGTACGTACACGAATCCTTACGGAAAAGGCTGCAACGGAGTTTTAACTTCAGTGATGCTTTTTCACGTGAACCCAAATTTTCAAAAAACATTTTTAGCTTTAGCAGTTTTGCATTTACCTGACCATTGGACATTGTTCTCAGCTGATTTATCTTGTTTGGCTTGGAGCTAAAGAAATTCACCATTAAAAACAATATAAACGAGCCTCAGGCGACTTATTCAAGCCACCTATGGAGCTGGGCTGAATATATATCATCTGAATTTATGAAAAATCGAATAGTCAATGATTGCAGAACAATTTTCTGAGTTCAGTCTTCGATTTAGCTTATAATACCACTCAGAAAGGACACAATATTATTCGGTTGCACTTCGGTTCTATTCAATCCACATTCTTTTGGCGCGATACTCAATACAGTTTAAGTGGAACCTTCCTTTCTGCCATTCTGGAAGAAAGACCAGGATGGGTAACTTTTTTTTGCAAGGGGGCAACTACTGGTACACGGACTAGTTTTGTTCCAAAATAAAAGACTGACGCAGGAGATTCTTTGACATGAGCCGCATCGGTCAACAGCCGAGTGACAATCCCAAAACTTCTCCATAACTCCAACTTGTGAGGTCCTGCGCATTCTGATCTGATATCAATCTCCAACAACGTAAGCAGAGGGCGTTGTTTCCATTTCCCCCTTTGGGTTAGTAATCCGAATAAGCTGCCGTTGGCCCATCAATATGCAGCGGAATCCATTTCCCGAAAACATTTCTATCGAACGCTCAATGTGGGTGGCAATGGTAATACTCTCCTAAGAGTAGCAGGTTTTTATTAGTCAGTCAAAGGGCAACAATTTGTCAAGGCCTTTACAAGTCGATGCCACATAACTAACCTAATAGCACGGGGAGGGGGGGGGGGGTTCTTGGCTAAACTTTGGGTAGGGGTCTGCCGCGAGCATATTCAAAATGGTGCCGTTGGCTAGGCTAACTTTTTGAAAATGGTACCCTTGGCTAGACCAGCAAGGGCAAATTTTGTAAAACAAGAGATCCAGGTTTCCGAAGAGACAAAGGATTTGCCTTTCTGAAAAATAGACTTCACACCTCTGAATGCAATGGCTTGAGCCACTAGCCACTGTATTTTGAAGCCTGTCAAATTTTAACGAATCAAGTCGTAAAAGTTCTTGACGAGTTTTGATTTGATTTGTTGAAAATTTGACACAGCATTTAACCTGCAGGAGTGCTTTTGTGATTTTGTCTTGAAGAAGTGAAATTCTTTGCAAACTAAAAGCTCTACAAGCAAAGTCTGTTAAGAATGTCTACTAAAAGGAGACCGACCACCCTTTCCTTAGGCCTGAAAAAGGCTTGGTAAAAATGTCATATTCAGTTCACGATTTCCACAATTAGGCCTAAATGTTAACATGGTTATCTAATCTTTCCAAATGGCTCGGGCTCTTTGGGCCAGAGCTCTACCGGGGGGGGGCAAACAATGCCCCTAGTTATCTCCAAAAACATAATTAGTATGCCATTGTAACTGCGTACAATATCAATTACATCTATTAGGAGTCAATTTATAGAATCTGGTGATAATTGGTCACGTGATTTTTTCCAAGCAACCGAACAATAGGACCATGTCACATATAGGCTTCAGTACTGCAAAAACAAGAATTGCTAATTATTTCAGATAAATAGATGGAAACCTTAATAAACTGCTTGGAAGTGAAGAAAATATGATTGTCCATCGATTTATGTCAACGCTTTGAAATATTGTCTCTTTTCGTTGAAAATATGACATTTCAATTCGAATGACTTCATGGATTCTATAATTTGCTGTTGTCAACAAATGTAGATAATTTATGTATCAAACGAACGCATTTTGCAAGGGCAATCGTTTGGTAACCAGCACGACTTAGATCAAAGGTAAAACAAAAATTACAGGGCATCCGCTGGTCACGTGACTTTCATTAGTACAATGAAAAAATCAAAATACTAAAATTGAATTCCCAGTTAAAAATTAGGAAAAATCATTGACGTTTCAGCTCTCTGTCATCTGTACTCTCTGTTTCATAGTCAGAAGTTTGGGTGGGAGTATTTTCCTGGTGGAATAAGGAGGCTGCCAAATCGCTTTGTCTTATTCAAAACTGTACCCTTTGTCTTACAAATTCGTCCTTGCTTCCAAAAGGTGTTGTTGGCAGTTTGCGTGAATCACAAACAAAGTTACACTTTGCTGCATGTCACAGGGTGAAGTCTATACAGAGGTCACAGAAAGTTGGGTCAAATTTCGGCTATTTGTTTAATATCAAATTGAACATCACGAGAGACTTGTCTCTGCAGCGAGACCTTTACCATTCTTTAAGGCAAAATAGTACATTCGTACATATTCCAAAGAGAGACTGACTTGTAGCAAGTCCACATCCAGGGGGGGTTTCTTCCATAGTAAAGGTACCTGGGGATGTGCCGCGAGCAAGGGTATACTTTTTCGGACTTCTAGTCTAGCCAAGGGTATCCTTTTTTGCAATTTTTGGCTTAGCAACGGTCTAGCCAAGGGGATCATTTTTGACAATATTGGTCAAGCGAACGGTCATGATATCATATTTGGTACAAATTTGACAAATTGGTCCGGGAAATGGTCAAAATTGGTCTAGCCAAGGGTACCATTTTCGTAAAAATTGGTCCAGAGAATCCTCAAAATGGTCTAGCCAAGGGTACCATTTTCGTAAAAATTAGTCTAGCCTACGGTACCATTCTGAATAGCTCGCGGCAGACCCCTGCCCAAAATTTGGCCAAGAACCCCCCCCCCCGTGATGTCTTGTACAGCCCTTCATACTTGCCTGTTAGTCTGCCTACAATTAGTTTCAAACATTCTTCTGTATTTCTGTAATGTTATATGTTGGACTTAATTTTGATTTATTATTGTTGATTAGATAGTTGGGTATGTAGAGTTAGTTAATGCCAGGGAAGCCGGACGGGGCACATTTTTAGAGCCGCAAAACTGCAAATTTGGGGGCAAAACAATAGAAAATAACATGTTCAGGCAATTTTCAAGAGGGCAAGAGGGGTGGTCGCCTCCTGCATCCCTGGTCCCCCTCTTCGGCTATATATAATTTTGACAATTAATAAATGAAATGAACCAAACTGAACTGATTCAAGCTGTTGTTTTCCTTGTGATTCTTGATGAAAATTAATTGATGAAAATTCAAAGTGACTGCAACTGAGATTTTATTGGTGATGCTCAACGACATTCGAGATCTTCTTCTAAATTCAATTCTAAATTCATTATTTTGTAAGCAAATGAACAAAGATAGAAAACGTCGCTTATTGCCTATTGTTCAGTTCTCATGCTGTTGCAACATCTGCCATCAAATGTTTGAAAAAAGACTCTAATGCCTAATTCCCTCCCATCTTTAAAAATCAAACCGATTACCATTCTGAAAAGTACCATTGTTATATTCAAGCTGATGCTCAAGTCGGCATCAAAATGTTGCAAAATTCACAAAGTTCATACCTTCCCACTTCCTTAATCTCTCTTGGCAGCATCGGATACTTTCAGAATGGCACGTATCTCCACTCAAACGATCTCTTGCAGTTTCTTCTAAATTCTTACTCGTTCCTCTGTACCCCGGCACCCTAACATATTTCTTTGACCGCAAGTTATCTTGCAATTTTGTTTTGATACACAGTATAACAGTAACCAGCATGTAATTTAGTTTGACCTTGTCGGACGAGAAAGGCTTTGTTCGAGCCACAAAAATTCAAGATATGATTTGGCAAAGGATCCCAGGGGGGGTACTCATTGACTTTTAGTACGGGGGGGTCCGTGCCAATATTTGGGGTCTGAAATTTACATCAAATCAATATTTGGGGTCTGTGAATTACAACATGGACAACAATTGAATATTTGGGGTCAACAAATCTGAGGAAAGGAAGAATCCTGCAATTTGGCCCTGAAGTTGCGAATCACGAAATAAATGCTTTGGTATTATTCAAAAACTGAGAAAAATCAAGAGGCTCAAATTGAAATCATTCAAAAACATGTAAGGGGCCCCAGAAATAGATAACAATATTTGGGGTCTCCAAAACATTAGACTCAATATTTGGGGTCCCCAAATCATTAGGCTTAATATTTAGGGGTCAGCAAAGAAAAAGTGGCACGGACCCCCCCGTATTGAAAGTTAGGGAGTACCCCCCCTGGGAAAGGATTTCGCTGTCAACCGAGATAACGTGTCCTCATTGCGTTTAATCAAATGCACGAGGCTCTAATTACATTCCACGTTACGCAAACCAGAAGCAGATCTACTGCATGCACCCCCTGCGAATGGGTAGTGAGATTGCATGGGTAAAAGGACCATCAAGTCATAACTGATTTCCGAAACCTTGCCTGATGATCGCCTGATGTCTAAAGTGAGAGGGACTTGAATTACATTCCACTTACGCACGCCATCGCCAACGAGATTGCATCGGCTGTAGGACACCTCATTGCATCAGGCAAACTTAGGACCAGGACCGGGGGGGGGTACATGACTTGAGGATGGACGGGGGTCTGCCGCCCGGTTTTCAGAAAGCTACCCTCTTCTAATTACCCAAACTTGCTTTTGATACCCACTTTTATGATGAATTTTGGCGAAAAACTGCCCATTTTAATTATTTTTTGCGAATTTCAGCGAAACCCCACCCTTTTTTATAGAAAATCTGCCGAAAAAGGACCCTTGTTTAGAGAATTTTGGGCCCCAAAACTCACCCATATGGGCGGCACATACCCGTACCCTAAATATGTTATTGTAATGTTCTATACGAGGCTGTTTGATTATGAGGTTATTATGATGTAACAATGAAGCGATAGCAGCACATCTCTATATGTGTGTTACTCTTTGTCTATTTGTGGACTCTTCATATGGCGACGAGGATGGAAAGTGTTTATAAACATCAAGCACAAGTTGGCTCTTCTGCAGTGACAGAGTCATGAATGCAGCAAGCAGGAAAGTGACTTATTTTTGCTTTTCATTTTGAGTTAGGCCTACCGTCTGCCCGCACGAGGCTTATTCCGCATAGACAAGGTGTATTTTGCGGACCACGGCACTAGTGCCTACAAAGTTTTTGGTATATTCTACGGACCACACCAAAACGCCGGAATAACCCACTTTTGCCGTTTCTGTTTATAATTTTTTTTTTCATAAAAAAAAATTTCTTACAAGCATGGCCTCTGCACTTGTGGGTCTTAAAGCGTGCGTAACGGAGTTTAATCCAGATGTACAACAAGATGCTGGTAGCAATCAAGAACGCCGATGGAAACTCTGGTTAGAAAACCTAGAACTGGTGATGGATTTTGAGGGCATCACTGACGCTGCAGAGGGGCCTTCAAAGAGAAGGGCTGCATTGCTTGCTGTTGGTGGCTCTGCATTACGGGAGCTTTTCGCAACATTGACAGTTGCGGATGCAAAATATTCAACCGCCACAGCTGCTCTCACTGCACATTTCACTGCGAAAAAAAATTTAGCTGCGGAGCGCTACAAATTTTTCTGCACCAAACCCACCTCCCCAGAGGAATCGCATGATCACTGGGCCACTCGCTTAAGAATCAAAGGTGCTGATTGTGAATTTAATGAGATGGATTTAAATTCTGCAATCACACTGGTGATGACACTGCACACTCATTCAGAAAAATTACAGAGGGAGATAATTGCTCAAGATATGGACTTAAAGAAGGTCCTAGCTACTGCTCGCTCTATTGAGCTTACCAATAGAGAAATTGCCTTCATGAAGCAACACAATATGGAGGCTACAGCTTCACCAACACCTGTCTATGCTGTGCAAGGAAAGCACCCTAAGGCAGAACATCTATACAAGTCTAAAGGGAAAACCATTGAGATCTGCCGCTATTGTGGAGAGCGAACACCACACAAAGGGAAATGCAAGGCCATGGGTGCAACCTGTAAGAGCTGTAATAAGAAAAATCATTTTGCTAGTGTTTGTGAGTCAAGAAAATCAACAAAGCCAGTAAAAACGGTTGACACAGAAGAAAAATTTGATGAAAATCCAGAGCAAGACAGTTATATCTACAACAATTTTGTGGAAGGACCAACTGTTCTCAAGCTGGATGCAGTCACCACACCAGTTCATGCTATCCATAGCAAGAGACGCTATCCGGATACCATGGTGCCGGTGAAGTTTGATGGGGGCACAAAATTAAAAATGCAAATTGATACAGGTGCAGATGCAAATATTATTGATGAAAGCCTCTACCACCAGCTGCACCCTAAACCAAAACTTAGAAGAACACAAGTCAAGCTCAAGCCGTACAACTCCCCACCCATTCCGGTAAAAGGATCCTTCCAGACACAGCTAACAGCCAATGGAAAACAGGTCCTTGCAACCGTGTATGTTGTTCCAGGATCAGGACAAAAGCCCCTCATAGGAAAGTACACTGCTTTTGATCTGAGTCTGCTTAGCATCACTGTGAAAGAATTAACCGCAGACATGCAGGATATGCACCATGTGCCACAGGAAAGAAAACAGGGAAACAAGAGTGCCAAGGCCACCACTCACGTCACTCAACACATGTCATATTCAGCTATGGCAGAGCATCTCACCTCTAAAAAGTCTTCCGAACAGCAGCTGGACAATATCTACAAACATAAGCAAGATGCACCAGACAGAGTTAAGGCCATCGTTGATCAGTACCCTGGGGTGTTTGAAGGTATTGGCAAACATCGATACAGAGTTGTGAAGTTGTCCGTGGACAAGTCAGTACCTCCAAAAATTCAACCACAGCGCCGAATACCCTTTGCAAAGAGGGAGCAATTTGAAGCCATTCTCAAAGAATTGGAAGATGCAGACATCATCGAGCCAGTGTATGGACCAACAGAGTGGGTTTCAAATGTCGTGTTGACACCAAAAGCTGATCCATCCCAGTTGCGAATGGGCCTTGATATGACCACAGCTAACACTGCCATCCGGCGCACACGTCATGTCATACCCACATTGGAAGAACTGCGATACAAATTAAATGGAGCAAAGCATTTCACAAAACTTGACATGCGTCAAGGCTACATGCAGTTCGAGCTGAGCCCAGAAAGCAGATACATGACAACGTTCTACACCCATCAAGGCCTGAGGCGTTTCAAAAGGTTAAATTTTGGCACCAATTCAGCTGCTGAGATTTTCAATGAGGAAATTCGTCAAACGCTGGTGGATATTGAACATGTTGAAAACATCTATGACGACATTATCGTGTTTGGAAAATCTCAGAAAGAACATGATCGAGCACTTATGCAAGTATTACAGCGCCTTGATGACTGCGGTCTAACACTTGGAATGTCAAAGTGCAGTTTTAACCAACCAGAAATCAAGTTTTTTGGCATGACTTTCTCATCAGCAGGAATGTCACCATCACCTGACAAAGTACAGGCCCTACATGATGCCCAACCACCCGCATCTGCAGCTGAAGTTCGATCCTTCTTGGGAATGGCTAATTTCAGTGCTCATTTTATTCGCAACTACTCTGCTCTTACAACCCCGTTGCGGTTGCTCACTAGAAAGAATGTTACTTTCAACTGGACCAATGATTGTCAAAAGGCTTTTCAGTCAATTAAAGAGGCTCTCTCACAAGACACCACAATGGCATACTTTGACCCAACACGAGAAACAAAGCTCATTGTAGATGGCTCCAAATATGGCCTTTCTAGCATCTTGACACAACTTGAGCCCCAAACACAACAATACAAAGTAATCAGATACGACAGCAGAGCGACAACAGACACTGAGAGTCGCTACTCACAAATTGAAATTGAGAGTGCTGCACTAGCATTCGCCATGCAGAGAAACCATATCTATCTACATGGCCTTCAACATTTCATTGCAAGCACAGATCACAAGCCTCTGTTACCCTTGTACAACCAGTACAAGGCAGAACTTCCGGCACGAATCCTGCGGGACAAGTTGAAGCTGCAAGATTATAGCTACACACTAATTCACGAGCCGGGGAAGACAAATCCAGCTGATTATCTTTCCCGGCATCCAGTTGTCTTAGCTGATGTGTGTACCGTAACAAAGAAATCCATAGAAGAGGATATGCTATACATTGATGCAGTTATCCGAGCAAACCTTCCCAAGGCTGTAACAAAAGAACACATGTTAAAAGCTACACTAGAGGATGAAACATTGACAGTTCTCAAAGAAATGATCTCACAGGGATACATCAGCAAAGAACAGAAAGGGAAATTGGCTTCATATGCACATATATTTCCAGAGCTATCAGTAGTGGATGGCCTAGTGCTCAGAGGTTGCCGAATTGTGGTTCCTGCCAGCCTTTGGCAGTCTGTGACAACCCTTGCTCATGAGGGACATCAAGGGGTTGTGAGAACAAAGCAATACTTACGCATGCATTTGTGGTTTCCAGGATTAGATAAGATGGTTGAAACAGAAATTGCACAATGCATGGCATGCCAGGCAAATACAGATATTCATCAGCAAGAGCCACTCAAGCCAACAGAACTACCCACAGAACCATGGTCAAAACTTGCAACAGACCTATATGGTCCATTAGACACGGGTGAATACCTGCTGGTTGTACAATGCCTGTACTCCAGATTTCCTATGGTCGAAATCGTGCGTTCAACTTCTGGTACAGCAGTCATACCAGCAATGGACAAAATTCTCTCAACATTAGGAATCCCAGATGAAATAGCAAGTGACAATGGGCCACCATATAGCAGTGAGGAATTCAAATCGTATGCAAGATATATGGGTTTTGAGCACAAAAAGAAAATACCATATGCACCATGGGCGAATGGCATGGCCGAAAATTTTATGAAAAACCTAGGAAAAATCATTCGCTCCTCCACAGAAGAGCGTCTAAACTGGAGACAGGAATTACAGAAATACCTGAGGGCCTACAGAGCTACTCCACACACAATGACAAAGCATTCTCCAGCCAGTCTCCTTTTCAATGGACGAAGGTACAAGACGCGTCTTCCAGCACCTACCAGTAAGAAAATATTGCTTTATGACAGAGAGGTGCGTACAAAGGATGCTAGGAGCAAAGAAACAATGAAGCAGAACGCAGACAGCAAGAGTTATGTAAAAGAACTAGACATTAAAGTAGGGGACACAGTTCTATGTCGACAAGCGAAGCTTAACAAGAAAACCACACCTTTCAACAGCGAGCCGATGATTGTTGTGAAGAGGAAAGGCAGTTTAGTAACAGCCAGAAATGCCACAAGAACCATCACAAGACATATTACATTTTTCAAGAAGCTACAAAGGCTGGAGGAGAACAAGTCAAGGTGCGAAGGAGATTATACCACACAGCCACTTTCACCTGACACTGATGAAAGAGAAGAAAATGTCATTCCACCAAATGAAATAGAGGATAGAGTGCCAATAGAGAGACCGGTGAGAATAAGACAAGCTCCTGCTAGATACAGAGATGAAAACTTTCAGACTGAGTTTTGATCTAACAATGCAACAGACACAATAGAACCATGTTATATGTACTTTATCAATTATGTTATGTTATGTTTTGTTTTGTTAATTAGGGGAGGAATGTAATGTTCTATACGAGGCTGTTTGATTATGAGGTTATTATGATGTAACACTGAAGTGATAGCAGCACGTCTTTATATGTGTGTTACTCTTTGTCTATTTGTGGACTCTTCAACATGTGAAAGAAGATTTGCTGAGTTACCATCCCGTTACCAGCATATTCGAGTAAGACTGGTACCGACTTAGACCTGCCCAAAAAAATTTCGTCAAAAAAATACTTTCAGACGGACTTATTACAGTTGACGAAATAGACTTGGGGCAGGTCTAGTACCGACTTGGCATATTCACGTAAAGCTGTTTGGATCTGAGAGCACGATATATGTCTTTTCCAATGATATCTAGGTTGCAATTGCAAGGATATCGTATCAATTGCATCTTTCATCACGTAATTGACGTTTTTGTATGTGGCCTATTTCAGATGCAGGAAAATAATAGGACATTTACACAGACGAAAACCAATGTTTGTTGGAGCTTACTTTATCATAACTTTATCATTCTTTACAGACGTCCCATGGGAATAAATTTGTTTTTTTCCTACCTTAGGGCGCAACCTTAACTGCTCCTTGGCCTAAAATGTTTAAAAAAATCTGTTTTCTAATTTTTACAGTAAAAAAGGTTTTGATTTTTCTGTTACGTTGTGCAGTATGCTGCATTAGAAATCGGCCTTGCTTGCTAAGACATTGAATGATATCGTGATAATGCTGTTGGCAAATGGCAAATTGTTTTTTATCATTCAATGAGTTTAAAAAAAACCCTTGTTATAGTTATTACAGTAACGCATGTTTTCTATATGTGCCGAAAAAAGTCACCCTTGTGGTTTTTAGCTCTTGTAGAATAATGAAATCTGAAGGAAATGGGAAAGGTGTATGTATTGCCATCATAGTTGAACTTGATTCAGTTTTGATTACTTGGTCATGAGATCTCTTGGGTTTACTGGCTTGGATTTGGAAAAGGCTTATGAAAAGGGGCCTAGATACTGTAAAAAGCTTTCTATTGTTTCTTTCTAGCATTTAGTGAAATGCTTCACATTATATCAAATTCTTCTCTCAACATTTACAGCAAAGTGCAAATTCTAATTCGTTTCCGATATTACCTTTCTCTGATCATGAAAGTGACTTTGGGACAATTGTACAGTTTGTACCATGATCAATGAGTATTCCAAGCAAAGCAGACCAAACCGATGAACTCTTTCAGGAAAAGAGCTACTGAACCACAAATCATTTTGGCACCAGAACAGTTGAGTATTTGACCTAGCTTACCATTTAACGAATTGCCGTACTTTCTTGTCTTCAGTTCTCCTGTAAGGTCTGTTTGAAACTCATTGACGCTTCTTCACAGCTGTAACACAATCGTTCGCGTCTCCATGTTTCTCCGTAATACTACGACCTCCTTGGAAACCTAGCCTGATCCCAGTGACCTGCTAAATTTGTGAAGAATACGAATGTTTTCTGTTGCTGCTGTGAATTGGAAGAGCTGCTTATTGTAACACGTGTGTAATAGACTCAAAGATTAGCAATGTTTGATCAAACGAGTTTAGTTGTAAAAGATTCTTTGCCGCTGTTTATCATATATAAACAGTTTCATTCAGTTTCATGTCAAGTTGTGTCTTGGTGACCGGTTTTCGATAGCTCGTTGATAAGAAAGTGCTACTTCGTCCCTCTCCTTCGCAGAGGCGGTATGTATTCGGTGCAAGTAGCATAGGAATCATTCGTCGTACATAGCCGCATGCTCGTGGCCCATGGACGAGACCGCCAAGTCTCGTTTTCACGGACCAATCAGACGACAAATAAGCGAAGAATTCAAACGAAACCTGTGAAGATTTTTCTAAATTATACCTACCTTCATAAAACGCAACCAGGACAAAAAACTGCTGAAAATTTCCCGAATTCTTTTTAAGAAATCTGCTCTCCAAATGTTAGCACACAAAAGTTTGGATGCCGGTCAAAATATCTCCAGTTTTCGCGGAGTTATAGCGCCTCAAACTCACCACATTTGTATGTTTTCTGCATTTCTAGGCATCCAGCATTCTTAGTACATCAGTTCTTGGCCAAATTTTGGGTAGGGGTCTGCAGCGAGCATATTCAAAATGGTACCGTTGGCTAGACCAATTTGACCATTCTCTGGACGAATATTGTCAAATTTGTACCAAATATGATATCATGACTGTTCGCTAGACCAATATTGTCAAAATGATACTCTTGGCTAGACCGTTGTAGGAGTATACAAAAGAGTATACCCTTGGCTAGACTAGAAGTCCGAAAAAGTATACCCTTGCTCGCGTCACATCCCCAGGTACCTTTACTATGGAAGAAACCCCCCCTGGATGTGGACTTGCTACAAGTCAGTCTCTCTTTGGAATATGTACGAATGTACTATTTTGCCATCAATCTATCAATCCATGTATGAAATACTTTATAAGCAAAAGCTGAAAAATCTAATCGAAAACACATGGCAGAAGTAGCAAAATGTCAATGCACTATGGTCAGTGTAACCTTGTTTCCAGAAATGGTCTCTCGTTGTGTTGTTTCATAATTGGCCCTCCTTCTTGCTACCTTGCCGTGAAAGTGATGGAGATGGAAGGAGCAGGGCCGATACCAGCCATGGATTCTTAGGGAGGCAAAGCAACAACATTTTTCAACGCCAAAAAATGTTTCTAAAACCAAACTGGTGGTGTTCATGTTGTTGTTGTTCTTTTAGTTGCTACTTTTGCAAGTTCTTGGCAAAAGTAGCAACTAAAAGAACAACAACAACAAGAACATAATGGAATAAGCACGAGCCTGAATTGAGACTTGCACCCTCAGTTGCTGTTTTCAAGAAAAAGATCTTATCAATAATCCGACCCCCTGCAAAATCTGTTTTTGGAATGCACGATCCAATAGGATTATCCTATCTTACTCAACTTAGGGTTGGTCTCAGTAAGTTAAATTTTCACAAGTTCAAGCATAATTTCAGGGATACCATAAACGCAATGTGTCCAACAAACGATGGCATCGAGGATACGAAGCATTTTTTGTTGCTCTGCCCTTCTTTTGATGTTCAACGAAGAGATCTTCTCGCTGGAATTGTAGAATTATTGCAACCATATGTACAAATTGCTAGCCTTTCAAATGATGCTTTGACGCATCTTTTACTATATGGTGATCAAGACCTTTCTGATGACTTGAACAAAAATATACTCGAATTGACTTTACGTTTCATCCACGAAACTGGTCGGTTTGTTTGAGATCCTTTGAAACTTCAGCTATGTTCTTAGCAACCACCAAGTCCCTTTACGTGAATGTTCTTTGTTTTCCTTGTAAATTCTGTTTGATATTAGATGTCAGGCATCTTATGCATCTCAATTTCAAACGAGGCGCACTCGTGAAATTTTTTAAGTTCTTCCCAACCTTGACACGACATCTAATATCAGACAGAATCTAGTATATTATCCTTTATCCATTAGTTTTCTAATCGTTCGTGGTGTACAGTTAGTTGCATGTAGGTTAACGTTATATGTCTTTATGTTTTTGGCCATGGGGTAGTCATTGTTTTTCGCTCCCCCTGGTATCGTTCCCGTAGTGTTGTATAGTAATTAGATAAGTATTGTAGATTGTAGAACTCATTGTAAACTTTTTAAATGAATGATATAAAAAAAAACTGGTTAAAACGATAGCCATTATGTTTTCCATTCAGAAAAAACGTGTTTCTTCAGAGCTTGAGAAAACTCTACAAAATGAAAGGTCAAGACTAGAAACATTGTTAGATCAAAACTTCTCAATACAAGCAGAAAAGGAATTGGACTGTATCCTAAAAAGACAAAAGGAACTCCTTCTTAAAAAATCCGAGGGACATAGAATAAGAGCTCGTTTACCAAAATTTGAAGAAAACGAACCGAACATTTCGTACTATTCAAGGATGGAAAAATAAAGTCCGAAGGAAACAGTATTCTTTCCTTGTATGATCAAAACGGAGTATTACATTCATCCACACCAAAAATTCTGGATATAACGAAACAATATTATGATAAACTGTTCCAGGCTGGTCCAACAAATAGAAATCTAGAAAATGAAATTTTGAGTAAATCTAAAGTAAGACTAACCCAAGAACAAAAAGATTTTGCGGAAAAAAATGATGAATTGTCAGAACTTGAGAATGGAATGAAAAAATTACCAACAGGTAAATCACCTGATTTAGATGGTCTGCCAGTAGAATTTTACAGAAAACTGTGGCCGGTGATTAAAGAAGATTTTTTAGAAATGGTAATGGAAGTTCAAAGATTGAAAATTTTGAGTGTGACGCAGAGAAAGGGAATATTTAAACTCATTTTCAAAAAGAAGGATCGTCCTGACTTGAAGTACTACAGACCAATATCGCTGCTTAACGTTGATTTGAAAATAATCACCAAAACTCTTGCCATACGACTTGGCAAAATTTTGCCGGCTATCATGAATAAAGACCAGACATGTATCCCAGGAAGAAATATTTCAACGAATCTACATACCCTGCATGATATAGTCAAATATGCAAACTCACGAAATATAGAGGCTGCCGTACTTTTCCTAGATCAAGAGAAGGCCTTTGACAGAGTTGACCACAATTTTCTTTTGCGAACGCTTAAACATATGGGCTTTGGTGATTATTTCATATCTTGGATTGGAATCTTTCTTAAAGGTATATCGAGTCAGATAAAAATAAATGGCTTCCTATCAGAAGAGGTTTCAATAACCAGAGGGGTACAACAAGGGGATCCCCTTAGCGCCCTTCTATATGTAATCATAGCTGAAGTTCTAGGAAACCAAATCCGCTCCAACAATGATATAAAAGGAATCGTAATAAATGATGTTGAGCAAAAGATTCTACAGTATGCCGATGATACCCAAATTTTCCTTACCAACGACACCTCAATAACAGAAGTATTTAGACAATTTGAATACTATGAGGAAGCAACCGGGGCAAAGGTAAATATACAGAAAACTGAAGGGCTACTGATGGAAAAAGGGAAGAACAGGCACGATAAGCCTTTTGATTGCAAATGGACCAATGATAAAGTATGTGCACTGGGGCTATGGATAGGAAATAAAGACACATCAGAAATTACTTTTGTAGAGCAACCAGAGACGTAGGAACCGGGGGGGCATTGGGGGCACGTGCCCCCCCAAGATTTTGAAATAAACAAAGAAGTGTCCTTTTTGTTTTCAGGAAATGCCCCTTTAGCTTAATAGAAAAAGTGCCCTCGAAGTGTCGTGCCCCTCCAAGTTTGAGATGCTTCCTACGTCCCTGAGAGCAACTAGCTAAAATCAAGCGGAAAGGAACTTTCTGGAAGTCAAGAAAGATTTCATTGATAGGGAGAGTACAAGTTGCAAACAATTTTCTACTTTCTAGACTATGGTACCGAACCGAAATATTTTCAATACCACCTCATATTCTGAAAGAACTAGACAACTATTTATTAGATTTTGTATGGGCGTTAAAGAAACACGAAGTCAATAAAGTTTTGTTGAGTGCTGATTTAGAAAAAGGAGGTCTAAAACTGACTAACATACAAAATAAGATTGCTGCACAAAGGATGGTTTGGTTGTCGAAACTTTGTAATATGGAGGTACGTTCATTCACGAGAGTTATAGCAGAGCAACTGCTGGGATCTTTTGAGGGGGAATACCACGGCCTTAAATTTATTAAAATAAATCCGGGCTTTTTTTCTCTCAAAACAGAAGACATATTCTATGACGAAGTCATCAAAACGACCAAAAAATTTGAATTTGACTTTTCAATTCTAAGTGAATCCCAATTAATGAAAGAACATGTTTTTGGTAACCCAAAAATACTGGATCGGAGTGGCATGCCCTATAAACCAATTAAGGAGCTTACCAATCTCAAAATCTTTAGGGTAAGAGACTTGACTTTTAGGAAAGGAAAAGCAGGTTTTAACCGAAAAGATGCAATCAATGAAATTGAGACGCACCTACCTCCACTGGCAAATCAGACCTACATCGGCAATGCTATTCCCTTTACGATCTCTTTAAACAAACAATGGAAACCATTTCCGAAAATAAAGCTGAAAGA
Organism: Aurelia coerulea; assembly: GCA_039566865.1. NCBI lineage: Eukaryota > Metazoa > Cnidaria > Scyphozoa > Semaeostomeae > Ulmaridae > Aurelia > Aurelia coerulea. The sequence continues at coordinate 10,345,695 of CM076963.1, forward strand.
CTTTTATGTTGAACTACAGGCGAAAGAGAAACTTACTAAAAGTTATGAAAATAAGTGGGAAACAGCTTTGAATAATAATGATATAAACTGGAGTCAAGTATGGAGTAACTTACACATGACAAAAATTCCTCTCCAAACAAAGTCAGCGATATACTCACAAATACATTTAGGCTTTTTTAGTGATTATATCTTGGTTAAAAATGGAAACCTTCCAAGTGCAAATTGCAAGCTATGTGGGGAACTCATCACAGCACATTACCACGAAATTTTACACTGCAAAATTTTGGCTCGCGCATTAAATCACTTCATGCCTTTGCTCAATAGGCTCTACCAAAACCCTTTAACTAAAAGCGAACAGGTCTTTGGAATTATTGCTTCTAATAAGGAAGAACAGCTAATAAATTTTGTCGTCTTTACAATCAGGTCAGTTGTTCACGTAAACAGAGGAATAGATTTTCAAAGCCCAGAAGCAGCTAAATGCAAGGTTATCAACATGTCCAGGCAAAAGATAAGTCAAGAAATCCTATATAATTTCCATTTAGCTCTTGATAAAGGGAGTTTCGAAGCCTTTCGTAATGACTATCTATTTGAAAACATGCTTGGATCCCTAGAAAATGGCACTCTAACCCTCCCTCAATAATATTTTGAGAAACTAGATTCAAAATCATTTTGCGAAATGCCTGCCTGATAGTATTCAAGTTGCCTTCACTTTTCAGTCCTTCCTAATCATCATCGGTAAGGAAGCACAACTAATAAATTTCGCGGTCGGTTTTATTTGATTTAATTATTATTTAATTTAATTATCATACTTGTACGTTTTAGCCTTTAGATGATTTTTCTTTTTCTTTCGTCACGCTTGTTTTTGATTTTAAAGGACACAATTATTTTTGACTTTAATTTAGACTTTAAATGCTATTTTGCCCAGTTACTTTGTATTTTAAGTTGTATTTTGAATGTTATTTTACCCAGTTACTTTGTAATTAGAGGAATTGTTTTTATAAGAGAGAGAAAAAAACTCACACCCGGCCACAGAGCCAAAATGGCGGGAAAATGGTCAGCGGCTTCGTATTTCATCGCATGCGTAGTAAGCAGCTTCTCTTCCACGAGATTGTCCTCGTGTGTAAGTTGTGCCCTCGAAGCAACTGGGGGACACGAAGAGCTCAAAAACTCCGAAGAAACACAGCAGAAGACTAAGTAGCAAAACGAAATGCAATAAACAAGGTCTCTGCAAAGGACTAACAGTGCGAGAAAGGTAACCGAGCTATTTTGATACATAAAAAGCAAGTGCAAATATGATGCCTGTGGCCGTAAAATTGGGCCTTGACAAGGCCGGCCTAAGTTTTGGAAAGGAAGTTACCTGGCTTGTTACATTCGTTGAAGACAAGAGTGGTTTGTTCTATATGCAGTTAGCAGACCCATCCATTTCCGTCAAGTATGAAAGACTATATCAAGAAATAGAAGGGGCCGTAGTTGGTGGAAAGCTACACGAATTTGGATCCCTACCTGAAATTGGGGGCTTGTGCATTGCGCAGTTCACGGAGGATCAACAGTGGTATAGAGGACAGATTTTGAGCATAGATCCTGAAGACGATGAAGCTGAAATTTATTTCATCGACTATGGAAATGGAGAAAGTATGAATTGGAGAACGCTAAGAGTGATACCACAAGGATTCAGTGAACTGCCTGCGCAAGCGTTTCAGTGTCGTTTGGCCAACATAGAGCCAGTTGGTGGCATTTGGAGCAAAGAAGCAATTGAGCTGCTAAAAGAGTTGATTTCAGAGAGAGAACTCGTAGGGGTACCAACACATCTGTGTAAGACTGGTGCTGTTGTTGTGAAATTGTTTGCAGATGAGGATAAGTCAGTTATGGTTGCTCAGCAACTCGTCATGGCAGGCTTTGCACATTGGAAAAAGACAAAGTCATCTGTTAGCCAATCCAGCTCTAATGCAAGCGCCTCGAGTTCCAGCAGCAATCCATTGTCAGTGAACGTCAAACCAGGACAGTTAGGTCAGATTAAAGTAAAACCAGACAGCTTTCTTGATTTATGCATATCATATATAGACAACTTAGATGATTTCCACTGCCAGCCAGTACAACACAGTGATAGCCTGAATTCAATGATTGAAGAAATGCAAACTTTTTATAATTCAAGCATGGAAAATGAGTTAAGAATTACATCCCCTCGTGTTGATCAGTTGTGCTGTGCAAAGTTCTCTGGAGATGGGATTTGGTATAGAAGCAGTGTAAAGAAGGTTGCTGGTGAAGGGAAATATGAAGTTGTTTTTCTAGATTTTGGTAACACAGAGGTTCTTCCAGTTTCAGAAATCAGAGAACTGAGTCCAAAATTCAAACAGCTGCCAGTGGTCGGTTTGCATTGCTGTCTTTATGGAGTTTCTCCAGCAAATGGGAATGCATCTTTCACTGATGATGCTTTTGCAAAATTTGAAGAATTGACATTTGAAAAACAGCTTGTAGGTAATGTGAAGAAAGTTGAAGATTCTGGAAAGGTGAATTTGATTTTGTTGGACACAACAAGCAACACAGAAGGCCTAAATTTGAACGAAGAACTTGCTAAGACAGGAGAAGTTGTGTACACAAATAATCTTGAAGTCTCTCCAAAAAAGAGTGGTAGCTCACAAAGTGCTACACAAGGAACAGTTCAGCCCCATTTTGTATCTGTTCCAATTGAAAAAGGTGGAATGGAGGTTGGCTGGGTAGCTTTTGCAAGCACACCATTTGATTTTTATTGTCAACTGGAAAAGAATTCAAATAGGTTGGAAAGCATGATGCAAGAGTTGAATGATGAATATGCAACACTGAAGCCAGGAGAAAACAGATTACCGACTAGTTCCCAGCTGGGAGTTCCATGTTGTGCAAAGTATAGTGCAGATGGGCGTTTCTACAGAGCTGAGTTGAAGAGCATTGAGGAGCCAAATGCTGTGGTAAGGTTCTGTTATTATTGATGGGCAATTCACTCCAAAAATACTCTTTGTAAAATATCTTAAAAAACTTTCAAATCCCAAAAACCTAGAAAGTCTAAAAAATCTTTGAAAAGATCCTCCCAAATCTGAAGGAATCCTAGAAATCTCCCACGCAAATTAAAAAAATTCTCAAAAAATCTTCCAACAAGTTTTTGAAAATCTCTAGAATCTTTCAAATTCTCAAAAATTGTAAAAGCTCAAAATATCTTAAATTTTGAAAATCTTTGAAAATCTTTTAAAATCTCAAAATTCTTAAACTCTCATAAAATCTTAAAAATCCTATAAGAGATCCCTGATCCCTAAATCTTGTACCCTATTTGTGCAATGATTTGTCCCTCACCTGTTATCAACATAAGTGTGAGAAGGGCAGATGGAATATTAGCTTGGAGTACATCCATTACCCAAAAGGAGAAAGGTCAAGAGCAGAAGCTTGCTACATGGTTTCCAAATTTCTGGGAACTTAATTAGTGTTGCTTTTGTTGAGAGGCACTTCACACGTTATTTGATTGAGGATTAAAATCATTAATTGGGCAGCCTAGCAATCTTCTGCTCTTTCGTTTTGTAGACCTGCTTTCTTTTTGAGAATTGGTCTGCTCCTAAGTTAAAAGGACTCTGCATTCTCTGCTCTTTAGTTCCTTATGCTGTCTCAATGACAAAAAAAGTTTGCAATTATGTCCAGCAGCCAATAAGATTTGCCTGTTTACCAACTTTCAAAAATCTGTCTCATAGCAACAATAACACTTGTGATCTCATAGAAGATTAGGAATTCTATTGTATAGATTGTTCTTTGACTACGGCCAGGGTGGTGGTCTTGCAGTAGTGCTCCTAATCTCCCATATGAATAATCAAAAATAACGAAATCGTTAATAACCCTGTTTTATTGACGTTTGAAAACCCTTACTTCGGAGAGAAAAACGCGCAGTGAGAAGTTTGGGTCGAGCCTGTCATGAATCCCGGGATGAACCCTTTGTGATCTATTGTTAATTCCGCAGTGACATTGGTTTCGTTGATGATCTACAGGAGATATCATGTTTGCATTTCGATCGTAAATCGTAACTTTAGAGAATGACTAATGCAAGCTTCATTTTGACAGACATCGAAACCAGTACTGAAGGAAGTTCCGATTTTAGCAGCGCAGTTGAAACCATTTAAACTGACTATGAAGCAGAGATGACAAAGATGATTCCTAGCGGAGTTAGGCCGAGCCGAGGCTTATAGCGAGAAGGGAAGCCCGGCGTTGTTTTATCAGAGACGTTTAGGAAGATGAGCTGAAACCCTTCCAAAATAGACCAAGATGAGCTACTAGCAGATTAACAGATAAGAAATAACAATTTCACAAAAAGGAATATATATAAAAATTTATATGCACTCAACTTTGCAAGCTACTGAGAAATGGTGTTTCCTAGCATTTGCAAAACTGTGCGAAACTGTTTTACTCATTTGTTGTTCATGAAAATACTGGAATATAAAATAACGAAAATGAGTTGCTTAGGATGCTAGTAAAGTGTTCATGATTTACCAACTGCAGCAAACGATCGTTCGTCACAAAACAGTGCATTGGAATCATTTCCTAAGCCACGTCTCCCTGTGAATCATTCTCTGACCAAGCCTTGACAGATCGGCGCGGAAGTGTTTCAGACACTGCTTTCGTTCTTTCGTTTGGCCTTGGCATTTGTTGTGATCTCACAGACTATCATGAATTGCCTACAAAAAAACAGTAAAGAATCCTTGAGGGATTTGGAATTTGTTTGTTTGTTTGTTTGTCATCTTATTTTAATTCAATCAAATTTTAGCTTCTAAATAGAAACTAATCTAAATCGAATATCTAAACATACTATTGACAATGATTGATAATACATATTTAGATCATTAGCAACAAATACTACACTTGCAAGTTGGCCCATCCCATTGTTTTATTAGTCTCTTAAATGTTTGAATGTTTTCGGCTAATTTAATATTTTTGGGCAAAGCATTCCAAATTTGTGGTCCTAACGATAAGAGGCTTTTTGAACCAAAAGTAACTTGGTTTGGTCTATGATGGATTAATTCGTTTTGGTTCCTTTGGTTTTGGTTGGAATGTCATATGATATCTTTACAGTCATAATTCTTTATTCAACAGATGATAAAAACCATTACAAAATCGAAGAATTAAAAAGCTAATTAAATCGGGCGTTGTTTACTTCGCTTCAGGCCTGTATTCGCCTTCAGCTCGTCGCTTTCAAAAGGAAGGATCTGAACTAGGATTATCGAAACCCCTGCATCGTCTGTCCTGAAAATGGCTTTCCAATGCTCTTCAAGTTCTGGCAAAACAATTCTCAGTCTCCCAAATTTGTGTGCTGCTGTTGCGAGCAGCTTAAACGGACTTTCCTGCACAGTTATTTGAGCTTGTCTCTTCTTGTCCTCACGAAATCGATCACCGCTGTCTTCCTCTCTTTGCGACTTGTCTTTCTTCCTCACAAGAATTTGATTTTATGCAGAGAGATTCCTTGTTCTTTCTAGTTTTTTCTGCTTTCATTCCAACACAACGCATTCATCATAAATTTTGTAAGAAACTATGGTCCCTTGCTGGAAGTTATTTTCTTAAGTTAGTAAACTTTTGCTGCCAAACATTTCGTAAAGTAACATGTTTCTTATCTTTTTAATACCAGAAGTGTAGAGTTAATTATGTTTTCGCCAGTGAGCAGTGATTATCAATCAATCGTAATTTAAAATCCTGTGTGTTGTGCGTTAATAGACGATTGCGCTAAAGATGGCGGCGAGGAATTTTTTGCCAAGATGCATTGCATTCTAATAAAGATTCTTTAACGATTCTATAGGAATTCGATTAAAGAACGCAGTGCATCTTGGTAAAAAATTCCTTGCCGCCATCTTTAGCGCAATCATCTATTGTATTTCAAATTGGGAAAATCTGCATTGCATTGCATTGCTCATGTTTACATCCTTTCATTCGTATTCTCACAGGTACACTTTGTTGACTATGGTAATGAAGAGCAATGTCGTGCTGATGAGCTCAAGCACCTCAGAAAGGAATACCTCAAACTACCAAAGCAAGGAATCAAATGCAAGCTTGCTGCCATCCAGGCACCAGCAAGTGGCTCTTTCCCAGCAGATGTTAGTGCACGGTTTAATGAAATGGTGATGGACAAAGAGTTCAATTTGACCTTCATAGCTGTTGATTCAAATGGCTTCAATAAAGTCAGTCTTATTGAGAAAAATGACACAAATGTGATGACCTTTGATGTTGCAAAATCACTTATTGAATCTGGAATGGTATCAAAAGTTACTGCCACTTCTAAAGGTAATTACTGTATGATTCACGTTAAATCGTTTTCACCATCAGGTGCACCAAAAGAACATTTCTCTGTTCAATGTTTTCTTTAAGTTTTATTTCGTAAAATTTCACAAAGTTTCTTAAAGTTTCTTTACAGGAAGTTTCTTAAATGGATCAAATTTTACTTGAAAACGAAATACTATATTTCTTGATTCTCATGTTTTATGAGCACCAAAAATATGGCAGATGAATTTGACACAATCAAAATTCCTTGGTTCCTACAGTATGTACGCATCAAGGGGGATTTAATCAATTCAAATCTAGTGAGTGCAATGCAATGGATGTTCAAAAGCAGGAAGTATTCTGATTCTGCTGCACCTCATATTTCCCCACAGGTTTGTTTACTTGTCATATCAATAGGCATTTAAAGAAAAACCAGCAAACTCGCACTAAGAGTAACATTCCACCTGCTTTGAGCCAAGGCAAGTCAAACTTAAACTAAGCTAAACAATGTGTTTGAGCTGAACACGTATTTGCTTTACCCTTCTGGTATTTATTAAGTCTTTGCAGCTTTTTCACCAGTTGTCCAAAATGTCTCATAAATCTCTAATCCTTGCAGGAGATCAGGGCCAAATCATAACAAACCAGAGATATACTGAGCTGCAAGTTCCCCTTGATGACTATATTGATGTTACACCAACTGTAGTGACAAATCCAAATCAATTTTGTTGTCAACTTTTGGAGAATGTTGATGACATTGATACCATGATGGCAGAATTAGAAGAAACCTACAGGGATAGCAAGACAAACAATAATGTACAGTTGAAGAATGGAATGCCTTGTGTTGCACTTTATCCAGGTATGTCTCCAAAGTCAGATGTTTTATCTGTAAAACAGACATCAAGTCAAGTTCAGCAATAGACCTGTTATTTATTCTACAAAAGAGCGTTGATCAAGCAATGTTTTTATTTACATTTTCATGTGAAAATTTTGAATGAGTGGTGTTTCTATCACCATTATGCATATTCGAAAAATGTTATTGGCTGTTACAACAATACAGTAAGATTTCTTTGATATCAATATTGCAAAACAGATGCTGATGCAAAACTACATGAAAGTGAACGGTGTTGTGCAGACTATACCTTTGCCTTGGGTGTGGTCTTTTTTTCTACCTGTTTTAGGTATCACTGCATTACACTTAGTTAAATTTTGTAACAATTTCTCTCCATTTACTTCTGTCACTTGTGATTTCTTCGAGCTTGTTGATATCTACGTCTTTATCTTTGAGTTCACTTACAGTAGTACTTTGCTCTTGTTACTGCTCGTTTGAATTCATTTATTGCTTGTTTACATGGTATATTTTCGGGGAGGCATAGTGCATGCCCAAACCTAATTGACTGTTTTTGTATGATTTTTGACCATATGTCTTGTTTTCATGTTAATTTAATTAAGTTTTCATTTGATATCTTTGTTGGCCATTTTATGTTAAGTGCTTTTCTCATTAATTTTCTTTGGGTTGCATCAATTTTGTGTCTTTACTGGTAACTGTCCATAGGCATGTGTTGTACATTTAGACACTCCTTATGAATGCGTTGAAAATGTACCTATTACTTGTCCATATTTCTATCAGGTCGTTCATGGCATTTGTGGCTAGCATTATACGGTGTTTTCTATCTTCTTCAGTATCTAGCTTTGACCCTAAATATTTACACTTGGTCCATGTGCCATATCCATTGTCATGATTTACGATATGTTGTTCAGCTTTGTCTCCATTGCATGAAAGGTTTCTACTTCTTAACATTCCTGGTATTGTAGATTTTATGTATTCAATTGCTCTTTTATCCTTTGTTACTATATCGCTTCCGCAATCATCTGCATATTGTGTGTCTATTTTTAAGGCCTCTTCCATGATTTTGTGGCTTTGCATGGGAGGGAGACAATAATCATGATCTTTTAAGGCTTGATGGGGCGATTTTCCTAGATGTGATGGTAGTGTGTAGCTATGATCACTCAAATGGATTTTGTACGCAAGTGTTTTTGCAAGGTAAAGGATGAACAATATTGCAGTAAGACAGTCTGCTTGTGGTGATCTGGTGTTTGTTGTGAAAGGTTGACTAAAACTGTTTCCACATCTTATTGTGTATTCTATTCCTTCAAGCATTTCTTTTATGATATGCAATTCATCTTTATCTACAATACCCTTCAAATCTTTTTATTAAGATTTTTCAGTGAATTGTAACAAAGGCTTTTGATAGGTCCATTATGTAGGATGTGGAGATCATAATCATTGGATGATATTGCCTTCTCAGCAGCTGGTATTTTGTAGGTGCATACATGCTCTGTGCTTGACCTATGTGTTTGGTATGCTGCTTGTGAATGAGGATTGTGTTGCTCAATTTTCCTTTGTTCTGTTCAACATAATTATAGCTAGGATTTTTCTTAGAAGTGATAGAAGTATACACCACTTCAATATACAGCCTCGTTTTGGAAAATATTCAAAATTCTTTGATACCAAATTTTTGAGGCCAAATTCGGATTTAGCACTCAAACTTTAGTCTAACTGCAAGTTTTTATGTTGCTATCGGTAGTAATTGTGATTTTATGGTGATGCAAAGTTTGAAAACTTGCAAGGGATTTGACCGTGAAAATGACTCGGGGTGTAAAGTTTCACCCTGAACAATTTTTCACGGTCAAATCCCTTAAAAGTTTTTAAACTTTATATCGTCATCAAATCAACATCACAATCCCCAGCAGTTCAAAAACGGGAAACTAGACTTAAGTTTGGGTGCTAAATCCGAATCTGGGCTTGACATTTTCATATGAACAATAGAAAGAAATTTTGATACATTTCCAAAACAAGACTGCTATATTGAAGAGGTGTATTATTGGTCTAATATTAGTGCATGGTCCTGCTTTTTCCCAGGTTTCTGCAGAGGTACTAGGATGCCTTTTTTGATTTCAGTTGGAGTTGTTGTGGTCTGTATACAGGCTATTCTGGCAATGCAATCAAACTAAAAATCCTTCATTATATGACTTCCTGTTGCGATGCAACACAGCACTATCTTATTTATGCAAAGGAAACAAACACGTTCATGTTCTTACAGCACATGAGTTTCAAGTAATAGGTCCAGTAAATCATCTGCCTTTACAGACATTGAAAAGGGAGCTCGCACAGTATATTCTGCTTCTAGGAGATACATTATAGTTTGTAAATGTGATGCAAAAGAGCGAGTGCATTATTGGCACTCTTAGCAAGTTTAAAATAGCTGATAGGCAATGAAATAATTCTCTGTGGTATTTATTGCTCACTCTGTTTGTCCAAATATATTGGCTTCAATTCTGCTACATACTTAATCATTGATCATGTTTTTTGCAGAGGATAATGCATGGTACAGGGGCGTTCTTGCACGGCTATCTGGAAGGGAAGCAGAGGTGACATATGTAGACTTTGGCAACACTGAGAAAATTCCAAGCAGTAATATCAGACCAATTCATGCAAAATTCATGACACTGCCTGCTCAAACATTTGTTTGTAGTCTTTTTGATGTCAAACCACAAGGATCTAAAGACTGGAGTAAAAGCAGCATTGAAGCATTTTCTAACCTGGTTCTTGAGCAGCAGCTAATCGCATGTGTTAAGAGGAAAGGTAAGTTATAGAGAATTTACGGGTTGTGCCAAAAAGGTAGCCACTGTTGACATCATGCCTGGGGGGGGTGGTACTCAAGTATGTTTAGGATAGTGGTTCTCAGGCTGGGGTACAACTTATCAACCCAAAAAAGTTTCTATCATGAAAATAGACCTAAAAAAATATTTTTCTGGCCCTACACACCAAACAGTTATGAAATCAGTATATCAAATCTTTAAAAAAGTGCCCTATCTGATTAGATTTCACCATATTGCATTTGGATATTCAAGTTATTAGATTTTAGTAGCATTAATTGATTTTGATTTCGTTTGTAAATTACATTTTTCCCAATTTTTTAGTTTTTCCCATATTTGAGACCCAAAAAAATGAGCCAAAATTTCAGGAACCCAAAAAATAACTTTACAAATCATTGACCCAAAAAAATAACCCTTGCCAAAATTTTAGACCCAAAAAAGTAACCTGAACATCCCTATCCTAAATATACCAGAGTACCCGCTGCCCTGGGTTGACTTGCCATATTACATCATGCACTAAATAATTGGGGTGAAGCCGCAAAAGCTAGATTGCATTGGTTGAATTAGATCTTGTGATGTCAAGATTCACCAGGCCAGGCTAGGTCTGTTTCGAAAGGAGGCTACTGTAGGGGGTGAATCAAAATTTGCTGCAAACGACCTATTGTGATCACACAATCATGAAACATGCAAGGAAATGGTAACAAAACCTTCTTATTCGGTTTCTTGTTTGGTGGAATGTGCATTTGTCTGATTTCAGTTGTTGTCAAGATCAACTGTCATAGTTCATGTTCCTACTTGAACTAAAGTGTTAACGTCGTCAAGAATCAGGGAGCGAAAATGATGAATAATACTCACTTTAATCTGACTTTGACACAAAACCCTTCTCTGGATTTTCTGCATTGCATCTCTAGAGTAGGCCCACTACGAATTTGCGTAAACTCTCCAATAAACTTTAGATGCCTTGAAAGGTTTGGTTGCTTTTTCTAGAGCGTATATTCGCTACTTGATCACCTTCTTTAATCTGTCAATAACTTTTGTGAAATCTTTATTTGTTTTGAATTAGGCTTCAAGCCTAATTTAAGTCCACATTTTATTAAACGGGAAAACAGGAAACTGGATGACCTAACTGCTTTGACCTTTCCCCAATTTGAAAAGCAGTACGACAGAGAAATACACACTCAACGAAATATTTTTCGTAACTTTAGTGGCACGGCAGTCTCTTGCCTGCCTTCTCTCTTCTCGACAGGAAAATAAGCCATAAGTCTCGTGGAAGAGAGCATTGTGATCCCCTCGCAAGCTTATATCTGAGGGAAATAAAAGGCCGTTATCGATCAGCTTTCATAGTTTACGGTAGTTTACGATATGAAAGGTCATCTTGAAACCAATGCCCCATATTTCTTGAGAACAAGAATGAAAAACAACAAATAATCGCAATCATGATGATAAAATTTAGCACTTTCGTATCGCACGCCATCGCACGCCTAAACTAACCCAGACGTGCGAAATGTCACACGCGGCCCATTTTCATATTACGAAGACTGGTCATATATGGGTGTTTGAAGTTGTCAGTTCCTGCAAAGGTGTTAGGACACGAACGTATTGATTACATATTTATTTACCTTGTTTTGTACCTTGTCTTGATTTCTTGTCTTCTTTGCTTCTCTGTTTCGTCTTCAACTACTGGTGCGTGCAACTGAATAGTTTATTAGGCCCAAATGCCTCGTGTTATTTGCATATATCTTCCTTGTATTCCTGTGTCTTAGTGCGCCCTCGCAGAAGAAAGGTTTCAAACCGCAAAGCCATAACCAAAGACTTAGTATTTAGTATGGCACTGTGGTTTGAAACCTTTCTTCTGCGAAGGCGCGCTACGACACAGGAATAAAAGGTCGATATTTTCAAATAACACGAGGCATTTGTGCCTAATAAAGCGTTCAGTTGCACACACCAGTTGAAGACGAAACAGAGAAGCAAAGATCACAAGAAATCAAGACAAGGATCAAAACAAGGTAAACAAATATGTAATCAACACGTTCGTGTCCTAATACCCTTGGATTTTTTCCAGATGTTGGTTCAGTTTGTTTTCACCGCACTCACTGACTGATGTTATCTCTAGTTTTAAAGTGTCTTGTACGAATTGTGCAAAATGTACAAAAACTCTTAAATGATTAAAAATGTACAGTGATCACATTTCAATAGACTGAGCTAAACAAAACTATAAGTAACTCTCAGAAAAGACTTCAAAATTAAGAAGTGGATTAGTTCTGATCAGTTGCACAAGTTGGTGATGGATTCTTTGTGTTTAGTTTAATTTCATTTTTATCAATTCAATGCCTTTACTTTTTATACTTTCAATGCATCTTAGTATTTATAGAAAGTAGCAGTTTTCTATTTTCCTTTCAACTTCAAACTTCACAAAATTTATTCAATGTTTTTCCTGTCAATGATTCTCAAGGAATTACTTATAGCTCAGGAACACTGCAGCTGCTAAATCAACAAATCATCACTGACTATTTCATAGGATTTTCCGATTTTGACTAAATAAAGCTTAAATCATTGATCATCAAAATTGACTCAGTCTGTAGTTTATTGTGGCTTTTCAAACAGGAATACTTGTTTAGTGCATTCAGATTTGAAAAAAGATCATAAAGAAAATTTTCCATGTTTTAAGATGATAGGAAATAGCATATATGTCCTTGTACAGCAAAATCGCAAATCACAGAGTGCTAATAATTAAGTTACTTTTTATCAGCAAATTCTGGCTCAATATTAAATTTACTCTATTTTTTAATTTGTTATAGACCAGAGTAATATGCACCATGTGGAACTTCTTGATACAAAATCAAATCGCAAGCAACAAACGAGCATTTCAGAAGTTCTCATTGAAAAAGGATTTGCAGCATCCTCAAAAAGCCAACCAAGCCAGCCTTCTGATGCAAAATCAGCCAGCAGTAATGCATCAAGTACCTCAAAGGCATCATCATCTGCAGCATCTTCAAATGTACCTTCAATTGCAATAAAGAATCAAGAGAACATTTTCATCACATTTGTGGAAAGTCCTGCTTCCTTTTATTGTCAGGTTTGTCTTGTATTTTGTGGTGTCTAGAATTTAGGGTAAGCAAGATTAGACAAAACGTAAGTAAAGTGAAATGCTTGTTAAACCTTGTAAAATAATGCAAGTATGAGTATACTTTAATAGTGTAAAAGTTTTATTTAGCCTCCTCTTTTCTTAGCCAAGACTTTAAATATGTCCCCCTCTCCATCACTTATATCACACTTATATCAAATGCCAGAAGTTACCAAAGATTTTCCATTTATTTAGCTAAACAAGTTTGCATGTTAATTTTGATATGGTTTGGGATAAAATCTGTACCAAATTTAAGCATTTGACTTATAAAGCTGTATGTTGACTCCACAAAATATGGGGTACAGGAATTAAAAAGCTATCATTTATATCCTTGTCATTTGACTGTTTGAATACGTATCCTCTCTTTTAAGCCCCCTTGTGGAGTGTCTGAAATGAGAGATGCCCCTTGGAGGCTTATTAGAGTGTGTACGGTAGAAAATATACAAACAAAGAAAATATAGGTTAGGATATGACACTCTGGATAGAGTTAAAACTCTTGCAGAAGATAAAGTAAGATGTAAGATCAACAGTTATTTGCTTTAACTGGAAACAAGCGTGAGCATGTTGATATGATACAAATTTTTATTCAGCTAAGTAACTTGAGGCAATTGTCATGGCTTTTATGAGAGGCCAAACAACCTTATTCCATGGGCTATGTGTATAGATCACATTTTTGTTACCATCATCAAAACAATTAAAAAGATTACTCGTTACTGTCCCATCCGAAGCAGGAAAAGACACAAGGTCATCTGGTCCTTACTTTAGATGACTCTTGCAATTATAATACTTTAACAAACAAAAAAGGTACAATGTAAGGTAGCTTGCTACCAAATACCAAATGGTGAAGAAAAACTTAAGATTTTCAAATTTTTGGATCCAATCTCGATAAAAGAAATATACATTTTAAGGTTAATTTACTATTTGGTACCAAGTTACCCTGATAAAACTAACAAAGGTAGGGGGAGAGGTGCTGCTGTTTACGTTCTAAGCTTTTGAATAAAACGCTTTGTTGTTTCAATAAAAGAAATTGTTGCTTCTATGATGGTTCTGTTTTCAACTATGTTTAGATCTTGGCTCCCAAGCAGAAGCAAATTGCAAGGTGCATTTGAATTCTGTTCATTTATGTCTATACCAGAGAAAGTGAGCTGGTAAAAGAGATCTCTACGCATCAAGTCAAACTGGTGGCAGTGGAGGAGAAAGCGTTTGTTATCCTCAATGCCTCTCCCACACAGGCAAATTGGGCTTCTACAATCAAAGTTGTGTCGATATCTGTGCTCATTCAATGCGCTGAAGTTCACACGCAGCTTTGTCAGCTTTTTGATACCTTCTATATCAAAGGCATCATAAACAGAGTACAGTGGGGCATTCATCATGACATAGACCAAAAATTCTACTTCCTTCAACCGCTTCCAAATATAGCTATTTTTGAAAGGTTGGGGATCACAAACCTTTTTAGATTTTCTCTCTACCCCTTTTCTGAAAGAATGTGTGAACCTTTAAGTGCTAGGCTTTCTCACAAACAAGAAAAAGAAAATTCCAGTGCAGTTGATCACTGAAAATTAAGCTACCTTATCTGCCGCTTGTAGCTCCTTCGGTGGATGCTATGGGTTAAACCTTTATATCAGTTTGATCCTTAGTCCTTTAATCCTTATCCTTTGAACCGGACAATATCAATTACCTTAACAGCACAAAAGACTATTTTTCGGGTTTTTGCTAATATTTTGATCTGTGTGCCAATGGCTGCGCTCTTTTAGGCCACTCTTAGCAACATACTTACCATTCTAGTTGGATACAAAACGTGCAGACAAGAGTAGACAAACCACGCTATGCTTGAATTTTACCTAATGAGTCGGATGATAACATGAAAAGGATTTCTTGTGGAAATTTGCGGGTTTCAAGGAAAATCTGTCACAATAGCTCAGTGTTTTATGAAACAATGGAAGTAAAATATAACAAAGGCATCACTTTGGGACACTATTCCTCTTAAACCTAAGTCTAAGGCATTTGACCCAATAAATATTGACGTTAAATGGCTTTTAGCTTGAAAAATAAAATAGAACTGCAAAGTAAGGGGGCATGGGCACAAAAAAGGAGCTATGGTGGGTCTACAGGGAACTGAGCAGAACAAACCACAATATTTTTACAATTTAATCCTTGAAACCGTACAAAACTACAAACTGCTTTCATGTTATCCATAGCAAGAGAAAACGTCATGATGCAGAAACATTTTTGGCAGTTATTTTCCCCGGTTTCATTGCAAAGCCTTCCAATAATCATGATAATAATAATCATCACAGCTGTAATTTTGTTTAGAAAATAAACGAAATTAATTTGCAATTTCTCTAACCAACCAATTTACTTCAAATATATTTTTACATGGTTCCAGTATGATCTTCAGCATGAATTTCTGAGAATAAACAACAAATTCTTCTTAAATAGCGAATGTCAGGATGCCCTGTACAAGTGCTCCGCTGTGCAGGGTTTTTAGTTGGTCTTATGATTGCAAGTAGTTTCCGTTTAAACTCAGATATGGATTGTGAATTTTTGATGTCATGGTCTAGCAGATTACATTCGTAAAGAACGTTTTGAAAATAAGTATGTAAGAAACGAATAGTTCTACCGATATTCTGGTCGTATACTCGAGGATTTCTTAGGTTGTATGATTCTTCTTCAGGTGCTATTTCAGCAAATCGGTACCCAGGTGAACCTGTTTTCCGTAGATTGTAAAAATGGCACAAACGTCTATACCATCTTCTGTGATATAGATCTTCCCAACCTAGTTCATCATACTGTTTTTTGCCTATTTGTACCTCTGCATGCTTCAGTTACGGCTAATGCAGCATGATACTGGGTTTGTTCGAGTCGTTTTGTGACGTTTTATCTCATATCAGGGTCATACTCATACCTATGGTAGATAATGTCACCATAGTCGAGATGGGGTCTTACATAAAGCTTGAAAACTTGATCAAGCACATTTCTAGAGACGCATGTGAGATATGTCACATAATCTCGATAATCAAATAGACCTACTCTGGTAGGAATAGGAAGTTGTATGGAAACGTTTTCTGAAGTTAAAAAATGATCATCCACCATTATACCATTAACTTTTAAATTTAAATGAGTTATATTCTTTTCCCAACTTTCCACGATTTGAAGTCCCATTTAAGTGCTGTTGGATCATTCAATCTGGCGTTGATTGAAAAAGATTATTTGGGTTGGGTGATGTTTCATTATGAAAATTTTTCTTTTTTTGACAGTTGACATCAACGACGGAGAGTCTGGATCAAATCATGGAGGAGTTAGAAAACAAATACTCGCAAGCAGGCTCAACTGATCTCAACTTGGCAGCAGCATCACCAGGTCAGCTATGTGCGGCTAAGTTTACCGATGGGGCATGGTATCGTGGCAGAATTGTGAGCAAGGTTGACAGCAATACTGTTAATGTTTATTATATTGATTATGGTAACAGCGAGGATGTATCAATCAAAGAGGTAAAGCAGCTTACAGATGAATTGGCGAAGGAACCAGGATTTGCCTTGAAATGTTCTTTAACAGGGGTAAGTGTATTTTGATATTAAAATCGTGCTGGGTAACAGAAGTGTTTGGGAAGGATACCGTCTAACACTCCTTGCTTTAGATGGTCAGATATAATTTATATGGTCCCATGGAGAAGGTACAACAGCAAATTATTCACTGTTTGTTATTTAAGTTTTAAGTTTGTTAAGTTTAAGTTAATTTAAGTATTCCTCATTAAACTCCGTTTCCCTGCCAATACACCGATTTCTGTTATTTAAGTATTGTTATTATTTAGTCATCCACCAATTGGTTTGCCAATTTTATGTTATTTATATAACACCAAGTAAATTTGTGCAAGAACATTTTATTTATTTCAATGGCAGTCAGTCCTCCTTTTTTATACTCAATTAAAGATTCTAGCAAAACACAGTATTGAATACTCTACGTATGAAGTACTTTACAGCACTACAAAGAGGATACCCTGCCCCAAGGAGCATAAGAACATGACTTCCCCATGGCTATTTCATAAAGAACATTCAACTAAAATACAACTGAATATACCATTACAAAAGTTAAACATAAATGATTATTACAGATAAATACTGAGGCCTATTTCTCGTTGGATGTCAGGCCAGCATGGGTGATAATGCCATACAACAGTCGGTCCTCTTGACGAATGAGAAGGAAATGGACGAAAGGATCTCTGTTGTATATTTCACAAATGTACATTTGTCTTCTTTATCTAAAGAAAGCAAAGTCATAGAGACTCAACATGATCATGAACAACTTCTGAGGACAGATTGCCTTTAAGGTCTAGTTTAGATATCATTTTTTTGCCGTGTTAAATCGAACTGTATTAAAGACGGCGATCTGCTGTCTAAAAATCTGATTTAAGCATCATTTTTTTTGCTGTGTCGGATTGAAATTAAAATGGTTAAAATGCACAAGTGCAGTTGCTGATCACATGTAGAAGCTGCGGACTATGACCTAAAATTGGTTAATTATGTGTAGCAGAAATATGAGAAGTCGTTTTTCCGTTGTTTGATACGACAGAGCTGGTGAACCCCTGTCATTTTATCTATTCCAAACAGCAGGTGATTTAAACATCATTTTTATGTCAAGTTGAATTGACACTTTAAAATTTTTAGCAGCGTCAATTCAATTCCATTTTTAAATTCAACTTTTTTCACAGAATACAGGGCCAAATGCTATTACAGGCATGTGTAAAAGGTCTGAATCCTATACGACCAAAATAAAGCACAGCTTATCTAGCTTTGGCCCGTTAAATTAAAGTGCAGAAAGAATAGAAAAATATGGGTAAATATCGATAATTACAGCATTGTTACAATAGATATATATAGATGAAAGATCAATTGTTCAAAAAATGATGATTCTGATTTGAGGTTTATGATTGTTAATATTTCGCTATTTTGAACGCTTTAAAGCTTGTAGTATACTGTTTTATTTTGTTTATGTTTTTGTTGATTTTGGCAGATTGTTCCATAATCGGGCACCCTTGTTTTTAAAAGTTTTATCCCCCCAAGTTTTACACAATTTATCTATTCGATGGTCTATTGCTTGTCTTGTAGTACATTTGTTATAGAATAATTTTGGAATACATCAGGCAGTTGATTATTATTTATTGTTATTATTGATCTTTATTATAGTTGATGCGATGCGTTAGTTTTAGGATGTTTGTTTCATAGAGGTCTGCAATTTTTAGGATCTTTAGGTTTTTGTGAAGTAGGTTGGTGGAAAACATCTATTAAAGTAAGTGTGCAATGGTAAATAGGCTCCTCTATAAATAGAACAAAGACTCATCATTGTTTCTTAGCAAGATAAAAATCTAATTCTTAGGCTACCCTTTGTTGACATAGTGTGCAACTTCGATTTGAATGGAGTATTTTTAGATTTTCTGCTCTCTGGAAATGCAAGCTTTTAACCAAGCACAAACCCTTTAAATTCGACACGGCAAAAACAATTTTTAAACTGGGCCTAAACAACATAGTCAAATTCCAGCAGATGGATGGATGTACTTTTTGATCAAAACTGAATTTCCAAATTATTTTTATGTAGGTTTCTCCAAAGTCTGACAAATGGGACCAAGGCAGCATTGACACGTTTACTAACATGATTGAAAGCCAGGAATTTGATGCAACATTCATCACAAAGCAGGCCCCGTACAATGTATCTCTCAAACAGAATGGTGTTGACGTAGCAGCTGATATGTTAAATAAAGGTATTGGAGTAGCCCCAGGAGCAGTGACCAGCAACAGTCAAACTTGGGGGTATAAGGAGATTCCGTTGAAGCCTGGTGCTGTTGAAAATGTTTATGTTGCACACGTTGATGATTTAGATAACATTTACTGCCAGCTAGCAAGATGTGAAGATGATCTGAACAATTGTGAGTATTTTATGCCTTCGTCATACTGTATACCAGGTATCCCAGGAAAAGTATATCGATTTGGTTTTTTTTAATCTAAATTTAACCAACGGCTTTTCAGTTTCAAAATGTTCTGCAATAGTTAGCTTGAACATACACGCCTCGTTTGTTGATATTGTTGGAATATTAAATAAATGTTGAAGCACTTCGAAATTTGAAACTAACATTAAAGAAAGAGTGGCAGAATGGGTGAATTCTAGCAAAAATAAAATGATATGACTCAAGTTTCGTTCAAATTTGATCAAGGGTATTGTTGATTTAGTGAGTGCTTTGAGAATTTGCTTAGGCCAGAACTCTGGTTGGAGGTGACAGCAATTTTGAGCTTTCAGCATTAATATTTTCAACACTCAGAACGCCAATATCAACAAACAATGTATCTATGTTCAAGTTGACTATCAAGGAACATTTCGAAGGAGATCAGCTATTCATCAAAGCTACGTTTAATTGCTGGACCCAACCAAATCTGTACAAGCATGTTCTGAGAAAAGATTAAAGATGAGAGATGATGCCGTTTTGCATTAATTTTCATCAGTACTTGCTAAATAGTCTCGTATAAACAGCCCTTCTTCTGCATACTTCCCTTTTGATCCTTGAACAAAGTAAGTACATAGCACTTCAAGTCCATTTCCTGGTTTGCTTTCCCTTTTCACAATTAGCAAAACAGGGATAAGATCGATATAAGGGCATGCCCGTATCTGCGAGTCGATTTGGAAAAAAATGAAAACTGTCAGTTTTTGATAATATCAATTATAAAGGCATGTCAGTTATAAGGGCAGTCTCTATACTGTAGGCCATAAAGAGAGTTCCTGAGTTTCAGCGTTTCTAATTCGGCAAAATTTGATCTTACTTCAGAACGAATTGCGTAATCTTGGTGCTATATTTATAAACCAATAACGTGAGCAAGGATTCTTTTTTACAGGCTAATTGAAAATAAATGGGTAGTTAATTTGTTTTTTCTTATTTGCAAAACTCACCTGCAGATATTGCTGCGACCTGGTTCAGCAGAGGTCTAAACAAAAATCTTGTTTCTGTGAGCCGAAGTGGTGAATGCTAAGTCCTTGCAAGGAAATGTTCTTTTTTTTTGCGTGCAGTATGTTTTAGTGTCAAGTAGTTTCTCGTGTTGTTTAAAAAGTTTTTGACCAACATTTCTTGCAGGATAATTTTCATATCAGGATAAAGTAGCAGTTCCTGCTAGCAGTATTCGTTTTTTCCACCCCTCTGTTCAGCAAAACATATCTTAAAAATTGAGTATTAAGTAATAGCACTCTTCTCCATTGCTAAAAATAGACAATGACGTTTTTGCGCAAAGCATGGTGGGATCGAATTGCGGACAAACATTAGGCCAGTTCATCAGATCATTGCATGTTTATTCCAAGGTTGATGCTCGTTTCATGTGAATAAATCGTGTTTGAATGCTGCTTTTCTTGTAAATCATGGCTACGAAACATTGTTGCTGGGGTATATGTAAGTCAGACTCAAGATATCCAGAGCGCATGCCAAGTGGTACCACATTTATAAGGTTTGCCAAGCCGGGAAAGATCCGCGAACAAATGACAGATTGGGAGAAGCAAAAAGCGAACCAACAAACAGTTGCAGCAAAACGTTGGATGCATGCCTGCGGTCGGAAAGACTTCAGCAAATTGGAACAGATTACAAAAGACACCTACATATGTTCTCTCCACTTCATAAATGGGAAGGGACCAACAGAAAATAACCCAGACCCGATTCTTGCCTCATTGACGGAGAAGGAACAGGAAGGGCGACTGAAGAGGAGAAAACCTCCAAGAAAACGGGACGAATGTCCACTTTTGACCAAGAAAGCGAGAACAGAAGTCGACTCAAGTTTGGCTGGCGACCAAGAATTGTTTAATGTTGAATCATCAGAGGCCACTTTCGAACAGCCATGTGATGATGTCTCTGAAGGAGAGTTTGTTTTTAACACCTCCAATGCTGTACATCAGGGCACACAAACAGTTTATGACAAGTATATGCTTGGTGCCCAAATAGAAACAATGATACTAAGAAACAAAATAACAATTTCACAATCAGGTGGCACAAATATTCAACTGGATACAATGTCCCCTGAATTAATTTTACAAGATCAGAAGAAGGCCAAGTATTTTATAGGGCTTTACCCTGGACAGTTTGAAATCCTATTAGACTTTTTAGGTCCTGCAAAATTCAACCTTCAATACTGGTATGGTAACAGAAAATCAGAGAAAAATGGTGTTGGTGTGGAGAGAGTTGCAGGATCAAAACCAGGTCAAAATGGGACTTTTACAATTAGAGAGGAGTTATTTATAACCCTTTTGAGGTTGAGACGAGGATTTGCATTGAAAACCATAGCATATATTTACAATGTATCAGAATCTGTTGTTAGCCGCATTTTCAACACATGGATCCAATTTATGTTTCTACAGTTCAAAGAAATGAAATACATGATGTTCCCTAGCAGGAAAATTTTAAAGCCTGTGCTGCCAAAAGTGTTTAGAAGTTTCAGAAACATCAGATGCTCTATTGATTGCACTGAATTTTTTGTGCAAACCCCAAGGAACTATTCACAGCAAGGAAATGTATATTCCTCTTACAAACATCACACAACATTCAAAGCACTCGTTGCAGTTACCCCAAATGGTGCAGCTTGTTTTGTTTCAGATTTATATGGGGGTAGTATTGATGATGTATCAATTACAAAGAAATGTGGTATTATTGACCACATTGAGCATGGAGATGTTGTTTTGGTTGACAAAGGATTTACCATCCAAGACCTGTTAAACCCTAAGCATGCATCAATCAAAATTCCAGCTTTTCTGGGCAAGAGAGAACGTCTGACAAAAGAAGAGGAGATGGACACCAGGAGAATTGCCAAGGCCAGAATACATGTAGAAAGGTTCAATGAACGTTTGAAAAAATTCAAACTTATTGGAAACCTTATACCATTGTCACTTAGCCATATTGCATCTCAGATGGTGTATGTAGCATGTTGTCTTGTGAACTTTCAACCTGCACTTTGTGCATAAAATTAACCTTTCAAAAAATATATTCAAGGACTTAGCTAAAGGGGTTGGGTCACTTCAAGTAAACAAACTTATTTTGAAATGACAATTTTGCAGTTTTATATATACCATATCACAGAGATTTTCCACAATATTTCTTGAAATGAACGTGTTATTTTGAAGACGGGTTTTTGAATTTCGTAGAGAAAAAAATGAAACATTCATACAGTATGTTGTAAATATTACAGAGCTATTTTTAGTAGCAACTTTATTGTGGATTCATTTCCATCATCAACCCAAAATTTGTGCAGAAAACAATATCAACCCAAAATTTGTGCAGAAAACAATATCACACATATGGCTATCAATATAAATTATAAATAAAAACCGATTTTTGACAGATGTGATCCAGTCCAAGTACAAGTTATTTCATTGATAATGATAAAGCAACTCTAAATAGTGAGATTTCCTTTCTCGTTTCTGATTTCATTTCATCAAAATAGGGGCCATCCATTCAGAATGTATGCTGTTATGGAATAAAAGGAGTATAGCAAATGCATACATCAATTTCTACAATGACATCATTTCTATTGTTCTTTGCATGCAGAGGGAGGAAGGGGCCATATTTTTTTAATTTTTACATCAGAACAAAATGGAGGACCCATTGGAAAGCAAGTCGATAAATTATTTATCAAGCTAGTTTGCATGATAACTCAAAGAATTCAAATGAATATCATACATTAAAATCGAAAACTTTCGGATGATCAAACTTTCGGACAAAATTTTGTCTGAAAGTTTAATTGTCTGAAGTCAGGTGATATCTGAAAATTGTTTTGTCCGAAAATATCAAATCCTTTTAAATTATGAAAAAAGCATTTGTCCGAAAATTTTATTGTCCGAAATTCCCAAAAAGCGTCCAAAAAGTTTTTTGTCCAAAGTTGTGTTTCCGAAACTTTTCCGTCCAAAAGTTTCTGATTTTAATGTATGATGTTCAACATAAATGCAAAATATTGTTCAGGATTAATCAATTCTATGGCAAAATGAATGGCTTCAACTCCCTAGGCACACGCATTTCAAAGAAATCCGGTATTAAAACTCTATGCCAAAATGCTGACAATGCTTGTTCCATATTACCCTGAAATGTTTTATTTTCATTGATCCTTTGGATAGAGGGAGGTCCTTTTGCAGAGTACAAAACAAAGTCACAGAATTGGCACCCAGTAACCAGCAACTGAAGTTGAATTTGGAAATAGTATGGATGACTTTCTCGCAGAAGCAGCTTATCATCTTCTATTTTGAAACACTGCCTGTTGTACAATGTAGAGGACAAAGTTTTTTGTTTGCGCTCTTCAACCACTTCTTGTATTGATTTTTCTTTGAAAATTTTGAGGCATTTTATCTCGATAACACCAACTATTTTGGCATTCGCATCTTTTATCAATCCATCTGGGCTTGCTCCCAAGTAAGGAAATCTATTGCAAACCCAAATGCCAGACTCAGAAATGCAGTTGCCAGTAACTGCCTTGTATGCATCCCTTGCTGTTGCTTCTGTTTCAATACCATATTCTATATCCTTGGTTGTTATATGTTTTGGAAACCAAAATTTATTCCTTATCCAGTTATAGAGCTGCCCTAGGCATTCCTTTCCTCTTTCACATAAAAGCTTTTCCCCACAAGAGTAGGCTGTTTTGCATTTGGAAGCTGTAATGCGGTATCTTCGTTCTTCAAACCATCTCAATGATGCACTTTGCTCCTTCGTACCTGGTATTTCTGTATATTCTACTTGATCCCCTGTGCCTGTGAACACATCTTTCAAGGATTCCTCCAGATCATTGACAAGAGTTTTCAAAATAGTTATTCTTTCTTCTTCAAGGGTGTAGTCTTCATATTTCATCGTTAATGACAATTCCCACATTGAAACTTCATTTGTTTTGGAACTGTATTCTTGGAGGTTTCTAAGAAATGAATTTGTATGTTCATTACTAAAGTTATTGCGATTATTCATTGGTCGTGGGTCCCAGTCATACAATCTGAGTTTTGAAGCCTTTTTTGAATCATAAGAAGCATAATGTACCACAGTTGGGTCTTTGGCTCTTTTCTTGCCACGATTCCATTGGCATGGCTTTGAAGTAGAAGGAGCTTGGACTTTGGTACCATTGACCTCAACAAATTTAACAATTTTTAGCAATAGAGCAGAAACATGGGCACATCTACCAAAAGCGGAAGCCTTGCAGGTACATGTGGCCTGCTGGACTGACCCACTTTTATGGCTGAGGACAACCTCAACTGCAAGTGGTAGCTCGTTTTTCATTGAATGATGCACATGTCCTTTGCAGAAATAATAATTGTCATCAGTATGGTCAAGCATATCATTTACAAAGCCACTCTTCATCAGATTCATCCCTTTACGGAGTGGTCGTGCTGTAGAAGTGTAGCCTGATGAGTCATTTGGGAAGTCCCTGTCATCTTCACTGTCACTTGAGGCATGTTGGCTTAGGCCTGTTTGGCCAAACTTAGCAACGGACTCGATGAGATACTGATACACATGACCATAATTGAACATCATTGGAATATCAGTAGTTGGAAATGTTCCCCAACCTTGCTCAGGAGTCTCTATGTTTCTTGGTTGACTCGATGATAGTAATCCCCTTTCTTGCCTTTTCTGCTCGTACCACTTTCCTCCATCAACTTTTGGATCAATACCTTTCTTTATTGCGATAAATGATCTTATTCTATCGACAAGTTCTTGTTTTCTTCCTGACTTCTTTCCTCCATGACATTCCAACCAGCGTTTGAGTTCGAGAACAGAATATTCCTCAGGATCTCTGGTGAAATGTGAACCTGGAACATCACCCTCCGAAAGCACTACTTCCTCCATCTTGAAAATCTATCTGCTTCGTACAGTTTTTGCATGGACCCTTACCCATATATTGAATTGAATTTTTCAGATAAAAGGAGTTTTGTAAGCGAAATCTCGGGATGAATGAAATGAGTCGCGCACAGATCGCGTAGGTAAGCACACGGCGATCGAATATTTTGTCCGCAAACATATCCCAGCATGCAATGCGCTATTTTGTGTGACGTCAATCGAGAAGAGTGCTATTCACACCTGGAAAGGCTACCATTTTATCGTTGTTTATCATTGGGCCATTCATTCTCTCATTCATTCATTCATTCATTCATTCATTCATTTATTTATGTAAAACCAGTAATTACATAGTTTTTAGAGAATATAACTAATATACACCAATTATCTACAATAAACCGAAAGTAACACATTATGCGCAGTGAAGGTATTGTGGCGCAGTGGTGTAGTTGACCTAATCGGCTGAGTTTCGAGTCAAGTCATAAATCTTTTGATAAAACATCTTATGATTTCAAAACATATTTTGTACTATGAAAACTTGTGCCATGAGTGCAAAAAGTAGAATAACACTGAAACGTCGCAAGGGTATTGTCACATGACTTCAAATGGGAAAAGCAAACTTCACCAATTTTACCTCTTTGCAACCAGAACAGTCAGGGGGACAACAGGGTTCGATCCCAGGTAGAGCCCCACCACTTGAGCACCATGACAAGGGTTGCGGGTTCGATTAGGTGTAGTCTAAATCTGCGATCCCGGCGCTTGGTGCTAAAAACTGCCACTTCACCTTCACCTAATACACTTGTTACTTTACGAATAAAAGGAATTCAGTGTCTGTTTACAAACTGTAAAAAAAGCAACTGGTTCCATTCAAAGTTTTAGTTCCCGTCGAAAGCTGCAACAAAACTCTATATTCTTTCATCTCAAACTCTATCGTCTAGAGTATTCTGTTGCTTAGTTCCCCTAACAATCAGGGGTGTTATTCCATATTTGATTGTTCATTTTATACTCCATGGGTGACAATGTTTGTATTTTGTGCCTTGAAGTTAATCATGGCAAGATTTGTCTTTCTTCTTATAGTGATGATTCAAGTTGGAGAGAAGGCCCCAAGTCTAGGCAAACTATCCATTTTGAAGGCATCACTGCCTGTTTGCGCCAAATACAGTGCAGATGATGGATGGTATCGTGGTGAAATCACGAATGTGCTCAACTCCCAGACTGCAAACGTCCGCTTTATTGATTATGGCAATAGTGAGAATGTAAACATTGCATCAATGCGGGAAATATCGTCAGAATTGTTGAAAGAACCGAAATATGCTGTGCTGTGTTCACTTGATCATGGTGGCCTAAAATGGAAAGATAATGCTGTGGAAGAATTCCTTGGCAAGACAACTGATAAAGTATTGAAAATGGCCGTCAAAGATGCTAAAGCTGGAAAGATTGTTATTGAGCTACGTGATGAGACAGATATAAGTGTTGCTTCAAATCTTGTTATCACTAACCAATCATCTGTCAGTCGTCCAAGCGAGGCTCCGCAAGCAAGGCCAAAACAGCAAAACGAGGCTGGGCACTCAGTACCCAACGACGCTTCTAATGGCTTTCCAGAGTCAAAGATACGATGTGATGTTGAAATTGGATTCTATGTTTCCCATGTCAATTCCCTCTCCGACTTTTATATCCAAGATGCATCGCAAAGTGATCCTTTAGATGAACTGATGCAACAGTTAGAACACACACCAAAGCAGGCTGGATTTTTCAAGACAGCAAAACCCGGAATGGCATGCATGGCGGAATTTTCTGAAGACAATGGCCTTTACAGGGCGGTACTTGATAGTGTCAAAGGCTCTACTGTGCTGGTTCGGTTTGTTGACTATGGCAATACTGAGGAGAAGAATCTGAATGATTTGTATCCATTACCTGGAGAACTTTCAAAGACATCCCCATTTGCTGTCAAGTGTTGTCTAAAAGGAGCAATCTCGTCGCTCTCGGAAAATGACTTGGAAAAGTTTAAAGAAGCCACGTTTGATAAGGTCTTGAAAGGTAATTATTGATTATTATGTTAATGTATTCTATTGTTATTTATATCAAGTTTCTAAAAGTTGGCAATTCAGAGTTAGAGGCAGCCGTTCAACTGGTGACTTAACCAAGGAGAAAATTTGTCAATTTCTGGCAGCAGTGTAATTAGTTCTGCTTCAAACGGAAGAATCTTCTAGAAAGCTTGTTTGTTATGTGGCCATTGGCCTTAAAAACGACTGTCAGAAGTCTTTGGCAGAGCTGCTCACAACTATGGAAAGGGATAACTGAGTGTAATCAAGAGTTCTGAATGTTAAAATTGAGCCTTCTGATCTTTCAGAATGTACTAAGAGTACTGTATCTTTGTTTTTGGTTTGTACCTATGTTCTAGACATGTTGCAATGGTAAAAATTAGCAATGAGATTTCTTTTGAGAACTTTTACAATGCCATTTCGCTTGAAGTATTATGAATTCGAGAAATTACGTTCAATTTCTATTGCTTCTCTGAGGCCATTCGTAAGGGTGTTTGTATGTGTGACTGAGAAGGGTCATCGCCCATGTGAGATTAGAATGATAATTCAGAATTACAGGAATAAGGCACATGGATTAGGAATGCAGCATGCCTTAAACATACTTCAAAATCAGGTTTTCTGGTAAGCAATATCACCCTTTGCAACTTGTTTTGCAGGCAAACTACGCCAATTAAACGCAGACAAATATGAATTAACGATGTCTGATAAATCCATCACATCAACTTACTGCAAGTCGGAGAGCGAAGCCCAACCAAGTTTGCAACATATTCAGACAAATACAGGTTCTAGCCTCGATTGTTATGTCTCACATACAGAGTCAGTGAATGAATTCTACGTGCAGCCTGCTAAATATGAAGCTGACTTGGACAAGGTTGTGGAGAACATGACTCGTTCAGGATCAAATCCAGCTCTACCTGCACCATCGGTAGGACAGTTCTGTTGTGCCAAATTTTCAGAAGATGAACAGTGGTATCGTAGTGAGATTATTGGGCAGTCAGGAGACAAATTCAAGGTATGATCTGAATAATTTGGGCAACCCAGGACGGCATCTTCAATCGTTTCTGTAATTGACACTGCAAGGGTAAGGGATGGCCGGTCAAAAAGTTTTTTAACAGTTCAACAACTTGCTACATCGATTCCCTTGATTACTATTCTTATCCTTCGAATCTGCCGTCCTTTTAGCTTGATTAATGGCGGTTCTACTAACTTGATAACGGGCTATGCTCGAAACGTCGTGCTTATTTCAATTCACATCAAAGTGCTTATATTTTACTTTATTTACTTGTTTATCATTGTACAATTGCACTACACGAAACAAGAAGATTTTTTGATCAACAACTTGCTACGTTTGATTGATCAGTTATGACATGTAATATCATGAACAGACCATGTCCTGAAAATGAAAGATCCCAAGTATTCTTACTACATTACAAAGTTTTCTGATGATCTTCAAATCCCAAAGAATAATCTGGAATGTTCCAAAAAGATTTTCTTGCACAGCTCTGAAGGCATGGAATGATATCCCTGTGAATATCAGGGAGCTTCTTACCTTGTACCAATTTAGAAAGACGTTAAAAAGTCATTTAATAAGCTGAAAACCAATACAAACACGACCCCTTGGAAAACAGCATTAGTCTTTGTGAAAGCGTCAATCCACCTGCTACTAATACCACGCCAGAACAGGAATAACACAGAGACTAGGCTTGATCTAAATAGAGGACAGTATCATACTGACGTCGACAAATCCATTCTCATACAAAACGTGATAAACCAATAAACGTTTTCGTACCAATTTATTACTTGAATTTAGACATATATCCCAGTAGATATTCAAAACTACAACGCGGCACCACAGTTTTTGAAGTAATTCTTTAATGTTTAACAACGATTGAACATTATTTTCTGTTAGTAACTTATATAGCTGAAGGATTTTTCTTATAAAAATAATTTGAAATGAAAAAAAAAAATGAAATGAAATGGGTAATCCCCTTCTCATGCAGAACAATGCAATAATCTTCTTTGCACGAGATATCCCAGTGCAGTGGCCGACACTAGGGGGCGACGGGATGTGATTGCCCCCCCCCCACAATACTGGCTAGAACGAGGATCTTTTGTTTGAGAACAATAGAGATAAACAATGCTTTTTAACTGAAACAATAGCTTCGCCCCCAATAACTGGCAAAGTGTCCGCCTTTGTCCCAATGATATGGCAATATCAGCATAAGCATCAAATTATTAAAAAGATTGGATGAATGGCTGATGCATCTTTTGTTTGATTTAATGGCTTGGATGGTACTTTAGATACTGTTAAGTCCTGGAATACCCCACCCTCGAATAGGCCCCCCCCCCCCTCCCCGTCAATAAGCCCCGCCCAAAATATTGTTCAACTAAATTTCAAGTCAATCAACACTCTGTTCGTGACTGACGAAAAAATCTGACTTGCAATAACTTATATCTATATGCGAGGCCGTAAGAAACGAGGGAGACTCAAGGTGGAGATGCTTCGAAATATATGTCCCAATATGAAGATGGAGGTACCTCAAGTAAAGAAGAAAATTGTTCCTAGTAATATTTTTGGCTGCTACTGAATAAGCCCCCCCCCCTCTCGAGTAAGCCCCCACCTCAAAATATGTTTTGTGAAATAAGCACCCGGTGGCTTAGTTGAGGACTTACGTTACTGCTATTAAAGACCTTTTTACTATTCTAAAAAAAGAATCTGAATCAAATGATATTTGCACACATTTTGTAGAATTTTCGAAAGTGCACAAAAGTGATCCTTTATCATTTTTATGAAAAAATTAACATGAGAGCATGAATGAACAGGATATATTTGAAAAGTTTCGTGCAGGACCACAGGAAGCCCAATAGCGTAATATGGCGGCCTGGCTTACTAAGGTAATTTACGTTGCTGCTATTTCCTAACTGCAATATAAGATAGCAGTATTTGCTCTTTGAATTGAAGAAAATCAAATTCATACCGTAAATGGTTGATTATTATTTCGGTTATGTGTCTTCCTTCTTGCTCTCTTGTGCTCCGAAATCATCGAAGCACTCTGCCACCATGGTAACAGAATTGATGTTGTTGTTGTTATACTGGAATAACGCAACATTATATGTTGCAATATGGTTGCAGTGTGTATATAAGAAGTAACTTCTTATGCTTCTTATATAAGAACTTCTTTTATACACACTGTTTATAACAACGAAGCTCACAGCATTTAGCTTCCACGAAGAGATTTTACACAAAGAGTGTTCATTCGTAACCAAAAATGAGCTTCTCTAACTCGACTGTATCCCTCATTAGTTGTGGCTGCTATGGCGCCTAATGGAAAGTTAATCATTTCTTCGAGTCAGTCAATAAGAACCCTAACCATTGTTAGGCTGGCCAATGATACTTTTCCTATTCTCTCTTTCAACCAATCACATGAAGTCACAACACATGACTGACATTGTTTTAACAATTGCAAAATTGGCAAGGTATTTACTCAAATCTCAAATTTTCTCAGCAGTACATAATAATAAGCGTCCTTTGGCCGCAATAACTACTAAATAATTGGTCTTGAATGGTAAATTTTATTTGGCTTACCCGGCATTACTGTAATTAGGATAGGAGAATTTTGTTTTTATCCAATCAGCGAATTTGTTATGATCCGGCCTTGGCCAATCAGATCGCTAGAAATAACAATGGAAAATGCGGAGTAAACAAACGGAGCTGTGGGAAAATGCCCAAAACCACTATCCTTTCGAAGGGCGTGATGCAGTCCTTTTTCAGCGAATTTGATGGGGTTTCAAACTTTTTTGTGATGAACAGGACTTTTTCTTGAATCTTACCAGATATATTTTTGATATCTGCAGCGGTTCGCCCTAAATCAAAGCTGCGAAGCGGGGGTTTCCCTAACGGCTTACTACGCCTCATGACACAGAATGCATTCAAACGAACGAAGAGTAAAAGGCCAAAGATGATGCTAAAGTCTCTCACCAACGCAAAAAGCAGTCTTCAAATTATTGCTTAGATTATACAGTATCATCGGAGATTCTTTTTTGTAGCATTTTTTTCTAAGATGGATTATTTGTTCAGGTGCAGTGGTGCTGCCACCTGCCAAGGCATCGTTTGACTTCCTGCCAGAGCCAGAAAGGGCCTAAGTCATCCAGCAGGGGAAACGGACTTCAAATCGAATGATTCAGAATTTGATTTGCCACAGAACGAAGTTAAAGACAGATTTTTCAATATAGATGAGAGTCAGGCATGTTTTGTGGTTATTTCCAGGATTCCCTCGACGTCGAACATGGACCACGAAGCGCTGGGTCAGGCGACAAATTTTGGCGGGAAAACTGAATGACGACATTAAATGTTTATTTTTGGAGGGAGGAAATAGCATTTTGACGAGATTTGTGAATGTAAAGCTGCTGAAAGTTTCAAAAACGTGCGGAAATGAACGCCATGAAGAACAAACAGACTTCCGACGATCTTTACATTAAAAGTTCAACAGCCCATTGTTTGCATTTAGTTTAGTGCTCACAAACATGCAGAGGCAAAGGAGAATTTGTGCAACACCTTAAAAATCATGAATCACTAGAAGAGGTAAATTGCTCCTAATTTTGTGATTTTGTCATACAGTATTTGCAATTTCTTTTGCACTTGCACAGAGCAGGCATTAATTTATAACAAGGGTTAGGAGGAGGCAGCAAATA
This sequence comes from Aurelia coerulea, assembly GCA_039566865.1. Lineage (NCBI taxonomy): Eukaryota > Metazoa > Cnidaria > Scyphozoa > Semaeostomeae > Ulmaridae > Aurelia > Aurelia coerulea. The sequence continues at coordinate 10,377,286 of CM076963.1, forward strand.
AGAAGGGGCTCTGAAACTTTTTTAGAGTAAATTTGTTGGGCTCTTGTGGAAAGTTTTAAGCAAATTATGCTGAAGTCTGAAAATGAAATGCCAAATATTTCAATATTTTCAAAATATTTAAATTTTGTACATTTTTAGGTTCTGAAAATTTGGAGAAAAAATTAGAAATGATGAAATCTCCCTGTAGTGTTGAGTGAGAAATTATTTGGAAATTTGACATTTATTCTAGGAAACCATGGAAAACCAAGGGTAAAAGCACATTTCGTTTTATCCACTTGGAAACTATGGGGAAACTGTTCTTTTACCTTGAATTTCCATCTTGAAAATCATGGAGAAATTATGGTTTTTCTTGCTGTGATAGTGTCCGAGATTTTACATGGCTTATGCCAAGATGCAAAGTTTTTTGCACAAATTTTAAATACTGTATGCTTCTATCAGTGATTAGCAATGACCAGGCTTGTAGGAAGCGGGGGCAGGGGGCTGAAGACCCCCCAATAATTTTGAAAACAACGATGCTGTGTCACAAGCATTAACTATATGTATTGCTCTCCATTGTTTTAAGAACAATTCCCCCAAATCCAAAAACTTTTCTACCGCCCTGGTAACAGGGGTCGATCCAGCTCAAAATTGAAGGGGGGGGGTCAATGCAAAGAGGGCACCAAAAATATAACAGAAAGTGAGTTTGAAGGAGTGCAAAAATTTTTGGATGCTTTTGAATGAAAATTCTTTGATCTACTATTAAACATCACCTTGATTTATACGTTTCCGCCATATTTAAATCGAAACAATTAGAAAATTGTGTATTAGAGTCAGGACGAGGGGCGCTTTCTCACCAAAAAGGGGTGCCAAGTTGAACTTTTATCATGAAGGGGGCAGTTGCCCCCACTTGCCCCCTAAATCTGCCACTGCCTGGTAAAGACAGCTTCCAGAGACCCAAGAATAACCTCACTGCAAATTGCTATATTAGAAATAACAAAATTCTCATCTGGAGCAGTCTTCCCAATCTTTACTGTCTGCTTTATGGTAAATACATTTGGAAACAAACCAGTTCTATATGTTTTACTCTCTGATTTGGATCTTTCTATGAAAAAGTTAGGAGGTGAGCCTCTGTAAGCCAACAATGTAATTGATGAAGCCCAGGAGCTGGCAAAATTACATTCAAAAACAGAATTTGAGACAGAAAGTTTCAAAGTCATTGCTTCAAGGAGGAAAACACATTATCACATATGAATAATCATTCTGCACTGATTTACCACTTAGACTACCCTCACATGAGAAACCTCAGACCGATCTGAGTTTCAAGCATGTGTCTGCTAATTTGCCCGGCTCCTCACATGAAGATCCTAAGATCGGTTTGAGTTCAGCTCACTGGCTCTGCACATGCGCATTTCACAAGAATACAAAAAATGCTTGCGTTCCCCTGTCAATCAGAAAAATTATGATTGCATTGTTGAAGATTTATCTTGATTGTTTTGATTGCCAAAAGAACACAAGGAATGCCACTCACACCTGCTTTGAAAATTAATTTCGCCCTGAAATAAAAAAGTTTCTGCTCACATGAAAATTTCAGGTTGACCTGAAAACTGAGACTGACCTGAGAAACCGAAATGATTTTCAGGTCGACCTGAGTTTCATTTTGCCTGTGTCATGTGAGCACTCCAAGGGCTTTGACCGCAAGTCAAAATGAGTTTCAAACCGATCTGAAACTCAGACCGGTCTGAGTTTGCTCATGTGAGGGTAGTCTTACATTCTTCTCATGTAGTTGATTCAACACCAGGCTGGCCTAGCAGGGCTGAAATACATGCACCTTACAAAATGGTCTTGAAATTATGGTGCCAAATCTACCTGCATTTATTAGAGCTTGCGTTAGAATCCTCCATTTAATCACTCAACTAAAAGAGCTAAGAAAACTTTTGCACTTTTCATGCACTTTGGGCCAAATTGCAAATTGAATTTCAAAAGATGACAAAGGTTCCTATCATTTTCAGTGTGATCTGATTTCTGTTAAAACTGTTCGTTACTGTGCTATCTCACTGAAGGTACTTGGAATCTTTTTTACTACAAAAACAAATCACTGTCGGATTTTTTTTAGCATCAAGATTAAGAAACTTGCAAGAAGCTTTTGGTTGGACAAAGTTTCTATACAACAAAATGAATCCTCTTGTAATTATTCTGTCCCATCATGAAACTAAACAAACATAAATAGCTTGATGTACATTATATTCCCCGGGCTTTCATATTGATAAAAGACTAGGGTCCGCAGGGTTGTGGGTAGGTTGTGGTAAAATTGTTTGTGTTATTTCTGAGAAACAGTAGACCCTGAACTTCTTCATCAATACCGAGCAGGGCCGAATGTCAGTATAATGCTCAGAGTACAAATAATAATGATAATACTAATGATAATAATAATAAGTGCCAGAGATGCCACTGATCAATGGTTAGATTGTAAATTTGCATATCAAATCAGAATGTGTTTGGCATCAACAAGACCAAATTAAAAAGGGCTGACAATGAAAAGGGATGGGGGCATTGTGGGAATGAATTGGTCAGTAGCATCTATGAATTAATATAGGTGCAATTTAAAAGACAAACAACAAAGATCTAAACTATATTTAAAGGCAATCCTTTGACTTGTCTATGAATGTTGTGTGCATTTAGATTAACAACGTTTATATTCTTCATTTCGATTTCTTGCTGAAATTTTACTACTGTAGAAGGCCAAAACTCTCAAAATTTAACCAGGCTGAGTGGCTGACTGCATTTGAAATGCTAAGAAATTGTGTCATTGCGACAAGAATGACCACGAAAGCACTGTTCAAGATCAAGAACGAATCCAATATGGCGCCATTCTCGTGGATGTGGCCATTCCTGCCATTACCATTACCATGTCATGTAAAATGGATCATACCAAACAGCAAATATGTCTCATATGTGATCAACTTCTGTAGAGGCAAATGGATATTCTTGCAAAGAAATCGAATGAAACATTGCTAAGGATGGATGCGATTCTGTTTCAGGTGAATGCGACTGCTGGGCCTATGCACGAAGCCATGAGACCAAGGAACAGCGGAAGGCAATCGGTCAATTTGAAGATGAACCAAACCCAAACAGTGAAAGCAATAAAATCTGTAGCAGGCTCATTGAGACGTCTTCCTAAAATAGATCATCAGCTCCAACAAAATAGGTATCTGATCCGAGATGTCCCAATTTGCTTTCATTCTTCATCTGACAACTGCATTTTCGTGCCGTCGGTTGCCCTGTTCATTTTGCTTTGTGTGTCATGAGGCGCAGTAAGCAGTTAGGGAAACCCCCGCTTCGCAGCTTTGATTTTGGGCGAACCGCTGCAGATATCAAAAATATATCTGGTAAGATTCAAGAAAAAGTCCTGTCTATCACAAAAAACTTCGAAACCCCATCAAATTCGCTGAAAAAGGACTGCATCACGCCCTTAGAAAGGATAGTGGTTTTGGGCATTTTCCCACAGCTCCGTTTGTTTACTTTTGAAGAAAAACGCTGACGCCCGCATTTTCCATTGTTATTTCTAGCGATCTGATTGGCCGAGGCAGATCATAACAAATTCGCCGATTGGATAAAAACAAAATTCTCCTATCCTACTGTAATTACTTTGCTCTTCTCTTTATGACAGGTTCTGTTTGTTGATTATGGAAACAGCGAAACAGTTGCTAAGTGTGACTTGAAGGTGTTGCCTGCTGATATGCTTGCTATCCCTTGCCTTTCCATTCCTTGCACACTTGATGTTGCACCAGGTCAGGCTCAAGCTGATATCGACAACTTCATCAACAAAACTGCTGATCAAATCCTGTCTCTTGAATTCATCGGAAAGGACGTCAATGGTATGAACACTGTTACGTTGAAGTTAGATGGTAAGCAGTTGTTCAGTGCAGCAAAGAAAGACCCAGGGTTGCATGTAGCGAAGCCAGAGCCAAACCACGCAGAGCCATACTCAAATGCGCAGTCACCCGCAGTTATAGTTGAATTCAATGAAACATCCCTCCCCATTGGCACTTCAGAGCAGGCAGTCGTTAGCTACGTAGTAACACCGCAAGAATTTTACTGCCAGTTAGACAAAGATTTAGCAAAGCTTGATGAAGTAATGAGCAAGCTAGAAGGAAACTACCGTTCTCTTGGACCTTCAGAGAAACGTTTAAAGTCGATGGTCCCAGGTGTACCTTGCGCTGCAAAGTATTCGGTTGATGATGCATGGTACAGAGCCTCACTTGAATGTCTGGAAAGTGCGACTCACGCGAAAATCAAGTTTGTTGATTATGGTAATGTTGAAAGCATCGCAATTGCTGATGTGAAGGAGCTTACTGAGGAGTTGCAACAAGAGCCGATGTTTGCTGTCAAATGCAGTCTGGTTGGAGATGTCGGACCGACCTCTGAGTTCGAAAATCGTGTCATAGAGCAGACGTTTGAGATGAAGGTTAGTGGAAAGAACGGAGGCACACATATGGTTGATTTGAATAATGATGGGCACAGTGTTAGCAAGGAATTGTCAAGAAAGATCCCCCCGGTTGCTGTTTGTAAGCCAGTTCAGGAAAGCAGTGTGCAATACAAGGATGTAGGTATGAAGCCTGGTGACAGGCAGAAGGTTTATTTTGTTGATGGAGGCTCTCCTGGCGAATTTTACTGCCATTTAGTGAAGTATGAAGCAGAATTTGAGAATTTAATGAACGATATTGCATCTGATGCTGGCAGCTTATCAAATCTTGCACAGCTTGTTAAAGGAAAGCCGTGTATTGGAATGTTTAGCGAAGACGGCGGATGGTACAGAGGAAGGATTTTGGATACAAAGCTAGGAGAAGCGAGAGTTTTCTTTGTGGATTATGGAAATGAGGAATGGGTTAGCAATGACAATATTAAAAGCATACCTGAAAAATTAATGCAGCTACCTATTCAAGCTGTTTGGTGCTCTTTAAACGGTGTGAAGCCTGCTTCTGTGTCATGGTCTCAAAACGAAACAGAATTACTGAAAGGCAAGTGTGCTGACAAGGTCATGCTACTTAGTGTCATGGCAGTCGAGAATGAAAAATATAATGTTGTTTTAGAGGATGCCGAGACAGGGGAGAAGGTGAATGATGCGTTCGTAAAAGACGGTGGTCAATCTGTTGCGCAGGAGAAAGAAAGCAAACCCGTTGTCTCAACATTGCATTATAAGGATGAAGGGACGAGCAAAGGAATGAAGTTGGCCGTCACATGCACATTCATCGATTCTGCCGACAAGATCTCATGCCAGTTGACAAAATATCAAGCGCAATTAGATGACCTGATGGCGGATATTGCTATTTATTGTAACGGAAATGCCAAGGTAGTTTCGAATGCCGCCATAGGTATGCCATGCTTGGCATTATTTTCTGAAGATAATGCTTGGTACAGAGCAATCGTTACTGCCGTAAATGGAGCATCAATAACAGTCAGTTTTGTTGATTATGGGAATGAAGTGGAAGTCAAGAAAGATAAGCTTAGAGAAGTCAGGCCAAAAGATATCGAGCTTCCAGTCACGTGTTTTGATTGTCAGATTCCTGGAATTGCCTTGACTGATGATGCTATGATGTGTATTGAAGAGCTGTGCTTAGAACAAGAGCTGACAGTCGAAGTGCAAGATGTTGTAAAGGCAGGAGTGGTAATCGGTGATATTTGTAAAGTGGATAGTGGAGAGTCGATAACAAAGATTGTGCAAGGAAAGTTTCCAAGCGAGGCTTCAAATCCTGAAAAGAGAATTGTCAGTGATGTTGCACCCCAAAGCCAAAAACAGGTAAGGTGTTTTCAAAATTGTTTCAAAATTCTGTTCACACCTTTGATTGAAGTGGATGTTTTGATTGAAGTGGATGTTTTGATTGAAGTGGATGTTTTGATTGAAGTGGATATTTTGATTGAGCTGGATGTAGATACTACAGGCGTTGAATCTTCGCAAAACTTTATATGTATCTTGTGAAATGCTACTGGTGGTATAGAGAGTATGTTCCGTTGCTTCTTGCATTTGTATCAACTGTATCAGTTTCAGTTTTCATTCAACAAGTATATCGAAATACATCTAAAACTGTCACACTACCGATTTTGATATAGATGTGACAATTGATATAAAAAATGTCACTTTCAGTTGCTTGAAAAGTTCCTTGGCGATGAACTGAGTTGAGTTACCAAGCAAGTTGTTAACATGAGAAGGGGAGGGACCATTAAGAGACTTGTAAATAAATTTAAGAGCATCGTAATGATTCCAGGGCCGTAGGAAGCATCTTAAACTTGAAAGGGCACAACTTTTCAAGGGTACTTTTTCCATGAGAAAAGGGCACGTCCACATGCATTGAATTTCAAATTTTGAACGTGAATCATGTGATATACACAGCAGAAAATAGCATGAATCCTGATAGATGTCCAAATTCTATACACTTCAGAACAAAACGCACCAAGCAACTAACGAATCTAAACAACATTTTGGCTTCAGCAATCTTGAAAAGGGGGCAGCTCCTGAAACAAAGAGGGCACAACTTGGTTTATTGCAAAAGCTTTGTTTTATATGAATTCAATGTAAAAATGAACAATTTGCGAATTACCTAAGACTACAGACAAGCTACGATACAATACTACAGAAACGATACCAAGGGGAGCAAAAGATCATGACTACCCCAGGGCCATCACATGAAGAACATAAACCTAAAGTACAACTAAATATACAAATTACGAAAAGCTACATGTAAACAAAAGAATAGAGGAACGGGACTCAGCTACAGGGGACTTTACGAAAATGGACTTGGTATGGTGGATGAGTTGCATTTAGCTAGATTTAGGTGATCTCAAATGAATCCACCGCTTTGTGGATGTATTGTAGAGTCAAATCGATGTTATACAATCTGATTGGATGAAAACGCTCGAATGCGATGTAATAATAGGACATTAATATCCGGTATGCCGCTTATCACGTAACAACTCAGCTTCGAATTCGAACCACAAGTCAGTGCTTCCAGCACGTCGAACAGCATTTAGAACAGCAACAAATGGTTTCGTCTGCAGTGGCATCATGCTAGGCCAACGATCGTTTTGGCTTTAAAATGATCATTTTACTTTGTTAACAAACAAAAGGTCTTCACCCAGCCCTGACTATAGGGTAGTAAACTATATAATAACTGTTTCCTTCGGGCAATATCGAAAATATTAACCCTCAGTCTTTGTACAAAATCTCGTAAGCTCGGTCTTGTACTGACGGGTTCGGGTTAATATTTTCTGGTATTGCCCGTGGAAGCAGCTATTATAGGCTTAATAATAAAAGTTGCATCAAAATTTCATTTGAAAGATCGATATATCCAAATGGTCGTAGTAATAATTGCATAAGCTTGGGGGCACGTGCCTCCAGTACCCCCGGTTCTTACGTCTCTGAATGAATCACAAAGCTTAATTTGAGAAGTTCCAGTGCAGAGAAGATCGGTTGTCGAAGGAGAGGAGTGGTTCAAATGAATTGGAAGTAGAATTATTACTAATGCTGCCAAGTTCATAATTTTCCTTGTTTTCCCCTCAGCTGCAGTATTTGAAGCCAGACCTTAAAGTTGGCGACACGGAAAATATCATGTGCAGTCACGTGACATCTGTAAATACAATTGAATGTCACCTGTCAAAATACAGTGAGAAATTCAATCCAATGATGGACAAGATTGCAGAATACTGTGATGCAAATACAACCGTAATGAAAGACCCCAAAATCGGGGATCCTTGTCTGGCAAAGTATCCCATCGATAGTGGATGGTAAGTGTTGGACAAATAAGAAGTTTTGAAAATTTCTACTTTAAGGAGAGAAAGTTTTGCGGGAAGAAACTTTCGCGTTTTTAGCTTAAATTTGTCAAAATTTATTCCGCAAAATTTCCTAAAATGTGAAATTCACGAAAGTTTGTTCCCGCAAAATTTCCTAAAATATCTATAGAATCAATTATTGATATTCCCTCCTCGGTGGGGGGGGGGGGTACTCCAATTATGGCCTAACATGGGGTCCAATCGGGTTGAGGGTCTTGGTTACCAAATGGCCCTATTTGTGAAACACATGCTACCAATGGTGAGTATTCTAAGATTCCTGGCCAATGATAAGATTTCAACTCAGTACGCTCATCCGCCAACCTCGTCTCCAGGGCCTTTTGGCATATTGGAACGGAGTTTTCTCTGTCCCAATATGACAAAAGGCCCTGGGGACGAGGTTGCTCATCCGCATGACAATATGGTTGTTGCAGCAATAATCACCATTGAATTTTGAAGTGTTCTTGCTCCATCAGGTTTTACAATAGAAAATTGAAAAAAAAGCAGAAAATTTTCGTTACTCGATGCTACCAAATGACCGAATTTTATGTCCATAAAGTACCATTTGCGGGTTTCTGTAAAATGATACTACCATTAGAGGTTATTTTTCAAAACTCTAGCTTTGGCCCTCTAGTACTGAGGTCCTCTTTAACACCGAGAGAAGCAGAGGTGCCTTGCAGCATATCCACAGCTATCTGGATAGCAAAATCAGGGAGTAAAGGTGAATGGGTCTTTCAGCACGTGGAGAGAGACTAGTGTAGGCATACCACAGGGATCTGTTCTGTGGCCTCTCTCGTTCAATATCTACCTGAATCATCTGTTTATGTTTGTGACAGACAGCAAAATATGCAACAATGCTGATGATACTACTATGTATGTTTACGATCGCAATGATGAGAATATAATCAATCGTATAGAAAACGACACCCTAATCCTTTCAGAGTGGTTTCAGAATAGCTGCTTAAAGCTGAATGGCGATAAGTGCCACTTGATGATTTTCGGTGAAAAAGCAACGATTTATCGAAATAAATTGGAAATACAACCATCATAGAGAGCAGAGAGGAGAAATTACTAGGCGTCAATTTGGACAAACAACTTCCTTTTAAGACACATGTACAATCATTATGCAAAAAGCAGGTCAAAGGCTTAATGCTCTCTCGCGTATCTCCTATTTACTTGACACAGAAAAACTCAAGCAAATCATGCGGGCTTATCCCAGTTAAGCTACTGCCCCTTAGTGTGCATGTTCTGTGACAGGCATCTCGATAACAAGATCAGTCACAAAGAGTATTCTTTTCTTTGGATGTAAACTGTGGCATGGACTCTCAAATGACACTAACAGTCGTTAAATATGTCCATCTTCAAAACGCACAAAGGAGTGGAAGGGAAATGAATGCAACTGCCGATTATGCAAAACGTTCGTCGCACAGGTTGGGTTCTTGAAGTAATCTTTTTTTTTCTTTTTTTTATATAAATTCAAAAGTCGTCAGGTGCAATGTTTTGTAAGCAAGGAAATGTATCTTTGTGTAGACAGTTTACGTATATACATCCAGGAACCAAGCAGGGGCGAATATAGTGAAACAAAAGATTCATGTAGATTACCAAAGCGATTTGTCTTTCTGAAGAAACGACTTCGCATCTTTCAGTGCACTCGATCAAATCAAAATAAACTTAGAGAAAGAAACGGTTTGGTTGGCTGCGTCGAGGGTGTGAAGTCTATTCTTGAACCTGCTAAATCGCTTTGTCTCACCTAGCCTTGTATCCCTTGTTCTGTACAATGCGCCCTTGCTCATATCTGAATTCAGCACACAAGTTTCGACCAAAGTCAAATGTTATGAACCCATTACTTTGATGACGAACCTACGGCTACTGGAAGTTATCCCGCTTTATTTTTGCCGCAGTCGTACGCTAAGGGGACCCCCTCCCCCCTCTTGCGTACTTGACACGGTATGTATTACCAAACTTAGCGCACCCACTTGTTTGCTTGTGATAAAGCTGGGGGCTAACAATTTAGGATTGTTCATTCACTTTCTTCATTTTAGATTCTTTAACTACGGTTACCCCGTCAGTCAAGAAAGACTGCTTTTCAGGGGGCTGTGCATAAAATCTTAGAAATGAAGTTAAATATGAAGTAAAACTCTATTCTGATTACAGTGATAAATAAATGATAAAAAGTTACAAAATAGATTATTTCAAAGCGTCTTTAGAGGATGCCTCCTTGACTTTTGTTCCCAAGAGGCTCGAAACTCCAGCACCAAAATATGAGAATGTTCGCTGACCATAACACGTTTTCATTAGTGAGACGGAGATCAGTTGCGGTTTTTCTCAAATGTTTTACACTGCATGTCGAATTCTTTGAAAAGATTTCTGACAGGCAATCTGGAGCAAGTTCATTTATCGCTTTGTAAACCATGCAAGCTGTTTCAGTTTTTATTATCATATCCGCTACAGTAGACCAATTTAGACTTTTTATTAATGCAATAGCAGAAGAATCATAACTTCAACCAGCAGAAGAATCATAAATAAAATCATAATTGTAAGTCATTTGTACCATATTTTGTGTTCCTTTGTGGGAGGTAATTCTCACTTTATGATGGCAATTTTTTTATCATAAAGTTTTTAAGGTCTTCAAGTTGTAAAATTCTTTGATATTTCGTTGAAGGTGAAATTTAAAAGAACAATCTTTTCATCGTTATCTGTAACGATAATTTATTATTATTCAGGTACCGAGCAACAGTACTCTCGATTGCAAGCAATGTTTTGAAGTTGAGATACGTCGATTATGGAAACGAGGATGAAGTCTCCTTCACAGACACACGAGAAATCACGGAAGAATTCATGGCCTTGCCAGCTTTGAGCATCACATGCAAACTTCATGATGTTCATATCGAGGACTTGGATGCAGTGAAAGGAAAGGAATGGCTTGAGAACTCTTGCTGCAATAATGACTACAATGTTGGAGTCATGTTGAAAAGTGATGATTGTAATGGTATAGACGTCAATATGTATTATCCGGACAGCGAAGAAACAGTGAATGACGAGCTTTATGCGCAGTTTGCATTGGAAGAAGAACCTGAGGATGCTCCTGCGGAGGAAAAACCTACGTCTTCACTAGAGGATTCACAGAAAACTCCAACCGAGAATGCGGATGAAGAAAAGCCAACTAATTTGGACAATGCGGAATCAGGCTCAAAGAGCCAAGAAGCTGCACTCGAGAGCCCACCTGAGCAGTTGCGTCTATTATCCACTGAAGTAGAAATTTCCGTAAAAACACCTGCCACGTGTTCATTCATTGATGCTGATCTGAATATTCACTGCCAGCCAACAAAGTATTCCACAGACCTGGATCAACTGATGACGCATATTGGTGATTATTGTGCTGAAATAACAACAAAACCAGATTCATATGATTCTGGTGTTCCGTGTTTTGCCATGTTTCCTGACGATCAAGAGTGGTATCGCGCTGAAATCCTGCAAGACAAAGGGGACATGATCGAGGTATTTTATGTCGATTATGGCAATAGTGGATTGGTAGACAAAGACCAGATGTTAGCAATGGGAAAAGCGTTCACTACAATGCCAAAAGCAAGTTTTGCATGCACGTTGGAAGGTGAGTTTTTTCATTCGACGTCATAACCCTATTTTGGGTTGAGGGGGGGGGGGAGGATTTACATGCTGGTACATTTTCTCTGATAACTCGATGAAGAGAAAGATTTTATCACTGGAAACATTTTACGCTTAGCAGTTACCTAGTGTGCAGCTTTCTGTAAAATGTCATATTTTTACAACAAATGAAGGGGAGTGAGATAATTATCTAGGTAAAATGGCAAATTTTAGGTTTTGTTGCAAAAATTTCTACATAGACCATTTTGACATTTAAAAAAAGGATCTGGGGAGAGCAATATTTTTCTGGTAAATGGCTGCCACAGGGCTTTTCACCAACGATAAATTGAACTTTGGCAGCCATTTACCAGAAAAATGTTGCTCTCCCCAGACCCTTTTCTAAATGTCAAAATGGTCTATTGCAGTGTGTTCCAAATTTTTTACGCATAAGAGTGTTTTTGATGTATTCTATCATAAAATGCTTTATTTTAATGGAAATTGTGCTCAAAATATGCCTAATTTTTGTCTTTTTGACTGATTTTGACGATTTTGTTAACTTGAACTATCAGCCATCTTCTAGGTTGGGGGCTTTTTTGCTTCCCCCAGAAAATATTATATGTCAAATAGCTCAACCACTGTAAGGTTTATAGCCATCAAATGAGATCCATCACTTTTAAAGCAATTAAACTAACAAGATTTTGAAAAAATATTGTTTAAATTTGAGTTATTACCAGAGAGATAGAGAGATATAGAAAGAGATAAGGAGGGATATTATCTGTCACATTCAGGAAGCTTTAAAGACTCTGCGCTAACCAGAAGTCTCTGCGCAGTGAAGCTATACCCAATGCAGTTTATTCAATCCCATATTGCAACTCTAGAATGTCCACTTGTTTTAAAAATTGTTTCGAGTTTGTACTTCTGGAAGGTCTTCGCCTTGTGAGCTAATCTTATTGAATTTTTCAATGCCGAGTTTCCTATCAGCTCTTTGCATGAGAGCACGCTTTTCTTTCTGATAACAAAACAAGTCACTACATCTGAATGGAGCTTTTAACCTAGACGAAATCGTGGGGTCCAAAATTTGAAATTGGAACTTCCCCTTTCTCCAATCTTCAAAGGGCCTTTGCAACCTGCATACCTGGCACGTGCAATCAAGTTTGGTCAGAAAAATATATTGTTAATTTTGTTTGCAAAGAATGCATGCAAAGGCTGCTGGTTAGCGCAAAGTCTTTAATGTCAATGAACTCTGAATAGAGGTAATCTGTAAAATATTGAGAAAACACCTGCGCACGCACGCTATTGATCATTGTTCTCTCTTCTTTGTTCATGTTCCTAGTTGAACTAAAGTGTTAACGTTGTCAAGAATCAGGGAGCAAAAATGATGAATAATACTCACTTTAATCTGACTTTGACACAAAACCTTCTCTGGATTTTCTGCATTGCATCTCTAGAGTAGGCCCACTACGAATTTGCGTAAACTCTCCAATAAACTTTAGATGCCTTAAAAGGTTTGGTTGCTTTTTCTAGAGCATATATTCGCTACTTAATCACCTTCTTTAATCTGTCAATAACTTTTGTGAAATCTTTATTTGTTTTTTTGAATTAGGCTTGAAGCCTAATTTAAGTCCACATTTTATTAAACGGGAAAACAGGAAACTGGATGGCCTAACTGCTTTGACCTTTCCCTAACTTGAAAGGCAGTACGACAGAGAAATACACACTCAACGAAATATTGTTCGTAACTTTAGTGGCACGGCAGTTTCTTGCCTGTCTTCTCTCTTCTCGACAGGAAAATATGCCATAAGTCTCGTGGAAGCATGGGTAGTTAGACACTGCTGGTGTGCTTCTATGGAGGAGCGCTGGATAATATGTATCTGCGGGGGAAATAGTTTGTAGTACTGCGGAGGAGATATCGAAAGGACGAAAATATTAATTAAACTATTAAAATGAATGGGAAGGCAACCCCCTATATCTTCCTACAGTGATTTTTCTCGTGATGCTCGTAACAAGGGCTTATGGGCTACAGGGATACAATGGAGCATGATTGCATATTGAAGACGGGGGACATCATAATGATAGATCAAACTGAAAAATGGCGGACTTCGAAGCTGTGGCTGGTGCTGAATTGCGGACTGCAGCTTGCTCTATCATAACCAAACAATCCTCTGCCAAAAAAGATTGTAGTCCCCCGTCGTTAGAGTCTATTGGAAAAAAATATTCTTAATCATGCAATCGTAACTAAGATTGGACCCATGTTAGAGAGAGTTGCGAGATTTTCGTAACAAACAGCATCAGATCCTTCAGCAAGTCGAGGCGAGCAAGCCATCGGAGAGCGAGCAAGCCATCGGAGATGGGCGAAGGTTGGTGAAAGGGGAATATTTTCACTGGAGACACGTTACTGAGATTGGTTGTTTTTCGAAGAAAAGATTTTTACATGCTGAGCGTTTGAGATCTTATGTCGAGAGCAGATTTTGCTGGCCTATTTGAAGATGAGATGAAGAAGAAGTGAACATGGAGTTTAGGTTAGGCCCAACCAGAGAATCCTCCAGATGTGAAGATATGAACAGGCAGCGTGGCTGGTGTGATCAAATTAAAAAAAGACGTGATTGAAATATGAAGCAAGACTTGGCCATATCTGTTAAGTTATTTACAAGATCTCATGTAGCCGGGATGAACAACCAACATTTGTAGAGCTGTAGATGTTACAGCCATAAAATGGCAGACGGAGTCTGTCTGGCTGCATTCTTATCACTGAACACTGATGACAAAATATGTTCATGGTAATTTGAGAAGTTCTGCAGAGTGACTTGGGGCTGGGAGCTTGTTGAGAATTCTACTGACTTAGTCACCTTTTAGGTGTGTAGTCCAATCCCAACATTTGGGATCTTCCCAAAAGATTAGACAATGCAAAGGACTTGCAAGCATCAATGTATCAAGGCCAAATATGTTTGTTGTACCAGCAACTTGGTGTGCTTGGATTATCATGTTTGAAACTTGATCGTAGCTTATTATTGCTTGTACTTGCATGATTTATATAATCTCTTAATTGCTTTCAAAGAAATAAAGATGTAGGCATTTTAGGCTGCTGCTTGTAATGATCAAAACTCATTCAGCATTGTTTTGCAACTCTAAAATATTTTTCATTGTCAACAGATGTATTAAAAACTAATCGATCACATCCACACCTTGTTTCCTTATCAGAAACGTTGATAAGCCCATAGCATTAAAAGTTTCTTAATTTCACATGAACATTTTAGCATTTTACTGCTCATAGTTTCTTAAATTTGTTTCTTATTTTTGGATACATGAAGTTTCTACCACTGCCAGGTATTTATTTCTTGACATGCAGCACAATTTGTTGCAGGCAAGCAAGTTCTCTTTAGCCTGCGTGCAGCCTCAACTGGGGAGTTGAGGCTGCACGCAGGCTAGTTCTCTTGGGCTCAAAGCATAACTCCGTCATGGGCTGAGCCCTTTTGGAGATTAACATTGTAGATTGTAGATAACATTTATGAAATATTACTCAAAAACATTTGGCTCAACAAAAATTTCCCCACAGCTTTCTTTGAATTGGCTTTTAAAAGTTTCTTAGCACTCCTCCAACATAGTACTAGAGTTTCTTCAATTTGTCACCATCCTGGTACTAATTTCTTATAAACCACTTTCTTATAAAATAGAAAATGTTTATTTACGCATATTATGCAGGTGTTATAGATATAACTCTTGTGAATCTTTTTGATCCCTCCTTGACTCAATGGTGTCAACTTTAAGGCCCCAAGCAGAAGCAAGAGGCATGGAACAGCATTAATTTCCTGCCATTAATGCCAAGATGGCAAAATCCTGGTTTCTTGGGTTCGTACAGCTACTTCAAAAATCAGCTCTAAGAAGTGATGACTGTTGACCCTTGTTTTCCCTCAAAATCACATTGTACTGTAATGCAGTCACTTTTAGTTTATATTGTAATTTGGAGTTCAACTTGAATTGTGAAGTAAATTCATTTTATATACAAGGGAAGGTTGATGAATATTGAATAAAGGATAGCACATCTACAAGAGAATGGCTATTGACTTTTCTTTGTATCTTTGTATCTTAAAAAATCCAGAATCCCGCAACCCTTCATATCCTGTTTTGGGTCTGTTCCACAACTTAAGACATGCTCCTATTATCCTGTAAGAAATTACATTTATAATTTGCAAATGAAACTTATAGAATTTAGACATTTTTTCAAACTCAATTTACTGCAATCATAGATGGAAGAGGGAGGGGGGAGTGCCAAATCAGCCATCTGGTAACTTTTCTTCTCTATCCTTACAAATTGCAATCACAACTTGGAAACTTTCTGGCTTTTAGTTTTGCCCATCTTGTACTCACAAACTGATTTTTAGAAAAACTAAAATACATTTCAAGATATAAATGGAGTTTCAAAAGGTTTCCATATCAAATTTCAATTTGTGAAATCTATACTCAAACTGGAAATGATACAGCAGCATACACTATCTTGGTGTTCTGTCAAATTGGCTATCTATTTTTGCACAAAATTGACACTTTAGTTGACCCATTTTTTGCACTGTGCATGTGCAAATTCTTTCAATTTTTTGTGATGATATTTCTCCTACTCATAGAAGATGTAACCATGAAATACATGAAAATTGAACTGATTTCTTTGCAGCAAACAGTTTACATGCAGCCAGTAATTGAAAATTTTTATTAGTTGTGGTTGTGGTTTTCTACATGAAACATTATATTGATCACAACAATCTTGTGACACAACTATCTGATGCACTTTCCAGGTAAAAATTCTCATAGCTCTAAGCTGTACACAGCAGGACAGAGGGGGGCCTTCTCAGCCCCCATAGTCATAATTATCAAAAGTAGATTGCAGAAGTGACACATAGAAACTGTATGCAAGACAGCAAAATACTTAAAAGTAAAATATAGTCTACCTGTGGAAGAGGCTATTGATTGTTAATACTTTGTGTAATATTCTGTTGCTTCCCCCTGTTTCTGGCAAGGGATCAAATACAACCAAACAAAATGCTAAACCAACGATAGAGATCAAATAAATTCAAGTTTATGCATCAAATGAATACAGCGTAAAAGCTTATCATAACATCCCTTGGCAAAATATTGAGTATGTTTGCAGATGCTTCAAGCTTGATACTGATTGCAAGAATTTTGTACCTCTTTCATCCTCCAATCGTTGCTGCAGCTGCATTACAGACATATGTTTGAAGTTTATCTTTGATGAATGGCTTCCTTGGCTACTATGTTGGAAGCTCGAAATGACCTGACTTGAAGTGCATTGTCAAGCTTCTGGCATTCTTCGCATACTTTTGATTTTGTTGCTGAGCTTATCATAATTTTGCACTTAACAGAAATGAAGGCTTTGAAAGATGGGGATGCTTCATGAAAAGGACCAAATGAAGCCAACCTGGCAACACTCTGAATGTGACTTTCACTGTCATACACAGTATCCAACAGGATGGAGTATTTTGCTTTTCTACACCCTTGGCACACCTGACTTCTACTGACAATTGACAAGACATGAACAAGAGAGGAAGCAGTCTTTATATTCATAGGAATATCCCAACCAAGTTCATGGAGATCTAAAACTCTATCACCAACATTCACAACAAAAGATGAATCTGCCTTTAAAACCAGAGAGTCTTTGTCACTGAAAACCCATCAACGAAAATGTAGGTATTTAGCATAAAGTGGGATTCAGAAGGAAAGCATGCTAAACCCCATTTAAGAAGGAACAAGTTTTCTACCTTCAACTTTGGTCATAGGTGCAAAATGCAATCAATGTGTGTGGTTGCAATGGAGGGTGGCTGGTGGCAAGATGTCATTAAAATTAAATGGAATTCTAAGCTCTGGCTGTTGTGTTACTTCTCCATGTACTTCCACTTGTATACCAGCATACAAATCTGAATATCCAACAAGAGAAAGAATAACAGGGGCGGATCCACACTACTGCAACTAGCTGAAGCAGTAGTCAGATCCTTGTATCTAGTTATTAACGTCCAAGCCTATTTTCAAAAGGCGACACCCTACTATTTCGAATAACCTCACCTTGGTAGAAGTCAGAAAATTTCCTGGATCCGCCCCTGAATAAGATCAATTTTTTGGAAATTTGTACTATTTCACTGTTTTATAAGTGATATGACTTCATCATGACAATGAAACATAAAAGCAAAATAGTGAGAACTTTCTTAATCAAGTGACTAGCACAGATTCATTTCAAAGATCATTTGCATGCACCAAGATCATAATTCTTTTCCTGATTTTCAACAAATATTCTTTTTATCAGCAATAACTATATCAATATAGAATTGTCTTCCATTTTCACATTTTCTTTTACCAAATCACTATCATAGAAAATCATTTTTATTAGGGTATACTGGGGTAAAATGGGCAAGATGAGGGTAAAATGGGTAGCATTGACTGCTAGAAGTTGCCAAACAACAAGTCACAATAAAAAATTATATTACTTAATTTAGGATCACAATAGGTTGATCATACTGTGTACCAAGCTACAACTTCATAGCTCTATTGGTTTTTGAAATAATTAGGGAGGATGCCCCTAAGTACATAAAAACAGCGTTTCCAGAATCTCGATATGTGGTCTAAATAGGAATATTCAGAAGTTAAATATCCACATTATTTACACTAAACCTTTTTGTTTAAAGTTATGATAATCTTTGATGTGCATTCACGAAGCTTCACTTTAAGGCACTGAGGGCTTTAAACACCTTCGTTCTTTTGCTCTTCCATGCTTTGCTTTGCTATTGGTATTATTTTTAATGCAGTCCAGAGCATGCACCACTGGGGCTTGGAGCTTGCCCATTGGTCGATTTTACTGCAACTTTTTGGGATGTTCGTATTTAATTTAAACAGGTTGAATTTCACCGACACTTTTAGGCAGGGGTATGTATGGATATGGCATGGATATGGCACTTTATGAATAATAAACTTTATTCTCCCTACAAAATTATCTTATGATGCTAAATTCACTCACCTCTTTTTTAAATCCTTGAAAAATGCCATCATGTGCGCTGTCTAGTCTAGGTCTAGGCCTTCATCGATATTTTCTTTTTGGCCGACATCTGCTGTGTGATAGATATTTTTAGAAATTGCCGCCTTTTTTTGCTGGCGCTGTGAGCCAAAACGAGGCGCGTCGAGCCATTGAGGCTCGAACAAAAATAGCGCCCCCGTCTCTATAGCTGTCAATCATAGAGTGTTTCCTAGAGCTGCCCTACCTCTGACGTCAGAGGTAGGGCAATCCTTTGTTTTCGGTCGCGTGTCTTGTTACGAGCATCATGAGAAAAATCGCTGTAGGAAGACATTGGAGGTTGCCTTCCCATTCTTCTCTCTCCTTCTCTCTTCGCTTCCGATCTCCTCCGCAGTACTATAAAAATTTCCCCCGCAGATATATCCTCTGCAGTACTATAAAAAATTTCCCCCGCAGATATCTCCTCCGCAGTACTATAAAAAATGTCCCCCGCAGATACATATTATCCAGCTCTTCTCCATAGAAGCACACCAGCAGTGTCTAACTACCCATGGTGGAAGAGAGCATTCACCGATGCAAGAACAACGTATTGAAAGCTTATCAATAAAGAGCAAAAAACACTCGAAAAAAGCGACGCTATATTGGGGGTGATCACCCTCACAAGCTTATATCTGAGGGCAATAAAAGGCCGTTATCGATCAGCTTTCATAATTTACGGTAGTTTACGATATGAAAGGTCATCTTGAAACCACCACCCCATATTTCTTGAGAACAAGAATGAAAAACAACAAATTAAAGCCCTGTTCACACGACACAAACTAACCCGGGGCGAACCTGGGTTAAACTAACCTAGGTTAGATTTTTGTAGTGTGAACGCGACTAACCTGGGTTCGCCCCGGGTTAAACTAACCCACCTCAGGAGGTGGGTTCGCCCTGGGTCGAACCTGGGTTAGTTTAAAAAAATGTCGTGTGAACGCAAACTTGGGGCGAACCTAGGTTAGTTTCGATCTCATGCACTGAAGTTGTGTTATCTTCACAGATATTTATTCATTCTAAACTGTTATACATGTTCATTTGGTCATTCTATACGCTATGAATTGAGGAAAAATAGACCGAGGATCAACTTGGGAGGACGAAGAAGTTTTTTTATGATACGCTTGAGATACGAAGCCATATGATTTCGAGCAAAAACTCGATTCTTTTCTAGCCGCCTTTTTCGTGCTAAAGCTCGCCTCTTCATAAACACATGCGATGCCAAAACCATACATTTAAAAACAAAAATCTGCCGGCAAAACGTAAGCATGCACAAAGCATTGTCATCTTGGTTTCTGTCCGCCATTTTCTCAAATTCTTGCTTTGTTATCTTACCAACTGCGCATGCGGGAATAAAACTAACCCAGGTTCGCCCCAGTTTTGCGTTCACACACATTTTGAGGATCTTTTCGTGTGAACAGACGCGGGTTGAACCAGGGTTAGTTTAACCCAGGTTCGCCCCGGGTTAGTTTGTGCCGTGTGAACAGGGCTTAGTTCATGGTCCACGGAAATGTCCACCAACAAAAGGATGGCATTTGCAAGGTATGCAAAAAAGGCCCCTTCAAGCTATGTCTGCATCTCAAGTCACTAGAAATCTGTTGCCATGTACTCCTTGGTGTAGATATGATAATAGGGTTTCTTGATCTTTCTCAGGTTTGGATCAAATAAGCTGCCCATCAGATGACGTCAAAGTCTGGCTTGAAGAAAAGATCCTTGAACAGCAGGTTGACTTGGAAATCAAAGAAAAACTTGCCAGCGGGACATGCAAAGCTGATCTGTTCATTAGTGGAAGAAGCGTGATGGATTCGCTCAAGGCTGAATTGGGACAGTCAATTACTGAAAGTAACAGCAATGAAGGTCTTGCCAAATCTGAGGTCAAAAGTGCTGATTTTAATGGCAGTAAAGAAGACAAGGTATTCAAATTTGAATTTCCCGCCCTTTCTCTCCAGTCTACTAAGGCTGCTCACTGTACCCATATTGATTCACTGCAAGAGATTTATTGTCAGCTGTTGCAGCATCAGACCCAACTTGATGATGTAACTGCGAAAATGATAAATTATTGTGAAGATTCAAATAAGGGGCCGGCAAACTGCTCAATTGGCTGTGCTTGCCTTGCTCAGTACACACTAGATGAACAGTGGTATCGCGCAGAAGTCATTGACATTCAAAAAGATGGCGTGAAAGTTCAGTTTGTGGACTACGGCAACACAGATACTGTGTCTCTTCAAAACACTCGTGTCGCAAGTGAAGAATTCATTTCCTTACCTGCTACAGCAGTTAAATGTCAGTTACACGAGGTTCATAATGAAGACCTTGATGTTAAAGCTGCAATGCAATGGGTTCAAGAAAATGTTGTTGAGCAGGAGGTTACGATTGAAATTGCTGGTGTTGTTGACGGAGTTCATAATTGTGTTTTCACTAAGCAAGGCTTAGAGGGCACTATCAATGACACGCTCTACGCGCTGTTTGAAATACCTGAGCAGGAGCCTGCCGATGAAGCTGCTGGGATTGTGACTGTAAACACAGAAGGTGCAAGTGAAAACGCAGAAATTGGGAGTGAAAATGCAGGAGTTGCGAGTGAAATCGCAGGAGTTGCAGGTGAAAGCACGAAAGTTGCAAGGGAAAGCACAGAGGCTGCGAATGAAGGCACAGGAGTTGCAAGTGAAAGCACAGAAGTTGCAAGTAAAATCAGGGACGTTGCAAGGGAAAGCACAGAGGTTGCGAGTGAAAGCACGGAAGTTGCAAGGGAAAGCACGGAAGTTGCAAATGAAAGCACAGTAGTTGCGAGTGAAAGCATGGAAGTTGCAAGTGAAAGGATAGATATTGAACCAACCTCTGCAAATGGAAGTGAGGGGGACGTTCAAACAACCAAGACTGAAAATGCTAAAACTGAGGAACAGACCGATCAAACAGAAGCAGAGAATAAGAAGGCTGAAGGAACCTCCGAAGAAACCTGTTCTTACACATATGAGAATTTAGAGATGGGATGTAAAGAGACAGTACTCTGCTTGCATGCAGAATCAACACAACTCTTATACTGCCAACTCAACCGATTATTGGTAAAATTGGATGATCTCTTAGAAGATATTAATGCATACTGCGATGCAGAAGGCCTCGTTCCTGAAAATATGAAGAAAGGGCTTGCATGTTTTGCAAAATGGAGCAACGATTCAATTTGGTACCGCGCGGAGGTTACTGAGGTTATCAATGATCGCGAGGTCAAGGTCTTTTACGTTGATCATGGCCATTCAGACATCATTTTGATTTCAGATACACGCGTCATGAAGAAAGAATTCACCGCTATTCCCGCACTGACTATCAAGTGTCAGTTGCATGATGTTCATGAAGGCGATCTTGACCCATGTGCAATAGAACATTGGCTTCATGATGATCTTACAGCGAGTGGTCTAGATATGATCTGTGAAGTTGTAGGCAAGATTGATGATCGATATGACTGTATTTTGACTTTCAAAGGGAATGAAAGGACAGTCAATGATGAGCTGTATGAGAAATTCGTATTGGAAGAGGCCAATGAAGAGGATAATGGTGCAAGCAATAATGGCACTGTTTCAAATAGTGGCTCAGATGTGTTGTTAACTGCTCCAGTGTCAATTGCATCTGTGACAAGTTCTGAAAGCGAAGCTAAGAGTGCTGACATTGCTGAATTGAATCCAGGTGCAAGCGAATTTGTGCCACCTACTGATAAAGTTGTTCCAACTGATGCTATTAATACTCTAGATCCTGCTGTAGGTGAATTTATACCAACTGATGCGCCAAGTTCCAGAATAAAATTGACAGTTTCTTCTAGAGAAATCAGCATAGATACAAGTCTCGTTATGCATTTATCATTCGTCAACTCCCCCTCAAGTTTTTGGTGCCAATTTGATGATACAGGCGATGATTTGATTCAGTTAATGGGAGAAATTGAGGAGATGTATTCCGCAAGTGAGATACCCCCTGTCACATCTGTCCCAGAAGTTGGATCGTTCTGCTGTGCTCAGTTTTCTGAAGATGAGCAATGGTACCGCGGTGAAGTTATAGAAAGTAGTGATACGGATAGCTGCCTTGTTAAGTTCATAGATTATGGAAACGTGGAGAAAACAGACTTATGCAAAATCAAGGAGCTGAAACCAGAGTTTTTCATTCTCAAGAAGCAGGCTGTGGAGTGTAGTTTATATGGAGTAAAAGCTGCTACCGACGGTGGGCAATGGTCAGAAGAAGCTATATCCGAATTCGAAAACATGTGCACACAGGAACTCAAAGCCGACGTCATTGACAAGGAGGGAGAGCGGTTAAATGCTGTTATTAAGATTGTAGAAAGTGACATTAATGTCAATCAGACTATGATTGAAAAAAGACTGGGAACTAGTGACGACACAAAGACAAATGGGATAAGCTGAGCTGGTAAAGCGCACTATAAGGAGTATTCTCCACAAAACTTCAGTAATTGTTGATAACGTTTTGTGTATACACAAAAGGACTGATATTGCGTACTGGTTTGCTAATGTTAACTGGGCGAATGAAAGCTTCAACAAAGGGGACTTCATTCCCTCTTGACATTACGTCATTTTCAAATGAAAACTATACGAAATCATGCCGGTTTTGTCTTCAGTCTACACGGAAATGTTGTTCTAACCGGCATCGAATGAAAGCGATTTTGAGAATGGCACCACTTGAAACCGCATTGAGCATTTAAGTGTAAATGCTTGCAAATGGACAGGTTTAGTTCCAAATCCAAAGTGAGATAAAAGAAATGATCACCTAACTCTGAATCAGCAACAAAATTGTCCCGCTTTCAAGCGTTTAGATTGAAACATTTTGTGCCTTTGTCAAATCATGCCTATTTGAAATCGTTTTTATTTGGTGCCGCTTACAAATACCTCCCCGCGTAAATGGAATGCCAAAACGGCATGATTTCGTAGCGTTTTGATTTGAAAACAGCTTAGTATAAACGGGACCAACCTTACATTGTGAAGTGACCTGCATTCGTAGTGCATGGGAAATTTCACCAGTGTGTAATAAACCTAATTTGAAAACTGCCGGTCAGCAGATGAAGGTTGTAGTCAATAAGGATAAGATATATTAGACTGCTGATTTCCGAGCTGATTTCGTTTAAGGAGGAAGAGTTTTTCAATTTCATTGGCTTCGATGTCAGTCCCGATAAGGCAAGATGTAAAATACGAATTTTGGAAATATTTTCTTGACTTCAGTACGATTTCAACTTTCAACTGGGAATGAATAACAAGGGTAATGAAGAGTTCTCAAGTAGTCGTTTAGCCTTTGATGATTCATTTTTGCCCTACTCGTGTTTTTACATTGTTGTCCAACTTCCATGACATCGTTGTATTGACGTTTGCACAGCTTTCTGTCTATGCCAGTCGCTTAGCAAGTTGACATGTCATTACTGAAAATAAACGTTTCAAGAAGTGCTTTTTAGAGAAACTTTGCATACAAATAACAAAAATAGTTAGTATTATTTATATTATTTGCTTGTAGAATATTACGTGGCTATGTTGAAAGATTATTACGAGGACCAGTCTCATCCATTGTAGCAGGTAGGGGTTCTTTTGGAAAAGATGGCGGAACAAGTTTATTTGTTACTTGTGGTACATATCGACACTTCAGATTTAATTCCAATGGATTTTTTCGTAAAACTGCCTTGAAAAGCAGTCCAAATATTTAAGACGAATACAGCAATTTTACATATGTCAGCCAGCCAGCCTTCAAAGGCCTATTTTCAAGGATAGTATGTAATTAGAATAAGGTCAGGTTTTGAATCAGATGACAGTATCCAATGGTTCCAAGCAGCTGTTATTGGCTGTTTTTCAGACGGTTTTTCCCCTAAATTCTTGCAGTCGATTTAGATTTATTGCTTACATTGCTGATGCTGAAAAACTCGTATAGTATAAAGTATTAGTGATACTTTTAAGGTACATTTCAGAAGGAAGGCAAAATGTGAATTTCGCTCGGGCATTTTAGAATTGTTAGTTGCTCGTATTGGAGGGTCATGAACATGTATCCTCAATCCCATTTCCCAGTCATTTTTGGCATCCCAATCATGTCTTTGCACATATGCAATCATTGATCAATCCCCTTTTCCTGTGTATTGTTTCTGCTATTGGTATTTCCAGTCTCAGTTCATAAAATCCTAATTCCAGCATCCTAATTCCAGCGCAAAATCCCCATTTCCAGAGTGACCCTTAAGGCACATCACAGGTGCTATTGTACCCTCCAGGACCCCCTGTTAGCCGTGGATTAAAAAATCCGCCAAGATTTCAAGGGCCTATTTTACTTTACATAGTTCTGTCATAGATATGGTACAATTAATCAGTTATATTTTCAGTAGATATTAATAGTGTTATGTTATGTTGCCAGGTCTGCCAGGCTTCTTGTTCGTTTACATTTATGTGTTATGTGTAGATTGTTTACTCCTAATCGTTTTATGAGATCAGCTAGCTATAGATACGTCATTTTGTTGATTTTTCGCATTGCAACTAAATTGTTGTTTTTCGC
Organism: Aurelia coerulea; assembly: GCA_039566865.1. Lineage (NCBI taxonomy): Eukaryota > Metazoa > Cnidaria > Scyphozoa > Semaeostomeae > Ulmaridae > Aurelia > Aurelia coerulea. The sequence continues at coordinate 10,402,241 of CM076963.1, forward strand.
TTGTCAGATTCTCTTTTGATGCGATTGTGTGAGTTTGAAAAATGCTTCTTTTTGATCTTTGCTGGAAAATATTACGATGGCCAAGAACGGTCTTAGTTAAACCATGGGTTGTAGGATAAATTTAGGTGGGCCTAGGCAAGGTGAATGTCGCAGGATTAGACCTGAAAGAAGCTTATTTGCTGCCCCAGAAGGTAACAAGAAGGATAAACACAAGAAGGATACAAGGTGATTTATATTCTTTATTTGATACCAATTTAGTTTATTCACAGGAACCTAAGTTTATCCTACAACCATGGTTAAACAGGGAGATCTACTTTCCTCAGTATAAATCGATCTTTTGTGCAACGATAAGATGAGATTTCAACGTGAATTGAATTTTCCAGTCCTTGTAATTATTCCCAATAAAACAATACTTAAAAAGTTAATCAATTAAGAAATAAATTAAAAATTATTCCCAATAAAACAATCTAAAAAGATGTAAATTAAAAGCTTACACGTATTTTTTTCTTATAAGAAACTGCTTTTAAGAAACTCAACTCGCAGATCGCCAAAAAATTAAGAAACTCCAGTACTGGGAAAATATAAGCTAGAAACTATTTATTTTGATAAAGGCATGTTTTTACTTCACTTTCACTTGTTTCCTGTATCATATTGCTCGTAAGGTATTTGAGTAATGTATAAACATTGGAAAGGCTTAAAAAACCTTGTTTTGAAATGTTCACGAGGGCACAGGTAGTGAACATGAAGATTGTTATGGTACCTTTAAGAAGCTCGCAAGAAACTCTGAGTACTCAACATCGGATAATTTTAAGAAACTTTCAGTACTGGCCCAAATTCTTAGTTTCTTATAAAAAAATACGTGTATTTGTGTTTGCTAGCAAGTTCATGTGCAATGTAGAACAATTCATCAATGATTGTAGCCCCATTTTAACAGATGTTGAGAGAACGTGTTTTCACAAAATTACTCAGCACTTGAAAACTGGTAAATGAAATAAAAGAAACGCGCCTTGCTAGAAGATGCTTACAAATAGGTTTATGCAAGGTGCAAAGAGCATTTTTCGTAGCGGAAGACGAAGTCGGTGTACACGTATTTTTTTTATAAGAAACTAAGAATTTTGCGGGTTTCTTAGGGGTTCCATACCAATCCTCATGTTTATTACTTGTTCCCTTTGTGAACATTGCAAAACAAGGTTTTTAAGCCTTTCCAATGTTTAGACATGACTCAAGTACCTTAAAGTAAAAATATGTCAAGGATTTCCTTTAAGAAAGATAAATAGTTTCTTAACTTATATTTTGCCAGTACTGGAGTTTCCTAATTTTTCGGCAATCTGAGAGTGAGTTTCTTACAGGCAGTTTCTTATCAAAAAAGTGTATACTCTACCCGTGCTTTCTGGTTGTGGACATTAAGTGTTGCTGCAAAGTAACTGCATCCATAAAATGCATGAGAAAGCAAATTTTGTAAACAATGGCGAGCTGGATAGAAATTTCTATGGTCAGTACTTTCAACAGTTTCCTTCAGTAACGGACTCATCGTAATCAGGGACGTAAGAAGCATCTCAAACTTGAAGGGGGGGGGGGGGGGCACGACACTTGAAAATAAAAAATGGCACGACACTTGAAAATAAAAAATGGCACTCCTTTGTCCATTTACGTCTCTGATTGTAATAAACCCACAAACACAACGTTGGGATCTGGAATCTGTGGAAAGAAAACTGTGAACTCCCAGTGAAAGAATAACAGCCAAATTAACCTGTAATTTTGCAGAAAAAACCGTTAAATCCTGCAGGAGAAACAACGAAATAATGTAGCTAAAACCCTAAAAAAAAGTCAAAATAAGTTAATAGCTGCAATAAAGAGCATTATTGAAAAACCAAACGTTGCTTTCTACTATTGCAACTATTAACTTGTTTTTCTCTCCTTTCAGAGTTTCATATTATTTCGTTGTTTCTATTGCAGGAGTCTATTGCAGGAATCTAAGCACATATCACTGATTGATAAAAATAGCTATCCAAAGATAATAGGCTGTGACACGTGCCGCACCATATTTGGGTAGCTTATCGACGTCAACAGGAAATACCGATATGTGATTGGCTAGACTGTGACCGCAAGTGGCTTGAGCCACTTTTATATGATTACATTCCCTTTAACAGTTTTCTCCCCGGTTACCGGTTAATTTGGTTGTAATTCTCTCACAGGAGTTGACAGGTTTCACAAAGACAATAGGCCGTGACACATGCTTCACCATATTTGGGTAACTGAACCACGTCAACAACAGGAAATACTGATATCTGATTCGCTAGAATTTGACCGCAAGTGGCTTGAACCACTTTTTTTAAATTCTGTACTGCAAATCAACTGCTTAAAAATTTGCTTTGCTTGGCTGAATTAAATTTTTGAAATTATGCCATTAGGGGTCGTCCAAAAATCCACCTGTGATCAGTTAGCGGCATTTGGCCTAGCCAAGGGTATCATTTTTGACAATATTTGTCTGGCGAATGGTCATGATATCATATTTGGTACAAATTTGACAATATTGGTCCAGGAAATGGTCAAAATTGCGCAAAATTGGTCAAGCCAACGGTACCATTTTTGACAATACACTCTTTTTTTTTTATAAGAATATTGTCTATAAGAATATTCAGGCTCAGAATCATCCAAATTTTAAGAATATTATAAGAATATTGCTCAGCCTCAGCTCGTATATTTGTGTCTCATTTTCCAGCAGTTGCCTGTTTTGCGATGTTCATAACATTCTTATTGTTACAATTGCTTAGATTTGTCTTTCGTTCGACCATTTCTTCATAATAATATGACACTTCTTTGAACAATGTTCCCCTGAAACCATATCAGATTTGAAAAAATAAGAATACTTTAAGAATATGTTAAGGCTCAAAACGAAAAATTGCTTAAGAATATTGAGGCTGGAAAAAATTTATAGTATTCTTATAAAAAAAAAAGAGTGTATTGGGTCTAGCGAACGGTCATGATCTCATATTTGGTACAAATTTGACAATATTGTCCAGGAAATGGTCAAAATTGCGCAAAATTGGTCTAGCCAAGGGTACCATTTTCGTAAAAATTGGTCAAAGAATGGTCAAATTGGTCTAGCCAAGGGGAACCATTTTCGTAAAGATCAGTCTAGCCTATGGTACCATTTTGAATACACGTTTTTTTTTTATAAGAAACTTGGATCAGCACTTAGTACTAAAAGTTTCTTAATTTCGCATGAAAATTTCGGTGTTTTAGTAGTAAAAGTTTCTTAATTGGTTTCTTATTTTTTGGGCCTAAAATTGCGGTATTGTTCGAAGCTGAGCCTTCTTCTCGAGAAAGGGCTTCCATTTTGCATTGACATTGTCATCAAGAAGAAGCCGTGCACATCAAGGCAAAAATTTACCAATTTTGCAGTTAAAAGTCAAGAAAAGACGAATGTACCTTTGTTAGAGAGACATAGAATAAGAGACATACAGAAATAAAGTTTCAGAGTTTCTTAACTGTTCTTGAGCGTAGTACTAGAGTTTCTTAAATTTTTGGGCATCGTAGTACTAGTTTCTTATAAACCAGTTTCTTATAAAAAAAAAACGTGTATGCTCGCGGCACACCCCTACCCAAAATTTGGCAAGAAACCCCCCCCCCCGTACTCCCCCCTAAGCGGCCAGATGCCGCTAAGCGATCACAAGTGGATTTTTGGACGACCCCTTATACGTCTACAAGACTTGAAATATGAAATAGAACTCAAAACAAATTTTGATATCGAAAATACCACTTCCGCAATTGTTCTTTTCTGAGAACCTTTCAAGGTGGTAGCAGAAGCAGTCTTCATCCACCTGCCCTTTGTTTATCGCTTCGCTAAGGCGGTAATGCATAGCATGTGATCTCTAGAAGGCGTTGTGGGCCTAAGCTGCTGCTAGAATAGAGCATCTGAACGCTTTCTTCACCGAAAGATCTTCTCTCAAGATGGCTACAGGCACAGTTCAAACCGGTTAGTATACCTTATCTATTAGTATACTTAATATTGTCGACTTACCAGTGAGAAATTTGTCTTGCAGAGGGGATTATTCATTCATTTCCAGGCTTACACTTGACACTTTAATTTCCCCAGAACAAGATTCACATTCAGATTCAGAACAAGATTCAGATTCAGAAAAATTTCCCAATATAATGACAATAGCACAAACAATAAAAATCTGACACGCACAAGCCAAAACCAATTTACTGATTAGAACACATCATTAGCTTCCTTTTGAGGGGTCATACAATTTCATACCCCTGGGGGGCTCTTTAGGAAAACGGGGAGTTGGTCCCAAAGTATGCAAATAGTCAGTAGGCTCTTGTCACTGTACCAAAGGCTACTGCCTCAAAATGGTAAGATTTATCAATCAAAACCAATTTACTGATTAGAACACATCATTAGCTTTAATTTGAGGGGTCATACAATTTCATACCCCTGGGGGGGCTCTTCAGGAAAATGGGGAGTTGGTCCCAAAGTATGCAAATAGTCAGTATGCTCTTGTCACTGTACCGAAGGCCATTGTCTCAAAATGGTAAAATTTATCAATCAAAACCAATTTACTGATTAGAACCCATCATTAGCTTTAATTTGAGGGGTCATACAATTTCATACCCCTGGGGGGCTCTTCAGGAAAATGGGGAGTTGGTCCCAAAGTATGCAAATAGTCAGTAGGCTCTTGTCACTGTACCAAAGGCCATTGAATCAAAATTGTAACATTTATCAATCAAAACCAATTTACTGATTACATTAAGTACAAAAATTTTCGGCGGATAAAATTTTGGACAATAAACTTCGGCGAAAATATTTTCGGACACATTTTTGGTATTTCGGACAAAGAAATTTTCGGACAAAATTTTGACTAGTCTTTGGATCATTTATGCAATATCACAGCAGCTTATAAATTTATTGAAACAAAACACCTTCATAAAGTTTGGAATAGAGCCGTAGCATGTTCTACAGTCCCTTCTAACATAAAATTTTCTAAAATAGAATAGCAAAAAATTCACCAATTTTCTTGTTTCTATTCTTATTCGTCAATTTTTTGTATACTTGCTTTAAATGGTAGTTGGTTGTCATAGGCAGTTTTAATCTGCAAAAGGGTCTTCTTGTTCTATGTCGTTTTGATAGCATCATCAATTTTGGCCATTTTGATATGAATTCTTTTCGAATTACATCAGCAATAGTGAGAGCATGTAAATGGTGGTAGACGAAGAGGACTTTGTTATTACTTGTTCTAACCATAAGTTCTGACTATGACAATAATATTGGATTGGAACAGTATTTTTCAAAAACTTTGCATGTTTACATAACCTTTCATGACGTGCTGGAGATTCGATTTCAGATTTTGGTTCTTATTTTGGGCATTAAATTCATACTACGCATGTGCATATATATGCAAAAATTTTCGGCGTGACAAATTTTCGGACAACTACATATTTTGTACAAATAAATTTTCGGACAAGTCTTTGTCCGAAAGTTTGTCACGCCGAAAATTTTTGCACTTAATGTATGCAAATATGTCCCCAAGGTATATCAGAATGAAGGTCAATTTGGTTTAATCTAATTTGAGCTCAGTTTGGATTTCTATCAACAATGGAAAGTAGTCCTGGACTTCTTCTTTTGCATATGTTGCCAGCAACGTGTCTGTGAAGACCAGCCTTACAATTTCCAGTGATCGTTGTTGCCCTGTCCTGGGAGCAGAATAGAACTCTTTGATTGATTGTACTATTATGGAGTAAATTGGTTTTGATTGATAAATCTTACTATTTTGAGACAATGGCCTTTGGCACAGTGACAAGAGCCTACTGACTATTTGCATACTTTGGGACCACCTCCCCGTTTTCCTAAAGAGCCCCCCAGGGGTATGAAATTGTATGACCCCTCAAATTGAAGGTAGTGATGTGTTCTAATCAGTAATTTGGTTTTGATTGATAAATTTTACCATTTTGAGACAATGGCCTTTGGTACAGTGACAAGAGCCTACTGACTGTTTGCATACTTTGGGACCAACTCCCCGTTTTCTTAAAGAGCCCCCCAGGGGTATGAAATTGCATGACCCCTCAAATTGAAGCTAATGATGTGTTCTAATCAGTAAATTGGTTTTGATTGATAAATTTTACCATTTTGAGACAATGGCCTTTGGTACAGTGACAAGAGCCTACTGACTGTTTGCATACTTTGGGACCAACTCCCCGTTTTCCTGAAGAGCCCCCCAGGGGTATGAAATTGTATGACCTCTCAAATTGAAGCTAGTGATGTGTTCTAATCAGTAAATTGGTTTTGATTGATAAATTTTACCTTTTTGGGACAATGGCCTTTGGTACAGTGACAAGAGCCTACTGGCTGTTTGCATACTTTGGGACCAACTCCCCGTTTTCCTGAAGAGCCCCCCAGGGGTATGAAATTGTATGACCCCTCAAATTAAAGCTAGTGATGTGTTCTAATCATTCTGAATCTGAATCTTGTTCTGAATCTGAATGTGAATCTTGTTCTGGGGAAATTAAAGTTACACTTGACTTGGTAATTAGGCCCAAGCCCAACCAAAAATTATTGTCATTCTAGTTGTCATTCTCAGTTGTCGAACTCTCATTGCTCTCACGAAAGAATCGAACAGAGCGAAGAAAGCTGACCAGCCTGGCAGACAATATTTCCAGACATGTGCAACTTTACATCATTACTGAGCAGGACTGAATATCGGTATAATAATGCTCAGAGAGTGCAAACAATAAATGATAAATACTAAACAGTAAACAACGTATTTGCTATAAATCGAAACGTTTAAAGTGAATATGATGCGAAAATTTTTATCGTCTTATCTTATGCAATAAAGATCGCTCATCATCATGGTGTAATTTCATTTTTATTTAGACTTTCATTTCTTCAGAAAATTGCGTTGAACAGCCCTCACTTTGTATCAGACCCCTGTGACATAGAACTAAATTTACAATATTAAAAGGGAATCTAAGCAAATATAAGCCTTCAACTAAAATAACCTTGCAAAGACAACAGGCCGATACACGTGCCGCACCATATTTGGGTAACTGATCTACGTCAACAGGAAATCCTGATATCTAATAGGCTGGAGTTTGACCGCAAGTGGCTTGAGCCACTTTTATATGCTTACATTTCCCTTTAAAGTTAGTTGACAAAGCTAAGTGGAGGCAATCTATAAATAGGACAAAGAAACACCAACGCACATAATTGCTCCCATCGTGAACCATATGCACGCATGTTTCAAAATCATCGGATACAATAGGCTAATTTTAGACATGCATATGCAGCCCTTGAGTTTAGCTATTTATCTCCGTCAACTAACTTTAAGCATTTTTTCTCTTGTCAATATGGTAAAAAGGCCATTTGAAAAGTTGTAATGATGACACAAAAGCTTGACTTGCTACAAGTCTTGAAATAACAATTAATAATCTATGTTACAGAAATTTTGGACATTTGTTGCTATAAAGGGATCAATTTTAGACCAGGTTAATTTTGAGGTAGGTGCCACCTTAATGCGAAGAAATCGCGGTTGTTATTTTCAAGTACCCACATATGTGGGGATTCAGAAAAGTGATGGTGAACGGTGATCTGCTGGGACCTAGGGGCTGAAAATTGGGGTTAAACATTTATCACACAGACATAATGCCTCTGCGGAGGAGAAATGGATTATTTTTATTTTCTGTTTGTGCCAGAAATGATATTTTGTCCATGATAATAGTACTCTTATGATCAGTTTTTAATACATCTTGTTGAAAAAAATTTTATATCTCAATTAAAAAGGGTCACGTGATCACATGTTACCCTGTACCGTATATGGGGTGTCCCAAAAAAACGCAACAGATTTTAAAATCTCTGACGCAAGATGTTTCAAATTAATGATCAAATGGTAATTTTTTCCAATTCTGTAGCGATGAGATTGAATTTTGATATATTTTTCATAATGTATGGGGACTTAATTGAAGAAATTTAATCTAATTATTGCAGATTTGAATAAGAATAATTGTTGGATTAAGAGCGTGAAACAGTTTGCATAGGAATTTTTCAAATCTGTTGCGTTTCTTTGGGACACCCGGTATGGAAATTTTGCTATTTTATTGGAAGTCTACAATTTTCTTGAAATGGATTAATTGGAAATGCTGAAATAATAAATGGTAAATATAAACATGATTCTTTTTGTTGTCATGCTTGCCCTCCGATTTATCGTGAAACTGCATTTTCCACCTGAAGTCTGTAATGATAGTGCGCATTTCTTTCTGTCATTTATGACCACACTAAATGACTGCATTTTCTACCTGAAGTCTGCAATGATAGTGCGCATTTTTTTCTGTCATTTATGACCACACTAAACGCTTTACAGGCCCAAAGAAATTGATCTGGCGATCACCAGTGTTTTCTGCGGTATGCTTCCAAACCAGGTAGCCCTAAAAAGAGCTAAATAAATTTGCTAATTTTTAACCCAATTACAAGATCAGCTATATCTTGGAAAATAATTTGGTTATTTGGTCCTTGATCTACTTGACAAAAAAATTGAAGATCGGCTGTGTAATCAAATTTTGGTGATGTTTCAAACGGGAGTCCTTTTTTGGGACACCCGGCATAAAAAATGACATCTATAAAGCTCCTGCGTTGCAAAATTTTCCAAAACTTTGCAATGAGAATCTATCAATTTATTTTTATGTATTTGGTTTTATAGATTTTATTTATGTCAGATTTTTTCTGCATTTGTGATGTAATACATTTTCTGGTAATTGTTTATCCTGTATAAATATTCTTTTTAATAATGTTTGGCCTCTCTTAAAATTTAGCAATTCAATCTTTCAGTTTGTGGTGTCATATCGCCTGATCAGCTTGGAAAGACCATGACACATGAGCATATCAAACTTGGCTATTTGTGTTGTTTTGTTGAGCCAAAAACTGATGCGGACAAGAAAAGAGCAAGAGATTCTACAATTAGATTGGATAATCTTGGTTGGATCAGGCAGAATCCGTAAGTTTCAATTGTTGTACCTTTAAGGCCCCTTTAAGGCCCCAAAGTATAGACTAAAAAAAAATGAAAAACCACCAACTTTATTATCAATCTTTAGATTGTTTTGCTTTGTTAAGATGAAAGGCGTAGATATGTTTCTATTTTCTAGTGCACAAGTTTCCATGAAAACTTGTAGCAAATCTAAAAATCACTAAAAGTACTTTTAACAGAGCGTAATGCATCAAAGTTTCTTTTTTATGGACATGCCAAATTGTTTCTGGATATCTGTAGCATGTTCACACCTTCAAGTTAATAGTTATTTAGCTAATTTTATGTTGAATACATGTTTTGGACGTCCTCAAGAGTTAAATACCTGAAAACCATCACTTTCTTTGAAAATTAACATTTGAAATGAATAAGTGTTATTTTGAATGCCTAGATGGGCAGTTCTTTGGTACTAATTGAATTACATTGATAGATGAAAATGGCTCCATCAAACATAAAATATTCTCACATTTTGTTGTTACAAACCAAATAAAAATGGATATGCAAAACAGCTGGATGTTCTATCTATCAACTGACCATGGTGAGCATAGCTTCCAAATCTTTAACTCGATGTAAAAAGGTGGGTGTAAAATTCTGTGATCTATTTCTTCTGACTGAGTGGCTTGAAACAAACTTTAGTTACTTATGTTTAATTCTACCGTTGGACTTTTTAGAAGTTTCCAATATTTTTCGAAATTTCAGCGTACGTTACATTTCAACTCATTTGAGGGTGTGACGTCATCAAATTTCTAAATCATAAACCAGAAAAGTGACAGACTTTTGCTTGATACCATATTGCAGACATCCATAAACTATGGTTTTCTTCGAAATTATTTCATGTTGATTCAAACAGTTTAGAAATTACGATCGTTTTAAGTTTTTTGAAGATTTTTCTTGAATTCTTGAAAAGTAGAAAAACACTCTTATTCTGAAAATATGGAAGATTTCAGAAAAGTCCAACGGTAGAATTATAGAGAAGTAGCTAAAGTTTCTTTGAGGTCACTCAGTTCAAACAAATAAGTAACTGAATCTTACACCAGCCTTTTTAAAGATTTGGAACCTATGCTATCATGGTGGGTAACAAATAAACCGAATACTTTAACAGAATTACCGCAGAGGCGTAGGGAGCATTTCAAAAAGGGTAATTTTGTCATTAAGCTACAGGGGCACTTCCTCAAAATGAAAAGGGCAATCCTTTATTCATTGCAAAATCTATGGGGGCATGTGCCCCCAGTGCCCCCCAGTTTTATGTCTACCGGGTGTCCCAAAAAAATGAATACGGATTTGGTTGACTCCAGCGATGTGAGTTTAGCTTCAAGCAATGTCTAATCACTCTAAAAATGTTTCTTGATAGTTAACTTGAACATTGGTACCTCATGTGTTAGTATTGGTGCTTTGAGAGCAGACATTGTATTGTATTGAGGATTGTATTGTATTGACGGTATTGAGGACACGGAGCACTTTCTGTTGCTTTGCCCTTCATTTGATATTCAACGACGATATCTTCTCGCTGGAGTTTCTGTTGCATTACGACCATTTGTTGAAATCAACAGCCTTTCTAACAACGTTCTTGTACAACTTTTGTTATATGGTGATAAAGACCTTTCAAGTGACGTTAATAAAGGTATACTCGAACTGACTTTAGAGTTCATCCACAAAACAGGTCGGTTTGTATAAGATAGACTAAGCCTTTGTTTTCACGCCATACAGCCACAAGGTCCTTTTATTTTTGTTTTCATTTTTTGTTTGTTTGTAATTGTCATTATACATCGCTTATATGTAACTTTTGTAATTGTATATTTAGATGTAATTTAGTTTAATGTTCTATGTAATGACCCTGGGATAGTCATGGGTTCTTGCTTCCCGGGTTATCATCTTTGTTATGTAGTTAAGTAATTTGTAAGTATGGTCTTAAGTACCTCGTTTTTGTAAATTTTCAAATTGAATATAAAAAAAAAAAAAAAAAAAAAAAAAAAAAAAAGAGCAGACATGTTAATCTTGAAAGCTCAATTTGCCTCTTCCTGCAAACCAGAGCTTTAGCCTTTTGGCCTAAGCAAATTCTTAAGGCACAGCGTATGTTGCAAAACCAGCAAAAACGAGTGCAAATTACGATCAAAATTTCCTTAGTTTCCCTTCCCAACGATAGTGACACTGACATGTATTGTACATGTACACTTATTTTGTCCTCTTGGGAGAATGGAAGCCCCTTGAATAGGTTTTTCATACCAATGGGGGGGGGGGCCTTTTCATCCTGCCATAAGGTGCAAAGTGGAATTATTAGGGAAATTTTATTGTGATTTAGCACATTTTTAAGGTAAATCTGCTTTCCGCTCTAGTGCACAGCGAAATGCCGTTTCGCAAAACCACTCTCCTTAGAAAATAGTTAATTTCTCCAATATTATTCGGCCTATCGAAAAGCGGTAAAAAGGTTGTTGCTCTGTATAATCTGGGCAATCGAAACTTTTATAAATGGTAATGTATCCGTCAACCCTTGCTTCGCAAATCCTTTTTCAAATCTTTTTGCTGATTTCAGAAAAGTGGATTTATCTCCAAAACTACTAGGCCGTCGCCTGTCCCCTGCTATCTTACACTTTCGTTGCACATATGGCGAGACTAAAAACTTTTTGTGCAGAAACGTTGTTCATGACATTGCTAACAAGAAAGTATCAACCCCCCATTTGTATGTTTGCACAATAGCTCGAAATCAGGGGGTAAAGTTGTGGCTCGCATGATGACGTCATCAATGTAAGAATTGATATATAAAATGGCTTAATGTTTCATAATTGAAGGAAAACGTATTTCCGACTGTTCTTATTGTCAAATACTGATGTTGTACGAAAACTGGAGTATCTTGATAGTATTTAAGGGGTTGGGGGGCATAGTTTTATCTCTCGTAGCTGTGAAGGAGCATTTGATAAAATTGAAGGGATTTGTAGATGTGGAGTGTTTATTCTGAACATTGCAATTAAGTCTATCGCTTAATTACGGAATTTTTTGGGGGCAAAATAAAAGGGGGCTTGTTAGAAACTGTTAAAAAGATACGGATGAAAATTCAAAAGATGCATCAACAAATACGATTTCTTACTTAAATTGGTTGATGCAAGAAAAATTTAGGGGCTGTGTTGTTTAACATTTTCAGCCCTAGAACGTGAGCCTCATTCGAGGGGGGCTTATTTAAGGGGGGGGGGCTAATTCAACTATTTATATTTTTGAACCGAAGATGGTTATTTATACGTATACAAAGAGGTGATGCAAAAAGTAAGCCAAAAAGGTATACAGGGTTCAATATTTATCATCAACAGCACCTTTATCCCCATCTGATGCGTCTGTATCAATACCATCACTTCACTGTCACCTTCAGCTCCGTCTCTATCCACCACTACACTATTTCAGCAGCAATCGCACCAGCAAAGTTGTGCAAAGTGATCCCTGGTTGTGCATTTTGCAAATTTGCTTTGCGACATGCACACCTGTCCAAGGTAAATCCTTTTTACGGGCACACAGCACATTTTCCAGTTTTCATTTGAAGTGGATGAGATGGTATATTTATCCAGTCTATGGACACATTTCCCTCTTCGTCAACGATCCAGCAATGATCCAGCAACGATCCAGCGATGTTCAGCAACATTTGGGCAGTTCATCACAGGGTTTAAGGGTCACATCCAAATTGCAGCCTGGTGCATTACTCAGCTAATGTTTTTCTTCAACATCAATCTACCCCTTTTGTTTTCAAAAGTGCAGACGAATTGCTCAGCCTCGTTTTTCAGAACAGTGCTTGCGCTGAAACTGGGTTGCCATCTGAAACCTTCAAGGGCTTAACTGACTGATCATGAAGGTTTCCCCCAAACCCTCATATTTTTTCGCCTGGGGTTCCGCAAATTTAAATGCTGGATCCTCCCCTGCTTCACTTTACCCTTTCTTTGCATGAAAAGTTCATGTGCCAATGCATTCAACTTGGAAGACAATCTTGATTTAAAACTTGAAGACAATCTTGATAATCATCACTGACGATGTTTCCCCCAAAAACCAGTAGTTCGAAAATCGTTGTTCGAAAGCAGGTCTACATTCAAGTGCAAGTGTCCCTATTCTGAAGGTGGTTGTCTCAAAAAACTGGTAGTTTTTTGTCAAAAAGCTCTGTTCGACATTTGGAAGCAGTTTGGTGTTATGTCTATTGAAGCAGAAATGTCCCAGAGATTGTAATCTTGGTTGCTGGTCTCTCGTAGGGCTGCTTTTCCAAAAATTACCATTTTATTCATTTTCTTATATATTTGGTGGACAAAGGCTCAACCAGTGAATGGTTAAACTTTAGGATTTTAGTCATGTAGAATTTGAGGACTTTGGTCATTTAGTTGATTGCATCAGGGTAGAACAGATCAGATTCCTCAAATTTCATCTTTGTCCAAAAACGATGATTGATTTGGGGGGGGGGCAACGATCGCTTTGGGCAACAGCAGCAACACAGTGATAAAGGAGAAAAGAGTCCCAAAGTATCAGCCCGCCCCTGGACTCTGCACTGTTACTACTTGATGAGATGTCGATGCATTCTTTCCAAAGGAGACAAGAGGAGTATCAGCAAAATCGAGCAAAGACACTGACTGACGCATCACACGGGGGAAAAGTGATGTTGATGCTGAATATAGAGCTCTACATGCACCTATGACTTACTCTTACCTCCTTGTGTATATGTGAATAACTATCTTCGGTTGGAAAACGCAAATCCTCGAATGAGCCCCCCTTCAACAAGCCCCCCTCAAATTATCCCCATTCTAGAGCTGAAAATATTGATAATCCCAGCCCCTAAATTTTTCTTGCATCAACCAATTTAAGTAAGAAATCGTATTTGTTGATGCATCATTTGAATTTTCATCCGTTTCTTTTTCACAGTTTCTAACAAGCCCCCTTTTATTTTGCCCCCAAAAAATTCCGTGAGGATTTACAGTATATCTAGCACATAAAAGAATGCGTTTAAGCGATAGACTTAATTGCAATGTTCAGAATAAACACTCCACATCTACAAATCCCTTCAATTTTTTCAAATGCTCCTTCGCAGCTACGAGAGATAAAACTATGCCCCTCAACCCCTTAAGTACAATCAAGATACTCCAGTTTTCGTACAACATCAGTATTTGACAATAAGAACAGTCGGAAATACGCTTTCCTTCAATTATGAAACATTAAGCCATTTTATACATCAATTCTTACATTGATGACGTCATCATGCGAGCCACAACTTTACCCCCTGATTTTGAGCTATTGTGCAAACATGCAAATGGGGGGTTGATATTTTCTTGTTAGCAATGTCATGAACAACATTTCTGCGCAGAAATTGTTTAGTCTCGCCATATGTGCAACGGAAATTTATTTCTGTGCCAGTTAGAAAGCCACAGGCGATACTCGAAAAAGTTTCGATTTTTTTTGTTCATCTTTAGCTAGGTAGTTGATCTGCAACTTTGCCAAGTCTGATTAAAAAAGCTAGGCTAGATTTCTTGCAATGGAATTTTGCATATTTTCTGTTTACTTTTCGACATCGAAAGGGAAAAGCGTTGGTCAACAGTTTAGCCCATGCAGAACGATTTGAACGCCCGTTGAACGTTTTTGCCACAAAATTAGTTCTAGATCTAAGATCTATGCCCATTATGAACTCTGAAAGAAGTTGATAATTTGTGAATGCTTACGAAAGTCTCGAGAGACACCAAAGTATGTTTTCGTGAAGTTGCTATGCTGGTAAAAATCAGTGATTTTTAATCAATAGATGCAAGTGATATTTTTACAAGCGTGCTAAGGATGTCCTTTTGGGAAGTTGTAGATCAACTACCTAGCTCAAGATAGAACGAAAAAAAATTGAAAATTTTTCGAGTAGCTTTGGAGACAAATCCACTTTTCTGAAATAACAAAAAAGATTTTTTTTTCTATTCATATAAAGTATTACAATACATCAATACGTTCTACCATACTATCTAATTACTATACAACAATACGGGTACGATACCATGAGGAGCAAAAAGATTTGAACAAGGATTTGCGAAACCAGGGTTGACAGAAACATTGCGATTTATACATCTTTCGATTGCCCAAATTATACAGAACAATATCCTTTTTTCCAGGGATCGCTTTCCGATAGGCCGAATGATATTGGAGAAATGAACTGTTTTCTGAGGAGAGTGGTTTTTAAGAAACGGCATCTCGCTGTGCGCTAGAGCGGAAAGCAGAGTTACCTTGAGGTTTCTCGGAGGATCTTTCTTGATAAAATCCCTTATAAAATTTGAACAGAGTGGCCGAATTCAGCCATGAGAAATTCTAAGGATTAATGAATGCGTTGGCTATTCATTCATATATCACCTTGTATTGTCACTTTGATATTTAGGGAGCGGTAGCCTTTCAAGTGGTGTGCTTTTTTCCAACTCACTCAGTAGAAATTCCAATACACACAACTAAAACCCTGGTTCTTGAATGGCAGCTGATCAAATAGAAAAAGCAATTTTTTCACATACATGGTACAATTTTCTTTTCAAAAGGTACAGCCATTTGGAAAACCTAAAGCTTGAGGAGGAACCAATCAAATCAATGATAGCAGAAGTTGGTTATTTCAAAGAGAATGGAGGAGGCTCTATTGTGGAAGCGACAACAGTTGGAATAAATCCAGACTGGGAGTTCTTGAAAGAGGTATCAGAATCAACGGGAGTTCATATCATCGCAGGAGCAGGTCATTATATGGGATTCACACTGCCAGATTATGCAAAAAATGCTACTGTGGAGGAGCTGTGCAAGGTTTGTTAAGATCATTCCAAAATTTTGCTTCACGCCACACTGCCACTATAAGTCCCTCTTTCTATTGTTTTCTTTTATTGTTTCTTTTTACGTCTGTTTCACATTTGATGTTAGGCATATACCGGGTGAGCCAGAAAAAGTTCCCACTTTCGAAAATTCGTAGCACCACAAGTACTTCGTGGATGTGAATGGTTCAAATTCTAGTTAAAAGTCAAAAGATCGAAGTATTTTTTGCGATTTTTCTTGTCTTCTTGCGAGCACTCCAAATATAGGTAAACTTGAACTTTACAACAATTGCATGGTTGCAAAATGACTGAAAAGGGCCTAAAACACTTGATCAAATCGTTAAGACTCTCCTCGCACAGAACATTACGCACATGCGTTTCACCTATCTCAAGAGTTAAGAAGACATAGATTTGCAAACAGCTACTAAAGATTTTCAATGTCATGGTAATAGATGTTCAGACGATATCTCTCACGCATGAGCAATTGCATTTTCTCTGTTGTTCTGAGCAAGGAGTCTTTTATGATTTGATCAAGCATTTTAGGCCTTTTTCAGTCATTTTGCAACCATCAAGTTTTTGTAAACTTGAATTTACCATTTTTTCCAATGCTCGTAAGAAGGCGAGAAAAATCACAAAAATACTTCAATATTTTGGCTGTGAAGCAAATATTGATTCATTCCAATCCATTCAGTACTCTTGGTGCTATGAATTTTCAAAAGTGGGATTTTTTTCTGGCTCGCATCCGGTACTGGGTGAGTCAAAAAAGAGTTACCGGGTTTTGCGGGCTGTGGAATAAATAGTTGCCACCGATATTCAAAACCAAAATGTAGATCTATCAAGAAAGGCTGGCCTGTAGATCTTTGCAAGATCTGTAGGAAAATCTTAATCAAAAAATAGATTTACGTTTGATACATCGAGATAGTTTATGTTTTCTTTCTGTCTTTACCTCTCCTGTGGAGGTGGCATTTTAATCCCGACGCGTGGCGGCAGATTGATATGACCTTGAGCAATTATGCCACTCATAATGGCTCTGTCTGTGTCACTTCAATCTGGCCTGCGTGTGGATTAAAATTGTTACTTCATATTTTGATATGTCAGAAACGAAATCAACTGCCAAGACTCCATGTATCATACATTAATCATATTTAAAGGGGCTCAGTCGTCAAACAGTAAACAAATCCGTAAACTCGCACGTGTCGGGGATTATCCATTGTTCATCCATTGTTCACTGCAGTTTGTTTGGTGGCTTCACCCAAGCTACAAAAAAGTGACCGTTAGAAATACACTTATATCCGAGCAATTGTAGAAGATATGAATGGTTGGTTTGTTTCTTAGTGAAGTACAATAAGTAATGCCCAAACAGCAACTTTCATTTTGAAAAAAATACGAAAGTCCTGTGTGATATCACCTTTCAAAAAACTGCAAAAATTATCGTTTTGTTTACATTTTGACGACGGAACCCCTTTAATAAAGATTTTCCTACAGCCTGTGGCTTATGTGACAATTTTGTGTGATAAAATCACTCATCTTCTATTAGCCAGAAATCAGGAAATTGCTGGTAAGAAGTTGGTATGGGAACAACAATTTCACAGTCAATTCTGGTCCATGTTTTACTTGCCATTGAACTTTAAATTCCATTTCTGAAACTGACTATTGTAATGAATTTAATTTCAATGGCAAGTCAATAATGGACGAGAATCGAACATGGAATTCGCGTTCCCATACAAACCCCTTACCAGCATTTTCCTAATTTTGACACTGGAATTAGAAGAATTAGAAAGGTGGTCCTGGAGAACATTAGGGGTGATGGCCTCCAACTTGCCTCCCTCCTGGTGCTTCTGTAAATGGGATCATCTTGTATATGTTCATTTATTGTAAAATTCTTGATTGATATAAAAAGGTCCTGTTCATATGTGCATCCACCAAGTGTCAGGTCATCAAGAAGCAAAGATTTCTTTTGAAGATGGTAGAGGTCTAAAGGGCCATTGGCCATTGCCACACAAAATCCTTTTTTGCATCCACGTGTGATTTCAGATTGTCTGAAAATTATACGTGGCCTAAACGGAAACCATGGAGCCACACTACAGTAATTGAACTGATGAAAAGTTTTGTTTTAGTTGAACTGTTCTATCAGTTCTACTACTGAACTGCGAATCTATTGTACGTATCCATTTAGGCCAATTTGATTTTCAGACAGTCTGAAATTGTGGTGTTGTGCCCGCAAAGGACTGTGGATGACAATGCCTCTTAAAACTTAGAATATTCATGAAAATGGAAAACTTGAAACTTGAGTACTGCATTATTGCGTGGGAATGTTACAGCTGTGTTCCAAAAAGTGATGGCTATATTTAGAAAGGTCTTAGTTTTGCACTGTTCCTTTGCCAACGTTCAGTTTTACGTAGAAAATCAACGTGTTTTTTGTATTTTCATCATATATACGGTGTAAAAAATTGAGAATTCCATTTGTATTCCAATAAGATGGTTTGATGATTTCGCAGACATTAATTATTTATCACGAAATAATGTTTTACGGCCCAAAAATATACCGGGTGAGTCAGAAAAAAGAATCCCCGTTTGAAAGGTCACGGCTCCCTGGATATCAAGACAATGATATCGGAAAATATGTAGTTGAATGGTAGCAATGTTCAAATCTGCTGTAAAAGTTACCTGACTGAAATCGGCCACTCCATTCTGAAATCATGAGGGATGTTCTTGAGAAAGCCTCTTCAAAAGACCTTCAAAACGTGCCCAAAATCATGAACAAATTTCCCTAACATTTCTGCCTTGCAATTGCCTTACAGCAATGACTTGTGGACGCTTTAGCAAGTGCTATCCTCTTGGGAGGATGAACAAGTCCTCCCCCTGGTACTGATGACCTATTCAGGGGGATTCAATTCCCACAAGAAGACGAAATACATGAATACGTGCGAGTGTCATCATTTTTAGGAATGCAAACCAAGGAAACTTTGCTCATTGTTTGCATTCGTGTTTGCTGGTTTTTGAAAGGGGCTATCAGCAGAAAATCTCCCACATCAACGGGAGGGAATGGCCGATTAAAGCCGGGTAAATTACTCAACCTAATTGAACATATTGGCAATAAATCAAGACAGTTTTCAATATTATTGCTTCGATATTCATGGAGCAGTGGCCTTCCAAGTGGGGATTCTTTTTTCTGACTCACCCGGTATCAAAGTTGAAATTGGACCTTTTCTTGTAAAAATGGTACGTAATTAAAGAAATATGGCTTCGAAATTATTGAAGATCTCGAATGAATTGAGAAATATTTTCATTCGTCTAACAAAGTTAGTCTTGAGACTTTCAAAGGTTGGATCGAAACATCTAAATTTATTTTTGAATTTTCTTTGTATGTTTCATGTGCAAAGAAAAATTGGCTAACGAATAAGTCATAAATCTTCAAAATCGGTCCAGTGTACGATTTATTGTGGCCTGCCAAACGTGCATAGTTTATTTTGGCGCACCCGGTACTATTTTAGTAATAAAAACAAACATTTGATCATCTTTACATATATTTGAATCATTGAAAAAAGAGATGAAAAGAAAATTTTATGATAGGCTTGATAATCAAGTTGTGGTGATTTTTTAAATGGGAGTACTCTTTATTTTGACATTCAATACATACATGCACAGGACAAAGGCTTGTGTACGGAAACGAATCAAATTCGTCGGAAAGAGGTTTTTGAACGGAGCTTTTTCAGGTAAAATTGATGAAATAATTCATTTTGATGCGAGATATTCTACTTGTAGGAAATTGTAAAAGATGTGCAGGAAGGAAGAAATGGGATAAAAGCAGGAGTGATTGGAGAAATTGGATGTAATTATCCATTGACTGATGAAGAGAGAAGATGCCTCATCGCTGCCTCTAAAGCTCAGGTAACGAGTTTGCAGAAACAAATGGCCAGATGCAATTTTTTGTTTTTAAATCAGCACATGTGTCAACTTTTGAAAATGATTGCACAAATTGTTTGAACTTCAGATATAATACTTGGCTACAATTGTACTTGGAAAATTTGAGATATCATGATTATTTTCGGAGTTTCTACGTTGTTTGTGTTTCAACCAATTTTGAAGCTGTGATGTCAGCAGATTGCAAAATCTTCAACCAGAAAAGCTACAGAAATCTCCTTACTGCCATGCCATATTGTTGGCCTTAATAAAGTATGTTTTTGTTGACGATTGCACCATTTTTCTTCTGTTAATTTAAGGGCGTCTCAAAAAAAGGTACCCCCTTTTGATTGGATAAAGTAACGGAACGATAAGATTTTAGACTTTTCAGAAATATAGCTACATTTTTTATCTTCAACTCTTGAATGCATATACTTGCACTTTAGAGTCGTCCACCAAACACCGGAGATACGAGCTCGTAAAGTCAACATTTAGAGTGCACCTGAAATTAGAGGTTTTAAGAAAGGGCCTAGCCATGTGATCAGATATCACGGACAATTTGCAAAAGAATTTTCAACTTCAATAGTTAGGGTTTACTTTTGAAAAGAATTATACTTTGAGATGCTTCAATTGTTCTTGATATTTTCGATCCTTGCATTGAATTCCATTGCTAATGATAGTCTTATCAAAGAAAAGGAAAGGAGCACGTCCACGCCTATTTTGGAGATGTGGCACGACCACGTTTTTATTCTATTCGCTTAATTAGGGTCGTGGCCATGCGTCCCTAACTCTTTCAAAATAAAAACTGAAGATCACAGTTTGCAGGTGCTTCAGAACTGTTAACGTTTTTAACAGACTTTAGGTCAGAGTGTAGATTGTTCCAGATCTTAGGTCCTAGGTAAGATAGACCACTTTGCCCTATGTTGCTCTTTCGGAATGGTTGATTTAATTTGTTTTTAGACCTTCGAGTAATCCGACTCTGGCCAGCTGGTAAGAACATCTCCGACATATAGGATGGGGCTGAATTATCGAAAAATTTGTAAACGTTTGTAGCAGTACATTGTTTAAACCTCTCTTTAGTAGGGAGCCAATTTATATTTTTAAATTCTTTGATTCCTATGTGTGCTCTGTTATTCATACTTAAGCAAAACCTGATGCATTTATTTTGAGCTGTTTGAATTTTTTTGGTTAGCCTTTTATTAATCAATGGAAACCAAGCACTGCATGCATAGTCAAAGTGGGGCTGGATTAGAGCATTTGCTAGTAACCTACGAAGAGAGAAGTCAAGAAAATTTTGCTTTCTATAGAGGAACCTTAGCCTGCCATTTATTTTGCCAGAAAATGCCCATGTCATCAAATCATGGCTAGGCCCTTTTCGAGACCTCTGGTTTCAGGTGCACTTTAAATTTTGCCTTCGTGCAATCGTACCGCTGGTGTGTTATGGACGATTTTTGAATGCAAGGTACGTGCATTAAAGATGTAGATTAACGAATCTAGCTGTGGATTCATTAAGTCCTAATATTTTATCGTTTTGTTCCTTTTCCAGCCAAAAGGGGGTACTTTTTTGAGACACCCTGTATATTATGAATTTTGTAAAGAAAAATTCTGTAATTCTGAAAATACAGATATCATCAAGATATCAAGTCAAGATATCAAAAATTTCCAAAATACAGTTATCAAAGTTCCTTTCAAGCCATTGAAAGAAACAGAAGTTAAGATGCATTAACCATTCGCACAACCTTCCTTTTAACATCCCATAACTATCCTGTTTAAATCAATGGCCAATGACCATGTTCTCCATAAGCCTAACGGTACGTGGTGTCCCAAAAAAAGTACTCCCGTTTGAAAAATGACCAAAATTTGATTTCACGGCTGATCTTCAATTTTCTTTTTTTGTCAAGTATATCAAGGACCAAATTATTTTCCAATATATAGCTGATCTTGTAATTGACTTAAAAATTAGCAAATTGACCTCCTTTTAGGGCTACCTGGTTTTGAATCATACTGCAAAAAAGCACTGATGATTGCCAGATCAATTTATTTGTGCACGTAAAACTTCTAGTTTGGTCACAAATGACAGAAATAAATGTGCACTATCATTGCAGACCTCAATGGTGATGAAATATCTGAAAATTTTGACTCTTAGGCAAGATTGAGTATTTTGCTTAAAAACGATAGCTCAAAATAGGCTTTTTCAGCGTGTAATTTTTCTAGCTTGCTTTATCAAAATCAAACATTTTATCATCTATGAACAGTTTTGGGTCTTTCACGATACAACTCAAAAAGAAAATTTTATCAAAGGTTTGATAATCAATTTTTGGTGAGTTTTCAAACAGGAGTACTTTTTGTGGGACACCCGTTAGCATGATGTGCTGTGTTGTAGGGAAAAATTCATGTCATCTGCTGATCTTTTGAGACACAAATGTAATCTACGAAGATGCATGAATGTTGCCGTACCTAACAGACAGTTCTTCAGTAGGTTTTCAAACAAAGTGCGTCACTCTGTCTAAATTTCAAAATTTCGTCAAATCATATGAAAACCTCGTTCAGACTATGTCCTAGCACCAAGAGTTTTTGGTGGATTGGAATAAATCGTATTCTTCTTGATAGCTGAGAGATTGAAGTATTTTGCAGTTGTTTTCGTGTTTTTTATGAGGACTAGAAATATATGTAAATTTGATTTGACGAAATTTCATGGCTGCGAAATCGCTGAAAATGGCCTAAAACACTTGATCAAATCACTAGAAACTTCTAGTACAGAACAATACGGAAAGCAAGTACAATTTTTCACGGATGAGAGATACCGTCTGCACATTCATTTCCATGGGATTGAAAGATTTCTATATTTGTTTGCCATTTTATTTCTTATAACTCCTGCGAGAGTTGAAATGCCCTTGTGTATTGTAGTGTGTGAGGAGATTCCTTACAATTTAATAAAGTGCTTTTGGCCATTGTTTAAAGGACAAGCCCAGGCTTGGTATGATTGATGATAAAATACAAGATAATACTGCTATGAATGATATATGATACTTTTTTCCACTATTTTCAATGCATGAGAACACGATAAAGAAGCTAGCAGCGATTAAGAGGCGAAAAACAATCGCCCAGCCTCGTTTTCTTTTGTGCGATATGACGTCACTTCGCTCAAATTGCTTATTTGAATACGTAATTTCACAAGGAGAAGGCGAAAAATAGTGGAATAAAGTAGCATACATCATTCATAGCAGTATTATCTTGTATTCTATCATCAATCATACCAACCCCGGACTTGCCCTTTAAGCATTTCACAACCAAGAAATTTGCAAATTCAGTTTATCTACCCTTTCAATGCTCATAAGGACTCAAGAACGATCAGAAGATATTTTCATCTTTCCCCTTTGAACTAGAATGTGAATGATTCAAATCTGTCAAGTACCTTTGATGCTATGAATTTTCGAGATCTCTTTTCTGGCTCACCCGGTATTCAGGATTTTAAAATGCTTAGTATAACTTCCCAAGCAGTTGATACATTTTTACATATTTTGATGTAACTACAGATTACATCTGTGATATCATCTTCTTCATGGTGAGGATATTTCTTTGCCCTTACAGAAAATTACTGGTGCACCTCTGCTTATCCACCCTGGAAAGCACCATGATTCTCCAATGGAAATTGTTAAAATCATCAAAGAGTCAGGGGGTGATGTTACGAAGACGGTGATGTCTCATTTAGACCGAACAATTTTTGAATATGACGGTTTGGTGGAGTTAGCAAAGACAGGTTGCATTTTGGAGCATGATTTCTTCGGAATTGAAGTTTCTCATTATCAGAATAACCCAAAAGTCGACTTTCTGAGTGATGCCCAAAGGATTTATAGAATCAAGCATCTGATAGACAATGGATTCGAAGATCAATTAGTGATTGCTCATGATGTACATACAAGACACAGGCTGGTGAGTTTCATTCGTAAACTTTTAACTGTCTCTTTGTTGTACTTCCAACGAAGTCAATTCAGCTAATCCAGTGGTGTTCGAGAAGGTTCTATTCATCGTTTAGTTTAACCAAACATAAATCTGACTCAAAAACCATATTATGTGAGTATAGTACAGTAAAACCCGCGTATAAGAACCTAGTGGATTAAGAACCTGCAGGCTGAAATTTTGCAATTAGACCCCCATTGTATAAGAACCCATTCGGCCTGAAATTTAAGATAGGTTCTTATTTGTAGAGATCATGGGGTCTTATTCACAACAGAAGTTTGTAGAATAATCAGAAATGTGCATATTATCCGATGAGAAGCTTAAATATAGAAATTTATGATTCTTCCACAAATTGCTGTTGTGAATAATACCTCATAAACTTCAGTGATGTGAACTGACAGTAAATAATAGGCCTGAAGTTTGATTCTAAAGGAAAGAAATTCCCGAAAACCCTGAATAAAATAACAACCATTTTAAGAACCTGAACAGCCTCATTTCCCATTAAATACCCAAAACATAATACGCGGGTTTTTCCTTAATGATCCTTTTGAAGCATTATCCTTAAATGAAAACATCATCCTCAAGCAGATCATGACGTCATCTAGACGCAATAGTGTCGTTGTATATAGTACTTATGTGGTACGTTCTTTCCCGCTTCTCGGGTTGTAGATTCTCCCTTCGCAGATTCCAAATTGATCAGGCAATTAAGATTTTGAGGAATCTTTGATCAACAAAATAACTCTGCAAATGCATACAATTAACATAGACGAACAATATATTTCAATTCAATTCATGAGATCATCATCATCATCATCATCATCATCATCATCATCATCATCATCATCATCATCATCATCATCATCATCATCATCATCATCATCATCATCATCATATTAATCATCATCATCATCATCATATTAATCATCATCATCATCATCATCATTCACCACCACCATCATCATCATCATCATCATCATCATCATCATCATCATCATCATCATCATCATCATCATCATCATCATCATCATCATCATCATCATCATCATCATCATCATCATCATCATCATCATCACCATCACCATCACCATCACCACCACCACCACCACCATCACCACCACCACCACCACCACCACCACCACCACCATCATCATCATCATCATCACCACCACCACCACCACCATCACCACCACCACCACCACCATCATCATCATCATCATCATCATCACCATCACCATCACCATCACCATCACCATCACCATCACCACCACCACCACCACCACCACCACCACCACCAACACCACCACCACCACCATCATCATCATCATCATCATCATCACCATCACCATCACCATCACCATCACCATCACCATCACCATCACCACCACCACCACCACCACCACCACCACCACCACCACCACCACCACCACCACCACCACCATCATCATCACCACCACCACCACCACCACCACCACCACCACCACCATCATCACCATCACCATCACCACCACCACCACCACCACCACCACCACCACCTCCACCACCACCACCATCACCACCACCACCACCATCACCATCACCATCACCATCACCATCACCACCACCACCACCACCACCACCACCACCACCACCATCACCACCAGCATCATCATCACCACCACCATCACCACCACCATCACCATCACCATCACCATCACCATCACCACCACCATCACCACCACCACCACCACCACCACCACCACCACCACCACCACCACCATCATCACCACCACCACCACCACCACCACCACCACCACCATCATCACCACCACCACCACCACCACCACCACCATCACCACCACCACCACCACCACCACCACCACCACCACCACCACCACCACCACCACCACCATCATCACCACCACCACCACCACCACCACCACCACCACCACCACCACCATCACCATCGCCATCATCACCACCACCACTGCAAAATAGCAAGACAAAATGGCCGGCCGCTGGTTTAAGTCATCAGGTAAATTTGGTCTGCTGAAGGCCATAGCTCCATCATTTTTCAACGGATCTTTACGGGGATGGCAGCAAACTTATTTGAACGTCTGAAGAGCAACATCATATAAAAGTTTGGCGAAAATATTTTGCCCTTTTGTTGCAATCTTTAGGCAAACGTGGCACAATTTTTTGGGACACCCTGTATTTTGACTGATAAGAATTGAAAAGGCTATTTGATCAACCTTACAGGTGAAGTATGGTGGACATGGCTATTCACACATTTTGGTGAACGTCGTCCCAAAGATGTTGCAAAGAGGACTGACTCAAGATCACGTTGACAAAATATTAGTTCATACTCCAAGAAAATGGCTCACCTTTTCAAAATCAAGTGATTTGTAAAGTAACCTTTTGAAATTGACTTATTTTTGAAAATTTTCTGAGGGTTAAAAATAGAAGTTGGTGTTGGTTAGAAAATGGATCATTGGCTAAACGTTAGCCTCAAAAGAGTTCCCGCCCTTTTTGCATA
The DNA here is from genome assembly GCA_039566865.1 of Aurelia coerulea. Classification (NCBI taxonomy): domain Eukaryota; kingdom Metazoa; phylum Cnidaria; class Scyphozoa; order Semaeostomeae; family Ulmaridae; genus Aurelia; species Aurelia coerulea. Next base: position 10,428,403 of record CM076963.1, read on the forward strand.
AGTTTGTCTACTACGCCTACCCACATAGTCAAAGCAGCTAGAAGTGCAGAACACTGTCCAAAATGGCCTTATCCGAATCAAAAACTCTTGGCATTTGGTTGAATTGGAGGGTAGAAGATTTGAAGCACTTGCATGATGGTTGATGGTTTTTCTGCTCTGGTGTGCCTCTTGTTCACTGTCATTTTGATAATCATCTCCACCACAGGTTTGCTAAAGTTCCTGTGACTATTGACTGATTCAGATTTCCATGCAACATGTGAATTCGGATTTTGTATGTGACTCTTTAAATGCGTGCCTTTAAAAATAGACGAAATCCTTACCAGATATTTATGAAATTATTGAATAGAATTTATAGAACGAATGATCTTGTAAATCTTTTCCATTAGTTTCTGTTGTGGTCCAGACATTGCTCTTCAGCAGTCTTCAAACGCTGGCAATGGTTTTAATATGCATGTGGCCGCTAATAGATCGTTGCGCTAAAGATGACGTTAGAGAATGTTTTATTGTGATTCTTTTCGTCCCAAAGAATTTCATTTTACTGGTTGGACGATTCAACAATTCCCGACTCCATTTTTGTCTCAAAAACAAGTGATCAATATGCTACCCTGGTAACAGAACCAAGGATACAAAGGAGCAGAAACCATTAGAAAAATACCATATAGCAAAGTAGAGGATGGAAGAGAGAGATGCTTTCTGTCTTCTTCTCTTCCCCGTCGTATTTCCTCTCCTTTTGGCCGCTTAAGTCTATTGGTTGTGGTACCCAGAGTACGTGTTGGCAAACAATCTTTAGGTATTAAAATACCACCACTGTCTTACCTTATCTATGTAACCCCCTCCCCTGCTGTAGATATTTGCTGGTCTCCAAAATATCATTTGCATTAGCTAGAGACTGCTGCGTAAAATTTGGCAATAATTCCAAGGTACGAAATGTGTTGTCGTTCATAGTTCATGTGAATAGGCGGGCAGGCCTCCTTGGCGAAACCTCGCAGGCGAAATCTCGGCAGATGGACATTTTCTCGTGTGAACGATCCACCCGGCCACCGGCTATCGAGATGAAAGCACCGAAACATTTCCACTGCTCATGCGCTTCAATGAAAAGCCTTTTCAATTGATGGCCTCGTTTTGGAAATTTTTGATAATCCACGCACTTGGATTCAGCACTCAAACTTTAGTCTAGATTCAAATTTTTACAAGCGTTTAATATTTACTTTTAAATCGTTCAGGGTGTAACTTTACACTGGACTCATTCCAAAAGTTTCTCGTTTTGCTCCCCCAACTGACTTATCATTATCACTACTACAGAACAACATAACAACGATAACAACAACAATAACAACGACAACAGCGAGTGAAAATTACAGGGACACGTAATGAGTCTTACTTTACACCTTCAGTCATTAATCGTCATAAATCAAAATCGCGAACGCTGTGATCATGAAAATTTACAATCAGATTAAAGTTTGGATGCTGAAGTTGAATTTGAGGTCAGAAATTTCATATGAAGCAACCGAAGGAATTTTGAAAAGTTCAAAATTGGCTGCTTTGTTGAAAAGGGGTGTATTGGGAGCGTCTTTGGCGACGCTGGAAAACAAGGATAGACGTTGTAACACAATGTTCCTCTTCTTATTGTTTTGTTGTATGTATTAAAGTGCCACTAAACGTTTGAGGAACTTTTCGTCATCTGATAGAATGATGCCTGTAGAATCTGATAAAATTAAAATCTTTGATAAATTCGAATTCCTTCCGTGGAAACGGGGGCGATTTCTACGCAATTTCTGGTGTCAAGGACGGGTCATGCGGGGAACTGGGAACGAATCTCCCTCTGATGTCATACCGGGAATGCACATTTCCTTTCAATCAGGGAAAGCCGCACTGAACGACACGAGAGCGCAGGGCGCCGTCGAAGCCAACAAAGAAGATTGCTTTACTTTGGAATTACTTATTAGTAATACTTCTACTTTAACTGATACTTCAATCACATTTTTGGAGGACGACTAGGACATGGAGATAGCAGAAGAAGCGCTTCTACAAGCCGTCGTTGAGATATTCAGATTTTCAGATTTTCATTTTTCCATCAATAGCCTAGTACAAGAGAACTTGTATACTTAAGCAGCTACTAAGGAACTAACTAAACTAAATGACAACAATAACGAAACGAATGAACAGTAACGTGGGTCTAAAATAACGTGATTATGAATTACAAATAAAGCGAAACAAATCATAAAGGTTGAACATTTGGGGCTGTGTTCAGCGAACGTTTCAGATCATATGAAGCTGTTACGCAATTCACGTTAAAGCTTTGTATCAGTGGACATTAAATAAATGAAACGATCTTTCACATTCATATGATCTTGTTCAAGGACAACCCTTTCGAACTATGCTAGTAACAAGCATATTTATGGAAGACTCTGAACAAAATTTGATAAGAAACTTAATTCGCAAAAGTTTATCCCCGAGAAATTTCCTATTTTGGCCGATTCGCGAAAGTTAAACCATTTATTTCGTTAGACAATAAAATATAAGATATGCTTTCCACTTTTTTGGCAATTAGAACGGGGTAGCTTTCTTAAAACCGGGCGACAGACCCCCGTCTATCCCAAGGTCGTGTACCCCTCCCCTACCGGGTAATAAATTCAAGAGGCTTCAACTTCAAAGCTAGGGATTTTCAGCGCGATTGGTTAGGACACCCGTAACGAAGCAGACTCCGTCCTGTCAACTTGCAACTGAATTATGAACGATTTTAGGGAGTCTTATTGCAAACAGGCTGTTTTCGATCATCCTAGGAATTTTTTTAGAAGCTTTCACTGGATATCTTTTTTCTTGATTTGACACAGAGCTGCTGATAGAGTCTCAGTGAAAAGATCCTTGACAAGTCAAAGCTTTATTGAAGAGTGAAGAGCGATGGAACAAAAATCAGACTCGAATCAGGTGTCACGTGAAATTTGGTGCAATGACGCAAAATTTCTTATGCAAAACACTTTAATTGTTGTTGTTCGCGGGCATATTCACGTCAAAGACAGACAAGAAAAAAAGATTGCTGGCCTTTGATGCAGAGGCGGCATTGTGTTGTGTTGCCAACGTTTATTGCTGGACGGGCCCTTGAATTTTCATTTGACACGCACCTCTTCTTTTTTTGTTCCTATAAAATACTTACATTTAATCATACATTCTACTATACCTTCCTAATCACTATACAGCACTACAGGGACGATGCCAAGGGGAGGAAAAGACAATGACTATCCCATGGCCAATAAATAAAGACACGCAACATCAAACTACATACCACTACCGGGTGCGCCAAAATAAACTATGCACGTTTGACAGGCCACAATAAATCGTACACTGGGCCGATTTTGAAGATTCATGACTTAATCTTTATCAAAAAGCCTGAATTAGATTCTAGGATTTTTTGCAAATTTTCCTGTTTTCAGTTTTTAGAACCAGACGCAAGTTTCTTAAAATGTTCGTTCTCGAAAATACTGCATACGATCAAAAACGTCCATCAAATTTTCTAAAGAATCGACATGAATCGTGGTGATTTGGGATCTAGAAATCGATTAATTAATCGATACAATTAATCGATACAATTAATCGATTTCTAAATCCCAAATAACCACGAAAAGGTTTTCCCTTCGCCCATTCATGTAGATTCACTAGAAAACTTGATGGACGTTTTTTGATCATTTTCAGTGTTTTTGAGAACGTAAATTTTAGGAAACTCGTGTCTAACTCTAAAAACCGAAAACAGAAAAAATTGCAAAAAATCCTAGAATCTAATTCAGGCTTTTTGATAAAGATTAAGTCATGAATCTTCAAAATCGGTCCAGTGTACGATTTATTGTGGCCTGCCAAACGTGCATAGTTTATTTTGGCGCACCCGGTAGGTACACCACGAACAATTAAAACCAACCTAATGGATACTATACTAAATTCTGTCTGAATGCACCCCTCTGTTGCTATCCTCCAGGGTAGATCCCATAAGAAAGGGTACCCCCTAGGAAAGCGTTTGCAAGGTGGTTTTTTATATGTGCAAACGTAGCAAATAAATCCTACATTCAAATCAGTTAATAAATCGACCCAACGACTCAAACTTTCTTGACATCTAATATGAAATGTCATTAACCCTTTGCGGACACGCTACAATTTCAGAATGTCTGAAAATCAGTTGATGCATCGACCTAGCGACTCAAACTTTCTTGGTATCTGATATTAAACAGAAGTGGACCTAGAGGAGATCCTTGTTTCACCAGCCTGTGTCCTTCGGAAGGGACGTCAAACAATTGGTCCCATGCATGGATACGGCATGCATAGGCTTAAATTAGCTTTAGATAGCTAGAGATGCTTCCAGCCCACTTGAGATAAATTACTAAAAAAAACCTCAACTGAGCCACGCTCGTTCCGTAGATAAAGCCTTCGGAACCAACGCTCCCGCGTTTGTTTTTAAATGACGGAAAGAAACCTCAATTTAGTGGTAATTTCATTCATCTGTATGGTTAATAAAGCCAAATAATTTGTGAACCAAATGATTGAAGATTGCATTTTCAAATACAATGCGCAATTCTTTGATTGAGCTCAAACTGACCGAACTCTGGCCATACGTACTGTATATTGACATGTCTTTTCTTTCTGTACATCCTACTGTACATCGACATTTCTCTCTGATTGCAAAAAAACCGTATATTTGCGGTGATAAAAAGCTGATTTTATAAATACAATTAAAAAATCAGTAGCTTTGCTTTGTCAAAGATCTGCGCTCCCCACATTGACTGTAAGCCGTTACAATAGTGGTCACGCATAGAAAATATTAAAAGACGGAGGTTAAAAGACGAAAACATGGACTCACTCCTCGGACAAAATTGTCCGAATCCAAATATTTTATTGTCCGAGTTCTCGAATTTCTCCAATGCTCCAGACGGAGACTCGGACATGTCGGACTTGGCCATTCGTTATAACTAAATTACTTTCTTACTTTTTTGTACTCAAAGAAATTGGCTTATACCTGAAAGTTTCTTGACATCACATCAGATTTTGAGTACTGAAACTGAAAGTTTCTTGACGGGCATGTTCTATCTACCGGACCCTCTGGACCATTGGACCATTGGACCATGCCGCAGACCCCGACCCGCTGGCCGCCAAGATATTTTCGCTGTTATATTGCTGTCTCTTTTGCATACGAGTAAAAATGAAATTATGCTGAATGAAACTTCCTATGGTCTCAGTCATGCAGATAACCCTTTTGTTCGAAAAGAAACGAGGAAACAAGGAGGGATTTACAACCTTAGAATGTCAATGTTTACAACACAATAAGCAGCAATACCCCAGAATAGAAAGTTGGCTTGAATTTGGTCATACAAAGCTGAAGTTGAAATCAAATGCATGCAAGAATTGACTGAGTCAATTTGACTCTGATGCAAGAACAAGTCTAAGACCTTTTACCAGACAAAGAATGGATGCAAATTGTTCTGTTTTGCTGAAGTAATGCGTGGATGTGAAGTCATTCTGACACGCAATGGCGGCTGCATTGAATTTTGCTCTGCTAATATTGGCTTTGACAAGTGTAAAGAAACAGTCATTTGCTGGTTCAAACTCAATATGCTACTCATTTAATGGAGAAGAAGCAAGAGATGCTGTCAACTCACGCATAGTTGCATCGTTATGGGTATACAAGAACCAACGAGGAATTTACTTAGGCCGTAACTGCCACAGTGGCCTAACAGTGTTGTTGCTTCTTTCCGGGGATGTTGAACTGTGCCCTGGGCCCTGCACTAAATGCTTCACCTGCAGTAAGACCATACGGAAGAATCAAAGTTCAGACAGTTGCTTTCATTGTGGAAATAAGTCTCATATAAAGTGCCTTGTTGACAAGATCAAATTCGGTAACGAAAGATTATTTTGCCATGGCTGTTTACAACATAACATGACCACGAACCAAGAGGAAAATAGCAACCCATCAACAGCAAAAGGCCCATTTACTGACATCAAGGACTTCCTCCAGGCAAGGGGCTTGAAGATATTCCATCAAAATATAAATGGGCTAGCCAATAAGAAAGATATAGTCGAAGCATTGCTTAGAGAAACAAAACAGAATATCGATATACTAGGACTATCGGAGACCCATTTGAATAAAAACATCAAAGACCCTGTCGTTGAAATAGATGGTTATACGTTTATTCGCGCGGACAGAGTAACCGGTGGCGGTGGTGGCGTTGGATGCTATATCCGTAATGATATAACCTGGCAAAGAAGGAAGGACCTAGAAAAGAACAATATTGAGGCAATCTGGGTTGAAATTTTCATTAAGAATTCAAGCCCCCTTCTAGTTTGCATCATTTATAGGCCCCCCGATACTTCACGCTATCTTGACAGTGACTTCGAAAACTCATTTAATGACATGCTACATGACAGTGTTTATGAAAACAAGGAAAGTATCCTCCTTGGTGACGTAAATGTTAACTATAAAAATAAATTGGATAACAGGGAGATGAAGCGCATCATCAGTCATCATGGGTTCAAGCAGGTCATATCCAAGGCAACAAGGGTTACCAAGGAGACCAGCACTTTGATAGATATCGCAGCTACCACTCACGAACAAAACATCTCAAAACATGGAACATGGGGCATTTCCCTAAGTGACCATGATCTGATAGGAGTCATTGTAAAGAAGAACAATCGAAAGTTCACACATAGAACAATACACAAAAGAAATTTTGCCAAGTATAATCAAGAAAATTTCCAAAAAGACCTAAACAGTCTCCCATGGGAAAGGGTTTCAGAAGAGATCGACGTAAACAAAGCATGGAATGTTTTCAAGCACTTTTTAACAGAAGTTATCAATAAACATGTTCCACTCGTTAAGAAAAAGGTTCGTGAACGTGACTACCATTTGCGGAAAGCCCGGAGGACTGGGAAAGAAAATGACTGGTCAACTTATCGCCGCCTAAGAAACACTGTTACGCGCCTAATAAGACATAGCAAAGCAACGCATACAAGATCGATCTTAAGAGAAAACGTGAGTAGGCCAAAGGAATTTTGGAGTCAAATAAAACGATGCTATCCTACAAAGGGCTCGAAAGGGAATAACTGCAAATTGTTTGAGATCAATGGAAAGAAAGAAACAGATAAAAAAGTCATTTCTAATGCCTTTTGCACATTTTTCACGCTCATTGGGAAAACCTTACGCGATTCGATACCATCACTCATCAGTCCTATCTGGAAAAACCATGACCATAGAGACTTAAAACGAAAACTGAACCCAAGAGGATGTATCTTTAAATTCAAAACAACTAGTCGTAAAGAGATCCATGAAATCTTGAGGAAATTGAAGCGGAAAAAATCACCAGGTTATGATGACATTCCTGTCTCTTTAATCATAGATGGTGCTGCCCAGATCTCTGGCCCATTATCAAAATTGATAAATCGCTGCCTGGGACAATCAGTATTCCCATCTGCTGAAAAATGGGCAAAAATAACTCCTGTCTATAAATCAGGTGAAAGATCACTTATGGACAATTACAGGCCGATCTCTGTTCTCCCTGTTTTGTCTAAAGTCTTCGAACGTGTGGTTTACAAGCAAGTGTACAGCTATTTAGAAGAATATGAACTTCTCTCACAAAGACAGTTTGGTTTCAGAAATAAGTCATCAACGCAACATGCAGTGACTCTTTTCTCTGATTTCATAAGACAAGGCATGGATAGAGGACAATTAACGGGTGCAGTGTTTGTAGACCTCAGGAAAGCATATGATACAGTAGACCACTCTAGGATACTATCAAAGCTACCCCTATATGGAATCAGTCGTGAAGAGCTGCAATGGTTTGAAAACTATTTATTTGACAGAAAACAGTTTGTTCAATTTGATGGTGTGAAGTCTGAAACTCAATCTGTGTCCTGTGGAGTTCCCCAAGGATCCATTTTAGGACCACTATTGTTCATTCTGCTAATTAATGATATTGATCTCCAACTAAACCACTGTGAAATCATTTTGTATGCTGATGATGCAGTCATTTATTATGCGGATAAGAATTGTGAAAATATCGAAAGCCAATTAAAGCTTGACATTGATCAAATTGCTGAATGGCTTGCCATAAATAACTTGGTCCCTAATTTGAAAAAAACAAAGACCGAATGTATCATATTCGGTACGCATCAGAGAACATCGAAATCTAAGCCACTTGAAATCAAAATGAACGAACAAAGTATTACTGAGACACAAAACTATGAATATTTAGGTGTGACATTGGATAAAAATCTTAATTTCAATGAACATTTAGAGAAGACATTCAAAAAGATTTCATCAAGAATCAAGTTACTATCACGAGTGCGACAGAACATCAGTCCACACACCGCAGAAACCATATACAAAGTGATGATTCTTCCTGTCATGCTCTACTGTTCTAATGTTTTTGTCGGCATGACCCAATCGAAGAAACAAAGATTTGAAACCTTTCAAGATCGAGCAATACGCATCATCAATGGGAATCGAAAAAGTGGTGTTAAGCTCCCCCCAATTAACCAGATTCGAAACAGACTATGTGCCCTAGAGGTTTTTAAATGCTTGAGCAGTATAGCACCAAAAGCGTTTGAAAATTATTTCACAAGGAACAGCCACAAAAAGAATACCCGCAAAAACAACAAAAGCGTGGTCATTCCAAAAGTTAGGACAGAAACTGGACGCAAAACCTTCGCGTTTCAAGGAGCAAAAATATTTAACAATCTGCCTAATAACTTACAAACTGAAACATCATTGTTGAAATTTAAAGCATCCAGCAAGGACACAAACCTAGACTTTTAGCCATTTATCAATTGTAATTTTAATCTTGTTTCTTGTAAATTTTTAACTTTATTCTTGTAGATATCAACTTTTATTTTGTAAAATACAGGTCTTTGATTGATAACAGTAATCTTATTTACTGAACAAATTAACCTGTATAAATATGAAAGATTATTATTATTATTATTATTATAGAAAGAATTTACAGCAAGAGAAACAGTGCGATGCAAAATTGCTGTCAGGGTCTGCGGCATGGTCCAATGGTCCAATGGTCCAATGGTCCAGAGAGTCCGGTAGATAGAACATGCCGCGTGCAAGTACCAAAAGTAACAAAGTAAACTTGAGAATGCTTTGATGCAATGACAGTCATGTGCCTTCCACGTTTGCCCCCTTACTTATGCAACCATGTGCTTTTCAGTCGCACAGTTATGTAATGCGTCTACTAATCCTAAAGCCCCATGAAACCTGAAGAAATTTGGATAAGGTTGGTAATTATGTAATCTTATTTCATGAAACTTCGAAGATCCAACTCTTATGATGCTTATCCCTTGTTAGCGCTCGATTCACAATTAGAAATAGCCTTTAAATTTGGATTTCCCGCGTTTGTCTGGTAGCCTAAATAAATCACGGTTTTTCATAGCGTTACCCCCTGGAAATTGTAAGCACATCGCAATTCTTGAAAAAACATTTTGCTGAGTCGAGTCTATTGACCTTGGTTGAGTGGCATGGCATAGCTGACCTTAACAATTTTGTGGATTTTGAAAAAATCATTACGCATTATTGACAAATGACAAATTCCTAAAAATCGTTTTCTTTTTGGAGAAATTTTAAATCTTGCACAACAGTTTTCTTTTTGAGATCTTTTAACTGACAACAATAGATTAGTTCTACATTTCCACATTATCTATGATTTAGAATATGAAAACTTTGAGATAATCAAAGACACATTTGTGGCAGCAAAAGCAAAAATTTCCTAAAATGCAAGAAACTTGCTCGAGCCAAGAAATTTGCCGAGCAATGTGATACCGGAAATAGGTGAACATGAAATAGAAATGTGCTAAGGATTTCCTTTTTCAAAATAAATAGTTTCCTTCTGCTGTATTTCCTCAGTACTAGAGTTTTTAAATTTTTCAGGATCTGAGATTGCAAGCAGGTGATACAGTACTGTTTGCTATTTTCAGGGGGTAAACAGGGCCAGGTAAAAAACTCGGAGATGTCGGAGATGTCGGAGCAAAGACTCTCCAACGTTTCTCAACTCCGACTTTTTTACCTGGCCTTATATGCTCTACTAAAAAAAGTCAGAGATGTCTTATCTCCGACGTTTTTCAACTCCGACTTTTTTACCTGGCCTTATATGCTCTACTAAAAAAGTCGGAGATGTCTTATCTCCGACGTTTTTCAACTCCGACTTTATTACCTGGCCTTATATGCTCTACTAAAAAAGTCGGAGATGTTCAGAGATTGCATATTATATAACTCTCTACAATTCAAATTCTCTTCATTCGCCGTCACAACACTCAATCAATAAGAAACTAGGTCCTGAAATTTGTAGTAACTTTGTCTTAACGTCTTAATTTATCACTATTCATTGTGGACGGTAAATATAGTTCTTTGAACCGAAAAAATAACGAGAAATAAAGAAGACGTAGATAAAAGAAAGCATATAAAAGTGGCTCAAGCTACCTGCAATCGAATCCTGGACTATCAAATATCAAACTTCCCGTTGAAATAGATCATTTATCCATGATTTTCGACGGGGAAACAAACATTTCAACGGGGAAATAACAGAAACAAGGCAGGGAAATGTTGCAACTCAAACTTAGCGGGGAAACACATTATTTGGCGGGTCATCCTTTAACCTTGGCGGGGCATCGTTTCAGCGGGGTCGTTACTCGGGGGGGGGGGGGGGGGGGTGTATACAAGGAACAAGTGAAAAATATAATGAAAGAAAGTGTCTGCTAGATTGCTTTTCAGATTGCTCTTACTAAAAATGACGTTTTTCAACTAATTCTTGCTATAAAGTTTCTTATCAGTTGTAAATGAAACAAAAAAACCTGTCAAACTCACCCATGTCAATTGTTAAAAGACATCTCCGACCTTTTTAGTAGAGCATATAAGGCCAGGTAAAAAAGTCGGAGTTGAGAAACGTCGGAGATAAGACATCTCCGACTTTTTTAGTAGGGCATATAGGGCCAAGTAAAAAAGTCGGAGTTGAGAAACGTCGGAGATAAGACATCTCCGACTTTTTTAGTAGAGCATATAAGGCCAGGTAAAAAAGTCGGAGTTGAGAAACGTCGGAGAATCTTTGCTCCGACATCTCCGACATCTCCGACATCTCCGAGTTTTTTACCTGGCCGGGTCATCAAACGAAAGTTTAGGCCTAGCCTGAAGTAAACATTCTGTCCTCGGAGCGGAGAAACTTTCAAAGAATTGCCTCGTGATCGTTGTAGACTTCCTTCACCTTTAGAATATGCTTGACTGTTTATAATTCCTTCAAAACAAAGTTTCATCCCAAGTTATCAAGTCCCGAAGACAGGCAAACTGGGCGGCACACTTCATCATCAGCGAACTTGTTTACCACGCACAGCAACTTCCTCAATTTTGAATTTACGAAAACGGTTTCGTGTTGTGTCGCAAACAATGACCACAAAGGTTTGCGAAAAACGTGACGATCCTGTCGGCTTTTTATTGGGTCCTTAGAATCTCAAACTAAATACTGATTGGCTAACAGACAATAGCCGGACAAAGGCGAGTATCATTGCGCAAGATCTCAGAACTCAATAATGGGCGCTAATTCGCAGACTTTACAAGATCCGCCTTGGCTCTCCTTCGCAGTGAAAAGTAAAGTCTGCACGCAGGCTATTCCTTCCCCTTCAGTCAGTATCTATAGAAGTTTCCCAGTTTTGACAGAAATTTTAAGATGTTTTGATACTGAAGTTCACTTCATTCATTGGTTCCCTTCATTTTGACTGTAAAAACTATGATCGATGCAACTATTTTGCTAGATTTTGCTAGATTTTGCAATATATGAAAAGGTGCTCTTGAAGTTTCCTGCCCTCAAAGTGTAAGATGCTTCAAAGTCCTACTTAAAAAATGTTTTTTTAAAGTTTCTTCTAAAAAGTGTGTTCATTGATCTTTTGTCTATTTGAAGCAGCTATCTTTGTTAATGATTGATAGCCAAACAACAGTGGCTAGCACATGGCTTTGAAAAATTTCCTTTTTTCAATATCTACTGGTTCAGGTGTTTTAAAACCACAAAGTAAGGAGCAACAGTTTTGAATTGAAAAATCCTTTATTCCTATATTGTGCTTCAACTTTAGAATTCTTAGTAGTTTCAAATGTACTGTGACCTAGCTCTCTAAAGGATAGTTATAGGTGAATCATAAATAGGGTTGGGGTGGATTTTTTCTATTCAAATGTAAAATTTGTACACTATATCTTACATTCTACTATACCCTTCTAATTACAATACAACACTACAGGTAGGATACCATGGGGAGTGAAAGACACTGAATACCCCATGGCCAATCCATAAAGACATGAAATGTGAAACTATATACATCACACTACGAACAATTAAATATTAATGGATAGTGTTCTAGATCATGTCTCACATAAGATGTTTGGTCAGGGCTGCGATGAATTTAATGATTTTACGAGGGGGTGGCTGAGTGCTGGGGTGAATTCAGCCCAAGCAGGTAACTTATAGGCTGGCACCCAAAGTATAATTTTGAGGAAGGCAGAGAAAATTTTGGGATTTGAAAATCCCACCTGCTAGATTCATATTTTGGGATTTGGAATACTATCTGAGAAGGCTTAGTAATTTGATTTGTGATTGCATAACATAAAAAAGTGTGGATCTGCACGTAAAATTTAGCAGTTAGCAAATTCACATAAATCAAAGCTTTAATCCAGGACCTTCTATTTTTGATAAATAGATGTGATCAAGACTGCTCTGTCTAGAATAGTTTACAACATAGAGGATTCTATCTGGGGGGGGGGGGGTTACTCTGGTATATTTAAGATTTTTAGGATGGGGGCTCAGGCTGTGGTACAAAGTATCACTCAAACATAATTAGCATAAAAATAGACCCAAAAGAATACATTTTCTAGCCCTATCACAACGGAATACTCCTTTTTTATGTTATGAAATTTTATGAAACAAATTATGTAAGACACTGCATACGAACTACTTTACTACACTACAAGGGCGATACCACGGAGAGCAGGAGACCATGACAATGCTGCAGTCATTACCAGAAAGAACATGTAATCAGACTAAAATTGAATGTACAGCTACGAAAAAATGCTCATACAGTAACTGATTTTTAGTGATAAATGTCACTAATACAACAGGATCCCGGCTGAGCAAATTTACCACAAAAGCAAATGCTGCCATCATCACTGCTCCCCATCCAGAGTCCCTCAGGATCATCAGCCCATGCAATCAGGTGTTTTCCACAAAGTGGGTGATCTGAAGATACAATTTTAGATTGGATGGATTTGTGCCCAATGTGCCAAACATCCAATGTTAAGCAAACTTACAAGCAAAACAGAAAGAAGTAAATAAGGGACTTAGTGACTATTAAGTGTGAAACTGAATTTTATGATTACCTTTAGTCAACCAACCAGTTTTGTGAATAAAATTTAGAGTCAGTTCAAGTACATTTTTATTAATGTCACTAGAAAGATCTTTATAACCATAAAATAAAAGTTGTATCAGAACATTGCTTGAAAGGCTGTTGATTTGAACAAATGATCGATACTAACTGTAATGCCAGTGAGAAGATACCATTGTTTGATGTCAAATGAAGGGCAAAAACAGCAAAAACTACTCCATACCCTCAATACCGTCATTTGTAGGGCACATTGGGTTTATGGTGTGTGTCCTTAAAATTGTACTTACATTTTTGAAAATGTAATTTTAACTGAGGAGACCGACTCTCATTCCTAAAGATGGAAAAATTTCTATTAAAAGTATTTGGGGATATTGTAGACTTATGACGATGAGTCTCTTGTTTCCCTGTGCTCTTTGACTTCAAGATGGTGCTTCAGTCAACAGAGACTCATAATATTACATTGAAAAAGTTGACCCTATTTAGGCCTAATATGCTGGGATTCCTAGCATACCAATCAGAATGCGAGATTTAGCGAAGAACAATCAGTTTCGAACCTTCAATTTGATTGACGCAGTTGACTAAATTTGAAGGAAGTTGCTGCAGCAGGTACTTGAAGATTTCTCTGGTATGTCTTCCTGTACAAAAATACAAGGCTAAACTTGGCCTTGTACAGGCCAAGTTTTAGCCTTGTAGAGGGGATTATGACCTTGTTATGACCTTGTACTAACCTTGGAAGAAAATTACAAGGCTATCAGTAAGATTCCAAGCTGCAACCAGTCTAACACAAGGTTTCCACAAGGCTTCTACAAGGCTAATTAGCATTTTTCAAGCCATTTACAAGGTTACAGCAAGGCTATTCCAGGCTATTACAAGGTTACAAGGCCATAACTACAAGGCTTGTACATGGCTATTACATGGCCTTGTATTTTTGTACAGGTTGCTCTTAAAAACATGGAAATTGCAGCATTAATAGACTTATTTTGCGCTCGCCAGGTAAAGTGAACTTTCTTCTTCAGATGAATACCAAGTTTTGTTGATTAAGTGTCTGCTTACCGTGGTTTCTATGACCGTTCAACAGAGCCGAAGCAGTCGTTCGATCCAGATTCGATCAATCGAATGCAGAAGATAGGGTCAGTTTTTTAACTGTTTCATTATGAGTCCCTGTGAGCAAGGTACCGCAGGGATACAAGGGACTCATCGTCATAAGTCTAGGGACTCTGACTGAAGATTAAGACTCTGTTTACACCTTATCAGTACAACTTTGGATCCATCCATAATAAAAGTGTAACTGATTAGCCACCCATTATTTACATTCATGCTCCGTGTATCTGTAACTAACGTTTTTGTTCCTCTGTCTATAGATACTGGGTGCGCCAAAATAAACTATGCACGTTTGGCAGGCCACAATAAATCATACACTTGACCGATTTTGAAGATTTATGACTTAATTGTTAGCAAAAAGCCTGAATTAGATCCTGGGATTTTTTGCAAATTTTTCATTTTCAGTTTTTAGAGCGAGAAGCGAGTTTCCTAAAATTTTAGTTTTCGAAAACACTGAAAGTGATCAAAAAACATCGATCAAGTTTTCTAAAAAATCCACATGAATGGACAAAGGCAGAACTTGTTCACGGTAATTTGCGATTTAGAAATCGACCAATCAAAATCTGCTGTACAAGAGTTCGTACTAAACCCCCAAATCCCCCTGAAAACGTTTTCTCTTTGTTCATTCCTGTTGAATCTTTTAAAATTTGATCGATATCCTTTGATCGTTTTCAATGTTTTCGAAAACGAACATTTTAAGAAACTCGCTTTTAGTTCTAAAAACCGAAAGCGGAAAAATTTGGAAAAAGTCCTAGAATCTAATTCAGGCTTTTTGCTAAAGACTAAGTCATGGATCTTTAAGATCGGTCCAGTGTACGATTTATTGTGGCCTGCCAAACGTGCATAGTTTATTTTGGCGCACCCAGTATATATTTGGTTCTGGAGCAGTGTAAATGCTTATGAGCCATAACACATCTTTGTAGCAGATCACAACTGTACTCATACAGTGTAAACGTGGTCTAAATCAGCACTGTTCCAAATCAGCATAGTATCACATCACATGCCTGACTAAAGTAGGCACTTCTTTGGTTCTATCAATACCGGATACACCTAAATAAACTATGCACGTTTCACAGGCCATGATAATTCGCACACAAGACCGATTTTGAAGATTTCTGACTTAATCTTTAGCAGAAAGCCTGAATTAGATACTGGGACTTTTTGCAAATTTTCTTGATTTCAGTTTTTAGAACTAGAAGTGAGTTTCTTAGAATTTTAGTTCTCGAAAACACTGGAAGGATAAAAAAACATTGATCAAGTTTCCTAAAGAATCGACATGAATGGACCAAGAGAGAACTTGTTCGTAGTGATTTTGGATTTAGAAATCGATTAATTGTAGTCTGCTGTAGATCGATTAATTGTAGTTCAGACAGCCACAAAATATTTACTTGCTCCCCGTTTGATAAGTATTTATCAGTAGTTACTGTAATTGTATGTGTAGCTTTTTGTAGTTGTTTTATTTAATCTTCATTTATTTGCATGTGTTTATGTTAATGGCCATTGGCGGAGTCATTGTCTTATGCTGCCTGTGGTATCGTACCTGTAGTTTTGTATTGTAGTATTAGAAAGTATAGTAGGCAACATGTAATGTAGCATTTTATGGATTCATATGAAAAAAATAAAAAAAGAGTTTGTA
Organism: Aurelia coerulea; assembly: GCA_039566865.1. Lineage (NCBI taxonomy): Eukaryota > Metazoa > Cnidaria > Scyphozoa > Semaeostomeae > Ulmaridae > Aurelia > Aurelia coerulea. The sequence continues at coordinate 10,444,529 of CM076963.1, forward strand.
CTAAATCCCCAAATCACCTTGAAAACGTGTTCTCTTTGTTCATTCATGTTGAGTCCTTTAAAATTTGATCGATGTTTGCTTATCGTTTTCAGTGTTTTCAAGAACGAAAATTTTTCAAGAAACTCGCTTCTAGCTCTAAAAACTGAACACGGAAAAATTTGCAAATAGAATTTAATTCAGGCTTTCTGCTAAAGATTAAGTCATAAATCTTCAAAATTGGTCTAGTGTACGATTTGTTATGGCCTGCCAAACGTGCATAGTTTATTTTGGCGCACCCGGTAGGTGATACAAATTAAAGATGTTGACCAAGAATTGTTTTTGCTTTCAGATAATTGGAAAGTTCTTCAAAGGTGTGAATAAATTTGAAGATATAATATGGCCGACTGCTGTTGCAATTTTTGCCATTGGTGGAATGGTTGGTGCTTTGCTTGGACCGAACTTTGCAAAGAAATTTGGAAGGTTAGTGTTCCTCCAGAAAACAGTTACCACCAACTCAAATAGACTTTTTTATTCAAAGGTTGTTTACTAAGCCTATGCAGTCTGAGTAAACTTTTGGATATAGTCGGCAACCAACAAGGGTAGATTTTATAATACAATGGAAATAGTTATTTTTGATTGACACCTCAATTCAAAGCGATTAGCGACTGTGGACGAAGGAAATTCTACAAACAAAGCCGCAAAAAGTTTCCCTGAAGGACAAACTCTTGCCTTGTGCAAGCGAAGGTGGTTTTCATTTAAGCCCTAAATACGCGAGAATTACAATGCCTTCTTCTCGGCTTGCGAATCAAAGAAACAAAATCCGTCAGACAGAACTTTTGATTTACCGTTCTTCTTTCGTTATGAGCACATAACTTCTCCTTTCGGTTGCACAAGGAGAGAGTTTGCCCTACTAGTTTCGGGGAAAATTTTGCGGCTTTGTTTGTTTTGAATTACTGGTTGAGAGAATCTCCTTTGTTTGCAGTTGCTAATCGCTTTGAATTGAGGTGTCAAGATTTATTCATTTTGTCAGCGGAAAGAGTTTGTTAAGCGATTGCATGGAAGCATCCCTTAGTGAGTCCCAGTAATCGCTGTTCAAAATGAGACTACTACACCAAACCGAGATCGCTTATAGTGGAGTAGTTAGGAGCTCATCGCTCACACTAATATCAAGCGATATATAGGCACGTCTTGGAATACAGACGGAAGGGTATGACTCTTTGGAGATTCCTTTAGTATGGCCTAAAAATATATCTAAGCTGATTATTTTTCACAATTATTCGTTAACATGCACGTGAGACCGTTTTTCAAAAATATCAGTTTGATTTAGCGATTTTAGTGAATTATTTGAATTGCTAAATTTATGTGGTGCAGAAAAAATATTATATCAAAAATATCAAAAATACCTTTTTTGCAACTCGCTACTGTTCCCTGAATATGCTAAATTAAAAGCTGCCCTACTGTAAAACCCGCATATACGGATCTATATTTTCAAAGCAAGCTGGAGAAATTAGGAGCGTCCGGCAGCCTTTCAATAGCAATAACTACGGGCATATAATCAGTCTACCCCACGCCCACAAATTTCCAAATTCGTTCTGACTCATCTGGTGAAGAACTGCTAATTCTTTTATCTTCAAGGAAGAGGACATTAATGGCCAACAATGCTGTTGCTATCGTTGGTGGTATTCTTTTGGCATTAACTAAGCCAGCAAATCATGTCTCAATACTCATCATTGGAAGAATCTTGGTTGGAATTAATTCAGGTTTGATCTTTTAATCGAAACAGTTAAAAAATTGTGCGTTAAGGTCAGGATTATGGAAGCTTTTCTCGCCAAAAAGGGGCGCCAAGCTGAGTTTTCATCGTGAAGGGGGGGGGGCAGTTGCCCTCTAAATCCGTGTTCGATAAAATCACGTCTTTGTTTTCATTATGTTTTTTATTTTCTCTTTCTTTCTTGTGCGCTATTTGAAGCTCCAACTCTTTCCTTCAAGAGAAGCATTATTGTTGAAGTTTCGCGACGGAAAGCTCCACAATGCACGTCCAAATGATAACCACAAGCTGCATATTATGAGATCTAGGCACTCCTGCTATGGCTTCTTAACATCTACTGGAGATACTAACCGTGCCCAGACATTACAATTCTTATCAGCTTATTCGATAATCCAATTTTTATGCATGCAGTTTGTTGTTGTCTTCCTACGGATTAAATCACAGAGGCATCTGAATTTTTTATTCTTTCTTTCATTATCTGTTATTTTCGTTAATGAGTGCGAAGCTGAGGCGAAAATTTGGTTAATGAATGGAGAGCGAATAGGGTTCATGCAAAGGAGATTCACTTTACATTCGTTAACCAAATGAAAAATTAGAAGCTCTATGCTCCTATGATTAAAGGCATTAGACCATCATCTTCTGATGTGCTTAAACAGAGCGCAGCCCACAAAACACGATAAGCCGCACACCTGGAACAAGTCCGGGGTTCGTATTACCTGTAATGAAATACAAGAATATACTGTTATGAACAACAAGGGCAAATTTTGTAATACAATAGCAACAGTTGCGTTTGATTGACACCTAAATTCAAAGCGATTAGCGGCTGCAGATAAAGGAAATTCTCTCAACCAGTAATTCAAAACAAACAAAGTCGAAAATTGTTCCCCGAAACTAGTAGGGCAAAGTCTCGCCTTGTGCAAGCGAAAGGTGGTTTTTAAGAGAAGTTATGTGCTTATTACGCAAGAAGAAGGGGAAATCTAAAGTTCTGTCTGGTGGATTTTGTTTATTTGTTTCAGAAGCTGTTTTGTAATCGTTTCATTTAAGCCCTAAATACGCGAGAATTACAATGCCTTCTGCTCGGCTTCTGAATGAAATAAACAAAATCTGCCAGACAAAACTTTAGATTTACCCTTCTTCTTTCGTTATAAGCACGTAACTTCTCTTAAAAACCATTATTCGCTTGCACAAGGTGAGAGTTTGCCCTACTAGTTTCAGGGAATCCTTTGTGGCTTTGTTTGTTTTGAATTACTGATTGAGAGGATTTCCTTTGTCTGCAGTCGCTAATCGCTTTGAATTGAGGTGTCAAATCAAACTCAAATGTTGCCATTGTATTACAAAATCTGCCCTTGTTGTTACGAAAGCATAGCCGTCAAATCTGTTCTTTTGTCAAAAGATCCCGTGGGGTTCTGACTCACGCTCTGATCAGATCGCATTTTCTCCTATGATTGACCAATCAGGTGCCGTCGTTGTGTTTACTTCCGCGTTTCGCAGCAAAACTTAGACCATTTTCGGCCGTTTTGACCACTCTCCGGAAAAAATCATTGCACGATCGGATAAATCGAATTTCGTCAAAATTTCAATTGGAGAAGATTCTCCATGCTTTGGACCATAAGTGTTTTCGGTATGGCTTTGCGATCACTAAAAATAGCAAAATTGTGGCATTTTTAAGCTCAATGCAGTCATTGATCGATTACAGACTCTATGATTAGCAAAAAGAAGAGTAGAAAACTGAAAACCTGAAGAAGAACTAGGGCATACACATACCTCAGATGGATTTAATAACAAACATTCACTTTTTCTACCGCGATCTACAGCGAGTTTCACCAGCAAATAACACAGTCAACAAAAATAGGCGCGAGAACTTGAATGATCAGCTACACATGCCATCGTCGAGTGAGAACAACATCCGATTCCAATGAACAGAAATATGAATAAATCAACGGTGAATAACGAATACATGAACTTGCCATATGCTGAAGATTACGGGAGTAGCTGTACGTGCACTCTGGCCCAGAATGAACAATTTTGTGATGTCTTTTGCGATAAACCATCTGTGGATAAACCGTGCCACCATTCCTTTACCCAACTGCGGCTATCGTTGCCAGATGGAAACCAGCAATAACATTACCAAAACGATGTAGGAATTGATCGGTCACATCCCATCTTTTATTGCAAGAAAAATGTCTATCGTCTTATGGTCTAGCAGGCTAGCAGCTTCATGAAACAGAACTGAAATGCTAGGTTTAGTGTTCTTACGAATACGAATAACAAGAAGAAATGTACATCTTATTTTCATAACGAGTAAAAAAGATCGATCTTTTTCGACATTTGAAATACTATTTATAGAAACTCCTCATGTCAATTTCACATTTTGGGCGGATATCATAAAAAATATTTTATCTTTTAGAAGTCCTTCGTTAGAAAATCACCCCTTCACAGTCAAGCAACACAGTAGCATCAAAGTAAAGTTGGGCAGTTTGCAAACTCATTGCCCATTCATGGAAGAACAACCCTATTTTTTGTAAGATTCTACAACTTTCATCCAATAAAGAAAGCTCCTCAAAAGTCTCATTTTCTGAGTACAAAATGTTTCGTAAGAGTTTCTTAAAAGTTCCCTCAAATTTGTATCGGTGGTTTAGGATCTCTGGGATCTCCTGTACCTTTAGATAAAAATTGTGTGGCAAATTATGAAATCATGCCACAACAGTGTAGATCACATACGAAGTCTCAAGTAAGAAATTACTAAAAGAAAAGTGAAGTTATTATGTTCCAGTTTCAAAGATTTTATATTCTAGGTGACCTGAGAGTTCAGTTTCTTGACATTTTTCCTATGATAGCGGACCTCTATCAATGCAACAGCATACACTTTTTCTGCAGGAAACTGCTTGAAGGAAACCGTTGCTGCCTCTTCCATACATTAAGAAACTCTATTAGAAGCGATGAAAGGTTATTTCAAATTTAAGGAACTTTTTCAAAGTAAGTTATGAGTTGCAAAAAATGTTTTCAACCAGAAATTGCATTACCAACTCGAACTATTACTAAACAGCAATAATTTTTGCTATTATTTCGTTTTTTAACAATTCATTGGTTCAAAATGTGGTTCTGAATGAACGTCGACAAACTGTCAGTTCGAATTTTGAAAATTTTGGAACCTTACAAGAAACTTTTTTATTAGAATCAAGCCTAAAGTAAATATAACATTTTGGAAACTGAAACAAATTAATTTCACTTTTCGTTTGGTAACTTCTTACATGAGATTTCGTATGTGATCTACACTGTTGTGGCATGATTTCATAATTTGCCGCAAAATTTTTATCTGAAGGTACAGGAGATCCCAGAGATCCTAAACCACCGATACAAATTTGAGGGAACTTTTAAGAAACTCTTACGAAACATTTTGTACTCAGAAAATGAGAATTTTGAGGAGCTTTCTTTCTTGGATGAAAGTTGTAGAATCTTACAAAAATAGGGTTGTTCTTCCATGAATGGGCAATGAGTTTGCAAACTGCCCAACTTTGCTTTGGTGCTACTGTGTTGCTTGACTGTGAAGGGGTGATTTTCTAATGAAGGACTTCTAAAGATAAAAATTTTTTATGATATCCGCCCAAAATGTGAAATTGACATGAGGAGTTTCTATAAATAGTATTTCAAATATCGAAAAGATCGATCTTTTTTACTCGTTATGAAAATAAGATGTACATTTCTTCTTGTTATTCGTATTCGTAAGAACACTAAACCTAGCATTTCAGTTCTGTTTCATGAAGCTGCTAGCCTGCTAGACCATAAGACGATAGACATTTTTCTTGCAATAAAAGATGGGATGTGACCGATCAATTCCTACATCGTTTTGGTAATGTTATTGCCGGTTTCCATCTGGCAACGATAGCCGCAGTTGGATAAAGGAATGGTGGCACGGTTTATCCATAGATGGTTTATCGAAAGAGACATCACAAAATTGTTCTTTCGGGCCAGAGTGGACGTACAGCTACTCCCGTAATCTTCAGCATGGCAAGTTCATGTATTCGTTATTCACCGTTGATTTATTCATATTTCTGTTCATTGGAATCGGATGTTGTTCTCACTCGACGATGGCATGTGTAGCTGATCATTCAAGTTCTCGCGCCTATTTTTGTTGACTGTGTTATTTGCTGGTGAAACTCGCTGTAGATCGCGGCAGAAAAAGTGGATGTTTGTTATTAAATCCATCTGAGGTATGTGTATGCACTAGTTCTTCTTCATATTTTCAGTTTTCTACTCTTCTTTTTGCTAATCATTGAGTCTGTAACCGATCAATGACTGCAGTGAGCTTAAAAATACCACAATTTTGCTATTTTTAGTGATCGCAAAGCCATACCGAAAACACTTATGGTCCAAAGCATGGAGAATCTTCTCCAATTGAAATTTTGACGAAATTTGATTTATCCGATCGTGCAATGATTTTTTCCGGAGAGTGGTCAAAACGGCCGAAAATGGCCTAAGTTTTGCTGCGAAACGCGGAAGTAAACACAACGACGGCACCTGATTGGTCAATCATAGGAGGAGAAAATGCGATCTGATCAGAGCGTGAGTCAGAACCCCACGGGATCTTTTGACAAAAGAAAAGATTTGACGGCTATGCTTGTTACGAATGGTGTATCGTACTTTTTTCCATCATTTTGCGCCTTTGCCTTGTAAAATGACGCCTTTAAGCTTTTAAGTAAGTGATTTGTGCGTAATGACGTTATCACGCACAAAGATCTGGGAGAAATCTTGGCGCATGATGACTTCGTTACTCACCAATCGCTTATTTCAATGCTTCGTTTACAAGGTAAACAAAATGGCGAAATAAGTACGATAGTTCATACACCATTCATAACAATTCATAATGGTATATTCTCGTATTTCATCACCAATCATATCAACCCCGGACTTGTTCTTTGAGACCTCACATGATTCGGTTGGTTAAAAGTTGACGAAAAAAAAGGGATTGCGTAGAAAGCAAACTGAAACCGTAGAATGGATAGATTCTGAACGATACTGCATACAGGTTCACATATACAATCTGCGTACAGTAACACAACAAGACTTCTCAAGAGCTTGTAACAATCCTTCACGTTCCAGTAAGAATTCTTGTGAAATATGCAACACTTTGACAAGGATGCCTTGGCAATGAAATGTTATTGATACACACAAAGGCAACAAGGGTGAATTTTGTAAAACAAAGGATACAGTTCTGTTCAAGGCGAAGTGATTGGGCAGCCTCCAGAATGGATTTCACACCTTCGATGCAGCTGACCATAATGTTGTACTTTCTCTGTTTACTTTGATGGAAATGAGTTCCTTTGTTTTACAAATGTGCTCTTGCTCACAATGGCTGTACTGTACTGTAATGTACTGTACTGTACTGTAGTGTACTGTACTGTACTGTACTGTACTGTACTGTACTGTAGTGTACTGTACTGTACTGTAGTGTACTGTAGTGTACTGTACTGTAGTGTACTGTAGTGTACTGTACTGTAGTGTAGTGTACTGTACTGTACTGTAGTGTACTGTACTGTACTGTACTGTACTGTAGTGTACTGTAGTGTACTGTAGTGTACTGTACTGTACTGTACTGTAGTGTACTGTAGTGTACTGTAGTGTACTGTACTGTACTGTAGTGTACTGTAGTGTACTGTACTGTACTGTAGTGTACTGTACTGTACTGTACTGTACTGTACTGTACTGTAGTGTACTGTACTGTACTGTACTGTACTGTACTGTAGTGTACTGTAGTGTTCTGTACTGTACTGTACTGTACTGTACTGTAGTGTACTGTACTGTACTGTACTGTACTGTACTGTACTGTACTGTACTGTACTGTACTGTACTGTACTGTACTGTACTGTAGTGTACTGTACTGTACTGTACTGTACTGCACTGCACTGCACTGCACTGCACTGCACTGCACTGCACTGCACTGCACTGCACTGCACTGCACTGCACTGCACTGCACTGCACTGCACTGCACTGCACTGTACTGTACTGTGCTGTAGTATCACTTGTGGAGAAAACGGGCCCTTTTTGAAAAATCTTTAACTTGAGCTGGCGTTTTTACCTTTCATTTCTCTTTTACAGGCATAAATACAGTTGTCGCTCCAATGTATCTGTCTGAAGTTGCTCCTGTGAATTTAAGAGGATCTCTAGGGACATTGAATCAACTTGGTATTGTCTCTGGAATACTTATTTCACAAGTTTTGGGTTTGAGTAAAGTAAGTTCCATATTTTTCAAAAGTTATGGAAGTGCCTATCTGAGAAGAACACCACCTAACATGACGACTCTATCTGTGTCTTGAGAACGACCAAGGCCATACTAGTTTCCCAGTTTCCCAGTTTCCCAGTTTGGAGTTTTATTTTTCGAACATTGATCCGGGGGTGGGTACATGACTTGTGGATGGATGGGGGCTGCCGCCCTGTTTTCAGAAAGCTATCCTCTTCTAATTACCGAAATTTGCCTTGCTACCTTGCTACCCCTTTTTGATGAATTTTGGCGTAAAACTGCCCATTTTGAACTATTTTTTGCGAACCCATGTTTATGGGACCCTTGTTTAGAAAATTTTCTCCCCAAAAACCACCCATATGGCGGCACATACCCGTACCATGAGCATGTTATGAACCCCCCCAGAAATTGATGAATTATGAAGTTTGCTTCAAGTCGATTTCTATTTTGTGTTGATTTAAAAGCATTTTATTTTCATGTACCACATCGAGGATTGCCTCTGAGATGAAGAAACGGGAAAAGGGAGAGACAAAACTTTCTTTTCCTTTATCTTTTCTCCTATTGCAAAGGAAGCCAGTTTGCAAAAACTGTCCTCCGCACGGAATACATTGATGAACGAATCAGAATTGAAGCAAATACAAAAAAAGGAGAGATCGTCGTACAAGCCAGCGACCTAAGTCGATTAAATTATGAAATGATATTAAGTTGATACACAGACAGAGAACCTTAAACTCTTTTCAGAAGTTTCATCATGCTTCGTATTGCAGGCCAATGCATTTTATTCCAACTTAGTTTCAGGCCAGGCAATCAAATGAGTAATGCAGTACAATAAACACCCACGTACCCGCGTAAATGAACCTACAATTTTGCAAATCAACCTGACTAGGTTCTTATATATTGGGTATTAAAGGTCTTATTCACAATGGAGGAATCTTTTGTAAAAGAATCAGAAATTTGTTTATGATTGCTTACAAGAAAGTGTTTTTTTCAATCTAATGTGATGATCTAGAAATAAGAACCTATTTCAAATCTCCGGCTGAATGGGTTTTATATGATGGGGCTCTAGTTTCAAAATGTCAGCCTGCAGGTTTCCTTAATTCGTGGGTGCTTACGGTACAGAGGGCCGCGAAAGTAGCAAGAAAAACACATGGCTTTGAAATGTTTGACGAATGTAAAGTATATAGACAAGTTAAGCTGCTTTAGGTGTGGGATTTTCAGGCCAAGAAGGTCCTGGGTCTTTCGAGCTTCAAAAAACGTCAAGATGTGCCCTCCCTCGACTTCGAACACTTTCCTCACAAGACTTATTAATGGATTAGAACTGGTGTTTAAAAACATTGCTAAATGTTTGAAAATCGTGCCACAAGAATCTGTATATTTGCAGTTAATTTCATCGAAAAATCATAAGCTCCCTTCTATCTTCTTTCTATGCAATAAAGAAATTTGGAAATATTTTAAAACTCAAATGACGTTTCGCTGTCGCTTCATCAGAAATAAACTTTACAATAATTTGGGGCCTGCCTGTAAACCTAAATTTCAATGGGGTCACATGGGAGCAATAATTTTGATTATTGTAAAGTTTATTTCTGATGAAGCGACAGCAAAACGTCATTTGAGTTTGCAGTTAATTTATATTGTCGATCACAAGTTTTTCCAAAGGAGATTTCTATTTTTGAGACCCCCACTCATAATTTTGTTTGGTGCTCTAAAGTTAGTAGCTAGCTTAGAATCATTTCTCTTGATCTCCCTGAAAGCTACATTTTCAAGTACTGGTGTACATTTTCGGGAATAATCTCAATTTTCAATTCTTCATCTGAGAGCCAAATATTATACCAGAGGCAAATAATTTCTAAAAATTAAGTTGAAGTCTCTCGTAAGACCAGATAATCGACAATTTTTGTTTTGCTATAACATATTTTTGGTTTCTGTCAACTTTGATTGCTTAAATTTGTTTGAAACAACCATTTTTCGGTACAAATACACAAGTCGTTCTTACTCTCATATGCAGAGGTTGCCTCTTTCATTTTGCATTGCAAGGATTAGTGTAGTGCTTATGGGAATTGACAAAAAATAAAAGGGGAGGAGCCTCTGCAAAGGAGAGTAAGTCGCTCCACTCTCTCAACTAAGTGAATTTTGCTAATTTTTCAATTCTTTGCTTGTAGATTCTTGGAACTTCAAGTGGGTGGCCATATTTGTTCGGTATAACTGCAATAGTGGCTTTTATACAGTTACTTGTGCTGCCATTTTGCCCTGAAAGTCCACGATATTTGCTAATTATTAAAGGAGATGAAGATGAAGCTGAACGAGGTCAGTTTTATTTCTTTCATTTATTCATTCCTTCATTCCTTCATTCCTTCATTCATTCATTCATTCATTCATTCATTCATTCATTCATTCATATGTTCATTTACAGTTGGTATTTGAAAGAATAAAGCTAATTCACACCAACTATCTACAATAAACCTGAAGTAATACAATACCTGTGTTTATTTATAATTAAGGAATTCAGTGAATTGTACAAAGGCAATTGGTTCCATCGCAAGTTTTAATTTTATTTTGAGAGCTGCAACAAACTCTATATTCTTCACATCATCGTCTAGAGTCTTCCACAGCATAGCGTCCTTTAATCTCAGGGAGTTTATCCCACATATTACTGTGCGAGGCCTCTGAGGAAGTTCGCATAAAACTTGTTTGCGTAAGCAACAAGGGCAGATTTGGTAATAAAATAGCCACAATTGCGTTTGATTGACACCCCAGTTTAAAGCGACTAGCGACTGCAGACAAAGAGAATTCTCTCAACCACTAATTCAAAACAAACAAAGCCGCAAAGGTTTCCCTGAAACTAGTGGGGCAAACTCTCGCCTTGTGCAAGTGAAAGGTGGTTTTTAAGAGAAGTTACATGGTTATAACGAAGGAAGAAGGGTAAATCTAAAGTTCTGTCTGGCGGATTTTGTTTATGTGATTAAGAAGCTGTTTTGTAATGGTTTCATTTAAACCCTAAATGCGCGAGAATTACAGTGCCTTTTGCTCGGCTTCTCAATCAAATAAACAAAATCCGCTTGACAGAACTTTAGATTTACCCTTCTGCTTTCGTTACAACCACGTAACCTCACTTACCAAACCACCTTACGCTTGCACAAGGCGAGAGTTTGCCCACTAGTTTCAAGGAAACTTTTGCGGCTTTGTTTGTTTTGAATAGACCTTTTATACACTTTTATATGCGACGTTCGATCAAGTGGCGATAGGGCTTTTGTGCACATTCGAAAATTCTACAAAATGTAGCAAAATAGTGTTCGATTCTGATTCTTTTCAGAATAGCTAAATGGTCTATTACTGGTTGAGAGAATTTCCTTTGTTTGCAGTCGCTAATTGCTTTGAATTGAGGTGTCAATCAAATGCAGCTGTTACTGTTGTATTACAAAATCTACCCTTGCACCAACCTCGTTCCCAAGGGTATCTGTTGTTTTCAATAGGAGGCTAGACCTCAACAGATACCCTTGGGACCGGTTTACAAATTTTGTAAATTTTTGATCGGAATAATTAGCATAATTTGGCAGACAGCGGGTCCTTTCGAATCCCATATTCGACAATTTCGAAATGTAGATTCCATGGTTCGAACAGCACTCATTGTATCCAGAGCCATTCGAATGTTCTTTATTTCGACCGAACGCCAGGTTTTGAAGGCGAGAAACTTCTTTTGTTTCGAAAAGAGCCAATCAAATAGCAGAATAGCCTAACCATGGCCTAACAGGCTCCAGGGTCAATGTAGGCGTTGAAGTTTACGGAAAACCTTCATTGTCACTGGGTACGAGGTTGCCCTTGCACTTGCGTAAGTTATAAGTTATAGGTATGACAAATTTAAGTGATGGAGTGTTTTGTGAAGTTCTAAAAGCAGTTTCTGTACCTTTTTTACATAGATTATCCATAAAATCAGTTGATCGTTAAATCTTGAAGCCACTACTGATTAAAGCCTAATTTGAGTATAGGATAGTTTGACGTGCCAGAAAGGAACGGTGTCTATATAAGCAAATTATTTGCGGTACAGAATTTGAAAATGGCCTTGAATAACCGACTCATCATAATAAACCCACAAGGGAAACGTTAGACACTGTTTGAAATCTGTAGAGAGAAAACTGTTAACTCTTGTGAAGGAATAACAACCAAAGTAACCCAGGGAGAAAACTGTTAAATCCGGTAAATAAGATATGTACGACGAAACTTGTTTTTGGTTATTCATCATTGCTCTTTCTTGCAGCTATTGACTTATTTTCTCTCCTTTCAAGGCTTGAGGTTAATTTGTTGTTTAACCTTAATTTGTGGATTTAGCAGTTTTCTCCCTTGTTACAGGTTAATTTGGTGGTTATTCGTGTACAAGAGTTAACAGTTTTCTTTCCGCATATTACAGTGTCTAATGTTGCCTTTATGGGTTTATTGCGAGGAGTCTGTTATTCAAGGATATTTTTAAGCCATGTCTATCATGCGAAAATCGATTTGATGTCTTCTGAGCATCTTGAGCAGGACTACGATGTCTTTTAGATCTTTTGCTGGATGTAATTTTCAAGCGAGGTTGCAATTGATTTTCGCTTGCAGCGGCATATCTTTTCCATTGCTTGGAGTCCTTGTCAGCAGACTGACGAAAGTAGTGGTTTAAGACAGTTTAAAGACGGAACAAAACTCAATTTTTTTTTACTTTTCATACACCAAAGCCATTTAACTTGCTTGTTATAAATGGTATCCCAAACAGAATTTTGCCTGTTTTACCCATCTAGATGCACCTAGATTAGTCAAGATTCATCTCGCTTTGTATTTTGATTTTTTCAAGATGAGGAAAGTTTTTAATAGCGTTGCTATAAGCTTTTCTGGCAAGAGTTATTTGATTTATGCATTTTTGGACAGCAGAGGGATTACAATAGGCCTTACATTCTGCTATACTTTTCTAATTACTATACGACACTACGGGGACGATACAATGGGGAGCGAAAGACAATTTTTTCGACTTTCCTTTTACATAAAAAGGCAACCACTTGTTAAATTGACTTAAACAACAATCACGGACAAAACTCATGAGACACGTTGCTTTTTGGAGAAATTTTGAGTTAGGATCTCCCCGCCCCCCATTGCAATGTTGGAGGCTGATAGAAATATCATAGATGAGTTGACAAGTATATGTTCTTTCAAGCAACTATTATTGCAAAGGGGGGGAGGGGGGTCATCAGAAGTGGAAGGTAGTAGTTTACATGCAGGAAAGACCTCTTAATGCAAAACTCATCTGTCTCAACGAGTTTTTTCCTCGATTGAAGGTGTCAAGCTGTAGACTGTAGTATATCCTGTGCAATTGATGAAACTGGTCAGTTAAAACCTGTCATTTCCCCACACCACAGCAGCTAAACAAATGGGACACATTTTTTTTTGAAACATTTTATAGCATCGTCCGTTTAATTAACAGACATTTTAGTCAATAATGAGCTAAAATGACCGACAGTCCAAGAAATGATGAAGTATGAGACGGCTACCATCGTTTTAAAATCAATAACTGGTCTCGCGCCAACTTACCTCGCAACTCTATTCATAAGAAACTCGACTCAGGAGATTCTAAATTGGAGCAATTCTGAGACTGACTTGCTTTCTCCACGAATGAAAATGAGCAATGGCCAAAGAGCATTTGCATCCTGTGGATCAACGGTTTGAAATGAATATCAAGCTATGCCCCCTCTCTGTCTATTTCCAGATGCAAATTGCGCAGTAAAGAGCTTATGATTTTCATTTCATTTTAAGTTAACATTGTAAATGTTCCTTTTTTATTTTGACCATAACAGTTTAATTAGATTTTGCCACAGCCCCCTGAAAAGTTGCCATTCTTTGGAAGATGGGTCCACCGTGTACAGAGATTTTAAAATGAAATGAAAATATGAATGCAAGTAAGTCATGTTTCGTCTTCTATAATGTTTCGTTTTTTTAACAGCTCTAAGAAAATTACGCGGAGTTGATGATGTTTCTGCTGACATCGCAGAAATGAAGGTAAGGCCAAGTCATCTTTTTTCTCTGTTTTTTCTTCTTCTTTTTCAGCAATTTATTTTAAATGGGCTGGAAGGATTTCTAGCTATTTAACGCTAATTCAAGCCCACTATGCATGTTGCATCGAGGCATCGGACCCCTAGTTTAACGTCCCTTCCGAAGAACGTTGTCAGCTTATGACAGTGTGTCAATTTATCATGAATCGTATGCGTGTCTGTATGTTCTTGGCGTGTTGCAACTACTTTGACACAACAGGTCCAGAATGAATTTGCCAACAAAGAAACTTATTTAAAACAACATAGTGCTCTCCTAGCAGATGGCCAAAACTGAGTTATCGACATTTGCCGAACTGTACAATCATGAACTATGCGCCGATGTTGATAAATCACCTGTAATTTTGAAAGAAAAATGCTAACTCAATTGTATAAATTTATTTCTCTAAAATCGGCCATGTCTTCAAAAGTTCTAGACAATTTTAGTAGGAAGGCATTTTGTGAAAGACCGCGAGAAAACGCTGAATATCTAAAATGACTATCGCAGACCGTCTCGTCATTAGCATTGCTTTGATAAGGTGAACCTTGTATCAGTTATCTTCTTGGGAACTTTAATAAGCAAGCCTTGTACGCTTACATGTAAAATTTAAATATGATCGTTGTGCTACGTTGCGATTATTCATTAGGTTTTGCTCATTGGAGGATTATCATGCTCTCTGTCATGTTTCAAAGTTGAAACTTCGGAAAATCGTTGTCGAAATTTTTGTTCTCTTTGGCATATATTCAAACGTTGCTCCCAGATGAAATAGCCGGTAGCTTTTGAATGGTATGACCAATTTTAACGAGGTGTATGTCTGCATCTAAGTTAGACTTTTCACTACAAAATAGTTGGTTCTTTATTCAAGCCAATAGCTACAATTTTGGCAAATGCTGATAGATTATTGTGGGACAACCGTTTTGTAAACAAAATTCGTTGGATTTAGACTTATTACATGTTCATAGTTATTGCTATCGATAGACTAATGGACGCTCAAACTACGACTCATGGACTTTCACATTGAAAATTAGAGTGAAACTTCGATTTCATCACCGGATATGGAAACCATAGCAAAACTTTACGAAAAGCTGAATACTCCAGGCAATGGTAGATGGCCCTAAGTTGCCGGCTCAAGGCTCAGATGACAAAACGTCTCAAGATTCAAGTTTTCAGTGATGTTAGCCATGAACAAAAGCCACAAGTATCCAGATGAATGGTTCCTAAGAACCCACTAACTTTTCGCTTCCAACAAGGATGTCTTCATTTTGAAGGCCACTGAGGCTTGTTGACACTGCCGCGTTTTTGTTAGTATCCGTTTTTGTGGTATCCAAGTTACCCGCTCACATTGCTTCGTTTTTGTACAAAAACGGAGAGAAACACATCCGTTTTTTTCCGTTCACATTGATCCACCTGATAACAAATACGGAGAGAAAAACCTTCGTTTTTGTGCGTTCACATTGCTCCGTTTTTATGAAACTCTTTGTTGAATATTGGGGCATTTTCAAAAACCTCCGTTTTGTGGATATGCACTCTTTTGATAGCGTTTTCGAAAACCTCCGTTTTTGTGGCGTTTTTGTGCAGATCAGTGTGAACACTTTCACAAAAACGGAGGTTTTTTTCTCCGATTTCTACAAAAATGGAGCAGTGTGAACGGGGCCTTAGCTTCCATGAGCTCACCTTGCCAAAGGTTAGCCATGACTACGCCATAACCTCGATTCAGATCGCCTTTCCGTCTCAGTTTTTTTTACGAAAATCCATAAGTCCCAGTTTGAGCAAAAAATTTTATTGTTGTTGTCGTTGTTGTCGTTGTTGCAATAACTGGGACTATGTCGTGAGTCTATGTTAGACGTTGGTAAAAGCTGTATCCACCACTTTAGAATCATACTTGAAGTCACCCAACCAATTTCAACATTCAATACTGATTCTGAGAATTTATTAGCTTATAGTGCACTTTTTGCTGTGATTTGAAGAATGTTGTGGATGTTTATGCATGGACAGGAAACCTGCATCGACCTGAACAATCAAGTTTTGTTCCTTTGGTTGGAAAATCGTGGAACGAAGAAATAACCCAAAGTTAAAGAGTGAAATTTCAAAAATTCTGTTACACGGGGTGACCCAAAAGAACCTCACGAGCTAGGTCGTAAATAGCTCTCTAAAATCAAAAGGTATCGACAACGGTTTTGTATCTTTGTTTAGTGGAAAGGCTTGGCTATCTTTTGGCATGCTGCACGGTCACTTTGAGGTATGATCAAATTCAAAGAAAACTTGGAAGCCTGCATTTTCCAAAAGATACAGAGAGAAGAAAACAACGTATATGTGTTCTATTGAAACACGCCTCCTCTCTCATATATATGACTCGGCCCTACTAAATTATGTTTCATTCAAAATCACTTTAACATCTGTTGTTTACTATTATTATTTTTCTTTTGCGACCACCTCTAAGGGGACCATTATGGAAATAAGGTCAATATGACCTTTTACTGCTATCCCTGCCACTACAATTAGGGGTGTTTTTAACGTTTTTTTTTTATTTAATGAGTATTGTCATCGTCTTTTATCTATTCTTTAGCTTTTTAAAACTTGTAAATTGTTTTATTTTACGTAGCAAATTTTAACATACATACATACATATTTCTCATTTAGAGTGAAATAATCGCCATCCTTTTCCAGTCAAAATGTTGTTGAAACGTAACGTAGGGATGGATTTGAAGTCGTATATTCTTTGCTATATGACTGATCTCTGCTACTTATTCAAATGTTGTGCTCCCTAACGAATTTGCGATTCTGCTTTCTTCATATCTTCTAAACAATGGACTGGTAAGGGAGGGAGAAGCCTGAAAAATGAATGAAGTACCATGTTTTAGAAAGCGATTTTACAGAGTGTAGTAGTAGCTTGAACTGACCAAGCAACATCTCAAAACATAGCTAATCCTTTCAGCTACATGCTGATACCTTGTTTGCGTTCATAACATTTGCTTTCTGGAAGCTATGCATGATCTAACTCTCGATCTAACTCGTGAAATTGTTTCTTGTCATTCGGTAGGCATGACGAAGGATTTAAATTTCAGTGACTAGTTTCTGTGTTTGTGCAGTTTGATTTTATCCTGCGAAAATGGTTGATTACTCGGCTGGTTTGATAGTTGTACTATTTTGTAAGTTTTGCTAATCCTGCTGACTTTTTCTTGCAGATTGAAAGAGAGCAAGAAGATGCCGAAAGCAAAGTTTCGATTTTAGGGTTATTCAAATCACCAGCCTTACGAAGGCCGCTGATTATTAGTATTGTTATGCAATTGTCACAACAGCTTAATGGCATCAATGGAGTAAGTTAAATTGACCCTTTTGTTGATATTCCGGGTGAGTGAAAAATAACACCCTGCGTTTGAAGAAATACTGCTTCCTGAATATCAAAGCAATAATAGTGAAAATTCTTATTTCAGTCATTTCTTCCCCTGGATATACAGTAAAAACCCAAACCCAAGATTTTGAACTCAGCCTGTTTAGGTTCTTGTGCAATGAGGTGCATCCAGTAAGAGTGTACATAGGGAAATATGTGAATCTAAATCTCAGCCAAACTTATTTACACTCTTGGCCCTATCCATTTCAATCCAAAAGCTTACCCAGTCTACTCCTGCCGGCCCTGCCTATCACAGTTTTGTAAGTAATGTTCTGTAAGCATTTATTTCCCACTGAATTAATTAAACCCTTTATTTATTAAGAACCTAGTTAAGATGTCAGCCTGAAATGGTTCTTATATATTTGGTACAAAATATATTATTTCAGGCTGTAGATTCTTAATAGATGAAGGTTCTTATGTGCAGCTTTTTACTGTAAGAGATTTTCTGCAGAAAGCCCCTTTTAAAAGCCTGCAAACGCAAATAAAATGACAAGCAAGATTTCATCGGTTTTCCGTCCTTACAACATTTACACTTACGTATAAAGCATATACTTTGTCCTCTTGAGAGAATGGAATCCCTACTTGGGGGATTACTTTGTTATGTTCCCAAGAGGACAGCACGACTGAAACTTGCTTAAGTCATCGCCGTAAGGTAGAAATATAAGTGAAATGTGCTCGTGATTTTAGAACGTTTTCTAGGTTTTCTTGAAGGAGTTTTCTCGAGAAAATTGCTCGTAAAATCAGAACTGAGTGGCCGGTATCAGCCAGGCAAAATTCTAAAAATAATTGAACTTGTGGCTACTCAGTCAGATATTGCGAGATATTATTGCTTATGTATTTAGGGAGCCTTCGCTTTCCAAATGGCGAGCTTTTTTTCCAAATTCCCGGTATTAGTTGCTGAAAAACATCCTGCAGTGTGTAGAGTTGAAATGGTTTCACTGTTCAGCAAAATTCAATTTTTGGTAATACACCATTTCAATTGACAGCCTCTCATTGGAAAAATGCAAAAGTTTCTTCTTG
Organism: Aurelia coerulea; assembly: GCA_039566865.1. Lineage (NCBI taxonomy): Eukaryota > Metazoa > Cnidaria > Scyphozoa > Semaeostomeae > Ulmaridae > Aurelia > Aurelia coerulea. Next base: position 10,462,967 of record CM076963.1, read on the forward strand.
GCACGTTCTACAACAAATTTGGGTTTAAGTCTTAGTTTTTAAGTCTTGGTTCATTTTAGTATTAATATTAGTATTAGTATTAGTTCAATAGCCAATAAAGGTTAACAAAATATGCTTTGGGTAATTAGGTTTAAACTGTCGGCGTCAGAATTTTTCAAACTTGTATGAAGTTTTTTGGGACACTCAGTAGAAAAAGATTGATTATCAGATTTGATATTTGTCCACTCATCTTCTGACCTGTAGTTTTTTTGGCTGGAAATGCGATGTTTCGAAGATGACTGTTTCTCAAAATAAACATATTGCGAGACTTGAAGATAATGAACGATTTCAAAAGTTTGACTGTTAAGCAAAATTTGCTGTGCTTCTTAAAAAGGTTTCTTAAAAACTCAAACTGACGTATTTTGATATTTTAACCTTTGAGTGTCGAAAACAAAGATTTTATCATCTTTAAATATATTTGGATCATTAACAAAACAAATAAAATAAAATTTTTGATTGGTATAAGAATAGAGCTTCGGTGACATTTTAAACTGGCTACTTGTTTTAACACCCGGCTATTGCTTATCTAAACTTCTTTTGTATACAGGTCTTGTTTTACTCAACGGATGTCTTTCAAAATGTTGGTTTAAGTCTTTACAATGCTCAAGCTGCTACTACAGGAGTTGGTGCCGTTAGTGTGGTCATGACACTCATTGTGGTTAGTCTTCTTCAGTCTTGTTCTAAGTCTTACAGATAGCTTCTCTTCTAAGAACAGGTTTGAAAGCGGGCAGGCAAGCACATAGTGCCAGTTTAGTCTGAGTATGGCGCTTCGCTCTTTTACAGAAATTTGTAGAAGCAGAATAAACGTTTTACAGCGGCAAAAACTAAGTACAGCTTGTTGGTAGATTATAGCCGTCAGACCTTTCTTTTTTATGACGTCTACTGCAAGCATAGCAACGCCTGAAACATGTTTTTTGTTTTGAAGGTGAAGGTGAAGGTGAAGTTGCAGTTTTCAGTGCCAAGCGCTGGGATCGCAGAAGTAGAGCAGACCTAACCGAGTCCGCGACCCTTGTCATGACGCTCAAGTAGTAGGGCTCTGCCTGGGATGAAACATTGTCCGCCTGACTGTGCGGGCTGCAAAGTCAGAGGATTCCACCATTGTGCCACAACATCTTCAAATTTATGGCAGTTAATCTGAGAATGTAGTCTTGACTTTTTCACTAGATGAAATTCAAGCATACCGAATTCTCATAGTGAAGTTTTTCGGCTGTGTGTCGTATTTTTTAACTGCCTCAAATCACGACAGTAGGCTCCTCTCGTGCAATTTGCTTGGTCAGCGGATATGTGAACTCGTTGTCGTTCTGTTATGAAGTTTTATCTGCAAGATTTTATCTTCATAGGGATAGAGATGAGTGTTTGCATAACTTTTAATTTAAGTTTAATAACTTTCTTTTTTGTAATGTTTTGCAGGTTAAGTTGGTTGAGGTTCAAGGTCGACGTGTACTGATGTTATGGGGGCTCGGAGGAATGTTTATATTTTATATTTTGATGACAGTTGCTTTTGTTGAGGTAAGTGAGACTACATTTAGAGTTGAATCGGCCTATTAGTAGCGAAGGGTCATAATATTTCTATTGAACATAAAAATCTATTAAAAAAGATCTTTCTTGAAGAATTACAATTTTAATTAATTTTTTTTATTATCTTATGAGGGATAGAAAGTGTTCTTGTCAAGGCTGAAAGTTCCATGAAGTATGTCAAATTTTCAGTCGAAGTAACCTCTCTCTTAATCGCAGAGTGACCCCAAAGTTTTTCTGGTATATTAGGATAGGGGTGCTTGAGATCTAAAATGTATGCAGAAGTTACTTTTTTGGGTTAATGAAATTCTGGATAATTTTTGTGGGTCTCAGATATAAAATCAAGCAACGCTATTAATATCAAAATGCTTTATATCCAAATGCGTTACGTCGAATCTATCAGTTAGGCACTTTTCACCATATTTTAGAGGCGTGAAATTGGAATAGCAAACGAATTCGAATCTTTGTTCCTGTTAAGCCAACAAACGTTCAGGCTTTCGAAAAGTCATAGAACCTAGAGTACTGGATGGATTTGAAAGAATCGAATTTCGGTTGATAACAAAATTATTGACGTATTTTCGAGATTTTTGTGGCGTTCTTACGATCAAGGAAAGCTTTGTGATAAATTAGCATTCACTACGAACATTCTGTTCAGTTTCATCATTTTAAAATTCCACCAACATACAATATTGAAATAATTAATACATTAAACACAAAATAAAACTATTATAACTAAATTTAACTTAACTAACATACAACAACAATACTAATCAATTGAATACAAATAAGGAGAATTGTATGCAAGGGAATTTCTTGAGGAGGAGCTCTCTCAGTAGCTAGGCTAATCGAGGAGAGAGCACCCACTGTTGCTGCGAAATGGCTGAAAAGGGGCCTAAAACGCTCGATCTAATCATAAGAAATCTCTTGCACAGAAGTTTCAAGTTTCAGGACAGGATGTTTTTAAACAAATATTAAAGCTTTTCAATCCCATGGTAATAAATTTGCACGCCACATCCGATACCCATGAACAATGCATTATTATGTTGTTCGGTATGAAAAGTTACTTTACGAATTGATCGCGTTTTTGAGACCCCTTTTCAGGCAAAGTGCAAACAAGGGATTTCGTAAAGTCGAATTTATCTGTTTTTCATTGATCCATCAAGTAAAATTTGATTCCTTCAAATCGATCGAGTATTCCAAGTGTTAGGGATTTTCAAACGTATGAACCTATATGGCTGTATGATTGCTCAAAGTTGAACATACCTAACTAAACCTGTAATATTTTTATGTTTCAGAAAGCTAATGCATGGGCAAAATGGAGTTCCATTGTCCTTACTCTTATGCTGGTTCTTTTCTTTCAGCTTGGACCAGGTATGATTCGCTGGTATGATTCGCTTAGCGGGTATCCCAAAAAAGTACTCCTCTTTTAAATATCACCAAAAATCGATTGTCAAACCCATGATAAAAATCTCTTTTTGCTTTGTTTTTGTTTTTATATTCCCATAAAATTTACAAACAACAAACAAATATTGCAAGACGATGCAACAAGGAGCATGGAAATACTTAGCAGCCCTGCGACCATAACATTTAACATAGAGATTCAAAATTAGCATTACATTTAAGTATTACAAATTACACATTAAAAATAGCGATTGCAAATAATTCCAACAGCAAATAACTACAATAAACAAATTTAAGAAAAAACAAGTTACAAGAGAGAGGAATTTTTTAACAACAACTTCTTGAAACCGTCCTGAGGCCTGAATATATTTTAATATTGCCTCGAGAATTTTTATATTTGAATCTAAAGATATTTTTTCGTGGCCACGCAGAATGATTTGGAGTAAATTTTCATTCGAAAGGTTTGTTAATCCATGGGGTCGCAATATCGCGTTTACACTGCTGAGAAGATCAAGTCTATCCTCACCATAAGCATGGGAGAGCAACAAAAGTTCTCGGTATCCTTACGACCATCACTTATCGGGCACAAAGGATTTAAAATATCGCTGAAGTTATGTTTGAATTTGTGAAAATTCAGTTTGCTGAGTCCAACACAAGTTCAGCTTGCTTTGTTTTTTCGATGACCCAAAAATATTCCAAAATGGTAAAAGTTCGGTTTTTCAATGCATAAAGTTAAAAAAATCCACGTTGAGAATCCTAAATTGGAACTATTCTTTTTAAAGAAATATAGTTGGTGTTATTTTAGAGCCGTTATAGCTACACTCCCATAAATAGGCCCAACGCTGCTGGGGCATGGCTGCCGTTCAGATATATTTCAACCTTATCGTGAATATTTCCTCATAAGCATCGGACAAACACAAGGTTGCATTTTCCCATCATAAGGGCAAGTTGGTCTTTGAGGGAACTAGCCCATCTCCCGAAAAGCAAATCACCCTCCCGAAGGTAGGGTTGGACGGAAAACCTGCATTTTTCCCGCAAAACTAGTCTCCTCGTCCATGTTGGAAACAATTTCCAGATACATCTGCAAAAGAAAGAAGATCCAACATGAAAAATGTGAAAGAGGTGGGTGGGTGGGAGATTTAATTTGCAACCACTCCGCATGACTGTGCAAAAATTTCTAAATTCTCAAAACAAACTCTGTTTTATACCGCATAGAAGAAACCATGCCGTATGCACGACGATCAATGAGCACGTAGATAAGAAAACACATGACATCTCTAGAGAGTCAAAACCTATGGTACTGCAAATCGCCAAAGGCGTAAATCTGTGATTAACAATAAACTGCATGCTCCTTGCTTTAATTCTGATTAGAATTTCATTGTAATCTGCATAAATTTGAGATTATGTTATCCTTGAAGTCTCCAATGATAGTGTGCGTTTCTTCGGTTATTTATGACCAAAATCAAATGCCTAATGTGCACGAATAATTTATGATTTAATATGCACGAATAATTTACCTGGTAATCATCAGTGCATTTTGCAATATCATTCAACACCAGGCAGCTCTAAGAAGATCTAAACTCGCTAACTTTTGAGCCAACTGCACGATCAGTTATATCCAGGAAAATATTTCGGTTAAGATCTACTCTTGACAGTAAATAAATTTGAAGATCGGCCTTTATCACTTAAATTTTAATGATTTTTCAAACACGAGTACTTTTTTGAGACAACCGGTATGTAAAAAGTTCATTAGCCCCCCTCCCCTCCCCATGGGCTTACCGTAAAATTTCTATTCATTTCTTATTTAATTTCGCACATTCCAGAGGGGGTCTTGTTAGAGAAGCGGTCTTGGTCAAATGGCAATGACAATGATGGAATACACAAATTCGACACAGTTTTCCCCCAAACCATATCAAATTAGCATGCATACTTCTTATGCTAAATAACTGGAAAATCTTTGGAAAGGGACTTATTAGAGAGGGGGGCTTAATAGAGAGGGGGCTTAATAGAGCTTATACCGATTTGCGGTTTTCTTTGTACGCTTCCATGCGTAATCGTCTCTCACGCATTTTGCTTCATTTTGATGAAAGCCTGATTTCTCGAAACAGGATTCCGGAGTACTGGTGGGTGCTAAAAAAATCTTTGTGTACCCAACAGGCCAATCGAATCGCTTGATACTTGGCACACAGCGTCACAAGGCATGCAACTACGAAACGGTGTCAGCGATTTTTAATAGATACCCTGGTCCGATTTTTACAAAGGCAGGGCATGAAAACCCGCCCGGCCATGTGACCGGGCGGTCGCAGGAAATTTTGAATTCACAATGTCCTGCAGGAAATTTCTCAAAATCTCTCTTTATGTAGCATGTTATCTTTTCTCGTTGTTTTATAATGAAAATAACACATAAATCAAGGAAGTTGCCTGACATAGATTGGAGACATTGGATCTCATGTACAATTTTTATGAATATTGCATACAAAAACTATGAGATAAGTGCAGAATTTGATTTCCGCCGTGCCTTTCAGAAATCATAGATTATTTCTTTCATGGGTTCCCAACTTCAACGGCCCCAAACTTCCTCCAAACTTATTTTCCACGACCTTTTACTCTCATTACCTCAAGACCAGTTACATGCTTTCTGCCCATCATTGGAAAACCTGACTTCTCTTTAAGGAAGCTGGGTGTTTTAACTGATCCAGCTTGCAGGAAGTTCAAGCATGATTTTTGTCTGGTCGCAGGAAGAGAAATATTTGTTCATGCCCTGTACAAAGGTCTGAAAGTTAAAAATACATTTCAGAAATTTACATTAATGTAGAATGGCATTATTTTAAGACATTTTATCAAAACTTGGTGACGCGGTTTTGCAGTTCAGGACCTCGAGTCTTTGATAAACAGATAGTCGTGGTCTAACAATTGTTCATGGGGTACGCAAAGATTTTTTCGCAAGGGTGGTTGATTTCGCCTAAAACCTGGAATAAACCTTTTTTGTTTTTATCAAATCAATTCAAAAGGACGATGCCACGAGGAGCAAAAGTCTATGTCTACCCCATGGCATTGTTATAAAAAATTCTAAACTGCATACAATTTTACATAAATGCTACAAACAATAAAAAATGTTGGCCTGTCTAACATTAGATGTCTGGTTGGGGCTGTAATAGCCCAAAAAATGTAAATTTTAATTTGGACCTGACATCTAGTGTGAGACAGAAATTACGAACAAAAAGAAAATTTACTTAAGGCAATTGGTGGACACTTGAATCAATTGAATAAATGTTCATGATATTCTACGTTTAATTCTGCGTCGAATGATAAACAAGTTTGTTGATATATTTTGACGAACGCACGTGATAAACAGAGTTTCTTAATCACTGCCTGAAGGGTTACAGTAGCCTTAAGCAAAGGGTTTGTGCAGCATAATAGTCGAGCAGAGACAATACGTGAACTAAGCGTTAGCAGCATATGATAACTTGAAACCTGGATTGCTGACTAAGTAATTATGCATGTGAAAAAGAGTTGCTCAGAGAAGACATGTATGTGTATGTGTTAGGAGAGAAGAATAGGAGGATATATTGTCAGGAGGATATTCGAGAGAAGAAGGAAAAGTCTAAACGGCTGCCACGTGTGTGCGATCTTGTTTTAATTCGAAATGTAAATAATACTCGTTTCTAATCAAAAATAATAAGAAACTAATCTAATTCGAATAGCAAAATGATAAATAATTTTTTCCTAATTTTAAATATACGAAGACTATGATACATTCCAAAACTCCCCCTTCCCCCCGCCCTGATTTGAGTATGCAGACTGGATTGATTGTTCACTGCTGGTGAACAGTAAACATTACAATTCTCGTGTATTTTCTTTTGTGTAATTCAAATTGCTCATTTCTGAATTAGATGAATATCATGGGTCTTGTGTTATTAAATCTACCCTTTTGTCTTATGCAATTTTGTTTCATTCATTTAGGCCCAATCCCGTGGTTCATTGTTGCAGAGTTATTCTCCCAAGGTCCTTTGCCAGCAGCAATCAGCGTTTCTGGCATGGTAAATTGGTTTTCTGCATTTATCGTTGGCCTCATATTCCCTGGGTTACAGGTAAGTTCTCATCTTCAATGTCAACCAGCATAGGTTCCAAATCTTTAACTCATCTTCAATGTCAACCAGCACGAGAAAATCTCTTCTGTTCATTTTATTTGGATAGGATAAGTGACATCTAATATGAGAATTTGCATGACATGTGACTTAAGTTTGATATGACTTTAATCAAACCGACCAGTATTGTGGATGAATCGTACAGTCAGTTTGAGTATATTTCTATTTTGGTCATAAGGAAGATCTTGGTCACCATATAATACTTATGAGGATTGTTCAGAAATCTTTTGCCCTGTATGAGTAAGTATTTTTGCTGGGTGAGCCAGAAAAGCGTTCCCACTTTTTGAAATTCATGGTACCAAGAGCACTTGATTGACTGCAATGAATTGAATTCTGCTTGATAGCCGAGAGATTGGAGTATTTTTGTAAATGTTCTCATCTTTGTGAGCACTGGAAATATAGGTGACTTTTATTTTACGGATGCTTCATGCTTGCAAGATGCCTGAAAAAGGCCTGAAACATTTGATTATATCATAAAGAAAATTTTCGCACAGAACAATAGAGAAAGTAACATTTTGCACGGGTGAGACATATCTTCTGCACACTTATTGATGTGGGATTAAAAATCGTCAGTATTTGTTCGAAAATCTATTTCTCTTAACTCCTGAGAGAAGTGAAATGCCATTGCGCTTTATGAGGAGATTCTTTCCGATTTGATCAAATATTTTAGGACCTTTTTCAGGCATTTCACAACCAGGAATTGTTCGTAAGGCCAAAATTTCCTGTATTTTTAGTCGTCATAAAAACGCAAGAAAAGTCACAAAAATATTTCGGTCTCTTGGCTGCCAAGTAGAATTCAATTCATTACAATCCATCGAGTACTCTTGGTGCTATGGATTTTTGAAAGCAGAAACATTTTCCTGGCTCAGAGACGTTATAACCGTAAACCATAAAATTTCGAAAAATTCTGAGAGATCTATCTCATCATTGTATCAGATTTTGTGGCAAAGCTTTAAAGATTTTACGTGTTTACGGTCTCAAAAAGTCTACAGAAACGTACTGGCACAGTGGACAAAACATATCAACATCACCAATATTATTGCGTTGATGTCCAAGGAGCAGTGGCCATTCAAACGGGGATTCCGTTTTCGACTCACCGTCACGCGGTATACCCCAAAAAATAGTTTCTCTGTTTGAAAGGTTCCAGAAAAAGAAGCATTATCTCATTTTAAGAAATTAAAACGAAACTCTCTCTCGCTTGAAGGCTAACTTGAGCCCATATAAATTTGCCGATTTTTTACCGATTAAAAAACCTCTAAAATATGGATTTTTTAAGAAAAACCTGCTGCTTGAGAAACCCCCGAAAAGGAGTGGAACCTAGCGATAAAGATTTGTTCCATTCCTTCCATAATTTACATGGTAGGCGTGAAGAGCTTACAAATGCTTCTCATTTTCATTGGTTGGTATTCAAATTTGGCAGTGTGCAAACTGCGGACCGTATCTTGTGAATTATATTTTGTCTTCAACAACAGACAAAGTTTATATTTCTTGGGTCTCTTTTTGGAGTTCAAGTTCCTTGCTGTTGGAATTTGTTAAAACACCTCGACGTCTATAGATTTTGAACTGCATGCTTAACGATCTTATCTTATTTTTCTACAGAAACTAATAAAACCCTACACATTCGTCCCGTTCATCGTATTGGTGCTACTCTTTTGGCTCTTCACATACTTCTTCGTGCCAGAAACAAAAGGAAGAACAGTTAATGACATCATGAAAGGATTTGAAAAGCAATCATATGGATCAACGGACATCGTAGAAAGTAATAACTACACGCAAACATCAAAAGCCGAGTTGGTTAAAAATGAATGAATGAAGTGCAACGAAGAATTTTCTCCGCTGCTGTGTCCAGGTCAGGGAGCAAATATTCTTTTTGCGAATTGAAAGTCATGTTCGAATTAGTGGGTGCTTGTTGATTTTTAAAAAGTAATATATACCTAGCCTACGAGTATACAGGGTTCCCAAAGAACGTGCGCCGTTTGAGTGGTTACTGTGAAGGAGCCACGGGGGCCAAGTTTCCTGCTTTCAGATTTGTAAATAGAAGAGAGTCCAACTTGGAGTCTGGTACCAAGCTTGAGTATATCTGACAAGTGACTGCTGATTTATGGAGCGAGAAAATTAAAATTACTGGTTGCCTCGAAAGCAGAGGATCTTATCGCTGTACTTAAATTTAGAACTTGAATTTTAGCGCCAAATGGACGGTAATTTTACATGTTTTACCAGGAAACACATTTGGGAGTGATATTTGACCAAATATCTCAAGATTATTAACCAGGAGACCTTTGGAAAGCAATCTTGTTGGTTTAGATAAATTTCTTGACTTCAGAAAGGCAAAATAACTGATGGTGCCGCACTTGTGCTGAACATAAGCATTTCTTGCAACCCCAGATATGTGTTTTAATCTTGGCTATCACAAAATATGATTACGTATGACCACGCGTGACCCATGCAACTCCTAAAACCGGGCTAGGCTCTTTTTTCACTCCATTTCCTCGATTTTACATTGATGGAGAATGTTTAATCCTCTGGTTTTGAGGCAAGTACTAATTTGATTTCCTTGCTTCATAAGTCAGCAACTATTTATCGGATTTACGCAAACAAGGTCTCAAACTCTAAGTTGAAATCTGTTCTATTGAAAAATGCAGAAAGCGGGAAAGTTGGAGTCATGGCTGCTCCACAGCAACCATTCAATTGGCGCACATGCTTTTTTGGACACCCTATACGTAACGTGCAAAAGAATAAAGGGTCTGGGAAACAACGAGCAACAGCTTACTACTGCGGTTTCCAGATTTCTGGAAACTTAATTGTTTAGATGTGTTTAACACATTATTTGAACGAGGATTAGAGTGGGTCTATTCATAGGCAATACATACCAGGTGAATCAAAAAACCTTATCCACTGCTTGAAAAATCGTGCAAGACAAGCAATGCAACCAATCTGCAATATTTTAAATCTGCAATTTCTATTGACGCTTCAACGTAAAAGACAAGTCCGGGGTTTCTACAATTAATGTCAAAAAGCAACCTTACCAACTGCCGAACACCAATTGTGAGTTCTTTCCAAGTTTTGAGATCTCTTTCTGTTGTAAATTGGTACAACATTTTTCGAGTTAGGCCCAATGTCGTCGCCATTTTGTAAGAGTAAGCGATAAGGCTAGCGTCGGTTTGGAGGATCAATTGTGACGTCGGAAATTGTTGGAAAGTACTTCAGCGTTTTGCGGGAAAACAGCCTGACGTCAAGAAATGACGTCATTTCGCTCATCTCCCAAATTGAAATACGCAATTTCGCCGAGAAAAGAGAGAGAAGGTTGGAAAAAAGTACTACACACCATTCACAACATTGTAATCTGTCCTTTTATCAACAATTATTCCAAGCCCGGACTTGTCCTTTAATTTTCGAGATTTTTATCGCAGGTGCATTATTTCCTTCTGAAATCAGGAGTTTGCCAAAAGTCCTATTTCTCGATATGACAAAAAAACAGCAAAATGTGGGCAGTTCACGAAGATTTTGACTGCTTGATGCGATGCTCAGCATTGATGGGAGAGCAACGGTAATTTTCCACACCGCATCACCAGAAGGCAATAGCTGAGCTAAGAATTACAGCATTTTACCATTTTAGTGGTTGAAAATTAACAGTGGACTAAATTGAGATATACAACATATATAACAGCCCTGAAGAAGTCCTGCATGGCAGGACGCAATATTGGCAATAATAAATTCAAGCACATTTGCTGTTGTCTTTTTCGTCGTGTTGCGGTGCCTATAAAAAGTTATAAATTGAGATACTTGTTTAAAATTTTAGTCACAGCCCATGGACGCTAGATCTCGGCAATTCTTCGTTTTAATAGCAGGTAAAAATAGCAATTTTGTTGAGGATACCGAGGACTGCCCCTTTTGTCTGAGCCTTTTGTTATGCTGGTAAAGTTCAAAGCAAATCAACAGCTGGGAAACCTATTACCATGCGCGAGAATCTCTTTGTTTCTTTGCTAATCCTTGTTTGGATTGTGGTTGGATTCTCTGCCCACATTCTTTCAACAAACCAAACATGCTTTCTGCGCATGATCACAGGTTTCCTTTTTGGGGGATAACCGTTGCGTAGAACTTTGATTGCTCGTATCCCCAACAAAATTGTAAATTACGAAGTAATTCTCTAAATCAAGAAAAACCTCCATTCCGGCAACTCATATGTAATTTTCAAATCGGTGTTACGGTTTTGTAGTAACATTTTTCAAACAGTGGATATGGTAGAAAGACTAGTTGACTCGCCTGGTATGTCTCAACTTGAGCACATGATTCATCGATCGAAAACGAGGACCCTCTGGTTCAATACGAGGGGACAGAGCGGAAACTGGTCCGCGCATGTTTGAAATTTAGCACCTTCCAACATTTCTTTAAGTAAGGTAACACTTAATGCATTAAACTCCTGACTTAGCGTCTCTAAAGCTGGCACCGAATGATTAAAAAACAATGTTCGTTTGAGAAGCACTGAATATCTCGCAATTTAAGTACATGTTTTTTCTGGAATAATTGATGGAAGAATGTCAAGAGAGCAAGATTATCTAGAACAATCTTTGTTCGGTTTGCAATAATTAAATATCGATGGAAAACAGAAAAGGTATGATATGAATATTTACCAACATACGATGTTAATTATAATTTGTATGCTAAAGGAACGTGGTTCTGAATTTTTTTGTATTTAATCGCATACCTTTTTTGTGTTGTTAAAAGTCGAAGGCTTACACTAAGTGTGGACTTGCTCCAAGTCTACTCCTCTGATCCATCCCGGAGAGAAAGAGAAAGAAAATGAGAAGAGAAACGGAAGAAAGGGAGAAAGGCCTTTCTTCCTTTCTTTTTTTCTTCCTTTTTCTCGTTTTCTTTCTCTTTTTCTCCGGAATGGATCAGAGGAGTAGACTTGTAGCAAGCCCACATTAAAGGGGCTCCGTCGCCAAACTGTAAACAAATCTGTAAACACCGTACGAGCCCCTTGTTCTCCATTGTTTTCTGCAATTTGTATGGTGACTTCACCCAAGCCACCAAAAAAATACTCGTTAAAAAATCCACTTATATCCAAGAAATCGTAAAAGATATGAATGTTTCGTTTTTTCCTCTGTAAAGTACAAAGATTTATCTTCAAGATGGTGCTTTCATTTTCGAAAAAACAGGTAAGCGTCTGTGTGATATTGCCCATAAAAAACTTCAGAATCACTGTTTTCGACCGAAATTTGGAGACGGAGCCCCTTTGAGTACCACTGGCATAACAAATTGAAAATTGTTCTTATGATCTTGAGACAAAAGTAAGATTTGATGATGAGGTTTTTTTCATTTTATTAACTTTGGTAAGGGGTATTATTATAGCATACCATAAACGATAGATTAGTGTGATTATAACTATGTATACAACCAACCCCGGGGGGTATTTAGTATATTTGTCCGACGGGGATGTGCCGTTTTTAAGGGTATCCTTTTCACCAATTTTTTCTAGCACAGGGTATCAAAATGAGGCAATTTTTCTAGAGCAGGTTGTCAAAACATGTCAAAGGGGAATATTCTCCTAGATCGGGTCGTTTTTCGGTCAAATTTCATGTTTTTGAGTATACTTTTCACCAATTTTTTCTAGAACAGGTTATTATTTTGAGCGAGAAATTCTGGAGCAGGGTAAAAAAAAATTTTTTCGTGGGCACCCCCGTACAAATTTAAGTCAAGTAGCCCTCCCCCGGGCAACCAACATTCTGTATTTTAAGGGGTCACTTAAAAAACATCCAATTACAGAAGCACCCAGCACTTTAAAAAGATGGCTGGTGATTGTGATTTGCTTTGTCCAATTGTTTCATTGAATAGCGATGATTTTCCCACATTTCAAATGTAAAATTTAGCTCAAATTAGATGCCACATGAGATTTTTGCGAAAGCGCAAAATTACTCATGCGAAACACTTGAATTGTTTTAATTCGCTTTCACTTGACATCTAATTTAAGACCGACTTTAGACTGCAAGTGCCAAACCGTTACGCACATGACCGTATCTACGTTTCATGATGAATTTTTTCCGATAAGTATCCTAAAGTCCAAAGAAAGCTCCAAGCCTATTTCTGAAGTCCGTCTGACCGATCCCGCTCTTCCTTGATCCACAAATGCGGCTCCGGGAAATATACAAAGGGTCGGTCAGACGGACTTAGACTTGGAACAAGTCTGTAAAGTCTATAACATCGATAAATCTGGTGATCTTTCCCTTCCCAATGAACAGTGCTTCCCTCCAAAAAGGTGTAACCACTGCTACAATTCTGTAACTTGGACATAAGCACTCTCCTTCGCAAAGAGAGCCTCTCTGGATGAGAGTGGGATATTTTTGTATGGATTCGTTCGGATTCTTTCTAGGGTAGACGAATGGACCTGAAAAGCTGTTGCCCCTATTGGACAAGTATACGTAGATTATCTGATTTTCTGTGAAACAGTTATTTTTGCAATCAGAAGTTATGATGCCTGTATATGTTCTTTTCAATCTCTGTCCTCATTCTTCTCAAGCTGTGTTGACTTCAGGGGTGTATGCGGTACTTCCTACGAAGAAGGGCACATCTCTCCAGAAAGGTATTTTAAACCGTAAGAGAGGCTGAAAAGAGGGTGATTTTAGTTTTGAATTTGCTTTTGATAGGGCACTTTCGAAAACTTGAAAGGGCACTGTACCCCTTGTGTGAGTCCCCGGTCCTTACCACAAGGAAACCAGGAAGGGATTGTTACTAAAATGAAAATTGTCTTTGGTTGTCCACTGTACGCTTGATCATTTCTGTACCTCATTCTCCTGCGTTCTAGTTGAAAGAAAGACGTTTTTTGCACAGGGGTCAAAGAAAATCGTCTCCCTTTAAGGGTCGTTCTTGACGCATACCAGATAACAATGAAGCGTGGCAATGCAACAAAGTTGGTTGGATGAATTCGTCGCTGCCGCGCGCCTCATTGCACCAGTCACAAACTCGCCTCAAGTGTGAATAAGGGTTAATGTCCTCTCGACAATCGACCCAAAAATTCTCAGCGAAAAAGCCGTCGCGAATCTTTGTGACGATCATCCAGAAAATCTTCCAAGTGGAGATGCCTTTTGAAGTTATTGCCATTGTTTTACTTGTAATTAACAGTTTCGTTTCACAAAAATGGTTACAAAAGAAATCAAGTCCCATCGGTGCGATACACTAAAACTGCGTGGCAAACCAAAACTGCATGCATCTCTCTATGGAATTTTAATTTGGCTCCCTTGAGAACTTGCATTTTTCAGAACAATAGCAGTCTCTTTGGAGCTCATCTTCGACCACTCGCAAGCTAGCAGTTTGAAAGCTTTCCACATAAAAATTGTCAGCCGCTCTGCAATTGCAATTGAGTTTATCCGAAGAAAGGCAATGTTTGAGCGCAAGGAAAACGAGCAAGGGCTGTACGAGTTTGTGACAAGGACGATTGGAACATGGGAAGCACGCTAATTCAGGAAGCAAGCATCTGTGATGAAGAAATGCATAAACAGAGACGGTGGACGCATGACCATGCCATGCTGTGATTTCTCTTCGATGTTCAAAAAGAAAACAAGCAGTGAGTAATATTCAGTCTTTTTCCCTATCAATTCTCAAATATTCAATCTATTCTCAAAGGTATCATTTTGCTGTGTCATATGGGCGGCGTAACTCTATCGCAGAACCTTTTGTTTTATGCTAGCCTTCCAAGACTTCCAAGGTGTTTGCATCAAGAAAACATTGAATCGACGTTAGTTGGACGGTTTGCTGCAGAGGCAGTGAAATCTTATCACATTTTATCGAAATTATCGATGATAAAATGATGGAAAGAATTGGATTCGTTGTGACCTTATTCGTAAATGTATCCGCTGGATATTACTGCGAAAGAGATTGATTCAATGGCTGATTACTGGGATTCTGCCCCGGGGGTCTACTTAATACATTGAGCACCGGGGGATGTGCCTGCCCATAGGGCCCCATTTTCGGAAGAAAATTCCAGGACAGGGTTATACCTTTTGCATTTATTCCGGCACAGGTATGTTCACTAAAGCTTTTTTCCCAGGACAGGTCAGATTTGACATGCAAAATTAAGGTAGCTCACAAAAGACACTTGTATTATCCAGGACAGGTACTATGTTTTCAAACATTTATTCCAGGACAGGGTCATAAAAATTTTCTTTTGGCAGGCACATCCCCGTTGTTTTTCTCCAATGTAGACCCCCCGGGGATTCTGCTGCCGGTGGAGGTAGGCCCATTTGCTTTCTTGGTAGCAAATAGCTTTAATTCGTCAAGGATTTTCCAAAATCACACAAACAAATATTTTCATGTTATTCTTGGACAAAATCCACGTAACATGTGAAATTTTGAAAGCTACATCTTATTTGTAGCGTTCCTGAAAAATTCTTGAACATAGGCCAATTTTCGAAGGAATGAAATTCGATGTAACGCCGATCCCTGATGAGATTTTAACAAAATGTAGAAATAAAATGTGGGATGGGGCATGTAAAATCGATTCGTAGTAGAACCGACTCTGGATCTTTCTCTTCATTTATTGGTCGAATATCCATTTTTATTTTCGTGAAGGTACTCGAAAAGTTGTCTCAAAAATCTTATTTTCAATCATGTGATCGAAATACGGCGATATCATTGGGTTATAAGCGTGAAATTGGAAGATTTGCGGGTTTCCCTGTGCCCTATTGAAAGATTTGATTTGTATGCTCTTGAAAATGGTGTGGACAAACCTTACCTGATTTGTTTATTTGGGACATGGGAAAACTGGGACACCTATTTTCTATCTAGAAAGTCCTCATAGAATCATGTTATGAGGTTTACTAAACAAGATTCAACGAGTTAGGTTTTCCTTCATATATCAAATTTGTACTTAGAATGAAGGTTAAAGGCATTGAGTCATGATAAATAGGCATACTTTGCAGTGTATCATGTGACCCATGCGAGAAAGATCAATTACCACTTTTAAAAAACTAAAAGGACCTGCTGTTGCACAATGCGTTTCATGTGATCAGTTTCATTTCACATGAACGTTAGCCAATCAGACGCGCCATCCAGAAGCATGAGTCAGCAAATTCTGACAGAAATGGTATACCTTATGCTGATTCAATTCCCTTTAGCGCCAAGCGCTTGGATCACAAAAGTAGAGAAGGACTATTTGAGTCCAAGACGACTTGCCATGATGCTTAGGGAGTAGGGCTCTGTCTGGGATCGTTTCGTTCAAGTCATTCAATTCCATTCAAAGAAATAGGTCATGGAAGTTTCCACTCACAATTTGGACCAATTTAAAGATTAGGAACATATGCTGCTCTACAGATACTGAACTCAAATAAAACACCAATGCTTCTTTTCGACGGACATATAGCAATAATTTTTTCCACCTATGGTTACTGACTTTGGTTACAATTTTTTTACCATTATTTAACAACTAGGCAACACACTAATTGTTCGCTAATTGTAACTTAGTCCACTTAAAGCACTAATTCATTAAAATAAAAAGGTAACTATACAACTTATGCGACAACTAAAATCTTTGTCATTATCACAGATACATTATGCGTATAAATACATAAAGAATTATCTTACAACGAGTTTACAATCCGTTGTACACTTAGTCACTGATTGCAACTATTTTCTTTGATAAGGGACTGCTTACAAGAAACTAAGCTCTCAGATCGCTAACAAGATTAAGAAACTCCAGTACTTCTCAAAATCTGATAATTTTCAGAAACTTTCAGTGATGGCTCAAATTCGTAGTTCCTTATGAAACAGAAGTGTAATTTTGGCTGGTTGATCAATAATCAGCTACTGGTGCACAAATGGTCTCTATGGCTGAACTTGAGACTATACTATCTTAGTAAACAGATAAAAGTAAAAAAGTACCGGGTGTCCCAAAAAAAGTACTCCCGTTTGAAAATTCCCCAAAATTTGATTTCATGGCCGATCTCCAAATTTCTTTTTTATCAAGTAGATCAAGGACGAAATTATTTTCCAAGACATAGCTGATCTTGTAATAGTTTAAAAACTAGCAAAATTAACCCTTTTTAGGGCTACCTGGTTTTGAATCATACTGCTGAAACGAAATGATGATTCTTAGATCAATTTCTTTCTGCATTTAAAACTTTTAGTTTAGTCATAAATGACAGAAATAAATGCACACTATCATTGGAGGCTTCAATGGTGATAAAAAATCTGAAAAATTTGACTCTTAGGCAAGATTGAGTATTTGCTTAAAAACTATAGCTCAAAATAAGGTCTTTCGACGTGTGTTGTCAAAAGCAAACATTTTGTCATCTGCGAATATTTTTGGGTCTTTGAAAAAGCAATTTCAAAAAAGAATATTATGAAAGGTTTGATGATCAATTTTTGGTGATTTTTTAAACGGGAGTACTTTTTTTTGGGACACCCGGTAAAAAGATGATGAACCAAAAATCAATACCTGCATTAACTGTCTAAAAGACCAGACTTGCTGATGTCTCTTATTGATACGTAAATACGTTAAGTAATGAATCTGATTGACTATAATACATCTACCGGGTGTCCAAAAAAGAATACACATTTGGTTTGATCCAGTGATGTGAATTTAGCTTCAGTCAATCTCTTTCAAAATATTCCTCGATAGTTAACTTGAAAATAGATGCCTCGTTTGTGGGCAGTGGTGCTTTGAAAGCAAAAATGTCTATCTTGAAAGCTCAAATTTGCATCCATCTCCAAAACAGAGCTTTGGTGTTTTGGACTAAACATAAATCAACTATAGCCTTGATAAAATTTGAACCATATCAGATCATATATTATGCTAGAAGTGCAGCTTCTTATTCTTTCTTTAATTTCAGTTCTCAATTTCAATGTGCCTCAAGAATTGCTAGGCCGACGCAAGTATGAGCTTCCAACATTGATATTTCTACTTTCAAAGCACCAAATGTTCAAGTTAACTATCGAGGAACATTTCGAGAATGATTAGCCAAACTGAGCAGAAACTGCGTAAAATGACGTCAAGGAGAAATCTGATATAACAAAAAGTGTCTTGGATATATAAGCTGTTTGAAATGATAAATAAAGAGTTTAAGGCCCAAGGAAGAAAATGTCAAGTGTTGTCTGATTTAGGGATCTTTTGCCGGGAACTAGTGAGGCTCAAACTTACTAATTTTGCGCCAGCACGCCTGTTTATGCTTGGTCGATTAACCATTTATTAGAGCTAAATTTACATTGCTGGACCCTACCAAATGAATATGAATATATATCAGGTGAGATGAAATGTAAGCCAGCAACGAATTGTGAAACCTGTGTTGAACAACGTATGAAAGATATTCTTTCAGAACCATAAATTGCTTCTCATATCAGAGGCCTACCATACCCAGTGATCAAAGAAGTTAGAATCGTTTGCAAGTCTGTAGTTTGCCATCTGTCCATTAGATTCATTCAAACTGATACTTATTGTGTAGCTAAAATATCAGCTTAGAAGCTTAGATGATGAAATTTGATTAGCCAGGATTGGTCTTTATGTTTTCAAGTTGGCATGCAACTATATATAAATTTATCATCACCGGATCTCTCAAAGCAGGCTTAAATTTTTGGGTCAAATTTGCTAAAACGTCTATATTCCACAGCAGTGACAATTGAGCACAATGAGGCTGTCTCGTAGACCTTTTAGCTATTCTGAAAGGAATCAGAATCGAACAATATTTTGCCACATTTTCTAGAACTTTCGAATGTGCACAATAGTGATAGAGGCTCTAACGCCACTCGATCTCTAAAATGTATAAAATAACGCTCGATCCAGGCTCTTTTGTAGAATAGCTAAACCTTTTCACGGAAAGGAAGGCATGCTGGAAAAATGCGGGAGATTTTGAGATTTCGACACCACGCAGCTTCGAATTTCGCCAGGTTTTGCGAGGCTTAATTTCGCAGCAAAACCTCTCTCCTTAGCACGAACAAAAATATTAGATATCTTTAGTGCATATCGATAAAATCCTTAGACTTCAGGGATTACGACGTAGCAATGAAACCTTCCTTGAAACCTTTTTATATGACGAGAAA
Source organism: Aurelia coerulea (assembly GCA_039566865.1). Taxonomy (NCBI): domain Eukaryota; kingdom Metazoa; phylum Cnidaria; class Scyphozoa; order Semaeostomeae; family Ulmaridae; genus Aurelia; species Aurelia coerulea. The sequence continues at coordinate 10,482,097 of CM076963.1, forward strand.
GAAACCCGAGGCAGTTTTGAAAATCGCAGGATCATGCTTAGCCTAGGCTAGGCAACCTGTTGCGTGGTGCAGAGCCTGCCTTATCATTCGTTTGCACTCCGGCACGCTGGGGAAGTTCTTTCAGCTGTTTTCAGCTAGTTTTCAATATCGTTGGGCTCGGGCTGCATCGTTGACAAATTTCAGCAAGGATTTTGGACCTGTTTTGTGTTTCGAAAGATTCTGAGATGGGAAAATTCAATAAAATCGCTCATGACGTAAAAATGATATGACTGATTTTGAAAAACTAAATTCTTGCATCTAAGTTGACATGCTAAGCACACAATAACAACCAATTTTAAAGAAACTGATTGATAGGTAGCCAACTGCTTGAAAACATTTGACATTTTTTACTCACCCGGTATATCGTTATTTGCAAAATTCAAGCTTGCGAAATAGGAATGCTTTATTTATGCTTCATAAATGCCAATTGCAGTGACCGGTGTCACATGAAAATTCTTGACAAAACAGCATCACTCTGAGCAGATTTTTTAAATTTATTGAACGTAATATAGTCTGTTTAGATTGATTTATGTAATCATTAAATATTTTCAGATTGCTCCATTCATTTCATAAAAAAGCAGCACACTGGCCGTAGTTATGATACTTTAAAAACACTGGCCTGCCATAAAGTGGCAATCAAATCTCACATGACATGTTTGGAAAACAAAGTGGCTGCCTGTTTGATCAGGGCTCGCAATAGCCCTAAATATACAGAATACTGTAGTATGGAAAGATGTCCCTTATAACCGCTTTTTGTTACATTCTCTTATGATGTCCAAGAACAGCATTGCAACTTGGGCATGAGTGAGTTACATCCTTTAGGCCAGGAACGCACAATGGAATCAAACAGCATCCGACCCACAGCCTAAAGGATAAGAGCACATGTAATGTTTCTGGTCATTATTAAAATAAAATAAAATGACGCTACTATTCCTTAATAGGAATTTTTGATCAGCCTTTATTGCTGGAAGTTTCTAATTCTACATAAAAACATTAGAAAAATCCTTATTTTAATGCTAATAGCCTCATAATTGACGACCGTATTTGGGGTGCAACAATTAACGTGTGCTGTGCACAGTTTGGGTGCAACAATTAAGGTTGTTGAAATTACAGGTACAGCCTTCTGCCACTTCTGGTTATTTAGACTGCATTTAGCCCGGGGGGGGGTGGTACTTAGTATATTTGTCCGACGGGGATGTGCCGTTTTTAAGGGTATTGTTTTCACCAATTTTTTCCAGCACAGGGTATCAAAATAAGGCAATTTTTCTAGAGCCGGTTGTCAAAACATGCCAAAATGGGATACTTTGCTAGATCGAGTCGTTTTTCGGTCGCAAATTTCCATGCTTTGGAGTATCCTTTTCACTGTTTTCTTTTTCTAGAATCTGTTATCATTTGGAGCGAAAAATTCTGGAGCAGGATAAAAAAAAAATTTTCGTGGGCACATCCTCGTACAAAATTAAGTCAAGTACCCCCCCCCCCCGGGATTTAGCAAAGATTAAATATTGCTCAAATACTTGCTGGCATAAGGGGCTTGGAACAAGTAGTTCGATTTGGCAACCTTTCATTATTAGAAATCAAAATAAGTAACATCGAACTTGGTTTTCCACAATTTTCTAGAAAAAATTATTAGGGATCAAATTTCAATTCATATGGATCCTTGTAATTTTGCAGTATACCCATAAACCAGGTGACTTCTTTTTTTTTCTATTCATAATAAATTAAAACTAAACTAAATACATTACTACTGTACCGATCTTGGTGTAAGAAGACACAAGGTCATCTGGCCTACACCAAGAACGGTACTTACAATTTGCAAATAAAACTTCAAGGTGACTTCTAAAAGCATGTAACTTCCAAGAAATTACTGGAAGCCATTCAAAGACTTGATAATGTTTCAAAAATTAGTTTGGACTTTGATATGAATATATAAAAAGACATTTTGATGATACCGAGTGTCCCAAAAAAGTGTACCGATTTGTTTTGATCCAGCAATGTGAATTGAACTTTAATAAACGACTACTCTCCTTCAAAATGTTCCTTGATCGTTAACTTGAACATAGATAACTTGTTTGTTGGTATTGGTGCTTTGAGAGCAGAAACAGTAATCCTGAAAGCTCAAATTAGAGCGTTGGCATTTTCGCCTAACAAATTCCTGAAGCACAGCGAAAAAATCAACCATAGCCTGATAAAATTTGAACAATATATTTTATCGTATTATATTCAGTTTGTCAAAAGATGCACATTGTGCATTTTCTTAACCTTTCTTTAAATTCGGTTTTTCATTTCAGTGTGATTCAAGAATTCTCTCCGGCCAAAACGCCAAAGCATTGGTTTGGAGGTGAGTGATGTCACCTAAGATTTGCGATAATGCAAAATTGCTTTACAAAACACTTCTATTGTTGTTATTTGCGGGCATTTGCAGGTGTATGATGTTTCTATTCTCAAAGCACCAATATCAACAAACAAGGTATCTTTGTTCAAGTTAACTATCAAGGAAGACCTAAAATTGATTACCCAATCATTAAAGCTAAATTCACATCACTGGGACCCAACAAATACATATTTCTGGGACACATAGTATATACTGTACAATCAAACAAATCTCAATGATTTGTCAAAAGGTGAGAGTTGTTTTTTGATTCATAGTATTTTGCAAAGAATATAGTAACTCACCCAACGATACACAACATTCCTACCATCAGCCACACAAGGAGGCCTTCACTATAAGAAATAGCAGTGACAATTGAAGCATGGCAATGAGGGCAGGTTATAGCGGCAGGATATGGGCCAAATGAAATTATTGTTTGCACAACAGTAGGCTGTTGTACCATTATCGCTGTTGTTGTCGTCCCATCATTTGTAACTGAAGTCATTGGTGAACTCACTGGATATTGGGGAACTGTAAGATGGGACAAAATGAAAGAGCAGGTCAGCATAGGTTCCAAATCTTTAACTCGGCGTAAACAGGTGGGTGTAAAATTCAAGGACCTATTTCTTCTAATGGAATGGCTTGAAAGAAAATTTAGATATTTATCTATAATTCTACCGTTGGACTTTCCAGAAAATTTGAATAATTTTCAAAATTACAGGGCATTTTACATTTCAGCTCATTTTAGGATGTGACGTCATCAAATTTCTAAATCATAAACCAGATAAGTGACAGACTTTTGCTTGATACCATATTGTAGGCATCCATAACTATGGTTCTCTTCGAAATTACTTCATGTTGCGTCAAACAGTTTAGAAATTACGATGGTTTTAAGTTTTTTCAAAATTTTTTCTTGAATTCTTGAAAAAGAAGAAAAACACTCTAATTCTGAAATATTAAAGATTTCAGAAAAGTCCAACGGTAGAATTAAAGAGAAATCGCTAAAGTTTTTTTGAAGTCATTCAGTTCAAAGAAATAGGTCACTCAATTTTACACCAGCCTTTTTAAAGATTTGGAACCTATGCTAAGCAGATCTGAGGTCAATGAGGGATCATCCAAATATCTACCTGTAATCCAGTTTGCAGCATTTGGCAAACAAATTCTTGCCCCCCTTTCTCCTAAGCAGACCTGACAGACATTTCTTTCTTGTATCACAGCTCATTAGAAAACTGGCCATTTTTAAGCAATCTTGACAAACGTTTGTAAAGATAATTCTATAGGGCTTATACTGGGTGAACCAGAAAAAAGTTTTCACTTTTGAAAATTCGTATCATCAAGAGTACTGGATGGATTGGAATAAATCAATATTTGCTTGACAGCCAAAAGATCAAAGCATTTTTATGGTTTTTCTCGCCTTCTTGCAAGCGCAGGAAAAATTGGTAAATTCAAGTTTACAAAAACTTGGTGGTTGCAAAATGACTGAAAAAGGCCTAAAATACTTGCTCAAATCATAAAGGACTCCTCGCTCAAAACGACCAAGAAAGCGCAACTTTGCGTAGGTGAGAGCTATCGTATGCACATTTATTGCCATAGGATTGAAAATCTTTAGTATCTGTTTGAGAATCTGTCTGATAACTCTTGAGACAAGTGAAACGCCCGTGAGTATTGTTCTATGCGAGGAGAGTCGTTACGATTTGATCAACTGTTTTAGGCCCCTTTTCAGTAATTTTGCAACCATGAAAATTTTGTAAAGTTGAATTTACCTATATTTGCAGTGCTCCTAAGAGGCCCTAAGAAGACGAGAAAAATCACAAAAATACTTTTAACTAGAATTTGAATTATTCAAATCCATGAAGTACTTGTGGTGCTACGAATTTTGGAAAGTGGGAACTTTTTTCTGGCTCACCGAGTGTAGTTATCAAAGCATACAATCGAGCCTGTGGGCTTACATTTTCTTGATAAGAATACCTTGACTTCAGTCAAAGGTCACTTAATCAATTAATGGCTAATCACTGTGAAAAAGTTCCTCAATCCCTAAGCAGCCAAATGCCACTTAACTGATCACCATTAGATTTTTGAATGACCCCTTCTACAGCATTGGGGTTGCTGCAGTTGGTTTCATTTGTTACAAATTTTACATTGCCTGAACAAACAAATAGACATTTTAAAGGAGTCTGGATCAAGTGATACTTTTTGCATGCAAATCGGAATTTCAAAAAATTTTTGATGTGCACTACCGGGTGTACCAAAAAAGTACTCCTATTTAAAAAATCACCAATTATTTAAAACTGATTACAAGATCAGCTACTGTATGTCTTGGAAAACAATTTGGTCTTTGATCTACTTGACAAGCTTCACAATTCAAACGAACACTCTAAGAGTAAATTCTAGCATTTATCAAACACCTCGCCAATTTTAATTCCCGATATAAGTATATTTTCTGGAACTATCGGAGGGCAAATAAATTGGGAAAAATTTGCCCTGAATAGGAGGCCCTTTACATGAGAAATTTCAACCCGGGTTGAGCTGAACACGGGTTGAGTTTCAACTCGGTTGACGGTGTAAGCCTTCATCGCGTTTACATGAAGGAGGCCGAGTTGAAACTCAACACGGGTTCAACTCAACTCGGCAACTCAACCCGTGTTGAAATTTCAACACGGGTTGAAATTCTCATGTAAACGCAAAAAATTTTCAACTCGGGGCGAGATTAGAATGCGAACAAAGGAGATTGAATCTATTTCCGCAATCATTCAAATATTTGAGTGGACTCACATTCCTTAGCAGTGGTGTAGAGCTAGATTAATAACTAGGGGGGCTCAGGTAGAGAAGTGGCACCAGGAAAGTTGTTGGGGCCACGCCTTTTACTTTGGCGTAGAATGCATCTCCCAATATCATACTTGCCATTAGCAGCGAGGAAACCTTGACAGTTTTGTGACAGTTATCCTATAAATCGGAGAACGAAGAACATTTTCAGAAGAAACATCCTTTACTTTGGCTTAGAATGCATCTCCCAATATCATGCTTGCCATTAGCAACAAGAAAACCTTGATAGTTTTGTGACAACTGACAGTTATCCTACAAATCAGAGCACGAAGAAAATTTATGAAGAAACATCCTTTTCTTTGGCTCAGAAGGCATCCCCTGACTCCATATTTACCAGTGCTAAAATGGAAGCTTTGATAACACAGTTCAATTATGTAATCTCCTTCTAGCATTTGGCATTTTACGGAAAAATTCTCATCGAACCTATACCCAGCCATTTCTCTTCCGTGTTAAAGGAATATCGAGGACCATTTTTCGAAACAAGTGGGGGGTGACACCCCATACCCCCATCGCCTTGCCACTTATGATGTCTGTTTGCACGTCCTTGTTCTATTGTCATTTGCACTTGTGCGTTTGTGAAGCCATTTTGATGTAACATTAGTGGCATCCCATAGATGTACAGGAGGCCCATTTATGCTTATAAACATCAAGGAAGATAAGAGCTTGACAGTCATTGAAGATCCCATCTTGGTGCAAACCAAAAACCAGGATCTCTTCTTTAAAAGAATATAACATTACCTTGTTCCGTCATTTTGGTCATAATAGACAAATTAAGAAAATCAAAATTTATTCAGAATAACTAGGGGGGCTAAAGCCCCCCAAAATTACGGAAAAAATAACTGGGGGGGCTGAGCCCCCCTGAGCCCCCCCCCAGCTCTACACCACTGTTAAGGAGCCAGGTACTAAGAACATTCGCTCAAAGTCTATTCAGTGTCGTAACTGTAGAGAGAAGCTTGGCTTTCCTGCTAGTAAGATTTCCCTGCTGAGGCCTAAACAATACTTGGACCCATTCAGGGCGAAAAATTGGAGAAAGTTTTGTTTTTGACTACTGCTGTGCTGATGTTAGCCTCATTTCCTAAATCTTTGGCCTTTAAATAATGGTTGGCAAGGAAATAAAGTTTATATTCTTAAAGAAATGTTTCTAAGATGCATGCACTTTGGTAAGAAAACCAATCCTATTTGTGCTGTGATTAGGCCCCAGTCAGGGCGACGGTGTATACGCTACTTGATTTTGATAGTTGTAGTTAGTTGTCTTGTTCTTTCTACTTTATACTGGCATTAATGATTTAAACACACATGCAATGATAAAATTTGCCAATTTAGTCGTAAAGGTATGCAGGTGTGGTAATCATAAACAAACAACGGAAGTACATCCAAAATCAACCAAGCGTTTTAGGTGCCTTTAACTTAGGCCATTTTTTCTCTGTCCCCTGTTGTGCGAATGGAAGCCGAGACAAACCTTGTGGCTGCATTCCTGGGGCTGTATGCACCGGGTAGCCAGGTGAATATGCAGGGGGTGGATATGCTGGAGGTGCTACCATCGCTTGTGTAGGAGCTGGAGCATACTGTGGTGGTTTATTGTCCATTTTGCATTCGCTTCGCTTAAAAATTCGTCGATGTTCGATCGCGTTCTTCCTTGGATGTCAAGTTGCTGTTGCTGTTGTGTTATTGTTTCGATCCGCCATTTACTGATGTCATTTCGGCAAATGTAATCCACGGGTCACCAGAGTTCATGTAATCGGCGGGTCACCAGGTCACCAGGTCATGTAATCGACAGTTCACTACATTTGAGGTTGGAGGCCAAGCGGCTGGCTATAGCTTCGAATTGAAAGGACTGCTCAGTAAAAATTTCCTAAATCACAGACTATTGGCAGTCTGGGATAGGGAAACATCACAGTGCTACTTCTATTTTATCAATACCCAGAAATGATTAAAATAGTTTGACACTTTGTCTTCACTTAGTGGTTAGATTCTTGCAGGAGTACACAAAAGACAATGCTTGGGGCATTTTTGCTACAAAAAATTTATTAAGAGTTTCTTCCTCATTAATCGCTTGCCTATAGGCATTTAGGACTGCTATTGAGTCCTTTCTGGTACGGTACCTACTTTCTACCTAATACAAGAACTGATTTGCTGTGACCAGTGTCAGATAACAATATTCAGCTTAGGTTGTGTTACTCAATGGAACTTTTGAGGTTGATCAATATGTAAAGAAGCCTCCAAATGTTGTTAGAAACCCAGACTGGATCAGACTTCTAAATGAAATGATCCAGGATGCAAAAAGGTTTTATGGACCAGTTGGTAAAGGGTTTTACGGACCAGTTAGTATAGGAACGCTCGCAGCTAAAAAAGCTCAGCCATTTACCGCAAATATGACCATTATTATTACCATTACCATTGATGGGAACCCGATGGCTCCGAAGAAATCTGCTGAAGCTCAAAGACGCAGGAAATCATTCCTACACATTATTTCCATAGATAAAAGCTCCTTTCTTCTTCTCCCAAAATTAGGATTTACGAAACAGTTTTCATCTAAAAAAGAATCCTCCTTTTCTCAACTTCACAAATGGAGAGTTTGAGACAAGCTGCTTTGTCAGCGTCAGCGTTTGATATTTTGAAATGAAATTGTCGGGGCTTTTCCGGGCCAGAGAGCGACACTCTCATCCCCAGGACCTTTTGTCATAGTGGGACGACAGACCCTGGGGACGAGGTTGAGAGAGCAAATAACAGGAGATCGACAGAGCGGTATTTCCATCATATAAAATCTAAATTCGTTTAATTGAATTGAAATTGATTATATTCAATGATCGTAAATTTACAGAGCAAAATCATCTACAACAAGCTTCGATATACGATGTGCATTAATAAGACGGAGCGTTACACACCTTGTTATAAGTAGCAAGTTCAGGCAACAAAAATGATGTTGAAATTTCTCAGGAGTTAATTTAAACTTCACCTAGTTAAGGGCAAGGGCTCTTGGGTAACAGGCATGCATTGCAGTCATCGTTAGTTTTGTTTTCCATGGATTTCATCAAAATCAGGTCCAATGTTCAACACACGTATATTGATACATTTCAGTGCTTTTCTATGAGGCGGCCTATCCTGGCGCCGGGTATCAAAATAAGGTGATTTTTATAGAACTGATTGTCAAAACATGCGAAAAGGGGATATTTTGTTAGATCGGGTTGTTGCTCAGTCCAACGTTTATGTTTTGGAGTACACTTGTTTTCCCTAGAATCAGGTATCGTTTGAAGGTAAAAATTCTGGAACCGGGTAAAAAACTTTAGTGGTGGGCACAGCCCCGCATAAATTTAAGTTAAATACCCCCCCCCCCCCGCCCCACTGGGGCTTGAGCGATACCACAAAATTATTTTCATGCATCATGAAATTAGGCCACTATTGCAAATAGGCCAATTAGGCCACCATTGCAATGCATGACAGATACCTAAGAGCCTCTAAAAGTATTCTTCAAAATGCTTATTTATGTCATTGTTGCGCTGGATTTGATACAAGTCTCTCCTCTTGTAAGCACATGATGCGAGCAAGGAGGGCGAAGGAAGATCCATTCTGCTCTGTGCTCATCTTCCACGTCTTGGGCTGACAAAAGAGAGATTTGTAGAATGCCTATTCCTATACGTGCAACTGATAAAAAGGTGTGTATTTTGAAAAATATGTACAATTCAGAATTACCCTTGTATGAGAACGTTAACTAATGAAGCGAATACGAATTGTTTTTCCTGAACAACAATGAAAGTAGGATTGCTTTCAACGTAATACACGTTTCTTGGCAAAAAAATTCATTTGTAAAAACTAGTTCCAGGATGGCCAAAGCATTAAGGAGCTGTAGTACTACATTTCATAAGCACCAAGAAACTTTTCTGAGTTCAATTCAAAGTTTGTTATAGAAAGAGGTTGGATAACGCCTAGCCTCGAGTAACATCTACCCATTTCTTCCGATCGTGATAGAATGCTTTTTTGCTCTCTCCACATAAAACGACACTTTGCAACAAAAACTTCTGTTGGGCTCAAAACATTACATTGCACTGAATGACGCTAAAGAATGAGGGTTCAACGATATATATATATATATATTAACGTTGATTGTGGAGATTCCAAAAATCGACATTTTTGTCTTTGAAGTTCTATGCCACTTTGTTGTGACGTAGTGATAAAGTATATAGGAATATTTGGGTATAATAGAAGTTCAGTCGACAACGGACTGACCAAGAAAATGCTTTATAAGCAGGAATTCATACAATTTGATGCAGGAATATTTACTTCACAGCATATCGATAATACTTAATCTGCTGTGGCAAAAGTTTCAAGGGAGGTATCATGAACCACACTTGTTGCTCTATACCGACTTCAATCTCTGAATAGTGTCAACATTTGAAACAATTATTCACAAGATCTGATACAATGACGGGGAAGAGTTCGATGAGTAGAAGGTGAAGTTGCGTTTTTCAGCGCCAAGCGCTGGGATCGCAGAAATAGAGCAGACCTAATCGAGTCCACGACCCCTTGTCATGACGCTCAAGTGGTGGGGTCCTACCGGGTATCGAACCCACTCCGCCTGACTGTTCTGGCTGCAAAGTCAGAGGATTACACCACTGCGCCACAACACCTTCAAAAGTAAATTCAAGCAAATTCCGAAAATGTAATTGTTGGTCGTATTTGATTATGTTTCTGCAGAGTTCTGATAGGTTAAAGTTTCTGAGTGTCCCAAAGGCAGTGTGCTTTGATTCTATCAATGCGAGGGTGTAGCTATACTGTTTTCCTTAAATCATCGGCAATCCAGTTACTAGTTTCTATAAAAGATGTGTTCTCCCACACAGCTGTCATTCGGTACAATCTGACCAGAACGTTATCTCGGAAAATGGTAGGATACAAAATACGTGTGGCATTTCTGTTCAGTAATTCTACTCCATGTCAAAAGACGCCTGCATATGATAGGAATATATATGAGTTATGCTGAAACCCAGAAATGTCATCTCTGCTTGAAAAATCGTGGTAAGAAAATTAAAATCTTACATCTTTCGTCTCGTCGAAGATTCTGTACTTGCACTACTTTTTACTTTTGACTACATAGCAGTATATATATAAAATCACTGAAGAAATTTCACTTTTGATTTAACTGGTGAGTAAAAAAAAACCGCAAGGCGATTGAAAGAATACCGTTCCCTGCATATTAAAGTAATGACCTTGGTAAATGCCATTGGTAAATGTTGTAGGTTTAACAGCTGATATGTTGAATTAGATATGATAATTTATCCGACTTAAATCGGCCTCCCCTTTCTGGAGTTATGGGAGATTTCTTGTGAAGGATCCTTCAAGAAGTCTTGATGAAAACGGCTAAACCTGTGATCTCATTTAGTTGACTTTCTTGCCTCGTAGCAATGACAATTACCCATCACATATCATCCTTTTTGTAAGATGAAGTCTCCTTTAATAATCATGTTACATTACTGGGATAAGATTAATTGTACATGCCAGCTATTCAATAACATATCAACATATCTCACTGCTTCATTTTACTGCTTTGGTATTCAGGGAATGATAACCTTTCAAATGGCGTGCGTTCTTTGTGACTCACTCGGTCTCCAATTCGTAGTGTTTTCAAATGGACAGTATTTCAAAAGGGTTTTAAACTATAGCTTTTCAAGCAGAAGACATTTGCTTTGGTCACAAATGTGATATAACGACGGTCTACTGCATAATGTATGTAATGATTCTAACCTGCTTATGTATCATAAGAATTACTGTATCTACTCCATGTGGGGAGAGGCAAGTGTATCATAAGAATTATCTACCCCATATGAATATGTTTTTGATGTATAAAAAATCACAGAAAATAAAGCCCCGTCACAAAACTGGATACATAATTTCAGCAAAATAAAAGTACTCAAGCTGGTGTTGCACAAGGATCGTTCACAGGAACGTTTCTCTTCAAATTCGTTTGTAATGGCCAACGATGGCATGGCAATTGGGGCAAGCATGTGTGCAATCTTTAATACTGTCCATGCAGAATGGAATCAAGCAGCATCCAAACCATAATCTGAAACAAATTGTAAATCAGGAATAACATTACATTCTTTTGTGAAGATAAGTAGTCTCGAGGGGACGAAAAATAAATTACACAAGTTGTTCCTTTGGTGCTCTAATACAATGGTAGCCATCTTTTAATTTGCTGGTAGAGAAACAGGATGCTTGTCATGGTTGGAAGTTCACACATGCATAAATAAGAATCTAATTGAACACCTATTTCAGGAACCAAGTCAAACACAGCATAGGAATCAAATGTTTCCGACAATTTTTGCTCGTGACCAATGGCCTAAGCCTCCAAAGCCTCGTTTTCACGGACCAATTAGGCGGCGAGTAAGAGAAGAAGACGAAAGAAACCCATGAAGATTTTTCTAAATTTTACCTACCTTCATGACCATCTTCATAGCTCATTCGCCGTCTGATTGGCCGTGAAAATGAGGCTTTTAAGGTTTCGTCCATGGGACATGAATATGCAGCCCAAGACGACGTCTGATTCCTATGCTGTGAAACCCCTGTGAAACACCATTCCACTAAAATTTTACCTTCACCTTCACCTTCAAAATTACTCTTAACTATGAAACCAAAAGATCGATTTTTCGACCAAACAAATAATTGCATTAATAAACAATGGCAAACACCCCATATTTTTTCTGAATCAAGAGGTAGAAATGCATTTATAGAGATCAAAGGAAAAATAATTCACTTCTAATGGAAGAGCAGCATATATTAAGTTATAGCAATAATACACGTTTTTTAATAAGAAACTGGTTTATAAGAAACTAGTATTACAATGACCAAAAATTAAAGAAACTCTATAAGCTCAAGAACAGTTAAGCAACAGCAAAATTTCATTTCTGTATGTCTCTCCTATTCTATGTCTCTCTAACAAAGGTACCTTCATCTTTTTTTTAACTTTTAACAGGAAAAATTGGTAAATTTTTACCTTAATGTGCATGGCTCATTCGGACAATGTCAATGCAAAAATGGAAGCGCTTTGTCGAGAAGAAGGCTCAACTTCGAACAATACCGCCATTTTAGGCCCAAAAAACAAGAAACTAATTAAGAAATTTTTACTATTAGAACACCGAAATTTTCATGCGAAATTAAGAAACTTTTAGTACTAAGTGCTGATCCAAGTTTCTTATAAAAAAGTGTACTGTATTTTCTTGTTTTCTACACCTTAGACGTACTGCATTGTGCCACTACAAGCAGCTAAGTAACTACGACGCCTGAAACGGAACCCAAACGGAAGCAGCATCAAGGTAAGAATTTATCATTAATTCTTTAAAATTCCAGCACAAAATTATGACATAAATTTACAATGAAGTTCACTGTTACTCCCATGTCACCAAAATCACTTGTTCCATGTAAGGAACATTTTCTGAGCTTCTAAAGGTCATGTATGTATGTATGTATGTATCATTTTGCCACAATTACAGGTATTTACAAGTTATATAATATAAAAATAGATACAATACAATAAATAATGTTAAAAACCTAAAGGAAAAACACCCCTAATTACAGTGGCAGGGATAGCATTAAAAGGTCAAGATGACCTTAATTCCATAATGGTCCCCTTAGGTGCTGGTACAACGAGAAACGTAAGAAAAAAATACATATATACAAAACTGTAGTTTGTTTTCGGTATAAAACATGGTTTATAATACCATACCATGATCGGGAGAGACGATGACAAGTCTTAATAGAAGACATATATGTCATCTTCTTCTTTTTGTATGTTTTGGAAAAAGTTCTCTTTGATCTTCTGTTTGAATGCGTCGATATTGTTTGTTGATTTAATCTCTGATGAAAGACTATTCCATGTTTTGGGCCCTAGATAAGATAGACATTTTTGTCCAGCAGTAGTTTTGCGAAATGGAATATCCAATCTGAACTTGGACCTTCGTGTTGTTCGGCCCTGGTTGACTGGACGGAATATCTCAGCACTGTATGCTGGGGCAGTTTCTCTGAAAAACTTCATTATGTTGACACAGACACATTGATCCATCCTGTTTTTTGTAGGGAGCCAATCTATAGACTTGAATTCTGTGACCCCAATATGTGCTGTGTTTTTTAAATCGAGGTAAAAACGAATGCATTTGTTTTGCGCCGTCTGAATTTTTGTGGACAGCCTCTTATTCAACCCTGGATACCAAGAAGTGCATGCATAATCAAAATGAGGTTGAATAAGAACTTTTAAAAGCAACCTGCGAAGAGATTTATCCAGGAAGTTTTTTTCCTGTATAGGAATTTTAGCTTGCCATTTATTTTTCCAAGCATCTTAGTCGCCATCGACTCCCCAGAGAGATTTTCATCTAGGACACATCCCAGATATGTGACTGTTGAATGCTGTTTAATCCTTATGTCACCTCTCCTAATGTCCAACTTTTCAAGTTCTTGCTTTTTTTTGTCCAAAGAGAATGGATTTGGTTTTGTCCTCTCCAAAGTGAATGCTTAGTTTGTTTTCTACAAACCAATCACAGAGGGAATTGAAATTTCTATTTAAATTGCTCTCTATTAGTTCAATGTTTTTGTCTCTAAAAATTAAACAAGAATCGTCTGCATACAGAAGCAGGTCGCAGTCGACCGCTCGTGCCATGTCATTCACGTAAAGAAGGGATATGAGTGGGCCAAGAATTGACCCCTGAGGGACCCCACATGACAGACTACCATGATTTGAGTATTCCTTGCCAATATTGACGGTAAAAGAACGGTCCTGAAGGTAAGATTTAAACCACAAAATGGCGGGCTTGCCAAAGCCAAGGCATGCCATTTTATCCAGAAAGATGTTATGGTCAATTGTATCAAATGCTTTTTGAAGGTCAATTAAGATCATGCCTGTAAACATTCCAGTTTCAAATCCTTGAAGGATCTTATCACTCAAGTAAGATAAGCAGGTATCTGTTGAGTGATGAGCACGAAAGCCAGATTGGTATCTGTACAATATTTCCTTATCATCAAGGTACTTTTGTACTTGACCATGAATTATTTTTTCAATAATTTTTGAGAGTTGAGGAAGCAAAGAAATTGGTCGATAGTTTTTGGGATCATCTTTCGATCCTTTTTTGAAAATTGGTTTTAGTTTTGCTTGTTTGCAGCCATCAGGAAACTTAGATTGTAAGATTGAGAGATTACATAGTTCAGTTATGCGTGGAAGATATAGAAATATTGTTGGTAAGGAGTCGACTACGTTGGCTAGGGCATGTGTCCAGAATGGAGAAACTTAGATTGTAAGATTGAGAGATTACATAGTTCAGTTATCGGCTCAGCTATGGCGGTTGCACCATCTTTGAGGAATTTCCCTGCTATATTGTCCAAACCTGTCGCTTTTGAGGGGTTTATCTCTTCTAAGAGTTTGAGGACATTTTCCGAGGATGTGGGAAGCAATGAAAATGGTTCAGAAAATTTCATGTGCTGGAAATACTTTCGCACATTGTCTAGTCTATGTGGGGATGGGTTAAGTTTCTTTACTAAATTTGAAGCCAGATTTGAGAAAAAGTCCTTAAAAATTTCAGCATTTGTTTTATCGTCAAAAGATGGTTTGCCTTTATCATTTAGACTAATTTTAAGGGGTGAGTTGCTTCCTGATGACAATCCGAGAGATTTTAGACACTTCCGTAAATCTTTCGGTTTTCCTATGTTCTCATTTAGTTTTCCAACAATATAGGATTTTTTCTTCTTTTTAATCAAGTTTTGGACGTGATTGCGTGCTTTCTTGAAATTTACATAATCAATGTGAATTTTAGATGACCTAAATTTTGTCAGTAATTTGTCGCGAATTCTAATCCCCTCGAGGACTTCCTGAAATTTCAACAACTTCAGTCACAATTTCAAAATTCTCCAGGGAAAGTAATTGAGTTCTCTTTTGCTTTCTTATAGCCCTATAATGTGACCACTTCAAGTTTGCTGCATAGGGCCCAATTCACATCAAGTTCATAAGGGCTCCAAGTGGCTCTGGTATACCACTGGTTTAGCATCAAGGATTCACTTACATACAAATGTGTCGATGCAATATGCTGGGTGTCCCAAAAAAGTATAACTCCTATTTGAGAACGTGCCAACCAACACTCAATTGGTCGGCCATCCAATTATACCCTATTGATACATAATAATACAAATATTTTTAACTTGGCCTGGGCCATGTTCAATTGCTTAATGTCAATTCCTTTTAAGTTACCATGAAAACAAATATTTTTACCATCTTTTAATGTGTTTGGGTCTTCAAGAAATAAAGAGGTTAAACAAGAAAATTTCACATCAGATTTGATGATCGAATTTTGATGGCTTTTTTAACTGGAAGTACTTTTTGGGACATCTATATCTGGCCCAGGCACTTCCATTATGGCCTGGCATGGGGGAACAGTAGGGTTTGAGGGTCCTATGAAATGGCTACCAAATGGCCCTATTTGTCAAACACAACCACCAATTGGGGGTATCTAAGATTTCTGGTGACTTATAAGATTTTAACTCAGTAGGCTCCTACGCATGGCATTGGTAATTGTAGTAAATAATTATTGATGAATTTTGAATTTTCTGGCTTTTTCAACCAGTCTTTACAACAGAAATTTTTGAAAAACTGGAGAAAATTCTCACTACTGGATCCTACGAAATGGCCCAATTTTAGGTCCACAAAAATGGCCCAAATTTAGGTGCACAAAAGTACAGTGGCGTACGCAGCACTCCAGGAGTGAGGGGGTCTGGGGCGTAGCCCGAGAAATTTTTGTGTGACCACGCCCTTCAGACGCTCGGAAAATGAGGGAAACGCCCTTTTTCATTATATTTTGCATCGTAAACATGGCTGGATAAACACAAAATAGACTGGATGTTTTGTTTAATCTGTGTTGAGAATTTTTACCCAACATAGCAAAAGCTAGGAAAGTAGACGAAGAATTGTTATTTGGAACAAACAGTCCAGCACATCAAGTACGAATTGCAAAATTGCTTTTCTTAGCTTTACTGCAGAATGATTTGCGCTGGTTGTTCGATTTTGATATTCGAGGAAATGCCTCTTTTCGCCACTTTATCATGGCATCTTATGCAAGAAGCTTTTGCAAAAGAAAATGTTGTGGCAATTTGAATTATTTGAAGTAAGTCAGAGTACAGCTCTTTGAATCATTTTGATTTTTGATAACGTTGTTTCAAGGAGCAGTAGCAAACAGGGATCCCTATAGCAAATAGCACGTACAGGGTAAGACAAATAGAGATCTTGAAATGAATGGATCTGGGGGCAAAGCCACCAGGAAAATTTTGAGAACATACATTCTACTTTGGTTTAGAATGCCTCTCCCAACATCGTTCAAGCATTTCTAAGAACCCCAAAACATTGCTCTACCAAACCTTTGCAAAACCATGGTCTCCTTGCTTTGCAAGAATCTCACCGACCACCGCTTGACAGATCTGCCTGACCCCCCCCCCTGAGGTACGAATTTTATTGCATTTTTGTACGAATCTCGACAGCCATCTTTTTGAAAAGTGGGGGGGTCCGGACCCCCCCATTCCCCCCCTTGGGTACGCCACTGCAAAAGTATGTTTCAAAATGTTTGCTTTGGTCCCACAATGGGAAGTATTTCTTTTCTCTATCTCAAAGTCCTTTGCGGTCTAAGATAAGATGACAGAAAGAAAACGAAAAAGATAATTACCCCACAAGGAGCATACCACCAACCATCAACCATACCATCAAACCATTCTGATAAGTAACGCTTGTAGTTACTTGTGCATGGCATTGTGGGCATGTTATCAGTACAGGGTATTGGCCCATGACCATCCTCTGCACCACAACCGGTTGTTGCATCACCACTGTTGTTGTTGTTGGTCCAGATTGGGCAGGATAACCAGGAGCACCACCAGCAGGGGGGTAACCAGGAGCACCACCAGCAGGGGGGTAGCCAGGAGCACCACCAGCAGGGGGGTAGCCAGGTTGAGTAGCTCCATATCCTAGAAAGTTGAATGAATCAAAAGTAAGATCCTGCTATAGCATTTCCTAGATTTACTACCATGGATACACAGATTACTATGATTTTATTGCTGCAGTTAAGCAAGGCCAGATTATTACCTGCATTTAGAAGGTATACAGCATGGCTGGGTTTTGATATCCCCTCTCCCCTTCACTAGTGGTAGTTTTGGTAAATTTTCAGATCAATTCTGTTGAAAATTTTTTTCGTTAAAATTAAAATATTCTTGAAGTATTCTAATTTTTTTCAAATCTGATGATATGGTTTCAGCCTGGAGGGAGGGGTACATACTGTAATATGTTCAGGGTACAGGTATGTGACGCCCATATGGGTGGTCTTTGGGTCCGAAATTCTCTGAACAAGGGTCCTTTTTCCAGCAGATTTTCCATGAACATAGGCAAGGTTTCATTGAAATTAGCAAAAACAAATATAGAAAGGCAGTTTTCCTACAAAATTCATCGTAAAAGTGGGTATCAAGGCAAGCTTCGGTAATTAGAAGAGGGTACCTTTCTGAAAACTGGGTTGCAGACCCCTGTCCATCCACAAGTCATGTGCCCCCCCAGGGGCTTAAGGCGAACATAGTTAAAAGAAACTTAATGTCATTATGCAGCTATCATTTTATTGCCACAACCCCCACCCCGGGATAGGTGGGCTGATGCAGGGTCATTCACGTTTTTCTCTCGTGAAAGTGAGCGATGTCCCCCCTACCAAGGCAACATTCTTCTGCGAATGGGAGGCGACAGCTTGTGTTTGTCCCCAGTTAAAGCCCTGCCTTGTTATGCTCAAGCTTGTTAGGAGAAGCGAAACGCCGCGGAAGTCCCCGCTCCCTGGGGCAAAATTTTTCAGTGACCAGCAGGTGAATAGCCTGGCATCGGCCCTGCCTATCCCAGGGTGGGGGGTTGGGGCAATAACATGACACTGCATTATGAGGAAATGGTTGAACAAAAGAAAATTTAAGCAATTATAACAAACATCGCGAAACAGGCAACTGCTGTAAAATGAGACACAAAAATGCGAGCTGAGGCTGAGCAATATTGTATGAAAAAAATAGTCTAGCAAAGACATTCTGGTGCTCAACTGTTGTTGTATCTTATCATGGTGCAATATTGTAACATAATAGTCAACTCTAACTTAAAGGGAACAGTTACTGAAGAAGATGAAAATCGAAACGTTTAAAAAGTCGTAGTATATTTCTGAATTATCTCTAATTTAAAGGGAATAGACATAGCTATATCCACAAGCTGCTATAAATAGTCTGAAGAAACGCCCACAAACCCATTGTTTCTTCCGCCACACAATGACACAGCGGGTGTCAAAGTTGTCAAATACAATAGATTATATTTTTAACTTGGCCCGGGCCAGCTTTTAACTATGTTGATTCCCTTTAAATATTGAGCACTTACACACTTCATCTTGCACTAGATTTGTTTGCTGACTTTTTTTGAAACAGTAGCATAGTGGTGATGGAGTTTTGAAGATCAGATTCATTATGCCCCCTCTTCATTTCAGCATACCCTGTCCTGCTAGTCAGTAGTATAATGTAAAGCAATAATTTTACAAGTAGGCCAAGAGCCAGTTCAGATATTATTGACTTTTGAACTTTGGCCTAAATTTGTTGTCTCTTTCAAGCAATTCCAATTCCATATAATGGCGGTTTTTGAGAAGTCAAACATCGGCAGCACAGATGCTGTGAAGAATACGAACCAACTCCACTGCGTACAGTTGAGATGCTGATTGTCTCCAACCGCAGCGTAAAGAAGATGTGTTCTCAGGCAGAGGCACAGCCGCCTACAAAGGAAAGCACAGTGATCCAGATTTGTCAAAAAGTGGAAAAAATACCCAAAATTCAAATTGAAAATTTGATCTTTATTTTATTTTTCTGTTGTTCAGAAGGAATTTATCACCAAGATGCAAAAAATTTGAAACGAATTGAGCGATCGGTTGCGGAGAAACAATTTGTCAAACTTTCAAGAAATCCTATTGCATCGTTTCTAATCAATTTCAGGAAGAAATTGACCATTGTTTACAAAACATAACAAACTTGAAAATGCTGCTGTATCACACTCAGTACTCCGATTTGCAAAATCTTTTTTTTATTTAAAAGCCAGTAGAGTCCATCTATGCTCTCCTTGAAAACGTATCTGTTAATAAATTTCATCCAGGCAAACTATTGCAAAATTCACATTGTACTATTTTTTACAAATTTAGGCCTAAAAGTTGTTGATTTTCAACTTTAACGCTGAAAATAAAAAATAGATGTCAAAAGATGTCTTAGATATTGGTCTAGCCATTAAGTTTAAAGTATGATGTACATATTGACCAAAGATCTCGTGCAGAAGCGTACCCAATTTTTTATCACAGAATTTTCAAATTTTTAGCTCTTTTTCAGTACTTTCTCTCATTTTTGAAAAACAATTAAAGAATCGATGAATCAACTTTAATGATTATTCAAAAGGTGTTAACAATTTAAAATTTATATATGATGATTACACAAGGTAGATCAGGAAGGAATTCCAACTATATTTTGAAAAAATTTCGAATAATACTTTCCAGAAATTTAGTCCTAAAAGTTGTTGAAATTCATCTTTCACTCCGAATACCGTGAAGGTCTTTCATGCCCCAAAAGGATGTATTCAATTTCGGACACTACAGAGGGGGGCTTGAAAGAGAGGGGGGCTAACGAGAGATTTGATTTGATTTGATTGATTGATTTGATTTGATTTGATTTCACATATTTAGGGAGGGTAGCCCTTCAGCAAGTGCTGATTTTCAAGGGGCCCTCCATCTAACGATACAATACAATAATAATAATATAATACAAAGGAAAGAGAAAACCTATTTACAATATGTCAAAGTCTAATTAATCTATTAAAAACAATGTTAGAAATAATGATCAGTGTTGAAATCAATTTACAGGGTATCTAAAATATATTATCTACACAGCAGTCTACGCTAAATATGGCTCTTGAAGGCATTGACCGAAGATGCCTGTTTAACCTCAGTTGAAAGGCTGTTCCAGCTTTTTGCACCCTGAGGGGGGAGAGGGAGAGAGGGGGGCTGATTCACAAAATCAAATGACAAGGATATATATGAGAGCTTTTCAGTTCTTTTACACCATATTTTGCGGATTCAGCATACAATTTTACGAGTCAAATACATAAGTTCAGCATTTGACACAGTTTTATCCCAAACCATAAAAAAATTTACATGCAAGCTTATTTAGCTCAATGAATGGAAAACCTTTGGTAATCTGAAAAATTTGATATTAGTGGGGGCTTGATAGAGAGGGGGTTATTTAAAATTTGGCTCAGAGGGGAGGGGCTTATTCGAGAGGGGGGGCTCAATAGAGAATAGCTTTTACGGTATGAAAAAAGATAGCAAAGATGTCTTAGATATTGGTATAGCTTTTGAATTTGAAGTATTATGAATTTTTTGAAGAAAGATCTTATGCAGAAGCCTACCCAAAAACTGTCATAAAATTTTAAAACCTGTAGCCTGTTACAGACAGCCTTTCTTAGGCGTCTGTGAATCGATTACGAGTAGCCAACAAGACAGCAGTTATTTTTCACAAAACTATCAGAAAGCAATGATAAAGTCTCAATTTTAAATCATTTCTAATGTCAGTCAAGTGAAAATTCCAATTATTATTCACTCTCCATGGCTTGCTGCAGAAAAAACAACTGTTTTCTTTCGCTCTTTTCTCAATGGGTATCAATTCTTCATAACAACGTGGAAACTTTGGGTATTTCTTAGAAAAACTGACAAAAAGGAACAGTCAGTTGAATCATTTCAGTTCAGCAAAGCTTGACAATATCTAGCAACATTTCTCTTTAGGTACATTTAGGTTGCCTTCATGTTGAGATAGCAATTAGAGATGGGAAAGGATATTGAAGGTCCAAAAGCATTTCAGAACAATTGTCTCATTTTCCATAGATCAGGTCTATGCGAAATCATCAACAGTACTATAACTGTTGCTAGGCCGAAAGAAACAGGGACATGCGATTTGCTTTCGTGGGATTTGAATGTCCAAACAAACGTTAAATGTATGTTTTATGGACTGAAACACTCTCCACAATGGCTTAAGGGATGGTGATTCTCAGGGATGAGGCAAACAATACTGTGTTATCGAAATTTTTCAAAACATTATTGGAATTCTTTCCTAATCTACCTTGTGAAATCATCATATGTCGATTTTAAATCGTTGACACCTTTTAAATAATCATTAAAGTTGATTCATCGATTCTTTAATTGTTTTTCAAAAATTGAGAGAAAGTACTGAAAAAGAGCTAAAAATTTGAAAATTCTGTGATAAAAAATTGGGTACGCTTCTGCACGAGATCTTTGGTCAATATGTACACCATACTTTAAACTTAATGGCTAGACCAATATCTAAGACATCTTTTGACATCTATTTTTTATTTTCAGCATTAAAGTTGAAAATAAACAACTTTTAGGCCTAAATTTGTAAAAAATAGTACAATGTGAATTTTGCAATAATTTGCTTGGATGAAATTTATTAACAGATACGTTTTCAAGGAGAGCATAGATGGACTCTACTGGCTTTTAAATAAAAAAAAGATTTTGCAAATCGGAGTACTGAGTGTGATACAGCAGCATTTTCAAGTTTGTTATGCTTTGTAAACAATGGTCAATTTCTTCCTGAAATTGATTAGAAACGATGCAATCAATAGGATTTCTTGAAAGTTTGACAAATTGTTTCTCCGCAACCGATCGCTCAATTTGTTTCAAATTTTTTGCATCTTGGTGATAAATTCCTTCTGAACAACAGAAAAATAAAATAAAAATCAAATTTTCAATTTGAATTTTGGGTATTTTTTCCAACCCTGGATCACTGTGAAGGACGTTAGGCCTAAAGCGTTGATGATGAGGAAGGCAGGAGGCATGGCAAGTAAATTACCTGGTTGCTGTACCGCTCCAGCCCCAGGAGCTACTTTCGCGGGTTCTCCAGGTGGATATGCGCCTGCATCGGGTCCAGAGTATGGTGGTGGTGCTGTTGTCATTCTGTTGTCTCCCTGCAACTCTATCGTTTCTTTTGATTGCTGTCGTGTGTGGAGTTTGAGTGTGATCTTTTCTGTTTAGCTAATTTTTGTTGCGGTGGTTGCTGAGATGACAGATTTATGGCGTCAAGTTTAAAAATAGAACAAACGATGGCCAACTGCTTCATTTGTCAATTTATTTGCTAATTATCAAATACAATGGAATACAACAGACTATATTTAGATTGCCCAGGCCACTAAATCATCTTATATTCTTCATGTCTTCAATATCCATCGCAACCCCGACCTGACATCTGGCACGAAACAGAATCTAGTATGCCTTAGTTTATAAATGTTTGTAGTGTGGTCGTACACAGTTTAACGCTTCGTGTTTTTAGATATTGGTCATGGGGTAGGCCTAGTCATTGTCTTTCGCTCCCCCATAGTATCGTACCTGTAGTGTCGTATAGTAATTAGAATGAGGTATTACAATGTAAAATACATCTTTTAAGGAAATTTGACTAGTGGGCCAAACTAATAACTAGGGCCCATTTCCCGCGGCAAAAAAGATGGTGCAAATATACGAATACAGCATACAGCGTGACCATGTGCTATTCAGGGATCATCGTACGGAAAATTTAGAACTGCCCAATTTCATTTCATTTATAAATTCTTGATGAGGATTTCCTAGAACATCTTTTATATAAGTGGTCCAATAAATGTGAAGCTCATTGATAGAAAGAGCAAAAACTTTGTAAACATGCGAGCGAAGCGAGCGAAATATTTTGGTTTCTGTTACTTAGATATGCTTAAAATCGGTTAGGGAGAAGTTTGCAATTTGCTTATTGCCCCTGTGCTACTTTCTTAAAGGATTTTGTAGAATTCAAAGAGCTATCTTTGTGCGACCTGAGGAGAGCGGTCCCTTGCGAAAACCTTGCCCACACTCGAATGGGCTCCGTACTGTGTGAAATACCATTAGAATTGCATTATCAGCATTTAGAGAAAAAAATTTGGTTCATCGTGCCAAATTTTCTCCAACAAGCATAGCAGAGAATGTTCGGAAATTTTTTTGAGGACAGCCAACTTTGGAGTAAAATATCCCAAAACTGACGTTTTAGAACTCCCCATTTCGTAATTTAGAACAGCCCAGAACTGAGTCGTTAGAAGGTGAAGTTACGGTTCTTAGCACAAAGCCAAGCTCTGGGATTGTAGAGACAAAGGAGAATTCATCCAATATGCAACCCCTCCTTGCCATGAAGTCCAAGTGGTGGGGCCCTACGTGGGATCGAGCCCTGTCCGCCTGAATGTTCTGACTGCATCACTGCGCCACAGCACTTTCTGCCAGTGTTGGAGAATGGAAGACCCAAGGATGACCCCTCTATAAATTGTACAGCAAGGTCTATCTAATACGTCTAGAATGCTCAAACAGAAAGGTCCATCTAACGCAGAGTGACCATGTCTCTCAATTGCACTAAAGGGGTAAAACGGCAAAATAAGTTGAACGAAAAGGGCTCAAACTAGTGGACCAAAACGGGGATTTTCGCTCCACTACTGGGCCAGGAAGAGGGCCTACTGGGCCAATGACCGACTAGTTACAATGTTAAAAGATGCCCTGTGTATTGTACATTTTAACATTTGAATAAAGAAATATCCATAGGGGGTGAGCTGTCCGTAAAATCGAAAAATCTGGACATTCGTGTACTTTTAGTGGCAAAATCCAAATCTTTCCAACATATCAGATTTTCAGCAGGAGAGACCGGGGTCAATTGTAACACTTTTTGAAAAACAACCATTTTGTAGAAATAATGATTCATTGCGCACTTGGAGTAGCCTGTGTTCCAGACCACTTGAGAAGGAAAGTGGTCTGTGTAACCAAGCACTAATCCGTGTTCACAAATTTTCTTCGGAATCTGAAGAAAAATTAATATATGCAACTAAATTCGCATAATCACTATTTGTTTTGTTATCAAAAGGAAAACATGTGAAGAACTCACATTACAATACAAAGAATAGAAAATTTCAATGTCTGCTAAGCCATTTTGTAGAAATAATGATTCATTTTTGAATCATGATTGATTCATGAAATAATGATAATGATTCATTCACTTGGAGGTAAATGGTATTGCAATTGCATCCCTTGGAAAAAATGACCTTTATTTCCATCATGTGGAATCAATGTTTGTGACGCTGTGACAATTTTGAAATCAGTGGTCAAATGTTACAATTGCCCCGGTTACATAGGGCAATTGTAACACATGTTTGGAGCAATTGTTACATATCTTAAAAAAGTAATCACAGATCATTATTGCACGACTCTGTTTTTCCTTACACAAAATACAGCACCAGGTAGCAGATTATTCATGGCTTTAAAAAGAACAAATTAAAAACACGACATGGTCTGCTTTATTTCTTTGTAAATTTGGGTGCATCGGTTCACAAGAATTTAATCGATTGATAAAAAAAAGTATTTTGCTTCCAAATTTCAGCTGTTAGCTCTTTAATACTTCATGGATGTACATTGTTCGACCAGATAAGAAAATGAATCAAAACCAAACCATCGGCCAGCTTACGCGTGGCAATTGTAACAGCTGTTACAATTGCCCCTGACTTAGTCAACTGCCGTTATTTTCCAATTTCACATTTCATAAGCTGTGGAGCACCGTTTTAATGTAGTTTTCATCCTAAATAGATGTCATGTCTGAGATGTGAAAATGAATTTTTTTACTCAAGAGCAACATCTTTCAGACACAAATTTACAGTGAAAACATGTTCTTACTTTTTTGCTCAAAAATACGTTTTCCCCCGAAAATGTTGTAAACTTGGCTGAACATTCCTGCATGCATGTAAAGGTGACATTTTTCTGACACGTAAAACACTCTGCAATATGGCCTGAATCTTTCAAATACGCCGCACGAGCAAAATCTTGGAGCAGCATTCCTACCTCAATAAAGCAATCATGTTCTGCAATTACCTTCCGTCATCAAGTTAAACTGCATTTTTTATCCATCAACTATCGGTCATAAGATTTTAACATTTTCAAGTGATGAATTTTAGCAATTGAATTGAAGCAGATTTCTTCGAACATGTACTAAGTTTTTAGCGAAGGGGGTGCTCCCTCCTCGATTAGTTTACCTATTGAGAGAGCTCCTTCTGTAAGAAATCCTCCTCCGGGAAAGTGTACATTTTAGGATTGTTGAGGCTGCACGCAAGCTAGGAAAGCCCCGAGAAAGCATTTGCATTTTCAGAGAACCGCACTACTACAGGGTGCCCCAAAAAACATGTGCGCTCTTTGAGTGGCTTCTGCGGAGCAACCATAAATCCAATTTTTCTGTTTTTAAGATTCTTGACAGAAGAGACTTCAAATTAAAGGTTGGCACCGAGTTTGAGTAAATCTGATCACTAGTTGCTGATTTATGGAGCAAGAAAGGCAAATTATTGGCTGCCTCAAAACCAGAGGATTCATAATTCTCCACTGCGTTGAAATCAATGAAATTGATTGAAAAAAACATACCTAGCCCTGTTTTCTGATGTTTATAAGTGAGACAGATAGTCATTCATTGAATTTTGTGACAACCAAGAATATTGGACATAGCTAGGGTTGCTAGGAATGGAAATGTGCAACACAAGTGCTTCAAGCTATGTCATGCGTCCATCAGATATTTTGCTTCTCAAAAGTGATAAAGTCGTTTTAAACCAACAATATTGCCTTCAGCATGCTGCTTGTTCGATATTATTGAAGAATATGGTCATTAATTACTCCCAAATGCGTTTCCTGGCAGAACTGTAAAGTTTAAGTTCATTTAATGTTAAAATTCAAGTTATAAGGTTAAGTACGGAGATAAAATCCTCTAGTTTGAAGCAACCAGTGATTGCGACTTTCTTTCTCAATAAATCAGCAACCACTTGTCAAATTTACACAAACTTGGTTCCAAACTCAAAGTTGAAATCTCTCCTATTCACAAATCTGAAAACAGGAAAGTTAGATTTATGGCTCTTCCACAGTAGCTATTCAAACGGCGCACATGCTTTTGGGACACCCTGTAGTTTGAACGAGCATGCAATAGCTTCTATCATATAGTGATAACGGCGATTAGAATTTTCGCTAGAACGTTGATAGAACAATACTGAGCAAGTCACAAATGCACTGTTTTGAGAGCATTCTACAAAAAAAGCAATGCAACCAGTTTGTACAATTAGAAAACCAGCATTTTACTTTACTCAATTTGATGTTCAAGCTTTTCTCATAATTTTAGGTACTTCTGTAACCAGAAATTAGCCAAAAGTCGACATGCCCAAAATAGCAAAATAATGGACAGCTGATCTTCCAAGTGGTTTTTAAAATTAGCAGATTTAGCTTTTTTAGAGGCTGCCTGGTGTTGAAGTACACTGATGATTGCCAAATTAATTTCTTTTTGCACAATAAGCTTCTAGTTTGAGTTTGATCACAAATGTCCGAAAGAGATGCAAATTATCATTGTAGACTTATAAGATGATGCAAAATCTCAATATCATAGCTGTTAGGCCAGATTTACGATGTTGCCTTAATAGTATAGCTCAGAATAAGGTGTCTCAACCTCTCATTTTATGCCCTGAATCTTATGAAAACAGAAATGAAATTTTATCATCATTAAATGTACTTGGATCATCGAAAAATAAGATCAAAAATTATTTCATGATAGACTTTATAATCGAATTTTCGTGATGTTTTTAAACTGGAGTACTTTTTTGGGTTACCTGGTCACCCGGTATGATATAGAGCTTTGATTTAAGGCTAAGTACCAATCATCAGATTAGCCTGTTGTACGACTTATCGTGGCCGATCTACAGTGGATACCATTTTTTTTAAGTGCGTTTGGTATTACATTGTGAGTGTGACGCAGTCATTCTTGGCAGCCTTACGAAAGTTCGAAGTCACCCTCTAATTTAGCTTCAATGTCCATTTGTTCCTTGAGTCTTCTGAATGCTGATTTTGGGAAATTTTCAGGATCATCCTGCGCATATGACTTTCCATGTTTTCTGCATGGCTCATCTTCCCTCTGTGTTCCTTTGTGCGGTTTACCTGCAAGAGAAAAGCTCCCATTATCAAAAAAGCTCCAATACGGGCTTACAAACAGCTGTTTGTGAGGGGCAGCACAAATATTTAGTTTTCCTCAACAATGTCATTTGGACGTTTCAGAGGAGGGGCTTTACGTGCTTTCACATTGAAATTTTCGCATAGAAAAAAGAATTGATAAGAAGAAAATTATAACCTGCAAAGGTCTTCGCATTTCATTCATTTTCGTTTTTCATCATTTCTACACGGTAGCCCCGTCAATCGAGAGGATTGCTTTACAGGGGGCCGTGCCAAAATTTACAATATTATTAAAAATTACTAAAAAACTACCTGCATTTACAATCTAAAAAGATAAATGAAAAATAATAGAGTTAGCCTGAGAGAGGCAAATAGACCATTTGCCAATTAAGAAAAAAGGACTGGCGCGTGCGCGGCCAATTCCGACGGCCCTAGAGGGTGGTAAAGGGGGGGGGTCAGGATCACGAATCACGGAAATAAAATGTTCAATTTCACGTTTCACGTTTAAAAATATAGCGTTTTCACGTTTCACGGAAAAATGTATTATTACTAGGCTGTGGGAGAATGCTGATGCACTGACCCCACTAAAGATGTCTCAAACCTGTTAAAACAATGGAAAACTCTTCAAAACAACAAGAAAGGCAGACGAGCATCTACTATCACCTATACAATTTTCGAGCCAACTTGAACAAATTATCCTTTCGCCACCCCTTTCACCAATGTCAATGATTGGTTGAGCTGACAAGAGCGATTCGGCAACCTTTGTCTGGCATTACAGCACTGCTTATGGGGAAAGGGGAGAACAGAGGCAAAACCGACAATCTTAGGGTGGCTCAACCATTGTTTAGTGATTGTAGGCAATTTTTAAGGGCTAAGGTTGCGAGGCGAGGCTGAAATTTTGCATGCAGATAATGTATTTCTGATTTAGATAGGACAGATAGGATTTAGATAGGAGAATTCAAATTCTTTCAAAGTTCTGCTCTCAAAGATCCCATAAAAGTGCCCCCTGATGCTCAAACCACTTCGCATATTTTAGCTGAAGTCTGCCCAGAAAGTTGCGACGTTGGATTATATGCCCAAATTATCTGTCTCTGTTTTCATGTTCTATATAAGTATGCTGTGCGAGCGCAACGAGCAGAAAATTTTTTGGCACAGAAAAGAAGAAAATGCCGGTTCCAAAGTAATGAAATCGATGATTTGAGAAAAATTGGATGAAATTTAGGGCACAACTGCTGTTTTTATGGAAAATGGCAGGTCTGGAACACATTACAACCCCCTAGGTACGCCCCTAAGGCTCATTCCCTTCTATCATAGCAAACTATTTTCAAGCCAGTCGGGACGATTTTCATATTAGGGAGCTGCAAGTGGAGGAAGCAAATTTGGAGGTCTGGGGCTTGTCCTGGGAAAATTTTGAGACCATTCCTATTACAGTAGATCGCCGGAAAACGACCCTCGTGTAAAATTTCTGCACTATTTGATTGATGCACATCATCACCAACGAAAGTCTTTTTTTACGGGCATTTCAAAACTAGAACTTATATCAGCCAAAAATCAATGCGCTATTCAAGCTGCTTTCTCGTCTCGGAGCATTTCAAGGAACAAATATTTGAAAGCTATTAAGGGGCTAAAAGACCCCACCAAGCCCTCTGCACTGTGATCTATTAGGCCCTTTTTATCTAATATTGCTAAAAAATAAAGTTCTGAATTCCAGCTAGATTTTGGGCTGGCGTCATGGAGCATAACCTAGGGGTTAATGTGACCATTTGTTGCAAGCATGACCTGTAGAGGCATGGCACTGTTTTGATCGCAGTTTACAATTCCTTGTTTCTAGGTTCAGCCTTTAACGATCTCTTTCAGTCCAGTCTTATTCTGATTCTCTAAATGCGTGCTTCAAGGCAATAAGCATGTTTGAATATTTTGCCTTTTTGTGACCGTTTTTAGACAATAGACGATTACGCTAAAGATGGCGGCGAGGAACTTTTTACCAAGATGCATCGCGTTCTTTAATCGAATTCCTACAGAATCGTTAAAGATTCGTAATTAGAACGCATTGCATCTTGGTAAAAAGTTCCTCACCGCCATTGCTAGTGTAATTGTCTGTTGAACAATAGTACTTTTCTGAAAAATGTCAGTCTTCAAAAAAAATCCATTGTAAAATTAAAAGCAAAAGACAAACAATATTTGTTTCGTTATGCTCTTCAAAACAATTTCAAAAATTAGAAGCAGCTTTGTTGCAAGTTTCTACCAAAGGGCTCGTGCCAATGTGTGCCAAAAAATTTTGAGGGCAATTTTCATTTCACAAGTTTTGTACATGATTTTTACGTTATTGCAAATTTTTTATGAAAAATTAGATAAGGTAAGACGGAAAGCTTCCCCTTTGTTGAAAAACGATGCAAGGTCGATGGTTTGTCATTTTTTCGCATTTAAGCCTGCTGGAGCAAGTGAAAACTTTTCAAGGCGAAAATCGTATTTTGTAAATTTTTTAAGATTTAAGAGTTAAGATTTTAACAAAATGCCTTGCAAAATGTCTCAAATGTTAATTATTACATTGTTTTAACATGTAAGTGAGGTCCAGTCACCTTAAGTCGTCACCTTAAGTCCTTTCACTGGAGGTCTGTTAAAATTTAGTTGCTAAAGCATCTAAAAATTTTAGAAATCAAAATCGAAACTTTTGAAATAAAATTAGTCATAAAAACTGTTTGGGTACGAATTGGCACGAGCCCTTTGGTAGAAACTTGCTACAAAGGTGTTTCTAATTTTTGAAATTGTTTTTAAGAGCATAGTGAAACATATATTTTCTGTCTTTAGCTTTGAATTTTACAGTTGATTTTATGAGGCACACATTTTTCAGAAAAGTACCATTGTTCAATTGTCTAAAAACGGTCACAAAAAGGCAAACTATTCAAACATGCTTAACATTGCCTTGAAGTACACATTTAGGGGATGAGAATAAGACTAAAATGAAAAGGATCGGTGAAGTCTGAGCCTAGAAAAACAACCAATTGTAGGCCGCCATCAAAACAGTACCATGCCTCTACAGGTTATGTAAACAAAGTTCTGATTTAGACCTAACTTTAAAGATCAATATCTCTGCTTTCTGTGGCCTGATCTTGAAACTGTTTTGCGGCAAATTAACCCCTATGTTATGGTGTATGTCTCAAGCCCAAAATCAATCAGGAATCTAAAACTTCCAATTTTGGTATAAATTCGATGCCCTGGATCACAGTGCTTTGGCTCTGACGGGCCTGCATTATCCTTTTTGGAGGGTCTGGAACACAGGCTAGCATTGAGCACCTAAAAAAATGAATGGGGCCTGCTGGACCATAGAGCAAAGTAACACCTATTGGTCAATAGTATTTCTTGAGGTTCCAGAGCCCATACCCAAATGACAATAAGAGATAATTGAAGAAACTGTGAAAGGGTATGATCGTATAAGCCGCGTGGAAGCATGAATATTATTTTTTGCACCAAACTGCAATTTTTTGTTAAAAACAAGAAAAACAGCAACAACGACAACAACAACAACAACAACAACACAAAAAATGCTATAATGTTCATGCAAAACTTTTTAGTTTCTCGAAGCATTTGTAACCCATTAGATTAGGCTAATCTATTTATGGAAATTATTGCAAATCACTTTCCGCGTAAATGGATATAGGCTTTCACGTTTCACGGACAACGTTTGCACTTTCACGTTTCACGTCAATAAATAATGGTTTTTCACGTTTCACGAGAAAAAAATATGGCCGATCACGTTTCACGAAATACCCTTTACCACCCTCTTCTAAGTCATTGATCTCATCTATGCTATGAACTGAAAAAAAGGTTTTGAAACTAAGGCTCCTTTAGGAACTGTTCAAACGCCTGTGCTTTTTTGACCCGCCGTAGTAGATTATAGTACTCTCAAGTACCGAATAAACGGGGGGGAGATGAGAATAATCGGGGGGTTGGAAATGGTTCAATATAATAATAATCGGGGGGGGTTGGAACAATCGGGGGGGGGGTTGGAAAAATTGAGAATAGTCGTTTTTCGTTTTCTTAGTAAAACACGTATCTTTTTTATTAAATTATTAAAACAATTTTTAAAAACTAGGAATTATTAAAAAGATTATGTTCACTATTATTTCTATTTTTCAAGAATTAATAAAAGGGGGTTGGAATAAAAGTGGGGGGGGGGTTGGAAAATTTTTCAAAAATTAATAAGCAGGGGGGGGCGATTATTCGGTACTTGAGAGTAGCTATTTTCCCTTTAACCCATTCAGGTCAAATAAAAGTAGTAAATAGTCGTTTACACCAACAGTTTGGAAGATGAACTCAACAACTTACCCATCTTCAAACCAGATTGAATTTTCTTGCCGATGAAGTCATCATATTTAACCCGAACACACTCTCCTTGATTATGTGAATCAAGGAAATCCACTGCCCGGTACCGCGATGCAGCCAGTTTTGAATTTTCTTTTGGATAATAAGCATATTTACATTCGTGACCTTTTAGTTGCCATCGATACCAAATGTTGTCAAGGAAACCATGGTGAAAGAAAAATTCCGGACTGCTAGAAGCATAATTTGAACCCATGTGGCCACCTAAGAATAACAAAAACGTTGTACTGGGTCAAGTGAGTTAAAAATTTTAGGATGTTTACCAGCCTATAGTTTGCTTACCAGCCTGTAGACTCACGAGATTGTCCCAGTTATCGCAACAACAACAATAACAACAACAGCAACAGCAACATTTGTTTTGCTCAAACTGGGACCTATGGACTTTCACATAAAAAGTGAGTAGTTTATCTGTTCGCTCACAAACGAGGTTCAGCTGCTAACTTGTCAACTTGAATAATGAAATTTAGTGTGTTAAAATCAATGGTATCATTATCACGTTACAAGTGACTTATGAAAGCTTCAGATCGAGCGGGCCTAGGATCTTCGACCAATTTAGCTAGAAATACAGCCTCATGACAATAGGAGACAGACAAACAAGCCGAATAACGTCCTACATTGATGCGATTTGCAGACTTTTTATATACCAGTAAAGGCTTGAGCGATGAGATATTCCAATAGATTTTGATAGCTGCGCTATGGGGCTAAATTCTTAGAAGATTTCATCAATGATTTTAGGCCTGCTTTTGAAGGATGAGATGAAGCATTTTATGAAATAGTTTGTGGTATGAGAATTATAGATAGATACATGTAGCAACTTGTCACAGATGATCTATTATTTCTGTAGAGTAACCGTTTACAACTACTTCTGTCATGGTTTTAAACTACTCTACGTTTAAGCTGAAATAATGGCTGCGAAAAAATCAGCAAATCAGCTATTTTTTTATATTTTTATGATTTTAATGATAAATCATCATGATACTGAAAAACAGACTAAATTTTATGATATTCTGGTTGCTATTTTCTTAACTTTGGTACATCGCTAGTAAATATTTGTGCGGATTATTATCACTCATGACAAATTCGTTCCATTTGAAACTGCTGTGAACTTTTGTTGACAATAGATAAACACAAAAGACTAGAAAATCTCAGCGTAGCATTTTATGACTGAAAATATTTCATTTTGGCCAAATTTCCACTTCTTGGCTCACTGTGCGGGAAATGCAATCTTAGATCTGAGGAACCGCTTATAAGAAAACGTAGGCTCAATTTTTTGAAAGTTAAGAAACAACCCTACCTGAATTGAAAAAGCTAAGAAACTTTTGTAATTTACAGTTTTAATTTTCCTATTGCATTCAAACGTTTTGACACTGTACAGTTTTAGCAACTGTTTAGACATTATTTTGAGTGCGAAGTATACAAAATTATCTCTACACGTCAGGTATAGGAAAATTGTAAGAAACATTTGGTAGCAAAATGGCCCAAAAATTTAAGAAACTGCCTACAGACTTTAGTTTCTTATAAATAAAAATGAGTGTAGTAAATACTCACTGATATCATTATGCAAGTCGTTATGGTAACCATTTCTGACAGACTCATCAAATGCCATGAACTTGGAGCATGGCAGTGACAATGTCTGCATCACATCAGCCAAATTAGCCGGGACATGATTGAAGGATCTGCGCAGGCACTTTGATTTCATGCCATCCAAATTGACGTCAGAGCAATCTTCATTTGCCTCTCTTATGGCTGCGTAGATGCCTGTTAAATTTTCAGGAGCAGGCGGTGACCAGGAATTTTTAGCGAACGGACCAGTGAGGACACAGTAGTTATTTGTTGCGCTTCCATTGCCACCCAGGCCATCTAAAAGGAATTATTGTGGTTGGTTGTAACGATTATGTTCACCTGATACTATAAGACGTACAATGTTCACGTGCTACATAAGGACGGCATACAATTGTTACGGGAAAGGCATCCTCCGGTCCCCACGAAAACGGTACGAATTTGAACACATGCAATTTGAATGCTACAAATT
Source organism: Aurelia coerulea (assembly GCA_039566865.1). Taxonomy (NCBI): domain Eukaryota; kingdom Metazoa; phylum Cnidaria; class Scyphozoa; order Semaeostomeae; family Ulmaridae; genus Aurelia; species Aurelia coerulea. Next base: position 10,515,800 of record CM076963.1, read on the forward strand.
TTGAAAACATAACTCTAAATGGCATGATGAAAAGCGTGTCGTGTGAACCTAAATACGATGAAAATCGAAAAGTTTTCAAAACTATCGAAACTAGGCTGATCCATTCATTGGAGCTACCTCATTGTATGAAATTGTTGTTTTTGCGGGAAGAAAGAATCGCAAAAACTAAATTTCACGAATGGTTTTGTCCAAAACTAGCAGCTTTTAATTCCTACAACAAATTAGATTTTACCCGATTCGCAACTTTTGATTTCTGCAACTTTTAAAAATTGTGCTTTCATAGTTTTAATCAATAGTTTTTATCAAAGTTTGTCGCGATTACAGGGCTTTGTTCCTGTCAAATTTCTGCCGTTTTCAAAAATTGTGCTGGTATCGGATGAACGCTAACTAAAGATGTTTTACCGTTACATTCGCTTTTAATTTTCGGATTGCACTAGCATAATGAGTTACCGCTTCTGCTACCTTAACACCTTAAGCACGTCTCCTTTACCGCTCAACTGGAGGTAGTTGCCTAGCCTCACTACATAAGGATCCTCTAGTTACGCTCATCTAATTGAGTTGAATTGTTGTTGTTGTTGTCGCTCCACTGAGGGCCTTATGGACATAGAGCTGTAAAGCCGGACAAAAATGTCAATCTGCAACAAGTTTTGACCGAAGCGCCATCATCAAGTCAAAGAGCATCATCATCATCATCATCTCTGTTGATCGAAGCGCCATCATCAAGTCAAAGAGCACAGGGAAACGATAGACTCATCGTCATAAGTCTAGTAGTTGCCCTGGGCGCAAATTTGCCAACAAATCATGTCCAGCATCCAGTATGGTAAAAGATTTTTGATATTGTTAAGAAGCAAGGAAACACAACAACATAAGACAACAGGCGAGAGCAATAACAACATGAAAAGAATACACAGGCATGCCATCTGTGAATTGATTCTGAAACTCTGAAAGGAAAGGAAATACGTTAATAGCTGCAATAAAGAGCAACAGCGAATCACGTCGATTAACCAAAAAAGCGTTTTGTCGCACACTCGTCAGTTTGGTTTATGCAAAGAACAACTCAATGATTCAAACAAGCCGACTAAACACCAGGAGAAAAAAAGAGACCAAAGCCACCTGACCATAACACCAAATCCAATGATTAGCTAAATTCCAACGTGTTTTTGGTTATTCGATGTTGCTCTTTATTGCAACTATCAACTTTATTAATCAGTGATAAAAATAACTGCCTACATTCATCATCTCTCCAAATATGAGGTCCAACTTTCCATGCGACTTTGCTCCAATAACTCCAGTCCCAATATGGTACAGTGATTCGGCAGTCGGCCTCGCGAATGAAATTCTCAAAAGCATAAGTATACCATCGATGCCATGGAAGAAACATGTATCGTTCATGGATACCTGAAATGAAGAAGAAGCTGCTTTAGTTTTCTATCTCCATTTGGTTTCGGAGCTGGAAATGCAAATTTCAACATTGATAGCGGCCTTTTGCTGCCGAAGCTATACCAATCTTTTGAAAATGCATATCCGACCATGTACCACATTTTTGAAAATGTATACCAGACCGTGGACCAATTTTCGTCAACGGCCTTTTTACTCATTCTTCTTTTTGAAAGTAAGTCATCAAAATCGCTACCGTTCCTTGCAGGAAAATGTTAGGGAAACGATGCCGTCCGGGAGGCATGTCCCAACACCCAAACTATCCATACCGTCTTTGGTATAACCGGAGGGGGGTACATGACCGTTGGATGGACGGGGGACGGGGCACTGTCTCTTTGTACAAACAGCTGGTGTTTGACGGTATGCAAATATTTTGGGGATGATGGGGTACTTAGCCACCGAAAAAAAATGCTTTCACCCTAATTTTGGTAATATATCTACAATAAATCTTATGACCGATCGTCAGAGTATGTTGCGAAAAGGTTAAGGCCTTCCTTTAACTATTCATTTAGTCATAGCAATTTAGCAGAGTGACGATTTCCTTGATCGTTAAATGATTTTATAATATGGTCATCAGGTCATGACTTAAAAGTTTGATACAGTTCCTACCAAACCAGTTGAAAACATATCGAGTCATGATCTTCTAAAGCCCAAGTTTGTTAGCCTGCGTGCAGACTCTACTGATTCCCTGAAGAGAAGTGAGGTTCCTCCTCCAGTAGAGGACGCTCCTCCTCCAGTAGTTGTGCTGTTTTTGAAGCAACCACTAACTTTGCCTTTCCTCTACAATAAATCAGAGACCATTTGTCAGATTGACTCAAACAAGGTTTCAAACTCCAAATTGAAGCATGGCCCATGCAACTGTGTGCAAAATTGAGCGAAACAATATATGGCTCCTCCACAGCAGCAACAAACTGGGCACAATCTTTTTTGGACACCCTGAAGTCATAAGAGTGATTTCTTTCGAGGACACGGCAAAACAGTCTTTCACTAATAGAATCCCTGTATTTCAGATAGTAGACTTGTTATAGTTGACGAAATAGACTTGAAGCAATTTTACCAGAATATGGTAGAGCTCACCTTTCCAAAACCATGTTGAGTGTATGCTGAGGAATTTGGCAAGTCTTGATTTTACTGGTTCTTCGGTTGTTATTTTGAGATAAGCTTTCAAAAACCGTCTCTTTTCTTCTGGCGTATGTGATGTAAATTCTTTTCTAATTCTGTAGCAGTCTTTCATAACACCATTGACACATGTGCACTCACGATTGCATTCATCTAGTACTTTCCCATTACCTTTGCATGCACGAACCGACTCTACAATACGAGGACAGAACTATTTAAGTTGCTTTGAAACTCCAGACATTGGCTGCTTAAAATTTTCGAAAAAAATGTAAAACTGTGTGATATTTTACGTAAAGGAGAAAAAACTTAAAGAACCTAAAACAATGCAACAAATACTAGCCAAAATATGGGTGAAAACGAGTAACTCTAAAGCCTCGATCATTTCATTTTTTTCATTTTATTTTAAATTATTTATACACAATATCCCTTCAGCATAATAAAACTACAAAAAACATACAATGCAATCAATATATTTATATAAACAAAAAGAAAAACATCGAGGGCTAAAGATTATATTGCTGTTCTCCCAGGGAGTTGTGTTTCAAATTGCTTTCAGCTCATCAAATGTATTTTTAGTCGTTTTTTGAATCGGCACAAGGTAGGTAGTTCCCTGATATTTAAAGGGATTTCATTCCAGACCTTAAGAGCTGAATAGGAAAATCCTTTTTTGGCATACTCCAGGTTGTACCTTGGAATCTGAAGATCTCTACAGAACCGCGTGTTATAACTGGAGTATTGGGATCTTTGTTTAAATTTGTTCCAGAGATTTTCCGGGCTGAGTCTGTTCATGATCTTATAGGCCATAACTGCACGATCAAACGTGACAAGTTGTCCAACCTGAAGGAAATTATTCGACCATTCATCTTTTATCCTGGACGGATCGATCATGGAAATGGCTCTGTTTTGAAGACGTTGAAGGGACTCTTTTCTTGAATTAGAGAGGCTACCCCAGATTACATCTGCATATCGCATGTGACTTTCCACAAGAGCACGATATACATTGCTTAACTGAGATTGTGGGAGGATGTTCTTCAATTTTTTTAAAGATCTATTGAACTGGACAACTTTCACGCGTGCCTTTGTGGTGCCTTTTCATTGTGTCTTGAACAACATATTTTTTTCCTCTAACCCATTGTAACTTCACTTTTCACACGTTTTATAGCAGAGCAACCTAAAAACAGTGGCCTAGCTTTGCAGACTATCAGATAATCTGAAAGCCGTGTCACAGTGCATTATGGGACAGAAACAATGCACAAGGCCTTGTGGGTAGCAGAGGACCTTTTAGCACAACAAATCAGAAATTGTCTCTGGTGACTTACCTTTTCGCTGAGTCAATATCTTGATAATCTTCAGTTGACTTTCACCTTTTTTCTCTAACCTCATATAGTACTGCTTTTTCGGAGAACTAGCAAGCTCCAATAGGTTTTTCCTATTGGGAGTCTTTCCGACTTCAAAGACGTGGGTTTTGACACCAAGTTTGTCAAGAGCAGCTATACTTTTTGTGGGGGGATCTCCTTCGTTCCATTTGCCATCAGAGATGATGTAAATCTCCTTCTCTTTCGCATATCCCCTGCATGTTTCAAATAAATGAACTGCTTTTTGGAGGGCTGCGTTGATGTTGGTTTCGATTTTTCTTGACCTAGGATCAAATATCTGATATGAGAAAAGCAAGAGGACACAAGGATCTTGAATATGAAAGAGTTCAAGAAGCATTTTCATCATTACCAGAGGTAAGCAACAAGGACAGATTTTGTAACACAATGACATCAGTTGCTTCTGATTGACACTGCAATTCAAAGCGATTAGCGATTGAAGACAAAGGAAATTCTCTCAACCAGCAATTCAAACTAATGAAGCTGCAAAGTAGCCTGAAACCTGTAGGGCAAACTATCGCCTTGTGCAAGCGTAAGTTGGTTTCTAAGGGAAGCCATGAGTCTATAACGAAAGAAGAATGATAAATCTAAAGATCTATGGTGTGGATTTTGTTTATTTGATTCAGAAGCTGAGCAGAAGACATTGCAATTCTTGCATATTTAGGGGTACCCTGGGTACCAGACTCTTTAACATTATGTTAGAGAGTCTGGTACCCAGGGTAATTTAGGGGTTAACTGAAGCAATTTCTACTCAGCTCCAGCAGGGGTTTCGAGAAGTAATACATTTGAATACCTCTAGCATAAGTTTCTGCAAATTTTTTACATGAACTGTGACTTCCTCGTTCCTGTTTAAGAGCTCTTTAAAACCAGAGTCAAAATAATTTAGCAGCACTCTCAGCGCACGCCTATGAACCCGATTGACTTCATCGTTCGGCTTTTTTTGCACAGAACATCCAGATGAGTGGGCAATGGTAAAAAAAATTCAGTATAAATGACTTATGTAGCAGGCCAGCCTTTTGGAGAGTCAAGGTTTCTTGCAACCCTTTGGCAGATAGTTTTGATGTGCGCATTAAAGTTAAGTTTTGAGTCAATGGTGACACCTAAGAATTTCACTGTCTCGGACATCTTACTGATATCGTTACGATCATTATGATTTCAAAATTATATTTCTTATGATTCTTATGATTATTATGACTCAAGTAAAAAGCCGGCCTTATACTTATACTTATTGTGGCAAGAAATCACTGATGCTAAATTAATGCATTGTTGCTCTTTAATGGTAAACAATGCACCCTGGCACTTTGAGTACTTACCCGTTGTACAAGAACTTTATGTTCCTCCGTACACATTCCCTGTTCGTGTATTTTTCAAAATTGAATTGGATTTTTGCCTGGGATGAAAATGTTATCAGAGCAACTCTCGTTGTTGCGGGCGATATGCTCATATAATCCAATAATGTGTCGATGAAATGGATATTCGATTCATAGCGACTTTGTGAAATGCTCTTTGAACAATCCAATATGATCGCCAAGTCCTTGCGCGGATTACTTCCTAGAACGAGAGGGAAATGAAAATACTCAGTCTCTTCAAAGGACATTTTGGCCCCGTTTACACGACACTGTTTTCATTTCATATCAGACATGGACTTGCCCCAAATCTATCTCTTCAGTCCGTCTTACTGTTCCCTTTTCGTTAGTTCCTGAATCCACCATTCTAACATTCCGGAAGAGGGCACGAGAGATCTCTCGAGCTCTCTTGACGGAATGCTGGAATGGCGGATCCAAGGGAATGGTCTGAAAACCGAAGGGATAGACTCAGGGGCAAGTCTATATCGGATAATATTGGGGCTCTGTTTGCATGGAAACAGTTTGTCTTGTGTTGGAGAGGATTCACCTTTGTGTCACCACCCACTAGGCAATGCGCCAGATGAATGGGAGGCTCGTAGAATTGATAAAGAGGTTTTTTAGTTGATAGCGGATTCGACCGTTTACACAATATCGGATTCGTGTCATGTCACTTTCAGAGAGTTTTTAGTTGAAAACGCGAAAACGGCACGAAAGCATATCGGTCATTGCTTTCTTAATATGGTAAAACCAAGTGTGCATTCTTAGCGTTTGATTGGCTGAATAAGTCATAGTTGGCCGTAAAGCGGCGTTCCATTTTCTTTCAGAATACGCTTAAGATTTTAGTCCCTGTTTAGTTTAGAATCTGTTTCGTCTTGAATCCTTGTACGTGCGAGCAGATGATATGTTGATATGTTGATGGAGCGAATAGGGCTTCCATGGTAAGCCAACAGAAAACAATGTTGTTGTGCGAAAATTAACCTATTGTATTTGATGATATCGACACGTGCGCGCATATTTTTCCCAAGGGAAGCAATTACGTGCGTAGGTGTTTCTTTGTCCTGTTTATAGATTGCCTCTACTTAGCTCCGTCAACTAACTTTAATTAAAAATTTGACTGTGAACGAAGACACAGTTTAACTCTTCATCAGGTATGAAGAGTTAAACTTCCAGGCTTCCATGGTAAGTCTGGATTTAGGTCCACACCTTCTTGTTTCCCCGCTATTTTGGATCCTGAATAGACACAGAATTTATCAAAAGCAGACGTCTAAATGAGACTTCACATGCTAAAAGTTCGTCTTTGTTACTAGCAATATGAGTGGAAAGTGCATGCAGGGTATGGCATGAAAGAGTTGTGCTGCGCATTTATTTTGAAATAAGATTTGAAACAAAGTTAACAAGGGGTCGTTGACAATATCAAATACTCCAACCAAACAAGATCATCAAGAAAGCAGGAGACTCAAAACAATTCTCGAGTATTCTATATGTCGAGCCTTCGAGCCTCGAGCCTTTGAGCCTCGAGCCTTCGAGCCTTGTGTTTCGAGCCTCGAGCCTTCGAGCCTCGAGCCTTCGAGCCTTGTGTTTCGAGCCTCGAGCCTTCGAGCCTCGAGCCTTCGAGCCTTGTGTTTCGAGCCTTCGAGCTTCGAGCCTCCTGTTTCGAGCCTCGAGCCTCAAGCCTTCGAGCCTTGTATTGCAGGCTACATATTGCCAGACTGGATCAAACGTAATAACAAATGAGGTGACATGTTTTAATGAAGGTATATATCAACTAAGAACATAGAAATCTAACAATACCGTAGAAAACTATATTTTGAACATGAAATTGAAAGCAACAACGGCATAAGAACTTGAGGCATAAGAGCCTTTTTCACCCTTGAGAAACCTGTCTTCTCACAATTGTGCTCACTCTCACTTTGTGCTCACTCTCACAATTTACAGATTTTGCAGCGATTCTTGCTGTTGCCGTGATTCAAATCCTAGCAATTTTGAGTGTGATTTCTGTTAAAATTTGTCATAGGACTTTAATGGGTACTTTTGAAGTCCTTTCAACAAAATTAAATTATCTTTGCCAAAAAATTAGAGCAGTAACAATTTATTCAAGCATTGGAGCATTATTATTAACAATTTAAGAAAGAGACATCTGGTATCAAAAATGGCCTAAAATTTAAGAAACTGGCTGCCAACGCTGGGCCTAAGTTTCTCACAGAAAATACGGGTATACTAAGATAAAGTTAAATGATTGAGGTCTGTTGGCTCATGATATACAACAGGAAGGCTCGAGGCTCGAAACATAAGGCTCGAGGCTCGAAGGCTCGAGGCTCGAAACACAAGGCTCGAAGGCTCGAGGCTCGAGGGCTCGAGGCTCGAAGGCTCGAAGTTTAGAAACACTCGTATTTAGCCATTATTCTAATATGTAATGTAACTCCATTATGTAATGCTCAATTACGTGAAAGAGTACACGGAGCACTTTTTTTGTTAAGCTTTAGCCAGGTATTTTGTGTGTATTTTTTGCTGGTGTGAAATATAACAAAGAGGCACCTTAAAATAGGTCCGAAGGGCATTTAAAAAATCATCATTAGTATATAGCTTACTCGCTACTTTTCGATGCAAAGTAATTAAGTCCTCGTCGATACAAGCTGTACAATTTAACTGCGAAAAGTGACACAATGGGTTGCTATAAAACTAGAATAAATTCCTCTTGCATTTTCTGCGTTGCATGCGTTGCAGCTTGTCCGGACATGAATTTTAAAGGCTATTTACGTTTGCCATTGACAATGTGACAACATTGACATGTATTCTTTCAGAATTTCCTGAAACATCGAAATAAGTCGGGACGTATATGTATATTTAGTACGGGCATGGTACGCGGAAGCAAATTGTCAGGGATTTACAGCATAGGTTCCAAATCTTTAACTCGGCGTAAAAAGGTGGGTGTAAAATTCAATGACCTATTTCTTCTGATTGAATGGCTTGAAAGAAACTTTAGATACTTATCTATAATTCTACCGTTGGACTTTCCAGAAAGTTTGAATATTTTTCAAAATTGCAGCGTATTTCAAATTTCAGCTCATTTGAGGATGTGACGTCATCAAATTTCTAAATCATAAACAGATGAGTGACAGACTTTTGCTTGATACCATATTGTAGGCATTCATAAACTATGTTTTTCTTCGAAATTACTTCATGTTGCGTCAAACGGTTTAGAAATTACGATGGTTTTAAGTTTTTTTGAAATTTTTTGTTGAATTCTTGACAAAGAGGAAAAACATTCTAACTCTGAAAATGTTAGAGATTTCAGAAAAGTCCAACGGTAGAGAGAAATAGCTAAAGTCTCTTTGAAGTCATTCAGTTCAAAGAAATAGGTCACTCAATTTTACACCAGCCTTTTTAAAGATTTGGAACCTATGCTGGGATTTACAGCTTGGTCGTAGATTGCCATTGGCCAAGCATTGCCCTGAGATGTTTTGGTAGTGGGACCATCGGGTTGACTGGAAAGGTGGCGATTGTTCACGTTCACCTCTGACTGACAATGAAGGAAGCACCATACCTTTGAAGCGGGTTATTTGGAGAGTAGTAACGGCTTAAAGTTACTAAGCAACACCTCAAAAGCTAGATAAACCCTTCAACCTACATACTGTTACCGACTTGAAGACCAAAGGCCCATTAGTAACCATGATCCTTTGCATGCTGAATGAAATACCAACTAAACGGAGCCTAGGCCAGAAAAGACATCCACATTAAACGAAACTCGACTTTGGAGCTGCAAAGGACCTCCTTAAGGAAGCTACGTGCGATGAAGCTCGTGAAGTTTTTGGAGTTTTTCAGGGTCACTCGGGACATAACGCAGTTGTTATCGGCCAAGCACGCCTACACGTTTTTTTTATATAAGAAACTGGTTTATAAGAAACTAGTACTACGATGACCAAAAAATTAAGAAACTCTAGTACTACGCTCAAGAACAGTTAAGAAACTCTAAAACTTTATTTCTTTGTGTCTCTCTTATTCTACGTCTTTCTAACAAAGGTACATTCGTCTTTTCTTGATTTTTAACTCCAAATTTTTGTAAATTTTTGCCTTGATGTGCATGGCTTCTTCCTGATGACAATGTCAATGCAAAGTGGAAGCCCTTTCTCGAGAAGAAGGCTCAACTTCGAACAATACCGCAATTTTAGGCCCAAAAAATAAGAAACTGATTAAGAAACTTTTACTACTAAAACACCGAAATTTTCATGCGAAATTAAGAAACTTTTAGTACTAAGTGCTGATCCAAGTTTCTTATAAAAAAAACGTGTAGTCGCCTAGCTGCTGACTGACCTTTGCTCCTTTGCGATAGATTGATAAAGCATAGAAGGCCTATAGTAGATTTGCAGAGTCTGTCATGTTCCAGTAAATATTTGCATGAATCTCAACTTCATACAACTTTTTTCCGTTCGAGAATAGATCCGTTCAATCAACATAGCTCTTTTATTTCCTCTGACTTTTATTACCGCTTTATTTCTCAATGGATTTTCATCTCTGAATTTGTCTACAAGAGCAATTATTTATAAAACAATAACACAGTAATGGCATACAGGTGATAGAGAGGGCAAATGTTGAAGGCAAACCTAGCATAGTGCGTCAGCGACTTTCCAAATATGAGACCAAATATGCCAAACAAGTTCATTTTCTAAATCAAATCCTCAAAAAAAAGAATTCTAATGCACTTCATTTTGCAAAAATGTCCATGAAACGGGTGGCACATCCCCCTTGAACATTTTTCGACGAATAACTCTCAGCTTTTAACGTTGACATTTTATTTCCCATTTTGGACATGAACGGGCGAAAACCCCATTGTTTCGGTGCTGTAATAATGACGTAATGCAAAGTTTTACCAAATTTTCTTCAGAAATCTTTACACACAGAATCAAGACTTACCTTCAACGGAGCAGAGCAGCAACAGAAATATTGCAGCTTTGAGCAAAAACATTCTGCTTTCTTTCTTGCAGTATTCCGTTACTTTCAAGGTCTACTAACTTCCTTGTTGCTACTTGCTACCACATTTAGCCATGAACACATTGAGCTGTGTCCGGGCTGTGTCCTGTTGGGACCGGTTCTTTTCTGTTCTTATGCGCTCTTGTCTTCAGTTTTTTGAATCATTTGTTTTCAAAGAAATGATGATTTGTGATTTTGAATTCTGCTTATTCAATATGAACCGTCCCGTCCGGTCTCTTTTGAACTTTGCAGATTGAATGGTATGCATTGAATAAAGCTGACACCCTGACAGGCAAAACACAGGGGGTAAATTTCGAATTCGGGGGGGGGGGGGGAGTCTGAGATATTGGAAAAAGTTTCCCTGACTCACAGATCCAATTACACGCGGAACTTGTGTAACGAAAAATTAGTAAAAATACGTTTTCACCAAAAGCTCCCAATTGACTCAATTCTCCTCCCGCAACCTAATACAGAGACTGACTTGAGGTTACCAAAGAAAAAATCAGGAAACGGATAAACAGACAGAAATGTTTTTCTTTTAAATTAAGCTGTGAAATGGGAATTAGGCTGCCAGCTGAGTGAAAGAAGGCCTCCTAAAAATTGTATTAGGGTTGACTTTCTTTTATTGTAAATATCCCTGCCAAAATGAAGTAAAATGAATTTAAATGAAAAAAAGTTCCTCGTTTGGTCTGTAATCAGCCAGGCTATTAGATATGCTGTTCCGTGAAGAGATTGAGTGCAATTCTACTTGTTTTTCGATCCTCAACGAAATCTCTGTTTACCAAGTGTAGACCAATCAAATCTAAAGGTTGATGGCTCGAGTCCTGGCCCTGGCAAACTTGGTTGAGTGCTACTATACTGAGAGACCGAGAGTGAAGAGAACTACTTTCCTCTGCCGGTTTCTTTTGAAAATACGGACCACGGAACTAAGGACTACAGAACTACGGGACCAAGAGCCATGGACTGTGGAACTAGAAACCGGCGGAGGAGTGTAGAAGAGAACCATCGTTCTTGTTTTTCGACAGGAAAGTTATCTCAAGATATGTTGACCTCAAAGGCATACTTTTCGGAGTGCTTTGCTTGTCAAGTCCAGGCAAGGCAAGGAAACTGCACGACACGCATTCTTTTTTAAAAGAAACTAAGAATTCGGGTCATTACTGAAAGTTTCTTATTAAAATAATCAGATTTTGAGTTTTGAGTACTCCGAGTCTCTTATGAGTTTCTTAAAGGCTCCATACCTGAATCTTCAGAATCGCCCCGGCGTTAATTTTGCAGCCAGTCTGCACCCGGTAGAACGCAGAGCGGAGCTTTCCAATTATCCAATAAATACAAGGAGACACTCAGTAGGCTACACTCGTTTTTCTATAATATTCTTAGGAAATTGTTCAAATCTTCCAAAGAAAATAGCTCACAGGTAGATTCCTTCTCCTTTTCCCTCTTCCGCACTGACTCAGGCTACCGTCTAGAAAGAAAAGTCGAACGTCGCTTTGAACATCGTTTCCAGTGGCGTCGTGGGAGCATGATTTTAGGGGGGGCCAAGGGTCAGGATTTTCCGACAAAGACACATTTTTCCGACAAAACTGAAGCAGGAATATAACGTATAAAAAGTGGCAAAATGTCTCAGAACTTTTGTCATATAAAAGTTCCATAATAGCGAAGAATTTTTCAAAGGGAAACAGCAGTCCTGTTAAGAGGCGATTCTTGTTGGAGGTGAGGCTGTTGTCGAGACGTGATTGGTGTTGGGGGTGAGGCTGAAGCTAGATGCGCAAGGAGGGAGGAAAACCGGGGGTCCGGGGGCTTGCCCCCGGGAAAATTTTCTGTGACCACGCCCTTTAGATCGTTGCAAAACGCCCCTATTTTGAAGAATCTACTGTTTGTTTTTCATGGGAAATTTCGAAAAAAGGACCTCAAAAGCACTGAAAAATAGATCGTTTTCAAATTTTAGATAACAACGTGATACCTTGATATAAATCTTCATTTCCATAAGCATCCGTTCACAGAAACTTAAAGTAGTTCTATCTTAGTAATCATTTCCATCTTCCTCAACAATATTCACTTGTGTAAATTCTGACGAGCAACTCATTGAAAGCTTAATGCACAAACCATAAGTGCATGACATTTTTTAAGTATATGAAGCGTGCAAAATGAATTGTAAATTTATCGTTTTTAACCACCAAAATGAAGGTAAAACGACCGAATTTTCGGGGAAAAGTCCAGGAATGTTTTGACCGAAAGCATTTGTCTGAAATTTCTTCGTCCGAAAATTTTGCGCCTATTGTGTCTATTTTTCCAATAGAATACACACTTTTCTATCGATTGAAAAAGGAATTTTTTGCAGAAAAACGAACGTAGGACCTAGTTTTTTGCCGAAAGACCTACTTTTTCATCAAAAACTGCGTTTTCGCGACCGAAAAAGCGATCTATCATGTACACATTTCGATTACCATAAAGTAGCTATGTAAAGAAAAGAGATTAATTCAATTTTTTTCGATTTTCCGACAAGAATGGAAAACTGACGAATTTTCCGACAACATTTTCACAGGGGGGGCCATGGCCCCCCCTGGCCCCCCCGGCCACGACGCCACTGATCGTTTCGAACGTCGCTTCGCTTCGAAAAGTTGAACTTTGAACTAATCAGTCAATCAAACGCTAAGAATAGGCACGTGGGTTGACCATATTATTAGGAAAGTAGCGATCTGATTGGTCCCGCCGTGAACGTGGCAGAGATGGCCTAAATTAGTTTGCGTTTGAAGCTGTATTGTCACGAGTCTCTGTTTGAAGCCAAAAGCATCATCTAATTCAGTGCGGAAAACTGAGACTCATGTAAGCAATCTTGTGGACTTGCTCCAAGTCTCGCTCTTGATCAATAAATAGAGGAGGGAAAAGGAGGAAAGGGGGGACACGGGGAAGGAATAAAGAAAGGGAAGAGAAAGGGGAACGAGAGCAAGTCCAGCAATTTTGCCACAAGGATCATCGGAGAAGTTGCTGCGTAGCATTTTGTTGGGTTTATACGGAGGAGGTATGTTGTTGCAGTTGCTTTGTTTTGATTTCCACATTCCATCGAACTTCAATTTGGTGTTCATGGCGATCACAGCAAAGAAAGGGAAGACCACAAAGTCACAAAGAAAGGAGTGTTGCTGCCACAATTACAGGTATTTCCTTCTTATTTGCTTGATCGAATTTTTGAGTGAAAATTCGTATCGGAATACAGCAAAATTGACGAGAAATTATAAAGGCAAATGAGCCTTCCTGCGTAATGTAAAGAAGGAAAACCTCATCAGACTACTTCTATTGAAGTTTCAAGTGAGACCGGTAAAGCTCAGAGTCCTTGAGAAAACTGAATTATTGTTGCAGTCATAGGTGTTTCCAGTTCATTTCTTGAAACAAGTTTGAACTGAAAACTTAGCGTAGTATAATAGAACTATGTTGTGAAACACTCGCATAAAGAACCTACTACTAGCCTAGGTCTATTTTGTAGTCAGCCTGGGTTTTGAACAATGAATACAATGGATTGGTTCTTATAAATGGGAGTCTAGCTTGGCAATTTCAGCCTACCTCTAGCCTCTTAAAGGGGCTGGGTCACGTAAAGTAAACAAACTTCTTTCGAAACGACGATTTTGCAGTTTTTTTGACAGGCCATATCACACAGAAATTTCCACTATTTTTCTCAAAATGAAAGTGCTATTTTGAAGATGAACTCTTGAACTTCTTAGAGAAACAAGCGAAACAACCAATATAGATAATAAACAGAACAGATTTGTTTACGGTTACGTGACCCAGCCCCTTTAATTACTAGGTTCTTCTATGCAGGTTGCAGGTGTTTACTGTACCGGGCCTCGGTGGAAAGTTTGTTTTTGCCACACCAGAGCTTTACGCCACGTCAGTTGTTTATAAACAATAGGCTTATTGTTCTTCCATTATTTCATCCTTGCTCCACACCAGAGATCTCCGGCGTAACATACATGTTTTCCAGTATGGGTACCAGGTGTTGTGTCCCAGGGTGCATTCCATGTAAGCGGAAGGTGTGCCAAGCCCTAAGTTTTCGTATGTCAGGTATTTTCAGGGAGAGAGAATATATGTCATATATATTTGATCATATCAAAGGAAACTGCTAATTCACATAAGAAAAGATCAAGGACAACTTCACGTTCATGCCAAGGGAGGCAGATTTTTGTACCCGTCACGCCAAGAACTGATTTTATTGAAAAAAGGACGCCGCTACTCCAACAAAAAGTCAAATCTACACAGAAGATCTTTGGGCCTAAGTGCATGGAATGCACCCTGGGTTATGTCCCAGAAAAAAGTTTCCTGTTTGACCGGTTCCAGAGAGCCACCATTATTGTCTTGTTTTGAACGCTTCCAGCGGCAATCTATTGATTAACAGCCAACTTGGATCTATATGAATTAAAAGACCACAAAATGTGGATTTTTCGAAAATCTTCAACTCAAGAAATTGAAGTGTTGGCAGGAAACCGTAATTTCACCAAAAATCGAAGAACCAAGATTGCGACGATAATCATTTTAAATTTCATTTCAAAGTCCAGAGAGCAGAGACAGAGACAAATTCAGTTTGACATTTCCATAAGATGTTGAGTTGATATTATTCGACGGATCCAGTGATAAAAAAGATTAATTAATTGTAAGACTAAGCCATGTTTTTGTTTTACGTTTCAAAGCAAACGCTGTGCTTCATCTTCAGAATACAGATTTTCAAAAGCACGAGGCTATATTTATATGCATAGAGACAAACAACAAACTAAAGTGCGTAATTACAATTCCTACGTGAAAAGTAAAGAGGGGGGCAAGCCCAAAGGACACTAACTAAAATAAAACTAACGGAATGGAGGACTGCTGGGAATTAAGTGCAGGACGATCGCGTAAAATTAGTAGACTTTCATGAATGAGTAAATCAAAATCATTGTTAGCTATTGATAAGGACAAAAATCTGCTCAATCTGCCATAAAGATCTGTTCCATTCCTTCCAGTCAGTCACTCATTAAGTCTGAAACCCTTTTGTAATGATGCTGAGCCAGCTGAGGTGTGCCATGAACCATACACTTGAACCATGCTTGAACCTAGAATCCCTGCTCTCTAGCAGCCTGACTTCAAACTCACAGGATCACACCAGTGAGCCAAAATACCTACAGGAGAAAATATCCACCCTTTAGTAAAGCAAACAGTTTGCGCAGACTTTTAATGTCAATTAGGACCACATTATATCTTAGTCAACCTCACTCAACCACCAAGTACGTATTTGTAAAGTATATGTAAAGTATGTAAAGTTCTTTATGGTTGATTTATTTCTTAGCAGAAAATTACGTGTATCTTTATGTAATGGGTGGGTCGTGGGGTGTGTTGCTTGCTCTTGGAGTCGTGGCACCGGGGTCACACACCTGATTCGTTTAATTCTAATTTCAAATCCTTGACTGAGGCCTAGACATAATTTTGTTAAACCTTTTCAAAAAATCACTTAAATCTTACCAAATTGTGCAAATCGGTTGGGTGCGGTTTTGCGGGTAGTTGGTACATCTTTCCTGATTCACCCCTAGTTTTTATTTCTTTCTATGTTAATTGTCACAGGGTTGTCATAGTTTCTTGCTCCCTGTGGTATTATCTTCTTTGTAGTGTTTTTCATAGAATAATTAGTTGGTAGCGTAATAAGTAATTTGTCTTGTAAAATTTATAATGGAATATACTGTATGTAGAAAAAAAGATTTTCAAATCAATTTGCATTGAGCTAATATGCTCTGTTATTCTTTTGGAGTTTGAGCTTCGTATGGAGTTGTGCTCCAAACAAACTGACTTGGTGCAAAATTTAAACTCTTTACAAACAAAGTTACAAACTCCTAAATCTGAAACATCTTAACAAATTTTGTGCAAATTTATTGCAAACTAGAGTGGTTTCGGGTATTATGGGATGTCGGGTATTTTGGGACATTATTCAGTAAATGAAGCTTAGCGGCCCTGGGATGAGAAAGAAACTTGTTAATTTCATTTGGTTCAAGTCTTCATACCTCTTCTGTCATATTTTGATTGATGTTAGGCCACTGTAGCATTTTATGTACTCTCCAGATCACTGATAATGAAGGACATCAAACGAATGTGATTTCTGGCTGTCATTTTCTTGAGATATCTCAAACATTAACCAGAGTATACAAACAATAGAAATAGCTTGATTCCAAAATACCCGACAGTGTTCCATAATGCCCAACTCAACCCGTGTTCATTTTTTTGTCTTGTTTATCAACAACCAACGTTTCAGAATCAGGGCATACTGATGAAACATTAGAGCATGCTTAGGCCTAATTGCTGATACCAAGTGTGGCCAAATGTGTCATGAATTATGTTCACAATTAATTTTTTGCCGTTAAGTGTTCCATAATGCCTGAAACTACTCTAGTCCAAACTAAATGCAAACCCCTTTTTACCATAGGTACATAACCAAATATGAATGTTATTCCAGAGCAAAACCATCATGAAAAATTGAATAAATGTGAGGAAAAATCTTTACGGTCTTGCTAGTTTCTTTTTTGAGCAAATGATAACAGATTTTGAAAATTTAAGTTCATGCTTCTATATCTTTCACATAATCTCTTGCAGTCCAAACAATGATTACTGTAAAAAATCTATAAAGCCCACCTCTCTATTAAACCCTCGTCTTTAATAAGCTCCTGCCCTCTTAGCCAAATTTTAAATAAGCCCCCTCTCTATTAAGCCCCCCCACTGATATCAAATTCCTGAGATTACCAAAGATTTTCCATTTATTGAGCTAAATAAGTTTGCATGTTAATTTTGATGTGATTTGAGATAAAACTGTGTCAAATTTAATATGTATTTGACTTGTAAAATTGACTGCTGAATCTGCAAAATATGGTTTAAAAGTCTGAAAAGCTATCATTATATAATATATCCTTGTCATTTGATTTTGTGAATATGCCCCCCCCCCCTCTCTCTCTTTAGGCAACCCCCTCTGGAGTGTCCAAAATTAACTACAGAGCTTTTACCGTATGATGCTTGAGTGTAAAGATAAGATTTTTAAATTTAGAATAAATGTTTAGATGTTTAGATGAATAAATGTTTGGCAATTTGTTCACATAGCAATGTGAACAAATTGCCAATACTCAGAACAACAGTATAAGCACCTTTCATGTGTAGTAATTGTTAACTTATATATGATGACACGTAAATTTCATGCTGTGTATATATATTTTTTTCTAAATTCATTTTTATTGATTTGCGTTTGATTTGATTTTTTGATTTTTCTAAACTCCCTTGAGTTTGCTTGATTGAATTGACTTTGAATATTATCTCCGAGCAGCTGATTGGAATATGTTACACCTATTGGCATGGATCATATTTCTGTTCAGGGAAACTTGGTGGGATAAAAACGAGAAGACAAATTATGTCAATAACAAAGACTGCATACTAGATGAAGCTAGCCAAAAACAAACTGAAGATGTCAAAGGAAAGGTCACCGAAGAAATTATCAGTGAATCAAATATCTATCAAGGTAAGTCTATAAAAAGGCTTTGTCCCCGGCGGGGGGGGGTAACTCCTATATGTAGCTGAACGGGGACGTGCCGCCCATAAGGATGGGTTCGAAAGCTTCAAAATCCCTAAATATGGGTCTCAAAATGTAGTGATTCCAATAGAAATGGGTTGGTTTTACTGTCCTGAAACCTTAATAATGGGTTTCGACGAAATGATATTTTTGTTTTCTTTATTCATTAAAAAAAAAACTATTTACAAAAACAACAAGGCTAATTAACTACGTGCCATCCATAGTGGGAAAGGACTTATAGTCAGCGAATTCCCACTATGTATGGCACTTGCAATTAAATTTAAATTGTTCCAGTAATAGTCGTAAGAGAGGGACAGCCCAAGAGCACACAATTCGCCATTGTGATTGGCATGGCGCTTTAAGGTTTGACGAGCAACATGAACAACCCAGAGATCCTTCTGAGGTCCAGGCTCGAGGAATCTATCAAGAGTTAGGAATTTAGTGCCTCCAGGCCGTCTCTCTCTTACGACTATATTCCAACAAAAGAGGAAAAGATATGATATGAAACGATATTCATATTGGGAGATGCATTCTAAGCCAAAGTAAAGGATCTTTCTTCAAAAATTTTCTTCCCGCTCTAATTCATAGGATAACTGTTACGAAAATATCAAAGTTTTTCTTGTTGGTAATGGCAAGCATGATATTGGTAGATGCATTTTAGGATCTTTCTTCAAAATTTTCCTCATGCTCTAATTCATAGGATAACTGTCACAAAACAAGCAAAGTTTTTCTTGCCGCTAATGGCAAGCATGATATTGGGAGATGCATTCTAAGCCAAAGTAAAGGATCTTTCTTCAAAAATTAGTACTATGGCCAGATCCAAGTTTCTTATAAAGAAAAAACGTATAAAATGTTAGTTGTAGTTTATTTACGTTCTTATTCAATCCCTTGCATGTTACATACAGTTCAATTTGGAAACCATAAAACTGGGTATGTTTTCCTCCAAATCCTTAAAAGTGGGTATGAAAAAAGTATGTGAATTGATAAGGGTGGGTATGACGCTTCAATTTGGGCGGCACGCCCCCGTCATCTTTTGGTCCAAGTTACCCCCCCCCCCCCCGGGGCTTTGTCACAGAAGCTAAAATATTCTGTGATGTATTTGTTTCTTGTATTACTTTTTTTTTAATGTGACATATAAAACAAGCCTATCCTTCGATTTCAGATTTGTCTAACTTGAATGAAAGGGTAATGCTGTCTTGATATTGATAGAAAGATATTTCTTCTCACTGGGACTCCAAATAGTGCCTGCTACCGCTTAGCAAAAAAGGCGATTTGTGCAAGACTTTGCTGATGATGTATCCTTGTGTCCTACGGAAATACGGAGGGCGTCATTTCTTGTATCCTTGCAAATTCGTTTTTTGCATATGACATTCTGTCACATAATTCTCCATTCTTTATGATACCCGTCCGACAATTTTCTATGATACCGTCTCATGATGTTTATCAGAAAGGGATACCCTATTGAGCTGCACAAGTGCACATCTATCAGGTCAAGTATTGGGCTGCCTCCACTGGGCTTGAAAGCTGTTGTTAGGCGTATGCAAAAAGCCGGTCAGGGTTTTACTCATTTAAAGTTTTTGTCTTCAAAGAGATTAGAAATTTACAAACAACGAGGCCTGGAACTGAATGTAAACCATTTATATTCAATTCCCATGAAAAATGTTATGAAAGGCTGTTTAGACGGTAAAAAGTGACCAAAAATATTGTATTGAAATCGCAAGACTGACAAATAAATATTGACATAGATGCCTAGACTACCGGGTGTGTCAGAAACAGGTAGGTGAAAAAGGTGGCTTGATAAAAAAAAGTCAAACTGGGTTTGTTAAAGTTTCATATTTCAAGGGAAAAAGATTAAATTTTACTGTATTGAATTTGGTTTTTTGAAACCGGTCCTTTCTTTCCATATTTATATGCAATTTAGTGACATCGCTATTTTAATGAAAAGAGATTGGTTAGAACTTTCCGCTTTCCAGCAATGCCAGCTAAGTCCTCAGGGATACAAAAGAAACAATAATCTCTTTTCCAATTGTGCTTTAAACACAATGCATCCATTGTTTCAACTTTTTATTACAGGAATAGTACAGTACAGAACAGTACAGAAAGAGTATACGACAGTAATCGAATTGTATGCCTATTTTAGGGTCTTGTGAAACAATATTTTACAAAAATCATTTATGATTATGGAACGCAAAGTCCGATTTCGACCAAATAAATTTTCCTGTCTAACTTGGCCTTCTTCAGACGCAAAAAACGTTTAAAGAAACGATTTTTTTAAGTAAATTGTACAAATGTGAATTGCCAAAGGCCCCATGTTTTTCTGACTCACTCGCTAAGCCTCCAAATTTAAGCTCGAATTTTCACTAGGGCAGAGCAAGAATCTTTGAGATCGGTTTCCCAGGCAGAGGTGCCGAATCTTGGCAAATATTTAAAATTGAATGTATAAAATGTTATTGTCCCATTCTTTCAGCTGGATTGACCGACGGGAACTTTATGTAATTTGCCATAATCCTGGACTTGCTCCAAGTCTCGCTCTTGATCAATAGTAGGGGAAAGGAGGAAAGGGGGAAGACACGGGGAAAGGAAGAAAGAATGGGAAGAGAAGGGGGAAGGAGAGCGAGACTTGGAGCAAGTCCACCATAATCCCTGAGAGAGCATTTTTGATATCATGATTATTTTCAGAATTACAATGTTTTAAAAAAGGATATGAAAGAGGAGGTATCTGAAGCAGTGACAAACATTATAAGCAATACGAGAAATCATAAGCGTACGGGAAGAAAAAATCTAGGGGGGCGGCCCGACACAAAGTCCATTGTTTACCAACATTTTTGCCCGACTTAGGGCAGATTTTTGCCCGATTGGGGCTGATTTTCGACGATTTTTCCAACATTGGGGGGGCTGCCGCCCCCCGCCCCCCCCCCGCCCGCTTATGCGAGAAATGCTCAGTTTCTGAAGGTCTGCAAGATGTTGGCAAGCAAAAGTCTATAGCTTTTGTGGTTTACGATTTAGCGTCACCACTTCAAAACAATAGACATTTTTAGAAAGTTTTAAAATGCTGCAATTCTAAAAATACGATAATATCGAAAATGCTCTCTCTGTGATCTCGCTTCGCTCGCACTTAAGGCAGTATCGAATAAAAATTTCGTACAAAATAAAGGTGTCCGCAATGCTCCATGCTGAGATTATAAGAAATAACCTTGAGTTTCTTTCATAGGGAGGGAACAGGGCAATAACATTTTACCCGACTACACACGACTGAGGCCCCGTTTACACTATGCGGGTATGGAATGAATACGGCATAAAACTGTGCCGTATTGGTTTATTGCCTCAAGCGAAATCAACGTTTACACTTATGCCAGTACAAAATGAATACGATAGGTTTTGGCTATGCGCAGAGCGAGAATTTGTCAAGGTGCATGCTCTCATTTGTCAAATTAACGTCGCACAATTTCGCACTGGCATGGTGTAAGCGGACTCTAAGTTTAAAGTTTTGATAAGACTCGATGCCTCCATCTATGATGCCTCCTACGCTGGTTTACTATATTGATTCATACAATTTTTTACTCAAAAGTAGTATTTTACTCAGCATCCGCTACGAGAGATGGATATTGACCAACTATGACTTTACTTCTCTATGAATAGATGGGAACATTTGTTTATTCAAGTAGCCATGCTGAATTCATTAAGGAGCTTGTGATGACTGCCAGATGTCAACTATCAACTTTAGCTCATCATAATTACTGAGCTGGTAAAGGAATAATCTATACCTTTGTGATGTTGATGGAAAGAGTAGATTGCTAAAACTATCAATAATCTATTGAGCTAAAAAATATTTATTTTCGCATGTTTGGCAGCCAATTGAACATTTAATTCCCAGCTTTTGAATTAGATAACTAAAATCCACGAGACAGATATTTAGATTGAAGGTGTTGTGGCGCAGTGGTGTAATCCTCTGACTTTGCAGCCAGAACAGTCAGGCGGAGTGGTTTCGATACCCGGTAGGACCCCACCACTTGAGCGTCATGACAAGGGGTCGCGCACTCGATTAGGTCTGCTCTATTTCTGCGATCCCAGCGCTTGGCGCTGAACAACGCAACTTCACCTTCACCTTCACCATTTTTCTGTCTTCCTTCGATAGATACACATAATCATTCTTAGAAATTATTTTTTGCATGCACAATAGTCAACCACTCGTTGATTGGGCGAATTCCTTTGTCTCTGATCGATAACCGCTTTGACAAAGGGCTTCCCACTCCCAAACATCTCGTACATCTTTGGCAAAAATACTTTTGTTTTCAAGAAAAATCCATCAAAGGTCCGTAAAAATCCTTTTGTTCTGAAAAAATCAAGTACGTTTTTAGAATGAATGAAATGTCCCTCGCGCTTTGATATGGAGTGTCAGTCAAAATATATCCTTTTTTAAATCGTTAGTAAGTTTCATACAGACTTTTTTTATATAATATATTCCAAATAAAATTTACAATACAGATTACGAACTACATTACTTACAAAATTACTCTGCAATACTACTAGGACGATCAACCCCAGGGAGCAAAAGGCTGTGTCTACCCAAAGGCCATTAAATAAAGATAATAAAGGAAAAGAAACTACTTTAACTATGGGACAAAATCGGGTGGCTTATGAAAGGATGGGTAAGTGGCTACAGAAATTCACTCGAATCGACCAGTTTCCTGGATAAAATGTAGCGTTAGCTCAAGAATATGTCTGTTTAGTGAAATAGGAAAATCTTTATTGCCATACAATAAAAGTTGTAGTAAAGCTCCATTTGCAAGATTTACATATCCAAGTGGTCGTATTAATGCATAGATTCCAGCGAGGAGGTCTCGTCTTTGTACATCAAAACAAGGGCAGAGCAACAAGAAGTGTTCCGTATCTTCAATACCATCATTTTTCGGACACATAGGATTGTTTTCATACAGGTTTTTGATTGATAACAGTAATCTTAAATTAACCTGTATAAATATCAATGATCATGATGATGATTATTATTTTTATTATTATTACTATATTTTAGATGAAGACTCCCTGGATGACATTTTAAGAGATACTTCATGGAAGGCTGTTGATGGATCTCTCCACACAGATTCATGTACTAACATCGAGGAAACAAACGTAAGCTCAGTGTTAGCTAGAATTTCTTTCTATCATTCATTTTAATGCACACATCACCCCCTAGAAGTTTTGCACGAAGTCCTTTTATTTTCCTGAAAATGCCTTGAAATCTGTTTGTTCCCGAGAAATTTGCTACGTTTTTAAGGGGACGATACGCCTCTTGATGCATTCTTTAGGAGGTCCTTTACATGAGAAATTTCAGCCTGGAAACCAGTTGCCTTTGTACAATTTGTAAATAGACATTGAATTCCTTTAATTGTAAATTACATGTCTAACTTTAGGTATATTGTAGATAATTGGTGTAAATAAGCTTTATTCTTTTAAAACTATGTAAATATCAACTTTAAATAAATATATGAACGAACGAACGAACGAACAAACGAATGAATGAATGAACGAATGAATGAATGAATGAATGAAGGAATGAAGGAATGAAAGTGTAACACGACTCAACCCGGACTCAACTCAATTCGGCAACTCAACCCGTACTGAAATTCCAGCACGTTTTGAAAATGTCCATGTAAGCAGAAACGAATTCAGCTCGGGGCGTGTTGAAATGAAAGATTAGAATGTGAACAAAAGAGATCAAATCTATTTCCGTCATCATTCAACTTTTTGAATTGGGCTTGCATTCCAGTTTCTGTGTGTGACCGCAATCATATCATGCGACCTAAGCTCAGCCCGTGTTGAAATATCTTAACAAAATAAGCAATTGTTAAATAGGATCCGAGCAATGAATATCGAGAGTATGAATGTGAATATAAATGAGAATAAACGTGAATATATACTTTGTTAAACAGATTACACTTGACTATACAGTTAATAAACGACGATTCTACGTCAGCTGCTATCCAAGCATTCGTTTGAACTATACAAGTTCTCTAGTTGCTATGCAAGCACTTTTGTCCACGTTGCTATTCAAGCAACCGTTCTCTCAGTTCACTCAGTCCAATCTAATCTTAGTCATATCTAAATATTACATTTCATTAAGATACGTTACACAAAATATAGATCTATCAGGTTACAATCTAAAATGGAAGAGAGGCTCAAACATCTTTGTAACACAATGATGTCAATCTCAGCCCACGGGATGAAAATTCTCATGCAAAGGTCCTCTAACTTTACTAATTTTGGGTCAAGAACATGCAATAGCAGTGTATTTAGGTAGATCTATGAAGATGCCACTTAGCATGAATTTTCATCTTTTCACTCAGGGATTCTTCATCGTAAACAGGCAGCCATCATATGACCAAGACCCACTGATTGAAGCTAACTTGCTGAGCAATAAAGTTAAAAGAGTAAACAGCTTTACAGAATCTTTCGGCGATGTCGCCAATGGAGAAAATGTCAAGAAAGCTTTCATTGTTCAAAGAAGCGATTCAATACAGGAGACTAATCAGAGCCAAGATCATCCGGGTCACGGCACCATTAAATCTTTTGAATGCTCTCCCAAGTCTCCCGGTGATGGCAAAGCCACTAGGTATCAAAAGCGAAGAAATAAGTACAAAGGCAAGAACTATGCCGAGGAGGATACAATCGAAGAGAACAGTAGCTCTGTGCTTCATTCAGAAACTCCTGAGAATTCCACTAGTTATCCTGCCGATGACAACGTCCATCAAAATAGTGGTAATGTGAATCAAACTGTAGAGTTTGACTCCAGGAAAGCTGTATTGGCTAAGAATAATGAGAGTACTGTGACATTCGGTTTATCACAGCGATTCAATGAAAAATTGGAAGTTGATCAGAAACAGCGGTCAGAAGAAGCGAAGACTTTCGTTTCCGTTAATCAAGTAGATTTAAGCAAAAACCAGCCTAATGACAACAAGAAAACGAAAGTTACAATGAAGGTTGGTCTATCAACAAAGGATGAAGGTACGAGAGAAGAACGAGACGAAAGTACGAGAGAGGATGATGTGGATGGGAAGATTTTTGTAGAAACTGCAACTGAGACTGATTCATCAATTAGGCGCAATGACTCATGGGATGCTCTTGATATGAACCCTGCTAGGGGGATGAGACCGGATGAAGCGAGAAATACGATCAAGGATGGTTCCCATGCAGAAGGAATGTCACCAAATAAACTGAAGGTAATAATCTAGAAATAACATGAGCATATTTTGTGATAAAATCATCCGTTTCCAAGCTTGAAACGCAAGTGCAAAGCGATTTGCAATTGCAAACAAAGAGATTTTGTGAAAAAAATAGGGCATTGGAAGTGGAGCTTTAGCTCGTACTCTATTTACAGTAGGACACCTCTCCATTGGTCTCCGTTCGCCATGCTGCTTGTCAGGTCTTTCAAAACTGTGCTCTTGCTGAAAAATATGCATTCTTAGACTCTGTTTACACTGTACCGGTACAACTTTTGATCCGCAACAAAAAATAATGGATCATCCTTCCGTTTACATTGTTCTTGCTAATTTGTAATACTTAGCATAGGTTCTAAATCTTTAACTCAGCGTCAAAAAGTGTGGGTGTAAAATTCAATGACCTATTTCTTCTGATTGAATGGCTTGCTAAAAAACTTTAGATACCTATTTATAATTCTACCGTTGGACTTTGCAGAAATCTTGAATACTTTTTCGAAATTACAGCGTATTTTATATTCCAACTCATTTGAGGATGTGACGTCATCAAATTTCTAAATCATAAACCAGAAGAGTGACAGACTTTTGCTTGATACCATATTGTATGTCATAGCTCTCGTGAAAAAATCCGCATTCATAAAGTATGGTTTTACTTCAAAGAAATTAATTCATGTTGCATCAAACAGTTTAGAAATTACGATGGTTTTAAGCTTTTATGAAAATTTGGCTTGAATTCTGGACTCAGTCACCAGGCAAACATTCGTAATTCTGAAGGTCATTGAAGATTTCAGAAATTTCTGAACGGATAGAATTATACGGGGATAAATAGCTAAAATTTATTTGAAGTAATTCTGTTCAGAGCAACATAGGTCACTAAAAGTTTGGCGAGAATCTTTTGCCCTTTTGTTGCAATCTTTAGGCACACGGGGCACAATTATTTTGGGACACCCTGTATCTGTAGAAACATTTTGTTTTGGAGCAGCGTAAACGCTCTTGAGCCGTAGCAACTTTGTAACTGATCAAAACTGTGCCGGTACAGTGGACGTTGTCTTAGCCTTTAAACATTTTTCCGAAAAAATTTAAGATTTGAAGGTCTCTGCATGGATTCCTAGCAGTAGCCAGTTATTCTTCCAATTTTGTACCCTGGGTACCAGAGCCAAAAAATGATGAAATAAAAAATAAAAAAAAAGTAAAGAAGGAAAAGAAAGTCCTTTCTTCCTTCTCTCTTCCTTTTCCAAATTTTCAATTTCTTTCTAATTTTGAGGCTCTGGTACCCAGGGTACCAATTTTGCCTCGTACAAACACAAGAAATTATTATTTCATCAGGACAGTGCAGGTCGAATGATTGATATTTTCTTATTTTCTTGTCATACTTGACGTGCTTTTATCGGGAAAAGTACATATGTTACACCGTGCTTTGCGTGCAGAGCATATCACGTCGTTCCTTTATTTCAGGATTTTGGAAAAACAAAAGCAGTTACACAGTTTGACAACGATTCTCCAAAAGCTGTTTATAATGACTTCGAGGTAAGCTGTAATTGTCTGAATTGTTTATACCTTGTCTCTCAATTCGCTTATCTTCATAGTTCACAATGCACATTACGAAATACATTACTTACAAAATTACTCTACAGTACTACTAGGACGATCAACCCCAGGGAGCAAAAGAGTGTCTACTCCGAGGCCATTAAATAAAGATGATAAAAGAAAAGAAACTACTTTAAATACGCGACAAAAAATCGGGTGGCTCATGAAGGGATGGGTAAGTGGCTACAGTAATTCACTCGAATCGACCAGTTTCATGTATAAAATTTAGCGTAAGCTCAAGAATATGTCTATTTAGTGAAATGGGAAAATCTATATTGCCAAACAATAACAGTTGTAATAAAGCATCATTTGCAAGATCTACATATCCAAGTGGTCGTATTAATGCATAGATTCCAGCGAGGAGGTCTCGTCTTTGTACATCAAAACAAGGGCAGAGCAACAAGAAGTGTTCCGTATCTTCAATACCATCATTTGTCGGACACAGAGGATTTGTGGTATCTTTAAAATTGTATTTAAATTAAAAATCAAGAACATTGTTACTGACAACTGAAATGCGGAAACTTATTTTGGAAGCAGGATCACTTTTAACAGTGGCATGGGAGAAATTTGTGTTTTTGTCTATTTTCAAAGAATGTAAAACTTTTGGACCATTAAACTTTCGGACAAAAATTTGTCCGAAAGCTTGATCGTCTGAATGTTTCAATTTCAAGGTACCTTTTAGAATTTCTTTTGCTTAAATCGGTCACTCCGTTCCGATTTCACAATGGATTTTCACGAGAAAGTCCCTTGGAGAAATCTTCAAGGGGATTCTATTCTCCTAAGAGGAAAAAATACTTGAATGTAAGTGTCATCATTGTTAGGAAGGAAAACCAAGAAACGTTTCCTCGTCGTTTTCGCTCGTTTTTGCAAGTTTTGAAAGGAGCTTTCTCTAGAACTTCTCCCATATCCACAGAAAGGAATGACCAATTGCAGCCGGATAGATTACCAAATCTAATTAAAGATAACAAGAATGAAACAAGACAATGTTCCACATTATTGCTTTGATATTCAGGGAGCAATATTTTTTCAAGTGTCAGTCATTTTTTCTGACTTATCCGGTAGTTAGCAACTGAAAGAAAGATATGACTTATACATTGTTGGGTAACTGAATTGCTTAGTTGTATCACCCATAGCTTTATTTTGCCTGCAGCCACTTCCCACAGCAGTGTTGGATTCTCCTCAGGGCTATCTCACAATTTGGAAGGGATTAGAGGAGCGGAACTGTGTATTTTCATATCTCCCTTGAACAGTGCGAGACAATTCAGAATGCATTTTGATTAGCTTGGGAATATGCATGTCAGATTGAATTTTCCAATCTATTCAAACAGCTTTATTAACGAATGATTGATTTGATCGATATTTAGGGAGGGTAACCCTTCAGCAAATGCTAATTTTCAAGGTGCCCTCCATCTACAATACAATACCGGGTGCGCTAAAATAAACTATGCACGTTTGGCAGGCCACAATAAATCGTACACTGGACTGATTTTGAAGATTTATGACTTAATCTTTAGCAGAAAGCCTGAATTAGATTCTTGGACTTTTTGCAAAGTTTTCCGTTTTCAATTTTTAGAGCTAGAAGCGAGTCTCCTCAGTGTTTCGTTTTAGAAAACACTGAAAGCGATCAAAAAACGTCGATCAAATTTGGAGTCTTTTTTGAGATTTTTGGGAACAAATTTTGAGAATTTTGAGAAAGACTCAACATGAATGAACAAAGAGAAAACGTTTTCAGGGTGATTTGGGGATTTAGTGCGAACTCTCGTACATCAGATTACAATTAATCGATTTCTGAATCCCAAATCACCACGAACAAGTTCTCTCTTTGTCCATTCATGTCGATTCTTTAGAAACCTAGATCGATGTTTTTCGAACAAAACTTATAGGGAACTGCTGCTGCTAATATGGCATTGCTGTATCAATCAAATCGGCCAGTATTTCTGATGAATGAGATCGTCGCATCCAGTATTACTCTATTTTCAATAATACCTAACTCTGTTTTCAATGATACCTAAAGATGGCATTCATATTATTGACACTGGCGATATCTAGTCCTGGGACATCAGAGAGCTTGTCAAAGAGATCTCTACGAAGTACATCGTATAGGGGCAATGCAAGAGAAGGTGCTTGTTATTTTCGTTGTCTTTACCACAAAAACAAACTGGGCTGAGGCAGTCAAAAGCATGTTTGAGGCGATGTTCATAAAGGCACTGAACTGCACATGGAGTTTTGTCAACAGCTTGACACCCGAAATGTCGCAAATTTCGTATGTAGAGTTTCTTAGTGGTCTAACAATTGCAAGCAATTTATTGTTAAACTGAAGTAGGGATTTAGTTGTCTCTTCGTTGAGTAAATTCCATTCGAAGGAAGCATTATGAAAACACGAGCTAGCGAAACGGGCCGTTCTGCTGGCTGGTAGTTCAAAGCAAAAGAGATTTTTCAGACTGCAATTTTCGCTCATTTTTCGTCAGAAAATTTCTTATTCCTCCGCACGCAGCCTAATTTCGTAGGCTCCATGCGGCGCAATCTGCGTTCTTGGTGAAAAGATCGCTGAGATACTTAGGAGCAGGGTCGTCAAGGCATTTAAAACCGTCAGTTTTAATTGATAAACAAGTAAATAAAGTAAAATATAAGCACTTTGATGCGAATTGAAATAAGCACGACGTTTCGAGCATGTCGCGCTTATTTCAATTCGCATCAAAGTGCTTATATTTTACTTTATTTACTTGTTTATCATTGTACAATTGCACTACACGCAACAAGAAGATTTTTTGGGTCAGTTTTAATTGTCTATCAATCAACTGCTCGATCGTTTGCCAACCTAAACTTTGTATCAAAGGTTTACTTGTAACATCGAACTGACTATTGGTCACGACACGAGCTGCTCTGTTTTGAAGTCTCTGCAATTTTTTCAAGGGAAGGAAATGCTTGTACCATAAGGGGATTGATTGAATTCATCAGTCTTAATCCCAGACTTCTCATGGTCTCGCAGCTCTGCAGCTAGACAAATCGATATCCCGTTTTTTTCAATTTTCGCCAGGGCCGCTTTTCACTAAATCCATGTTATTTTCTTATCCATCATTTCGTGATGGAACCGAAAATAAATTATTTACCTTTTAATTTTCCGAGAATTGACACAAGGAATAATCATTTATTAGGAGTAGTGGCGTTGGTTATCATACACAGCCAAAATCACAATTTAGATTGACACTTAACACAATGAATCTTCGAAATAGAGATACAACTGCAAAATCGAATTCGAAATAACGATAAACACAACGAATAAGCGAATACTGAAAAACCGTAATAGCTGCCCCTTTTTTATATTATCTATTTATTTATTTATTTTGTTAACGACAACTTTGAAGAAAACTCTAATATCAATAACGAACAATAATTTATAAACAGCTTAATTCGATTTTTTTTCGCTCCATCATTAGCTAAGTAGTTGATCTACAACTTTGCCAAGTCTGATTGA
Source organism: Aurelia coerulea (assembly GCA_039566865.1). Lineage (NCBI taxonomy): Eukaryota > Metazoa > Cnidaria > Scyphozoa > Semaeostomeae > Ulmaridae > Aurelia > Aurelia coerulea. The sequence goes on from CM076963.1 coordinate 10,545,880, forward strand.
AAAGCTAGGCTAGATTTCCTGCAATCGAATTTTACATTTCTGTTTAATTTCGACATCGAAGGGGAAAAGCGTTGGTCAACAGTTTAGCCCATGCAGAACGATTTGAACGCCCGTAGAATGATTTTGCAAAAAATTTTGTTCTTGATCTGAGATCTATGCTCATTGTGGACTCTGAAAGAAATTGATAATTTGTGAATGCTTACGAAAGTCTCGAAAGACACCCAAAGCATGGTTTCGTGAAGTTGCTGGTAAAAATCAGTAATTTTTAATCAATGGATGCAAATGATACTTTTACAAGCACACTAAGGATGTCTTTTGAGACTTGCGTATGGTATTCCCAAAAGATGACGTTCATTTGTTTGCCAATGGAAAAACTTCTGAAAGTTATTTCAAGCCTGAGCTTTTGCAAGCGTGCTTCATAGCATGGTAATCTGTCTTAATGGTGGAAAGTTACCTGGCTGTGTATGAAATTAGGCCAAGATGGAGAGTTGTTTGTGCTCAACCCTTTTATAACATTAGGTTCTTGCATTCCTGCGTGGAACGCGCAGCGTGAGGAAGAAATTCTTTGAACTCCCAGAGGAATACAGTTATAGAAAAAAGTTAGAATTCCTTCAAAAACAAAGATAAATTCATCTTTCTTCATTTTACATTGCCGATAGAATAACAAAAACAATTTCAATTTCAATTTCATGAACATTCTCAGCTAAAACTACTTGATAGACAGCATATATGATGCTAAAATGTTACGGAAATAAAAAACATATGAAACCTAATTTACATAATGCATCTAAACTAATATAAGGCTGAAGAGGACATATGGAAAGAACTCTGGTAGAGCTTTCGAGCCATATACCCTCGGCTATGTGGTTCTAAATACATTATTGAAAATACTTTTGGTTACAAATACTGATTTAACTGCGCAGAAAAATAAGCTTAGCTGAGGGAAGGGAAAGGGAGGAGAAATAATACAGAGAAGCACAGGAAAAAAACAGCAATATATACCAGTTATTTGGCTACCTAACAACATTTAAATCACAGATTTTGGTCGATTGCTTTATTTTTGTAACAACTTTTCTCGTTTCACTTTTGTAGGGTCATTTGGTATTTTTAAAAGAAGCAACCATTATTTTTCTAGTGAAATCAACTTGCTTGATTGAGAAAAAATCTCTGATTAGAATTTGTCTCTCAATTTCATTTAGGCCATAATGCACAAACGAAAGTTGCATACTGATACGATGCAAAAGATCAGTGATACGTTTGGAAATTTTGGTAATCGGGAGGATAAGGTAAGTTACGATGATCTTTGGTTTCACTCAGAATATTGCTATCTATACTAACTAACTAACTAACTAACTAACTAACTAACTAACTAACTAACTAACTAACTAACTAACTAACTAACTAACTACATGATTAACTGCCTAACTAACTAACTAACTACCTTGATAACTAACGATCTAACTAACTAACTAACTAACTAACTACTTAACCAACTACCTAAACAACTAACTAACTAACTAACTAACTACATGATTAACTACCTAACTAACTAACTAACTAATTAACTAACTACCTTGATAACTAACGATCTAACTAACTAACTACTTAACCAACTACCTAAACAACTACCTAACTAACTACTAACTACATAACTAACTATCTAACTAACAACCTAACTAAATACCTAACTAGCTAACTAATTAAGTAACTACCTGACAAACTAACTAACTATTCAACTAACTACCTAACTAACTAATCTAACTAACTAACTAACTAACTATCCAACTAACTAACTAACTAACTACATAACTAACTAACCTAACTAACTAACTAACTAACTAACTAACTAACTAACTAACTAACTAACTAACTAACTAACTACATAACTAACTACCTGACAAACCAACTAACTATCTAAATAACTAACTACCCAACTAACTACCTAACTAACGAACTACCTAACTACCTAACTAACTATAACTAACTAACAAACTAATTACCTAACTATCTGTCTATCTAACTGTCTAATTATCTATCTAACTAACTAACTAACTAACTATCTCTAACTATAGTCAGGCAAGTGGAGTTCGATGTTGAGATCATTGCTTACGCAATATTGCACAGGAGGGATAGTTCGTTATTTTAAAAAGGACGGTTTAGGCCCACACCATATGACAGAGAACTGAACTCAAGACAAGAAAATATGGCTGGGAGAGGGTGCCAGTGTCACGAAAGAGAGATTTATGGCATTTCTGGGCAGGCAAAGAATCTAATCTATTCTAATTTGATCTGGTTGTGTCCTGCCACTCTTGATTATAGATTGAATCTTTAATTCTTAAGAACGCAGAAATTCTGTCGACATGCATTTGTGTCATTGGTTCATTGTTTTGTTGCTTTATAGATCTTTGGTGCCGGATCTCCTGAGAAGAGAGTGTCAAAAAATTGGAGGAAAGTTCGCCAAGCAGTCAGAAGTAACAGGTATCGTTTAATCGGAAAAGAAACACCCATAAATTGATCTTTGAAATTAGATTCTTTTTAACATGTTTGAATTGCTTCATATGGGAATAGAAATTTCGCTAACATTCGGTATTTTAAATTATTTTTTTAGGTTCTGATAAGGGTGTTGGGAGCAAGGGAGCAGGACTTAAAAAGGGCTGAGAACAAGGGAGGAAGGTTATAAAAAGGAATTAGAGAGCAGGGAGGACGCAAATCTTGGGGAGACGAGAAAGCTGCAAAATCCAGCCCAACTTTGAAGGGCTTGCTGCTTTTTGAGAGGCGAAAAAAAGCAACGACCCCACCCCTTTCCCTATCACAGCCTCTTTTTGTATGTCTGAGTAACAATACTTTTAATCTAATGTCACATCTGCTACATTTTATGACAGGCTCAGTGATGCAATTTCAGGAATGACGATCTCATCTCCTTGTACATTCATGTACTGGGACATCAAATGTTCATATATACAATATGCTCTATTATTGCTCATAGCAAGGGGATTCGAGGACCGTTTATCAGGGAGATGCAGGCAGAGTACATATTTCATCGATTTCTTAAATCTAGAACAAATAAAGACCATTCCAAAATTGCCATTTTTGTTTCTTTTTGAACTTTTCGGTTTTGCTTTTCCCTTCAAACGAAATATATCCATTGTTGTTACAGCTACGGACTATACGTAGGGTGAGTGGTCAAACGGCTTACACTTACAGTTTCTGTTAAAGGACAAGTCCGGGGTTGGTATGATTGATGATAAAATACAAGATAATACTTCTATGAATGATGTATGATACTTTTTCCACTATTTTTTGCCTTCTCCTTGTGACATTGCGTATTCAAATAAGCAATTTGAACAAAGTGACGTCATATTGCGCAAACGAAAACGAGGCTGTGTGATTTTTTTTTCTCCTCTTTATCGTTGCAAGCCTCTTTATCGTGTTCTTGTGCTATTTTCAATGCATGAGTACACAATAAAGAGGCTAGCAGCGATTAAGAGGAGAAAAACAATCACACAGCCTCGTTTTCGTTTGCGCGATATGACGTCACTTTGCTCAAATTGCTTATTTGAATAGGTAATTTCACAAGGAGAAGGCGAAAAATAGTGGAAAAAAGTATCATAAATCATTCATAGCAGTATCATCTTGTATTTTATCATCAATCATACCAACCCCGGACTTGTCCTAGGTGACTGAGGTTAAGCTTGGTCGTGTCAGGTCAATATCTGGATGGGTGACCTTCCAGATGCCTGACCCCCCGGGAGGGGGGGTATTCATTGTGAACGTGGTTTTACCTGCATCTGGACTTTGATAGAAGGACCCATTTGTATGACAGAATATTCAAGAATTCCGAACCCATTTGCATGAATGTGTCGATTTGAAACAAAGGAAATTTCAGTCGTTTGGTGCGGATTATCATTATGGGACTCATTGATAAAACAATTCTCAAAAAACTACCCATCTACCAGAATTATGGTCAAAACGGACCCATATGTAGGAAACTTCAGATGACCCACCCATATTAGCGGCAAGTCCACTATCATTCAACAATGAAGTACCCACCCCCCCCCCCCCAGGGGGCCTGACCAAGCAACTCACTTCACCCTTCGGAAGGGACGTTAAACTAGGGTCGTATGCCTGGATGCGGCATGCATAGTCAGTATAAATTAGCTTTGAACAGCTAGAAATCTTCTAGCTTACTTTGAGTAAAGTAATGGATGAATGAATGAATGAATGAATGAATGAATGAATGAATGAATGAATGAATGAATGAATGAATGAATGAATGAATGAATGAATGAATGAATGAATGAATGCGTCGCTATACGGCGGTCACGTTACATAAATAATGGATTTATGTCGTCTATTTTTCTATGAAATAACAGTGACAATTTTTGGTATTTTTTGTGATTGTAGATTTTAGAGATCTATGGAATTAACTCTGCACCACTGATAGTGCCAGTCCACTTTTTTCGTAGGGCCCTTGCTTCTACTAACGCATTGTAAAATTCGGTTTCAAAGTAGCTTATTAATTAGTTTTAGAATGTGCTCATCTTGGGGTTCTCAGATGTAGATTTTTGACAGTTGGTGGGAAATTATTTATTAGCTTTAACCGAGTTGGTTTTATAAAGTCTGTATCCAACATATTTGCTTATGCAGCATCACTAACTGTAAACCACTGTAAACTAAATACAATAGAAACCCACGTATAAGAGCCTCCACTTTTTGAGCCTAACATTGCAAACTTTATTAGTTTTGGAGTGTGAAATTGAAGAATAATGCAATCGTAAGGCATGTACAGTGCCATAACCATATAAATTACATGCTTTGTGGGTTCATCCTAGACTCGATACATATCGTAATCTCGCTCTTTGACTGAACTGATGCCGCTACAGCTACGACTCATTCCTCTGCACTTGCAGAATTAGCCTCGTACTGATTTTATATGGCCAAAAAATTGGCCTAGATCACCTGCTATTTTTTGTTCTCAAAGCCACCAAGCCTAAAACGACTCAAAAAGCAGTTTTACAGAACTGCTGTACCATGAAACTAGCTACCAGTACTTAGGCTGCGTTTACACGGGGCCGCTCGAGTACTTAGCCGGCCGAATATTTGGTCGTTTAGCTGTACCGTGCAAATATTTGGTCAGTATGGCTTCGCGTTCACACGAGGCCGGCCATCTTTTATGGGCATGCGCATTAGCAATGAAAGCAGAGAATGACTGGGATTTGGCGCCAGTTTCTCTGGCGACCATATTTCATTGGCCTCCTATTCAAAGCATTCCATCCTCGATGTGGTACCGTGCAAATTTTTGTTCGGCTGAGGGCGTTTACACGAGGCCGCTCACGAATTTGACCGGCTCAGTTCGCAAGAAGGCCACTTCCCTAGGTGACCGAGTGAAGGTCGGCTAAGCGTCCAAATATTCGGCCGGTTAGGCAGGTCTCGTGTAAACGGGAAGGCTTAGTGGCCAAATATTTGGCCAGCCTCGTGTAAACGCAGCCTTAGATGAATGTCTTTTCAAGCCATCATCGCAAAAACCGCCTCCCGTTGAGCTATATTCTGATTGGAGCATGAGCTCTAGGGAAATAAGGCCATCACTGGGGCGACAACAACGACATCAGTTCAGTGAGATGGGGTGAGCGCAAGTTGAGGGTCCTTAGAGGGGTCCTTGTGGAGTGAGGGCACATTTTGCCCTTTGAAACATCATACGGTCTTTTACATGCGGGTTTATTGTATTTGCTTTTTATTTGTGTTGCTCATTTTTGTACCGGGTGAGCCAGGAGAAAATTCCCACTTTCAAAAATTAGTGGCACCTCAAGTCCCGCATGGATTTTAATGATTCCTATTCTAGTTAAAAGCCAAAAGATCGAAGTATTTTTGTGATATTTCGCGTCTTCTTACGAGCACTGCAAATATAGTTAAATTCAACTTTACAAAAATTTGTTGGTTGCAAAATGACTGAAAAAGGGCCTAACATGGGCGTTTCGCATTTCATCTCTCTCAAGAGTTATAAGACATAGATTCTCGAACAGATACTAAAGATTTTTAATCCCATGGCAATAAATGTGCAGACGATATCTCTCACCCATGAGAAATTGCATTTTCTCTTTTGTCCTGAGCGAGGAGTCCTTCATGATTTGATCAAGTATTTTAGGCCTTTTTCAGTCATTTTGCAGCCACAAAGTTTTTGTAAACTTGAATTTATTACCAATTTTTCCAGTGCTCATACGAAGGCGAGAAAAATCACAAAAATACTTCAATCTTTGGCTGTCAAGCAAATATTGATTCATTCCAATCCATCCAGTACTCTTGATGCTATTCAAAAGTGGGAAACTTTTTCTGCTTCCCCGGTGTATATTAATCCCATGTTGCTATGTCAAAGAATGTCGTGATATTTATAACATAACCAAACTACGATTTTATCATAGATAGAAATGAGATTCTTTCTTGCATTTATCATCATCATCATATTTAAACCTTTCAGGAGCATAACCTGCTGAAACATTAACAAGCACAACTGTGAAAAAGTTAACCATAATTTTAGGGAGGGGCAAGGACGTACCCAGGGGTTAAGCCCTGGGAGCCGCGGCTCCCCCTTTTCATAAATTTTTTGAAGCCAATTATCGTCTTTATCACCAGACACCAGGTCTTGCCCAAATTTCACGAAGGGAAACAATCATCTTCTCCCCCTGTCGAATTCCTAGCTACGTCGCTGGGGACGGTTATTTTTCGCTTGAAAGCAGAAGCAGTTAGTTATAAAAAGATAAAGTGCTCCTCCCCCTCTCATATTTCGGAAAGTGCCCTTCTATCCGTACAATGTACCCTTCAATGTAAGAACTGCTTCAGTTGTCTCTACTCAGGGGAAGGGGTGGGGACAAAACTACTGAATCTATGAAGTGCTTGTGGTAAAGAGGTTTCACCTCTGAGTTTAGTAGCAAGAAAACAAGAACGACCACGACCTGTTTCATTTCGTGTTCAATATTTTATGTACAGTAGTGTACTGAATAGTGTTCATGAAACTTTCTTGGCAGGTAGCCAAGTTACAATATGTATGGTCGAAATCAATTTGACATTTTTAAAGAAAGATAACCACTTTGTCCAAAACAAGCAGAACCCTTGATCATGCGCAGAAAGCATGTTTGGTTTTGTGGAAAGGATGTGGGCGGATAATCCGGCCACAATCCAAACAAGAATCAGCAAAGAGACAAAGAGATTCTCGCGCATGGTAATAGGTTTCCCAGCTGTTGATCTGCTTTGAACTTTACCAGCATAACAAAAGGCTTAGACAAAAGGGGCAGTCCTCGGTATCCTCAACAGTTTTGTACAGAATATCTGATCATATTTTCGAATGACTTGCAAATGCGTTGCCCCATCATGATCCTACAAAAATATTTCTTTAGAAAAACAGGGAATTCGAAATTATTGTGCATTGCCTTCTCTTTCCAATCCGTATTTCGACAATGACCGAATTGGAGTCATTGGACACAAAACAAGTTGAAATGATATTTAACATTAGAGGGCTACGAGAACTGGCAATTTTTAAATGGCTTCTGCGTCTTGACGCGGCGGCCGTTGGGAGAATACCAAAAACCGCCCCCGTGCAGTGGGTTAAAGCGCATGCGCTCGTCAGAGCTTCAATCCCGAAAGGCTACTGCGCATGAGCTTTAACTTACTGCACGGGGGAAGCATGGGTTTCCTCGGGCGAAATGTATCTTCACGACATCTACGAAAACTTCCTGCCTCCATTGACCAAATTTTATGCGATGAACAAATGGACACAAGGCTTGCGGTGAAGGGTCATGATATGGTGTCGAATAACCTTTGCATTGTGACTAACAACTGTGACTAACGTAACATAGCCATAGAAACATTGTTCTACTTCAGACCAAACGCACGAATCAAACCGAACCGAACTGAAGATATTATTACATCGCTAAAAACTAAGAAATGTATTGCATTGATTGAGCAGTTTCAAGGGCCATCGCGGGCAGAGGTTTTGATAACATGAAATGGAAGTTAAAATGATCATTTTGTTGCTAATGTTGTTATGTTTTGGAAATCTTGTACATGGTAAGTCTTTCAAATGTTTATTTGATTTGATCCTTGCTGTATGCCAAGTTTGTATTGCCTGGGTGCCTTGCATTGATTTTTGCATTGATTTTTGCACCTACTTTTCGTGTTTTATAGCGGAATGCAGAGATTTTTATCATTAGGGACAGTGCAAAGTTTATTTTATAACATGGCCGGTGCAAAATGTAAGGGGGCAACCACTTTTTTTGAGCATGAACAGAACTGGGAGAACACTTTTAACAAAGCAATATGAACGGGGCAGTAACTTTTTATGAGCTCAAGATGAAGTTTGAAATATAAAATGGCTCATTTTGAGGACAAAATTGTGAATCGTGCAAGTTGAGAAATGCTTGGAAGGATGTGCATGAAAATGACCCAAAATGTCCTTGTCGGTCGTTCGCAAGAACGATTCATCAGTCATGTCTCTTCATCTTCTAAGTCGATTTTTTCGTTGACAAAAACTCATAAGGGCAAGAATTTATTTTGTTATGGTATTTGGCTAATTCACCGGTGGTACTTTGCAACATCTGTTGTTCACGAATAAGGGAGACTAAGGAAAGGGTGACGGGGCAGTTGGTTTTTTTGCAATAATTTCATACAGAGAGCGAGCAGATTTTTTGCAAGAATTTTTGTTCTCCACCGGCCATGTAACATAATAAATTTTGCACTGTCCCTTATTTAAGCTTAAGCACTGGAAAAACTTTAGGTGAGAAGATTTGGCAATCATGAATTTCCCCTTTCGTCTTTGCTATTGAGTTGGAAGTATGAAGGAACTGCTGTTGTGTTATTTGTTGTAATTGATAAGATCGCTCTTTCTAAGGAGAAAGCCTGGAGAATTTTTAATGCACTGTTAAAAAAATACACCCCCCAGTAACGACCCCGCCGGACATTAGTAATACAGCGGGGAAATTATGAAATTAAACAGTTTCAGCGGGGATGAGACATATCATGGCGGGGAAAGGAAATTTTCGGCTATTATCTATGATGCAACTTGTATAATCTTTGATGGGGTAACAAAAGTTTCAACGGGGAACCAACAGAAACACCGTGGGGAAAGTGTTTGAACTCAAACTTAGCGGGGAAACAAATTTTCTTGGCGGGTCATCCTTCTACCTTGGCGGGGCAATGTTTCAGCGGGGTCGTTACTGGGGGGTGTAAAAATGCTTTCCTTAATTTCTAATTTCTACAGTGATTTCAACAGGCCATAGAAATCATCTTAAACTTGGATGGAGCATGACAGGTCACGTTTTCATGTAAGCTAAAGAGGCACTTTCTGAAGGGGCACATTTTCGTTGTCATAATTGCAAAATCTTTGGGACACAATGCCTCCACCCCCGGTTCCTACGTCTCTGGGTTTTAAGTCTTTGCCAAGGCCCAATTCTGTCCTTGTCCCAGAAGAAACGCTTCCAAGAGAAGTTTGATCTAACCTCGACCAATCAACGGGGTTAAAAGCAACTTAGCTAGGGGGATTGGGTCCATCTAAATATAACCTATCATATTTGATGTTCTTGGTCGATGAAAACAACAGGAAGACTTGTTTAAAAAGTTATAATCATGGAATTTCAGCCTCAAGGTTCTCATAACTAGGTTCTTTTATGCGGATTTCTACTGTTGTAAGCAGTACATGAATTATTCAATGCAACCTCAGACATGGAAAATGAAGTATGATCTGTCATCTGTAAACTTGTAACATTTAGATTAAAAATTAAGCAAGGTAAACTGTAAATAGATCGTTTTTGGATTTATCAAACAATTTCCCGAAAGCCTCCGAAATTCCGTGAAAAACGTGCGTACATTGCTTGTTCAAGACCCCTATAATTGTTTGCGTTTGATGTGCAAGTCCTATTTAGAAGAAACTAGAAATGCGACTCTCATATTACTAATAAAAGTGAATGTCTTTGAAAAATCATCAAAGTTTGATAATGTTACCGATCTTAAAAATTTTGTTTGGTACACGTGTTTGTCAATGATCAAATTAATCTAATATATATTGCAAAGTCTATTTGCAGTTTACCGCTTGTGCGAGCCCCTCTTTTAAGAGCTACCTGGTTTTGTTGCATATTCTCAAACTGCAGAGGATGGTCATAAAATTAAAGCCCTATTATCATCAAGGACTCAAAAATTTCATATGAAATCATGGGCAACAGGAGACAATATGAGTGATTTCAATGGTCTAAGCTACTCTCGTCGTCATTTGACTACGCAGTGAACTCATTCTGTCCTATTTGACGATATGATGACAAGGTACTAGAGTTCTTCTTTGTCGTTTCCTAATCTCGCAATTACTGCTTGAATTGTACATTCCAAGCCTATACATTCATCATCACAGCTCGAGTACGTTTTAACCGCCATTATTCTGCATCAATGGTTTCCTCGCTCATCCGCAAGCAATCTTGAGCATTCTTTCACAAGGGCGTTTTTGCCAGATTGCTTGCGGAGGAGCGAAAATTCATTCAAGACGGCGGTCGGTTTCCGTTGTATAGCATATACGCTTGGAAAATAAGATTCAGACAGTAATTGCAAGATTAGAAAGTGACGAAAAAAGAACTCTGCAAATTCAAATCATTATGCCTCCTGTTGCTCATGCTATAGCCTGCGCGCACAGCCTCAACTATCCTCCTCCGGGAAGGGTTATTTAGGCTGTACGCAGGCTACTTATGCTATAACTCAAAAGACGGCAAGACAGTCTTTGGTCTGTTCCCTTGGAATAGAGATATTTGAAAAAAAGGATTCATTTTTTATTAGGCCCATCTAGTACATACTTGAGTACTATCTACGGTATCTGGACAGTAGCATGGCTTAATTATATCTTTAATTTTGGCTTGTTCCTGAGGGCATAAGATGTAGACACAACGATCTTGCGCCATATCTATTTTTATGGATCCAACGAGACGGTGTTTTGAAAGCAAGGTCCAATCCGATGGCGTATATGATATGTTCTCTATTTAACTCGTGTGTCTTATCAGTGTTGATTCCCTAAATTTGAGAAGCGTCATGAGAGACTTTTCAGTGCTGGATCAAATTATTTTGACCATTTGTATGCTTTTTTCCGCGTGTGCGTATAGCTTTATTCATCTCATTTTTGGAATTTATAAGTACCTTTCTTAGTGGAGGTCAGATGACCTTGTGCCTTCCTACGCCAAGAATGATGCAATACGGATGTATTGATATTAGTTGGTTTCGATTTATTATGAATAGAAACAATGTCTTTCTTGTTTCTAATAAAGATAGTATGCACAAACTCAAAGTTTGAATATCCGAAATTCTTTATCTTTGCAGAAACTAATCCCCCTCATTTGTCCCACGCTTTTTGAAATCTTTATTTACTTTCAGCGTAAGATATGGCTTTCTTAAGATGGCTGAATTTTGTTATTTCCCTCTCGTTCCAGGAAGTAATCTGCGCAAAGACCTGGCAATCATATTGGATTGTTCGAAAAGCATTTCACAAAGTCGCTATGAATCGAATATCCATTTTATAGACACATTATTGGACTACATGAGCATATCCCCCGGCACTACGAGAGTGGCTTTGATAACTTTTTCATCCAAGGCAAAAACTGAATTCAACTTTGAAAAGTTCGTTAACAGAGAATGTGTGCGGAAGACTGTACGAGACTTGTACAAGAGGTAACATCTATCTATCTATCGGGTACCCCAGAAAACGGTATTCAAATTTGGTTGGGGCAAGCGATAAGAATGTAGCTATAATCATTGGATGATCAATTTCAAAATGTTCTGCGATAGTTAAAGGGAATCGACATAGTTAAAGGCACTAAGTCCGCATAAATAGCGCACTCATGACCAATATCAACTTCTTTTCAATCATGAAACAAAAGTTGTGATTTAATCGCTATTGATATTAAACCAAAGAAATTCCCGAGGATAATGCAAGGATTAAGAAGCCTTTGGTCTTCACTGCTAATGACTTTAGCACTATTGTGCGATAACAAAGGGCCGTCAGCAGTTTGTCAGCAAAATTCGGGATAGCGTTAACGCTCAGCTATTTATAAGGACTCAATTCCTTTAAAAGCTGGCCCGGGCCAAGTTAAAAATATAATCTATTGTATTCAACAACTTTGACGCCTGCCGTTTCATTGTGTGGCGAAGGAAACAATGGGTTTGTGGGCATTTCTTCAGCCTATTTATAGCAGCTTGTCGATATAGCTATGTCTATTCCCTTTAAGTTGAACATAGATATTTCATCTGACAATATGGATGCTTTGAGAGCTGAAACATTGATCTTGAAGTTCTAACTTGCATGCCTGCACGTCCAAACCAGACCTTTGACCTATTGGTCCGAGCAAATTCCAGAAGCAAATTTAAATCTATAAGAATTAGAATGAAAGAAAAATGGCACAATGGGTGACTTCTAGGAAATAGTATATAATATGACCTAAGCTTTTTCCACATTTTATCGAGGATCTTGCTAATTGATTTGCTGTGCTTCAAGAATTTGCTTATGCCAAAATGCCATGGCCCTGGTTTGGAGGTGAAAGCAAGTTTGAGCTTCCAACATTGATATATTCAACATTCAAACAAATGACTACTCTAAGGGAAGAAACTTTCGCGGGAAGAAACTTTCGCCTTTTTCTCGTTTTTTGCCGAAATTCTCTAAAGTTCTTTCCGCGAAATTATTCCCTAATAGTGATATTTGCGAAAATTTATTCCCACGAAGTTTCCGAAAATATACAATGAACTATTTACTTAATATATATCTTGTTATTTGTCTTTATAGAATGCAGGAAAATTCAATATGACCTCGTTTTACAAGCAGGAGGGAAAATTGCATTTGCCATGCGCGAAGAGCGCACAGGGGATCAATGATTACAAGACTGATTTAACGCGACGCGAGTGGAGTGGCCATTGGCCTAACTTTCTTCATTCATGTGAAGTGTTGTGAAACTTAATTTAAACACAGTTTGCCTTGATAATTATTCGGTTACTTTGTTATCAATCGTCGGAAAGAGCTGTGGATGCAGGCTGGCACAGAAACAGATTGGATGTTATTGTTTAAATTGAGCTCTTATTTGATCATTATTAGACTAGGTTGGGTTCGTTGCTTTTTATCCTGCCAGCAAAGGAGGAGCGCGAAAGAAGACTGAGCTTTTCGACCAACTCTTGCAAGAACTTGTAAAATTAAAGCGACCACCTATTAATAGTAATGGCCTGATTAACACTAACAGATAGTCTACATGATACGATGAGTGAAGTTGCGATGACACGTGCTTTTTTCTGCAATAATGGTTTGAAGTAGAAGTTCAAACTTTGATCTAACATCAACAGCAGCATGGCCTAAAAAGGAACCTTGGCTTGGAGAATGAACAACACTGAATATGATGTTATATTGCTAGTAGTAACTGCAATAAAGAGAATGTTCAGTTTTCTGGTGCCATAAATAATCATGGAATTGTTTCAAAAGTTATGAAGATCCACATAGATCCCACAGTAAAACAGGAATAAATGGTGTGCCAAAAAAAGATTAGAAACAATGCTGGAACTATCAGAGATGAGATATCTAATGGTACCATACTGGAAATTCATTGCAAGCATAGGGAAACCTCAGTTACAACGTTCAGGTCTTCATGGATTGTGTGCGTGTGCTTGCACTATCTATGTCATCATTATCAATGTTATAACGGTGAAACGTTATGAGTCAACAAACAATTGTTGCCACAGTTAATGGAATTGTGCCGTTAACAGCTAAATCCCCATCCCCCACTTTAACAGACCACTGGATTTGCCATCAAATTTTTCTTTGTTGTGGACCTTCTACCACCTCTCATTATAGGCTGATTTGTGTCTTGGGTCAGGGCCTAAGCCTATGGTGACTTCATCATCTATATTGTAATGTTAAAATTACGCAGTTCATTACCCAAAAATTAACGGCTCTAAGATTTCTTCAGAAATTGATTATGAATATCACCTGTTTCAATTTTCATTATAAAATAACAATTTTCATCACAAAATAACAATTTTGAACAGATTTGAGCTGCACCCTCATTAATGGCCCAATTCCATTCACCATGGCAAAAATTGTTTTTCAATTACGCTTTATGCCAGCAAGCCCATTTTACACATCTGAAGTCAGCATTATTTCATACAGAGCTATGTTAACTGTTAAAAAATTTCTTTACACTGGACTTTTACAGTATCTTTCTTTAAAGATTTTTAGGTGATTGACCTGATTTTTACAAACCATCGTACATTTCATCTTACTTGTTGCAATTATTTTTCATTATTTGCTGTCTCTTCAATATATTCCAGAGACTGGAAAATGGTCACGATGGTCAAAAATGAGAAAAATTCTGAAAGCTTTCAGTGCTGGATAAATTTCTTAAAGGCTGATTTCCAGTCAGTGGAGTTTTCCGAGCGGGTGGAATTTTAGACAATAAAAGGTCACTCAGCCGTAACTTTCTATTCAATTTCAGAACGACATTTTCTCTTGCATACAATAGAAATTCTGCCCGCTCTGAAAATTCCAGTGATTGGAAATCAGCCTTAACGTGTAAAAATTTATAACGAATATTATCCCAAGAACACTTTGCCCCATTTGAATTTTCTAATTCTTCCAAGTGCAACATCATACAATGATGTCAAAGTTTCAGCATAGGTTTTAGACAGAATAAGTACAAGACTATGTTATGATCAATACCATTCTTCAATGAGTAAATTACAGTCAATTGAATTATAAAAGAAGGTTGACAGATACTGTCATTTAAGTGTTTCTAAAGTTGGCATACTGAATGTCCTTGTTTAGGTAGTTCTTCTTCAATTAATATTGCTTAATAGCATATACACCTTTCTGTTCTACCACCCATCTTATCAAATCATTGAATTTTGTATGGTGAGAGCCTCTTGTCTCCATCCAATTTGTAATTGTCCTTTTTTCTATGATAAAAATATGAGATTTCTCAATGATATAAATTACTAGGTTCTTTAAAATACTTTTATAAGTGTTTATAAATATTTTAAACAAGGCATATTTTACCCTGTGTAACACCTGTCATTAGGTATTTGAAGATATCAGAATATTGCACCCCTACTTTTCTCCAATTGCAATGGTCTCTACAGAGTGTCCCAAAAAAATTGTGCCCCGTTTGCCTGAAGATTGCGACAAAACGGCAAAAGATTCTCGCCAAACTTTTATATGATGTTGCTCTTCAGATGTTCAAATAAAGTTTGCTGCCATCCCCGTAAAAATCCGTTGAAAAATGATGGAGCTATGACCTTCAAAAGACCAAATTTTCCTGATGACTGAAACCAGCGGTCAGCCATTTTGTCTTACTATTTTCAGTGATAAATAGCTTCATGTGCTGTAAGAAATAATTTTTGTGAGGTAAGAAATGGTTGAACTCTCTGATGATGATTGGAATTCTCACGGGAGCTATGAAATTGGAGGCTGCTGTTTCATTTAATCCATGAAGCTATTGTCATCGCTGCAAAATAGTAAGACAAAATGGCTGACCACTGGTTTCAGTCATCCGGCAAATTTGGTCTCCTAAAGGTCATAGCTCCATCATTTTACAACGGATTTTTACAGGGTTGGTAGCAAACTTTAATTGAATATCTGAAGCGCACCATCAAGCAAAATTTTGGCGAGAATCTTTTGCCGTTTTGAGGCAATCTTCAAGCAAACGGGGCACAATTTTTTTTGGACACCCTGTACATATAGGAATATAGAGAAATGGGCACATTGCAAGCAGCTAAAAACCCCAACGGGAATTTCAAGGGGAACTAGCCATCATGGATGAAGTGTTAGTCATTGTGTCTAGTTTATCACCCAACATAGTTTGTTCTGCGGCACAACTTCCATTAGGAGGAAATTGCACCCCTATTTTTCTCTAATTGCAATAGTCTCTGCATATAGGAATATAGAGAAACAGGTACATTTCAAGGGGCGAAAACCCCCAACGGGAATTTTAAGAGGAACTTTCCATTATGGCTGAAGTATCTATTAGTGGGTCTAGTTTATCACCCAACATAGTTTGTTCTGCGGCACAACCTCTATTAGGAGGAAATTGCACCCCTATTTTCTCTAATTGCAATAGTCTCTGCATATAGGAATATAGAGAAACAGGTACATTTCAAGGGGCGAAAACCCCCAACGGGAATTTTAAGAGGAACTTTCCATTATGGCTGAAGTATCTATTAGTGGGTCTAGTTTATCACCCAACATAGTTTGTTCTGCGGCACAACCTCTATTAGGAGGAAATTGCACCCCTATTTTTCTCTAATTGCAATAGTCTCTGCATATAGGAATATAGAGAAACAGGTACATTTCAAGGGGCGAAAACCCCCAACGGGAATTTTAAGAGGAACTTTCCATTATGGCTGAAGTATCTATTAGTGGGTCTAGTTTATCACCCAACATAGTTTGTTCTGCGGCACAACCTCTATTAGGAGGAAATTGCACCCCTATTTTCTCTAATTGCAATAGTCTCTGCATATAGGAATATAGAGAAACAGGTACATTTCAAGGGGCGAAAACCCCCAACGGGAATTTTAAGAGGAACTTTCCATTATGGCTGAAGTATCTATTAGTGGGTCTAGTTTATCACCCAACATAGTTTGTTCTGCGGCACAACCTCTATTAGGAGGAAATTGCACCCCTATTTTTCTCTAATTGCAATAGTCTCTACATATAGGAATATAGAGAAACAGGTACATTTCAAGGGGCGAAAACCCCCAACGGGAATTTTAAGAGGAACTTTCCATTATGGCTGAAGTATCTATTAGTGGGTCTAGTTTATCACCCAACATAGTTTGTTCTGCGGCACAACCTCTATTAGGAGGAAATTGCACCCCTATTTTTCTCTAATTGCAATAGTCTCTACATATAAGAATATAGAGAAACAGGTACACTTCAAGGGGCGAAAACTTTCCCAACGGGAATTTTAAGAGGAACTTTCCATTATGGCTGAAGTATCTATTAGTGGGTCTAGTTTATCACCCAACATAGTTTGTTCTGCGGCACAACCTCTATTAGGAGGAAATTGCACCCCTATTTTTCTCTAATTGCAATAGTCTCTACATATAGGAATAAAGAGAAACAGGTACACTTCAAGGGGCGAAAACTCCCAACGGGAATTTTAAGAGGAACTTTCCATTATGGCTGAAGTATCTATTAGTGGGTCTAGTTTATCACCCAACATAGTTTGTTCTGCGGCACAACCTGTATTAGGAGGAAATTGCACCCCTATTTTCTCTAATTGCAATAGTCTCTACATATAGGAATATAGAGAAACAGGTACACTTCAAGGGGTGAAAACCCCCAACGGGAATTTTAAGAGGAACTTTCCATTATGGCTGAAGTATCTATTAGTGGGTCTAGTTTATCACCCAACATAGTTTGTTCTGCGGCACAACCTCTATTAGGAGGAAATTGCACCCCTATTTTCTCCAATTGCAATAGTCTCTACATAGAGAAACAGGTACATTTCAAGGGGCGAAAACCCCCAACGGGAATTTTAAGAGGAACTTTCCATTATGGCTGAAGTATCTATTAGTGGGTCTAGTTTATCACCCAACATAGTTTGTTCTGCGGCACAACCTGTATTAGGAGGAAATTGCACCCCTATTTTTCTCTAATTGCAATAGTCTCTACATATAGGAATATAGAGAAACAGGTACATTTCAAGGGGCGAAAACCCCCAACGGGAATTTTAAGAGGAACTTTCCATTATGGCTGAAATATCTATCAGTGGGTCTAGTTTATCACCCAACATAGTTTGTTCTGCGGCACAACCTGTATTAAGAGGAAATGGCACCCCTATTTTTCTCTAATTGCAATAGTCTCTGCATATAGGAATATAGAGAAACAGGTACATTTCAAGGGGCGAAAACCCCCAACGGGAATTTTAAGAGGAACTTTCCATTATGGCTGAAATATCTATCAGTGGGTCTAGTTTATCACCCAACATAGTTTGTTCTGCGGCACAACCTGTATTAAGAGGAAATGGCACCCCTATTTTTCTCTAATTGCAATAGTCTCTACATATAGGAATATAGAGAAACAGGTACATTTCAAGGGGCGAAAACCCCCAACGGGAATTTTAAGAGGAACTTTCCATTATGGCTGAAATATCTATCAGTGGGTCTAGTTTATCACCCAACATAGTTTGTTCTGCGGCACAACCTGTATTAAGAGGAAATGGCACCCCTATTTTTCTCTAATTGCAATAGTCTCTACATATAGGAATATAGAGAAACAGGTACATTTCAAGGGGCGAAAACCCCCAACGGGAATTTTAAGAGGAACTTTCCATTATGGCTGAAGTATCTATTGGTGGGTCTAGTTAATCACCCCACATAGTTTGTTCTGCGGCACAACCTGTATTAGGAGAAAAAAGCACCCTTTTTAAAGACTTCTCTAAATACTATACAGAGAAAAAGGAAAACTTGGGACATTTTAGAGTGTGCAAAAGCCTAACGGGAATTTTTGCAGCATATTTTCATGATGGCAGTTGTGTTAATTAGTATGTCTAGTAAGCAGTGCAATATACTTTGTTCTGCAGCACAACCTGTATATGGAGAAAAATTACCCCCTTTTACATTCACTTTCTTTGACAGTTGACACCAGCAGCCATCCATACAGAAGTTCTGATTGTTTCAGTAGTTATCTGGGTTTTTCAACATCATACAATTCATGTAGCATGAGTAATGAGGCTGTACTAGTTTTGGTTGCATATTATTGTTGTGATCTATCACAGTTACTAAGAGGCAAGGATTAGATTTGGAAGAATGCAATCAAATTTATCAGAGTATTCGTGATTTTAGGCCCGTTCCAGGCTGTTTGTTGTGAATCTCGGCCTAGACTAAGCAAAATTTGTTTGAATACAAAATTATGAAGAAACCAGGATAAAAATCAAACTTACCTCCTTCTCTGTTCCTACTCTATCGATGGCCGAGACGAGGATATCGTATATTAATCAACTTTCCTTGGTCGGACATCCAACATTTTTCCGCGCGCTTTCTTCACTGGAACAAAACTTGCGAAGCATGGGAAGGAGGCGCCCGCGTCACCAGTCCGCCATGGTCAGCGGCAGACAATTTACGCTCCTGTTGAATAAAATGTACGCAGCCGACAGCCGATGTCCAAAAGTAAAATGTTAATCTATCAGTCAAAGGCAAGGCTAACTAAGAACAGTAGATATTGTGAAGATTTTTTTGGTACAGTCATTCATCTTCTCGACAGAAGTTAGGAAATTGCTGGTAACGGTTTCGATGAAGACGAGAATTCCATGTTTGATTCTGGTCCATATTTTATTTGCCTTTGAAATTTGAATTCAATGCAATTGTCTGTTTCAGACTGCGTTCACACGATGCCGATAGGCCTCCCGCTCACACGAAAAAGGCACGTTTTTTGCCGGCAGATTTTGAAAACGGTAGATTTTGAAAACGGCCTTTTTCCGGTATCGTGTGACGAAAGCTAGCTCAAATTTTACTACCGTCATATCTTTCACCGTTTTCAAAATGTGCCGGCATCGTGTGAACGCTGTCCCAGAAATAGAATTCAATGGAATAGAGATTCAATGTAATCTATCTCAACTCAACCTCAATGTATCTACAGAAAAGGACAGATGCTCTCCTTTGCTCCTTTTGGTGTTTCTTTGCATGTTTCGTTTTTCGGAGTTCGTTTCCATATGGATCTAATGTTGCTCGTTTTCGTTTGAACACGCAAAATTCATCGGATCAGTAAGAGCATTGTTCCGAATCTTTACGAAGGTTCGTGTAAAATTCTATGAGCTATTCCCTACTGCATGGCGTCGAAGAAACTTAAGTTTGAAGGCAGAAACACCGCAAGAAACTTCAGCTATTTTGTTAAAATCCTACCGTTGGACTCTTCTGAAATCTTCAATTTATTCAGAATTAAAGTCTTCTTCTTTGTTAAGAATTCAGGAAAAATTTGAATAAAGCCTAAAATCATCGTAATTCCTAAAATGTTTCTGGAATCACAGAGTGATCTTCAAGAAAACCATAGTTTATGTACGTCGCGTCCTCAAATGAATTATAACAGTGCAGCTAAAGTTTCTTTCAAGCCTTTCAATTCAGAGAAATAGGTCGTAGAATCTCATACCATTTTGCACCAGTTTAATCATTTAATCATTTGGAACCTATATTGATAAAATAGAACGTTATATTATGACAATGTGCTTCCTATATTGTTTGACTTTTTAGTCTTTTTTATCGCAGGAAGCGAGGAGGAAAAACCAACATTAATGCAGCACTAGAAAAAGCCATTCACGTCTTCCGAACTTGTAGGGGTTATAAAAAGACAAAGGAAGTATACCTTATATCTGATGGAAAATGGAACGATGGTAAATTGCCAACAACGAGTGTAAAGACTCTCAATGAGATGGGAGTCAAAACTCATGTATTTGCAGTAGGAAGAAGCCCTGATATCGGTAACCTGTTGACATTAGCAAGTGCACCGAAGAAGACTTATTATACGAGGCTAACTAAAGATTGTAGATATCAAAAGAGGATTATAAAGATACTTACACAGAGGAAAGGTTAGTTTGCTTTCACTGTAAATTAAATTCGCATCTGCATAAATAAAGAAAAGCATTGACACAACTAACTTTCCAAATTTTCCATAATCTTTTCCCAATCCTTTCATAACGGAAATCGGAGACTTGGTTCCGACATAATTTACAATGATCTCTTTGAAATGCTGAAATGGTTATAGGGTTATATGTATGTACAAGGGCGATATGAAATGCGCAGTTCCGTTTCAATATTGATTTAGGCCCGATCGGAGAGCATTCAGATTCTTAGGCCTAACTTGCTCACTCACATCTCACATGTAAGTATCGGTGCTTGTTTCTAGCTTGGTTTCCTGCGAAAAATTGTTCATACCTTACTGGCATGCAGTACCTTTAAATTTTCCATGGCATTTATTTGTCTTCACAGCTCTGTAAATATAATCTTTTTCCTCTTTTAATTGCCTGGAATTTGGTATCTGCAGACTGTTTTGTTTCTCTCGCAGCAGCCTCCACAACGGATTTTCTCTCGCAGCGATTTTTACCTTCAACGGAACTGCGCATTGGTTTGTCTTCGCATTTCATATCGCCCTTGGTATGTATAGAGGGGGCAACGTTTTGAGCTTAGCTATTAATCAGGTGCCAACATGAATTGTCCTAAGCTCGAAACGTTCAACGTTGTATGTTATCACGGTTCTAGTACATTGTCGTATTTTTATAAATTATTGTTTATATTTTGCTGAACACTGCAGTTAAAGGGAGTACGAAAACCAGCAGCCTTTGTGATCGTTTGGTTTTGTTGTTGTAAATTTCGTACAGTCAGTTATTCTGGAAGCTGTGCAGAGTGCAGAACAAGTGGCTGAATTCGCACAAAGCATGCTGGTCTTTGTACTCCCTTTAAGAACACGAAAAGACAAAATACCATCAAACTATTGCTTGAACAAAAATGTAAATTTTATGACATAATTTCAAACAACCCCAGTTTCAAACAACCCCAGCTTTGTTCTTTCAGTTGTTTGGTCTTGAGAAAGCTGAAATTTATTGGTTGTCTATTACAGTATCCCTTCGAGCATGCAAAGGCAATGGCAAGGTACTAGATGAATGCAATCGTGAGTGCACATGTGTTAATGGTGTTATGAAAGACTGCTACAGAATTAGAAAAGAATTTACATCACATACGCCAAAAGAAAAGAGACGGTTTTTAAAAGCTTATCTCAAAATAACAACTGAAGAACCAGTAAAATCAAGATTCATAAAATTCATTGTGAAGCATAAAATTCTGTTTTATCTGGGTAAGTTAAGTTCCTAAATGCGCAAATAATCTCCTTCCATTCTTGCTGCACAATAGAAACAAAGAAAATCAAATATGAATAATTGGGCTTCGAAATGAATTTTAGTGTACGACGATTCGGGCTTAAACAAGCCTGTGTCCCAGACCCCACACAGGCTAGCTCCCGAAACACATTACATTACAAGGCACAATTATTTGAAATGCATTTGTTTGGTTTGAAGTTAAGTTCATCCTCGTCATCTACCTCAATTCCAAGATCTCAGTCAGAAAAGTCTCCAAATTTCTATCGAAATGGTATTTTTGCAGTTTTTAAAAAGCTATTCCACACAGACTTTTCATCTTTTTTCAAACTAACAAGCGTCATTTTGAAGAGAATTCTTTGTAATTCACAGAAGAAGAAACCAAACATTGACATCTCTGCGGGGGTTATTAACGGATACTTTTTGGTGGTTTTGGCTTTTTTCAATCAAAACTGCATTTAGTTTGCAGAGCTGCCCTGGGCCATATAAACAGCAATTTTTTCAGTGAGATGGGCATAGCTGACTCGGGGAACCAGGACAGATTTTTGTAGCATAAAAGCATCAATTGCTTTTGATTGACACCGGGATTCAAAATCGATCGAAGAAATAGCAAATTCTCTCAACCAATAATTCGAAACAAACAAAGCCGCAAAGGCTGCTCTGAATCCCAGATAGCTAGCTCACTCTTTGTACATACCAGAATTGGTTTTTAAGAGCAAACATGAACATGTATCGAAAGAAGAAGGATGTATCTAAACATCTGCATCGAGCATTTTATTTGTTTGATTCAGAAGCGAAAGGAAGCAATTCAGTTCTCGTATGTTCGAGGTTAATAGAAATACCTACTGCACAGTTTCCTTCGCTGGCATGCAGGAAACTTTGAACCCCCTAGCTCTGTGCAGCAGATCCTGAAGCAAGGCAAAGCTTGATATGTTTGTCCCTAGGCTTTTAACTCTTGATTTATCATTTCAAAAATTTATATATCGAAACACACACTTCCTTAAATTAGATGAGCCCGGGTATTGATGTGACGAATCACTGCCTCTGTTTGGGTGAGTATATATGCATGGATTAAAAAGTGAAAATCTATTTCAGGTATCCACTATAGATATCAATTCTTTCCATGGCATCGATGGTATGTTTATGTTTTTGAAAATCTGCTGCGTGAGTATGACTGCCGAATCACTGCCCCTGTTTGGGACTGGAGTTATTGGAGTGAAGTTGCATGGAAAGTTGGACCACATATTTGGACCGATGATAAATGTAAGATTCTATCTATTCATTAGACTGATTGCAAGTTCGTAGTTATTGCTATTGATAGGCTGATGGACGCTATAACTACGACTCATGGACTTTCACATTGAAAATTGGGACGAAATTGTTTCCCTTGACGTCACGTCCGATATGGAAACCATAGCAACGCTGTACGAAAAGGCGAGTAATGGCGCGGCGGTGGGCCTAAATTGTCAGCTCAATCGTCAGATAATAAAACGCCTCAAAATTCAAGTTTTGAGTGACGTTAGCAATGAACAAAAGCCACAAATATTCGCATGAATGTTTCTTTAATCTAAGAATTAACAAACCTTTCAGTTTCAACGAGAATTTCCTCATTTTGAAGGCAATCTTCATCTAGCAATAGTGCACGCCAACACGCCACAGCTCCTGAAATTTTCCAACTACCGAAAAGAGGCCATTAACCTCGTTTCAAAGGGAATAGAAAAATCTGTGCGCCCATTGTTTATTTTCGTCCCACTCTTTGATGTGAAAGTCCATAAGTCCCAGTTTGAGCAAAAATATATATTGTTGTTGTTGTTGTCATTGCTGTTGCTGTTGTTGTTGCGATAACTGGGACTATTTCGTGAGTCTATCTATTCATAACTGTTAAAGTTAATGAAGGAGTTTTAAAATCTTTTAAATGCAAAAGACAAGACAAACTATTACCATGTTCTGGGATTTTAATTCGCGGACAAAGACAGCAGAAAACGAAAGACTTTGGAAAAGAGAATAATTGTTAAATTAGGAAGTTTAGTAGGGGAGACTGGGGACAATTGTAACACGGGGCAATTGTAACACTGGGCAATTGTAAAACTGACTCTCGTGCCTTGCTGAAAAGTGCAAAAAATCTGATTTTTGCACAGGATATGGTCATTCCAACCCTCTACAAACTACTTGAGATACAGGAATATTCACCCAAGTTTGCAAGATTTTCGGGGGAAAACGTGTTTTTGAGTACGAACGTAAATATATGCTTTCACTGTAAATTTGTGTCTGAAAGATTTTACTCTTGAGTAAAAAGTTTCATTTTCACATCACAGACATGGCATCTATTTAGGATCAAAACTACGTTGAAACTTTTAAGCTCCACAGCTTATTAGATGTGAAAATGGAAAATAACGATTGCTGACCTGGTCAGGGGCAATTGTAACACGCTGTTACAATTGCCCCGGTGTAAGATGTCCGATGCTTTGGTTTTGATTCATTTTCTAATCTGGTCGAACATATACATCTATGCAGTATAAAAGAGTTCAGAATTGAAATTCGCAAAAAAAAATTTTTCTCAATCGATTCAATTGTTTTCAACTGATGCACCCAAATTTACAAAGAAATAAAAACTACATCTTATTTTTTTGTTTGTTCTTTTGAAAGCCATGAATAATCTACCACCTGGTGCTACATTTTGTGTAAGGAACAAGCAGAGTCGTGCAATAATCATCTGTGATGATTTTAGAGCACATATGTCACATTAGCAATTGGTTAATACAACAAACAAGTTTGGAGTGGAATTCCATTGTTTCGTGACTTTTTATTTCTGTTTCATGAATTTTTATTGCAATGAAAATTCAGCCTCGATCTTGTGCTTTTTAATAAACAATAGAGAGAATTGTATTGCATGAACCAATCAGCTTCATGACATATGCCCTTTAAAGATATGTAACAATTGCTCCAACCATCTGTTACAATTGCCCCGTGTTACCGGCAATTGTAACACTTAACCACTGATTTTGAAACTATCACAGCGTCACAAAAGTTGGTTCTATGTGTTGGAAACTAATGTCTATTTTATTCCAAGGGATGCAACTACAATATCATTTCCCTTCAAGAGCGCAATTAATCAGTATTTAGACAATATGGCTGATTTTCCAAAAAGTGTTACAATTGACCCTGGTCTCCCCTACCACATGGACTTAACAGACGCTTCTCATTTGTATCGTAGCATCTTCACCCATCATCTACTGATAGGTTTTCCTCTTTGAATTTTACTCGCTTCTTTTACGCCGCATTCTTACATCGGTTTCTTTTCTCCCTTCTCTTACTACACTTTGCTATCAATCGTTCTTTTTTGCTTCTTACGTTTTAGCCTACTTTTTGTTTCGTTACGCCCGAAACATTTAATTTTCTAAGTTCCAGGCTATGTACTGTTACAAAGCAAGTCTGAAATATGTTTTTGCCGCTGACCAACAGCACCATGCGCCCTCGCATTTAGTTGGAGTCTGTGAATCTGGAAAGCTGCCAGGAGATCCTTACGCTTTCCCTCCTGGAGGAGCATTTTGAAATTTAAGGCCTAATGAAACCGGTGTTATGGCGGGTATGGATCTCTTGCAGTGCTGTGGAAAATTTTAATCATTTGAGAGCAAACGAACGCAGAAGAAGAACGCGGATTGTGCTTTTACCATTTAATTGATGCTAAAGATGCTTTAGCTAACAAAGGATTGGAGGTATGTTACGAAGGTTGTTGACTTTTGTTCATTAGGCCATAACGGAAAGAAAGCTAGGAGGATAGGCCTAAGCTACTACAGTTGGATCTTCCATCAGCACGTGCCTGTGCTAGAAAAAATTGATGAAAAGTATACTCCAAAACATGATAATTGGACCGAAAACGACCCAATCTAACAAAATATCCCCTTTTGACATGATTTGATAACCTGTTCTTTAAAAAATTGCTTTATTTTGATACCCCGTGCTAGAAAAAATTGGTGAAAACGATACCCTTAAAAACGCACATCCCCGTCGGACAAATATACTAAGTACCCCCCCCCCCCCACGGGAATTCAAAATTTAACTATATTGCTGAAAATGTTGTAAATGATACCGCAAAGGTTATTTTCAGTATCGACAAACGACTCTCTAATAACGGCACATGGCGTACCATCATATATGGGAGTCATCTTCTTCCTATGGAACACCTCCTTGCTTCATCTGGTTCTCTTTTTCTCATAGATGGTCTCGGTGGAGATGGGACCAAGGATAAGGAATACTGTGTTCAGACTGGCCCATTTAGGGAGGGCGTTTGGACTCATCCAGCACCTGAAAAGAAAGCAGCAATCTTGGAATCGATCTATGACGTCACTGGACAATGCTCTAAAAAGAACGAGTCACACAACGTTACTAATAGCTGTCTGCGCAGGAGCTTTAATCACAAGCCACCCAATCTCTCTCACGTGCTTCAGACGATCTCAATTCCCTGCACGAAGTTCAAGAAATTTGACAAAATAGTAAGGGCGGATTACCATAATGATATCCACAATTCTATAGGTGAGTCATACCTCCTTCATTAGAGGCTATTCGTTGGGGAGACGAAGTGCTGACCCTCTTGTTTTAACTCATTGTGTTTCAGCTTTATTGTGAGCGAATAAACGTTTGGGCTCACGTTGTCACGCGTATTGTCGCTATTGTTTTATCCTATTGTTTACAGCGGTGAAGCTAATTTACATATTACGTCCCTGAAGTAAATCGTTACTGCGCATGCGATCTGGAGCCCTTTTTAGGGGATTCCTTGATGCTCACAACTTACTCTTAAGGTGCATCTGCACTTAAGGTGGCTCACTACTGAAAATTTTAAAATCGTGAAAGAGCGATAAAGGAGCTCACTAACAAGTAAAAATAAGTTAATAACACACACAAAACAATTTGTTTAGATGGCTCGCTACTGATAAAGCTTTCATTGTGATACACACTTGGTGTCCTATCGCTCATGCTTCGAAGTGCGTGGAAGAAGGAAAAGTAATCTCTTCACTTAGTGTATCAGATCATATACGTCATTCTTTCATAACGATTTGGTTCTTAGCTCTTCAGGAGAATAAAATATGCTTGAGTGTGGAGATTGTTTCTAATTTTTATCGACGGTTTTGAGGCCTCTTTGTCACGCATGCCAAAATCATGCAATTTTTTTAAAGTCTAACCGTTATTCACAATGCTCCGAAAGAAAGAGCAAAATCACAAAGTACTTCAGCCTTTTGGGTGTCAACCAAACGTTTATTCATTTCTACCGAGTGTCCCAAAAAATGTATACTGATTTGGTTGACTCCAGCGATGTGAATTTAGCTTCAATTCAATTAATGGCTAATCACTCTAAAAATGTTCCTCGGTAGTTAACTTGAACATAGGTACCTCGTTTGTTGGTATTGGTGCTTTGAGAGCAGACATGTTAATCTCGAAAGCCTAAATTGGCCTCTTCCTGTAGACCAGAGCCTTAGCCTTTTTGGCCTAGGCAAATTCTTAAAGCAATTCTTATAAATCAACGATAGCCTTGATAAGATTTGAACAATATTAGATCTTGTGCTATTCAGTTTTCCAGAAGTCACGCCCCTGTTACCCATAAGGCAGTTTCTTAATTTTTCACTAATTTCAGTTCTTAATTTCGATGTGCTTCAGGAACTTGCTCAGGCCAGAAGGCCAAAGCTCTGGTTTGCAGGTGGACGCAAATTTGAGCTTTCGAGATTGATATTTCTGCCCGTTTCTGCCCTCAAAGCACCAATACTAAACAAACGAGGTATCTACCAGGTGTCCCAAAAAATGTATACAGATTTGGTTGACTCCAGCGATGTGAATTTAGCTTTAATCAATGACTAATCATTATCAATATGTTCCTCGATAGTTAACTTGAACATAGATACTTCGTGTGTCGGTATTGGTTCTTTGAGAGCAGAAATATCAATCTTGAAAGCTCTGATTTGCGTCCACTTGCAAACCAGAACTTTGGCCTTTTGACCTAAGCAAATTCCTGAAGCACATCGAATTTAAGAACTGCAATTAATGACAAATTAAGAAACTTCCCATTGGGTGATTAGGGGGTGACTTCTGGAAAACAGAATAGCACAAGATCTAATATTGCTCAAATTTTATCAAGGCTATCATTGATTTATACGCTGTGCCTTAAGAAATTGCTTAGGCCAAAAGGCTAAGGCTCTAGTTTGCGGGGAGAGGCAAATTTGAGCTTTCAAGATTAACAGGTCTGCTCTCAAAGCACCAATACCAACAAACGAGGTATCTATGTTCAAGTTAACTATCGAGGAACATTTTTAGAGTGATTAGACATTCATTGAAGTTAAATTCACATCGCTGGAGTCAATCAAATCCGTATACTTTTTTGGGACACCAGGTATATCTCAAGCATTCTCCGCATAGGGAAATTTCAAACGCATGAATCTTTTTGGTCCGCCTGGTGCATTTTGTTGTTGTTGTTGCGGTAGGACGATTTCCATCAGCTTGCTGTAGTCGTTTTGTTCTGATTGCTCGAAATGACTGCTCTGAAACATTGCTTTTTACCAATCAAAGATCGACCGGGTGTATCAAAAAAATGGGCCACTTTTAAAATGCCTCTGCGATGGCAATTTAAACGCCAATTTAAACGCTAGAAGATAGAAAGATCGAAGATAGATGCCCAAACCTAAGAACCATAATTTCCCGAGGTTGTTTTTACTGCCTGGGGTAAAGGGATTTTTTGCAACAACAGGAAGAAATATTTTGCAAAAATGTTTTCATTTTCTGTGAGCACATGTAACAAAGCATTGGGCATAAATCATGTTTTATCATTGCATGTTTACTTTTGGAGGGAAGCGCGAATGTTCTGAGTAGTTCACTTTACCCCGTAGTTCACTATACCCCGTCTTACCCTATTCATCAGTAAAACTCATTTATGTGCAGTTTTCTGTAATCGTCTATTCACGTGTAATTTAGTTGCATGCTCTCTATGCAATTCCCTTGGGGAAGTCATAGTTATTATTATTATTATTTTATTATTAAATATCTATTTAAAGAAGGCTAAAAAATGAATAGCTAAATTGCAGCTAATTAAGGCCTACTATTTACAATATACATAATTTACAATAAAACTAAAATTAATATATATTACAGGACAAATCAGAGTTAAAATCTATCATGTTAGAAACCCAACTTGCGGGATATATACTTTGCAAAGCCTACAGTTGCATGTTCCACCATTCCAACATCTAATTCGTTTTTTGAACATAGGAAGGCTGTTTAATTGTTTTAGTTCTTGCGGTAAATGCTGCCACAGTTTATTTCCAAGGTAAGTAATGGACTCAACTCCAAAGGCCGTAGTTCGTACTTTTGGCAGTTGAGCGTCATTACCATGCCTTAGGCAGTACCTAATATTTCGTTGCATGAAAATATCCTTCATGAATGGTGGATTCAGACCGCATTTTGTTTTATAAATTTCAGTCATGAGCAACTGTAGGTTTCTTACATGGATTGGCACCGATTTAGATTGCTCCAGGAGAAAACCGAAATCATTCTCGTAATCTTTATATGCAATGCGTAATGCCCTTTCTTGAATATGATTTATTCTATGATTCAAAGCTCTATCATAGAACATCCAAACAAGAGGACAGTAGCTGAAATGGGACAAAACGAACGCCCTCATTAACTGCTGCAGTTTTTCAGTGTCCATGTATCGTGAAATTCGAGCAAGAGCGTGGAGTTTTTGGCTGCCCTTTTTGCAAACAGTCTTGACGTGTTGCTTGAAAGAAAGTGATTTATCAAAGGTTATACCGAGAAGATTTTCCTCTGAACTTTCTTTCACATAGGCCTCGCCTATTTTAATTGTTGTTTCAGTACTCCCTTTTGCACCAAAAATCATTAAGTGACATTTGTCTTCATTTAGCTTCATGCCATTGTTTGGAAACCATTCAGTTATCTTAAGGGCATCATTCTCCAAATGCATGATGACATTTTCGATGTTAGGACCACACGCATAAATAGTTGTGTCATCCGCATAATTACAGATTTCGGTGTCCTCCAGGAACATAAAAAGGTCATTCAGGTATATGTTAAACAAAAGGGGTCCCAAGACCGAGCCTTGCGGTACTCCCAGGACGGTTTCTGTCCATGTGCTGAATGAACCATTGACCTTTACCCTCTGCTTCCTGTCGGTGAGATTGCTATTGATAAACAGCAAGGCAGATCTACTGAAGCCATATGCATTCAATTTTGCTATTAGTAGTTCATGATTTAGACAATCAAAAGCCTTCGAAAGGTCTGTAAGGACAGCCCCTGCGACGCCTCCGCTGTCCATTGTCTTCGTGCAGGCTTCCACAAAACGTAGAAGTGCATGCTGTGTACCATAGCCCTCTCGAAACCCACAAAGGAGTGAGGACAGGAAACTTTGGACAAAAGGTAGCATTTGGTCTTGCACCAATCTTTCATAAATTTTTGAATAGTCTTCTGCTCCACAGGACATCGTCCTTGTAATGTAGTGAAGGAAACGGAACGGACCAAAACGGAAGGGAACGGAACTTTTTAAGGGTTGTTCACGCGGCGATTTATCGATAAGAAGCGCTAAAAACCTTCCTCCCTGGAGACAAAACATTTCTTAGCTCATCATTAACTTTTCCCACCTTTATGCGCCAACAATCTTAGGCCTATTGTTTAGAGTTTTAGAATTACCTCATGTATAAATCTCATGAAATAAGTCCACGAAATGGAACGAAACACTCCAAAAAAGTCTTCACTCAAGAGCTAAATCGTTTCGTTCCGTTCCGTTTCGTTTTACGGCTAACCGCTTTTCGGAACGGAACGGAACGGAACGGAACGGAACGGAACGGAACGGAACGGAACGGAACGGAACGGAACGGAACGGAACGGAACGGAACGGAACGGAACGGAACGGAACGGAACGGAACGCTTCTCCTCGTTCTCATGTGAACACCTGCACAAATTCTTTTGTTTTCTGGCCAGTTCCATATCCGTTCCGTTCCTTTTCTTTTCGTTCTCGTGTGAACGGGGCCTTATTTCGTGGGTATTGCCTTTTAGTAATTCGTTTTTATAAATTTTTGCTTCGAATATAAAAGAAATTAGTCTGCATCATTTGCAGGTGGGCAAATGTCAACGGATTACGCAGCGAATACGCCAGAGTTTTTCATGCATCATGGAATGCTAGACAGTATTTGGTATAGATGGCAGAAGAAAGATCATAAGTGTAAATATGCATATTTCCCGAAGAACATTAGTAAGTTAATGGACGCTCACCCCTTTACAACAATGGATTTCATTGATAGTTTCAACCAAGGTAGATGTGTTAAAGTCAAATATGATGATTGGATTGCCAGCAAAATCAAGCCTGGAACGAATTTAGGTATGTTTTTCCTTTATATTTGGCAGACGGTGAGCTACCTGTTTAGACTAGCTACACTAGTCCCTCGATTTCGCTGTTGTTGTTGTTGCTGATGGCCAGCTCAATGAGGGACTAGTTGCCAGAGAGTGTCTCAAATCGGAATTTTCAGAACGAAAAACCTGATTGTAATCTGATTGGAGAATTTCGGCTAAAACAATAGACAATTTTTTTGTAGCCAATCAACTTTTCCTCTCTTTACTTATTTTTACTGGAAAACCTCCCTTTGAAGTAGAGGCCTGTTTGGTCTGAGTTTTTCAATAAGAAGCAATGGCGACCGGCGCTGTCGTCGCAGCTTGATCGACTTGAAGAGCAGAAGCAAATGAAGCTGAAGGAATTTAGCTAGCCATTTGGCATGATGAAGTGGGCACTGGGAAGAGATATTTGTTTGTGCTCTAACAGGAAATGGCAAAATGTAATGCTGTTGTGATACTTGAGAGGCATTTTCAAGACAGCAGTGAGTGTCAGTCTGTCAGTACACTGCAGTGTAGTTTAGGCCTACTCTAAGTTCAGGTTAGTGATTTTTTCGTTCACATTTGGCTCGTGTATTTCAATTTCAGGGCCTCCGATGACTTGGGGACCGGGGGGCCGGGGGGGCCACCCCCCCCCCCCCCACATGTTTGCAAATCATGCCGTTTTGAAAGGCAGCTCATCATCATGTTATTGTGTTGTGGTAATTTTTTGTATCAAGTTTGGCCTGCCCCCCCCCCCCACTTTTCTGATCTTGTCGGGGGCCTTGAATTTCTAATATTATCTAACTGCAAGCATGTTACTTGGCAATGTTGGGCTGTTGTACTTTATCACCTTAACAGTTGTTTTGGTTTGAATGCATTTGATCTGCCAAATAAAACAATCTTTAGATATTTTAGAAGTTTAGAATCTTTATAAGTTCCATATGTGATCCAACCCCCCCAACCCCCCCCCCCCCCCACCCTGTGTTTGGATCACATACGAAAAGGAAAGGGTGATATAATTTTTTGCTTGTGATTTAACAAGTACTTGTTACTTTATCACATTGATGTTGATGCTCTTAATTCATAGGGGTTTGTTTAAAGCAAGATATCTGCTTCATTATTATCAGACCTCGCATCAGTATGCATTTAGGTGGCACTTTTCTTGGAGAGAGTTTGTCTATCTGATGCAGCAAATCACTTGGAGCAAATATAAAGAACAGTTCCCTTGAAAATTCCTTGTACTTCAGTCCTTCAGATACCACTTAACTGATTGCTAATGATAATGTATAATGATGATTAAATGTCTAATCTTGTCAAGTCTTTGGTTCCTTCCTTTATCTTTGGTCACTCTGAACTTTGGTCACTTTATCTTTGGTCACTTTGATAGGGGGGGGGGCTCTCTCCTTGATTAGTTTACCTATTGAGAGAGCTCCTCCTTTAAATAGTTCTCTCCATGGTGAATTTAAATATATATGAAACTGAAACTCCTCTGAAATTTCAAATTTATGTTCACTGTCCATGCTCAATTTTGTCAGAGTCATAAACTGTCTAAAATTCTTTCAAATTCACATGAATAAAACTTGGTATCAATGTGTTGTTTTCTTGAGTCATTTTGATGATTACTGATCACAGCAGCAACAACAACCAAATATTAATTCCGTGGTCCGCGTTTTACGCATGTAGTGCTTATGAAAACGAGGCTATCAAGTTAGTCCGATTTCAGACACTGTTTGGCAACAAGTCTCTGTATTAGCGACAAATCAGTTCTAAGGAGCATACAGAGATTGTGTAGCCAGTCTACTACCTGTTGAATCAGAATAAACGCAGGTCGTTTAAAAGGCTACTGCTCTTCTAATAATAATAATAATAATAATAATAATAATAATAATAATAATAATAATAATAATAATAATAATAATAATAATAATAATTTATTTATTTAAGGTTGGCATGATAAAGATAGTTAAGAAAACTAATTAAGGCCAACCATTTAACAAAAGTGAAAACTGAATAGTCCTATTTACATGTTTTTATAAAAATCCTAAATTATTTACATAGATCTTGCACAATCTACAGTTGCAGTCGCTGAACTGATGTTTTTTTATTTTCCTCTTAAATTCTGTCAAGGTATGAGACTCTTTTATTTCTAGTGGCAACGATTGCCAGAGTTTGTGTCCAGTGTACCTGATTGTCTCTATACCATACGCATTTGTGCGTGGAATTGATACTGACAGGTGGTCATTACATCTCAGGCTATATGAGATGTTCTTCTCGACGAAGATTTCACCCATGAATTTAGGATTAAGATCATGTTTGGTCTTATAAATTTCTGATATCAACAATTCTTTAAAATTTGACGACGTATCCTTGTAAGCGATTCTTAATGCTCTTTCGTGGATTTTATTTATTTTGTTGTTCACGTTTCTATCATGAAACATCCAAATTACAGGACAATAGCTAAATTGAGACAATATAAAAGCATTCAACACTGTCTGCAATTTCTCCTGGTCCATGAATTTTGCAACTCGTGCAAGCGCATGAAGCTTCTGGCCAGCTTTTTTGCATATATTTTCAACGTGACACTTGAAGTCTAAGTTTTTATCAAGTGTTATACCAAGGAGCTTTTCTTTGTCAGATTGTTCTATACAGGATGTGCCAATATTCACTGAAGTGCCATGCGACTTACTTCCGAATAACATAAAATGACACTTTGCATCATTTAGCTTCATATGGTTGTCAACAAACCACTTGGAAAGGCGGCTAGCATCTGCCTCTAACTTATATTGAACTTTATTTACATCAGAATCGCACGCAAATGGACGCAAATGTAATATATAAGCAGTAATATTTTGCGATTTCTGATTGAATAGCCAATATTTTCAGTCATTTCTAGAGCCCTTCTAGAGTTTCATCTGGCTGAAATTGGTCACTCCGTTCAGATTTTGCATGAAAATCCCTTCAAGAAGCCTTTATGATGTGCTAATATCACGAGCAAATTTCCCAAATATATCTACCTTGCACGAATGACTTGAACACGCCTTAGCATGTGCTTTTCTTGAAAGGATTTTTTTTATATTTAATATAAAAACTTACAAAACCCGGGGAGCAAGAACCCATGACTATCCCAGGGTCATGACATAGAACACTAAACTAAATTACTTCTACATATACAATTACGAAAAGCTACATAGAAACGATGTTTACTTAGACTAATTACATTTTGTCGTAAATTTCGCTCGTTTTTATTTTGACTTTAACCTTTTCGCTTGAAAGGATGAGCAAGTATTCCTCCTGTTAATAAGACTTTATATTATCCCCTATTTTCACATTTAAATCTCCTAGTATTATCAATGCTTTTCCTTCATTTTTAGCCTTAAGGTTACTGTATCCCTTCAGGACGATAAAAAGTTTTTTCCGATCAATTTTTGGATTTTTAGATGATTGGATAGCACACACATCTACCTACAATTTCTAATAATTTCAAGGAATTTTACTTTATTTTTCAGCGAATTATAAGCAATTTAAAGCAAGCTATTTTGTGCTAGGAAAATGCTGTTTACATGACGAGGATTATTTGAGAACTAAAGGTTAAAGGTTTCAAGTGCCTTTGAATTCCTGTTGAATGGATTTTGCGGTTATAATACCAATTATGTCATTTTAAACTCTGCACTAAATACATACAGGATTACTCTGTTTACTCTTGTGGCCAGATTGAAGTTAATCATTTTCAACAGTGGAACTGTACGCTAAGAAACTGTTTCAGCGCTTTTCTCAAAATCAATTTTTCAGCAACCAATGGGTATTCATACAGCTCCCTGTACCCAACGGCTTGATATATTTGGCTGAAATTTGGCAGACAGAGAGAAAAAGCATAGGGGAACCAAAGCATGTCTCATTTTTGAGAAAAATTGCATGGTCCAAATTTAACATTTGAATGAATCTCAAAACGAGGCCAGGGAGCGAGGGGCAAATTATTTTATTAATTATTCTAAAGCTAAGGCATGCAAAAGAAATTTGAGACAGACTTTGCTAGATTAATGTGTTGAGAACGCAAAAATCTCATTGAGATTTAAATGAAACATATCTGGGGGACAGGGAGGTTCTAGAAGGGGGGAAGGTCCGATTTTCACGTTTTCGGATTTATAACGCCCAATTTTCGGATATTTGTATTCTTTTTGGCTCGTAAATACTCCCTATTTAATGACGAATCGAATGATGTATAGTTTATACGTGTTATGTTGCGGGCGTGATAATCAAGAGAGA
Source organism: Aurelia coerulea (assembly GCA_039566865.1). Lineage (NCBI taxonomy): Eukaryota > Metazoa > Cnidaria > Scyphozoa > Semaeostomeae > Ulmaridae > Aurelia > Aurelia coerulea. The sequence continues at coordinate 10,581,357 of CM076963.1, forward strand.
AAACACTGTGAGTGGTCACTGAAGGGATACAGTAACCTTAACAGCATAATAGTCAATTTTATCAAAGAAATTGAAGTTACTCTTTACTCTTGTCCTAGATTCCTGTTTACCATACACCAATCCCAATATCATATCCTCACATCCAAGTATGATGTTAATCCAGACCTGTTCATTATCATCATCTCCTACCTCTAAGACTGTTATTTTACCTTTTAATGATTCTTTATGTATTATCCATATCCCTCCTCCTTGTTTATTTTGCCTTCTTAATTCTATAGACTCACAGTATCCTTTTATACTGATGGGACCATCACAAGTGTTAATCTTAGGTTCTGTTATACAAATTATTGTAGGATCTAAATCCTCCACTATTGAACATTAGCTATCTACTTTAGATTTTAGGCCATTGGCATTTCAATACAGAATTTTTATCTTTTTTTTATCATACCTTCTCCTTTTTTCTTTAATATGAGTCTTTTTCCACTTGTTTCTCTTTACACAAGGGTGGGGTCTTATGATACACGGGGGTGCTGTGGGACTTGTTGCTGCTGATGGTATTGTACCGGGTGTCCCAAAATGATGTATTATTGTTTGATTGCTTGTATGTCCATATACATTGAATGGATTTTCAAAAACGTTGTTTTATTTGATTGCCTAAAGGCTAAATTGGATGTTAAGATGTTGGCTGTGGTTTTACCAGTTTTTGAAAATCTGTTCATCGGTGATGGACATATAAGCAATCAAACGATAATACATCATTTTGGGACACCCGGTATATCTCTTAAAATTTCTTTTTAACACTGTCTATTGAGTCCTTTGTGCATACCTTATAGTGTACCTAACGTTTAGTATCTGTGACTATTTTCTTTTATCCATAGGTGACCCTTCTTCAGGTAGCGCTCCAACATCATGCGAAGATATGATTTCGAGTGGGAAAAGGTCTGATTTTAATGTCTTGAAAGACGAGATGATGAAGCAATATGCTCTGGAAGATGAACAGGATGAAGAGGACTGATTATACGATGCTTAGAATGTCTTCTGTTATGTACAGGGTGTCCCAAAAATCATGTGCCCCGTTTGCCTGAAGATTGCGACAAAACAGCAAAAGATTCTCGCCAAACTTTGCATGATGTTGCTTTTCAGATATTCAATTAAAGTTTGCTACCATCCCCTTAAAAATCTATAAGAAACTGATGGAGCTATGCCCTTCAGGAGACCAAATTAGCCCGATGACTGAAACCAGCGGTTGACCATTTTGTCTTACTATTTTGCAGCGATAAATAGTTTCATGGATGGGAAATGAAGCAGCAGCCTCCAATGTCATAGCTATCGTGAAAATTCCCATAATCCTCAGAGAGTTCCACTATTTTTGATCTCACAGAAATTATTTCTTACCACACGTGAAGCTACTTATCACTGCAAAATAGTAAGACAAAATGGCCGACCGCTGGTTTCAGTCATAAGGACAATTTGCTCTTCTGAAGACAATAGCTCCATCATTTTTCAACGGATCTTTACGGGGATGGCAGCAAACTTTATTTGAACATCTGAAGAGCATCATCATGTAAAGGTTTGGCGAGAATATTTTGCTCTTCTGTTGCAGTGTTCAGGCAAACGGGGCACAAGTCTTTTGGGACACCCTGTATGAAAAAGAGTATATATATGTTTGACTCCACCGATGTGAATTTAGCTTTAATCAATGGCTAATCACTCTCAAATGTTCCTCGATAGTTAACTTGAACATAGATACCTCGTTTGTAGGTATTAATGCTTTGAGAGCAGAAATATCAATCTTGAAAGATCAAATTTACATCAACCTGCAAACCAGAGCTTTGGTCTTTAGGCGCCTTTTGGCCTGGGCAAGTTCCTGAAGCACATCGAAATTAAGAACTGAAATTAATGAAAAATTAAGAAACTGTCCAATGGGTGACTGGGGGGGGGGTGACTTCTGGAAAACAGAATGACACAATAACACAGGATCTAATATTGTGCAAATTTTATCAAGGTTCTCATTGAGCATTAAGAATCGCTTAAGAATCGCTCAAAGAGCATTAAGAATCGCTTACAAGGATACGTCATCAAATTTTGAAGAATTATTGATAATGGCAGCCTCAGTCACCATTCACCAAAGAAATCTACAGTTGCTAACTACAGAAATTTATAAGACCAAACATGATCTTAATCCTAAATTCATGGGTGAAATCTTCGTCGAGAAGAACATCTCACATAGCCTGAGATGTAATGACCACCTGTCAGTACCAATTCCACGCACAAATGCGTATGGTATAGAGACAATCAGGTACACTGGACACAAACTCTGGCAATCGTTGCCACTAGCAATAAAAGAGTCTCATACCTTGACAGAATTTAAGAGGAAAATAAAAAAACATCAGTTCAGCGATTGCAACTGTAGATTGTGCAAGATCTATGTAAATAATCATGGAGCATTGCGGACACCTTTATTTTGTAGGAAATTTTTATTCGATACTACTACCTTAAGTCCTCTGCGGAGGAGCATTGCTGGCGAAGAGAGCTACCTCTCCGAAGAAGTGAGCTAGCGTGGCCTCCTCCGCAGAGGACTTAAGGTAGTAGTATCGAATAAAAATTTCCTACAAAATAAAGGTGTCCGCAATGCTCCATGAAATAATTTAGGATTTTTATAAAAACATGTAAATAGGACTATTTAGTTTTCAGTTTTGTTAAGTGGTTGGCCTTAATTAGTTTTCTTAACTATCTTTATCATGCCAACCTTAAATAAATAAATTATTATTATTATCGTTGTTATTATTATTCAATTGTACATGCTCGGGTTAGATGTTTTCCGGTTTATGCCTTGAAAGCAAGTTGCAACAAGCAACTAAAGGTTTCAAAGTCAATGTCCATCTTCTTCAGGTTTCAAGCACCTTCCTCAGTATTCTTCTTGTTCCTAACAATGCTGTTTTTTGCACCTGTCCTACTCTCAAATTAATCCCAATTTTCTCTATCCATTTATCAAATTCTTTCGATACAGCTCCCAGTGCTCCAATAACTACAGGTATGACAATCACTTTCTTCATGCCCCACATAGTGGCTACTTCTCTTATAGTGGTTATTATTATTATTATTATTATTATTATTATTATTATTATTATTATTATTATTATTATTATTATTATTATTATTATTATTATTATTATTATTATTATGAATGTTACGCACAAATGAATTAACATTTGGAATTACTGTCCAAGATATCGGGTCACATCTAGTGTCCTTAGATATCAAGAACCTGTCTGATGATTCTCGCCGTGCCTAGAAGGGTTGACTTCTGGATTAACTCAATTCTTGTTGTTACACCTATTTCCTTCAGGTACTGTTCAAGTCTGCCTGTTACAGTGCCAAGGGCACCTATGACAATTGGGATGACCTTGGTTGACACATTCCAAATCTTTCTGATTTCTCTGGCTAGATCTTGGTACTTTGTGATCTTTTCCTGTTCCTTGTTTCTTATGTTCACATCAACTGGTATGGCTACGTCTATTATGATCGTTTCATTCAAATTTTTATCCACTATTATGATGTCTGGCCTTCTCGCATGTATTTCAAGATCCGTCTGTACTGTAAAGTCCCATAATACTTTGAAGTGTTCATTTTCAACAACGCTCTCAGGTTGATGTTGGTACCACTTGTCACTAATTTCAAACCCTCGCTGACGTAAAATATCCCAGTGGAGTGCTCTGGCTACGCAGTCATGTCGGCGTTTGTATTCTTTTTGCGCAAGATTGCTACATCCGCTTACAATGTGGTGGATTGTTTCATCCTTTTCACTGCACATCCTGCATTTTGCATCTTCCCTGCTTTTATCAATCCTTGCTTTTATGGCATTCGTTCTGAAGGACTGTGACTGTGCAGCCATTATCATTCCTTCGGTTTCTTTCTTTAGTTCTCCCTTCTGTAGCCACGTCCACGACTCCTTTGCTCCTACGTCTTTCATCTGTCTAAAATGCTGCCCGTGAAGTTCCTTTCCCCAGATATTCCTTATTATTATTATCATTATTATTGATTTATACGCTGTGCCTTAACAATTTGCTAAGGCCAAAAGGCTGCAGCTCTGCTCTTGTTTGCAGGAAGAGGCAAATTTGAGCTTTCAAGATTAACATGTCTGCTCTCAAAGTACTAATACCAACAAACGAGGTACCTGTATTCAAGTTAACTATCGAGGAGCATTTTTAGAGTGATTAGACATTTATTGAAGCTAAATTCACATCGCTTCAGTTGACCAAATCCGTATACATTTTTTTGGGCACATGGTAGTATACTGCATATAAGTACTACAACTTTAAAGAACCTTGCAGCAAATAATCTGGAGGAAAATTTTTAAAAATTGCATCATAACCAGAAAGAAGGATATTTTAAAGTGACAAATGCACACAATGTGTAATTTATACGTTTTTTGTCGCAATGTGCCAAAGTAGAGCATATAAATTGGAGTCGAATCTTTAAAACAGCTAGTGTACATGGCATATTTTTTCATTGAATAGCTTGAAAGAAACAGTTCTTTTGCTTATATGCGGGGTTTATTGTATTTTTTCTTTAATCTCTTTAACGCTATTCAGCCCAGGCTATTTTGGCCCCACCCCCTGTTTCAGAAATGAGAAATATTTTTGAAGATAAAACGTAGCACACTGAATTACGGACCTGAGAAGTGGTAATTAGTAATATGTCACGTTATTCGTTGCTGGGCAACCAAAAACGATGGCAAAATCAATAAAAAGTAGTCACTGTTCTTAATTGCCAGATATTTACTGTTGAATTTTGAAAATCCCCTCTGCTAATTATAGCCAATTAAGGCCCCATTCACATTGCTCCGTTTTTGTTATGATTCGTTTTTGATTACAAAGTCCAACTTTGTAATCTAAGAAGGGGCTTCGATGTCAGGCTGTCAGAAAGAAAGAAAGAAAGAAAGAAAGTAAGTAACCCACTTCCGTCACGCTCGTTAAAGCGATTGATTAACGTTTTATCTCTGCTAATTGGCACTGAAATAAAGAAAGCGCACATAAAGCGCATACAAGACAGAAGTTTCCCGCGATCCTATAGCAACATTTGACGTCGGCTTATTTCATGTTAGACAGATTTGACACCATAAGATGGATAAATTACCATGATGTTTACCCTGGCACAACAACAAATTTACCCAGGATTGGCACGTTCTTGACTTCATTAGCAGCTTAATTATGTCAAAACAATCGTTTTCTAGAACGAACGAATCATTAGCCACTTATTGATAGTACTCATTATGCAAATAAGTCAACTTTAGAGGATGATGTAACTGGTGGCCTGCACAGAGGCTAGCATTCGCAGCATCACCGAAGATAGAAGGATCCCCTTCCTACACAGCTACAGAAAGGTGCAGAATCCCAGCAAACAATAGACCTTTTAGCTATTCTAAAAGGAGCCTGGATCGAACGTTATTTTTATACATTTTTATACGTTACGTTCGATCGAGTGGCGTTAGAGCTTCTATCACTATTGTGCACATTCGAAAATTCTACAAAGTGTTGCAAAAGTTTGTTCGATTCTGATTCTTTCCTGAATAGCTAAAAGGTCTATGGCGCCATTGACTGGGGGAAGGCACGAGATCACACTGAACCAAAACATCTTCATGCATATCATTCTGCACAGAGGTTATCTTCGTGACTGCTTGTCTCAAATTTGATGCCCGCGAATAGCAACAATTGAAACGTTCTGTAGGGTTCTGCATAAGTATTTTTGCGTTATCGTAAATCTCACATGACATCTCATTTGACACAGATGCACCAATAGTTTCGTGCACGAACTAAGCAAACTAGGGGTAATGACTTTTGATTTTTGCGTATCATTCTCGTTTGACATAAAGACCAAAATATTGCCTTTGAGGCGATTCTTGTCCTTATACAAGGCGCTCGATTTTCCATTGAAGGCGACTTTAGCAGCAACACTCATCTCTCTGACTGTAGCTAAAAACAGCATCTACGGTCATTTGGGGTTATGAAGAAATCAATATTCAGATATCCTTATGCTTGTTTAGCTCAGGACATACTTTGTAATCATCCAATAGGATCTTATGTTTTATACATCCAAGCAACCCGTTCACATTGCTCCGTTTTTGTACAAAAACGGAAAGAAATTAAACATCCGTTTTAGTCCGTTCACATTAATCCGCCTGATTACAAATGCGGATCCAACAATGTCCGTTTTTGTGCGTTCACATTGCTCCGGCATTGCGAAACTCATTGTTAAATGTGCAGCACTTTCATTCAAAAACCTCCGTTTTTGTGGATATCCACTTGATAGCGTTTTCGAAAACATCTGTTTTTGTGCAGTTTTTGTGCGGATCATTGTGAACACTTTCACAAAAACGGAGGTTTTTCTCTCCGTCTCTGTATGAAAACGGAGCAGTGTGAAATTATTGGACACATGAAATGAAAACTATAGTTACAGTTATTTATTATATTTGCTCTTCTAGTGAACAAAATTAGACACCCCAATTCATTATCACACCATTTAAAGCAAACTTTTATGAATAATTTACTACTTTATTCAAAATATGACGTCATAAAGTTGTATGACGTCATAGATATTAGAATTTGCTGATTTAAGAAAATGTTGATAAACTATACCGGGTGATCCAGAAAAAAGTTCCCACTTTTGAAAATTCGTAGCACCACAAGTTTTTCATGGATTTGAATGATTCAAATTCTAGTTAAAAGCCAAAAGATCAAAGTATTTTTGTGATTTTTCTCGTCTCCTTACGAGCACTGCAAATATAGGTAAATTCAACTTTACAAAAATTTTGTGTTTTCAAAATGACTGAAAAAGGGCCTAAAACACTTGATCAAAGTGTTAGGACTCTCCTCACACAGAACAATACACATGGGCATTTCACCTCTCTCAAGAGTTATTCTCAAACAGGGCCCTTATTGATAACAGCACTTTCGTTGCTGAAAAGGCTACCCCTGTATAAAAACTGTATTACCCCTGTATAAAGAACTGTATTATTATTATTATTAAACAGATGCTAAAGATGTTCAATCCCATGGCAATAAATGTGCTGACGATATCTCTCGCCCATCAGAAATTGCTTTTTCTCCGTTTTTCTGAGCGAGGAGTCCTTTATGATTTGATCATGTATTTTAGGCCTTTTTCAGTCATTTTGCAACCACAAAGTTTTTCTAAATTTGAATTTACCAATTTTTCCAATGCTTGTAACAAGGCGAGAAAAATAACAAAAATACTTAGATCTTCTGGCTGTCAAGCAAACATTGATTCATTCCTATACTTACAGTACTATTGTTCTAAATTATCTTTTACGCGAATGCAATGATCTGCCGCCATGATCTGTGTTTTGCGTTGGATTGGCCCCCCAGAGTAAATAAATGTTTGCTACGGAGATTTGGATATCGAATTGTGAAAGACCATGGGAATTCCTTCTTTGCTTACCATTCGATATCCAAATCTCCGTAGTAAACATATTTTCCTCCGGGAGCCTTTTCTGTTGTTTCGTGAATGCAATGGCAGCTATTGTTTACGTTCAGGTGGAAATAACAGAACGGCTTCTTTGTAAACAGACTGCAAGGACAAACCAATCATATTTGTGCATTTTGCTTCCTGCAAGATGATTGGTCCTCCTGGAACTGGAAGCGAACAGGCCGGTTTTTTCGCTGTTTGTTTATGAGTCCTAGTTTGAGCTGTCTCGGTTTGAAAGGCTGTAGTCTCGTTTTAGTGAGCGATAACTGGGAGTCACTGTCATCAGTCTCGAGAAAAATAACAGAATATTTATGATTTTTTTGTGACTGGTCACCATAAAAGGCATGTAGAGGTCACGTGACAAGATAATGGACAATGAAATGTTGATAATTATGTAGCCTATTGAATTTCATTAAAAGGAAAGGAGCTTCAAAGTCACATTTTTTATGGCTGAGATTTTATTGAAAAATATTTGATAGCGGGGGGGGGGCGATTGAATAGGGTTAATAAGTGCACTCCAAGGGTTAGGATTTCAAATCGGCACAATTTGTAAACATTTGCCTTTGATACTTATGGGCAAAATAGATACTATTTGCTAGAACTGTTTCTGTTTTTGTAAGAATTACTTGTAGATTTTAAACTTGTAGATTTTGAACTTGTAGATTTTGAACTTGTAGATTTTGAACTTGTAGATTCTGAAACAATGAGAATGAGGAGAATCATGTTGGTGTAACTTTTTACCCGCAGACCTCCTCCCTAGTTTCTTCTTGAAACGAATCATTGCAATTTACTGATTTTGAGCTCGGGTCTGGCTTGAATCGAAGTCCATCAAAAAGATGTTTGGTCTCTTCAACTACAGAGTGTACTAAAAAACATTTTGGTGGGGTGAGTGGCCGAGCGGCTTATACAGTTTCAGTCAGGTGACTGAAGTTAAGCTCGGTCGAGTGAGGTTAGGCCGTAGTCCATAGAGCTCTAACATATCATCGCCGTTGCACATACTTTGAAACTAAGGACTTTTTTCACAAAAAGGTCCTCTTAGGCATCATTATAAGATATCCACATGGCCCCATTGAATTAATGTGCACAATAGCAAAATACGGGTGATTAAACTCGTTCGGAGCCTCTGCGAAGGAGCATAGACCCAATTGACTTATTCTTTTTGGTTATTTATCAAAATTATCAAGTTAAAGACACTGTGGCATATCGAAAGACAGCAAGACGTCGATTGAAAGACAGCAAGTTGGTATTCATGAAATATACAGAGAACTAATGAAATTGATGATGCCCCGCAGCCGCATCAATCCCACGTTGTTATCCAATCTAGTTCTGTCACTTCTTGGCATTTTTTAAATTTTGACACTGGTTGTTTGAAAAACGGTGCTAACTATGTATTAGAGCACTAAACCGTAATGTTAAAAACTTGAATTAAATGCAATTTTCGGAGTCACTAGAGTTTTATCTCGGCTGTCTGTGAGCAGTTGTACAATTACTTAATTTCAAATGAAATGCTGTTTTCGCATCAATCAAATTTCAGAAAGCTACACTCAGTCGTCGACTGTTTGTCAATTTTCTCTACGCCCCAGCTCAATTGTTGGCCAATATATACCTCAAGGTATTTAGTGTTTATGACTAAAGAGATCTCAAAGGCGTTAGAAATGCTGCACTATTCCAAACAGTATCTCCCAATAAAGTCAGTGCAAACTACACGTTTTTTATGAGAAACTGGTTTATAAAAAACTAGTACTACGATGACCAAAAATTTAAGAAACTCTAGTACTACGCTCAAGAATAGTTAAGAAACTCTTAACATTCAAATTCTGTATGTCTCTTTTATTCTATCTCTCTCTAACAAAGGTACCTTCATCTTTTTTAACTTTTAACTACAAAAATTGGTAATTTTTTGCCTGAATGTGCTTGACTTATTCGTGATGACAATGCCAATGTAAAATGGAAGCCCTTTGTCGAGAAGAAGTCTCAAATTTGAACAATATCGCAATTCTAGGCCCAAAAAAATAAGAAACAAATTAAAAAACTTTTAGTACTAAGTGCTGATCCAAGTTTCTTATAAAAAAAACGTGTATGCAATGTATAAAAGTCTGGTAGAGCAATATTTTCAATATTGTTGCCCAGTATGGGGGCATGCGGAATCAGGGCAAGAGACAAACTGCAAAAACGACAAAATCATGGGGCTAGAATCGTAACCAATAGCCCTTACAACGCTTCTGCTCGTCCCATTATAAAGTGACTAGACTGGCAGAAAGTGAATGATTTGATTGTAACGAAAACATTTAAAATGGTATGCAAGTATACAAATGATGAGGCTCCCTCGTATCATGCATGCCTGTTCAACAGGTCATCAGAAGCCAGTACAAGGGAACTTCGGAACACCAAAACCGATCTTTTGTCCCGTATCTACCAGCAACATGTGGCCAAAAATGCATTTCTTTCAGAGGGGTGAAATTATAGAATGGCCTCGACGCAAAATCAAAATTAACAAAAGCCTTCAAACAATTTAAATCCTGTCTTCAAAACTTCAGAGCATGAAGGAACCACTTTTGATTCCTGCCGATCGTTCTATCATTTTTAAAATAATTTTACTTTACTATTTCTAATTGTGTATTTAGATTGTAAATTTTAGGGTGCTATCTTTTTCTTTGTACAGGGCAGTTTGCAAAAAAATTTATGTATATAAGTGAGAACATTACCCTCATACCCTGTTTAAAGAAATGAAATGAAAATGGAATGTAGTTCGAAACAATCCTACTTTCTTGCGACAAACTTTGTTCCCATTTTTCGCGTGGACGCACTATATTTGTTGCCTGGAGGAAAGCCAGGTAAACTGCCAGGAACTCAAAGAAGGAATTTAGAAGAGCTTGCAAACGGCACTACCAAGAAGTAGACTTTTTACTAGGACACTTGGGATGCCATGAAGGTTAAGGAAATACACAGGTTTGAATTTTGTGCTCAATCGACCTACTTTGCAAAGAATGTAAAGTCACAATAATGGGAACTTAGGTTCAAAAGCCCTCAATGCTCCAGTAGATGGCTCTTCCTTTGTGCCCACCTCCTTCATAGTGTATACTTCTCATTTACAAAGAAATATACTTCTTTGCTCCCATAATATTAAAAATTTCTTCAAGGACCGTCTCGTAGGTATATCAGTGACATAAACTCTTTGAAACTTATGTCTCATTCTGATTCGTGGCAAATTAAGGTTGTTCCCAAATTGTGTTGATATCATGTGAACGCAGCTTTCAGCTCTCATCAGATTCCATGCATTCACGGGCATTTCTACATTTTTACTTTATACGAAGCTTAGCAAACGCGTTGGATTTCCAAACGAAGTCAAAAGTACCTTTTATTCTCTGTAATCTCATGGATGTACTTGCAAAATTTCCTTTCCATATATACTGAAAGTATTTGCTAAAATGAACTTAGGTAGCAGATACTGTGCAGAAGCTTTAGTTGTTCCTGCAGAAAGAGTTTGTGCACGCGACCGGCGCGGCAGCGGCCTTGGCTGTCCCCATTTTTTTTACCTGTTTGGTAGTTTAGTGTTGTGATGCATGGTTAGTACTGTTTTCAAACAAACCATGTCAAAATTACAAAGATTTAAAGAACCGACAAAAACAAGATGAATAACGTTAGGTTTGATGTGGCTGCGGGGCACCATCGATTTCATTAGTTCTCTGTGTATTTCATGAATACGATCTTGCTGTCTTTCAATCGACTTCTTGCTATCTTGGAGTCTGCCAAAGTGTCTTCCTGCTGTCTTTAACTTGATGATTTTATCAAATAACCAAAAAGAATAAGTCAATCGGCTCTATGCTCCTTCGCAGAGGCCCAGAAAAACTTTAATCACCCGTATGTTGCTATTGTGCAAATTTTTTCAATGGGGCCATGTGGATATATGATAATGATGCCTAAAAGGACCTTTTGGCGATAAAAGTCCTTAGTTTCAGAGTATGTGCAACGAAACTTCCATTTTAAGCGTTTAAAGTAGGTTTGGCCCACGGCCTATTAAAAGTCTGCGCAATGAATGCCTAAACCTAATAGTTTATTGATTTTTCCAAACATTGCCGCGCAGTTTCTTTCAACTGATTTCTTACGCAAACAAAATACGAATTACGGCAATGCGGTTACAAAAACCTTGAAAGTCGTTTCCAATTTGCGCAACTACGCGACCATTAGATTTACTGTTTTGTAAGAACAGCATCAGTTGCTATTGATTGACAAGGCAATTCAAAGCGATTAAAGATCGAAGACAAAGGGAATAAGCAGTATGGCTAAATGTCATGTGCACGAAGCTAAGGAGTAAGTGTTTTGATTTCATCGAGAAAATACGAGAATTGAATCACCTTCCACTAGGCACCTGACCAAGGGGACGTTTCTCATCATTTTCACTCGTCTTTTTAGGTTTCCTAAGGGGGCTTTCTGCTCAAGTTCTCCCATATCCACAGGGTGGAATGACCGATTTAAGAGGCCCCCTAAGGGATCTCGGGCTCCGAGTCTCCGGGGCATATTTCTATGGGCTCTGGGCTCCCAAAGGCAAAATTGTCGTGCTCCAGGGCTCCATTGCAGACTTTTCAGGGCTCCAGGGCTCCACTTCTTAAAATTAGTCAAAAAATGATTTCGTCAGTTTTAGCAAGCCGCGTAGTGCCAGACTGCACTCGTTGTTTCTTGAGCGAGAAAGTGCAGTTTGTGGTTTAAACTGGATATGCGCAACTAAAGCTGATAACAAGCACGAGTCCCCTAGAAAATACCAGATGTCTCAAAAATGTATACAAATTTGGTTGACTCCGAATTTAGCTTTAACCAATGGCTAATCACTCTCAAAATGTTTCTCGATAGTTACCTTTAACGTACCGGGTGTCCCAAAAAAATGTATACGGATTTGGTTGACTACAGCCATGTGAATTTAGCTTTAATCATTGTCTAATCACTCTAAAAATGTTCCTCGATAGTTAACTTGAACATAGGTACCTTGTTTGTTGATATTGGTACTTTGAGACCAAACATGTAGATCCTGAAAGTTCAAATTTGCCTCCTCCTGCAAACCAGAGCTTTAGCCCTTTGGCCTAAGCAATTTTTTAAGGCACAGTGTATAAATCAATGATAACCTTGATAAAATTTGAACAACATTAGATCTTGTGTTGTTCTGTTTTCATGAAGTCATCCCACAGTCACCCATTGGGAAGTTTCTCGATTTTCATTAATTTCAGTTCTTAATTTCAATGTGCTTCAGGAATTTGCTTAGGCCAAAAGGCCAAAACTCTGGTTTGGAAGTGGACGCACATTTGAGCTTTCAAGATTGATATTTCTGCTCTCAAAGCACCAATACCAACAAACGAGGTATCTGTGTTCAAGTTAACTATCGAGGAACATTTTGAGAGTGATTAGCCATTGATTAAAGCTAAATTCACATCACTGGAGTCAAGCAAATCTGTATACATTTTTTTGGGACACCCGGTAGATACCTCGTTTGTTGGTATTGGTGCTTCTTGAAAGCTCAAATTTGGGTGCACTTGCAAGCCAAAGCTTTGGCCTTTTGGCCTCAGCAAATTCCTGAAGCACATCGAAATCGAGATCGAAATTAAGAACTGAAATTAATGAAAAATTAAGAGACTTCCCAATGGGTGACTGGGGGGGGGGGGTGACTTCTGGAAAACAGAATAACACAAGATCCAACATTGTTCAAATTTCATCAAGGTTATCGTTGATTTATACGCTGTGCCTTAAGAAATTGCCTAGGCCAAAAGGCTAAAGCTCTGGTTTGGAGGAAGAGGCAAATTTGAGCTTTCAAGATTAACTTGTCTGCTCTCAAAGCACCAATACCAACAAACAAGGTATCTATATTCAAGTTATCTATCAAGAAACATCTTTACAGTGATTATACATTGATTAAAGCTAAATTCACAGCGCTGGATTCAATCAAATCTGTATACATTTTTTGGGACACCCGGTACTTTGGGTTATCTTGGTATTGTTTTTGAGCTTTTGAGCTTTTGGGCTTAATGCATCTTGTGAAAAACGGGAAGACCACTCTATCGATGATGGCATCTTTCATCTGCTGAAACCAATAAGTTCCTTCATGCAACTGTAAGAGAAGCTCAAGAGTAGTCAAGTTTTCGTGGGCAACTATGTGGTCCACAAGGCACGATGTCTTCTCAATTACCTCATTTATAAGACTATTAAACCATCCATTTTAGAACTGTTAATTATAGAATCAGGGGATGCCTTCTATGCTAAATTAAAAGATATCTCTTTGACAAATTTTTCTCACGCTCTGACTTATAGAATGACTGCCACTGTCACAAAATTATAAAAGTTTCCTTATCGCTTATGGCAAGTATGACATTAGGTGATGCATTCTGAGCCAAAGTAAGGGGCTTGGTCCCAAAAATTTTCCTGTGGGCAAAACCTCATGTCAATGCCCCTTACTTAATTTACCCTGGCCACACCACTCCCTTGGAGGTCTGAAAGTAGATTGTTTGCGACAGTGGCGTGGCCACGGGGAGGGGGTATGGGGGGCAATTGCCCCCCCAACTTTTGTCAAAAGAAGGTCCTCGAAATTCCTCTAAAACCGAGGAGAAAATAGCTGGATATAGGTTGGGTAAGAAATAAGAATTTTCCGAGAAATTAAAATCTTCCATTTTAGCACTGGCAAGCGTGATATTGGGAGATGCATTCTAAGCCAAAGTAAAAGATCTTTTTTCAAAAATTTTCCTCGTGCTCTGATTCATAGGATAACTGTTCACAAAACTATCAAAGTTTTCTTGTCGCTAATGGCAAGCATGATATTGGGAGATGCATTCTACGCCAAAGTAAAAGATCTTTTTTCAAAAATTTTCCTCGTGCTCTGATTCATAGGATAACGGTTCACAAAACTATCAAAGTTTTCTTGTCGCTAATGGCAAGCATGATATTCGGAGATGCATTCTAAGCCAAAGAGCATAGGAATCATTCGTCGTACATAGCCGATTGCTCGTGGCCCATGGTCGAAACCGCCAAAGCCTCATTTTCATGGACCAATCAGACGGCTAAAAAGCGAGGGAGACAAAAGAAACCCGTGAAGATTTTCCTAAATTTTACCTACCCTCATAAAACGCAACCAGGACAAAAAACTGCTTGAGATTTCCCAAATTTTTTTAAAGCAATCTACTCTCCAGATGTTTGGGAGTAAAAGTTTGGATGCCGGTTAAAATATCTCCAAGATTGGTGGAGTTATGGCCAAAAACAAATCGACAAGGCACTGAACCTTGAACAATAGATATTCTGGCCGGGAGACAATAGTAATAACAATAGTGATTGTTGTAAGAACGACCCGAAAACGCCACAATCTGTGTTTTCAATTGTTCTTGCTATCGTCTTTCGCTAAAATTTCTTTTATTGAAGATTCAATGCCCCTACGGTTTCTATGTGAATTGAAAAAGTCTACAAAGGCTTGTTCGCGCATTTCAAGTCATGTGGCAATACTCTAGGGAAGTTTCTGTATTGTACTACTGTTTACATTCATGGCAAAAGTTTGCTCGTTGCGAAATAACTTATAAAATTCAAAAGAGGTTTTATCAAGAGGCTTTATCACCTGACTTGAAGTGGCATGGCGTAAACAGGTCTCGACAAGCCTTCGCCGATTTTGTCCATTGGAAAGGGAATAACTCAGCCAATCCTGAAGATATTTTAACCGGCATCCAAACTTGTACTCCCAAACATCTGGAGAGTAGATTGCTTTAAAAAAATTCGGGAAATCTCAAGCAGTTTTTTGTCCTGGTTGCGTTTTATGAAGGTAGGTAAACTTCAGGAAAATCTTCACAGGTTTCTTTTGTCTCCCTCGCTTTTTAGCCGTCTGATTGGTCCGTCAAAATGAGGCTTTGGCGGTTTCGACCATGGGCCACGAGCAATCGGCTGTGTACGACGAATGATTCCTATGCTAAGCCAAAGTAAAAGATCTTTTTTCAAAAATTTTCCTCGTGCTCTGATTCATAGGATAACTGTTCACAAAACTATCAAAGTTTTCTTGTCACTAATGGCAAGCATGATATTGGAAGATGCATTCTAAGCCAAAGTAAAAGATCTTTTTTCAAAAATTTTCCTCGTGCTCTGATTCATACGATAACTGTTCACAAAACTATCAAAGTTTTCTTGTTGCTAATGGCAAGCATGATATTGGGGGATGCATTCTAAGCCAAAGTAAAGGGCGTGGCCCCAAAATTTTTCCTGGGGGCTTTGCCCCCAGACCACCTCGTTTCACTCCCCCCACCTAATTTACCCTGGCCATGCCACTGGTTTACGAATATAAATCTCCCTGCAAAATTATCTGTTTGTCAATTTTCACTGCAAGTTCTGATCTTTTTACCAATATTGTTTAGAAAAAAGAATAAAATTCCTAGCGCATAAGGATTGAAATTCTAACTGAAAGATTTCCAATCATAAGTAAATGGCCAGATTTCCAGAAACAATGTCTCGAAGAAACCTGAAAACTTCAAAAATTCATTTCAAAGTTGATGTTGAGATCTACTAAGAAGCTCAAATAGTTTCACTCCTTAGTCATATAGTTTTCGTAATTAAATGTTGTCCGTTTATTGCTTGGCATTCACAAATAAAATTGTTTGAGATAAAGGGCTCCACATGGAGAAAGCAATGGGCTCTAGTGCTCCACCACGGAAATTGTTTGGGCTCCGGGCTCCATGCTGTCAAAATGATGGGCTCCAGTGCTCCAGGGACCCCCCCTTTGGGGGCCTCATTTAAGCTGGGTACATTATTGAACCTAATTTAACATATCGTTACTGAAAGGTAATGAAATAAGACAGTTTTCAGTATTATTTCTCTGGTATTCATAAAAGCAACATTTTTCAAACGCCGGGCATGTTTTTCTTTACCCAGCAGTATAATCCTCAAAAAAGCCATTTCTTTATGAAGCTCTACAATATGGGTTTCAACTGTCATCACTTTGTTATTCGTGCAGTAATGTTAGTAAACTACATTATACTCTTTTTTACATAATATACCGGGTGAGCCAGAAAAAAGGGCATAACGGAATAACCAGACCCAGGACCACTAGGACCGGACCCTAACGGACCAGACTCTAGGGGAATGCCCTACCCTCGCTTTGACGTTAGATAGGAAGTCAATCACCGAAAGGAGGGACAATTTCTCTCAAAAAATCTCGTACATGAAATCTTTCTGTTCTGAAAAAATCTCGTACACTTTTGCGAATTAGTCACTCATGTTCTGCGACACACTCAGGCCACTCAACTGAGTTCATCGAAGAGAAGCTTTCAGACTGCCCAGCCTCCAAGCTGCAAGTTCATCTCAGCACTTAGAGTTCAATTTGATCAGGCAGGCAGGTAATACTTAGGGACTTTGTTAGCTCCCATGGTGGCCCCAGAAAATTATTAGGGGGAAGTTGGTCACATGTATCTTCTAAAATATGGGTTACACTCATCTTTTTCGATAAGAAACTGAGGTCCGAGTTCGTTAGGTAGTTTCTTAAATCTTAGGACACTTCGCTGCCAAAGTTTGAAATTTGTTTCGTTCAATTTTTAGTGCAGAAAATGTAGAATTAATTTCGTTTTGTTAGAAGGGCTTCCAAACTATTTAATAAGATCTAAAACATTAAGTAATAACATAATTGGCACACAAAAATAATTGGACACGGTACAGTAATAGCAACAGTAATAGAATTTTTGAATGAAAATTACGAAAGTTTCTTGGCATTTTGATACAGGCGGTGGGGTAGTATTTTTCGAAAATTTTAGCCTACTGTTTCTTATGAGCTGTTTCTCATAAAAATGCAGGCCCGTAAGAAGCGTGGGGCAGGGGGGTGTAAGCCCCCCAATAATTTTGAAAACAATGGCGCCACGCTACAAGTATTAATTAGATGTAGTGCTCTCTGTTGTTCTAAGAACAATCCCCCAATCAGAAGCTGCTTCCTACGGCCCTGAAAAAGGTGATTGCACATGCATGATACGAGAAAACAAATGCACACAAATGCATATTCTGAGATGCAATATTGTGATCATGGGATTTACCAAAGACAAGTGGGGTCAATGCCCGGGTCAATGCGTGGTTTGAGAGAATGGTTCTATTAACATTCCCAAAATTATCACTCTCTCTTTCGAGATCGTCTTACCCCATATATCTGCCAATTACCACCTTGACAATAAACATTACGAACAAATATGTTATCAAAAAGCTGCCTGCTAAATGATTTGGCAGTCCCAAACTAACTTGCAAAGAGCATGGAGAAGCCAGAATCAAGTCCAGAAACTGAGATTGTGGAGATGGAATACAACGTTGCTTGCATCACGACGTCATTGCAACAACTTGAATCACCAAGCAAGGCAGAGAGGTAAAATATTTAGGCCATGTAGTTAAATGCTTAGCCCCAGTGGGCAATGGCTTGAGGCCGGATCAAATTTTGTCTGCTGGTTAGACGATTTCATATACCATGCATTGTTGCGATTGTTGTGGCATCCAGAAGGTAGAATTTATTTAAAGCAATGACTGCCTTATCTTACTTTGGAGCGAAACTTCTGTGTTGGCCGCCATTGCAAACAAACGCTGGAAGGAAAGTAATGGGTATTCCCCTAGGGTCTGGTCCGTTAGGGTCCGGTCCTACAGGTCCTGGGTCTGGTTATTCCGTTATGCCAGAAAAAAGTTCCCACTTTGGTACTTAATTGGTACTTAAACATTGATAAAGGTAATTACACAGCTGTCGCTTACATTGACCTCAAGAAAGCCTTTGACACAGTGACCACGATATTCTATTAAGGAAGCTTAATTTCTGTGGCTTGAAAGGAAAAGAACTTGGCTGGTTTCGCTCATATCTCACCAGTAGACGACAATGCTGTAAGGTGAATGGGCGAGTTTCCGCTACAGACAGTTTAACTTGTGGTGTACCACAAGGTTCATGTCTTGGACCACTTCTCTTTCTGGTCTATATTAACGATCTTCCTTGTTGTTTGAAAAATTCCCTTGTATCCATGTGTGCAGATGACACCTGCATTTACTATGCCTCTGAATCTGTTTTGGAAATTAATCAAGCGGTTAATGCTGACTTAGAAGCTTTGAAAGGATGGCTTGAAGGGAATAAGTTGTCTTTAAACGTTGCAAGGACAGAAGCAATGATTATAGGGAGTGATGGTAAGCTGCGAAAAATTGACTCTGTTGATTCAACTAAACCACACCTTAAGATTGGTTCCGAGGATATCAAGTTGGTAAAGGAGGTCAAATACCTTGGTGTTCAGGTTGACCATCAACTTAAATGGACATCTCAATTGGCCCTAACAACTAATAAGATCTCCAGAGGTATTGGTGTGCTTCGTTATGCCAAGCAGTACCTTGCCCATTTCAACTGTCAAGACAATGTATAAGAGTTTAGTGGAGCCTTACTTTAGATATTGCTGTCCTGTCTGGGGAAATGCTGGGGTAACTGCCATTGAAAAATTACAGAAACTTCAAAATCGGGCTGCAAACTCGTCACCAACAGTCCATTTGATGCTACTGCTTTACCAGTTATTCGGCGCTTAAATGGCCCACTGTCAGGGAGCTTATTGATTTTGAAGCTCAGAAAATGGTCTTTAAATCCCTTAATGGGGACGTGCCTTCTTATATGAAAGACATGTTCACGAGAGTCAACAACTCTACCATTCGTTCTCTTAGAAACGCTGAAGTGTCAATCCCAGGCTGCCAATATCAAAATCGGCAGGGGGGCAGAAATGTTTCGCGTACCGAGGCGCCAAGCTTTGGAACAGTCTTGGCCCTGAGATCAGAAATACTTCAACCCTGAGATCGTTTAAAAAGAAGGTGCAACCATGAATTTCTCACCAATTCTTTTCTGTTCTCTTTCATTTATTTATGACAAAATGTAATTAGTTTAGGTTTAGGTTTAGGTTTTATAGCAAATTTCGTTTTTATTGTAAATTAGTATTTATTTGTAAGTTTTTAGCATGGCCCCCTGTAAATCAATTATTATTATTGAGGGGCTACCATGGGTAAAAAAGATAAAATGAAATGAAATGAATGAAACTTTCGACAAGCCAGGATAAATCATACACTGGACCAATTTTGAATATTTTTTTATTTAATCTTTTGTCAGTATCTTATAATATTCTTGGATATTTTTTTGATGATTTTTCAGATGCCTACTTATCGATATATTTACGATTTCTTGAAATTGTTTTGCCTGCGGACTACCCAAAAATCGAAAAAGAGTGATCAAATTTTCTAAAGATTGAACTTGGCAGAATAAAGGAAGTGCTCCTCGAAATGACTAAGGAATTTGGAATGGATTAGTTCGCACGAGCGGTCGTTTAATAATTCCACATGTCCATCAAAGGGTTAGTTTAGTAGTTTAGACTCATCGTCGTAAGTCTATTAGTTTAGAGCAAAACTCCAGGCTTTGCACGAAATTTTCACTGCACATAATTAAATAGTTTGACTTCTCACAACACTGTTTTGCAATAAATAATCTAGGTAAAAGTCCGCACGTTCCAGGTGTGTAGCTGTTTTGTTTTTGTTTTCGTTCGTTCTCCGTATTTCAATGTAAGCTCTAAGCTCTTTCCGTGTGACCTTTACCTCTGCTCGTCGTTGTTGCTGTTATGGTTTCAGATGTAGTCAGTTGACAGTTCTAGAGTTGAGGAAAGGAGCGTTTGTAATGATTCTAATGATTCTAATTTCAACATTGTCTCGGTTTTCAAGAATATCCGCGCGCGCATAAAAATCATTTCGCAGACTTGCTTTTCGAAAATACGTGTATAAGTGTACAAGAGCGTTCTTGGTCTTCAGCCTGGGCACTAGTCCTTTTCGCGCCATTATTTTCGCGCCTTGAACGCAACAACAACAACGTAGTCGATAAGCTTCACTTCACACCTCACTGACACGAAGGAAGAACAACGGCGTTGGAGATCTCGTGGAGAGCTGGAGAGCATCAAACATCTCAAACAAAGTGCTGTCGAAATTATGATAAGGTAAATAAGACTGCTTTTGTTCACGAGCCTTCTCATCTCACAAAAGTCTCACAAAGGCCTCTCTTCTTGAACTGAAGAAACGTAGGCCCTTCTCTTCTCAGTTCTTTATTCTAATGTAATGGGCCAACCTCCGTCCGTAACTTAAACCACGGCCGGACCACCAACCACATCACATGTATACTAGGCCAATAGGGTAGACCCACGTTTTAAACAAGAAACCGCCTATAAGAAATGGTAGGCTCAACTTTTCGAAAGTTAAGAAACAAAGCTACCTGGATCCGGGGGGGGGGGGTACTTCATTGTGAACATGATTCGACCTGAATCTGGACTTTGAGAAAAGGACCCATTCGTATGACGGAATATTCATAAATTTCGAGCCTATTTGCATGAATATCAGGAAATTTTTGACCCATTCGTATGAATGTGTCGATTTGAAACAAAGGAAAATTTCAGTTTTTTGGTGTGGATTATCTTTATGATAAGAAAATTCTCAAAGGACTACCCATCTACCAGAATTATGGTTAAAAATAGACCCATATATAGAGAATTTCAGATGAAAAAACCCATCCATATGAGCAGCACGTCCAGTACAACTTAACAATGAAGTACCCCCCCCCCCCCGGGACCTGGATATTAAACAGGCCAATTGAATTTTTTATAATTTGCAGCCTCATGCAGGGGCGCACATTAGGGGGGGGTGTGGGGGGGTGAGACACCCCCCCCAATAATTTCTGAGTCGGTCCAAAAATTTTCTCAAAAGGGAAAAGTCGGTCCACGACAAAATCGGATGGACCAACTTCGTGGACCGACTTCGTGGACCGACTTTTTCATGGACCGACCAACCACGACAAAGCTCGAAAGGTCCGCAATAGTTTGAATCAAAGTTGGTCCGATTTTAAATGTTTTGGGCAAAGGTCGACCTATGACGACAGTTAGAATATTCAGAAGAAGTGCTCGACAATGACTGGGAGAGTCGTTCTAAGCCAAAGCAGAGGATGGCATTTAAAAAAATTTCTTAGATGCATTACAAAATTGCACAGGCTTCCATTTTTAGGGGCAAGCAATCATTGGCTTGCAAAAAGTGGTCTAACACAAAATGGAAGGTGTTTGTTGTGCAAAGATTGTCCCAAGGAACAATACTGTTACAAATACTCAAAATTTCTAATCTGGCACTGGGGTGCCGGTGGTGGTAGTTATGTGGCATTGGAAAACAGACACTTGTGTATGAATCCCAAAAAAGAAAGGAGACATGGGTTACAAATATTATCCATCAAAGGTGGTATACGCTTCTACCAAAAGCTAACACTGCTGACAACATGATCATAAGGGAAAACCTTATTAGAGGACAAACACACTAAAACAAGTCGCTTTTGCTAGGCTTGGCGGTGAAGAAGTCGTCGTTCTTAAGATTACGCCTTTACTTAAAACTCCAAGTCCGTGATGCATTCTAAGCCAAACTAAAGTATCTTTCTTCAAAAATTTCCTCGTTCGCTGATTTACAGCATAAATGTCACAAACGATAAATGTTTCCTTGTCGCTAAAGGCAAGTATAATATTGGGAGATGCATTCTAAGCCAAAGTAACGGATCTTTCTTCAAAAATTTTCCTCGTGCGCTGATTTATAGCAGAATTGTCACAAAACGATCAAGGTTTCCTTGTCGCTAAAGGCAAGCATGATATTAGGAGATGCATTCTAAGCCAAAGCGAGGGATCTGTCTTCAAAAAATTTCCTCGTTCGCAGGTTTATAGCATAATTGTCACAAAACGATCAAGTTTTCCTTGTCGCTAAAGGCAAGCATGATATTGGGAGATGCATTCTAAGCCAAAGTAAGGGATCTGTCTTCAAAAATTTTCCTCGTGCGCTGATTTATAGCAGAATTGTCACAAAACGATCAAGGTTTCCTTGTCGCTAAAGGCAAGCATGATATTAGGAGATGCATTCTAAGCCAAAGTAAGGGATCTGTCTTCAAAAAATTTCCTCGTGCGATGATTTATAGCATAATTGTCACAAAACGATTAAGTTCTCCTTGTCGCTAAAGGCAAGCATGATATTGGGAGATGCTTTCTAAGCCAAAATAAAGGGCTTAGCCCCAAAACATTTCCTGGCGATCCCCTCGTTTCAATACCTCCACTTAATTTACCCTGGCCACACCGCTGCTTGCTATACGTTCAGTCGGTCCACAAAAATGTAGTCGGTCCAGAGCATGTTGACACCCCCCCAAACAAAATTTCAATGTGCGCCCCTGGCCTCATGACACTTAAAAGGGTTTTGATAATGTATATGGCCTGCCTGCTGGAAAGTGTGGCACTTGCATGTCACCCAAAAAACAATAGGAATATTCAAATCAGACAGTAGATAAACAATAAGAGGACTCTTCTTGCACACCCAAGATAAGATGATGGATGAAATTGCCCTCTACTTTCCACCTTGGTGGAAAGTTTGTTTTTGCCACAACCAGAGCTTTACGCCACGCCAGATGTTTATAGACGATAGGCTTATTGCTCTTCCATTGTTTTCAACGTTGCTCCACGCCAGAGATCTCCAGCATAGCATACATGTTTTCCAGTATGGACTTTCCATACTGGATATACAGTAATAGTGGGACATTCCATTTAATAAGCGTACACCCCAGTCATAAGATGTAATTTCAAAGGGTCAGCAATATTCTCAGTTTTATGTGAATCCGAGGGGTTCCAAAGTGACAAAAAGGGGGTTGGAAGAAGAAATCATGGGGTGCATTGAAATAACTGAGGGTTAAACTAGAGTAACTGTAAATCCAACCACCTGGGGGTAGAAAATTTCAGTCTTCTGTCTTTACGTTACTACTGCTTGAGTCAAAATCCAAGGGTGTTTTGTTAAAAACATGTTGTCCAAGTGCTTTATTGCCAAAATTTCATGTAAATCCACAGGCTTTCCTTTTTTTCAAAATTCTTCCGTCCCCCCCCCCCCGGGGAGTTTGCTATTAAATGGAACGTTGCTTGATTTGAAATCTGCTTTAGTACTTTGGGAGCCATTCTAACACAAGTGTCAAAATTCAAACACAAAACTCTACGTTAAAAACATGAGAAACTCATCAGGAACTTTTGGTGGCAAAAGTGAACTGAAACTTAACAAAGTACCTAACCAGCTCCTGAACATACTTCCCCATGAAAAAGATTGTGTCTCATCATTATTCAGAGTCAGAATCACCTTCAGTTCCAGAAAAAGATCACAATTTTGTTTTTGCTGTTTTGTCTACTAACATTTTCTAAAACTTACTGGAAAGTAACAGAAGGTTTTTGCAGCCTCCATACTTTTCGAAAAATTTTGTTTTATCACAATCAATCAATCCATCAATCAATCAATCAATCAATCAATCAATCAATCAATCAATCACTAGTGTGTCGAAATATTTTGCTTACAAGCTAATTGGGGACACAACGAAAAGGTATAAAAAATTAAAATACAATAATATGATTACAATCTATTTGTTAAAACTATACTGAACTGGGTGCACCAAAAAGAACCATCCACCCCCAACAGTCCACGACAAATTGCACACCAGACCAGCAAACAGTTTCAAAATCAATGTCGCTAACACAGAGATCAGCTCTCTTGTTAGCTGTAAGGTTGGATTTAACATAAATTCGAATGCCACCAGCTGAACTAAGAGATGGAGTATGGTGAAAGTTGTAACCTGGTAGCTCAATATTTGATCTAATTTGGGCTTTGGGCATCAGTTTAAGTCTTTATCTCTGAAAGACCAATGACCTGAAAGTCAATTTTAAGACATGACAGTAGAGCATGAAGTTCATCAAAATGAAGTATAAGACTCCTAATATTCATATTGAAGAATGAGAGGTCCTTTTTGGAAACCTCCATAGAGGCAACTTCCTGAGCAATGGAATACTGAGAGCTAATACTAAGACTCATATTTTCATCTATGTCATAATCTGCTAAGTTACGTAGATTGGTTAGATATATTTCAAGGATGGACCCTCCTGTATATAGAAAATTCAAATGAGCCCCTGGGGCTACAAGCTTTTGGAATTCAAGTTTGTGCAAAAACTGTAGCCAGAGGCTCCTTGACAGCACTCTTGGTGAAAGTACTGTAGTATGGGGGGCAGGGCTCAAACAATTTCCATCCTGGTAGCGAGCTAAGTACCTGCGTTTCTTCTTACGCACTTTCTTCTTCCTTTCTTGTATACCCCCAATTCTATCCCTATTTCTTCTTCCTCCTTTTCCTTTCCTTCTTTCGTTTCTTTCGTTTCTTTTCCCTTTCCTTTCCTTCCGTTTCTTTTTCATTTTCCCTCTTCTTCCTTCTTGGGAAGTTTAAGCATTTCAACTACCTTCCTGGTACCGCCGCTACCACGCTATTTCGTTTTTTAGCCCTGATGGGGCCATCGTTTGCTTTTTTCTAATTTAGTCAGAGCTACCCAAATGGGATTTGGAAAGGATTGTTGGTGAATTACGTTAACTTTTCTGACATTAATTGAAGCGTATGGATGATGTGAGGAATTCTGTTGAGGTATAGTTTCAAAATCTCAACTCTAAATCTTGTCCAAGTTTTTAGTTAGACAGTAACTCTGTTCTTCGATTTTTGTCTAAGTTTCTTATAATGTTTTTAATTATATTTGATTTGATAATCAATTAAACTACTTTTATTATTATTATTATTATTATTATTATTATTATTATTATTATTATTATTATTATTATTGTTGTTCAATTGTACATGCTCGGGTTAGATGTTTTCCGGTTTATGCCTTGAAAGCAAGTTGCAACAAGCAACTAAAGGTTTCAAAGTCAATGTCCATCTTCTTCAGGTTTCAAGCACCTTCCTCAGTATTCTTCCTGTTCCTAACAATGCTGTTTTTTGCACCTGTCCTACTCTCAAATTAATCCCAATTTTCTCTATCCATTTATCAAATTCTTTCGATACAGCTCCCAGTGCTCCAATAACTACAGGTATGACAATCACTTTCTTCATGCCCCACATAGTGGCTACTTCTCTTTTCAAGTCTCCATACTTTTCCATCTTTTCTCGCTCTTTCGCTCTTACTCGGGAATCCCACGGCACTGCTACGTCAATGATCTTGTATTCCTTTATATCTTCCTTTACCACCACAATGTCTGGTCTTCGTGCTTCAATCTCATGGTCGCACTGGATATTGAAATCCCACAATACCTTGATATTTCCCTTTCTTGAAACACCCTCTGGTTCATGTTCGTACCACTTATTTGCCCTTTCGATGTCAAGCTCTCCACACAACTCCCAGTGTATATTTCTTGCAATGTTATCATGCCTTCTCTTGTATTCTCGCTGGGCTAGCATTTTACATTCACTCACAATATGGTTGATCGTCTCTCCTTTTTCGCCACATAACCTGCACAGGGGTGACTCCAGGGTGTTATCAATATGATGTTTCACATAGTTTGTTCTCAATGCCTGGTCTTGTGCAGCACATATTAATGCTTCTGTACAAGCTTTCAAGTCACCATTTTTGAGCCATTCCCAGGTCTTATCTTTATCAATGTTTTCATCCATTTCTCTGATGTATTGTCCGTGCATTCTTTTCTCTTTCCACGCTTGTTCTCTTACGTTGATCTGCTTTCTTTTGAATTCTTCAGGTCTTACTGTTTCGTTTGTTTTGATGGTCATTTTTATGCTTGCTACTTTCAACTTTGGTTCATTGCTTTGCTTTACATACCAACCCAAGCTATTCTCTTCACCCTTTATACACCCCTCGCAACTAATTAGCCCCCTTCCTCCTTTGTGCCTTGGTATATACAACCGTGCAACATCACTCTTCGGGTGTAGCATTTTATACATTGTCATCAATTTCCTAGTTCTTCTATCCATCCATTCAAGCTCTTCCCTTGTCCATTTCAGCAAACCAGCTCCATATCTTAAGAGAGAAATCGCCCACGTATTTATTGCCTTTACCTTATTTTTTCCATTCAAATTTGACCTCACTATCAATCTTGTTCTTCTCAGATATTCATTTCTAAAATTGTCTTTCATTTCTTTTTCCTTGAGTTTGTCAAGTTCCAATATCCCAAGGTACCTATAGCCATCATTTTCTACTTCTTTAATCGTCTCACCATTTGGTAGTAGTATACCTTCTGTATTGCTTAGTTTTCCTCTTTTCATAACCACTACACCACATTTCTTTATCCCGAATTCCA
Organism: Aurelia coerulea; assembly: GCA_039566865.1. Lineage (NCBI taxonomy): Eukaryota > Metazoa > Cnidaria > Scyphozoa > Semaeostomeae > Ulmaridae > Aurelia > Aurelia coerulea. Next base: position 10,607,979 of record CM076963.1, read on the forward strand.
TTCCTATATCTTTACTGATCACTTGCACTGTCTTCACCAAGCTGTCAATCTCCCTTTCACTCCTCCCAAAGAGTATTATTATTATTATTATTATTATTATTATTATTATTATTATTATTATTGTTGTTATTATTATTATTATTATTATTATTATTATTATTATTATTAGGCACAAAGAAGCGGGGCCGGCCCTGCAAACTGTGCAGTCACATGGGTCAAGTGGACAAATTGCACAACATAAATTCAGGTAAATCATGTCTCATTGAAGGAGGGAATTGTTCCACAAAAAATGTTATTTATGCCGCCGAGTGCAGAAAACACAAACAGTTATACGTAGGCTACACATCGACAACATTGAGTCAAAGATTCAACAAGCATAGAAGCGATGCAAAGCATGATCCGGACGCCACAGAACTGGGAAGACACTTTTTCGAAAGCCACGATTGTGATTTCGACAGAGACTTAACTGTACACATCTTGCAAAATGTAGAGGGTGATCATAACACTCTGGAATTTTATGAAAATGTCTGGATGACTAGGCTCGACACGAGAGAACCTCGTGGTCTGAACAATACCATGAATGAATTCGGAAAGACATATTACAAGCTTTTTCCTAAAACCTGATCATAATTTGTATTTACTTTATCTGTTTCGCCACATTAATCGAACTTTACAGTTTAGCGAACTCTTAATTCGATAGTTCATAGAACGCAACATTCTCCAACAGCTACTTAACGTTTTAGTTATTTATAGAACGCTTAATTATGACTGAAGAAGATCTACGTAAGATCGAAAATTTTCATGAAAATATCTTGTTTTCCTTGCGTGTTATCAACTAGCAAACAAGACGTATCAATCTTTACTTTTACAATATTATTATTATTATTATTAATATTAAATTATAAATATAAATATTAATTATAAAATTCTAAATATAATAATTATAAATATTAAATTATTATTAAATTATTATTATTATTAATATTATAAAAAACACAACTGTTTCAGGGCAGACGTTTCAATATAAAATCTTCTTCAGTGTATTTACAATCCTAGACAGCCAAGTATTTATACTAAAATTTACATAAAAATAGTTTCTATACCCTAGACAAATAAAAGAAAAGAAAAGAATATTATTTTAGAATACTATCAACAAGATAAACATAAAAGAATGTTTTTATATTACATATAGACAAAGCCGCAAAAAAACAAGGCATGAATTTCTTTCCACAAAACTCCCCAATGACCTTACTCGAAGATGTTTTGCCCCTTTTTTTTTTTTTTTTTTTGGATTTGAATAGAAAGAAACGATCTCTAAATCTTATAGACAAGGGACTGAAAGCTCTTCGCGACAACAACTTTTACAACCCGAGACAACAGGCAAGGGATATCGGCCATTGACCCTCCAAAGATTTGCTTAAATTGCTAAATCCAGGATAGCTCGATAGGGAATTCCACCCCACCACTACGTGTAATTATACACGAAGTCAACAAGCCGACATCCCTGCCATTGTGTTGCCCAAGGTTTTCAATGCAATGGTATGAGAACTAGGCAGTACCACAAGCAAACATATCCAGCTCAACATCAGCCGCCCTCTCGTTTAGGCCATTTGGTGCAAACAAACCCAATTTGTATTGCCAAAAGAGCTCTTTCCTACGAAGCGAGTACACATCCTGTGCTCCGTCGATGATACGAATAATGACGGAGAAGTCACCCTGATGGCCTTCCTCGAAAAAATGAGCGAAAAAACTTGCCTGTGGGACTGCCTTTCCCGTATCAAGAGCACCAGTATTGCGTTTCTGCTTGTACGTCCGAAAATATGATTTGTAGACATTAAATCTTTGACGAAATTTTGTTTTTGTGCTGCCAACATACTTTTTATTACAACATGTACATTGCAACATATAAACTACGTTTATCGAATTGCAATCGTACGCCCCCGAAAAATTCTTAAAAGATCGCGAATCATTCGCATTAGAAAAACTGGAGCCCTCTCTGATGATAGGGCAGATTAGACATCTCCTACCATTGCATTTAAAAGTTCCCTTTGGCATCAGCTCCTGATCTTGAGTTTGCAATTTAGCGCGAACCAAAGTATCTTTAAGGTTTTTTGCCCTTCTAAATGAAACGAAAATTTTTCCGGCAAATAGTTTGCGATGTTCGTCATCGATAAGAAGAATATTTGCGCAATTATTAATATTATTATTATTATCAATATTATTATAATAATATTATTATTATTATTATTATTGTTATTATTATTGTTATTATTATCATTATTATCAATTTATTTAAAGTAGGCCTACATATATGTTTATACATACAAGACATGTATCAAGACATATATACATATAGATACAATAGCTATAACTAAGAGCTAATTCAAGCCTACTATCTAAGAAAGTAAAATTTGTAAGAAAAAATTAAAAAATAAATAAAATTCCGAATGATTAAATACAGATACATTTTACAGATTTTTACAATGCTTTAATATTTACAATGTTTTCTTCTTTTTTTCTCGGTAAATGCAGAGCAGAAAATTTAGTATCAGCTCAAGAACCCAACCTGTGCCACGAAAGGTCTGCATATTCTACAATTACATTCCTCTCCCCTCCAGGCTTTGATTTTCCTTTTGAAACTGGAGAGAGTATCTGACTGTTTTAGGTCATTGGGAAGTGCCTGCCATAATCTTCACCCAAGAAACGATATTGTCTCCAAGCCATAGCACGTAGTGCGTGCTTGTGGCAAGGATAGGTTATGGCAGCCTCTTAACCCATAAGAAACCTGTTTTTCAACGAAAATGTCCTTCATGAAGCTGGGATTAAGGCTCAATTTTGTCTTAAAGACTTCAGTCATTAGCAATTGTAAGTTCCTTATGTGGAGTGGGACCGAATTGTCTCTCAGTAACATCGTATCAAAATCTGATCTCATATCTTTGTAAGTTATTCGCAATGCCCGTTCGTGAATATGGTTAATTTTATTGTTCAATGTTCTGTCACAGAACATCCATACAAGAGGACAGTAGTTGAATTGGGACAAGATAAATGCCTTCATTATTCGTTACTACTTTTGAAGTACTATCTCGTTTGCTTTTGTATAGATGAGAGGTATGACTTTAGATAGCCCCCTTTTGCTTGAGTATTGGAACTTGTTTACATATCTAGGCATTTGCCAATTTGCTGCTTTTTCCTAGGTATAGCCTCAAGTCATTCTCTTTATTGTGGGAGGAGCTTTGTGAGTTTTTAGTAGAAATGGTCATCCTGACATGATTCAAGGCAGCATGGTTTCTTCCTTAGTGGGTAGTTGTCCTTCACTTGCAAATCTTCATGGACACCTAGACATCTCAAGTTTTTCCCCACCCTCCACTCCACATAACACATAACACAATTATATTAATGCAGATTATTGCTATACTGTAATAATTATTAAATAATATGTTAAAGAACTGTTTACTGTATCTTATTGTGTTTTAGGTTTAGATATTTGTTTTGTGTGTTCCGAGAATTCATCTTATTCCCAGCACTGTCTCCTTTCTAACGCATATCTGATTTAGATTATAATAATAATAATAATTTATTTATTTACAGTTGGTGGGAGCCATAGTTTTAAAGAAAACTAATAAATACCAACTATTTACAATGCAAAGTTCAAACATAATATAATCGTAAAATATATACATGAATCTATGTACACATCATCTGCAGATTTTGCAACTGCAAGTGTCTCCTTTCCAGCTCTTAATCATATTTTTGAATTGCTCCGTGTTTTGAGCAGCTTTTATCGTGTCAGATAACGTGTCCCACAAAATGCTTCCTCTAAATGATAAAGAATTGTTCCCATAAAATAACGTATTGGTTTTAGGGAGCTGCAGTAGGTTATTTGTTCGTAGGTCATATTGAATGTCCTTTGGTGTGAAGAACTCAAACATGAAGGAGGGGCAAGCCGCATTTGTGCATTTATATATTTCAAGCATTAGTTTTTGCAAATTTTTGCAGTGGATTGTTAGCTCACCCGACCTTCTCAAGAGATCTTCAAACGATGCATCATAGTCACTATACAGAACTCTCAGTGCACGTTTGTGCAGACGGTTGATTGTGTTGTTTGCAGTCTTCCCACAGAACATCCAAATTAACGGGCAGTAGTTGAAGTTTGAGAGAATAAATGCATGGTAGAGATTCTCTTTATTGTGGGAGGAGCTTTGTGAGTTTTTAGTGGAAATGCTTTTCATTTTCCTTTACAAATTTTTTGTTATTTCAGCATTCATCCTGACATGATTCAAGGCATTATGGTTTCTTCTTTAATGGGTGTTGAGAATGGTATGATGCTTGCATCCACGGGAGACATGTGCTGCATTATAATGCTGAGATGTCAACTGCTTCACAAAATAGGGCTCAAATCGTTAGAAAGGTTGGTGTAAAATTCTATTACCAACCCAAATTCTATTATTATTAAGGTGTTGTGGTGCAGTGGTGTAATCCTCTGGCATTGCAGCCAGAACAGTCAGGTGGACCGGGTTCGATCCCAGGTAGAGCCCCATCACTTCAGCGTCATGACAAGGGGTTGCGGACTCGATTAGGCCTATTCTACTTCTGCGATCCCAGCGCTTGGTGCTAAAAACTGCAACTTCACCTTCACCTATTACCGTCCTCATTTAATCAAATGGCTTGGAAGCCCTTTAAGGCTTTCAAGTGGCATTGTCCTGGCATCATCTGATAAAAATATGGCAATGTTTGTTTTTTGTTCTTACCTTTGTTAACAAAAAATCAGTCTGTAGTACGTTCTTGTTTGCGAAGTTTTACCACTGAAAGTGTTTTCAATTTTTGAAAGTTGAAAATAGATACAATACAGTTATAAAGCAAATTAAATGAATATCAGTTATAACACCCCTAATTGTAGCGGCATGGATAGCATTAAAAGGTCAAATTGACCTTATTTCCATAATGGTCACCTTAGAGGTGGTTGCTTGAAAGAAAAGCGCAAGATTGTCTGAGGAAAGAAGGCAAAATATAGCCTATAAAGTACTTTTTGATAAAACATAGTTAAGTAAGGCCGAATCATGAATGTATGAGTTGATATGAGGTGTTAGTAGTAGTACACATCTACTTCACCTTCCTTTCTCTTTATACCGGGTGAGCCAGAAAAAAGTTCCCATTTTTGAAAATTCATAGCATCAAGAGCATTGGATTATTATTATTACTATTATTATCAATTTATTTAAAGTAGGCCTACATATATATATATATATATATATATATTATAGAGCCCCTAGAGTCCTCCTGACGATGACCACAGAGTCGAAACGCGTCGAGAGTAGAAGAATGAAATAAAAGAATTAAAGAACTTCAAATCGTCTCTATTTTTGTGTACATCTTATATTATAGAGCCCCATATATATATAGAATCATTCGGCATCAGCTGACACGGTGAAATATATTTATCATGAGTGGGCTACCACAATTCGAGAATTAAAATGTGCCCCTGCCTGGGATCGAACCCGGGGTCTTCGTGTCAAAAGTTTCTCCAACATTCCACTGCGCCAAGACAAGACAAGGCAAGGCGAGGCGAGGCGAGGCGAGGCGAGGCGAGGCGAGGCGAGGCGAGGCGAGGCGAGGCGAGGCGAGGCGAGGCGAGGCGAGGCGAGGCGAGGCGAGGCGAGGCGAGGCGAAGACATATACACATATAGATACAATAGCTATAACTAAGAGCTAATTCAAGCCTACTATCTAAGAAAGTAAAATTTGTAAGAAAAAATTAAAAAATAAATAAAATTCCGAATGATTAAATACAGATACATTTTACAGATTTTTACAATGCTTTTAATATTTACAATGTTTTCTTCTTTTTTTTCTCGGTAAATACAGAGCAGAAGATTTAATATCAGCTCAAGAACCCAACCTGTGCCACGAAAGGTCTGCATATTCTACAATTACATTCCTCTCCCCTCCAGGCTTTGATTTTCCTTTTGAAACTGGAGAGAGTATCTGACTGTTTTAGGTCATTGGGAAGTGCCTGCCATAATCTACACCCAAGAAACGATATTGTCTCTAAGCCATAGCACGTAGTGCGTGCTTGTGGCAAGGATAGGTTATGGCAGCCTCTTAACCCATAAGAAACCTGTTTTTCAACGAAAATGTCCTTCATGAAGCTGGGATTAAGGCTCAATTTTGTCTTAAAGACTTCAGTCATTAGCAATTGTAAATTCCTTATGTGGAGTGGGACCGAATTGTCTCTCAGTAACATCGTATCAAAATCTGATTTCATATCTTTGTAAGTTATTCGCAATGCCCGTTCGTGAATATGGTTAATTTTATTGTTCAATGTTCTGTCACAGAACATCCATACAAGAGGACAGTAGTTGAATTGGGACAAGATAAATGCCTTCATTATTCGTTTCAGCTGCTTAGTATCAAGGAAATGAGAAATTCTTGAAAGAGCATGTAGCTTTTGACCAGCCTTCTTACAAAGAGATTTTACTTGCTGTTTGAAGCTGAGCTTTTTGTCAAAAATCACACCCAGCAGCTTTTCTTCTGTGCTCTCATTTATCGTTACACTTCCGATATTTATGGAAACATTTACACTTCCGATATTTATGGAAACATGATGACATGAATTTATGGATGGATTGGAATGAATCAACATTTGCTTGACAGCCAAAAGATTAAAGTATATTTGTGATTTTTCTCGCCTTGTTACAAGCATTGGAAAATTGGTAAATTCAAATTTAGAAAAACTTCGTGGTTGCAAAGTGACTGGAAAAATCCTAAAATGCTTGATCAAATCATAAAGGACTCCTCGCTCAGAACTTCAGAGAAGAAACAATTTTTCATGGGTGAGATATATCGTCTACACATTTATTGCCATGGGATTGAAAATCTTTAGAATCTGTTTGAGAATCTATGTCTTGTTACTCTTGAGAGAGGTGAAACACCCGTGTTTATTGGTCTGTTTGATGAGAGTCCTAATGATTTTATGTGAGAATTTATGTAATAAATTTAGGTTAACAGCAAGGCATGATGGGCTTCCCCATAATCCTTTGGGCCTAATCACATGATACAGCTTTCATGGAGAGGAAACTAATGATAGAGTAAGTGATGAACTTCGGAATGCACCAGAAAAGTTTATTTGGGATGAACAGGCAAAAACATCTTTCCTAGCTTCCCTAAATAACCATGAGATTGAAGGAAAATTTACGGCAATTAATGCACAACTTTCAGAGTCAAGTTCCTCTGAATCTTGCATGGATAGCGTTAATCAGTTGACGAACCTACTGAATTTTATATCCAAGATTAGTGGTATAAGGACAAAAAAGAGAAGACGTAATTCCAAATTAAAAAATAAAGTCTGGTTTGATAAGGAATGCGACGAAAAGAGAAAAATAATTCGCATTCTAGGCAAGTCTGTCTCTCGAGAACCTAAAAATTCAGCCCTTAGGGATGAACTTTCCATAAAAAAGAAAGATTTCAAAAAAACAATCAAAACAAAAAAGCTAAACCAAAAACAACAGCTTTTGCAACAAATGCAAGTTTGTCGGAATGATCCTAAAAATTTTTGGAAGTTATTAGATACTTTTAAGAATGGCAGTTCACAAAAAAATGATTATGTTGCATCTATAGAGCCTCAAAGATGGATTAACATGTTTAAGTCCTTACTGTACAACCCAGATGTACAAGACATTGACGAAATGATAAATTACCCAGACCACGTCGATGATTTAATGATGTGTGAGATAACACTAAACGAGCTCCAAGAGGCAACTAAAAAGTTAAAAAAGGGGAAGTCATCTGGTATAGATCAAATACTGAACGAAATGATAATTTGTAGTATAGATAGATATCCTGGAACATTCCTTGACTTATTCAACAATCTACTCAACAACGGAATATTTCCTTCGTGCTGGACAAAGAGCATGATCATTCCATTGCACAAAAAAGGCAATAAAACTTCGGAGAAAAACTACAGGGGAATTGCATTGCTTTCGTGTCTTGGGAAGTTCTTTAACATCATAATCAATGAACGGTTGACTTCGTTTGCTATCTCAAATGAAATTATTAAACCAGAACAACTTGGTTTTGTTAAAGGTAATAGAACATCCGATAATCTGATTATCTTAAACTCCATCGTGTCTAGCTATTGCAATCATAAAGGAAAAAAGTTATTTGCAGCATTCGTAGACTTCGAAAAGGCGTACGATAAGGTCTCAAGAAAGTTACTGCTTAGAAAACTATATGATAGGGGGATAAGGGGGAAGGTTTTTAACGTTATCAAAGACATGTACAAAAATGACCAGACGTGCATCAGAATTGCTGATAAGAGAACCGAGTTCTTTGAGGTAAACCAAGGGGTCAAGCAAGGCTGTATCCTTAGTCCCTGCTTATTTAACATATTCCTCAGTGATTTACCTTCAATCTTTAATCAAGTTGAAAGTAGGCCAGCAAAATTAGATGATACTGTCATTGGATCGTTATTCTGGGCGGATGACTTGGTGATTATCTCTGAAAGTAAAGAAGGTTTACAACACTCGTTAGATAAGTTGGAACATTATTGCACTATTAATGAGATGAGAGTCAACGTGAGTAAAACTAAGTGTATGGTATTTAACAAAGGTGGAAGAATGATACATAGCACTAAACTCCGTTTCGGTAATGAAGAACTAGAAACTGTTAGGAATTTTAGCTACTTAGGTTTCTTAATTACCCCGTCCATGAATATTAAGGAAATATTGAAAGATCTATACAGGCGTGGTCTAAAAGCTTATTTCAAGATGAAGAATTGTCTTGGAGAAACATTTAAACAGCAAATAGAAGTAACTTTGAATCTTTTCGACAGCCTCGTTAAACCTATTTTACTGTATGGTGTTGATTTTTGGGGTTGTTTTAAGATAGCGTTCAACGACCAAAACCCTATAGAAAAGCTCAATCTTAAACTGTGTAAAGATATTTTAGGAGTTAAAAAAACAACGTCAAATATTGGGTCTAGATGTGAACTAGGCAGACAACAGCTGTTTATCGTGGGTTTCAAATCTACTGCAAAGAACTGGATACGTCTTGCAAAGGGGCAAATCAACAGCATTCTTCGAAAAGTATACATTTTAAACAGGGGTATCCAGTTGCCTTGGACAACTTATATGAAAGAAATCTTGTTCAAACATGGGTTAGGATATATCTGGGAATCCCAGTTCCTGCAAAACCAATTCTTAAACAACCGTTTAGTGAACCAAATTGTAACGAGAATCAATGATTGCAATAACCAGAGGACATTAGCAGCCTTGAAGAAACAGCCAAAAATGCGCACATATTGCACCTTTAAGACACAAGTCATGATTGAAAATTACTTGCTTAACGTCAAAGATTTGAAAACACGCATTGCTGTCAGTAAGTTTAGACTCTCCGACCATCGTCTAGAGATAGAGACTGGCAGGTATCATCGGCCTAAAAAGAACGTAGATGATCGCCTGTGCTCTGTATGTAACGAAGTTGAAAGTGAAATACACTGTCTTGTGACATGTAAAATAAACAAGGAAGATAGGGCAAAGCTTTTTAATGCTACCTTTCAACGAAAACCATCTTTCAGATTCATGGATGATAAACAGCGATTTGAATTTTTAATGCAAACAAATGATAAACAGCTGTCAACTATAATACCAAAGTTTATTGAAAAATGTTTAGATAATGTGGACAGGGTGAAACAAACATTATTAGATCCGAAATAGCTTTATTTGACTGCGTATTTTTAGTTTTCGTTTTGTGTTGCTGTTCTTATATTAGTAATAGTTTCTGTTTTGTTTATTCTTGTAATAGCTGTAATTAGGCATACAAATGTATTTTTTGTGTTAGGCTATTACAAGAAAGAAAAATTCTGAAATTCTGAAATTCATGGTCTTGGCAGCTAGGAGCAGCCATGGCTCATCAATTTGGCAAGTTTCAAATGATTTTTATCGGGGATCTTAAGAAGACATCAATTCAACAGAAGTCATAAGATGAAGACAGAAAGACCGAGAGATTTATGAGCAGTTCTGGTGCATATCATATGCAAGTTAACATGAATTTAGAAGAGAGTCGTGCTCGGCGCTGGTGACAAAACGGGCTCAAACGAAACGAGCTAAATTAGGCCGTAACCACAACTGAATAGCAAGGAAGGTTTTTTGTCTGATGTTTTGGCTGCTCTTGCAGATTAACACAAACAGGTAAATCACCCTCAATCCATGGTATTGTCAAATCAAGCAATTTTAGCAGCCAAACTCGATCCAGTTTTAGTGCAGCAAAAAACTTTGTTGTTCCTCTCCATTCGGCATGGCCATTGGCATTGGGAAAAAATGGAGGGGATAGGTGCTGCCAGATTGGCAAGAATCAGATCTGTATTTGTCCGTCGCACTCGTAAGACTTGAGAAAACAAAAGGACCAAATATTGGGAGTATCTATTGACATATCAGAGCTAGCTGGCTGGCAAATTGTGTACAAGGTCAATCAAGACAAGACAGTGCAGAGCAGTGGCTGGTTTAAAGGCAATCTGTCCCCTTTGATGAATGAAAATAAAATCGATAAAGATCTCTATTGTATATTCCAAAAGTTGGTGTTAATTCGCTTTATCCTAAGAAACCAGGGTCATAGAGAGTCAGTGATGCATGAATTTAGCTGCAGCGTAAATAAGGTAAATAAAGCAGTAACCAAGGTCAAAACAATAGGGGACAGATTGCTTTTAAGTTCAAAGATCTTTTCATCTGGAGATTAGATTTGGTTGATTAATTGCAAATATACCTTGAAAGAAAGTAAACACACTTTTACCTATCATCGGAAGTGTTTAAAGCTCAGTCATGTTTTGTTTTTACAAGGTGACATATTGTGAATGGTTTATCAAGTCCAAAAAGGATCCACGCTTGGTTGCCGCTACATATTTTTGTTGTAAATAATATTGGTGTAAGGAGTTCATTATCTAATGAAAATAAATCACTTTGGAATTTGTTAAAAAGTGGAACAGTATTGATACTGGAAAGTGGTTTAGTCCACGAGACAGTCAACAAGCACATTGCACAACCTGGGTATTAGTCAGAGCCACAAATCAACCAAGTGCTCTTTGCAATTGGGTTATATTGGTGCTGCGTACATCCTGGCAAAATCTGGTCCTCCTAATAGTTTGATTAAATCTTAAGGTCCTTTATCTTTTTCAGTCATTTTGAAAACATAAAATGTTTTTGAAGTTCAATTTACCTGTATTTGCAGTGCTCGTAAGAAGACGAGAAGAACCACAAAAATATTTTGATCTTTTGGCTTTTAACAAGAACTTGAATTATTCAAATCCATGAAGTATTTGTGGTGCTACGAATTTTCGAAAGTGGGACTTTTTTCTGGCTCACCCTGTATTTTGGAAAAATTTCTGTGATCTTATGTTTAAATGAGTTGATGTCTTCGTGGAGGAGGAGGATGATACCCATCAAATAAGGATGATACGCCCTGTTGTTCTTACAGATATATCAAACAACATTGCAGACATAAAACCTATATCAAACATCAACGGAATTGTTGGTGGTAGCATTTCGAAAAATTCATGAACTGATCCTACTGTTGAGGCAGAGGTGAAAATGAAAGAGAAGAATTTTGACGATGCAATGCACCATGGTACTTCCATTCAACAGAGGATGGTAAGCGTGATTTGAATTTTATTCAAAATGATTATTCCTGCATATCTTCTGATAGAACAAAGACAGATTTTGGTTGCTAAAACATCACTTACTGATTCTATTAAAAAAGGACACACTTTTTTCCAAATTTATCAATATTTTTCATGGGGCAAGGAAGGGTGGCTCTCATAGCAATTTCAGGAAAGATTAGTAAATCTTGAACGGCCTAGGGTACCGGCGGTGGTAATCGGTCACTTAAGTAAAACTAAATATTTATATAAGAAATTTTATTCAAAAAGAAAAACCAAAAGTACCAGGTGAATGTACAGGTATTTGAAAAAATTTTCCCGAAGTGTTTTGGTTTTTTACTTTGCCTGGTTTTCTTTGACAACGATGTTTTTGAGACTGATCTTGGCGGTGGTTTTCGGACAGTGGCGGTGGTTTTCAGACAGTATTGTGTTCACAATGCAGAATGTGCCAAGAAGATTATTTTTCCGTTTATACTTGGCAAGTATTCCGTCTATATAAACTCTTTTGCTCAATTTTTCTTGCCTTTTTTTCTATTCTTGAATGCAAAAACATTGGTTCGACTATCGGTTCTCATAGTGACATTCTGGAGAGCTCTCTGTACACACAAACCAATCTAAAAGCTAGGAGATGCGTTAGAAAAATTTTGTTTTGATCTCATTGCTATTTGCGATTGATGCATGTGTAGACATTTATGAATGAAATGCCAAAATCCAAATCACATTTCAAATCCGACCTTTATTCATGCGCCCAAACAACTGATTTATTTGGTGTTCAAAACCACCGCCATCAACTGTTAAGGCCATTCGATTTGGCATCCGTTGTCTTCCCTTCAGTGAAACTGTTTTAAGTCTTTGGCATAATGCTATGCGTTATTTACATGCTAGACATCCAATTTTTAAGTGATTGTTTAAGATTTTTGCTTCTTTCTGGAACAAATTCAGAGTTTTGAATCTGGGGTGTGATGTTAGCAACGAGAACTTCTACACTGCCAAGGACAATGAAATCAACTTCTTTAGCATGTTTTACATTCATGAAGGCCTTTCGTGAAGTTGTTTAGTATCTATAATGTTAGCTTTCGGTACCAGGAAATGCCGTACAGGAATTTCATTTGTAACGTACTTTTCTATTGGTCTTGGAGATATTTTCGCAAGTGTCCGATCACCACCGCCGTCCGATTACCACCGCCGACACCTTACCCAAATGTTTGACTGTCGGAAAACAAGGGACGTTTTTGTAACACAATATCATCAGTTACTTTTGATTGACACAGAAATTCAAAGAAATTAGCGATTACAGACAAAAGAAATCCTCTCTACCAGAAATTCAAAACAAACAAAGCCGCAAAAGTTTACCTGAAGCCAGCATGGTAAACTGTCACCTTATTCACGTGAAAAGTGGTTTGTAAGAGAAGTCACGAGTTAGGCCTAGTTTAAACGTCGTTTTTTCTGTGTCGAATCGAACGAATTGTGTTAAAAACGGCAGAATATGCCGTGTCTAAAATCTGATTTAAACATCGTTTTTCTACCGTGTTGAAATCAATATGGTTAAAATGGCCTTTTTTTTAAAATGCACAAGTGCAGTGGCTAATCACAAGCAGAAACCGCGGGCCATGTCCAAGAATTGATTAATTAAACGCGGCAGAAATACGATGTTTAAACCAAGTCGTTTTTCTGCCGTTTGATACGACAGAGCTGGTGAACTCCTGCCGTTTTATCTATTCAAAACGGCAGATGATTTAAACATCGTTTTTATGTCGAATTTAATTGACGCCGCCTAATTGACGCAGCTATTAGATTTGACACGGCAAAAAAACTATGTATAAACTGGGCCTTAAGAAAGAAAGAAGACGGATCAATATAAAGATCTGCCTGGTGGATTTCGTTTATTTGATTCAGAAGCAGAACAGAAGGTAATGCAATTCTCGCGTATTTAAGGCTTAAGTGGAACAACTAGGAATCCAAACCCCCGCCGCGCGCGGATTTGCAATTCCTACCGGGTGTCCCAAAAAAAAGTACTGCGGTTTAAAAAATCACCAAAAATCAATTATCAAACCTTTGATAAAATTTTCTTTTTCACTTGTTTTCTCAAGGACCCAAAAATATTTCTAGATTGTAAAAGTTTTGCTTTTGATACAACAAGGTAGAAAAATTCCAGGTTGAAAAACCTTATTTTGAGCTATAGTTTTTAAGCAAAATACTCAATCGTGCCTGAGAGTCAAAATTTTCAGATTTTATAACATCATTTAAGTCTCTAAGGATAGTGGGAATTTCTTTCTTTCATTCATGACCAAATTAGAAGCTTTCCATGCACAAAAATTTGATCTGGCAATCACCAGTGATTTTTTGCAGTATGATTCAAAACCAGGTAACTTCAAAAAGAGCTAAATTTGCTAATTTTTAAACCAATTACAAAATTTGCTATATCTGGGAAATTATTTGCTCCTTGATCTACTTGACAAAAAAAGAAAATTTAAGATTGGTTGTGTAAGCAAATTTTGGTGATTTTTCAAACAGGAGTACTTTTTTTGGGACACCCGGTAGCTCCTGCGGAGGGCTTGGTACCTTCAGGTTTTCAGATCTTCAGATTCATCTTTCTTCTTTCGTTATAAACTCGTGACCTCTCCTAAAAACCACCTTTCGCACACACAAGACAACAGCGTCTTTGTTTGTTTTTAATTTACTGGTTGAGAGATTTTCCTTTGTTTGCAATCGCTAATCGCTTTGAATTGATGTGTCAATCAAAGGCAGCTGATGCTATTGTGCTACAAAATCTGTCACCATGGTACCTGTATCTTATTCACAATAATCTTCCCCGAGTACTTCCAATAGTCAAGCATTTGTGGAGATCGTTCAGGATTTGTTAATTTTCCCAATATTGCTATGAGACCTATTCTCCCCGATGAAACATTTTGAAATTTGGAACACACAGTGTACGGTTAGAAGAGTTGGGTATGGTGGGGGTAATTTGGGTCTAAAATGGACATTCTTGAAAAACAGAGTAGCCTTATGGACTCGTTGGGAGTATTGAAGATCTTGTTTTGTTTTACCGACATTGAACTTCTTGTCGTTCTTGAGAACCTTTTCCCGTTCTTTCATTCGAAGTTTGAATGATTATTTGGAATTTTTAACGTTCTTTATTTTTGCGTGTAATTTCAAACTGTCGACGGGAAATTTGGGTCCATTCGAGAAAATCAGTATCTGTTTCATCAGGAGTATTGTAAATTCAGCAAAATAAACATTCTAGAATATTTGTGGATAACTGTGAGTGAATTTTCAGAGTTTCGAAGCCGAAGACTTGAGAACTTGCGCAGAGAAAATTAAAAATAAACAGTACCAGCGCAATATTGCAATGCCTTAGGCCCAATTCTTGAAAGCATGGAGATGTAAACAAAGTTTTCATTCCAAATAAAAGTTGAGAAAATTAAATCCTTGCGTCTTTGCGCTAAAGCATGAACGAAAGTGTAACAAACATTGTTTTTGATTTATGCATTCATTTTTGCAATATCATCGTCATATTTTGTTTTGATTTTGGAGTCATTATCAAGTTCTGCACAGTGCGACTCGTTGAACAAAGCCCCAGTAAACCCAAACTACCCCCATCTTGCAAAATCATCGAAATAAAATCTACCGAATCGCAGCAAAATTCCGAAAGGCTTTTAACACTTTTCAAATGATTGAACTTGAGATCCATAATGATTTGTTGACAAAAAGCAACTGTACGTACAGGTAGCTGCGTATGGTTGTAAAATTGATAAAGACAATTATTGTAAATTTAGTAAAGATATCTATGATATACAACCTTATCATATTCCATATCGTCTTTCTCTGTTTTGATGATGTTCCTCGTGTCTCTCCGCCAAAATATTAGGCCTTTGGGGACTGGGTCGACTGATAGGCCAACTAGTTTGGTGGAGGGACACGAGGAACATCATCAAAACAGAGAAAGACGATATGGAATATGATAACGTTGTATATCATACGCTGCTACCTGTGCTGTACGTTGGTGAAAATCGAAAGTTGCTGTCAGATCTTAATCAAACTTTAGGCCGGCGAAAATCTTGAAATTGAAGCAGCAGAAATTGTCCAACAATTCTTCGAAAACATTTAAACAACTCCTAAAAGTATAGATTTTATCACCCACTTGACCATGTACTGAATTTTCAACCTACAATCGTTTTAAAAGCGAAAAAGCAAATATACCCAAATTAGCCCCACCTTACCTTACCTTAAGACTAAAAAGCGGGCATCGATTTGGTCTTTTGTGCTTTTTTTCAGTGCTGAATAGTTTCGCCTACTAGGGCATCTTTAGAGTAACTAAACTTGGAAAAATATTCATTCTTGTTTTGGTATATCACTGGTCGAACAGCACATTTCAATTTCAACAATTTCTATGTTGTGGAAGCGAGCCACAGAAATGGTCTTACCTGTCGAAACTTTGAAGAGTAGATTAAATGGAATCGATCATCAATTTGTTAGCCAATATTTTCAACCATTGGCAGAGTGAAAATATTTGGTAGAATAGAACAAAGTTTCTGTTCACTTCCCATTTAGACAATCCCCCAAGGATTTCTGCTTCTCAGTATTTGAATTAAATTCTGTTGAGCTTTTTCCAAGATGGATTGTGTTCTCCTGCAACGTTTGACATTTTTTGGTTTGGTGAAAAGTTAGTTTCTTTAAATTTTCACTGTCATGTCGTCTGATAGTATGTGCTATTAGTTTACTGCTGTTCTGCGTGAAATGATTCGATTAGATCAGTTTGGGTGATTAGAAATCTAATCTTTGTACAGGGTGTCCCAAAAAAATTGTGCCCCGTTTGCTTGAAGATGATAACAAAACGACAGAAGATGCTCGCCAACATTTTGCATGATGTTGCTCTTCAGCTGTTCAATTAAAGTTTGCAACCTTCCCCATAAAATCCGTTAAAAAACGATGGAGCTATGACCTTCAGGAGACCAAATTTGCGTGATGACTGAAACCAGCGGTCCGTCATTTTGTCATGCTATTTTGCAGCGATAAATAGCTCCATGGATGAAAAGAAACAGCAGCCTCCAATGTCACAGCTCTCGTGGACATTCTGATAATCACCAGAGAGTTTTCAACTATTTCTTACCTCACAGAAACTATTTCTTATCTTACATGAAGCTATTTAACACTGCAAAATAGGAGGACAAAATGGACGACCGCTGGTTTCAGTCATCAGGCAAATTTGGTCTTCTGAAGGTCATAGCTCCATCATTTTCCGACGGAGTTTTACCTGGTTGGTAGCAAAATTTATTGGAACATCTGAAGAGCAACATCATATAAAAGTTTGACGAGAATATTTTGCCGTTTTGTCGCAATCTTCAGGCAAACAGGGCACAGTTTTTTTTACACCCTGTAGTTGGCTAGGTAGTTGCTGATCTATATCGGGTGTCCCAGAAAGTAGTAAGCAGATTTTGCTAAGCCTAGTGATGAACATTTTTAATCATTTGCTAATAATTTTAAGACGTTTGTCGATAGTTAACTTGAATAAAGATTCCTTGTTTATTTATATCGGTATTTTGAGAATTGAAATATTAATCTCGAAAGTTCAAATATGCATCCACTTCAAACCGGAGCTTTGACCGCGCGTGCTTGAAAGAAAGGATTGACAGCATTGCCTCATTGATAAACAACACTATTAGCCCTTTTAAAAATGCAGACAATTTTAAATGCAACACCAGAGCCATTTCTTTTAAAATTTACGTAATTTTTACATTGTAGCATTGTGGTGTATTGTACATTGAACACCCACTTATTTTGCCTTTCCTCAGCCAGAAATCAGCAACAACTTTTCAGATTGACTCAAAAAAGGTCTCAAACTCTAAGTTGAAGCCTGGCCTATACAACTGTGTAATACAACTGTGTAATACAACTGTGTAAAACCGAGACAATTATAGCTATAGCTCCTTCATAGCACCCTCACAAACGGGGCATAAATGTTTTGGGACACCCTGTAGCTAAATAAAATCTTTAGGATGAATGTCGGTTTGCAAGTTGAGAGGAAAGACTGGTCAAGGTTTCCCTGTATCTAATTTTGCAACTTTTCAGCAACGAATAACAGACGAAAAAGAGGCTTATTCGATACAACATGACTCGGTTTATATTTCTTAAACCGGAGAGGATTTTTGCATTTCTTTTAAATTTGTGTCATGCCTACAGGGTATCCCAGTTTGATTAAATATTAAAAAGTAACGATAACATGTACAGACTCCTGGTTGGATAACCCTGTTCCTAAGATTTTAAATTAATTTTTGACGCCAGAATCTTGCGAATCCACTAAGAATTCACGGAGTTACAAGTTTTTCAAGTTCAAGTTTGGGTGAAAGCTGAAACCATACGCCCCTAACTGATTTATTTTTCAAAAAGACATCCCAAAATCGAGGTAAAGAAGACTGTCCAATGTTTTACCTCTCGTTGATATCAGAACAAACCAAATAGAACTTCAAAAGTAATTTAATTCTTGTAACCGTTGCCAAAATTTACTTAAGAATGCAAGTATCCAAAAACATGTAATGAAAACTTAATCGATGAGAGACGGGGCCATTCCAAATTGTGCTCAACAGGATTCCTACAACCATCCATAACCTTGATTCAATGTTAGAGAAAGCTAGTTTATGGAATTTTTTTTCAAATTCCATTTGATTTGCTTTGAATAAACGAGATTCTTCTTTCACGAAATGTACAATTTAGGGGCGTCTGGTTTCAGCTTTCGCACAAACTTGAACTTCAAAAGCTCGTAACTCTGTGAATATTTAGCCGATTTGCTAGCTGCTGGTGTCTAAAATTAATTTAAAATCTCAGCAACATGCTTATTTTACCATGGAGCCCGTTCATTATTTTGCTATTTTTTAATATTTAATCAAACGTCGAACAATTTTTTTGAAACACCCTGCAGTATTCATAAAATGAATAGGGATTGATTTTAACACCACACGATTTGCCCAATTGAAAGCAATAACCTGCAATACAGAAAATAACATTTACAGAATTTCAACACCTAAACGAGAAATGTTTTATCCTTGAACAGGTGATGTAAAAAATTATTAAATATAGAAATGAACATTCTATTCTTTAACATATAGAGATGCCATTCAATTGCGTTGCATTGTTTGTTGTGTTCATGCTGAGAGATAATCAAAATTTGCAGCTCTTGCCGAGTCATGAGTTAGTTGAGAAACCAGTTGTTATTCATAAGAGAGCAAGTTGTTTTGTGGACGCTCAGATGGTTGATACCAGTAATGCATGATTTCTGGCGAGGAAAGGAGTTATCACTGCCAATTTAGGAGTTCAGTATCAAATTTTCAGATCCTATGAAGGCAGGAGTGAGCCGGAAAAGCAGTAATGACTGATACAGAAGAAAGTTGTTTGGTATATTCTCGATGCTAGAACGATGATGCAATATAGATTATGACGAGGAAAGAATCATTGGAGCAAATTAAGGAGCATCTTATTTGTAGATCCTATCAAAACAGAAGTGAGCTTAACAGAAACTAATTATTGATACGGGAGATTATCGTTTAGTATATTCTCGATACTAGTTAAACAATGGTGCAATATAGATTTTGACGAGGAAGAAATTCTAGAAGCAAATTAAGGATTGTCAGCATCGTATTTGTAGATCCTATCAAGACAGAAATGAGCTGAGAAAATAAACTAATTATTGATACGGGAGAAAGTTGTTCAGTATATTCTCGATACAAGCTAAACAATACTGCAATATAAATTGTGACGAGGAAGAGCTTTCAAAAGCAAATCATGAACTAACTATTGGCACCAAAGATGAAAGTCGTTTAACATATTCTCAGATGGGGAATCATAAAATATGGCGAGAAAAAATCCTTAAAGCAAAATTAAGGACTATTAGCTTCGAATTTGCAGAAATGAACTGAGAAAAGCGGTAATTGCTGATCCAGAAGAGATTTGTTTGGCATATGCTTGCATGCTCGATACAAGCTTAGTGATGCTACAATATAGCTGATGCCCAGGAAATAATTCCAGCAGCAAAACAAGGGTTATTGGGATCGTATTTGCGGCTGTTGCCAAGAAAGGAATGAATCAAGAAAAGCAGTTTTATGCGCAAAGAAGTGTGTAGTAGGAACTCGAGTGGTCGATAGTCGATGCCAACTGCAAGATAATTCATCATACTTTGATACTAACGGAATTAAATCTAGTTGTGAAATTAAGAACTATTAGTATCGCGTTTGCAGCTCTTGCCAATACAGCTTTGAGTCAAGAAAAGCAGTTGTTTTGCATAAAGAACTTTCTTGCGGACACTCCGATAATCGATGCAAGGTAGACAGTAAGACAACATAGTTTTTTGTGTGTAAACTCTGGCGGCAGATTTTTGGGCCTTTGCAGGCTTCTACATGACGAGTTAAGGTTACAACAGAGTTGATAATGCCGAAGAGGCTAGTTTTTAGTAAACGCTTAAATGATTTACACAAGCTGGAGAATAATTCGATATGGTATCTGTTATGGACAGATTTCTACCTGCAAACTTTGAAGTTATTGGGTTGAATTTAAAAGCAGACCAGTTGGAAGTTTCACATAATATCTGCTGCCAATAAAAACATCTCAGGATTGACGATTTCTGTGAGTACTTTCTGGAAATTGCCACTCGTGTTTGTAAAACAAAGCAGTGGATTTTAGCAATACTGTTAACTTCTTGCACAAGCCGCACAGTTGTGATTAGTGAACACCAGGGAGGCGCAATCAGTTTAGATACAAGTGCTACAGATTGTTTGAATTTTGCGTGGCAGAAGTACAGGACGTTGCTTTGCTTTCAAATACATCTTGCAGAACCTTATTTGAAATTCTGAGGCGTTTTGTTCGGCCAAACGCCAAGATTGCACCATCTATTCTAGTTTGATTAAAGCATTTCAAGTTGTGATGAGTTTTGCCTGGCCGAAAAATAGAGCGGACAAAGAGTGGAATTAGTTTGCTGTCAAATACGTCTGGCAGAAGCTTATTTGAAATTCTGAGATGTTGTCTTAGGCCAGACACCAAGATAACACTATCTATTCTGGTTTGATTAAAGTGTTTCAATTTGTGAGGAGTTTTCTTGGTAGAGAACAAGGTTGAGCTATTTGAGTTAGATTGCTTTCCTGTCAAATACGTCTGGCAAAACGGAGTCAAAATTATGAGCTGTTTGGATATGATAGAAGTTTTTCAACTTGTGATAAGTTTGCCTGGCAGAACAATATAGTGAACAATCTAAGTGGGATTTGTCTGCTGTCAAATACGTCTGGCAAAGGCCGATTTGGAAATCTGATCTGTTTTGCTAGACTAAACGCCAAGATA
The DNA here is from genome assembly GCA_039566865.1 of Aurelia coerulea. NCBI lineage: Eukaryota > Metazoa > Cnidaria > Scyphozoa > Semaeostomeae > Ulmaridae > Aurelia > Aurelia coerulea. The sequence continues at coordinate 10,628,944 of CM076963.1, forward strand.
ATACTATCTATTGTGATATGATACAAGTGTTTCAACTTAAGATAATTTTGTTTTGCAGAAGAAGAGTGTGCAATTGAAGTAAAATTTGAGTATTGTCCAATACATTTTGCAGGAGCTGATTTGAAATTCTGAATTCTGAAATATTTATGAAACTGTTTGCTTGGCAATAAAGCTGGAAATAAGCGACTTGATATTGTTTTGCTGATGTTTGTCTCGTTGAAAAGAGTACCATTCAAGCTGATAAAGTGCAAGACTATGTGGTAATTGCACAATCAATTACATTGAAAGTCGAATACTGTTAGCTGACAAAAGCGTCTGACAAAGCAAAATTGAAAATCTGAGTCGTTTTGGTTAACGTTTGCCTTGTTGAAAAGAGTATCGATTTATGAAAGTTATATGCTTCTAAATACACCTCGGATTAACCAATTCAATGAATGATATACTGACGGGTAAATCTGGAAATGTCTGACTTGAAATCCTGAGCTTTTTGCTGACGTTTGTTTTCCTTAGAAAGAGCATCAATCATTTTTGTGAAACTGACCTATTTTGAATTAGACTTGGGTTTAACTAAGACCAAGAAGTTGCACCAAAAGACGATTTCTGTTGATCAAAAGTATAAATCAATTTACATAGCCGATATTTTCCGATAAGCCTTAGAGTTAGCTGAGTTGGCAACACTGAGATTTGTGGAGATTCTGATCAAGAGTGGTTGATCTTTTCTACTACAACAACGAATGATTGTTATTTGTTTGTAGATTTTCTCCTTCAATTTGCTCAAGCATTGATATATTTGCAAATACAATTGGAACTCTGTGACGCAAAAAGCTGAGATGCTTTGTTCAAATCAACGAACAGTTTTGCTGTTTCTTCCTGAGATTTCGCTACAGTGAGTCGAGACTTCTAACTTTTGATAGAAAGAGGAAAACTATCTCATTAAAAATTTGCACGTGGTCTAACAGCTGTTTTGAAAAGGAAATATGCGACTCATGACAGATGCAAGGAGTTTTGTTTAAACATAGTTGCACTGCGCAGTCAGGATATGATCTACAGATAGTTCTAAAGATTCAAAAGATATATTTGGATCTCCTGGGACTTAAGATAAATAGTTGCGTTACTGCTTAGGCAGATGTACAAGGTCTCAATTTACGGCAGGACAGGAACTATTTCTTAGTCCTCATTTTACGAAAATGAAATTTTCTCCTAATACATGAATTCATGCATCCTCGAGTTTAAAGAAAGCGCGTGAGAAATTGTTTGTAAAGCTCTCCTTGCTGAAACAAAGATTGCGTTTGAGGAACACTTTCACAGTGAGAAGATAGTTTTCATTGCTTGAAAAATGAGAAGACTATTTATCATGGCTCTATTTTGAAAGAACTTTTCAAATTACTCACAAGATAAGATATTGCTTCGAACTGCTACTTTCAGCAATAACATTAAATCTCTTGAGGTTTACAGCTATTTGAAACTTGATATCAAGAGGATTTGGGAGAATTTTATGAAGAAGAAGAAGAAGGATAACAAGCAATTTGGTGAAGAAGTTGAAGATATTGAAAGAAAATAAAGAAGTTTGCTGGTCAAGAGTTAGCATGAGAGTAGCATAGGTGAGTCATCATCAGAAATCATTTTCCATTCCTTTTTTATTTCCTTAAAGGGAATTTCTGTCGAAAGGATTGTTTTGCATTTTTAGATCGGCTATATCACACATATTTGTGATCATTTTGAAGATTATTTCTTATTTCGGATGAGTTGACAAACACAATGCCATTTTGAATCGTCACTGCTACCTGGATACCACATCAATGATACTGGCAAATATATTATTTAATGATGGAGAAGTTCAAATATATATCCATAGAGCATGGGCGACGTGAAGATCAAAATGCCCAATAATCAACAACCTTCACAACATACCTCTAGTCCTTTGTTGACTGAGGCATGCTTAGCATCAATTAAATGTTGAAAACAGCACCACGTTCGCTCTTCTTCTGTGCACATGTGCTCTCGTATTATCGAAACTGCCAAGAACAAACGCGGTGCTTTCAACAGTTAATTGATGCTAAGCATACTTTAGTCAACAAATGATTGAAGGTATGTTGCAAAGGTTGACATAGCGGACAAAAACTAAGGTATGCCATCATTTCATCTTCACGTCACCCGTGCATAGAGCAGTGACCTTTCAAACGAGGATTGCTTCTAACGACTCAGCTGTTAGAGAAACAAACAAACAAACAAACAAACAAGAAAAACAAACAAACTTGAAAATCATACTGATAACGAGTATATGCTCGAAACGTCGTGTTTTAAACATCTAAGCTATTTTTGGTACTTAAATCATTTATATATTTTATTACTGTTGAAAATCATACGTTGTAAGGTTTCAGCAATGTAAGCAGAGTTTGAACAGTGCCATTAGAGTGAATCCATATCATTCACCAAGATAATTCAGAAAACAATAGACACTTCAAACAAATGAAATCGTAAGCTTCGTTTCAATTTCGTTACCCAGCCCCTTTAAGTTCAGCTCGAAAATCGGAAGTATTGCTGTAGTGATGGTAATGATGCAATCACTTCTCATTACGAAATGGAAGGTGAAGGTGACGTTGTGGTTTCAGCTCCAAGCGGTAGGATCGCAGAAATAGAGAAGACCTAATTGAGTCCACAGCTCTTGTCACGACGCTCAAATTGTGGGGCTCTACCTGGGATCTAACCCTGTCCACCTTATTGTTCTGGTTGCAAAATCAGCGGATTAGACCATTGCGCCACAGCACCTTGACGAAGTTGCATGTATCCCTTTCTGCAATTGCATCACGTTGATGAAATGTTTACTGCAATTGAATACGCACATGAAAGGATTGTTATGTTCATATAAAGGCCCTGCTGATATCTGTTTCATTTTGTTCGAGTATTGCTGCGCTAGAAATACAGCATTCGGCGAATTGATTTGGCTTGGCTTTTTTGCATTTGTGTCTTGATTAATCACCGTAGATCTTATTTTGCTACCTTGTTTGCTCCCCAAAAAGTATTCCTGTTCGAAGTATCGCAAGAATTCGATTATCCAACCTATGATAAACTTTTCTTTTTGATTTGTTTTTCAATGATCCGAATATGTTTAAAGACGATAACTTTTTTGTTTTGTTCCTTAAAGCGTGTGAAATAACGCATTGAAAACCTCATTCCGAGCTATACTTTTTAAGCAACATCATTAATGTCGCCTGAGAGCCATTTTATTGAAATTGTTGGTCATCCATCAAGTTTACGATAATATTTTGCGTTTCTTTCTTACATTTATGACCAAAGTAGAAGCTTAACACACACAAAGAATGAGAATTTAATGTGGTAATCACGAGTGCCTCTTGCAGCATACATCAAAACCAAGCAGCCCTAAATAGAGCTAAATTCGCTTATTTTATAACCAATCACAAGATCAATTATGCCTGTAGAAATAATTTAGTCTTTGATCTACTTACCAAAAGTTAAATTTGAAGATCAGCCGTATAATAAAATGTTGGTGATTGTTTAAATAGGAGTACTTTGGTATTTGGACACCCGGTACAATCCCAGATTTGTCCCTGAAAAATCAACGAGACGCATTAGATGCTATTGCAACGAAATTTGTGCTCGTTTTTCACCAAAAATAATGGAAACAAACTGATTTCTCGTAAGTGTTTGAAGCATATTGGTTGTGGGTGGCGTTTTCCCCCCTGAGAAGGTCCGTAATGGTTCAAATCGCGTTGCAGTCTACCAGCATTGCACAGCCGACAGGATCCGTAAACAGTGTCCCTTACATATTTTCATATTCATATTCAATTCTTTTAAAGGACAAGTCCGGGGTTGGTATGATTGATGATAAAATACAAGATAATACTGCTATGAATGATGTATGATACTTTTTCCCACTATTTGTCGCCTTCTCCTTGTGAAATTACGTATTCAAATAAGCAATTTGAGCGAAGTGACGTCATATTGCGCAAACGAAAACGAGGCTGTGCGATTGTTGTTCACTTCTTTATCGTAGCAAGCCTCATTATCGTGTTCTCATGCCATTTTCAATGTATGAGTAATGGATAAAGAGGCTAGCAGCGATTGAGGCAAAGAACAGTCACACAGCCTCATTTTAGTTTGTGCGATATGACGTCACTTCGCTCAAATTGCTTATTTGAATACGTAATTTCACAAGGCCACAAATAGTAGAAAAAAGTATCATACATCATTCATAGCAGTATCATCTAGTATTTTATCATCAATCATACCAACCCCGGACTTGTCCTGTAAGGTGGGTTGCCCTTCAGCATAAGCTGGCTTTCAAGAGGCCCTCTGATAAAAACATTAATTGCAATGTATGATAAAAAAATAAATTAACAAGTTATTAATCAAATCAAACTATAAAACTCTACATAGAATGTTTATGGTATCTTCGAAGAAAGCTTGACAGGCGACGGCTGTTAGCATTGGTGTTGTCGACTTCAACGTTTCACCGTTTGTGATCTTTTGGGATAATATGTATGTACCAAATGAAGATGAAGTAAGTTAAATGGGCCACGATAATATAGTGCCTTCCCAATGGGCAAAGAACATTGATAAAACGTCAAAAACGTCGAATTGTTATCAATGTTTTTGCCCATTTACACTTCTTCGCTGCAGAGACTGCGGCCTGTCTGAAAAAGTGGATTTTATATCATACTATGAAAGTAATAAGTTCGCTAGGCGTATTTTGTATTTGATAATACTTCAATTGGTTGATTCAAACTTCCCTTGTCTGAAAACTCTGAAACGACAGCTTGAATAATAAGTGACATCCATGTCATGGTTTTATCGCGTATCTGTTGGTTATGAATGTTCACGAACAGGTATAAGTCAATTGGCCCATTCAAACATCCTTTGTTTCAAAACACAGAACAATGAATAGTTAATTGCAATTTAACACCTTGGTCTGCCACAATTGAGAGAAAAAGAATTCTATTTTCACTTCTGCTAATATCTTTTAAAATAATTCTGCTGCTGTGATATTTTTAAGGACCCCATTCACACCATAGTCATTTCACCGTACCGGTTCAATTTTGGATCCGTAGCACGTAGCAAAAAGTGTAAATGATCAGCCGTTCGTTCTCACTAGGATCATTAATTCCCAATACTTTCAACTCCTGTTATCTGTTACAAATTTTATGCAGTGCATACTGTATTGGTACAAATTTAATTTTATTTATTCAATATAAAATTTTTACAAACAAACTACTTAACGCACTACGTACGAGCTACTTTACTGCACTACAAGGGCGATACCACGGAGTGCAAGAGACCATGACAACTCCGCAGTCATTAACATAGAAAACGTGTAACTAAACTAAAATTAAATGTACAGCCACGAAAAATACACATGAATAATTTCTACTGATAAATACTAAGGTAACGAACCTTAGTCACATTGTATGTCGAGCTAACTTTGGGCAATCAGGTCTTCGTCACAAGAATGGGTGAACTGGAGATTCAAATTTAATTGTCACCGATCCAAAGTTGCACTGGTACCGAAAGTGTGAACGGGATCTAATACCCCATTCACGCTAGCCAGAGAAAGCAGCTTAAACAGCCCAGGTCATCAAATGTTGCATATAGATGGTCAATCCTAGATTGGTTGAAAGTTGACGTCGTTAAGAAAAGTTTGTGACTCGGGTACAAAAACATTTGTCCAATATCTATAGAAAATAGGTGTGTAGGCGCAAAAAGCAAAGCATCGCAGCAAAGGCAGAAAGACAGTATAGGTAGACAAAGTTGTACGAACTACATTGATGATAATCCATGCTTCAATTTTCCATTGTTAATGGAGTATAGGTCAGCCTTTTTGTCTACACGACGAAGAGGTAACATACAAAAAGACTTGCCAATATTAGCCAATAACTTGTCATGATACAAGTTGTCCTCTTTTTTTTCTTTTTTATGATCAATTAAAAGGAGAAAAATACTCAAAAATACAACTACTATGCCCATCATGGCGGGAATAGACACAAGGTCATCGGAGTTCCCACCATGAAAAAACAGAGAAGTTGTCCTCTGTTAATCTGATTGCCTTTGGCTGCACTTTCAATTTAGGCATGAGCGAATAAATCAGACAAAATCTGGTCATATTCAAAATCAACTATAACTATTAGACCGGGCGGAGAATACGGCAAGGGTAACATCTTTCCGAACTTGTTGTAAGAAATAATAATAAGATGAACGAAAAGAAATAAGGGGTATTACCAACCTGTTGTTTCTCCAGGTCTGTTCTCGTAACCTCGTTGCGGTGTCAATGGTGTTATTTAAGTCTGAAGTGGGAGGTTAATGGCGAAGCATCACTTACAGAAGGGGTCTTAATTTTTCTTGGCTTATTTGTTAAATTTGGTTGTGACAAGGATATCTTTGATATTTTTGTGTCTTTTCAAAGCAAGGAACGGTTCATTAGGCCAAATGGCTGATAGGGTGGGGTCTTCACGAATATGGTGCCAGTGCTCTTTGATAATTTTACCGATTTGGGAAGTAGTATCTCAAAATAGACAACGATCCCACCACAGAACTAGCCACCCAAATTGAGTCCTTTATCTGCAGCCTTAAGAAGCATGGCAAACTTGATAATAATACGGCAGACTTCCTACACTTAAGCAACAACGTACGCACACCAGTATTTTACCTCTTACCGAAGATACACAAAAGTGAAATCCCCCCCGGCCGACCAATCGTTTCTGGCTGCAACTCCCCCACGGAAGGCCTCTCGCAATATTTAGACTTTTACCTCAAGCCAATAGTAGAATCTCTCCCATCCTATATCAAAGATACAACACATTTCCTCCAAACAATACTCCCTTCAAACCCCAACATCCCAGACAACCCAATACTAGTTACCTTCGATGTAAAATCACTATACACAAACATCCCTCACAACGAGGGCATCCGATACAATTTGAATCAACTTATCAACTTCTATGGTGAAAACCTGCCTCTCTCCGCAGAGGACTTGAAACAAATGTTCGAATTCATCCTAAAACAGAACTACTTCACATTCAACAATGAATACTATCTCCAAACACATGGTACTAGTATGGGGAGTCCTTTCGCCCCTAGCTATGCTAACTATTTTCATGGGCCCCTAGAGATTTTCATGGGAGAGATCGAAAAATCTATCCTTGACGTCACAACCCACAGAGAACAACCAACATTGTGGTTAAGATTTATCGACGACATTTTCATGATTTGGGGCCATGGAGAAAATTCCTTAAGAGATTTCCATCAGTTCATCAATTCCATTCACGCGACCATCAAATTCGAAATGTCGTATTCCAGAACAAACATTCCTTTCCTAGACACAAAAATACACATAAACGAGAACAAAGAATTAAAAAGCTCACTTTACATTAAACCAACAGATAACTATGGGCTATTACATGAAACGTCATTCCATCCTGCCTCCACAAAGAGAGGTATCATTTACAGCCAAGCCCTTAGGTACAGACGAGTCATTACATTTACAGATGATGTAAAACTGAAATCATGCTTAACGGACCTCGGTACAGACCTACTTAAAAGAGGATACAACAAAACTCAAATTTATACACAATTTAATAAGGTCACAACAATGACTCAAAAACACGTTCTCTCTAATAACCTCCCAGAAAATGCCCTCCCCAAGCCCCTTCCATTCATCGTACCATACGACCCAACTACTTCCCAAATCGGTAAAATTATCAAAGAGCACTGGCACCATATTCGTGAAGACCCCACCCTATCAGCCATTTGGCCTAATGAACCGTTCCTTGCTTTGAAAAGACACAAAAATATCAAAGATATCCTTGTCACAACCAAATTTAACAAATAAGCCAAGAAAAATTAAGACCCCTTCTGTAAGTGATGCTTCGCCATTAACCTCCCACTTCAGACTTAAATAACACCATTGACACCGCAACGAGGTTACGAGAACAGACCTGGAGAAACAACAGGTTGGTAATACCCCTTATTTCTTTTCGTTCATCTTATTATTATTTCTTGCAACAAGTGACTAATAGCGATGCAAATGTGATTCCAGTCTTTGAAGCGAACTCTGGAAAATAGAAAATTATAAAATGGCTTTGACTGACATGACCCCCGTTTCAGCAAGCACTTTCGTTGATGGTAAATATTGGCCTTGAGTTTAAAATAGGTAAAGGAGAACATTAGCAAAGACATTTTCTCATGCGTTTGATGGAAAGAATACCGTTTAATGTACGAAGTAGGAAATTATGTGAAATTGGCACCGATTAAGGGTTCGACCCCTGTCTTTTGAAGGTATAATTTAGAAATCTTACACATTCTGCTATCACCGTGCCATAAAAAGTCATTTTAATTGTGATAATCATAATAATATCATATTATTTCAAAGTAGGAAAGCAGTAGATAGAGTAAAGGCTACAGTACATGTAATTCAGAAAATGGCTCTAACCCCCGTTTTGGAAAATGCCCATATTTGGTGAACGCAGCAGATATTCGCCGTTTACCAAAAATTTTCTCATTACCAGAGGGTATGGGTAGCTAAATATCATAGTGACACAAAGTTCGGAGAGATGTTACCCTTGCCGTATTCTCCGCCCGGTCTATATGTTTCCAGTGAGATTCAGAATTAACGTGTAACCAAATCTCGTAACGATAACGATAAAGATAAACAAATCTCGTTCGTAACCTGAAGAAAGCAAAAAACAGAATTTGTCTTATTCGGAGCACACATAAAAGTCGCAGAAAGTAAGCATTTCATTGAACCATAATGTGATCAGCGAATCGGACTCGCATACATATCTTGGTGTTACTATGGACAAAAATTTGACCATGAAAGAGCATCTCGCAAAGACCTACAAGAAAGTCTTGTCAAGAAAAGAGTTGCTGGCTCGTATACGACATCACGTCAGGCCCTGGGTAGCAGAAACGATGTACAAAGTAATGATGTTGCCACTGATGTTATACTGCAGCAATATCATGCTCGGTATGTCAAACCATGGTGGTGAAATAGGCATAAATCTACCAACTACGATGCATCAAAAAGGGATCATAACAAAAATGGAAGATCATTATCTATATCCAAATTTGATTTGCAGTGTGCCTGCAAAGCACCCTGGTTAACAATGGCTCTTTAAGACAAGAAGAAGATATCAGAGGCAGCACTGCTAACATTTTTTTGATCAAATTCAAGAAGCTATCAGACATATTCTTGGCTTTTCATAAACCATTTTAACTGCTTATTATTAAGATAAATCTGACTGAAAAACATATTCACATGAATGAACTCATAAAATCCTAAAAAGTATGTATCGTCACAAACTTGATAATCGCCTTGCCTTCCTTGTATTCACTCATTACCTAAAAGATATCTTTCAAAACATTTTCGCATCCAATGAAAGCTTTTGTACCAAAAATATTTTCCTTTTGAACATCTTTCATCATTTCAACAAATTAAAGGCTTCTTTCCTGAACTTGCTTTAGCATTCAATCAGCAGAATTTGGTTAACAATTTCTCGCAAGAGTTTAGTGAAGTTGAAATTAAATTTCTAATTAAATTCAGATGTTCGCAGATTGTATTTACAAACGTACAATAAAGCAAAATCTAAAATGTACAAAGAAAGTAACAAGTATTGTTCTTCGTCAAGGAGTTTTATTTCCTTCGCTTGGAATTTTGACTCTCTAAGGGATATTGAAATCGACGACAAGCATCCTGCTTCCTGTAGAATTGAAGTCATTCTTTACAGATGAAAGCGGCTTGGAAAATGTTTTCAATTGAAGAAGCTACCATGTGTACTTTTCCAGCTAATTTCAAAACACTTTTGAAATGCTAAACGTTGATATAACAGAAATGAGTTTCATCAAAGCTCTTTAAAGTTTGAGCCGACTATTTTCTAGTTAAGGAAGCAGTGTCACCCGGGGTCCTTTGCAGGCACGCTGCAATATCAGTGTCTGAAAATCAGATTTGGCCGAAATGGAAAGTATGGATTCACACTACAGTAGTTTGAACTAACAGGAAAGTTTCACAGCATTTAATGTTTCTATTAGTTCAGCTTCAGCTGCTGTTCTGCTGTAGCATTTGCCGCTTAGGCCAAATCTGATTTGCAGTGTGCCCGCAAAGGACCCTGGTTAACAATGGCTCATTAAGACAAAATATCAGAAGAAGATATCAGAGGCAGCATTGCCAACATTTTTGCAAATTCAGGCTACCAGAGATATTCTTGACTTTTTATAAACCATGTTAACTGCTGATTATTAACAAAACTGTAACATAACTGCTACTGGTCCTTTGAAAATACGAATCATTTCATTTCATTTCATTTTATCATTTTTACCCATGGTAGCCCCTCAATAATAATAATTGATTTACAGGGGGCCATGCTAAAAACTTACAAATAACTACTAATTTACAATAAAAACGACATTTGCTATAAAACCTAAACCTAAACCTAAACTAATTACAAATTGTCATAAATAAATAAATAAATAAAAGAAAACAGAAAAGAATTGGTGAGAAATTCATGGTTGCACCTTCTTTTTAAACGCTCTCAGGGTTGAAGTATTTCGGATCTCAGGGCCAAGACTGTTCCAAAGCTTGGCGCCTCGGTACGCGAAGCATTTCTGCCCCCCTGCCGATGATCAACATCTTTTGTTTACTATTGCTAGTCAGCCAACTACGGGGTGAGGAAAAAACGAGTTCAAACGCTTGTAGTGTGCTGCACGTATTTTTTACAAGAAGCTAAGAATTTGGGCCAGTACTGAAAGTTTCTTAAAATTATCACATTTTGAGTACTCAGAGTTCCTTACGAATTTCTTAGAGGCCCCATAACAATCTTCATGTTCACTACCTGTGCCCTTATGAACATTTCAAAACAAGGTTTTTTAAGCCTTTCCAATGTTTAGACATTACTCAAGTACCTTTCGAGTAATATGATGCAGGAAACAAGTGAAAGTAAAGTAAAAATATGTCAAGGACTTCCTTTATCAAAATGAATAGTTTCTTAACTTTTATTTTCCCAGTACTGAAGTTTCTTATTTTTGGCAATCTTAGATTAGAGTTGAGCTTTTTTTGGGTAGTTTCATATAAGTAAAATACATTCGTTAGATCCCATCAAAGGGATTCTTATTGATGGTGCTCCTACAGATTCCGCTTAAATCTTGGTGATATTTTCCACAAATGAAGAACCTGTGAATATACAGATGTAACGAACTCTTTCATATGAACACTTATTTGTAAGCATTTGATTTTACTTCCCAGTCAGCAATTCTCATCAAAGCTTACACCTTCCCTGCCGTGAATTTTAATTATTTTGCACTGCATATTTTTCAAACATTGATTTGGCAGATTTCGAGCTTTTGTGTTGCCTTGCAGGGATAGAACGAACATTGCACAACCTTAATGCATCATGGTGTGAATTTGTATACGCTAAGGTTGAACCTAATGTGACTTTCATTTCATTCATTAGTTCGTTTCTTTCTTTATTTGAGATAATGCAGGGTATGATGACTAACACATAAATTGCGACAAATTGTGCAAGTCGTTTTTTCGGAAAGTTATAGCAACAAATTATAATATTTGTATTTCATTGAGAATTTAGATGGAATTATATTTAGTTTATTAAGAGAATGCTCTAAATATGACACCAAATAAGAACAGGAGTTTGCCCAAAGAAGCTGTTGTTTAGCTCTCTAGATCCTTAGATCAGACTGTCCGAAATCAAATTTGGCTTTAACAAAAACCAAACATTCACAGAAGTCTTGTAAAACTGATAGAACAGTTCAATTAGAACAGTTCAATTAATCCTCACGTTATCACTGAGAATTACATAGAATTTCACTATATTTCACTGAGACTTATGTAGAATTGGATTTAGTTTATTGAGACGATGCTCTAAATATGACACCAAATAAGAACAGGAGTTCGTTCAAAGAAGCTGTTGTTTAATTTGCTAGATCCTTAAAGCTTTATTGTATTTTCTTCTTGAGAAGCCGTTATCACTTAGGGTCTTTTGCGGGCACGCTACAATTCAGAGTGTCCGAAATCAAATTTGGCTTTAACAAAAACTAAAGATTCACAGAAGTTTTGTTGAACAAACAGAACAGTTCAATTAAAATAGAATTTTTCTATCAGCTCAACTACTGCATTGTCGATCTGTAGTGTCTGTGCAGGCTAAATTTGATTTGAGGACAGTCTAAAATTTTGGGATGCCCGCAAAGACCCCTGGGTGAGAATGGCTCTATAAAGACTCTGGGCTGACGCTGATCCTTGTTCCTTTGAGGTGGTATAGCTGAATATCTGAAATGTAAAATGTCAATTTTGGCACGACCGTCATTGGGTTTCGCTGGCCTTTAAGCGTGCAATGGATTTGTGTTACCAAGAGTCTTTATATGCTACGAAACTCGATAAGCCTTTGAAACTTCAACAGGATGCATCCCGGTATCTTTGACATTAAGAGATCTGTGGGAGGCTAATAGACTTGATTTTGATCTGCTGGTGTATGTAGATGATTTTCGGTGTGCCCACGGTTTATCTTTGTGAATGGCTACTATGTGTTGTGAAGTCCATTGAACGAAAGTCGTGGACAGTATTGTTACATGGGAGGTTTGAGCTGAAGTATCGAGCCTGTTCTTTATTCAGTCCCTCAGGGATCGTGTTTGGGAGTTATTTATAGTCATGCTGTATGTCGATGACTTTTTCTTGCTATACTTCTACCTGGCATCTGAAGGTAATTTTAAGCGGACACTGAGAAGCTAAGCTTATCGAAGGGATGCCCTGGTCCTTCTTCTCGATATGACCACATCTTGTGATTCCTTTTGCCTGGAAGTTGGCAACTCTCTTCATTCTAAGTAGCAGATTCAGCAGGGTAGGGACTCGAGACGCCAAAATTCAGATTAGTAGTCAAGCGTGCTACTACTGAGCTATCTTCGCGGTTAATGACTTCGAGCATTGTATGGAATTTAGCTTATCTTTAAGATGTATGTGAACGTATGTATGTATGTTTAAATTCGCCACAGAATTAAGATATTTACAATTTGAAAATACTGCAGACTAATTTAAAATACGCAATTTACATAACAATACATTGAATATAACTTAAGAAACACCCCAAATCATAGTGGCAGGGATAGCATTAAAAGATCGAGTTGACCTTATTTCCATAATGGTCTCCTTAGAGGTGGTTGCAAAAAAGAAAAGAGAGAAAAAACTATACATATGATATATCTTTATGTGCTTTTCAATAAAAGCCGAATCCTGAATGTGAGAGAGGGCGTGGTTTTAGTAGAACAAATACTATCCATCTTGTAACAGGAGCGCAATAAAAACGTTCAATTAAAGGTAAATACACTCTCTGACGCACACTCGAAGTTAGCTAAAAGCTTTTTTTAAGGATGCTATGTGATGTAGATGATTATAGTTGCGTCAGCAATGACATCTTCTATGAAAGGCTAACGTCAAAGTTGCATTGAATGATTTATTTGAAATGAAAGATAGTTCCGATACATAGGAATTCCCAGCTCAAGTTTTGAGCCTGTTCTTCATTGGATCTGATCCGTATTGGGACCAGGTCTGCTACCGTGCGTCAGTGACCTCGAGAATCGACATGGAGTGTGGCCAGACAATACTTGAAAGCCTGACACATGTCAACCCCTGTTCACATTGTACCTGCTAATTCTTAAATCTTTAATAGAAACCATTTTAGTAATGCTGAATGGATTTATAGAAGCGCTATCAAACATGGTTGGAAATTCTAACAATGATTCATTGCCCGCTGCTATCACATCATCCACATAAATTTTTAATTGTTCTGTGGCTAGCCGATTTATGAACTGCTGTCACTGATAGCTTGGCATTGAAGGCCTGTCAAATTGATAAATGAGCGATGTCATCTTGTGCGGCAAAGCGGCCCCTTTACAAATTTAATGCACGGTGCTAGCACATTGATAAAAACCTGTCAGTGATAGTTTGTTCGTGAAAGCCTTCCAAAAACATGTCATACCGATGACGTAACGGCCTGTTTGGAGAAGAAAACAACTATTTTCGATGCCGTTTACACAATGCCGCTAGAATTTGAACATGGCAGAACTTTATGTCACTTTGGAAAATGCGCCTCCCGTCTTCTTGATAGCTGTGTGAAGGTGTTAGAGACTTCTTTATGGGCAGACAGCCTTGATAAAACGTTGAAAAATGTAGAATCTCTGCCCCTCCCTCCCAATGTTTTGCCTACGTTGATGTATGTTCATAAATGTATCGGCAATAAAGAAACAATAAAATTGATACTTTAAGTGCGGATGACGAACGAACGAGAAATAGACAAAAATTTGATGTTTTTAGCACACTAAGGCCTTATCAATATACATCAGATCAGTCATCATCAATATACAGGGTGTCCCAAAAAGCATGTGCGCCGTTTGAATGGCTACTGTGGTGGAGCCATAAATCTAATTTTCCTGTTTTTCAGATTTATGAGTAGAAGAGATTTCAACTTAGAGTTTGGCACCGAGTTTGTGTAAATCTGACAAGTGGTTGCTGATTTATTGAGAAAGAAAGTCACAATCACTGGTTGCTTCAAAACCAGAGGATTTTATCTCCGTACTTAACCTTATAACTTGAATTTTAACATTAAATGAACTTAAACTTTACAGTTATGCCAGGAAACGCATTTGGGAGTAATTAATGACAATATAACTCAAGAATGTTGACCAAGCAGCCTGCTGAACGCAATATTGTTGCTTTAAAATGACTTCATCAATTTTGAAAAGCAAAATATCTGATGGACGCATGCCATAGCCTGCAGCACTCGTGTTGCACATTACCATTCCTATCAACCCTAGCTATGTCCGATATTCTTGGTTGTCACAAAATTCAATATATGACTATCTGATCTGTCTCACTTATGAACATCAAAAAGCAGGGCTAGGTATGTTATTTTCAATCAATTTCGTTGATTTTAACGCAATGGAGAATAATGAATCCTCTGGTTTTGAGGCAGCCAATAATTTTGGCTTTCTTGCTCCATAAATTAGCAACTTGTGATCAGATTTACTCAAACTCGGTGTCAACCTTTAATTTGAAGTCTCTTCTGTCAAGAGTCTTAATAACAGAATAATTGGATTTATGGCTGCTCCGCAGAAGCCACTCAAACAGCGCACATGTTTTCTGGGACACCCTGTACATCAATATACATCAATATCCATCAATACATAAATACATCATTTACAGTTGTTGATGACTGAAATTTATGAAACAAAGTGCTTAATCCTAGTTTCATTAAGGAGACCTTTGTCGCACAGTCCTTATGAGTTATTAAGCTGCCATAGTCAGCTGCCACAAGCGCATACTACGTACTATGGTTTAGGGACGATGTCGTTTCTAGGGAGTAGAATATGGCAGGCACTTCCCAATGACATGAAACAATCTGATTTTCTCTCTGGCTTTAAAAGGAAAATAGAGACCTGGAAAGGAGAGGAATGCAACTGTAGACTCTGTAGACCTTTCGTGGTACAGGTTGGGCTCTTGAAAGGATAAATGCGTTGCATTGTAAGTACCAAAAAAGGAAGCATTGTAGATACTGGAAACACTGTAAAAACATTGTAAAAATCTGTACACATCAAATCGTTAGGACTCTCCTCACACAGAACAATACGCACATGCGTTTCACCTCTCTCAAGAGTTACAAGAAATAGATTCTCAAACAGATGCTAAAGATTTTCAATCCCATGGCAATAGATGTGCAGACGATATCTCTCACCCATGAGAAATTGCATTTTCTCTGTTGTTCTGAGCGAGGAGTCCTTTATGATTTGATCAAGCATTTTAGGCCTTTTTCAGTTATTTTGCCACCATCAAGTTTTTGTAAGCTTGAATTTAACAATTTTTCCAATGCTCGTAAGAACGTGAGAAAAATCACAAAAATACTTCGATTTTTTGGCTGTCAAGCAAAAATTGATTCATTCCGATCCATTTAGTACTCTTGATGATCTGAATTTTCAAAAGTGGGAACTTTTTTCTGGCTCACCCGGTATATTTTCTTTTTATCTTTCCAAACAATTTTACTTTGTAGTAGGCTTGAATAAGCTTTTATTCTATAGCTATTTATGTGTACACCGACTTTAAATAAATTGATAATGATAATAATAATGATAAAAGTTCCAAATGCAATAGTTTGTCATGGGTGAAACACAAGGCTAGACCCGTTGGATCGACGTTGTTTCAACGGTTTCAACATCATATGAACTGTA
Organism: Aurelia coerulea; assembly: GCA_039566865.1. Lineage (NCBI taxonomy): Eukaryota > Metazoa > Cnidaria > Scyphozoa > Semaeostomeae > Ulmaridae > Aurelia > Aurelia coerulea. The sequence continues at coordinate 10,645,174 of CM076963.1, forward strand.
AAATTGTGGTACTGAAGCTGCATCAGATTTTTATGTTGATGGAACGTTGATATGTAGTTGACCAACCTTAAAACTTATATCAACCAGAATTCAACGCTGAATGAACCTGACTGTGCCCAGTGCTCATTGGTTTTGGTCCCAAGAATTTTCATGGAAGTTGCATTATTGTAAAAGATACAACGAAATCCTGTCGATTTGAAAATCGAAATATTTGTAGACCCATGCAGTTCTTCAAATAATGTTGAAATCTGCCCTCCTTGTAATTTTATCAGACCCTGCAGTCATCAAACAAGTGCAAGTCTAGACTTATCACCTGAGTCACTTGTTTCCGTGTGCTTTTTTGACTGTACTTTTGAAAAGAGTACTCATGATTCGATTGATGAATACACAAAATAGGGTCAGCAATTCCACTGCTTCATTATATGCAAGGTTTGCCGCAGGGATACAAGAGACTTCGGTTATCAGACCAGTGTAACACTCCTGATTCACATGCCAGGATGTTTTATCTTTACAGCTGGCCGACGTCACATGAAGGGATCAGCCTTTTGGACTAAAGATGTTTTGAAAGATGTCTGATAGATATGATATTCAAATTGTCTGAACAAATTCAAGATCGATTCTTTAATCTCACCAGGCAGATTGAAATGTTTAGACTACTAAGAGCAACTGTTAATTTATTACCAGTGCGCTTCATTCATCCAATATTACAAATTTTCTATTAACTATGATTACAAAGGGGATCTGAAGAGCATTTGCAACCGGCATGCTTTATAATACATCCTTTATGGACTCTTTGTTGTCACCATTTTCATGGTCCACGAAGAGGGCCCCCAACAATGAGGTGGCACGTGCAATGTACCGGGTGAGCCAGGAAAAAGCTCCCATTTTCGAAAATTTGTAGCACCACAAGTACTTCATGGATTTGAATGATTCAAATTCTAGTTAAAAGCCAAAAAAGCAAAGTTTTTTGTGATTTTTCTCATCTTCTTACGAGCATTGCAAATATAAGTAAACTAAACTTTACAAACATTTCATGTTTTCAAATTGACTGAAAAAGGGCCTAAACCATTTGATTAAATTGTTAGGACTCTCCTCAGACAGAATTATACACACGGGCGTTTCACCTCTCTCAAGAGTAATAAGCCATAGATTCTCAAACAGATGATAAAGATTTTCAATCCCATGGGAATAAATGTGCAGACGATATGTCTCACACATGAGAAGCTGCTTTTTCTCTGCTGTTCTGAGCGAGGAGTCCTTTATGATTTGATCATGTATTTTAGGCCTTTTTCAGTCATTTTGGAAACAAAACTTTTTTCTAAATTTGAATTTACGAGTTTTTCCAATGCTTGTAACAAAGTGAGAAACATCACAAAAATTCTGCGATCTCTTGGCTCTCAAGCAAATATTGATTCATTCCAATCCATCCAGTACTCTTGATGCTATGAATTTTTAAAAGTGGGAACTTTTTCTGGTTCACACGGTATGCTGGTTACAGAGGCCATTTTGATTCTCGGACAAAGGCAGATTTATATCAACGATACATCTTTTCGTTGCGAAATTTAAACGGCAATTAAATAACAACAGTTTGGAATGCATTGCCTGGAATTAATTACATCGAAGCAATGTTAAGGCTGTGTTGCCAATAGCTGTTTGTTTTCATAAACTTTATTTTCAAACAATTTGGCACGTGTAAACAAAGTAACAGATACTTCTTCTCGTTGTGAATTATGTAAACGTCAATTTGATAACAAGATTTTGAAACGAATTGCCTGAAAGTAATTACGCACAAGGAATTTCAACCATTCGTTTTCGAGCTGTTTGTTTCCTTTAAGATTTATTTTCAACAATGCTGCACTTTTAAGCAAATTAAAAGATAAAATGCATCGTTAAAATTTAATCAGCAATTAAACAACAAGAGTTTGGAACGAACTCCCTTAATTTAATTACACCCAAGCATTGTTAAATTTTTTGTATGCAATCTGTTTCATTTCGTAAACATTTCTTTTCACAATAGTGCTCTGCTCTAAACAAATTAACACATGCTTGGCATCGTTTCTAAAATATAAATGGCAATTAGGTAGTAAGATTTTAGCGTGAAATTGCCTAACGTTAAAGTGTTCACAACCTGTTTCTTTTCATAAGCAGTTCTTTTTCATAATAGTGTGCGAGTTTAAACAAACTAAGAAATTCATGGCATCGTTTCTAAAATGTAAATGGCAATTAGGTAGAAGATTTTAGCGTGAAATTGCCTAACGTTAAAGTGTTCACAACCTGTTTCTTTTCATAAGCAGTTCTTTTTCATAATAGTGTGCGAGTTTAAACAAACTAAGAAATTCATGGCATCGTTGCTCGAATGTAAGCAGCAATTAAATAACAAGATTTTGGAACGATCTCCCTTAATTTAATTACACCCAAGCAATGTTAAAGTTTCCTTATGCAATCTATTTCTTTTCATAGGCAGTTCTTTATCACAATAGTGCGCTGTTCTAAACAAACTAACGCATGCATGGCATCGTTGAGTAAAATGTAAGCAGCAATTAGATAACAAGATTTTGGAACGAACTCCCTTTATTTAATACACCCAAGCAATGTTAAAGTTTCCTTATGCAATCTATTTCTTTTCATAGGCAGTTCTTTTTCACATTAGTGTGCGAGTCTAAACAAACTAACAAATGGCATCGTTTCTTAAAGGTGGTGTGAAGCGAAAATTTTTCTTGATGCAAATGAATAGCGCAGTTGAATGATAAAGAATGTTGTTTAAATTTTTTTGATACCTCAGTTCGTTTTCAAGTTATCCACTGATATTAAGTTGCAGCTGATGACGTCAATTTGTTTGCAAATTACTAGGATAACATATGGAGATATAACTGTATCTGATTTTTGAAAGGTTGCAGTGGTAAGAAATAAGTCAGCTGAGCTGAATAGATGTTATGTAAATTGCCTCATGACTAAATATGATGTTTAGAAAGACATGTTGATTGTACAAAGTTTTTTAACTAGATTTCTCTTTGCAAACATGGCCAACATTGTATACTTTCTTTACATTTTGCAAACAAAATGACGTCATCAGCAAATCGTACAAAACAGTGGATAACTCTAAAATGAAACAAGGTATCAAAAAAATTTAAACGACATTCTTTATCACTCAACTGCGCTATTTATTTGCATCAATAAAGATTTTCGCTTCACACCACCTTTAAATGTAAATGGCAGTTAAGTAGTAAGATTTTAGCGAGAAATTGTCTAATGTTAAAGTTTTCACAACCTGTTTCTTTTCATAGGCAGTTCTTGCTCACAATAGTGCGCTGTTCTAAACAAACTTAACAAATGCATGCCATCGTTTCTAAAATGTAAATGGCAATTAAGTAGTAAGATTTTAGCGTGAAATTGCCTAATGTTAAAGTTTTCACAACCTGTTTCTTTTCATAAGCATTTCTTGTTCACAACAGTGTGCGAGTCTAAACAAACTAACAGATTTATTGCATTTCGCTACAACCTTAAAGTCCATTATTAGATTAAATGTCAAAGCCGTCTGAGACGAAACACAGACAGTTTATAATATCGAGTTTATTAAATCTGACAAAATCGATTGTTTCTGCCGTTTATTATTCTGTCTCCAATGACATTATATTTATCATATCTATGATAAACTAACGTTGTTCGCAGGATTAAAGATAACACACGCATCTGTTACGTTTAGCAGACAATAACATTTGAATTAAAAGCAGACGATAAAAATGATATTTGAATGAAGGAAGAGACGATACAAAGACTTGACTTAAGTTGATGATAAATTCAAAGATTCTGTTTAATTGTATCTTAGTAAAGTTGATGATAAAATTGTATACTACCGAAAGTTGCAATTTGTAGGCTTTCAAAGCGTCACCTGGACTTTTGATAAGTCCATCTCATGTCAGTAAAAGATGTCAATGAAGGGAGCATGCGAAGTAGAGTAAGGGAGAGAAGAGGCGAATAGAGACTCTCTATCTATTTCCCCACCTCCATGGGGGAGAGGGAGAGTGGGAGAGATTTGAAGCAAGTCCTATCACCACCTTTCTTCTTAATAAAGCAAAAGTTGTTTGGGTACATAAAGTCAGCATATTCATACTCGTAAACTCCACAGGAAACTTTTACTGTAAGAGTTCGCCGTAAAAGTTAATTCAAGGGGAGGTCAAGATTTATAACGCTCCACTCAGTTTTATCGCTATACCTACGGCGCTGCACTGACCCACCGTCGTTCTGGTGCGTCTACAGGCTTATTCGGCTTGGGGCGACTGTCTGAGTTGCTGCTGAATTGCCTACAAAAAGTTTCCTGAATTGAATTGAATTTTTTTTCTTTTTTTTATATATATTCAATCTAAAAAATTTACATGACAGATTACTACCTACACTACTTAATCTACTTTACAACACTACGACTACGATACCAAGAGGAGCAAAATACTATGTCAACCCCGAGGCCTTAAAAAGAAGAAAAACATTGAAAAAGTACATTTATATAAACCAGACAAACAGAGCTACAAGCTAAGGCATCTTGCAACCAAACAATTTCGAGTGAAGATTTGCAAGGTTTAGAACCAAGAAAGGCAATGTAAAATCTATTATTTGGTTGCAAGCTTCCTTAAGACACATAATTGCAGAAAGAAAACAAACGAACAAACAAACAAACAATTGAATTGAATTGAATATGAATTGAATTGAAATGGCTGAAAGAATACCAAGTTTCATTTCTTCCTTTAGCAGCTTTCAGGTTGTTTGCGAAATAATTGGTCAGTGGTCGCTCCAACATAGAATAGACCTTTTAGCTATTCTACACAAGAGCCTGGATCGAGCGTTCTTTTTATCCATTTTTGTGCGCGACGCTCGATCGAGTGGTGTTAGAGCTTCTATCACTATTGTGCACATTCGAAAATTCTACTAAATGCATCAAAACGTCGTTCGACTCTGATTCTTTTCAGAATAGCTAAAAGGTCTATTGTTTTCCCCAAATATCACTTCAGATGTTGGATTTTTACAGTTAGGTCTGGTCGGACATGATTCAGCTTCGTGGCTATTTGGATGGGACAATAAGAGAAGGACTAAGCTGTCTGACTGATAACTGATCAACCATATGCAAACAGCCTCTTTTTCATGAAACCAATCTTATATGCTGGAATTTATTCTGACGCAGATAGATAGCCAACTCGAAAGCTGCATAAGCATGTCTAAACTTGGCCTATTTAATCTGATGATTTCGGCACGTGCCTGGATATTGCTCAGACAGCGGAACAATAGAGTGCACCAGCGTGCATCAGCGTTTTTTGGTCCTATTTTTAGATTGTCACTACTTAGTTCTGTTCATTCACTTGATTTGTATGACCAAAAACTTGTATGATTACTTTCGTCTTTGTTTTATTTGCAGATGACAGTCACTTACCAAACAATGAATTTAAAAAGTATCTTCAAAAGGAAAGCAGTGGTGAAATTGAAAGACTCCACAAACGCCCAAGAAAAAGAACTCATCAGAAAAATATCAACTGTCGGCCTTTTAAGGTTGAAATTAACTGCAAAGAGCAAGTTCAAGGTTGTGGATAATGTCACTTACGATCCCCCGGTAACTACATTCGAGCTTGTGGATTATCCAGGACATGTGATGAGAGCACGGGGGTTGGATCTTATTGGAGAAAAGAAGCGAGATGATGAAGCATTTGGTGAGTAATAAATGAATTAGATCTTCAAGTGTGTATGTTTCTCTTCATTACAGAGGACAATGGTCGACTTCTTTGTAAAGACGTTAAGGATAAGCACCTCTCTTGGTTTACAGCACCCGAAAGACATGCAACTTATAGAACGCAACTTTTCTCAAACCTAAAGCCATTTTTATAGCAAGAAATATCCATAAGGTAAAAACCAATACACAGAGTGAAAATATTAAATCGGTAATGCAATCAAACTATTGTAATTTTTCGAAAGTGAACCTTTTTATTCACCCAGGTCAAAGTAAAACTGTCGTTATTCACCATCTTCCTCCATGTGTGAAACACGTTGCTGGATGGGAGTGGATCAGCTCACTAGTCCACCCCAATAATTTTATAAGAAAGGATCAAAAATTGATCCTCAACATTGTGTCCTCGGTTACTTTCGTAGCTACAGTTCGACCAAAACCGTCCGTAGCCCCTGTGTCACACCAAAACGAAACTTCGTTATTAGTAACACGATCAAATTTTGGAAGGTCCAGAAAAGCTTTTTCAGTGTCATTCGGCAGTTGTTACTGAAGTTTTCGTATTTGTTTGGTCAAGGCTAAGAGATCACTTTTACTCTTCGACCTTTTGGTGTTGTAAATGCTCACAGCACCTTTTTAACTTCAAAACTGATGCACTCTCGCGCAAAATAGATGCGGAAATAAACTATTACGCTACAGGTGGCGGCCAGGAACCTTTTGCCAAGATACATTGCGTTCTAATTGCGAATTTTTCATAATTCTATGGGAATTCGATTAAAGAACGCGATGCATCTTGGTAAAGAGTTCCTTGCCGCCATCGTTAGCGTAATGATCTGTTGTAAAATGAAGCCCTTTTATGTTGTTCTAAACTGTTGTCCTCTCTGTATAGTTTCAAAAAAACCATCTAAAAACAGGCACTTTTCCTTTTGCTTTTATTGTAAATTTTGAACATTATTTTACATATGTTTTAGATATTGTAAATAAGGTTTTATAGTTTGATTTAATTAATAGCTTTTTCCCTTTTTTATTATATTGTAATTAACGTTTTTATCGGAGGGCCCCTTGAAAATCAACTTGTTGAAGGGCAACCCTCCTTAAAAGAATTAAATATGAAATATATATAAATATGTCCTTTCTTATGACTTGGTAGGTATTATTTGTTTTTTTTTTCTTTTCTAGTTTATCTGTATTAATGTATCGTAGTTAGTTTTAAAGCGATGGCGGGGGTAGTTATCGTTTTTCGCTCCCCGTTGTTTCGTTTAGTAGTATTGTAAAGTAGTTTGTGTGTAGTCTAGTGATATGGATGTTTTAAACGTGGAATGTTAAAAAGATCTCTTTTACTTGCAGTTGACAGTATATCATTTTTCAAAATGCCGGATTTATGGTTTGATGGTTACATGGCTTTTGAAAGCACGAAAAATGCTGGACACTATATTCGTTTGCACGGACACGAATTGATTCTTGCTAGATACAATGGAACACGTGACTTTAAAGAAGAATGCAGCTTCAAAATGACGACAAGTGGAAACACTTTAGGTAGGATTTTGCACTCTTTTTCTAAGTGTACCCTCTGAATTGCAGAGTGCTGTAACTTGGTTTCACTTTCCGATGTTGCAACGGAAGTTTTTCTCTGAGTCGGAAAAATCTCGATGTTTAGATGGCTGCGAAAGTGGCCCACTTTAGGAAAACAATTTGCTACCGGCATGTGGTATGTGAGGAAGACATGTTACTTTTCATTTGTTGATGAAGGACTGTAAATTTCTATGTGCCATACATGCTGTTTATTGTTATTGTTTTATGTCCCATTGCTGCAGTATCGTAGCGATGACGCTCAACTGCCAAAAGTACGAGCCATATCCTTTGATTTATTGAGTCTATTAGTTACCTTAGAAATAAACTGTGGCTGCTTTTACCGCAACAAACGATCAAACAGCCTTCCTATTTTCAAAAAACAAATTCGATGTTGGAATGGTTATAAATGCAACCCGGGGTGGGGGTCACTTCAATAGGCAGATGACGGGGGTGTAATGTTGACTTGTGAAATCACACCCTAGAATTTTCAAATTTTCAAAAATAAATGCCTAAAATTTATTGGCCATTCAATTATACCCTAAGATTGTGACAAAAAGTCAAAATCCTAACCAAGTATTTGAAATTAACTGAAATTTGATACTCTAAAGAGTTATTCTTCTGAAACGATACCTCAAAATTTATGTATATTTGCGATCTTACCAAAAATGACACCCTAAAATTTATTTTTTGCCTGAAAAGGCACCCCAAAACATGACACATCCCGTACCGGTATATGTGGTAATTACCCTCCGCCCCCCCCCCCGGGAAATGCAACTGTATGCTCTTCATCGTAATAATATACATGTTTAATAAGGTTAAATACCTTATCAATACTAGAAAGTATTGTTATGAACAAGGGTGGTGTTAAAATTAAAATGTTATAAAAAAAAATTTCGGGGTATATATCCCGAAAGTTGGGTTTCTAATAGAATAGGTCTTTTACTTATTTGTCCTGTAACATGTATTTCCATCTTAATAGTTTTATTCTATCAAATTGTAAATTATGTAAATTGTCAGTAGTAGAGGCGTTAATCAGCCGTAATTTAGTCATGATGATGATGATAATGGTGGTGGTGGTTGGTGGTGGTGGTGGTGGTGGTGGTGGTGGTGGTTGGTGGTGGTGGTGGTGGTGGTGGTGGTGGTGGTTGGTGGTGGTGGTGGTGGTGGTGGTGGTGGTGGTTGGTGGTGGTGGTGGTGGTGGTGGTTGGTGGTGGTGGTGGTGGTGGTGGTTGGTGGTGGTGGTGGTGGTGGTGGTTGGTGGTGGTGGTGGTGGTGGTGGTTGGTGGTGGTGGTGGTGGTGGTGGTTGGTGGTGGTGGTGGTGGTGGTGGTTGGTGGTGGTGGTGGTGGTGGTGGTTGGTGGTGGTGGTGGTGGTGGTGGTGGTGATGATGATGATGATGATGATGATGATGATGATGATGATGATGATGATGATGATGATGATGATGATGATGATGATGATGATGATGATGATGATGATGATGATGATGATGATGATGATGATGATGATGATGATGATGATGATGATGATGATGATTCCTTATCATGATTCCTCATCATGATTCCTTATCATGTTTTCTTGCAGGTGGTGAATGCAATTTTCAGAATGACTGGGTGGACGAAGGTGACGGTATTGGTTTGCGATTGGAAAGTGATTCTTCAGAAACCAATCAAAAAGACCCAAAGGACTCTAAACTTCTCATGGTACCCGTTGTTCCGGATTACTCAGACGTTAGATTACCCGGTCTATCGTCAATACTAGGCCCGGAACGCAAGCAAACCGTGTATCGGAAAGACAGTGAGGACCATAGGAGGAAAAAGCTTGTTACGTTCAACAAGAAGAAAATTGTTTATGAGGACAATTCACACGAGTGGACTACACAGAAATTCTATAATAATGCATTTGAAAATTCGCCCCTTAGCTCAGTCAAAGAATTACATGAAACTGAGAACGGACCCTTCCTTAAAAAACTAGAGGCTAGAAATAGTAATGCCTCATTGTCGGACAGTTTTTCCGTTGCCGACAGCACTGAAAATAGAACAGAAAGCTCTTTGCTAGAATACGATGGAATACAAGAGACATTTTCAGATGAATCTAGTGTGCAAATTCATGGAAATCCTAATCATAGACCGAATGGGAATGTTTGCAACGGTAAACGTAGCCCTCTTTCAGGGGGTGATGATCTTAGCTACCGTACAGCCTCGACTTTGAATAATGGCAAAACTGTCGTGAAGTACACGAAAAGTGTGAACCGGGGAAGAAATGGAATTAGTCATCAGAACGGGTCTTGTAATTCAAAGACTGTTAATTCTAGCTCATCAAGTCTAGAACGAATAGACATTGAGAGAGCGCATAATGTAGGAATGGGAAGCTCTCACGGCAAGAAGAATGGCGGTATGCGCAGAATATCCCTGTTTGAAGATCAGAATTCCTTAGCTATGAACCATAACAGGGCTCGATCACACTCTATGAAGAATTCCGTTCATTTTGGTGTACCCTACATTCATAACATTAACAACGACGACTTTGATTCTGAAACTAATAGAAATAGTATGACAAGAAGGGACAACTCTAGACAAACCTGTGTTCGCCGGGTGCCCCCAAGAACGTATTCGATGAACACTACAGAGACTGAAGGGTCTGTTTCTGATGACGATAAGAGTTGCCACGCGCCAAGCAGACCCAGGGAACTTTATAGCGGCCAAGAAGCACGGTCTATTTATCGCGGTCAAGAATCACGGCCTACTTCAAGAAGCAGTTACGACTCCGACTGTGAATCAGTCAATGACTCTGTTAATGAAAGCCATAAGTCCCATGGTTCTGCTTACCCCCGTATTATTATTGAAGGAGATTCAGATACTGAGGAAAATTGTGCAACTATAGGAAGTTTGTCCAATGGTCTTCGTGAGAAGAGACCTCAAAGAACCAGGGGGGAACGACAGATGCCGGAAACTCTCTTGCGAACTAATTACATAATGAATGAGCTTGGTGTTGAAAATGATACCATCATGTGTTCGCCTCATATTGATGCAAATGTCACTGAGAGATTGCCGAGTACTTCTGAGGATGACAATGTCTTTCTCGATAACCCTACAAACAGACAAGACGATTTTATTGCACCGAATGACGTCATTTTGTATTGTCTGCCAGATGAGCCACAGACACCAAATCAAGGCAATAGGAACTTCAATCTATCTGTTGATCAGTGGCTGTCTTCAGAGCGAGAAAGAGCTGACTCAGGGTTTCCTATGAGCCCCATGAGCCCGCACCACAGTGACTTGGTAATTAAGAAAATGAGCCGGAAAGCATTTAATTTAGGCGAAAGCCCTGCTTTACGATAATGAAAGTTTTTATTGAATGGAGTTCTTGCAAATCATTTAATTATTTACACTGAAGTTGTATTGTCCATCCAAACTTATAGCCTGCCATGGCATATAGTTCTGAGCAGATTTTGTAATACAATAGCAAAAGTTGCGTTTGATTGACACCTCACTTTAAAGCGATTAGTAATTGCAGACAAAGGAAATTCTCTCAACCAGTAATTCAAAACAAACAAAGCCGCAAAAGTTTCCCTGAAGCTGGTAGGGCAAACTCTCGCCTTGTGCACGTGAAAGGTTGTTTTTAAGAGAAGTTACGTGCTCATAACGAAAGAAGGAAGGTAAATCTAAAGTTCTATCTGGCGGATTTTGTTTATTTGATCCAGGAGCTGTTTCGTAATCGTCACATTTAAGCCCCAAATACGTGAGAATTACAATGCCTTCTGCTCGGCTTCTGAATCAAATAAACAAAACCCGCCAGACAGAACTTTAGATTTACCCTCCTTCTTTTGTTATGAGCACGTAACTTCTCTTAAAAACCATCTTTCGCGTGCACAAGGCGACAGTTTGCCCTACTAGTTTCGGGGAAACTTGTGCAGCTTTGTTTGTTTTGAATTACTGGTTGAGAGAATTTCCTTTGTCTGCAGTTGCTAATCGCTTTGGCTTGAGGTGTCAATCAAACACAACTGTTACTATTGTATTACAAAATCTACCCTTGTTTGGTTGACCAAGAAACAAGTTGCCATGTTGAAAGATTGAAATGACTCTAGCAACATAGTTTACAACACTAGCGTTTTGAAATTGTCAATTTTTCATCTCTGATAGTTTAGTGCAGACCTTATGTCCTAAATGTTTACTTTTAATTTGATGACCTTCTGAGTAATCAGGATAAAGCTTAGTTTAGAGGACAGAGCAGAAATTTCTCTCGCATGCGCGAAAATTCGTAACTTTGAGCCCCCCTAACTCCCTCAACAGATTCCGAAATCAGGCAACCCTTGATATTTTCTTCCTTGGGCTCTTAATTCAACTCTTAATTTATCATTTCAGAAAGCTACCGGATGTGAAAAAAAAGTACTCCCGTTTGAAAAATTACCAAAATTTGATTACACAACCGATCTTCAATGTTCTTTTTTATCAAGTAGATCAAGGACCAAATTATTTTCCCAGATATAGCAGATCTTGTAATTGCTTTAAGAATTAGTAAATTTAGTTTTTTTTTGGAGTTACCTGGTTTTGAATCATACTGCAAAAAATCACTGGTGATTGCCAGATCAAATCTTTGTGCATGTAAAGCTTCTAGATTGATCATAAATGACAGAAAGAAATGCGCATTATCATTGTAGACTTCAGTGATGATAAAAAATCTGAAAATTTTGACTCTTAGGCACGATTGAGTATTTTGCTTGGAAACTATAGCTCAAATGAGGTTTTTCAACCTGTAATTCTTCTACCTTGCTGTATCAAAAGCAAAACTTTTATAATCTAGAAATATTTTTGGGTCCTTGACAAAACAAGTGAAAAATAAAATTTTATCAAAAGTTTGATACTTGATTTTTGGTGATTTTTTAAACTGGAGTACTTTTTTTTGGGACACCCGGTATGCATCCAAACACTTCCTTATGTCAGATATCTTGATGACGTTATTTTTACGCAGTTTCTGCTCTGTTGGTTTAGAGCTGTAGGGTTATGCCCAGAAACAATGTAGTTCTGGGTATTTCAAAATTGATTTTGCCGCGTTATCAAAATAGTTTACAGCAATATTGTGTCGGCGGTCGTAATTGGACACTTACAAGAAACCCTTAAAAACGAACAGAAAAGTACGTTGCAGATAAAAATTCATCAAAAAGGGTATTTTTTGGTACTGGAAGCTAGCATTTTAGATACTAAACATAATTGCTTTCCTTGCGCTTGGCAATGTAGAAGTTGTCGTTGTGAATATTGTGAGCGAAAACCTGGAATCACCTATACGCCGTGAGGCCAAGCAAGCTCCCTCTTTATCTTCTTTTAAGAACAAGACAAAGGGTTAATTTTAAGTTGATTGTAATTAGTTGTAAATAAATTATTTGTGATAGTAATTATAGTTTCCTTTTTTGTTATTAGTTATGGTAGGTTTTTATTTTGTAAAGTTTTTGGCACGGCCCCCTGAAAATCAGTCATGCTGACTGACGGGGCAACCGTGCATAAATGATTTCAAATGAAACAAATTAAACATCATACCCGATTCAAAACTCTGAATCCGTTGCCGAACGAAGCAAAATCTTAAACAATCAAAGAAATTGGACGTCTAGCATGTGAATAACAGTTTCGCTGAAAGGAGGGCAGCAGATGCCATATCGAAAAGTCTTGAAAGCCCATGGCGGTGGTTTTCAGACACCAAGTAAATCAGTTGTTTGGGAGAATGAAGAAAGTTCAGATTTGAAATGTGATTTGGATTTCATATTTCTTTCATAAGTGTATCTACGTTGATCATTCGAAAATTGTAATGAGATCAAAAAACATTTTTCTCGCGCATCTCCCAGTTTATACGTAGATTGGTTTGCTTGCACCAAGAGCTCTTCAGAATGTCATTACGAGAACGGATAGTCGAACAATTCTTTTTGCATTCCAGAATAGTAACATAAGACAAGGAAAATACAGCAGAAGAGTTTATAGATGGAATACTTGCCAAGTATTCATAGAGAAATTGATTTTTTGGCACATTCGACATTGTGAACCTGTATGTCCGAAAACCAACGCCACTGTCCACAAACCACCGCCATGGCCAGGCTCAAAAACATCGTTGCCAAAGAAAAGCAGGCCAAGTCAAAAACCAAACAATTTGGGAAAATATGCCCAAATACCTGTCCATTCACCTGGTAATTTTGCTGTCGTATGAGATTAATTTTTTTATGAAAATATTTAGTTTTCTTTTCTAAGCGTCCGATTACCACCGTCAGCACCCTAGAGTTTCATACTTGTCAGTTTTTCGTCTCTAATTGTTAAATACAGACCTTTTGACCTTGATCTTTACCTTGGTTTGGCGACTCCCTGTGTTATAAGCTATAGGAGACAAATTGGAACAATTAAAAGAACTGTTTTTAAAAATTTGTTTCTGCCCCTGAGGGAAACTGCCTGGACTTGCTCCAAGTCTTGCTTTTGATCAACAAATAAAACGTGCGGGGGAGCAGAGGAAGAATAAAAGGAAGGGACGGGAAAGGGGAAGGAGAGCGAGACTTGTGAACTACGCGTTCCGTAAACCAGACTCCATTGTCTGATCTGCGCACCGGTCAAGATATTGACCGGCGGCTTTCTTTCATGTTAGCGGGAGAGCCAATCAAGATTGAGCATAAGAATTTCGAACCTCGTTTCCAAACACGTAGTTCACAAGTTTCGCTCTCTTTCCCTTTTTTCCTTCCTCGTTCCCTCCCTTTCCCTTGCCCTTTGCTTAATGATCAAGAGCGAGACTTGGGGCAAATACAGCGACTATGCCATTCTTCACCTGACCGGGTGTGCCGCTCAACACTCTTTTTCTGATAAAAATTGTGGGACAGGGTATTATGAGTGAAGAGAAAATAATGCGACAAAATGTCACGAAGAAATGGAAATTATGAGACAAGGTGTCACAACAAAGGACTCTTATAAGATGAAAATTTGGCAAATTATTTAGCACACTTATTTTATGGGACAGCCTATGCTTTTGGAACAATTATTTTATGGAACAGGGTTAGGTGTAAAGGAGTTTTCCACGCACCCCTGTCACTTCCCTGGCCAAGTACGCCCTTCCCGTTGTTTCTGGAAGGTCCGAAAAAAGTATTTACCGACAAATTCTACATTGACAAATTCTGAATTCTATCCCTTCAAATTAGCTATCAAGTTACGTAAAAATTTCGGAAATTTCAGAAACATAATAACTTTGACATCCCTTTTTGGACCCATTCTTTTGTCAAAATCAAGAGGGTCGACCAAACCATTGCGATGGTTTGGAAAATGAAAATCACTGCAAAGATTTGATTCTAACCCTGGATGGTTAGACACTTGATTTTGATTTGATTTTGATTTTGATTTTAACTTCTTTAGGCACGGTAGCCACGTCAGTCAAAGGACTGATTTACAGTGGGCCGTGCAAATACATACAATAACTAAATTAAAAGAAAAGCATACAAAATTAAATAATCTTATTTACAAAACAATCTAATAAGCAAATTAAAAGTAATGCATGAAAGAGAGAATCAGCATTCGCTGTTGGTATTGCTGATTCTTTTTTTGAATGTTTCATAAGTTTTGATGATTTGATTTCAATGGAAAGATCGTTCCACAATTTAGCACCCTTATACGAGAAGCTCTTTTGTCCGAAGGCCGATTTGCGATGAGGAACGGCCAAAACTGTTTTGGTATTGCGCAGTTCTCTCTTGCATGAATCGGATAGCCTGACCAACATTTCTGTTAGGTAAGTGGGAGCTAGGTCATTTACCGACTTGTACACCATTTTTAAAGTTTCTGTGAATTGATAAGCTCGTTGATGGTGGGCCAACCAAGTTTTCTAATGATGGGTAGAGCTGAAGCATCATAAGCACTGTTTGTGACTATTCTTGCCGCCCTATTTTGGAGTTTTTGCAACCTATTTATAGCATTGATGCCAGAAACTCCCCACACCGGGCATCTATATCTGAGGTAGGGTTCCACTAAACTTCTGTACATTTTCTGTACAGTAACAATGGGTAAATAAACTGCTGGTGTGCTTCTTTAATGTTTTCCTCTGCAAAGAAAAAGCTGTGCGAATTGAGTACAACTGCGGCGTCTAGCCGCCCATTTTCTGACTTTGCAAGCGTCACCGATGTGTTCTCGAAGATAAACAAGTAAACGAGGTATGCATGACTTGTCATTGAATACTCCATTTCTCCGTTATTTAGAAGGTTGTTTATCAAAGCAGTGCTATGATATCGATATGATGTGACAACCAGAACTTTGTTTTTGCATGGTTTATTCAGCTTTCTGTCTTGTGATCATCATTGAAACTACGTTTACACTGTACTTGTACTGTGATCCGTTACAAAGTTGTTACGGTTCAAGAGCGTTTACACTGCTCTAGAAGATGAAGGTGAAGGTGAAGGTGCAGGTGAAGGTGAGGGTGAGGGTGAAGGTGAAGGTGACGGTGACGGTGAAGGTGAGGGTGAGGGTGAAGGTGAAGGTGAAGGTGAAGGTGAATGTGAAGGTGAAGGTGAAGGTGAAGGTGAAGGTGAAGGTGAAGGTGAAGGTGAAGGTGAAGGTGAAGGTGAAGGTGAAGGTGAAGTTACGTTTTAGCGCCAAGCGCCAGGATCTCAGAAGTAGAGAAGACCTAATCGAGTCTGCGACCCCTTGTCATGACACTCAAGTGGTGGGGCTCTACCGGATATCGAACCCTGTCTGCCTGACTGTTCTGGCTGCAAAGTTAACGGATTACATCACTGCGCCACAGCACAAGCACATTCAAGAAGAAAGTTTTCTTTCGAGAGAAGGAATGAAAGTGATACAGATTATCAGGAACGATATAAATGGGAGGCTGATACGTTACACTTTTGTTCTGGATCCAGAGGTGTATTGGTACAGTGTCCACGGAGTTTAATTGTACAATATTTGCTGCTTTTTAAGCCTTTTTGTCATGATGCAGTGCTCCTGATTTACCAGTCCATTCTTTATTTACATCATTGCAAGCGTCCCATAGATCTGACGAGCGCCGTTAATACAGTGATCTATTCCATTTATTGTCACATTTTTCATTGCTACATTCATAAGGGCACATATGGGCACTATTTGCAATACGTTTACTGATAGATGTATTTATTGCTAGTTGCAATTATGATAAGGGGTCATTGCTCCTTTGCTCCCCTGTAAAAACCGGCATGCTCCCTTCAAAGTAGGACTAAATGAATTTGCTATCTTTTCCATCTTCACCAATGATTTGTGTGCTCCCTGAGGGCCCCTTGCTCCCAAGTACCCGTATTTTTATGGTTGCTTTTGGGCCCTTCTCTTTTGCTGCCAAAATTCCTACCAGAGCCTCCAAGTTCCTTTCCAAAGAACCTCGACTCCTTTAGCATCCATAGCGTCGGCCGGGTTGAATGGGTACGCTGTTAGGAGGTAAAATGGGTTGTGTTGATGGTAGAAAAACGGTCAATCTTAAACTGTTTAATTAAAATTCGCAAAAATCAAGATGAGTTGCTCGCAGATTGTAGCTACAGCAAATCTGTGAATCATGATTTTGAAAAAGATATTAATACCGGGTGTCCCAAAAAATGTATACGGATTTGGTTGACTCTAGCGCTGTGAATTTAGCTCCAATCAATGTCTAATCATTCTAAAAATGTTCCTCGATAGCTAACTTGAACATAGATACCTTGTTTGTTGAAAATTGGTACTTTGAGAGCAGACATGTTAATCTTGAAAGCTCAAATTTGCCTCTTCCTGCAAACCAGAGCTTTAGCCTTTTGGCCTAAGCAATTTCTTAAGGCACAGCGTATAAATCAACGATAACCTTGATAAAATTTGAACAATATTAGATCTTGTGCTATTCTGTTTTCCAGAAGTCACCCCCCAGTTACATTGGGAAGTTTCTTAATTTTTCACTAATTTCAGTTCTTAATTTCGATGTGCTTCAGGAATTTGCTTAGGCCAAAAGGCCAAAGTTCTGGTTTGCAAATGGACGCAAATTTGAGCTTTCAAGATTGATATTTCTGCTCTCAAAGCACCAATACCAACAAACGAAGTATCTATGTTCAAGTTAACTATCGAGGAACATTTTGAGAGTGATTAGCCATTGATTAAAGCTAAATTCACATCACTGGAGTCAACCAAATCTGTATACATTTTTCTGGGACACCCGGTATTTCCCCGTTTACCCAATTTGCCACAAGCTTACGCAGTTTAGTTTCTTTTCTACGGTGCTAGAAGTATTTTTTTCGAGAAATCAGTTGTTGTTACCCATTATACCCCTGTGGACCTCATTAAAGGCAGCAGACAGAGAATGAGACAATCAACTTTGATAGATACTGGTTAATATTCTAGGCTAGAAAACTAAATCAAATTTTGACGTACATAAAGTTAGTTGTGATATTTTAATTCTAGCACGCTTTTATAAAAAGATGAATTTTGTTTATGATATAATATACGTCAATAAAATCACATATTCTTCAAAGTTGTTCGATGTTTTATTGATCATGTCCTCATCGAGGCTTCGTTGGTATTCTTTTATCTGCCACTGATTCGATGTTCATTTTTCGACTCATGTCGCAGAAGATCTGCAAATATAACAGAAAACATTTGAAATCTTCAAGCTTAAGAGAGACTGTGTCATGATATCAATAAAATGGCAATGACTGATTGTTAAGTGGGTTACTGCTCTGGTCACTGCAATTATATTTTATATTTGGAGATCTTCCAGGAATTGCACAAGGGTTCTTGAGACCTCAAACCCACGGGGGGGGGGGGGTTCTTCCATAGTAAAGGTACCTGGGGATGTGCCGCGACGAAGGGTATACTTTTTCGGACTTCTAGTCTAGCCAAGGGTATACTTTTTTGCAATTTTGGCCTGCAACGGTCTAGCCAAGAGTATCATTTTGATAATATTGGTCTAGCGAACGGTCATGATATGATATTTGGTACAAATTTGACAATATTGGTCCAGGAAATGGTCAAAATTGGTCTAGCCAAGGTTACCATTTCCGTAAAAATTAGTCCAGAGAATGGTCAAATTGGTCTAGCGAAGGGTACCATTTTCGTAAAAATTAGTCAAAAGAATGGTCAAATTGGTCTAGCCAAGGGTACCATTTTCGTAAAAATTAGTCAAGAGAATGGTCAAATTGGTCTAGCCAAGGATACCATTTTCGCCCCCCCCTTCCCCGTGCCCAAACCACTATCCTCTCAATCCTCTCTACTTTTCTATATTTTAAATTTGTTGATACTTTCAACAGTTTTAACTTATGTAGATTGGTATCTTGACATTTACTCATCAATATCCCGTGAATTCCGAGCTTCGACATACAGTCAATTTTGAGACTATTCCAGATATTTAAGGGATCTTTTGAGGGCAAATACAAAATATCCAGCAAGAAAGGGCCTTGTCTTTTCTGTCCACGTTTGAATATCTTTGTTCTTGAACATCATGTTACACTTGTAAAACCAGTTTGCAAGTTGAAATTAGAAAACGTTTGAGCCAATTTTAGGACAGTCTGAAGCAAATGATTCGTGGTGCGAAATTTGAAAATAGCCTTAAATAACGGACTCGTCATATTAAACCCATAAACGCAACCAAAACACCGAAATCAGTAGAAAGAAGACTCTTAACTCCTGTAAAAGAAACAACAACCAAAATAAACCTGTAAACAGTCTGAAGTATAACCATTCTTCTTTCATAACTCAAGAAGTCCGTAACCCATATTAACGAACAAGTATCAAACTCTAATGTAGACTTTTTGCAATGAGAACATAAATCTTTGCACTTTCTTTCTTATCTGCATTACGTCACAGACTTTGTTATTGGAATACACATTAGGTTTGCTTGTGACAACCTATTGGTCACTAACAATACGCAGACGATTGAGCTGTTGAAGCCGTCAGGGAATTTATACCATGATCCTTAGCCTCCGTGACAAATCAACAAATCAAATTAATCGAAATTCTTTCATTTGCAAATTATCACGGTAAGAATTTCCTGATGCCATCCTTTCAGAGCATTCTTCTATCCTTCAAACCCGTCGTTGCACCAGTAGCCATAAAGAGACTTGATATTAAAGCTAGATATGTTAAGACATTGATGACCATTTTCAAGCGTGCTAATTTTCAAGTATTTTAGATCATATGTTAAGTAATTGATTTGCTGATTAATTGATTGCTTGATTGATTGATTGATTGGTTGATTGATTGATTGATTGATTGATTGATTGATTGATTGATTGATTGACTGACCGACCGACTGACTGATTGATTGATCAGGTGAACTGTTTGCCAGGTGAACTAGCTGATTTCATTGTCTGATTAGATGGTTAGTGATTGCTTCGATTAGCAAGTTTGGAAGCAAATTCGTATTTTAAATTTCGAAATGTACCTGTTGTACGCCGGTTTTTGTTTTAACCCAGTAATATCCACTTCTAGCAGAAGGATTGTCATTGATAATTCGATTACAGGAACTTGTAGGATTGTCACGCCTGAAAATGGTTACGTCATTGTTACGTCACTGTCATTGTTACGTTGTTCATCGTCACGTGATTACAAATCGATATAAAGAAAGGCTCTAAGTACTAAGTGAAAAGTTGCTTTGGTGCTAAGAAGTAACAAATGATTTAGGAGATTGAGAATATGTTTTTATTTTATGGTTCTGTATTGGTCGCAGTCAATAATCGCTCTATCAATTGACTTTTATAGATACTTCCAGTTCAAGGCAAGAGGCTGCAAGTCATGAAGGAAGTAGACTGGGCCCATTCTGAAGCCCAGAATGTGGAGTAATTTGCAAGGTGAGCAAAAAAGTCGAAATTTTTTGCCAAGATGTACCATCACGCCTTATGCACCAATTTCAATAATTCAAAAGCTCTCTTGTAATGTAGAGGCCTTCTTGGAAAAGAAATCGTACTTTAAGAAAGTTGGCTGTACCCTTCTAGAATTATGGACCGTTTAAAAGAAGCTGCTTTAAATGTTTAAATAGGGTTAAGAACTTTAGAATGGGAATCAAGTGGATAGCTCACAAACGAAGAACTCCGCTTACTCGTGCACTTGTCAAATGAGAGCATAGATAGAATTAGTGATATTGATAGAAAAGCTAATTATCAAATGATTCAATTTCCAGTCTAGTTCCAACTGGGATAGCTCTCTAAAAACATATCTCCATTTTACCTTCCAACTCCGGCTACTTTGACGACATTCTTCTTCTTTCCCGTTTCTCTCTTCTTCCTTTTCTTCGTTCCCATCGATGATTCCGTACTCGTTCCGGTTTCTGTTGTTGATCCGCTACTAGTATTTGATCCGGCGCTTGTTCCTGCTCCCGCTCCTCCACCGGCACCGCCAGCTGATTTGGTTTCAGCACCTCCACCGCCACCTGCTTTGCTGTCTCCTCCACCTCCTAGAAAAGAAATATGGTACTGTCTAACACGTGCATTGACTATTTCAGTTGCTTCTTTTTATTGTCGAATTAGGTTGGTTTGGTACATTGGAATCTTAAAGGGGCTCCGTCTCCAAATTTCGGTCGAAGCGGTGATTTTGGAGTGTTTTTTGACGAGCAATATCACACAGACGCTTTACCTGTTTTTTCGAAAATGAAAGCATCATTTTGAAGAGAGATCTTTATACTTCACAGAGGAAAATCCAAACATTCATATCTTTTATGATTGCTTGGATATAAGTGGATTTTTAACGAGCATTTTTGATGGCTTGGGTGAAGCCACCAAACAAACTGCAGATAACAATGGGGAACAATGACCACGTGTGGTGTTGTCAAATTTGTGTACGGTTTGGCGACGGAGCCCTTTTAATGGTTCATTTTGAATTTGCTAGTCCAAATAACCATTGTTGCCAACGTTCAGAAACTGGAATAGATGTACGAGACAACAATTTGGGTGCCGAAACGTTCTTATTTTAATTGTGTCCTAATTTTGTTGTTGTCTTGTAGTCATTGTGGATTTGTCACCGAGCCTTTCCTTCATCGTGTCGTTTCGAGGTCAGTCATGAACCTGGTCGTTTCAGAAACTTTTAAAAATTGTATTGCAAGAAAAAATAGCAGGGACGCCGCCTTCCCTAAGAAATTGCAGTGGACTGTGTATGGAACTGAGTTTTGAAAGGTATACCCAGTCTCTTTTACATCATTTTTTCTTATGAATGACTAATACCACTTTGAGAAAACTGGGATGGACGTTCACCCCCTGGCGATGCCCTTGTAAGAGAGCGAAGCACATCTTGAACTTGTTCTTCTAGTTTACCCCCATGGTGGCAGACTTATCCACCAAAAAAATCTTGCAGAGATGTTGCCGCTGAAGCAACTTGCGGCACCATCTGTAAATTAATCATTCCATTCGTCTGAAATTAGATTTGCATGACCCAAGCAGCCAGGCAGCCAGTAAAAACTCCTACCATAGTCACTATGCTCTTACCTTCATTTGTTCCTGATACTTTGTCTTTGACAAATTTGGACATGTATGAGAAACTCAGAGGGCAAACAGTTAATATTGGCTAGCGTTCATTGCTTGTGATCACACCTCATTTAGGCTATGGATAGTTTTAACTATCTGTTTCGTTTGCTTCAACAGCTCCTTCTAGCTATGTTTTCCTTTCGAATGAAGGTCACTGGAGTCTACCAGGTGTCCCAAAAAACGAATTCAACGTTTGATTAAATGTTGAAAAATAACGATATAATTAAAGGTAATGTGTCCATGTAAGTACAGCTGCGTATAGACTCTTGTCAAAATTCGCTGACATGATGCTGACGAAGAGCCTTGAAGAGCGCACTGTGATTGGTGGCATTTAACTGATCACATGCAAAATTATAATTTAAATTTCACAACGAGGCTGCCTGCTGTGAGACTTCGGGTTCAGCTCTGGAATCGCAGCCGCAAGTAAGTCATCAGTCTGCTTATATTAAAGTTAAATGATCACACGACATATCACGTGAAAATAGCAACGTCGCTGTACTTACATGGACACATTACCTTTAAGGAGCTCTATGATTAGATAACCCAGTTCCTGAGATCTTAGATTAATTTTAGACACTAGAATATTGCAAATCCACCGAATGAATATTCACGGAGCTATGAAGAAGCTTCGGAGTTAAAGTTTGGGCGAAAGCTCAAACCAGAGGCCTCTAACTAGCTTTTATGGTAAAAGTAGAATGGGCTATCGTTTTTTTCTCGTTTATTTCAGAGCAAACCAAATGAGATTTGAATGATTTTCGATAACCTAATTTTCAAGCATATGGATGCTTTGAGGCATTGTGTTGAGCAAAGTTTGAAAATGATTCAGTTTCTCGTCAATTTTGCTTCCATTTAATATTTTTTGGATACATGCAGTTTTAAGCAAATTTTAACCAAGTTTATAAGAATTAAATTGTTTTCGAAGTCCTGTTAGGTTTGCTCTTATATTAATGAGAGGTGTGAAATTGGATAACCTTTCTTTACATCGATTTGTTGCATTATAAGTCACAAAGGGTCTCTTGTTTTGAGCTTGCACATATATTTGATATTTGAAAGCTCATACTCAGTGAATTTTCAACTGATTTGCAAGAGTCTGGTGTCTTAAGTTAGTTCAAACATGTTATCGTTATTTTTAATTGTTTAATCAAATGTCGAAAAATTTTTTGGGACACCCTGTATAAAGCCATCTCTAGAAGCAGGGTGAAGAACAATCATAAATATGTACCTGCGGCTCCTGCGCCTTCTGATCCACTCTCACCAGCTGAATTTCCTTCTACATTTCCTGTTGCGTCACCTACAACAAATATTCATATTCACACTTGAAAATGATTCCAATTTAATGGCCATGTGAATTCCGCGGAAGTCATGGAAACCGCAGAAAACGCGGAAACCATTGTTCTCTTATAAACAGTAGCTTCCGCGGAATTGATTTCCGCGGTTTCCACGACTTCCGTGGAATTCACCTGGCCCAATTTAAGTTCAATTGAAAAAAATCACTTCACTACATCTAGATGTTTAGTGAAGGAAATTTAATCAAGAAATTATGAAGGTCATAGACCATATTATAGGTTTAATGAAGGTCATAGAGCATAGGTTACGCGAAGGTCATAGATCATAGATCAAAGTTTTTAGTCATATCTACCCAAGGAAAGGTTAAAGTTTACCTCCTGCTCCTGCCTTGGCACCACCTCCTGCGCTACCTCCTCCTGCGGCTTTGCCAGATGCTCCTGCGTTTGTCGCTGCACCAGTATTTGTGGATGTTTTTGTCAATGTTCCAGTTTCAGTTGTCGTTTCACTCTGGTTAAGAAATAAATTAAAGAGTCTTGACACATGGTCCAAAACAGAGACATTTAACATTATCCTATTACAAGGCTCACTTTAACGGGATCAAACTGAAAGTGCCTTGCAGAAAAATGAGCTCAACTACCTTGCCTTTGAGGCATCATCAATTTGTTTTTACTTCAGAATTAAAAAATTTTCGTGAGAACCAAAAACGATAGCTTTTTATTTGTCATGAATATTCTTCTAATCAACGCAAACTCAAAATGATCTACAGGAAAGTTGCCGATCAAGCTTTAAGTCTTGATCTGTTTTGATCCCTTTCCTCTCTTTCAAATCTTATCTAATCGTGTACTGGAATAGTTTGATTTAGGATCATCGCAAATTATGTCTATGGCGCACAGTCTTCAAAACATTGTTTAATTGCAGCTCTTCTGTCCTTGAGATTCGAGGAAAGTTTTTCTAGAGAATTCAGTAGCTTTTCTGGAATTTCTGTTTAACAAAGTCAGATCTTCTTTACGAGACTCGTAGCACAAAATATATTTTTTGAGACCTTAGTCTTCAAAATTCAGACCATTTTGAAAGTGCTGACTTTGATTCTAGGACGCTCACAAGACGTACGAGATTGAAACAAAACATCACTACCCATGTGTGAATGTTTCCATTCAGTATTAGGAAGACAAACAGCTGCCCACGAAGCAAGCTACCATGGTATGTGCCGTACTCTTCCTTTTACTTTTACTTGCCGTAATTTTACCATTTTCTCCCGGAAGTACAGAATAACCATCATATGTTAAAGATATTTGGTCTTTGACACAGATTCGCGAAAAGAAAATTTAAAGATGTGTAAAAATAGTCTGACTTTTTTTTGGGTCATCAGGTAAGTTAGACAGAATTTAGTTTGATGATTTTCATTTTGAATATAAATGAGCCGAAAAAGCCAGCCCCGTTCGAAAGGCTGCTGCTTCTTGAATGTCAGGGCCGGGGGGTGGGTAACTCGGGTCTTGAGATGAGGGGTGTGTGCCGCCCAACTTTTTAAGGGAAGACCTATATTTAAGGATTTTCGGTCGATTTTCATACCCATTTTTAAAGATTTTAGGGGAAAACATGTTGAACTTACCAGATATCAGGATTAATTTCACTTTTGAAGGTACATTGATGGAAGATACAGTTACCACACACACATTTTTAGAAGTAAGACGAAAAAAGTCCAACGATGAAAATGTAAATCTCGAAAAGTTTTTGTTACAATTGAAAGAGCTACACATTTCTAGTGGAACATTTACATTTGGAGACCTATCTTTAGGGATTTTCGAGGTTCAAAACCCATCCTTATGGGTGGCACGCACCCGTTGCTCTACATTTGGAAGTCCCCCCCCCCCCTTGGAATTATGGCAATAATATTGGCCAGTAACTTATTAAATAATGAACATGTTCCAATGAAGTTTGAAATTCACGTGACTGAAATCGGCCTCTCCGTTCTGAAATTGAAGATTTTCTCATAAACGCCCCTTCAAGGAATCTTCAAAGTAGGCCTAAAATATTCTACCTTACATCAATAACTGACTTTACATGCATTAGCACATGTAACTTTTTGGAGGTTTTTGGGAAGTGTTTTCCCTGGTAGCATTTAAACATTTTTCTTGGCGATCTAGTCCTCCCAAAAGGGAAACGCGTGCTAAAATGTGTAGAAGTCATTGCCGTGAAGGCAGAGATATTAAGAAAATTTGGTCGTGATTTTCGGCTTGCTTTGAAATTTCTTGAAGGAGAATTCTCAAGAAATCCCCCATGGTTTCAGAACTGAGTGGTGGATGGCAGTCAAGTAAATTTAGAATTGGATTTGAACATGTCCTCCTTTAAATGATACTGGGTGAGTCAATAAAATGAATCCCTGTTTGAAAAATTACTATTTTCTTAATATCAAGATGATGATATTGGGAAACATAACAATTAACAGCAGACATGTTCAAATGGACCTCAACATTTACATGACTGAAATCGGCCACTCCATTCTGAAATTATGAGGGATTTTCTCCAGAAAGCCCTTTTGAGAATTCTTCAAAACAGGCTTAAAACAAGGACCAACATTTCCCGAGCTTTCTGCCTTATCTCAATGAGTTCAACGCATTCTAACATGTTTTATCCTCTTGGGAAGATGAAATCGGCCGGAATAATGTTGTTTTGCACCCAGGGATGACATTTTGATCTCCCAAACGGATAAAACGTGCCAAAGCATGTACAAGTCATTGCTATAAGGCATAGACATACGAGAAAGTTGGTCTTGATTTCTTGGAAGGGCTTCCTCGAGAAAATCTCTTAGTGCCCTTCTCTTAGTTCTCTTAGTCTCTTAGTGGCCAATTTCAGGCAGGTAAAGTTTAGAATATATTTTAACATGTTCACTATTGAATGATAAATTTGCCAACATTATTGTCTTGATATCGAGGGATCTATGGTATTTTCAATAGGGATTCTTTTTTTGACTCACCCGGTATATTTGCCAATATCATTGACATGTGGCCTTTTGAAATATGGATGATTTTTTACTCACCCGGTATGCTCAGAATTGATACTTCGTTGCTAATGCCCATCACCCGGCATGATTAAACATGCTTCTTTGTTCTAGACTTTACTCATAGTTTCCCCCTGTAACTTTCAAACTGATAAAAGATTTTGACATCTGTCATATTTCTTGGCCCACGCAGTGGTTCTAGATTTTTGGGATATTCCAAAGAAAGATCTGTCGTTCTTTAATTTCATTGTTGCGCACCATTAAGTTTTAAAACTTAACATTCATTGGGATACTTCAGATCAATTTTGCTCATAATCAACTAGTAATTTCAAAATTTTGTGTGTGATTTTTTTTGTCATGAATATTTTTCTGTTCAACGGTAACCTTTAGAAATGATCTACAAGATAGTGGCTGATCAAACTTTTAAATGTGGATCTGTTTAGACCTCCTTCCTCTATTTCAGATTTTGTCTAATCGTGTTACTGGAAAATTTTGATTTAGAATCATTTCTGAAAACAACCGACGCGACGTTTAGTTGCTGATGCGGCCTCAGAAGTGAGGCGAAAGCTTCGACAAAATTAACAATGTAAGTGTGAGTGTTAAAACATAACTGGCAAATAAACAAAAACAAAATTATGGTTAAAGATACGGGACTTAACGGAAAAATTGCAATGTTATTATGCTTACCGTATAGACGCGGAAATAAGACAGCGGACATAAGGGTATACCATGAATATAAGGACAGTGCCCGCATAGGTGAGCCATCTTTAGACAGTTTGCAAATTACTTTATGATACTGTTTGATAGGATCTACTTGGCTAAAATAGGTAAGTCTGGGATAAAATGGGTAGAGCCAAAAATCTTCATAGATTTTTGCTAGAAGTTTTATTCACAATGTGCCTCTAGCTACAACCGCTCGAACTATTGTCTTGATGCTGACAACATAGTGGACCGCTCGAACTATTGTCTTGATGCTGACAACATAGTGGATGCTGATTTATCAGTTCAGGGTCTACTGTTTTCCTGCAATTAACACTACCCATTTTACCCCAAACCTACCCATTTTACCCTCAGCCTACCCATTTTACCCCAAACCTACCCATTTTACCCTCAGCCTACCCATCTTACCCTCAGCCTACCCATTTTACCCAAGCAGACCCTACTGATTTCATAGATTTACGCTGGATAGTCTTGAATAAGCTATTCTTCTTGTTAAGATAAATAAATATGGGTAAAATCTTATAGAGGTATGACGTTATATTCGAGTCGATTTGGAAAGGTGAGGAACACCATTTCAAATTTGTTTGGATAGAAGGGAATTCCGTTATATCCGAGACTGTACGATATTCTTTAATCAAACTACCATCTACATGCAAAAATCTCGTCACAATAAGTTTGCGCTACATCCAGAGTACCATTACACAATAAGTTTGCGCTACATCCAAATTCAGACTACAAATGGGATTTTTTTGCTGAGAAAGATGTTCCCTACAACCTTCATACTAAGGAACCATGCAAGCTCCCCTCCATGAGTTCTCAGTGCTACGAAATAAATTCCCGATCCTTTAGAGGGAGTCTATTGTGGAATGCTCTTAGCATCTCTTAGTGATGACCTAAAATTGACAACTTCTCTCGTGAAATTTCG
This sequence comes from Aurelia coerulea, assembly GCA_039566865.1. Classification (NCBI taxonomy): domain Eukaryota; kingdom Metazoa; phylum Cnidaria; class Scyphozoa; order Semaeostomeae; family Ulmaridae; genus Aurelia; species Aurelia coerulea. The sequence goes on from CM076963.1 coordinate 10,672,823, forward strand.
AAAAGAAATACGATGCTGGGATAGCAACAACTGTACGTGCTACATTTGCACTGAAATTAGGGTTCTTATCTTTTTTTGCTTATATTATATTGTGTATATTGTAGATAGTTGTTGTTAACTAGAAATAAACCAACTATAAATACGTTTATGATTATGATGATTAAAAATGACGTCATCAGTGATAAAACAAGAATTTATCACTGCTACCACATTTCTATTCTATTCTTTTAATTAGGGATTGTGGCCATGCGTGTATAACTCCTTTCCAAAAGCAATGACTGACAAAGAAAGCTAATAGGCGCTTTTGAAAATGCCCATGATATCATATCATGGCTGGGCCCTTTTTCAAAACCTCTACTTTTAATGCACTCTAGAATTTGATTTTTAAATGCAAGATATGTGCGTGTAAATTTAATATTGACAAATTTAGCTGTGGACTTGGAAATGTCTGATATCTTGTCGCAAAATGGTTTACTCTATTGACACACCTGGTATATACAGGGTGTCCCAGAAAAATTGTTTGGCGTTTGATTAAATATTAAAAAGTAACGATAAAATGTACAGGCTCCTGGTTAAATATCCCTGTTCCCAAGATTTTAGATTAATTTTTGACGCCAGAATCTTGCGAATCCGCTAAGAATTCACGGAGTTACAAACTTTTGAAGTTCAAGTTTGTGCCAAAGCTGAAACCAGACGCAACTGACTGACTTGTTTTTGAAAAAGACGTCCCAAAATCAAGATAAAAAAAGACTGTCCAATGTTTTCCCTCTTGTCATCAGAGCAAACCAAATAGGCCTTCAAAAGTGATTTAATTCTTGTAACTGTTGCCAAAACTTACTTAAGAATGCAATTATCCAAAAATATTAGCGGAAAACTTAATCGATGAGAGATGGGGCCATTCCAAATTGTGCTCAACAGGATTCCTTCAAGCATCCATACCTTGATTCAATGTTAGAGAACGCTAATTTATCGAAAGTGCTTTTTAAAATCCATATGATTTTCTTTGAATAAACGAGACTTACTTTAAAAAATATGCAATCTAGTGGTGTCTGGTTTCAGCTTTTGCACAAATTTTAACTTCAAAAGCTCGTAACTCCATGAATATTTAGCCGATTTGTTAGCTTCTGGTGTCTAAAATTAATTTAAAATCTCAGTAGTATGGCTATTTTACCGTGGAGCCCGTTCATTGTGTTGTTATTTTCTTATATTCAATCAAACGTCGAACAATTTTTTGGGACACCCTGTACTCTTTAATTTTTTGTGACAAGACTTTTAAATAGACTTCAGGTATGCTTGAAGATGGTGAGGCTTTCATTTGAATTTATTTGTCAACTATTTCAATCACAAATTATGCTAGTTCGGGTTCATTTATTTTCGTCATGGTAATAGAAATAGATTTTGAGCCTCGTTATTTTTCTGTCTAATTTGAGAACATTTCTAGCGCTGTGAGAAAGTAGAAGAAATTTGAGGAAAAACCTGTAGCAGGAGAAAAGCTATTTCAAAAAGAATCTTCGAATGATACCTTGGAAATAAGATTGGATAATTTAGTACACTGAAACTATTTACTGTCCGATATCAAAATTTCCAAGGAATACCTCACCATCTTACAAGCGAACTCCAATGTCTACCTTGGCACATTAAACTAACAAAGCTGAACGAATAAAGAATACCATTATGTATAATGCTACAGAACTGGTCGGTGTCAAATCGAAAGAAACGGTTTGTTTCTGTGCTAGCTAAATAGGAATATGGCGAATCTTTAAGATCCAAATTTGTGCATTTGACTAATATCAAATGATTGATACCTAATCCATCTGAATCACAAATGAAATGTTTTCTTTGTCAGTAATTAGAAAATGATTTATTCTACAGCGTTTGATCGTTTGAAAAGTGTGGAAACTGCGTTTTGATGGTTTTGGCGTTTAACCCGGAAGTCAGAGGTCAAGCGATACGGTCAAAAATTACCTTTTTATGTTCCTTGGACAATAAAAATTTAAGCAATAACCCATAAATCATTTTCATTTTGTGATTCAAATGATCCTTAAGCAAAAACCCTTTCTAAATAAAATCATTCAAACTTAATTCAGTTTTACTGTAAAGTTCAAGGTTCAAATTCCAAAGTTCAAAGTCCAATTATTAGGTCCAAAGTTCAAGTTTATTTTCTCCCCTTCTTTCCATCGCCAGCTGCATCTACTTTCGTGTCCGCTTTGACAGAAGCATTCGATTTGTCTTCCTTTTTGTCCTTATCTTTTGGACAGTCATTCTTTTTCGGACAGTCTTTGTCTTTTTTCTGTTGGCAAGGAGACATTGGAGTTCGCCAATAAGATTGCCCGATATTTTGTTTCAACACACGTTAACCATGTTAGCATGGAGGAGTTAGCTTGAATTTCGTATTCTCCTTCAAAGAAGAAAGTGAAATCCACATTCGAGCTGATTATAACTTGCCAAAGTGCTAACCGGTCTGCATATTTCACTTAGAAATTGTAAAAGACAACTCTTACTTCATTTCGATAAAACAGATGACTTTTCAAGAGCTCGTAGTTTTACTCCTTCGCTAAACTCCTTACCATTGTCTTTAATGTCTATTATAATCTACAATCCCGGACAAAGCTCGTTGAGACAAATGAGTTTTGCGATGAAGGATGCCTTTCCTACATTCAAACTCCTACCTTCCACTGCTAAAGGCCCTCCTCCCCCCATTGCAATGTTGATTGATTGAAAAACGCATACTTAACTCGTCTATGACATTTCCATCAGCTTTCAACATTGCAATGAGGGGCGATGGGGATCTCAACTCGAAGTTTCCTCCAAAATGCGAAATGTCTCGAGAGTTTTGTCTGCGATTGTAGAAGCAAAATTTTGTATATCTTCCACCGTAAAGCTCTATTTAGCCGCCTCTCAATTAAGTCCCCTCTCTAATTAGCCCCTCCCCTCTGAGCCAAAAGTTTGAATAAGCCCCCTCTCTACTAAGCCCCCCCCCCCACTTGTATCAAATTCCAGAGGCTGTGAAAGATCTTCCATTTAACGAGCTTGTATGTTAATTTTGATATGTTTTGGGATAGAATTTATATATTTGACTCGTAAAATTGTAAGTTGAATCCGCAAAATATGGTGTGAAAGAACTGAAAAGCTATCATATCTGTCCTTGTCATTTGATCTTGTTGGATAATCCCCCCTCTCTAATAAGCCCCCCTCTCTTTTAAGCCCCTCTCTGGAATATCCGAAATTAGATAAGCCCCTGGGGGCGTAATAGAGCTTTTACGGTATTCATATTGATTTGTTCACACGACATCAACAAGAGTTAACCAGTCCCCAATTTCCAATCGATTTCTCATACAATCCATCTGTTTGGTACAAATTTTCATCACTTTCATTTTGGAACATATTTCTTTTGGATAAAATGTTCAAAGTGCGTTTCGAAATATTTTCAGGACTGTGCGCTTGCCATTTGTCTTTAATAAAATCGTTTTTTATAGACTAAAAATTTATTTTATTCTCCTCTGATTTCGCGGACCATGATTTATAGCTCAGAGATTCTGATACCGATTACCGATATTTCTGCAGTAAACAAACCGTTACTTTAAGTCAAAAGGTAATGGTTCAATTATCAGATAACTAAAATCGTGCACAATGGAACCTTGAAGGTGTCACTTTTCAAAATTACATCTTCATACAACTCTCAAGCGTTGATCAATATACCAATGAGCATCGCGTTTCCTTTCTGCCGGCCAGTGGCGTGGTGGGCCGTTTTCCACTGGGGTGGCCAGATCATTTTTGGCGCCCCTTCTCCAAGGGATTGGTCAGAATCAAATTTCATTAGAAGGCCTCTGACAAAGTAATGTCTCGTTCAATTCCTACCCTGACCATCCCCCCCCCCGGGACACCCTCGGGCAATTGCACACAAAAATTTCCCGGCCCCCGGGCATTTGACCGTACATTTTTCCCCGGCCCCCGGGCATTTGAGTAGCATTTGGCAAAAACAGGAGCTTTTGCTGATACAGTAACTATGGTTTACAAGTCTCTCCATGGTTTAGCTCCTGAATATATGCAGCTAATGTTTACAAAACTGTCGGAAAGCAATTCACGGTCTCTCCGTAATACCGACACGGATCTCAGAATACCTCGCTTTACAACCTCTTACGGGCAACGTAGTTTCTCATATCGAGGTGTAACTGTGTGGAATAAACTTAACACAGAAATAAAAAGTGCCCCTTCACTGGCCACTTTCAAAAATTTGCTGAAACAAGCTTTGAAGAATCAAAGGGTGTGAAAGTTCTCGTACAGCATCAAACTTTTTCTTTTCTAACCAGAACATATCATATATAAATTTTTATTTTTCTTTGTAATACAGGTTGCTTTGTAATTTATTCAGGTAATTAGGTTAGTTAGGTTTTTAAGCAGGGCACATTGAAAATCAGTGTATTCAATTCTACTGAATGTATAACCCTGTTGAAATAAATAAAAATGAAATGAAATGAAATGAAACTGGGAATATGGCATTTTTTCAGTGTCCGGCCCCCGGGCATTTGATCATCGATTTTTCCCCGGCCCCCGGGCATTTGAGCAAGGAATTTTTGTTGACCCCCGGGCTGCCCGGGGGGATGGTCAGGGTAGGAATTGAACGAGACATAAGCAATGCTGCTTCTAAGCAAGTCATATGAAACTGTGTGTTCGTTAGTTTAGCTAGGTGCATATTTTCTTCTCATGCTGTAAATCATCTTCATCAGAGTCGAAAAGTTTAATCAAAAAATGATTCTGGATTCAGGAAAACAATATCTAAATTGTCTGCGTAGTAAGTTCATTTTTTGCCTTGATTGGAGCCAGGAAAGCTCAACCAAACGATCCCATTTTTACAAAATATCGAACACAACCCTGAGTACATGGTGTATGAAACTATATGGATGTTTTTACCAGAGAATTACGTTTGGTGGTGGGGGGGGGGGGGGGGGGGTGTATGGATCATTCTAGGGATAATTTAAAATTGCCATGCTCTATTAATAAATTTGTCGAGGCTTCCCTCAAACCATCTTTCAAACAAACTATCCAATGTATTTGAAGGATCCCACTTTTAGTAAAAGAAAATTTTGTGGAAAAGCGAGCGAAGCGAGCAGAATATTTTTGGTCTTTATTGCTTTGATTAGCTTAGAATGGTTAAGATGACATTAGAATTTACAAGAAGTTGCCGTTTCTTTACTTGTGTAGCATATTCCAGTCTCTTTGCCTTGCTTCAAGACCTTCAAGTTTCTCAACAGATTCGGTAGAATTCGAAGAGCCATCTCTGGCTGTCAAACACTGTAAAACCCGAGGTTGAAGGGGGGCAACCTTGAAAGAAGGCGCCGAAAGCACGGTCGAAAGTATGCGCGCCGAAGGCACGCGAAAATTTTTGGTTCCTTTTTAAGAATTTTTTTGTTTTTAATCAAAATAATGCCCTGATTTATATGATCCTCCCACACTCGTCAGAATGGAACGCTTAAAAAAGAGTGCGTTTGGGTAAGTACGAGGGGCGCTCTTCTCGCCAAAAAGGGAGCGCCAAGCTGAGTTTTCATCGTGAAATAGAGTGCTGCCCCCATTGGAAACTCGAAGCCGCGACTGGTCTCGACCGTAGAATTTTCTTGTTTCTTTCATATCTTCTTGGTGAACTGTGTGCGGTGTCAATTACCTTTACCAAAATCAACCTACAGGTATCGCGACGGAGAGGTCCTATCATCGCAAAGTTTTTCAAATTCCTTGTGGATCGATTTGGCGCCCCATCAAAAAGTCTCACTGGGGGGGCCGTGGCCCCCCCCCCCGGCCCCCCTGCCACCACGCCACTGTTGCCGGCACATTTTGAAAGCGATACATTTTAAAGCGGAACTCTAACCGGCACATTTTGAAAACGGCATCGTGTGAATACTCGAACGTGATGAGGACGGAACATTTTTGGACGCTATCAAAGCGAAGTTGATATTTTTTGACATCAAAATTCTTGGGGAGATTGCAACGAGTTTGTTACGGTTAAATTTCTTTCCGTTTTTCAAATTGTTCTGGCATCGTGTGAACGCCAGCTAAAATTTTGCGATCGTCACAGTTTTCACCGTTTTTAAATTGTGCTGTTATTGTGCGAACGTAATCTAATGATTGATGATTAAGAAGCTATCGAATTTTCCTTGCATCCTTTGACGTGGATCTTTGATCAGTTATCTCGGTGATGGTTTGTTTACACCCATTTCAAGTTATCTGACTATATTGTTGGGAAGTTCTAGCATTATTCTACTTTTAGCATGATGGCACAAGTTTTCATTGAGCGCAATATGTTAAAGAATCATGTTTTATCAACTGGTTGATAGCTTGACTTGTTTTGAATGTAAACAACATAAGCCGAGTAGGGCTACCAGCAAATATCACATTTCTGCAGACTTACTATTAGAAGTACAAATACATTCAACTTACCTGTGTCTCAACTTCGGTGGTTTCCATTGGTGGTGGCGGTGGTGGGCAAGGGGCTGGGCATGGTGGTGGGCATGGGCATGCTGGTGGTGGAGGTGGACATGGTGGTGGGGGAGTTGGACATGGTGGTGGAGGTGGTGGTGGAGGAGGTGGTGGGCATGGAGGTGGGGGAGGTGGACATGGTGGTGGGGGAGGTGGTGGTGGTGGAGGTGGTGGAGGAGGTGGAGGAGGTGGTGGTGGTGGACAAGGTGGTGGGCATGGTGGTGGAGGAGGTGGGCATGGTGGTGGTGGACAAGGTGGTGGCGGTGGTGGGCATGGAGGTGGTGGTGGTGGGCAAGGTGGTGGAGGTGGTGGTGGGCATGGTGGTGGACATTCTTCCTTGTCTTTGCCTTCAAGGTTTACTTCTGCAGATGATGACGCTTTAACTCCAATATCTCCTTTCTGTTGAAGAGAATTGTAACTTTTTTTGTTGAAAAAGTAAACAAGCAATTAATACGACCCCGGTAGGTCTCAATTCCATAACTCTTGTGAGCAAAGCAATATTTTTAGCAATCTCGCCGTCCTGCAGAATTTCCATAGTTATTGCCCTGAGTTAACACGCCTAGTTAATACTAAGTTCTACTTGTGTGGATTTGAACAAGTGACCATTTTTCATGGCCCATGACATCAATCGAACTAGAATATATGACCTTTGCCGTTGATCTGTAGATTTTCGCCTGTGACCTCAACATTCGTTAAATCTTCGAAGCACACTCGATTAGATTACTTTCTTCATATTATCGTGTAAGTGTAGTTTTTAACAATGCGATGTATATGTATTTCTTTGCAACTTGTATGAGAGTTAAACTAGTCTGATCTTGAGTCAATATGCTGCCTTGGAACGTCTACAGCAATTCATAACGAACAACTGAAAGAAACCAAACCAGTCAAGTGGATGTTTGTAACCACTTAGAAGATACACTCATTTTTTTTTTTATAAGAAACTAAGGTCCGGTGCTGGTAGGCAGTTTCTTAAATTTTTCGGCAATTTTGCTACCAAAAGTTTCTTATGTGCTTCTTATATTTTTAATGCCAGAAGTATAGAGTTAATTTTGTTTTGTCTAAAGGGCTCCCAAATTACTTAGTAAGACCTCCAAACAAGTAAAAATATCATTTGCAATCAAAATATTGTCCAAACAGTTGCTATAACTGTACACTGTCAAAACATATTTGAGTGCGATAGGAAAATTAAAATTGTAAATTATAAAAGTTTCTTAGCTTTTTCAATTCAGGTAGGGTTGTTTCTTAGCTTTCGAAAATTTGAGCCTACCGTTTCTTATAAGCGGTTTCTTATAAAAAAAAATGAGTGTATTCAAGAGCAAAACCTTTGACTCAGGCTCAGCTACACAGGGTATTCAAGACTTCGTTTACATTGTAGCGGTACAGATGAAGATTATAAAGAAAGTGTTGCAGGTCAAGGGTATTTACATTGTACGAAAGGATACAGAGAAATTTTATACATAACACTTTGTGGATCCAGAGTTAAACCCTGGCCACGTCGCAAAGCATTAATCGACAAACAGAATTTTGGCTGCAATGTTTTTGAAACAATTCTGAATATTTTCTGCTCATTACCAGCAACAAATGTTAAGGAAGCTATGTTTCCTGCATGACCAAAACAGACAAAAATTTGCTTGGCAGGTAAAATCTCAAATATTTGGCAACCAATGCTTGCATATTCTGCCACGGTTTCACCACGGGGTGTAGGAAACGCTGAATCTAAAAAAAGGTTTATGTACAGGGTGTCCCAAAAAGTTGTGCCCCGTTTGCCTAAAGATTGCAACAAAAGGGCATAAAATTCTCATCAAATTTTCATACGATGTTGCTCTTCAGATATTCAAATAAAGTTTGCTGCCATCCCCGTAAAAATCCGTTGAAAAATGATGGAGCTATGACCGTCAGAAGACCAAATTTTCCTGATGACTGAAACCAGCGGTCGGCCATTTTGTCTTACTATTTTGCGATGATAAGTAGCTTCACGTGAGGTAAGAAATAATTTCTGTGAGGTCAGAAATAGTGGAACTCTCTGAGGATTATCGGAATTTGCATGAGAGCTATGAAATTGGAGGCTGCTGTTTCATTTTCCATCCAGAAAGATATTTATCGCTGCAAAATAGTAAGACAAAATGGCCGACTGCTGGTTTGAGTCATCAGGTAAATCTGGTCTTCTGAAGGTCATAGCTCCATCATTTTTCAACGGATTTTTACGGGGATGGTAGCAAACTTTAATTGAATATCTCAAGAGCAGCATCATATAAAAGTTTTGCGAGAATCTTTTGCCTTTTTTTCGCAATCTTCAGGCAAACGGGCACAATTTTTTTGGGACACCCTGTATTATACATCGAGGTATTCCTATTCTCATATATCATTTAGTTCATAATATATCAACTTTCAGTCCTTTCTGTGTCTACCTCTCCTGCAAATGCGCTATTTTAATCCCTGCGCGTGGCCGCAGATTCTCCAGAGCCCTCAAAGTCATGTAAATCTGCCGCCACGCGCGGTTATTAAATTGGCACTTTCGTAGGAGAGGTAGACACAGAAAGGAAACAAAGTCGATATATCATGAATGAAGCGATAGATTAGAATAGGAAAAACTGTATGTCTACAGCCCGTGGTTTTACACCAGTACGGTGATATTTGGTACATGTCTCCAAAATCCACAAATAGTACCTTGCTTGCTTTCTTGGCATGCTTTTTGGATTTCTTAGAGTGCTTCGATTTCTTGATTGCTTTTGATGGTTTAACTGGTGAAGCGTTGAGCTTTGGTTGATGAACTTTTGCTTCTGGTTTTGCAGCTTGTTTTGGGTTTTGTGGGGCTGTTTCTTGCACTTTTGCATCTCCTTTATCTGCGAATGTCAATGGCACTTTTAAGTCTTTGCTACCTGGTGCGGTCTCCGTTTGCCATACGTATCTATGGAAAAGAAAAGAAGCGTCGCTGAGTCGTTTGATCGGTCTCCACAGTAACATTGAACCCTTGACTATCAACCGATATCTTTTGCAGCTACAACTCACAGAAGAGGAAACAGAAATTTTATTCCATAAAGCTAGAAGCTAGTATTACACAGTGCAATTTTCCTTTGCAGCTTGTCTCGCAATGGCGATTGAGAAAATTGCAAGGAGTTTTTGATCGGTTTGTTACACGCTGCAATGATTTCTGCAACTTGCAGTGCTTCAAGGCCGTGCAGCTGTCATGGATACTTGGGGCAGGCTAACTTAATTGACTGTACATGCGTAAAATGTCAGAATTGCAATGCAAGTTACAGAAATTCGTGTTAAATGAAATGGCGCATTGACCTAAAAGAATACTTGCAATCGTTGCTGAAAGTAGAACTGAGTCGGGCAATCGTTACTTGGGGCAGCGTCACGGGGTGGACTGGGGGTAGACAAGGCTACTCCTGACGAGGCGGTAATAAAACAACTGCATTGACATTTATCACCAAGGGTACAAATAGTGGTCTGCCGCCTGATTTTCAGAAAGCTACCCTGAAGTTGAGTATTTCTTTTTCATGTTGGTCATATTGATCTTCCTCAATAGGTTTAGAATTTATGGTTTAAGATTTAGATACTTCATGTCGTACATCCTTTCATTAAAAAAACAACACTGTAATGCCAAAACCAATATTGATATCAAAAATGCTCTTGCTGGAATCATTTATATAAAGCTCCCTTATAGCAATTCCCCTCAAAGAATGGGAAGATAACATTTTGCACATTTGACTTTAAAGTTTTGCAAATTTTCTATGCCTATGGTTTGTATCTCATATCATTACCTGACTGACATTTCAAAAACGAGGCAATACAGGAATCCGCTAATCCCATTGGTTAATCGCACATTTCCCGCGGTTATTCCGTTGCCTTGTATAATACGATACAAGGACGCGTTTTTGTCGCTAAAACAACTGATTTAGGCCTGTGAGATTTACAATAAACTTAAGCGACATAACAGTAATAAAATGCGTTTGACTAAGTGATATAAGTCAAAATTAGAAGCTATCAGGTAAAAGAATTCATACTAATCGGTTTTCCTGTACAACACAAAACCGGTTAGTATGCGCATACTCTTATCCCAGATAAATGAATTTATTAACAGTCCCTCCTTGGAAGCGTGCTTAGTAGGCAAATCTAAAAAGCTCTTCCAGCCGTGGAGATTTACAGGTCGATAGAAAACTTTTTTGTGATAGTTAGGATCATTCCCGCCCATCCCGTTCTTTGTTTTTAGTGAGATTCAGGCTATATGTATCGAACGGACGTACGAGCGATAGAAGTAATATGCTTTCCGTGTTTGCTTTATTTGGTACACCTAAAGGCAATCTTGCTACACTGACCTCACTACTATCTGTGCATTGTAGTTTAGTTGATAAAAAAAGTTATTTTCGGTTAAAGTTAGTTGATGGACCTAAGTAGAGGCAATCTATAAATAGGACAAAGAAACGCCTACTCACTTAATTGCTCCCCTAGTGAAAACATACGCACGCACGTGTCGAAATCATCAAATACAATAGGTTAATTTTAGACCTGCATATGCAGCTCTTGAGTTAGCCATTTATCTCCGCCAACTAACTTTAAATGTAATGAATTAGAAAATAATATTTGAATAACTTACTGTGGTTGCTTCTTCTTCGCTGCTGCCTTTTTCTTTTGTTGAAAAGCTTTAGCTTTTTCTTCTTTCTTCTGCTTCGCAGCCTCCTGAGCTTGTTCCTGCACTTGATTTGCTTGCTGCTCTGCAGGAGCTGGGGCAGCTTGCTGCTGCACATTTTGGTTTAATTGCTGCTGTGCAGGAGCAACTGCTGGAGCCCCTGGTACATTAGCTTCTTTGACCCCCTTTTTCTTTTGTTCTTTTGCTCCCTTTTCTGCTGCTTTTTCTGGTTTGAATTTATATAAATCTAACCATTTTTGATGCTCAGCTTTATATGCTGCAATGTCTTTTTTCGTAGCTTTCTTTGCTTTGCTTGTCACGTGTCCCAATAACGCAAGTGAGACCAGTAATAATATTGCTAATGTCCTCATTTTGAGGCAGAGGCTGGTTTCCTAGAAACCTGCAAAAAGATAATTTCACAATTTGATATCTGGAAGTGAAGGTGAAGTTTCGTTTTCTAGTGCCAATCGCTGGGATCGCAGAAATAGAGAAGACGAAATAGAATGTGCGACTCCTTATCGTAACACTAAAGTGATTGGGCTCTAGTTGGAATCGAACCATGTCCGCCTGGCTGTTCTGACTGCAAAATCAGAGGACTACACTACTGCGCCACAAAATCTTCTGGAAGGAATAGGAGTCAAACAGAATGGGCTTATTTCAGTTGTGTATGATTTGAAAAACCTGTTGATCGACAAAATAATCCCGTCAAACTCGCATAAACGGGATTTTGGACAAGTTTGGACAAGATTGAAGGTCACATCAAGCATCAGCATCTTTCTTTTGAAATTATTTCTCAAAATTCAGACGCCTTGTAAGCTGAATAAGCTGGATGAATATAAACATTTAGGAATCATCCTGGACTCAAGGCTATCTTTATCAGCTCATATCAAATCAACTATCTCTAAAAGCATTGGTTTGCTGAAATATCTCTCCAAACATCTGCCCAGGCATACCCTGAACGAATTATATAAGCTATATGTTCGACCCCACCTGGACTATTGTGAGGTTATTTACCATATCCCTGCTAAAGTGTGTGAATTCAGTCAAAATATCATTTTACCAAAGTTAATTAAAAAAAAGATTTTAGTCTGTTCAATATTCTGCTCAATATATATCTCGAGTCGAGAGGCTTTACACAGAGCTTGGTTGGGAGTCACTGAGTTCCCGAAGATGGATTAAATGCATTAACCCCGGCATTAACTTGCTATACAAGTTTGTAAATAATATTAGCCCTGAGTATAGTATCCAGTAGGTCCAGTTTTTCTCTTCTTCCGTCGCAGTACCGTTTTCGCGACCAGGATGTCATTGGGCAATTAAAGGCAAGGACAGACAATTTCAAATCCACCTTCCATCCTAACTGTTTATTCGAATGGAATAAGCTTGAGCCTGAACTGAGACTTGCACCTTCTATTGCAGTTTTCAAGAAAATGCCCTTATCAATAATCCGCCCCCTCCTCCTGCAAAATCTGCCTTTGGAATTCACGATCCAATAGGGTTATTTTATCTCACTCAACTTAGGGTTGGTCTCAGCATGTTGAATTTCCACAAATTCAAGCATAATTATAGGGATACCATAAACCCAATGTGCCCAACAAGCGATAGCATTGAAGATACAGACCACTATTTATTGCTCTGTCCTTCTTTTGATGTTCAACGAAGAGATCTTCTCGCTGGAATCATTGAATTATTACGATCATTTGTATGAATTACAAATCTTTCAAATGATGCTTTGACGCAGCTTTTATTGTGTGGTGATCAAGACCTTTCTAATGACTTGAACAGAAATAAACTCCAATTAACTTTGCGCTTCATCAACGAAACTGCTCGGTTTTATTCAGGTATTTTGAGATTTCAGTTGTGTACTAAGCAAACATCATGTCCCTCAACGTAAATGTTCTTTTTCTTTGTAAATTCTGTTTCAAATCACATTTCAAGCATTTTATTTGCTTCAAACAACAAGAATGAGTTTCGCTCATGACATCATTAAATCCATCGCAACCCTGACCTAACATCTAACATAAGACAGAATTAAGTAAGGTATCCAGTAGCTGTTAATCGTTCGAAGTGTAGTTGTATTTAGTTTTTTTTATAAACAATTAAAAGGAGAAGAATACTCAACAACTACTCTGCCTATCATGGCAGGAATAGACACTAGGTCATCGGAGTTCCCACCATGAAAGGCATTTTAGGTATTTAGTATGAAAGGTATTTAGTTTAACATTGCGTGTCTTTTTATATTGGCCATGGGGTAGTCATTGTCTTTCGCTCCACACGGTATCGTCCCTGTAGTGTTGTACCGGGTGAGTCAGAAAAAAGAATTCCCGTTTGAAAGGTCACGGCTCCCTGGATATCAAGACAATGATATCGGCAAATATATAGTTTAATGGTAAAAATGTTCAAATCTACTATGAAATTTACCTGACTGAAATCGGCTACTCCATTCTGAAATTATGAGGGATTTTCTCCAGAAAGCCTCTTCAAAAAACCTTCAAAACGTGCCCAAAATCATGAACAGATTTCCCTGACATTTCTGCCTTACAATGCCTTACAGCAATGACTTGTGAACGCTTTAGCACGTGCTATCCTCTTGGGAGGATGAACAAGTTCTCCCCCTGGTATCGATGACCTATTCAGGGGGATTCCATTCTCCCAAGAGGACAAAATACATGAATTTATGTGAGTGTCATCAATTTTAGGGAGGAAAATGTGCTCATTGTTTTCATTCGTTTTTGCAGGATTTTTGAAGGGGCTTTCTGCAGAAAATCACCCATATCCACGGGAAGGAATGGCCGATTAAGTCCGGGTAAATTACTGAACTTAATTGAACATATTGGCAATAACACAAGACATTTTTCAATATTATTGGTTTGATATTCATGGAGCAGTGGCCTTCCAAGCGGGGTTCCTTTTTTCTGACTCACCCGGTATAGTAATTAAAAAAGTGTGCTAGTAGAATTTAAGATTTATTGTAATATTTTATAGGAATAGAAAAAAGAAGCTGGATAATTTCCCGTTTTCCTAACTTTGCGAGTTTGATTGAACGTTTTATTCTTTGACATGGCGTTTTCAAGTAGATAATTGTGCTGAAGATACAGATGATTGTTCAGTACAAATGTGTGCTCTCCAAATTTTTAAATTCAGAAAAAATATCTCAAACGGTTTCGTGGTCGGTTCGATGGTATAGCAAAATTAAATTGATAGTTTCTAGACAGATTTATATTTGCAATCTTGAGACTCCAAACATGGTTCATATTAGATGCAGTTAGTGATTAAAGTATTTCCTCATTCCCTTTGTTTCTGACATGGTTGATTTATAGAATGTGCCCCATGCAATGATTAAAGGAAATAAGCATAGTTAAAGTTTGGTGTGGACCAAATTTTAAAATAGCCTGTTTTAGTTGATAATCTTTGTGCGTGCATGAGCATTGTTTAGCTAAGAAATAATGGTTTCAGGCGCTTTTTTAGCGTAGGTGGTCACTCAGGCCGATTGTCTGTCAGGTTTCAGGTTATTGTGGAAAGCAGCCTCCTGCTTTGAGATTGTTGTCTTTGAAGGTACATCACGGCAGTACAAGTCAACATGTACCGGTCTTTGTGTGTCATTGACGGTGTTGTGGCGCACTGGTGTAATTCTCTGACATTGCAGACAGAACAATCAGGCGGACAGGGCTCGATTGCAGGTAGAGCCCCACTACTTGAACGTCATGACAAGGGATCGCGGACACGATTAGGACTTTTCTACTTTTGCGATCCCAGCGCTTGGCGCTAAAAACTGCAGCTTCACCTTCACCACCTTCACCATTGGAACTAGAAGCGATCGATTACTTTTGGAATCATTCTTGTGGTGATATTTGCAAAATGAGTTTACGTTGATATTTTTCTCAATTTCAGATGATAATGAGAAACCTTGTGGTTTGAGCAGTAGTTTCAAAATGCAAAAAGTCAACTACAAAAAGATCTTCAGCATTAGAGCTCAGAATAACTTGGCACGTAAGTTTGCCGTTATTTTCATTGAATTTATATCTTAGGTGTAGATATCTAAGCTGAAGTGAGTTAGCATTTTTGTTGAAGGGAAAGGTGAAACAGATGATGCTTGTCCACAGAGCATGAGAGATGCCAAGAATATTCTTCTTTCGAAGGTCAAAATTATTGTAAATTATTTCGCAAGGGTTTCGTGTAAAAGTCAGAGAAATCTTTGCCAAACAAGAAATGGAGGCTGAACAGGATTAACTTCTCTTCAGCGGACTTCAATAATTATTTCGTTAGGGTGCTTGTTGACATCTGGAGGCAATTTATTCCAAGCAATACCACCACGGAAACATATGATTTTCTGCCAGCTACGAGTTTTCGTCCTTGGAACAAGGACATCCGTAGTGGTATTGAGCAAATTCGTATTTATATCACGCGTAGAATTGTTTCTAACTATAGATTTAAAAGACAACCGGGTGCAAGACCAGATAATCCTTTGTTGTTCTTTAGTTGTTGTTCCGCTCTTTATCATGTCAAGAACCGTATGAAGGTCTAATGCTATTTGAGCGCTAAAGTTGACGTTGCGTTGATGTTTTGCTCAGAGACGGTAAAAATTGAGCTTTTCACAAAAATTTATAGGCTTCCCCATCGGAATTTTGATATGACTTGGTAGCCCAGAGCAATTTTACGATTTAAAGACAAATGACGGAGATATAAGGTGACTTAAATCAGGGGCCTGGGCAATCTAAATATAACCTATTGAATTCCATTGTATTTGATGATATCGAGAGATTAGCAAATCAATTAGACAAATGAAAGCACTAAGCCATCTTTTGTTCTATTTTTAAACTAGGCGCTATATATCCGTCATTTGTCTTTAAGACTTCTGTAAAAATTGTAACTTTGACTTTGAACATTTTACTTTCTTGATGTATGTTGCTTTTCTCTTTTGTATTCAATTTTGTATATTTTAGACAGGTCCTTGACTGATTACAGCTCATTGTTGCTGAACAATTTTAACCTGTATAAATATGATTATAGTATTATTATTATTATTGATAAAAACACAACTGTTAAAAATTTCTGAATCTTTAACAGCTGTGTTTTTATTCGTGCTAACGTTTCTGTAGTTTACTATATCATTATTATTATTATTATTAGTTTAAATTTGCTGCTATAAATATGCCTTCTGGTAATTCAGGAGTTTCAAATTGTTACTTTTCATCAGACTATGGTAAACTTGAGTATATTTAGTTGTAAATAGAAATGGTTCTAAACGCCAGATTATTTAAGAATATATCAAAATCGTTTCACACCATCCAATTTGTAAACAATGTTGCAACGGCTCCTTTTATGATTACAGTGAGCCCATGAGTACAGTGAGTACATAAGCTATATCACGTATTCTTTTATCACCTTCTAAGCAAGTTTATCAATCAAAGATTTCAGCTGTCCATCTAGTTTTAGAGTCAAGGAGACTTTTTAGATAGAGCGTTCACTTTCATAAACATGCATCGATCAGGCGATGATGGCCTAAATTTCACACTTATGCGCGCGGGACCACCAGTTGCTCATAGAACAAATGTTGAAGTTGGCCGAATTTTCACTTCTAAATACACGACTAAGAAACATATCGAAAAGGATTATAATAGAAAATATATACTTACCTTTTCCTAATCTTTGGTTGGAAGTACCTTTGCCGTAGCCTTGGGTTGAAAAATTCTAAAATCGCCAAACAAGGAATTATTCGCGATCCTGATCGCGTCTATAAACTTCCTAGGTGGTTGCACCCCGATTCAGGATAATGCCTTGATCTCTATTCAGATTGCTTCACGGTTGAGTGATTCAGCAGGTCCTGCGTGACCTTCATAAAACAGTACCAAAGAACTTGATAATTATCTTTATAACTATTCTCGTTAGATGCAGGTTATAAATTTTTGCATCGATCTCACATAAAAATTGTTTACGTAAAAGTTACAACGAGGTTAAAAGTTCATGGAAATAACGCCGAAAGGATGTGTACTTCGTATATGACAGTTCGCCATCAAAATTCTGATGAATGTACTTTGAATATTGCCACGGCTTTCAGACATGACACCAAGGATCATCTCCATACAGTGGGATAGAGGTCGGGCTTATTAAGCGGAGGGCGTTTTTTCGATAATTTATGGTGTACTGGGAAGGCATTTGAGACGAATGACACTGAATGCAGCTATTTCTGGCTTTAAAAGCACACGACGGACATATAGCGATCTAGTTTAAATACAGAACAAAAGAAGGCAAAACAATAGATACCTTGAATCCTATGTGCTCAATTAGTGATGATATTTAGGATACGGAACACAGTTTTCTGCTCTGCCATGCAGTGGCGTAACGGAGCAGCTCAAGGCCCTTAGTAATTTAGCTATACAGGCCCCCTGAGGAGGCAGATACATCAAGGAAAGTTGGCCAAATTTCCAAAAATAGAAACGGTGTCTCTATCGGCAAAAATAATTTTAAAGGCAAGCGCAGCACGTCAGAACCTCCATAACCAGGGTTTATTGATTTTTTTTATATATCAAAATACGCAGGTACAAGAAATATATTGGAGAAGGGGTGGCTGAAATTGACTGTGAGCGAAAGCCACACAAAATTTGGGGTCCAGGGTATCTCCTCAGGAATATCTTTCGAACCACGCTCTTTAGATTGTCGGACAACGCCACTCTCGTAGAACACTCGCCATAAAATGGAGATATGAATCGTGATCGATGACAGGGTTCCCCAAGAAATTTCTGAAAATTGAGCTTAAGCATTATTGTACAGAAATGAGTTTTTGTCTTTGAAATTTGCTAATTGCGTTCGTGTTCCCTGAAGATAATGAAGCATTTTTTGACAAGTTTGCAATTGACTGCAGTTTTTTATATACTAAACTTAGGTTCAATTTAATTCACAACGGCGTTCAATTCAGTCAATTCACTAGAAGTTTTGGGGTCTTCCTAGAGGGGGCTCCAATGCATATCAGCGTACTGATTCTCCAAAGTTAAATTCGTACTCTCAAGTACCGAATAAACGGGGGGGGTGAGAATAATCGGGGGGGTTGGAAATGGCTCAATATAATAATAATCGGGGGGTTGGAAAAATTGAGAATAGTCGTTTTTCGTTTTCTTAGTAAAACACGTATCTAACATGGGTACCACGTATGTAAAACACGTATGTAACACGGGTCAGACAAACAAAGGAGAATAAAGTTAATAAATGCAGTAAGTACATTTGCTTAGCAGGAATTATTAAAAAAATTTGTTCACTAAGAGTACTTTACTAAAAATCGCGTGGGGCCCGGCCCCTACAGCTTTGGGGCCCTTAGGAGTAGCTCTGACCCCAACCACCGTGCGTCATGCCACTGATCCAGCACAAACTATATTGCGCAATATATCAGCCAACAGGCACCAGAGGCAGCACTCACTCCTCACGAAAAGGCATGTCCGCCTTCGACAACAACCACCACACGACTATGCGATAGGCTGTATTTATATAGTGTACGGTTAGAAGAGGGCCTAACTACTCAAAGAAACAGGCATCCGTTTGGTCTTTTGCGCTTTTTCTTTTCCAGTGCTGACGTTTTGCCCACTAGGGCATCTTCAGAGCAACTGAATGAATTTAAGAAGTCAACCTATATTTATAGTCAAAGAATTTAATTACAAGAATTAATATCCATATAAGGTCCTTCCGGTTCTTCATAAAACGTTCAAGCTTCGTCCTTCTTGCTGTTGTTGTTGTTGTTTTGTCATTCTTCTTCATTGTATCCCGGTTGCTGTTCTTGTTGTTCTTTGTCATTCCACGTAAGATTGTTTCTTCGATGTTGTTGTGTTCTTTCTTGCTGTTGTTGTTACTATTGTTCTTTGTTGTCTTTGTTCTGATTGATGTTGTTGCTGTTGTTGTTGTTGTTGTTGTTGTTGTTCTTTTTCATTTTACGTCAGATTGTTTCTTCGATGTTATTGTGTTGTTTATTGCCGTTCTTGTTGCTGTTGTTCTTCGTTGTCTTTTATTCTGATTGATCGATAGGCTGTATTTAGATATACCAGACCAAGAACATGAATAGTGTTAACTCTTTCAGTAAGCTTTGAGTTAGCAGCTGTGTCCTTGCGTCTTGTTTTTGAAGTTTGAGTTTCCTGCAGAGCCAGGGAATGGTTCCTTGCATGCGGTTTCTACAGTTTTCGTTTGTCCGTCGCATTTTCATTTTGCGGAGTTTAACTAATCAACACTATTGTGGTTTGAAATCGAACAAAATTATCGTTATTTGGTTCAAAGTCTTTATATAATCGATATGAAATATATGCTAAAAGCTCTGTCCATGCAAATTCACGTTTATGTTAAAGGTGCATACTTTCATTGCAACGTTGCTTTTCTTTCCGTGTTACCAACTGCAAGGTATCATGGCTGCTGCACACGAGGATACGCTCTGCACAGCCTTCGATATCTCACCTTGTAAAGACGATTTAATTTCCGATTCGGGAATAGTATTAGGAAGTAAAGAGATCGAAGATCTTATAGAAGCAGAAATTCTTAAAATTCAAGAGAAAAAACAGCGTGCTGAATCGAAATTGGTATGTCAAGGGCTGCATAAGGCACATGGCCTAACCGAAGGTGTTGTACTTCAGGCATTGAGTTTCATGACCTATTCAGGAAAAGTCACAAGAGCATTTCCTCGAGGCAAAGAATCCCTGAGGTTGCCAGAAAAGAAGAAATCAAGACAAGATGAATCGACGAAAGAACGCAAAGTCTCACAGGATGAAGAAAAGATAGTTAAATGTCGCAGTGAACTCGTGAAAATTGCTTCGGCCACAACAACCGACACCTCCGACACCATCAAAGACTGTGAAGGTAGTCCATCTATTTATATTTCTGAAAACTATGACACAGATACTGAAAGTCAGACAACAGATTGTGATATTATTGAAAACATTAATGAAAATAGAAAAAAAATTGATGAATCTTTATGGAAAAGAACAAACAGACGCCTAGCCGAAGTAGAACAACAAATCCAATCCATCGAATCCAAGTTGAATGATAAAGAATGTAACGATAAGGAGAAATTTCAATTCATGTGCGATGGTTTTTTCAAAAAAATTAACTGTCTCGAGCAAGAAAATCAGAGTTTGATATATGAGAATTCCTCATTAAAAAATAAAATCATAAATCTAGAAGATATGGTTGCAAAGAATTCAATCGAGATTAGGCCTAGGCCGAGTGGTCAATTTTTAAAAGAAAGTGTTTTTAACCAAAATCAAAATAAAATCGCAACTGGTGCCCCATATGTATTTGGAATAAATCAAGCACATCCTCAACATCAATACTATTGGAACGGGGCTAGAACAGGGGAAACCAGTACCACAACAATTAACCCACCTGGAGGATGCATAAACGACGAGAACAGTATTATTTTCTCCCGAGGAAATAAAAATGCAGAAGAGGGAACATGGAAAATCCCAAAGGTATCAAACGTAACCTCTCCATCTCGATACACAATGAAATTACCAACCTCCAACAGATATGGTATACTGCAAGATAGAAGCGAGGATGAATTACAATCTATTCTTGACAGACAAGAATTTATCAATCCAATCGTGCAAACAACAGTCCCAAGAGAAAAAAACATTCCTGCAAGAAACTTCCCTGGGGTAGGCACTTATGCAGAAACAGTAAAAAGAGGAAATGTGACACAAAAGGAAAACAGAGATGAAGAGAAAGGTAATGAGTCAACAAATGTCATCAACAAATCCAGGCCCATGGGAGCAAGATCTAGACCCATAAATCAGCAAAATAGCAAATCAAATAAAGAGCAGATCCAAAACAAAGCACAAAATGCCAAGCCACAAGAATCAAATGCAAAAGTTCAAAGGAAAACAACAGTCATTTTGGGAGATTCAATGGTCAAGCACATCGAAGGATGGAAAATGCGCAAAGCATTAAGGAACGGGGAAAACGTTGTTGTTCACTCCTTTCGTGGTGCAACAACTGAGGACATGAAGAGTTACATTTTGCCAACAAAGAGAAGAAACCCTGGTCATGTCGTAATCCATGTTGGAACAAACGATCTGGAAAGTGATAAAACCCCAAAAGAGATTGCCAAAGATATATATGACATCGCGCAAAGCTTGAAAACAAAAGACAACATGGTGACAATATCTGGCCTTGTTCCACGAGGGGATCAAATGCTCCATGGCAAAGTGGTCGAAGTGAATGATGAATTGATGGAAATTGCTCGAAATTGTAAGTTTGGATTTGTAGATCATAGCAATATCAATGCCGACAACCATCTAAATGGAAGCAGGCTGCATACAAACAAACGTGGAACTGCAATAATAGCAAATAATTTTATCAAATTCCTTTGCAATTGACAAACAAAGACAACAGGTAACAATTCTTGTACATATAACAACAATATGACGTCACAAGATATTTCTGATACTCAAAGCGAAAATGATAGCGCCTACACGAATTTGAAAAATCTTAGGATGCAAAACCGTAATGGATTAATTATCTCCTATCTAAACATAAATTCGATAAGAAACAAAATTGAATCGTTGCGACTTTTGATTTCTGACAATGTTGACATACTAATTGTTGCTGAAACGAAAATTGATAGGACATTTCCTTCTAGTCAGTTCTATATCAATGGCTTTAAGGAACCTTTTCGGTTTGACAGGGACAAAAATGGAGGCGGCTTATTGATTTATGTGAGGGAAGGGGTTCCAGCAAAACTGAAAACAGACTTTAAGCTACCTTCTAACATCGAGTGTGGAATTATTGAGATAAACCTCAACAAAAAGAAATGGCTACTTCTAGGCATCTATCGTCCACCATCCCAACAGGAAGAATACTTTTTTAATGAAATTGGTAAGGCATTAGATAAATACAGCACCACAAATGAAAACTTCATATTAGTTGGTGACTTTAACACAGAGGAAAATGGTCAGAATATCAGAAATTTCTTGGATGCATATGGGCTAAATAATTTGGTAAAAAGTCCCACCTGTCATAAATCTGATAGCTCTACTTGTATAGATCTTATTTTAACAAATAGATTAAGAAGTTTCAAGAATACACAAACAATTGAAACGGGACTATCAGACTTTCATGAAATGATTGTAACAGTATTTAGAAGTGGCTTTGTTAAGAAAGGCCCAAAACTAATCTTATATAGAGACTATAAAAAATTTGACGTACAGGCATTTCGTATAGAACTTACAATGAGACTATCAGAAGTTGCTTCTGATCAAGGATGTATTGAGAATTATGGGATTTTTAGTACTATAGTGAGCCAATTGCTGGAAAAGCATGCACCTTTGAAAAAGAAGCATGTGAGAGCAAATAATGGTCCTTTCATGAATAAAACCCTCCGCAAAGCCATAATGCGCAGGTCTCATTTGCGAAAGAAATACAATAAAAACAAAAATGATGCCAATTTAAAGTCATATAAGAAGCAAAGAAATGAATGTGTCAAGCTCCTGCGGAAAGCAAAAATGAACTATTATAAAAATTTGGACACCACCATAGTTAATGATAATCGCAAATTCTGGCGGACAGTAAAACCTCTATTTTCTGACAAGGTTCAGGTTCCCACAAGTTTAACACTGCTTGAAAATAACAACTTAATATCAAATGATAAGGAAGTTGCTGAGGTGTTTAATAACTACTTTGCGAATATTACTGATGCATTGGGTATTAAGGAAATCACAGAGAATATTTCCTCTGTGTCTGGACTAGTTGATCCAATACATATTGCTATTAAAAAATTTAGTTTGCATCCAAGCATTATAAGAATTCAGTCCAATATGAAATATACTGAAAGATTTAGTTTCAGTGAGGTATCCATTCAACAGGTTGCTTTACAACTGGCACGGTTAGATCCAAAGAAATCTTCGCCTGTAGGTGCAATCCCGGCTAAAATTTTAAAAGAGTACCCAGATATATTTGCGCAACATCTATGTAACCTCTTCAATCAAAGTGTTGCTCATAGCACCTTTCCATTGGAGCTAAAAGCCGGGGAGATAACATCACTCTTTAAAAAGGATGACGCTTCTCTGAAGAAAAATTTCAGGCCGATCACTGTTCTCCCTGCAGTATCTAAGGTATTTGAGCGACTGATGCACTCCCAATTAATGGAATTTGCAGGCTCATTTCTCTCCATATTGCTATGCGGTTTTCGAAGAGGATTCTCTACACAAAATGCGCTTTTGCGTTTTCTAGAAAAAGTCAAAATGGGATTAGACAACAAAAAATTTGCGGGTGCAATTTTAATGGATCTGTCAAAAGCCTTTGATTGTTTGAATCATGAACTGCTGATAGCCAAACTCAATGCATATGGCTTAGACAGATCTGCACTTGAATTTATTTATAGTTATCTTTCAGCGAGGAAACAGCGTGTAAAGGTAAATGGCTCTTTCAGCAATTGGCGCGATACAAATCTCGGTGTTCCACAAGGTTCCGTTTTGGGACCACTTTTATTTAACATATATATAAATGACATGCTCTATCTGATGGATGATGCCGAAATTTGTAATTACGCTGATGATACCACTATTTACGTTGTGAGTGATAAGATAGATCATGTTGTGCGAAGATTGGAAGATGGCGTTGCAGCCATCTTAAACTGGTTTCCTAATAACTATATGAAACTTAACGAAGAAAAATGCCATGTAATGATGTTTGGTGGAATACATGACGATATACATGTGAAAATTGGTACTTCTATGATCAAAGAGACCAAGGAGCAAATGCTCTTAGGAATCAACATAGACAATAAACTAACGTTTAAGTCCCACGTTGAAACGCTCTGTAAGAAGGCTGCCCAAAAACTACATGCTCTGGCTAGAATTGCGAATTACATGGAGACTGAACAACTTGCGTCACTGATGAATGCGTTCATCATGTCACATTTTAGTTATTGCCCATTGGTATGGATGTTTCATGATAGAAACCTAAATAAAAAAATCAATAAGATACAAGAAAGGGCTTTACGCATTGTATATAAAGATAATCACTCAGATTTTGAAACTCTACTCGTGAATCAAAACTCGGCATCTGTCCATCAGAGAAATCTGCGGTTACTTCTAACTGAAAGATATAAAACAAAATCAGGAAACGCCCCTAGCTTTATGAATGAGATTTTCATAGAAAAAGTGCCTTCGTATGAGCTGAGGGATGGCGGAAACATATGTTTACCAAAAGTTAAAACAATGAGGTTTGGAACAGAAACTGTGCGGTTCCTCGGGCAGAAGCTCTGGAGGACACTACCTGCCGACATAAAGGAATCTGAATCTCTTTCAATGTTTAAAAGAAGAATTAAAACGTACACGGTTAGCTGTGACTGCAGACTATGCAAGCGTTATGTAGAAAACTTAGGGTATATTTAATTTCTTTTTGTATTTTTTGTTTTTAATTGTAGTTGGCCTAAATTAGCACCTTTGTGCTATTGTATATTGTAAATAGCCAACGTTAAATAAATTGAATAAAAAAAAAAAAAAGAGCCTCGCTATCATTTTGCAAGCCTCCAATTCATCTGGCACACTGCGCTGTGGGTGTAGCTGTAGTGTTGCATCAGTTCAGGTAAATTGCGAATCTACGACGAGAGGGCACTTTTCTCCAGATTTAAGATATTGATTTCCTAACTGTTGGGTATGTGGGTTCAGTTCAATACCCCCCCCCCCCCTGTGCTTCAAAGTTGTCCAAGTTTCATGTGGAACATTGGGAACAATAAAGGATGGACAAGGAAAATCAAGGAATCGTATGACAGAGAATAGTGGAATCGCAGAAAGTAAAATATATAAAGTGAAATAGATTTGCATTGAAATATATCAAAGTCAACTAAAGAGCAGGTAGTGTTGGAAAGAGCAATGAAGATATAAAAGAGGGCAGTAGAAAACAAAGAAACGATTTTTTTAAATGCTCTGCAGTCAAGCCCACGGGATGACAGTTTCGGCTGTTGTTTTTTCAGCCAGCTTATAGCGGCCATTCGACTATGACATAGCTGTGTCTGTTCCCTTTGATTTCCATTTAAAGTAAAATTGTAGTTAAAATATTCCCTTGCATAACTATGAAAAGCAGCTTTGTAGAGCGAACCTATGGCGAAACTATGGTCACATGAAGTGATAAAGAGAAAATAACGCCAAAACGCAGCAAATTGATTCCCAAGGAATCACTCGGTACGACGGCGGGCCAGCTCGGCGCCGCAGGCGCCGAGAGGCAAGCCTAGTATAAGTCCATTGTTTGTGTACAACAAAGTTTTGAGTAGACCACTTCTGGAAACCCCTCGTTTCTGTGGGAGTTCTTCAACAGAAAAGTGCTTCCATATAACTTAAGAATAAACGATCCCCTCCAATTTTCTAAAACCAGGACAAGTAATTATGAAAACGAGTCTCTTTCATTTAGGAGTAGCATAGTTTGGAATCGGCTTCCAGACCGATATAAAGCTGCAAAAAGCGATAATGAGTTCAAAATGAAAATCAGAAGTTGGAAGGGATCGGGATGTAACTGCCGCGTTCGTAGTTTATAGTTTTCTTTCGAACATATTGTAAGTAGTGTATCCGAAAAATCTAATCGACAACGCACTTGAGCGCATATCAAGAATTTCACGGCAGCAAGCCCTACAAGTCAAACCTAACGAAACCAGCAAAGACAGGATCCCACTAACTCTTACCTATCACCCTCTATCAATGCCTATCAAGAGGATCATTTACCAGAATTTTGACATCCTGCAGACGAGCAAGGACACAAAGGCCATTTTTGCTAAACCACCATTGATGGCATTTCGCTGAGATTCTAATTTAAGAGACATTTTCGTTCGTTCAAAATTAAAGAAAAAAGAAGAAAACCCTGGTACCTACCCTTGTAAACATCCACGATGCCGTACCTGCAACCACGTTTATCAAACCCATGTAATTTAAAATCTTGGTAGCTCTTTCACTGTTCACAAACGCTTTACTTGTTCTTCCACATGCCTTATCTATGCCATTAAATGCAGCAAGTGTGAAATTTTGTATATTGGGGAAACCTGCCGACAACTAAATGAAAGATTTGGAGAGCACATAAGGAACGTTGAGCACAAGCTTCACGAGGATGAAAGAAAGAAGGACCAAGGCGACATTAACGTCTCGCAAGATTTCAATTCTGCGGGACATGAGATAAACTAAACAGGTCATCAAGCTATCGATATGAACAAGTCAATAAAGTAAAATATAAGCACTGTGATGCGAATCAAAATAAGCACGATGTTTCGAGCACAGCCCGTTTTCATGCCGTTATCAGGATATCAAAATGTTGCGTTCAATTTCTTCAGTCAAGCATATGATATTAATTTAATTAATTGAAAGTCCTTGAAAGTTAAACTGGTGTAGATAGATGGCTGGTTTAACATTTTGGGCGTGAAAAGGGTACATATAACTTAGGGCCTTAACGCTATGTTTAGCTATGCCTTCTTCGGCAACAAAACTGTAGTCATTTCCAAAAAAGATTTGAGGTGATTAAACAAAAATGGATCCTAATGATTATTGGAAAATTGATTTTGTAACACGAGATTTGGTTTCTTTTCCTAAAACGCCAAACTAGTAACGGAATCTAGCCAAACTGTACATCATTCGATGCACAAGAATGTGGGGATTCTAACCATATCAAAGTAATTGGCAAATATTGTAAAATTATGTTGTCCGGGCAAATTAATTGCTTAAGAGAGTGTACCACCTTCAAAAGCTATTTTGTAGGTACGAAAATCTGACTTATACCAGTAGGAAGTGCAGACCCTAAGCTTCCAAAGTTTGTCTGGGATTTTTCAAATTCTGCCTCACCTTAAAATAACTATACGCTGTTAAAAAGTGGCAAATGATTTTTCTGCCATCCCACAGTTGTATTTGGCTATAAAGGACGGACTAAAGGACATAAACAAATTTTGAGATAACCGTTGCGTGCTCGAAATCTCTTCTGGCCCTGTGCGTATTTCTGAGCCAATCGAATGAATCAAAGGGTACAAAATAGCTTTTTCGTACCTGTACCTAGTGGATTGTTCAGTCCTTGTAAAAGAAACTTTTACTGGATGCCATTTCATTTGTAAACATCGAAATCAAAGAAGCCACAAGATAATCCGGGTCAAGCAATTAGGGCTTAAAAAGCAATTTACCCATTTAAACAAATGAATTGATAGGCACAGTGTTGTTTCATATTAGTTTTCAAGCAGGTGAGCGGCTTAATAGGTAAAAAAACTAGGATTAACATTTGAACCATATTGAAAAACTTTGTGTGAAAAATTGTAGTTTCTTTCTTTTAATCAAGATTTCTCCCTTATCAACATTTCTGTTACTTCCAAAGAGGGTATCTTTGTGTTTCTCAAAAGTTGGGCTGTTGAGATCTGAGGAAATCCGAAAATTGACATTTTTGGCCTACAAAGGTTTACCGTAACCTTAAAACAATGTTTAATCTTATTTCAGAAGCGATTTGGTTGGAAATCTTCTTTCTATTAGAAGTTGAAAACCAGAAGCCCTTTCAATTGACTTAGTGCTAATAAGCTAGACTTGACTTCATGGCTTACGTTATTTCTTTTATTGACACCGTACATTCAATACGTGACTTGAAAATCTAGCATACCGCTTCAAAATAGAAGGGCAGTCGCTTAGGCTTGAAAATTTCTTTGGCAAGCAAAGATTAAGGGTTTTGAAGTCCTGAGCATTGTCCCAAAGTTTTCTTGTCAAAGTCATAAATTATGCTTGGAAATATCAGTCTTTACGCCTCTAAAATAATGTATTTGATTGCCATTATTTGCGCCTCCCAACTTGCACAACGTATTGGACATAAGACATCACGTTTTCATATATCTGAGCATATATCACAGCTGATATGTCTGAGCATATGTCTACTTCTGTGGCAATGAATTGACCTAGACAACTTTAGTGCTTGCTCTCTAAGCCATCCTTTGAGCCTCCTGTCAAATTTAAATTCATAGTAATCACCATTAGAATTTGGTACACCATTCAGCTGGTGCAAGATTCACTCTCTTCTTTTCTGACATTCTGAACAGCAGTTGCCCCTGTGAATTCCTTTGAATGCAAATGCCAATAAATGCCAACTGTACAGTTTGCTCTTTGGTTCTGTCACTTTCGCTTTTGCTTTCTCTGAAAAGAATCAGCAAATAAGATTTTAATTTGAGACCAACTGTGCATCAATGCGCCGTCGGCGCATCATCGTACCCTAATTCAAACGTCAATATTTGTCCTCAAAATGTGGTTTTATCGGAGTATTATGAAAGAATATGTCCCCAAAACAGTCTTTTTATCAGCGCAATCTGTACTGATACGCTGAAAAATGGGTTGGTGAAGTAGTTTTGCCACCATATACATAAGACCACCGAGAACCACATCACATGCCCACCCTTGTCTTCTTATCTTTTTTTTCATTCATTTTTCATTTATAGGAGGGTAACCGGTAACCCTTCAGCAAACCAGGTCGTACCGAAATTATTTCAAATTATAAAGGGGAAGACTAGACAATAATGAATGCGCGACAGACACAAGCATGGTTTACTGTGCCAAAAATGTGAAAATACCCAAAAACTTTCATAGCATATAACTTCGAAATCCTGTCTTACCACGGGCGACGTGATCATCAAATGTTAGCCTATCATCTTATTTTTTTCCGTTATGGCCCAAATGCCCAATAATCAACCTAATCAACAACCTTCGCAATACCTCCAGTCCTTCGAGGCACATTTAAAAATTAGGCCAAGGAGTGATGGCAGGTAGCTGGATCGCTTGCAGTGTGCCTCGGCAGTTTCGATAAAATGAGAGCAAATTAACACAATAGAAGAGCAAACGTGGTGCTTTCAATATTTAATTGATGCTAAGCATGCTTTAGTCAACAAAGGACTAGAGGTATGCTGCAAAGGTTGTTGATTATTTAGGCCATATAAAAATAATCAACAACCTTAAAGGACTAAAACTAAGATGATAGGCCAACATTTGATCTTCACGTCGCCCATGTTTTCACATGAAAAATTACAGATATCAAACAGAAATACCCACCATCTTAACTTCCAATGGACTGCTCATACTGACACTCTTCTGGGCAGTCGCATTTTTCTGTGACATCGAATGCACTTCCTTCAAAGCTGTAATTATTATTTCCTTCGTGATATCTCTCAGCTTGTGATTTGGCTGAGCATTAACTAAACTTCCAGCATTCAAAGCATCGTTGGGATCAGTTTGTTTTGATTTTGAGTCAGGTTCGTTTGATTTCAGACCATTTTCATTTGGACTGTTTATCTCGTGAGAACTATTGTCTAAAGCATTCAAATTATTGTCAACCTTATTCGAATCTTTGTTCAAGACATTCGAACTACTGTCAACTTTATTCGAGCCAGCATCAATATCGCTCGAAGTTTTATCGGGCCTCAGATAATTGCCCTTAGAGTTGTCATCTTTTATATCAGCAACATCCATCTCCGTGTTTTGACCATCAACTCCTTCCTTGTTCAATGATGATCCAGTTTTATTTTCATGAATCTCTTCTCTGTGAAATGTCAAGGGAATTTTCAAACCATCAGGGTTTGGGCTTCCTTCGGGATTTGGTAAAAATCCTGTTTTCTTCAATTTTCTGCTCTTTTTCTTTCTCTTAATCTTTCCCTTCGACGCCTTTCTCTTCTTATTTTCCTTTCTTTGCTTCTTTTCTTTTCTTTGTTTTGCTTTTCTCTTTCCCTTCGACGCCTTTCTCCTTTTATTTTCCTTTCGTTGCTTTTTTTCTTTCCTTTGTTTTCCTTTTCTCTTTGCCATCTTAGCTGTCTCTTTATCAGTTTTGTTTCTGTTGTGTTTCTTGCCTTTAATCTTTTTCCTTCCCTTGTTTTTACTCATTTTCTTCCTTCCCTTGCCAGTTTTCTCCTTCCTACTTACATCTTTCGATTTTCTATCTTTTGGTTTTTGCTCCTTCTTCCTAAACTTCCCTTTCGTCCCCTTATCGAACCCTATAGCTCCCTTGTCCTGTTCATCTTCATCTTCATCCTCATCGCTTTCTATGCGAACATTCTCAATTTTTCCTTTCGACAAATCCATATATTTCCCTTTATTAGCATCCTTTGAATCCACGTCAATAGTTACATGAATTTTTGATCTGTCAAGTCCTTGCTTTGCTAAATTCTTCACATTTTTGCTTTCACAATAGAAAGCACTTATCGAAATCAATAAGCAGACCATGAGATATTTGCAGTTCGTTGATGACAGCATCTTGAATCGTCTGTTTCGTCGTTAGGCCTGAAAATGACAATGCTTTATCAGGAGTAGTTTTTTCATCCTTTTACCAAACAAAGAAACAGTCTTTCCCACCCGGTGAGTAAAAGAAATTTATCCACTGCTCGAAAACATATACAGGCAGGGACCGCGAAGCATATTTTCGATTGGGGGGGGGCTAAAAAGTTGGGAGAAACATTAAGGGGTTTGGGGGCGAAGCCCCCAGAAAAATTTTGCTGACCACGCCCTCTACTTTGGCTCTAAATGCGACCAACGCCCTTTTCATGCCAAAAAACGCCCGGGAAAAGATATTCATTTGTAGCTTATTTAACCTCTAAATCCTACTGTAAATCGCCAGAAAAGTGGAAAATAGTTTTGCAGTTTATAGTACGTCTAACATGTGATAGCGAAGGCTCGGGGACCACGCATCATCGTATGGTATTAAAGGGAAAGGCCTAAAGGAACGCTATGCTTTAGTCTTTTGACGAAGTTAAAAATCTCTTGGAATTATTTCATTTTAAGAAATAGATAATATGGATAAAATAACGCTGCCATACTTTCAGAGTTAAACATTTTACAAAACAGAACACTATAACGCGAACATTGTTTATTCTGAGTAAGTTTGTATCATCGATGAATCTACATTTTAATAAGATTTCCCAAAATTTCGTATCCTGGTCCTTTGTTTGTGATTATGAAGAACAGGGCCGTAGGAAGCATCTTCGGATTGGGGGGGGGGCAATTGTTCTTAAAACAATAGAGAACAATGCTTCTAGTTAATGCTTGTGACGTAGCACCATTGTTTTCGAAATTATTGGGGGGTGGCTTGAGCCCTCCTGCCCACCTCCGCTTCCTACGGGCCTGATGAAGAATTGCTAAAGTGTTGAACCTTTTTTGGGACATTCTTGAGCGAAGCCAAGTTTTTAGACGCCTTGCTAGCTAGTTGCAGGGTTGACACTCAGCAGTTTACAAATTTGGACAATTTCACTAATTAGCAATCTTTGAGCAACTGGAATTTGTTTCAAAAACATTCAGATATCATGAAAGCAGTCTATCTTTACATCTTTTACTAAAAGTTTGAAGATTTCAAGCTGTTGTAACAATAGTGAAATTTTTATGTCGTCTGCATTATTCTCCTCGAAGTATTTCATTTGAGACGAAACATCGCTTGCATTAACGAAGTTAACCGGAAGAGATTCAAGGTTTTTTGAAGAAATAAAGCTGAGCTGGTTGAACCTCTCATCTCATTGATTGCCTCAACAATGTGATCCAATGCCGCTGAGTAAATTCTTCTGTACTGATCCTGTTCTGTTTCAGGAAAACTCTCTGACGCCGTACCTATTTCAAAACGAACCGGTACTCAAAAACTAGAAAATCAAAAACTATATCTTGAAAATTATTGGAGGGGCTAAAGCCCCCCAGCCTCCCCGGCTCCGCGGTCCCTGTATACAGGAAAGGCAATGCAACCAATTTGTTTTAAGTCTTAAACATATTATCTTATTGAGGCTTCATTTAATTTTCTAGATTGTCTTATAATTCTTGTATGCAATATTTCCTGTATGCAATTTTTCTATATGCTCAAAGCAACCAAAATTTGGCTGTCCACTGTCATTAGATTTTGACTTTTTAATACCCAGCATCGAGAGGTTTTATATTGCGGTTCCTCATCAAGTGTTTATGGTCTACTGGGGAAAAATGGGTAGGCTGGAGGTAAATGGGTGGTGCTGAACAGTAGACCCTGAACTGATAAATCAACCTTCACTATGTCAAGGGAAAGCTCTAAAAACAGATTTTGACAAATTTTACCCAAATTTTTCACCCTGCCCACTTTACCTCGAAATTACCCATTCCCAGGGGGGCACTCCTTAACTTTCAATACGGGGGTCCATGCCACTATTTCTTTGCTGACCCCTAAATATTAAACCTGATGTTTTGGGGACCCCAAATATTGAGTCTAAGGTTTTTGAGACCCCAAATATTGTTATCTTTTTCTCGGGTCCCTGAAATGTTTTTGAATGATTTCAATTTGAGCTTCTTGATCGTTCTCAGTTTTTGAATAATACCAAAACATTTACTTCATGATTTGCAACTTCAGGGCCAAATTGCACGATTCCTCCTTTCTTCAGATTTGTGGACCCCAAATATTGAATTTTTGTCCATGTTGTAATTCACAGACCCCAAATACTGATTGAACATAAATTTTCGGACCCCGAATATTGGTATGGACCCCCCGTATTGAAAGTCAATGAGTACCCCCCTGGGTACCCATTTCACCCTTGTATACCCTACCCTTTTTTATTCGCCCAGGTAAAATCATGTTTTGTATAAAGAATTTCTTGCAAGAAACTGTGGTAGCCTCTTCCAGAAAGCAACTAAGAAACCCTATCAGAAGTGATCGGTGGTCAATTGGAAGTTAAGAAACTTTTCATTCATTGGCTATGAGTTGCGAAATGTATGTTAATAAAAACTTTTTAATCAACCCAAGCAGCGTTAAAAGTGTAATTTTTATTTATGATTCGGTTCGGTCCTCGATGAATTATGATAAATTGTCAAATCACATTTTATGGAAAATTAAGAAACTCTAGAAGTGACTTTTGCCACAAAATTCGGCCCAAAGTTAAGAAACCCGACGACAATGCCCAGAGACGAGTTTCTTTTGAAAGTTCACCTTGCTTTAGGGAGGATCCCTATTCCCATTTTCCAGGTCAATTTTTGTAGCAGATCTCAATAACTTTTTTGAAGATGTACATTCAATGATCAAATTCAATTTCCAGTCCATGGTTTTCAGTTGGTTCCCCCAGTTTCAATATCAAATTTCAGTCGTAGCACAAAAATCCCATTCCCAGAATGTCATTTTAGCTAAATCCCAAATTCAATTTTACCACTTCAGGATCCCCTTTTAATAACAAAAGAAATTTTCATACCAACTCGATCTCTTGTATTGCCCTTGATATCATGTAATTGAGATCGTTGATAAGTTCTAATCGATAGAAATTTGAATTTAGCTGTTCAGTCTCACGCTCATCACTTACCTTTCTGACAACTGCTCGTGTATTTCTTTAAAACTGTGATCTCTCTCTCTCTCTCCCTCTCTCTCTCTCTTTCTTCAATGCTTCATCCCTCCTTCCGTGGCTGAAATGATCTATGATAGCTTTTCATAAATATTATCGTCTCTTGTTTATTGCTTCAGACTTAAGTTAACTAATAAGCTGCTCTGCTCATAATCTTCAGGTCAAAATATCGCTGGTGGCACATTCAAGTGAACTATTTTATGCTTAATTATTCTGAGAGTACTTGTTCGGTGGATTAAATCCAAGCCGTGTTGAGAGAACGACTTGCTGGTATCAGGACTTTCTAGTGCCGCTACCTTCTGAAAGGAAAGGCACCAAAGTACACGTATTTTTTTTACAGGAAACTAAGAATTTAACCCAGGACTGAAAGTTTCTAAAATTCTCATCATTTAAGTATTCAGAGTCTTGAAAAGGTTTCTTAACAAAATACCATAGCATTCTGGGTGCCCTCGTGAACATTTCACAACGAATTTTCATGAAGTTTGATGTTTGTCATGCCTCATACAATCATACAAGGATTTGCGTGAACATCGTGTTTTTACGGACATGATATATTGGTTGACCTATAAAAGACGTTGCACAATTGACCATGACATTTTCCAATCAATCAATCAATCAATCAATCAATCAATCAATCAATCAATAATGGCTTTCCTGACTCTGTCATATCTTGTTTCAGATCATACTTAACAAACTGAACTTTCTTTGTAAACATTTGGGGGAATAACGTATGGAGTTCCACAGGGATCCATTCTTGGTCCTCTTATTTTTCGCTTATATATGGACTTGCTTCAAGTCTCTCTCGCGGAAAAGCGAGGGGAGGAAAAAATATCATGAATCATGAAAATAATTGAAATCAAGAAATACTCTTCAGTTACGAACCTTGACTGTGTTCTTGATGGAGTCCTCTCTGGGCGCTCGATGGCTACAAAAGTCATTGGCTCAGGTGCCGTCAACGAAGGCAAACGTTTATTCTCTTATCTCTAGCAAATTCTCTAATTCAGCCCCATTTTCCTTACGAATGTATTGCTTGGCATCTGGTTTTAAATGAAAGGTTAACCAAGAAACAATTTTGATCCAAAGAATTTAGAAATTTAAATTGGCTTTTCCCACCAAAGAAAGAATTGAATGATTTACTGCAGCAAAAATTTGCAAATTTCTTGTTAATTCAGCTCCATTTGATCTGTCGAAGATGTTCCTTTCAATTGGCTAAATAATTGCATCTGAGGTTTCACTTGTGGGTCGTTTATTATCGGTGAGATTCACATATTGTCTACGGACAGATGTTGCTTCATATTTTCATAAATCATTAGGGTAAAAAGTGCTTCAGAGATTCTCATCGCTGCGGACTTTAGATATCAGCAAAGTTGATCCTGAAGTCTAATCCTTTATGAAGATTGCAAAGAGGAAACATTTTCATGAAATCACTTGTTGCTTAATAATTCTAGCCAGCTGAATTTTACTACATGAAAAGCCACAAAATTTCGGACGTTAATATTTTCGGACACTTTATGAGTTCGACCATTTTAGTATCCGAAAATTTTTTGTATCCCGACATATGTAGTGTCCGAAATTTTTTGCAGCATGGAAAAATCACAGATAAACTTTTCCACTATTTAAAAACGTAATGTTTTGCTCACGAAACTTGTTGCATTGAAAAGCAATGTGCTGAAAGTGCTGATCAATGAAAAAACTCTTATATTTTCTGAAACTAAATCCATCATAGCAATCATTCTCATCATCCTCAACAATAATCATTTGTGGAAATTTCTGACCAAGAACCCCTAAACTATAAGCAAATGATATTTTTTGTATGCTATAAGCAAAAGTAAACTGAAAATATATTGTTTTTATCATCCGAAATGTCTGTAAAAACGACCGAAATTCCGTGATAAAACGTCCGAAAACTTTTTGTATGAGAATATTTTGTCCGAAATTCATTCGTTTGACATGTTTGGCTTTTAATGTATCTAAGTTGACATGCTAGATACACCATAAGAAGCAACTTGAAATAATCTAGTAAATAGCATGCAGACTACAGGCTTGCAAACATATTGACTTTTTTGATTCAACCGGGTAACATTTGGGTAACTTTGCTTGGAAGCTGACTATCTAGAGGCTTTAAAATATCATGATCTCATAGTCAATAAGCTAATCTTCTAAAGTCTCAATTAGTTACGAGGGTTTATCTGAATTGTACTTTGTACCACCGAACGACGGTGCCACTCAAACAACCCTCTAAAATCTTACAAAATGCAATATAAATCTTACGAAAATGCTAGAAATCTTCTATTAGCGAACTAAAATCAATAAGCCTGAGTAAACGAAATATGCAAAACTATCATGAAAATTCGTTACTTTGTACAAGTGCGCAAATTGCATGTTGGCGAAATCAAGAATAGTCAATAAACTAGTTTGAGAAGCTGTTTATAGTTTGAAGTTTTGATGAAGGATGTAATTGAAGATGCCATGATTTTTGAACAGCCATTGACTATAAATATGGAGGGATGAAAGATGGTCTTTCACTGTCATCACAGCATTGTTGCAGATTGTACTTCAAAGTTCATCAGCGTAAGTTGAAATTCCTTTTTACTGACATTTCACTCAACTTTATTGCACGATAAAATACTTTGAAATTATATGCAACTTATTTAGGCCTAGTTTAACGGGGCATTTTTGCCGTGCCGAATTTACTAAATACTGTTGATAATTTCGAAGTGTCAATTAATTTGACATTTCGTCGCGTTTAATGTATTCACTTTTAGGCCATAGTCGGCGGTTCCACTGCGTTTGTGAATTAAAGACATGATTTTGAAGAGTGGCCATTTTAACCATTTTAATTTTCAATCCAACACGGCAAAGAAGATGCTGAAATCAGATTTTGAAACACGGCAGATTCTGCCATTCTAGATACAGTTCGATTCGACATGGCAAAAATACGATGTTTCAACTAGACCTTAGATTTGTTTTGAGATTAATTTATTTTCCTTCATGTTATTCGACGGACATAGTTTTTAAGTTCGTTTCATTTGGGATCAAATGCACTCATGCTATGTAATTTCATGTTAAATCCCTTCGTTGCAAGATGTTCCTTGAGTATGAAGCATTTTCAGTACGCAATTTAGGATAGCCTCTCGTGCATAATAAGGTTTAGCTTGATTGTCGCTTTAAGGTTTGGTCTTTTATCGGAATCTATCTTTTTCAAAACATATATTCCAATCATAGAATTGATATCTAACTGGAAAACCCTTTCATTTAGCAAAAATTTGCAATTCCAAGTTTTTAAACTGACCTTCAATGCTCGTCTAGAGAAGCAAGGATAGATTTTTGTAAAACAAGAAAATTCTTTTCTCCTTGACATCACAAGCGATTTGCCTTTCTGAAGAATTCATTTCACACCTTCAGCAGGGTCGATCTCAACCAACATTTTTGCTCATGCTGTTCATCTTTATTTGATCGAATGGACGCAGAAGTGAGAAATCTATTCTTCAGAAGGGCAAATCGCTTTGTGATTTGATTTAAGATAGATCTACGAGTGTTTTGTTTTCCAAAATTCAACATTGCTGTCTGAAGAAGCCTGCCTTTTACAATGATAGCACAGGATATTTTAAGGCAACTACTGGAATTGTGACATCAGATTTATTGGATTCATGGATAAGAAACAATTCTATGATTCTGCTGTTCAAATGAAGTATTTAATTAAGAATGTACAGTGTAACAAGAACCTGTACTTTATTTGTTGTCATGAAGTTTCAGGAAAACGTAGAAAGTTTCAGAGAATCTTTATCAATTGCTTGAAAGCCTAGTTTAGATCATCATCATCATCATCATCATCATCATCATCATTCATTTACAGAAGAGTAGGCGAGAATCAAAAATAGCTAATTTACAGCTAATTAAGGACTACGAGATACATCTCAGTTACTCCACAAAGCAATTTTTGTCAACTACTTTATCCTTTTTTATCAACAGATATAAAACCAGCACAATGAAGGCCATTTTAAGCATTCTTCTCGTCTCCTTTGTCCTGTACACAAGTGCAGAAGAACTGAGACTCGTAAAAAGGTCCCTCCCAAAAGTTTGCGAAGATGCGCTCGCTCAAGATGTAAGTATAATTTATTGCACCGGGTGAATCGGAAAGATGTATTAACTGTTTGAAAAATTGTACAGGAAAAACTATGCAACTACTTTGTAAAATTTGTATTCCATCATCTTACTGAGGCTTCAACTTAATTTTCAACATTATTCTTGTGAATTTAGGTGCTTCAGTTTCTTCTGAAATCATGGTTTAGCCACAAGTCCTATTTCTCAACTTACCGAAAGATAGCAAAACATGGGCTGTTCACTGTTATGTAATTCTGAATTTATGATGCTCAGTATTGATAGGAGAGCATGATTACATTTTAACACTTTCTACACTTACCTCACATAAGTATTGCACCACCTTACCCAAAATGGCGCCCAAAAGAGTCATTCAGCCCAATCAACAAAATTTGCATAACAAAAGCATCAGCATTCAAGGTTTTCTCTACCGGGTATTTTGGCGGGAAAATGATTGTTAATTCGTTTGCTTTTCATTCATAAGTAAAATGAAACGTTGGTTTGTTGGTTTCTTTGACAAATTAGCAAAAACGTTCGGACAACACTGAACAAGATTTTGGCAGCATAACTGGAGGAGTAGGCCAAAACAAAATGAGAAACGGATAGATATCTGGGGGCAAAGATAACAACATTTCAGTGTTTTCAAATTTGGATTCTACAAACTTTGTCGCTGTGACAAAAGTTTTCCGTGAGGAATGCAAGAAGGATAAACACAAAGGGGAAACGGAAAGAAACCATCGCAAGGTAAGAATATCCTTGATATTACTTTTATCACATTAACATTAATTTTGCTTCCTGGAAGACTTTTGGCAAGTGGTTGACACTTAAATATATGGATTTTGATGTGCTTAACAAATCGCTACGGTTTAATTTAGTTTGAAGGTAATTTTGAAATTTAACAAGTGACTGGAGCATGTTTTTTTAACGTGACTCCTTCTTAGAGAAATTCAAGTTCAGTTACATTGAATGACGGCCTTGTTATTAATTTGAATGTTCTTCTTTTATCACATTCAAAGTGGAAAACTTTTATCATGGCGATAAAGTTTGTAGAATCCTAATTTGAAAACAATAAAATTTTGTTGTCTTTGCCCTAAGATATCTATCCGTTTTTCGTTTTGTTTTGGCCTACTCCTCCAGCTATGCTGCCAAAATCTTGTTCAGTGTTGTCCGAAGGTTTTTGCTAATTTATCAAAGAAACCAACAAAATAATGTTTCATTTTACTTTTGAATGAAAAGCAAACGAATTAACAATTATTTTCCGACCAAAATACCTGGTAGAGAAACCCTTAAATGCTGATGCTTTTATTATGTAAATTTTTTTGATTTGGTTGAAAGACACTTTTGGCCGCCATTTTGTGTTAGGTGGTGCAATACTTATGTGAGGTAAGTGTATATCATTACAAAAGCAATGTCGGCAACCTCGATTCCAGGGCTACCATTGTCTTCAGCTTCCCTTCTTCAGCTCAAATGATACTGGCCGCTCATTGTTACTCTGGAGGTTGCAATGTCGGAGCTCAAGGAAACATCTCTTAACCATTTGATAGTTGACAAGTGTACTAATATGAGCGATGCACTAATAGTTTTTGCCAAATCCCACAAAAGCTACTTGTCAGTAATTCTTTCTTTAAGCTGAAGGTTGTACGTTGTAAGTAATGAATAAATTCTCGAAATTAAATTAAAGGCAGCCTGTCACCCGTCTGATTGGCTGTAAAAACGTCAAATCTCAACACAATGGATGTCTTTGTGAATCTGTGCATTCGAAATAAGGAGGGCTTATCGCTATCACTTTCTACGACCGCAGAAAGTCAGTAAGATCAGAAGCCATTCAATTCTCCTATTCTTTTTATTGTCAGTATCACCCAATCAGATGCGTGACAGTCTGCCTTTAAACTCTCAGGAGACAACAGAGGTGTAATTTGTTCAAATCTGGTATATGGTTTTCGTGGTATAATTTTTCAAATTATTGATAACCTTTCTTGCTCATCCGCTTTAATTGATATCTCACTTGTTCTCCGCAAATTTTTATTACACGTGTTGTTTCATACCCTATCATGAACGAAACTTTGAATATTTCTACAAGCATTAGAAATCTTTGGGGGCTACACAGCAATGCTTGCTCTAAGATTCTGGGGAATGGGATCCTTTGTTGGCCAATCTTTGAAGACCAGCGATCTTTGGCCCTCACTAGGATCATGGCCAATGAGCTAAAACGTCTCAAATCAAGATTCTCATAGATTTGAAAATCAAAATCGATGATGCAAGTGGGGGCTGCCTAGCCTCAGTACACAAGGACCCTCAGCTTTCGCTCATCTCATTGAAGTGAATTGATGTTGTTGTTGAATTGAATTGATGTTGTTGTTGTCGCTCCAGCGAGGTCGTTATAGCGTCTATCAGTCTATCAAAAGCAATAACTACGAACATGTAATCAGTCTAGGGGCTGCCATCCTATCAGAGTGTGCTTGGTTGACTCAGAAATTCTGAAGACGGTAGGCGTGGTAGGTTCGGAAGGCCTTCTTAAATCATTTGCTTCAAAAGGCAAAAGGTTTTGCAGACTTCAGAGATATTGTCGTTTCATTAGCGAATATCAACGGTGAATCCATAACTTATTGTTTCCAAATCTTTACGTTTGATTGAAAATGTTTCCATCTCTGCAAAGTATAATAAATACTTTCAGACTTCAATAGGTCTAGAATTACCAGTCAAACTACCCTGGGTACCAGACTCTCTAACATAATGTTAGAGAGTCTGGTACCCAGGGTACAATCAAACACACTCCTAAGATTCCTAATTGTGTAAAAATATTCTACTAAGCTGAATCCAAAGACATTTCGGACGTTAATATTTCAGATGTCGGACAGTTTTAGCGTCCGACATTTTGGCAATAAGGTAAAACCACAGGAAAACACTTTTCTATTTAAAAACGTAATATTTTGCAGACGAAACAGTTTGCATATGACAGGAATGCGTTGGAAGAGCTGAAATTATCTTTAGCAATCATTCTCAGCATCCTCAACAATGATTATTGAAAAGAAATTTCTTTCAAGAACTCCCTTGTAGACTTAACGTAAGGCATGATTGGTAAAAATCTAGCATTAATTTTGAAACAGGCAAAGTGAACTGTAATTGGACTGATTTCCAGAGTCGTCTGAGATTTCTATAAATATCAGAAATTCCGTCAAAAAATTTCCGAAGATAGTTTGTCCAAAAATATTTTGTCCGAAGTTTATTCCTCCAAAATTGTTTGTGATTAATGCACACAATTTCAGGTTTTTTCAATTTCATGAATATTTTCAGCTAAGCTTCATGCTATTTGATTTGAAAGATGGTACAATTTCTACAAAAGAACTTTTACACGTAAATGTACCTGGTGTCCCAAAAAAGTACTCCCGTTTGAAAAAAAATCACCAAAATTTGATTACACCAGCTGATTTTATAATTGCTTTCAAAATTGGCAAATTTGGCTCTTTTTGGGGATACCTGGTTTTGAATCATACTGCAAAAAAGCACTGATGATTGCCAGATCAATTTCTTTGAGCATATAAAGCTTCTAGCTTGGTCATAAATGACAGAAAGAAATGCGCATTATCATTGGAGACTTCAATGATGATCACAAATTTGAAAATTTTGACTTTAAGGTAAGATTGAGTATTTTGCTTAAAAAGTATGGCTCAAAATAAGGGTTTTCAATGTGTAATTTTTCCATCTTGCTGTATCAAAATCAAACATTTTATCATCTATGGATATTTTTGAATTTTTGAAAAAACAACTCAAAAAGAAAATTGCATTAAAGGTTTGATAATCAATTTTTGGTGATTTTTTAAACAGGAGTACTTTTTTGGGACACCCGGCATATGTAAACATCTATCTAACTATCTAACTACAGGTGCTGAGTGCTGAAGAGGACAGTGAAAATAACTCATAATTAACTTTCAGGCCTTTTACCCTCAACCATATGGTTAATGGAATAAGAATATAGAAAATGCTGTAATACCAGCTACATCATTCCTGTCGGTCTTCAGATTTTGAGAGCTTCAAAAACCACGTCCGCACGCCAGGATGACACGCCCAAAAAAAAAGAAAAAATCTGACAGCAGTGTATTCTAACAATTGAACTTTTATTGCAGCTTTGCGTCAAATTGAGAGAAATCGCCCAAGCTTTGAAGTTGCAAATCTCAAAAGTCGATGATGCCATTGTCGATGCTGCTATCAAGGGAATTGTCAGTGCACCAGCTGTTTACAGAGCAGCTAAGGATTTCTTGATGAATGAAGTCATCAACAAGAACTGTGAAGACTTCCTCTCACCCCCTGTAAGTTGCTTACTTTTTCATGTTTATCTTATTAAACTATTCTTTAGTATATCAACTGGGATCAACTGCCTGAAAAATCCACTGGGAAAGGAGACGTTCTACCTATTGGTGACGGAGTTAGACATATCAACGTCATCAAAGCCATGACATCCTTGTCATAAACAGATACTTAGCGTTTGCTGAGATAAACTGTCATGAATTATCAACAATTTCGATCCATTCGTAAACTGTTTATAGACACACCTTGATGTAGAAATCTATTGATCTAAAATATTTCGTACCGTGCTGCAGTTTAGGCAACTCCATTTAGAAGTTCGTTTTGACTATGCTTGAAAGAACCAGAAACATCGATATAATCTTTCTAATTTTCTGGTTTAAAGAAAAGACAATGAGTTTAAACAGGTGTATGAAGGAACAGCGAGTGACAAATGCATATAATTTTTTGGCATTTGCAGAATCTTCAATAACTTTAGGTAAAGTTGATTTCATTAAAATAGATCTTCGCATCCAAGCTAGATTTTTATGCACGAAAAAGTTGTTTTAAAACGTAAAACATCTGACACTGCAGGGCACTTCTTATCTACATCCTTGACATAATTCTATTTCTCTCAAAGGTTTGCACCAAACTTCGTCAAATCGCCGCAGCTTTGAAAATCAAAGCCGAGAAAGTAGAAGTATTCGTCAAAGCAGCGATCATGGAGGGAGTTACCAGAGGAACCGCTATCTACGTCAAAGTTGTTGACTTCATGAAGAAAGAAGTTTTGAGCAAAACATGCGTCGATTTCTTGGCACCACGTGTAAGCATTTCTGCTCACTTGTTCATTGTCTTACCAAGGGTGTTAGGACACGAACGTGTTGAATACATATTTGTTTACCTTGTTTTGATCCTTGTCTTGATTCCTTGCCTTCTTTGCTTCTCTGTTTCGTCTTCAACTGGTGAGTGCAGCTGAACGGTTTATTAGGCCCAATTGCCTCGTGTTACTTGAATATATCTTCCTTTTATTCCTGTGTCTTAGCGCACCTTCGCAAAAGAAAGGTTTCAAACCGCAGTGCCATCTTTGGTTATGGCTTTGCGGTTTGAAACCTTTCTTCTGCGAGGGCGCACTAAGACACAGGAGTACAAGGAAGATATATTCAAATAACACGAGGCATTTGGGCCCAATAAACCGTTCAGTTGCACACACCACTTGAAGACGAAACAGAGAAGCAAAGAAGACAAGAAATCAAGACAAGGATCAAAACAAGGTAAATAAATATGTAATCAACACGTTCGTGTCCTAACACCCTTGGTCTTACTTCATATTTTGAGATAGTTTGATTCAAGATGATAAATTCATATATTCAATTAAGATTTTGAAAAATTAGGGAACTCAAAGCGTCAAAATTGCTCGAATTATTCGTTGCTTTTACTTGCAAGAATGTAAAATACTTTGGCTTATCCATATTTTGAGAAGTGCCGTTTTCTCACTAATGGACCTGTCTTAATAGAATTTTGAATTCACCTCACTGAAATCGGCAGCTCTGTTCTGAAATTATAGCTTTCAAGAAACCTTCAAAACAGACCTAAAATCATGAGCAAATTTTCTGCCTTACAGCAATGACTCTTACATTCTTTAGCAAGTGTTATCCCTTGGAGGATGAAAGTGTTCTTACTGGGAGCATATCAACATCATTCTGCGTGATTACATCCTCTCAAGAGACGTGCTAAAGCGTGTTGAAGTCATTGCTGTCAGGCAGAAATATCAAGACAATTTTTTCGTTATTTAAGGCCAGTTTTGAAGGTTCCTGAAGTGGCTCTCTTGAGATAATCCCTTATAATTTCAGAAGGGAGAGGCCAATGTTAGTCAGGTAATCTTAAAATGGATTTTTGAATATGTCCACCATTAAAGGGCATATGTCATGAAGCTGATTGGTTCATGCAATACAATTCTATTGTTTATTACATTACTATACATTACTATACTATACTATACTTCTACCGTGCGTCCCAAAATGATGTATTATTGTTTGATTGCTTATAACCAATGAACCGATTTTCAAACACTTTGCTTTATTTGATTGCCTAAAGGCTAAATTGTATTTAAAGATGTTGGTTATGGTTT
This sequence comes from Aurelia coerulea, assembly GCA_039566865.1. Classification (NCBI taxonomy): domain Eukaryota; kingdom Metazoa; phylum Cnidaria; class Scyphozoa; order Semaeostomeae; family Ulmaridae; genus Aurelia; species Aurelia coerulea. The sequence goes on from CM076963.1 coordinate 10,716,713, forward strand.
TACCAGTTTTCCAAATTGGTTCATCGGTTATGGACATATAAGCAATCAAACGATAATACATCATTTTGGGAAACCCGGTACTATATTACTATACTATGCAATACATTACTATTGTTTATTACAAAGCACAGGATCGAGGCTGAATTTTCATTGCAATAAAAGTTCATGAAACAGAAATAAAAAGTCACGAAACAATGGAATTCCACTCCAAACTTGTTTGTTGTATTAACCAACTGCTAATGTGACATATGTGCTTTAAATAACATATTTGCCAATGTTGTCGTATTTGTATCCAGAGAGCCAAGACATTTCAAACTGGGATCGTTCTTTTTTACTCACTTCGGTATAACTTGCAGAACATATTTGCCAGGGAGCAAAGACATTTCAAGCTGGGATCGTTCTTTTTTACTCACTTCGGTATAACTAGCAGAAGCAGTTGCAAACCCTCTGACTTTTTTCAGCCTTTCGATCAGAGATATAGGAACCGCCCCCCCCCCCCCCCCCGCCCCCCAAATTGTTGCATTTATGATGAAAAAGTGCCATTTTTTCAGGGAGTGCCCCTTTAGCTTAGTGAAAAATGCACTTGATCTTGAAGTGTTGTGCCCTACCCCCCCCCCCCCCCCCCGCTCCGCCTGCTATGGCCCTGTTTCCGATTACCTTTGCCTTGTTCTCCTAGGTGTGTGACAAGCTGAAGGACATTGCAGCCAAACTCAAGGTTGAAATTGTAAAACTGAACGAGATGATTATCGCTGCACTCGTTGCTGGATACCAAAACAAAGATGAAATCTACAACAATGTCATTGTCTTCATGAAGGACGAAGTTCTTTCTACTACATGTGAAGATGTTCTTTCCGCAGATGTAAGTACATTTTTAGTGCACGAACAATCCTGTCATGTGCGTGTCATACAACAAGCTCAATAAAAAGGTGATTTGACATTGTACCGGGTGGCCCAAAAATTCACGAGCTAGATCACGCCTAGCTTCTAGGACGCAGATATTACGAACACAACAATTTATCAGCATGTAGCTGAAATGCTTAGCTATTTTTCGAATGTTGCTGGGTCAGTTTAAGCTTTAACTACCCTTCGAAAAAATAGATTCGAAAACATTGTAATTCATTCGTTTCTCAGCCTTCCCCGTCCTTTTCCAGTCATTTTTTTGTATTTGAAAAAATCCAGATCCTAAATTTGCTTAGGACCACGAAATCGGAATAAGGAGGAGGAAGGAGAGATCAGCTATTTTGCGAACATTAGATTTCCCCAGACGACTTATGAAATCCATCTCCACATTAAGTTTTCACAAAATGTTGACCAGAAAAGGATGACGATAGACGATTAGTTTACTCTAAATGGGAAATGAAGTATTCGAAATCTTTATTCAATCTGGTTTTTCAGACAGTAATCACTGCTCAAAGTCGCCATGCAGCATCTCAAAAGATAGCCAAGCCCTTCAACCAAACGATGAAATAAAACATATCTGTCAATAGCACTCAACTTCAAAGAGCTATTTACTCATATGATCCAGCTCGTGAAATTATTTTGGGTCACCCGCTACTGTGAACAGAGTTTCATATTTCAGGACGTTTTGAGCTGTCACCCGTTATCAAGTGCATTACCGTCGATCTCAAATATGATGTCACTTGAGATCTGCGATAGTGCATAACAACTCCTGTAAATCACTTCAGCTCCTTTTATTCGCGGACAATTTGAGATAACATCTAATTTGAGACAGACTTTCGTGTATTGTGACAATAAGGGGTTTGCCACCTATTAGTCAAGTACATTGGACACTGGAGCAAGAAGAGGAGAGCTTGCAGAGAGTGCAAAGAGTAGAAAGGTCAACTTGGTCTTTGATGCGACATTTAAAAAAATTCAAGATTAACTGACTTTTCGAATGTTTTTGATGATTTTTCAAATGCCAAAACTTCTTGAATCACCTGGTTCATTCTTTCATGTAAACCTCTCTTCTCGGGTTGGATAAAATTCTTTTAAACCATGTGCTTTTTTATGTTATATCCATATAAAATATTACAATACAGTTTACATTCTACTATACTTAACATAGAAAAATTGCAAATAAGTAGGTTAGGCACAAGATTTAGGGATATTTAATGAAAAGGATTATGTAAACAAATGATTCGTGGTACAAAATTTTAAAATAGACTTAAATAACGGACTCATCATATTAAACCCATAAACGCAACAAAAACACTGAAATCAGTAGAAAGAAGACTGTTAACTCCTGTAAAAGAAACAATAACCAAAATAAACCTGTAACAAGAGAAAAACTGTTAAATCCTGTAAGACAAAACCGAATTAATCTTAAAACCTGAGAGGAAAGAAATAAGCTAATAGCCCACCAGTAACTTCTGAAAAAATCAACGTGAAATCACCAAATACTAGTTTCGTCGCACTCTCATCATACGAAGCGTTCCTTTCTTGAAATATACAAGATGATAGTGCTTACTCGCTGTAATTGTTCAGTTCGTCATGTGATCATCTTCATTATCTTTACCTTGCAGTATTGTGCCAAGTTAAAGGCCGTTGCAGCAAAATTGAAGATCAAGGCAGCTAAGGTCGACCAAGCAGTAAGAGAAGCTGTCTTGAAGGGATACCTCACCACATCTGCAGTTGTCAAGAGTGTCAGGGAATTCTTCGAAAATGAAGTTCTTTCCAAGAAATGCGAAGACTTCCTTCCTGACGCTGTAAGTATATTTGCATCCAAAAATCATTGCAATATTAGTATTGCAGACATCTCTTTGTAAAAAGATTTCTTAAAGGAAAGAAGATCAAGGAAAGTAATACTATGATGACAGGAATAACTAACTGGGATTTTTGGCGTTTCGGTTTGTATTATCATAGCTCATGCCTTTACATATCATAACCAACCTCCTTGATATCGCAAAAGCCAGAGTTCAGGAAAAGGTCAAACCTTCATTCGCAAACCAACTTCGTTCATTCAAACATTCTCATTTCATCAAGTCGGCAAAATAACCAAAATTTTTGAGCTCCTTGCTTTGGTCATAACCCTCAGATTTATAAATCAGTTGTTTTCGCCGAAATAACCCAAAATTGTCCAAGGTTTCTTGTAAAAATTTCTAAGTCTTCCTCAAATATGGTATTAACCTCGGTATTAACAAACAAAACCTTCCCCCAGCTTACAACCACAGCTGTGGAGCCGTGACCTTTCCTGGACTCTGGCAGAAGCCCCGGGGAAGGGGTGGGGTACTTGACTTGTACTTGGTGTGCACTCCAAGACAAAATTTTTTCCCCCGGCTTTAGAATTTCTCCCTCGAAATGATGGCCGGCTTTAGAAAAAATCGGCGAAAATATACTCCAAAACGTACAGATGCGTCGAAAAACAACGAAATGACACTTTTGACAACCGGCTTTTGAAAAATTGCCTTCTTTTGATACCCGGCGTTAGAAAAAAGGGACGAAAACGATACCCGAGAAGGAGTGCACATCCCGTCAGCAAAATATGATAAACACCCCCCCTGGAGCAGAAGCTTTTAACACGGGAATTATCTTGTTCTGAATGAAATGTTTGCAGGTCTGCACCTCAATGAAGGCTATTGCACAGAAGATGAAAGTGAGAGCTGAATTGGTTGATAAGGCAGTCAAGGATGCTTTGATCAAGGGATACAACAAAGCACAAGATCTTGCTGATTACGTCAAGGAATATTTGAAGGAAAACATCAACTGTGAAGATCATCTCTCCTCAATCGTATGTTTTTTCTCTATCTTTTCTATTGCTGCGAGGCAGCATAATATCCGTGAGTAATACCGGGTGTCCCAAAAAAAAGTACTCCGGTTTAAAAAATCACCAAAAATCAATTATCAAACCTTTGATAAAATTGTCTTTTTCACTTGTTTTTTCAAGGACCTAAAAATATTTCTAGATTGTAAAAGTTTTGCTTTTGATACAACAAGATAGAAAAATTCCAGGTTGAAAAACCTTATTTTGAACTATAGTTTTTAAGCAAAATACTCAATCGTGCCTGAGAGTCAAAATTTTCAGATTTTATAACATCATTTAAGTCTCTAAGGATAGTGTGCATTTCTTTCTTTCATTCATGACCAAATTAGAAGCTTTCCATGCACAAAAATTTGATCTGGCAATCACCAGTGATTTTTTGCAGTATGATTCAAAACCAGGTAACTCCAAAAAGAGCTAAATTTGCTAATTTTTAAACCAATTACAAAATTTGCCATATCTGGAAAAATAATTTGGTCCTTGATCTACTTGACAAAAAAAGAAAATTTAAGATCGGTTGTGTAAGCAAATTTTGGTGATTTTTCAAACGGGAGTACTTTTTTGGAAAACCCGGTAGCTTTGGCAATTGATCTGTTTGTTTGTTTATTTTGTCTGTCTGTTTGTCTGTCTGTTTGTCTGGTAAGAAAAAAGATAGATTTGCACTGTCAGTCTCGAAAGAATGCTGACTTGTTTCACACACACATGCTTGCAAGTGCTTCACTGATTCTGTCGCATTTGCCAATCGATAATCGACGAAGCAGTTTTTCTGTGTTTGTTGTCAAGTAGCAGGCTATCAAACTTTAGAATTGTATTGCGGAAAAACTGGCTAAGCCTTTGACTTCAAATTTGGCATGTGTGTCCGTGAACACATAATGTAAGTGGCAAAAACGTTTGATTAGAATATTTAGATTAGCGGAGTAGGTAATGAAGTTCTTCTAAAAGCAGTAAATGTTTTTAATTAAGCATTCTCCAAAGCTGCACCATACTCTTTACAGAGTTTTGATTGACCGATTGGTTCCAGAGTAATTAATAAATTTCTGTAGAGAAGGATTTCTAAAGAGCGGCTTTTCCTGCTCATCAAAGAGGAAATCAGAATTATCTTGATTAAAAGGCCTTGCCACTCACCCCACTCTTTAATTTCAATTTAGAATTTGAATAATTAAAGATTACTTTTTCGTTTCCTAGTCATGCTCCATCATCCGAAGAACTGCCAAATTCCTAGGTGTAAAAATCCAGGAAGCCGAACAGAAGATCAAGGACTTGGTTGCACAAGGAGTCACACAAGCTAGAGAGCTTTACCAGAAGGTCATTGCTTTCATCAAGGCCAAAATCTTGGGATAAGAAAATTAATCACAAAAAACTTTATAATCTGAATTAATATGAAATGAGAATTGTTTCGTATAATTGATGTGTTTCTGTTTTTGTCTACTTGCTTTAAAACTTCAAAAGATACGGATTGGCACCTTCAGGTCATGAGTTTCAGACATGATCTCGAGATCAAGTAACTTCTGAAAAGACTCGCAATAGACGATTAAGCTAAAGATGGCGATGAAGAATTTTTTTTGCCAAGATCCATTGCTTTCGAATTACGACTCTTTAACAATTCTATAGGAATTCGATTAAAGAACGAAGGGCATCTTGACAAAAAGTTGTTCTCCGCCATCTTTAGCGTAATCGTCTATTCAGTATAGACGATTACGCTAAAGATGGCAGCGAGGAACTTTCCACCAAGATGTACTGCGTTCTTTAATCGAATTCATATAGAATCGTTAAAGATTCGTTATTCGAACGCAATGCATCTTGGTAAAAAGTTCCTCGCCGCCATCTTTAGTGTAATCGTCTATTGGTAGCAGGGTGATCAAAAAATGGAAGTCATTGATGAAAGTCCAGCTTAACATTAGAGATCAAGTTTAGATCAACAGTTAACTGGTTCAAAGCATTCTTTTGGCTTTGGAAAAAACTTGTCTGGTAGAGAGTTTCGAACAATTTTGTCAAATCTTGGAATTTTCTATTCCCTTATTTGGCATCCTATGACGTCAGTTCGTTTGTTTGCTTGTTTGTTTGTTTGTTTGCTTAATGGTTGGTTTGTTTGTTCACATTTTCGATTGTTTCCTCTGTTTCCTTCTCATTCTGAACTTGTGGTACAGTCTTTTCATCTTCTCCTCATCAATAATAATGGTAACTGCAAAATCGGAATGACAAATTCTGCAAACAATATTCTGACAGCATGGCAAAAGAGGAAGATTATTTAGAGAGAAACGCTAAAAATATTTCTAGTTCTTGCTCGTTTGGCCAAGGATAACACAGTTTGAAACAGGCCAGGATACCTCAAAATTTACTTCCACCAAATAGAACACTTAGAAAAGAATGATGTGTCTTTCACGCGATATGCTTTCGACATTTCTCTAACTCATTTCAGCTGAAAAAGTTGCAAAATTTGCAAGCCTAAGTTACCATCTCGACTTCAGAATGCTGCAGGTCTTTTCCCATAAACCAGTACTTTACATTTCGTCCGATCATGCTCTCATTGAATTTCGATATAACATGAGAGATTTCTCAAGATTCTCTGCGCTAGAGATGTTCTGTCACCTCAAGCATACGTTTTCAGTCTGTTAACAAAAATTGCTTGACAACAAGTGTCAATCCTAGGCCCGCTGCTCTTCAAGCACATAAGAATTTGTTTGCATGAAATCGTTATTTTTGGAATCATTTGCCTTATCTTATTGCCTCATTATCAATTAACTTACCATTATTATTTGAAGGATCATTTCAACGGATCCAACCATTATACTGGGTGTCCCAAAAAAGTACTCCTGTTGAAAAATCACCAACATTTGATTACGCGACTGATCTTCCATTTTATTTTTTTGTCAAGCAGATCAAGGACCAAATTATTTTCCCAGATATATTGATTTTGTAAGTGGTTTAAAAATTAGCAAATTTAGCTCATTTTAGGGCTACCTGGTTTTGAATCATACTGCAAAAGTCATTGATGATTGACAGATCAATTTCTTTGTGCATGCAAAGCTTGTAGTTTAGTCATAAATGATAGAAAACAATGCGCATCCCCAGGGGGGGTACTTCATTTGTGGCCTGACAGGGGGGTCCAGTCAGGGTTAAAGAGGGCCAAAGCAAAAATCTTGAAAAATACCCTCAAATGGTAGTATCTCTTTATTGAAACCCCCAAATGGTAGTTCGTGGATCAAAAATTGAGCCATATGGTAGCGTCTGGTAGCAAAAATTTTCTGCAGTTTTTCAAAATTTTCTATTGAAAAACTGATTGAACAAAGCAAAAAAACTTCAGAATTCAATGATAATTACTGCTGCAACGATCAGATTGCCGTGCGGAGGAGCCTACTGAGTTGAAATCTTATAACTGACCAAGAATCTTGGAATACCCCCAATTGGTAGTATATGTTTGACAGATAGGGCCATTTGGTAGCCATTTCGCAAGACCCTCAAACCGACTGGACCCCCCTGTTAGGCCATAATGGAAGTACCCCCCCCCCGGGGCAATATCATTGACTTAAATTATTATAATAAATCCGAAAATGTTGACTCTTAGACACAATTTAGTATTTTCCTTTGAAACATCTATGGTTTTCCCGGGTGATTGACATCTACCGGGTGAACCAGAAAAAAGTTCCCATTTTCGAAAATACGTAGAACCACAAGTACTTCATGGATTTGAATGATTTAAATTCTAGTTAACAGCCAAAAGATCAAAGTATTTTTGTGATTATTCTCGTCTTCTTACGAGCACTGCAAATATAGGTAAATTCAACTTTACAAAAATTTCATGGTTGCAAAATTACTGAAAAAGAGCCTAAAACACTTGATCAAATCGTTAGGACTCTCCTCACACAGAACAATACGCACGGGCGTTTCACCTCTCTCAAGAGTTATAAGACATAGATTCTCAAACAGATACTAAAGATTTTCAATCCCATTGCAATAAATGTGCATACGATAGCTCTCACCCATACAAAATTGCATTTTCTCTGTTGTTTTGAGCATGGAGTCCTTTATGATTTGATCAAGTATTTTAGGCCTTTTCAGTTATTTTGCAACCACCAAGTTTTTGTAAACTTGAATTTACCAATTTTTACAGTGCTCCTAAGAAGGCGAGAAAAATCACAAAAATACTTCGATCTTTTGGCTGTCAAGCAAAAGTTGATTCATTTCAATCCATCCAGTACTCTTGATGCTATGTATTTTCAGAAGTGGGAACTTTTTTCTGGTTCACCCGGTATGACTATTTTTGGGTCCTTGACCAAACAAGTCAAAAAGAAAATGTTATCTAAGATTTGATGATTGGTTTTTGTTGATTTTTAAACAGGAGTACTTTTTTGGACACCCGGCAGTAACATAACAGGTAATGTTTCTTTTATCAATCGAAGCGTGATCGCTTGATCACCTTTATGTTCTTGTATATTTAAAATATTCTTTTAACAGGTATGAGTAGGCACAGACAGTTTCTATTGTTTCAAACCATGCTTCTTTAGGCCTTAGTGTAACTTGAGTTTGAATGGCCTAACCGGCTTAGGCCCGTAGACGTTAGATTCTGAGAAAATTAGTGACTTAGATTTAGCTAGTTTTAGATCGTTGTTAATCTTACTTCGTGGTTATTTGATGTCCAAAAGCAGTCAGTAGATTCGTCATTTAGGAGCAAAAGTGAGTTTGTTACAAGTTTTTCTTTTACTATCGTATTTTTTGATAAGGTTTGCAATATCTTTCATCGTTTGTTTTATATGGGACTAATTTTTTGGGGAGATAGAATTCCGAAATTTGTCTGTTTACTTCAATCTTAGTTAGCTATTCTTTGCATAAGAATAGTTTCTCTGAATTAGCCCTCTACCATGAGATAACTTTGGAATATGAAAACATCGCAATATGAAACCCCTATGTTTCATGTACGGTATTGAGATTCATTGTTCAAGTTTTCAAAATTGTAATCATGCTACCCTAGATCAGAGTGTTTTTTGTATTGTTTGAAAAAATGAAGTTAATAATACTTTGATCCAGGGTAATTTCTTATGTACAGTTTCTTATGAAAATATCAGTGTATGAAGAAGCCAGGGGGTGGGGCAGATAAATCGTAGTTATTCATTTATGTGATCTGTTGGTATTGAGTGTCACATAAGCTTTAGGTTATTATGCCACCAAATGTTGCTGCTCTGTTTCTGAAATTATGATTCTCTAAAAGGCTTCACAACTGCCCATAGTCGTTTTTGATGAGCAAAAATTTCTTCAGAAAAATCTCTTATTTTGATGGTCGGCGGTTTTTGTGGTTGGTGGTAAGTTGCTTGTCAGTCGGTGGTCGGTGGATTTCATGGTCGGTGGTCGGTGGATTTCATGGTCGGTGGTCGGTGACTGTTATGGTCAGGGACGTAGGAAGCATCTTAGACTTGGGGGGCACGACACTCGAAGGGCATTTTTTCATTCAGCTAAAGGGGCACCTCCTGAATATGAAAGGGTACTGCAAAATCTTAGGGCACGTACCCCAAGTGCCCCCCGGTTCCTACATCCTCTCTGGTTATAGCCGGCAGTAAGTGCGGTAGGTGGACGGTGGTAACTGTGGTCGGTGCGGTGGTATGTAGTCGATATGGTATGTGGCTTTACACCACGCCCATTGATTGAAGCTAAATTTAATATATTCGGAGTCAAACAAATCTGTATACGGTTTTGGAGGCACCTGGTATGTCACTGATTTTGTTGGTACCTAGCACATCACAAGAACTTCGACTCGAAGCATGTAATTTGTCATAGCACTTATAGAAAGTATCATTTCTCTTTTAGGATCTATACAAATCATGAAATTTTGGTTATGGCTAACACTTGTAATATTGCATAGCACGGGAGAAATAAAGTCTAAACCAGCAGCACAAGATTCAAATACAAAGTAAGTCTCCTACAACATTTTATTTGTTCATTCAGATCTTTCTTTGCTGAGAGAATAAAACTTACAACTTGTAGCAGCAAAAAGATTGTGGCACAAATTGTTCTCTCGGGGTATGAATGTTATGATAACTGTAGAAGATTTGTTGTTTTCATATTTGCTTCTGGGTAAGTCAGAAAAATTTGAACTGAATTGAATTGAATAACAATTGAATTGAATTGATTGCTTGCAATTTGAGAACGATAACTTTGAATCGGTCTCAGCAAGTTAAATTTTCGAGATTTTAAACGCAATTATAAAGATACCATAAATCCTATGTGTCCGACAAATGATGGCATTGAAGATACGAAACACTTCTTGTTGCTCTGCCCTTACTTTGATGTTTGATGTACATTTTTAGAGTGTTTAGCCGTTGATTGAAGCTAAATTCACATAGCAGGAGACAACTAAATCTGTTTACATTTTTTTGGGACACCCGGTATAGAGAAAGAAAATGATACGGCTGATTTTAGCAAACTAAGCTTTCTGATCTAAGGTGATATATTTTCTACACAGCTATTATCAGTTGACAGGAATACGAAAGATTGTTTCAGAGATACAGACTTTCAAACGTTTGAATAGTTTTTACTCCCCCAGTGTAGTTGCTGATAGCTGATGATGATGCTTAAAAGCGCTACCATTTGATACCATGAGAGCGTCAGTAGTCAAGTTATTGATTTATGAACTTTAATACCCAAGTAGAACCAACTAATTTACGGTAAATCTTTCAGAAGATAATTTTTAGTCTCATATTCTAAAAAATTGAAACTGCAGGACCTCCTCCTGTTCTTCAGAGATGGCACCAGGGAAGAAATGCTAGGGGGGCAAATACTGCCAGAGTGCCGACAGTCAGAAAATTTTTATGAATGAGTTCAATTCAAGTTCACTGAGATGACAACGCAGCAAAGAAATCTGGAGGTTTAGGTTATGAAAATGCCGACAGTACGTAGAAATTGTCGAAAATTTAAGTGCCGATGGGGGGGCTGAGTGAAATTTTGGGGGGCTCCTGCCCCCCCTAGCACCCCCGCTGGCGCCATCCCTGCTGTTCTTTGGAAGGGACGTTAAGGGTTACGGTAAGCGTTTGTTGGCCAGAAATGTCCATTTTCGGATTTCCTCAAATCTCAACAGCCCAACTTTTGAGAAACACAAAGATACCATCTCTGGAAGTAACCTGCATGTTGAAAAGGGAGAAATCTTGATTAAGACCTTGCAGCTATGTTCATGACATCCCGTGCTGCTATGTTATTGACATAATGCTTTACCAATACCGCGCTTAAGCCGTATTTCTTGACCTTTCATGCATAATCGTATTTCCCGCAATTTTTGCTTCATTTCGATAAAAGCCTGATTTCTCGAAACAGGATTCCGGAGTACTGGTGGGTAATAAAAAATCTTTGTGTACCCAACAGGCCAATCTAATCGCTTGAAACTTGGCACACAGGTTCACAAAGCATATAACTACGAAACCGTGTTAGCGATTTGTGATAGATCCACTGGTCCGATTTTTGCAAGGGTCTGAAAGTTAAACAAGACATTTAAGACATTTACATTTATTTAAAATGATATCATTTCAAGAAAATACCTTTTATCAAAAATTCGTGACACTGTTTTGCAGTTCAGGGCCTTAAGTCTTTAATAAATAGATAGTCGTGGTCCAACGATTATCATTGGGGTACACAAAGATTTTTTCGCAAGGGTAGTCGTTAAAAGAAAGGAACTACGATTTTTCACGCAAAGTTTTCCCATGTAGTTTAAACGTTAATCCTAGTTTTTGCCCTATTAAGCCGCTCGCGTGCTTGAAAACAAATATGAAACCACACTATGTGTATCAATCCCTTTGTTTAAATGGGTAAATTGCTCTTTAAGCCTAAATGGCTTAACCAGGATTACGCTGTGGCTTACGTGTTCCTGATGTGTACTTTGCAAGTGCCATGGCTACAATCCTGTTTTCTCACGACTCACAGATCCACGAGGTACAGGTACGAAAAAGCTATTTTGTACCCTTTGAACCTATCTAATGGCTCGAAAATTTGCACACGGCCAGGGCAGACTTGCCGCTAGCAAAGAGTGTCCCAAAATCTTTGTATGTCCTCTGGTCCATCTTTTATAGCCAAATACATCTGTGGGTGGGCAAAAATATTATTTGCCAATTTTCGACAGCTTATAGTTTTAAGGGGAGGAGGAATTCAAAAAATCCCAAACATACTTTGGAAGCTTAGGATCTGCACTTTCTGCTGATAATATACGTCAGATTTTGGAACCTCAAACGCAAGGGTACAAAATAGCTTTTGAAGGTGGTACACCCTCTTTTAAGCCATAAATTTGCCTGGAAAATGTAATTTTACAATATTTGCCAATTATTTTGATATGGTTAGAATCCCCACATTCTTGTGCATCGAATGATGTATAGTTTAACTATGTTCCATTGATACTTTGACTTTCAGGGAGAGAAAACCAAGTCTCGCGTTACAAACGTTTACCGTAACCTTAAACTAGGGTTCCTATGCTTGGATGTGCCATGCATAGTGAGCATTTTTCCAGCGCACATAAAATAAAGTACTAAATAAGTGAATGAATGAATGCATGAAGAAATGAATGAATGAATGAATGAATGAATGAATGAATGAATGAATGAATGAATGAATGAATGAATGAATCACGGGGAGGTTCTTCCATAGTAAAGGTACATGGGAATGTGCCGCGAACAAGGGTATACTTTTTCGGACTTCTAGTCTAACCAAGGATATACTTTTTTGCAATTTTGGTCCAGCCAAGGTCTAGCCAAGGGTATCATATTTGGCAATACTGGTCTAGGGAACGGGCATTGTTATCATATTTGGTACCAACGGTATCATATTTGACAATATTGGTCTAGGGAACGGTCAAAACTGGTCTAGCTAAGGGTACCATTTTCGTAAAAATTAATCTAGCCAACGGTACAACTTTGAACATGCTCGCGGCAGGCTCCTACCTAGAAATTGGCCAAGAGCCCCCCCCCCCCCCAATGGAATGAATGAATGAATGAATGATTGGATGAATGAATGAATGAATGAATGAATGAATGAATGAATGAATGAATGAATGAATGAATGAATGATTGAATGAATGAATGAATGAATGAATGAATGAATGAATGAATGAATGAATGAATGAATGAATGAATGATGAAGACATCAGCAATGAGTATAGTTGGCAAAAATGTTCTGGATACTGTTTTCGTACATTTTCTATCTTCCATTGATTTTCGTAAAATCTCTTCTGTTTATCAGTGATGATGGCCCAGCAGCAAAGTGTCAAGATATTTATGAGAAAGACAAATCTACACCTAGTGGATATTACGACATCAAAATGGGAGAACATGTTGTGAAGGTATGTAAAACAGTAGCGGGTGAGACAAAAGACAACAATCTCCGTTTGAAATGCCACGGCTCCCTGGATATTAAGACGATCATATCGGCAGATATATCATTTAATGGTAGACATGTTCAAATCTACTTTAAAATTTACCTGACTGAAATCGGTTGCTCCGTTCTAAAATTATGAAGGACTTTCTTGAGGAAGCCTCTTCAAGAAACCTTTAAAACATGCCCAAATTCACTACCAAAAGTTTCCTTACATTCGGCCTTACCTTTCTCAAACTTAACGATGTTACTAAGGCAAAGAAACTGCCATAGGCAACATAAGTAAAAAAGCAACTTCTTGCAGATGTTAATCACCCATTCTAAAGCCAATCTGAACAGTAGATACTGAACCTTTCGCTCGCACTTCCGCGAAGCTTTGCTTTTACTATTGAGTGGGCCTCTTAAAAGTCATTGTAAAAACTAAAATAAAACATTTCATATTCCAGGTTTACTGTTATTTTCACAATCCTCAATCGTCAGTTATACGTCAACTTTATGATCTTGAAGGCAATGCGCAGGAATGGCATATAGATGAACCCGTTGGTGTTAGTAATGGTGACCCCGAAGGAGCTATGGAAATGCGTAAGTACATGTTTGATTTTTAAGAAAACAATGCAGAAATTGCAGCAATAAGTAATAGGAAAGCTAAGAACTGAATCAAAGGAAACCTTTGCATTTTACCATCATATAAGGGTGCCACAAGGGTCGCTTATCTTTAGGCAAAAATGTTATGAATTTCGATGCAGTAGACATAAATACTGCTATGGTCTTGAAGGCAAAGTGATTCCCACACAGACAAACTTCCGCCTTTCCTTGCTTAGGCCCAGTCACGAAATCGTCCGATCGTTGTACCACTTGTACCCGAATAAATCGCTGTTGCATTGTGGGAAGGTCTGGCCATCCTCCTTGAGGGTGCCACGTGGTAGTGGCCCTATGTATATCGAGTGTCCCAATAAGTACTCTTGTTTGAAAAATCACCAACATTGGATTAAATGACTGATCTTCAAATTTCTTGTTTTACAAGAAGAGTAAAGACCAAACAGCTTATCTTGTGACCAATGGCGGCGCCACGGGGATGGGGTGGGGGCGAAGTGAACCCCCAGATTAAAAAATTCCGCAAAAATCGTCAAAGAGAAATGATACAAAATTAGTTGAGTATACCTTAGGGCTGGAACATTATGTCAGAATACCCCCCCCCCCCCACACGTTTTTCGAATTTTTAGAGCTGGCACCGCCACTGCTTGTGGCTGGTTTTGAAATTAGCAAATTTAGCTCTGTTAGCGCTATCTAGTTTTGAAACGTGCTGCCAAAACACACTCTTGATTACCAGATTAAGTTCTCTAAGAAACGTAACTATCATTGCAGACTTGAAGGTTAATGAAAAATCTCAATGACATGGCTCCGTTAGATTTGCGATAATTCTCAACGAATACAGCTCAGAATTCTGTTTTTCAATGTTTCATTTTACACCCTTTAGTTAATCTAAAGAAAGATTTGATCATCTTTAGAAATGTTTGCATCATTGATAAAAGAGATCAAAGAGAAACTTTTATGATTGGTTTCTTAAAGGAATTTTGGTGGTTTTTGAATCGGTAGTACTTTTTTGGGACACCCGGTGCAAGTCTCTTTTTAGAAAGTCACAAAAACGAGGGATCAGGCATCATTGATGTTGATTTTCATTCATCTTTGCTGAATAGTCTCGTAGCAAGCATTCATTTTCCTAAATGCCGCCTGTTAGCAAAACAGGAGTAAGTCAGATTTAAATATAAGAACATGCCTTTATATTTGAGTCGACTTGGAAGATTCATTTTTATGCCATCTGCATCTAGTCGGTACCAATATTCCTAGTCAAAGAAACCTAAATTACCTTTAGTAAATGTGATAAAGTAGCAATCAGAATATGAAAGGGCAGACACCTGAACATTTGATTTTCCCTGTCAGCCCGAGGGGAGGGTTGATGATACTTCGTATATTTTTCCAAAGATATGCCGTTTGCCGTTTTTCGGAGTATCGTTTTTACCTATTTTTGCGCCGAGTATCAAAAGAAAGCAATCCAATTTTATGTTTTGGTGAAAGGACCAAATCCGTAATGCCGGATCAGCTAGGTAAGATCGGCCAAGTGTTCCAAAGCGTTTTGCAGGAACAATGATTTGGAAAAGTTTTCGTTAAGCAATCTTTATATTTTCTTCTCCATAGAGGTCCAACCACATGAAATTCCAAAAGGCGCCGGTCCACATTTTACGCAACCAATAATCGATGCACAAGAAGAGATGTATTTCAACAAAACGAAGACCATCCAGAATTTGATTGACTCGAACAATGAGAGGGAACGGGAACGAAAGAGGCAAGGAAATCTGCCAAAGCAATAAGGTATCAGCAATCAAAGATCCCAAGGCTCAGCTAACTTTTGAGATGTCGCTGGTTCAAGCTGGGCAATAAATATCTTTGGAAAAACTGGATCCAAGTATAGAGCTCAAGTTATTACTGGTTGCCAACTAAACCATCTAATTTCCGCTAATCAGCCAAGACTTCGGTCCTATTCATCAACTAATGAACCACATAAAAAGATTTGGCTGATCAAAATGACTTTTCCACTTCCCTCGTGAAAAGTAAATGGCTACTATGTTACAATAGGAGCTTGACTTTCTTTGTGATGAATAGGTAGTAGAGGTGTAGAGGTGGTTCCTTCTCCTTCCCAGTTGTGTACATTTTACGACAAATATTGCATTTGGGCCCTAAGTTTTATGCGTTTTCGGGCGACAAATTTTCACATTCTTTAGACCGGGTGAGTCAGAAAACGGTTTAGACATTTGAAAGCCAGAAGTCTAGTGAGCCTAAGATATTTTAGAACCGCCAATTTATTCGATTCCTATTAACTAATGATACCTATGTGTAGCCAACATATAGTTATAAAAATTTGATTTGTCGAAATCGGTTGTATCGTTCTCATTTCACGAGTGTGATTTTATGAAAATGCTTCATCTCAAAGTCCTTTGAAATTGGCCAGACCACTTTGATCAAATTTTCTAGAAATTTCACCCTACAGCCTTCATACTCAAGATATATAGGTCTATCTTGTAGCTCAAACGCATGCTGGGTATATAAAATGGCTGCTGCCTGCATAAAGGCTGGGTTGCTAGCAAATTTCTCAGCAAATGTTATCAACGATTTAAGCCTGTTTTGAAGGATGTCTGGCCTGCGTGCAGACTTCAGCCTGGTTCCCTGTGCGTCAACTTGACCGCGTTCGCGTGAGGGTACGGGGGGCCAGGGAAGCGATTTGTTGTTTTAGACCGCTTCCGTGGAGCCCAGTCCCCCTAGTCGAAAATGACGTCAGGGAACCAGACTGTGCAGACTTTACTTTCCACTGCGAAGGAGATCTTACAAGTTCCTCAACGGCTCTCCTTCGCAGTAGAAAGGTAAAGTCTGCACACAGACTAAAATATTTCGATATGAAGCATTTTTATAAGATAGATTGTAATTTTAGAACGATCACCGATATCGATATATGATTTTTTGTTTAACTTGATATGCTAGCGACACAGATATTAATATCAGTTCACACGTCGAAAGATTATTTTTACTCAGCCGGAAGGTCGACAGAAAATCGCTGGAATTGAGAAAAAGCGAGCAAAAGCTTCCTGATAGAAGAAGATTGACATGGGAAATACCTCTCATACTTCCCCTATTCCTAAGTCACGATATGTGCGAACAATACGATATGAAGCGACGAATATTGTGCTGCAATGCCTTGATCACTCCAGCCAAGAAACAGAGTCTGGAATCCCGGGGAGGCGAAGAGGACACTGATCTTCTGATCTTCTCTGTGAGTGGCTGTTTAAAAAAGGAAATGTTTGAAAAAGATTAAATTTCCAAGTCGCGGGTAAATCATGCAAGTCGAGATGCAAAAGCAATGCATTATCGAACAAACATAAACCAGTGTTAATAATTACATATATTCTAAAATAGTTTCTAACTGACAATTAAACTTTTAGCTTGTGTAACTGTGTAGCGGTGTGTAGCATATAATGCTTTAAACGAAAATATTCTTGTAAATACACATGGTGTCCCAAATTTGTTGTCTCGTGTTTGTAGACCAATATAAAATGGGCGACACAGAACGATGAAAGAAAGAAACTATCGTTACTGTTTACGTGATCTTTTCAACGAAGAGTCAGATGAGCTGAAACGAAGAGAAAGATCAATACAAATTACTGCAAATTCTACAAATTGCTGAAGTTTCCTCAGTTTTGATGTAATTGTCCCCAAGAGTCCTTTGCGGGGACGTTGAAAATTGTGTCTGTCTCTGAAGTTGTAGTGCGTGCCGCAAAGGACCGTGGGTGACAATTGCTTTTTAGCAGGCAAAACCCTCCTCCGGCTCACAACCACGTGCAGCCGTGGAGCTGTGACTTTTCTGAATCCATTCTGCTGCTCATATCGCTCGAGGGAAACTCTCGATATCAAAATCAACTTTGTTAGGGGTATAACTAGATTCATGAAATAGTCCCAGTTATCGCAACAACAACAACAACAACAGCAATGACAACAAGAACAACAGCATATTATTTTGCTCAAACTGGGACTTATGGACTTTCTCATAAAAAGGTGGGACGAAAATGAATAATGGGGGTACCGATTTTTCTATTCACGTTGAAACGAAGTTAATTCGTGGTAATGGCCTCTTTTCGGTAGTTGGAAAATTTCAGGAGCTGTGGCGTGCACTATTGTTAGCTGAAGTAAACTAAGTGGCCTTCCAAATGAGGAAATTCTGATTGAAACTGAAAGGTTTGTTGATTCTTGGATTGAGGAAAAATTCATCTGGATATTTGTGGCTTTTGTTCATTGCTAACGTCACTCAAACTTGAATTTTGAGGCGTTTGATTATCTGAGGATTGAGCCGACAAGCTAGGCCCATGGCCCATCCGCCATTGCCTGGAGCACTCGGCTTTTTGTACGGTGTTGCCGTGGTTTCCATATCGGACGTGACGTCAAAGGAAACAATTTCGTCCCAATTTTCAATGTAAAAGTCCATGAGTCGTAGTTATAGCGTCCATCAGGCTAGCAATAGCAATAACTACGAACTTGTAATCACGTCTAGGGTATAACCAGATAGTGGACTGGGGTGGACTTTACAGTAGATAGGAGGTTAGAAAACTTGATTTGTGTGTCAAACTGATGGAATAGGAAGATTGATAGTAAAATTTCACCTTTTTGTCTCTAAATCTGGTTGTTTTGGGCAGGAACATCGTACTGTGTGAGCCTTGAAAAGCATAGATTTTTTGCTAAATAGCTCCAGACTTTAAACATCTTAATCATTTGAAGAATAGGTCTTCAGTTTCTCAGAAGTAGCTTCATGTACGAAAATTACAATGGTCAGAGTTTTTAAAGCTTGGTTTTGAAGGGAAATCCATAAAACAGTCGCAAATTGAATTGCAACTTCAAAAACCCGCTTTATTTGGCAAAAAATGACTTCTTTCAAAAGAAAAAAAGCAACTCGTAATTTTGGTTTCAACTTGCAATTTAGAGTTTCCAACTGATCACAACCCGCAACTGCAACTCGCACCTACTCGCACCTTATCAGGTCGCCATAGCAACGAGGACTGCAGCTGCCAACGACACAACATCAGATCGAAATGGCCAGTGGTCGCGTAATCATGGGCTAGCAAAACAGCATTTAATAGACCACAATCACAATTTAGTCTGTCTTAAAGAATAAAACCAACCAAAAGGAAGCTAACACGAACTGATTTTCAACCACAGCGCTGATACTATCGTGTTTGACTTGAGTTCAAGCAAGCCCCAAATCCTGGCCTAAAATAAGCAGAAGAGACAAGAAAGAAGTACAATAAGCGGGGCGGTGTTTTCTTGTACAAAAAAGGCTGAGTGACTGCATGATTGCTGAGACGAAAACATCATTTATTAGGTTCAACTTTGATGACATACCAAGGTGTGAAGTTGAGAGTTCACCAAGATCGGGGATTTATCGTGAGTTGTGCTGTAATATCTTATTCATATCCTTTGTTTTTCAATGTTTTGTTTTCAATCAAAGTAATATAATAACAAACTGATTGGGTGGTCTGCTGCTGATGTTAGCATATGAATTGGTAGCAAAACAAGGGACAACTTTATCACCATAATGGCCAGCTTTTTTATGTCAAATCTCTAATGTATTCATTTAACGAAATCAAATGCCCTTACTTATTTACCCTAACTTTTAACCATACCTTACCCTCTAACTTCTAACTAACCTAACCATCACCTGTTCCAACACTAACCCTGACTTACCCATGCCACCATTTCTTTGCTGACCCCTAAATATTAAGCCTAATGTTTTGGGGACCCCAGATATTGAGTCTAACGTTTTAGAGACCCCAAATATCGAGTCTAATGCTTTAGAGACCCCAAATATTGTTGTCTATTTCTGGGGCCTCTAAAATGTTTTTGAATGATTTCAATTTGAGGTTCTTGATCTTTCTCAGATTTTGAATAATACCAAGACATTCATTTCATGATTCGCAACTTCAGGGCCAAATTGCACGATTCTTCCTTTCTTCAAATTTGTGAACCCCAAGTATTGAATTTTTATCCATGTTGTAATTCACAGATCAAAACAGACCCCAAATATTGATTCCACGTAAAATTTCAGGCCCATAATATTGGCACGAACTCCCCCATATTGAAAGTCAATGCGTACCCCCTGGGACTGAAAGTCTGGGAACCACAATCAGAACAATAAGTTTATCAACAAAATCAATGAAAAAGTTACATTTAAAGTGAATATGACGCGAAAATTTTTATTGTCGATATTAGTCAATTCAAGTACGCTGATTTCGAATCTAAACTGTAGACTTTCAAATTCTAAGTCGTTTCGTAGATATTAGCGTTTTGAAATTGATTGTTTCGTCGAAAAAGTGTCCGGGAAGTCTGGGGCGGGTTTTGAATTGTGACGTAAAGTGTTTGGGGCCTAAGCAAGCAGTCAGTCTACCAGTGAGAGATAACAGCTAAATTTCGGTTCTTGTGTTTCGGGTGTTTCCTTGCCTTCAGTTTCCTTTCCTTTGGCTGCAGTGGCCTTTAGCAACTATGATAGAAAATTTAATTTTTAATAAGTTTTGTTTATTTTATTTAAACCGCTTTTACAAAGGTAGTAAGATATCAAATTCCCCCCACAGGAGGGCTACAGGAGGGCCGAAGTCATTGGTTTGCAGTACCTACCCACCGAAAAAGAATCAAAGAGCTTGGTTTCAAATTTAAAAAACGTTTGCTCTGAAGGACCGTAGCATTGATGAAATATTTAGGAACAGGGCAGTTGAAGTCAACATGCCCAAGGTTATTGTACTTTTCACTTTTCAAAGGGGTATTATTTCCAACAGCGAGATATTGGATCTTTCTTTGAGAATGACGTAAGTAAAAGCAATAAGATACAATAGTCTAATAGCCATTCTTTTGTCTGGACTGCCTGGTTGCTTCCTTGTCAAACTGCGTTGTATCGTAAACACGTCGAAGGAAGTTTTTCATATCTTCGGTATTAAATTCACGCAGGGAGGCATGCGTTCTTTGGAAGTCAGTTGCAACAAAATAAAGAATGAAATGAAATGATTTCGTTTTATGAAATGAATTCTCTGTCTTCGCACTTCTGGATCCTTTGGTAACCGATGGTGGGTAATGCCAGCAGGCATCGAACTTCGATTTTGTCAGCTCATTTTGTTTGGTAACCCGGCACAGCAATACTTTCCTCCATAATCATATTTTGTGAACATTTCATGGCTTAGATTTTGGTAGAGGACGAGCTTTCTTGGGTAAGTTTACAGCTTTATCATCCGTTATATCCAATCGAACCAGACCAAAATATACGGAGCTGTCTGATGGCCTATGGTCATGGTCTGGAACCCTGTCTCGCCTTCCTTCGGCTTCACGGCTTCACTTGGAAGGCTTTATCGATTAGAAGCACCCAAACCAATCCATTTATATGGCAAAACCTACTAAAATAGTCGCAACATGAAACGTTTGTTTATCTAAAGGTTTATTAAATAGTCACAAACGTAATGTTTATTTTTGCTTTGGAAACTTTGACCTGTGTGTGGGATGTGTTGCGAAATATGCTTTCACTTTCATGTCATCGCGCGTAATATCCCTTCCAAACATGCCACTTTATAGAAACATTTTAGTGCGAAAAACCTCCAAAAAGTTCGTTGCATACCTTGTCTGGAGTAACTGGAGATATCTGGAGGAAAATTTATCGGTTTAAATTGGGTATAAAGGTGGAAAATCAAGCCAAACTTCATCTTTTATGGCCAGTTTTCATGTTGTTTTGTGTATCGAGGTATCGTTGCCCAAACACTTTACGTCACAGAGATCTGGTACTCAACGGTTAGACCGCGCAGAACTGCCGCCACTTTTTGAAGCAGAGTGGGGGCTCTTTAACCCCATTTTCCAGCGAAATAAAAGCGTAAATCGAAAAATTAAATTCACCATCGTGATCAGCGATATTTAATGCATCAGATAAGACAATAAAAATTTTCGCGTCATATTCACTTTAATGAGTATCACCCCCAGGTTGATGTGTTTGTATCAGGGAATTGTCTTCTTTGGCTAACTGAGATCTCAAAAACCTGTAGACGAGATTTCCTCTGACTGTTCTCCTGGATACACACTCCAATTTAAGTTCCAAAGCTTGTTGAGGATACTCATTGGTGCTCATTAATGCGTAGGACTCATTGATGCATGTGAGAGGACATGCACTGCTTGCATGTGCAAAATATCACTTCACATTAATAGACGATTGCACTAAAGATGGTGGCGAGGAATTTTTTACCAAGATGCACTGCGTTCCTTAATCAAATTCCTATAGAATCGTTAAAGAATCTTTATTAGAACGCAATGCATCTTGGTCAAAAATTCCTCACCGCCATCTTTAGCGCAATCATCTATTGCTGGCACACTGTACTGAAGAGTTGACTTTTCCCAAACTATTTCCTGGCAGGCACATAACATGTTCATCCGGGGGGGGGGGTAGGGTACTTAGTATATTTGTCCGACGGGGATGTGCCGTTTTTAAGGGTATCGTTTTCACCAATTTTTTCTAGCACAGGATATCAAAATGAGGCAATTTTTCTAGAGCAGGTTGTCAAATCATGTCAAAGGGGAATATTCTGCTAGATCAGGTCGTTTTTTGGTCAAATTTCATGTTTTTGAGTATACTTTTCACCAAATTTTTCTAGAACAGGTTTTCATTTTGAGCGAAAAATTCTAGAGCATGGTAAAAAAAAAAATTTTCGTGGGCACACCCCAGTACAAATTTAAGTCAAGTACCCCCCCCCCCCCAGGATGTTCATGATGTCTGCTGCCCCTTTTCTCTAGCCTTTTGTTATGCTGGTAAATTCAAAGAAACTCTACAGCTGGGAAACCTATTGCCATGCAGGAGAATCTTTTTGTTTCTTTGCTAATCCTTGTTTTGTTTGTATTGTGGTCAGATTCTTTTGCCCAAATTCTTTGCACTAACCAAACATACTTTCTGCCTATGACCAAGATCTTGAGCTTCCAAGATTCTTTGTATCCCCCCAACAAAAGGTTTGACCATAATTTTGAAAACAAAATCTGATCTCATTCAGCTGGGATAGAGTCAGCTTATTTTGTGGGGAGATTGGCTGAGCGGCTTATACAGTTGCCATCTGGCAACTAAAGTTAAGCTCAGTTGTACTATCTAGATGCTTGACAAAGCAACTCATTTTTGCTGTTTTTCAGAGGGGATGCTCAGCAAAGGGTCTCATGGCTGGATATGCCATGCGGTATGCAATGCATAGTGGGCCTGCATTGGCTTTAAATAACTAGAAATCTTTCCAGCCTACTTTAAATAAAGTATGAATGAATGAATGAATGAATGAATGAATGAATGAATGAATGAAATGAACAGGCCCTAATATATATACATGACGTTTTCCATTCCTCTATGTTTTAGGAAATGTCACAATGAATGAAGCTAGAACAATATCATTGAGGTATAAACATGGGAATCCTGATGGGTAAGTACAAATCCATTTATAACTCTTTGCTGTTTACAACACAGATACCTTCAATAGCTAAGGAAATGAGTGTACAGTATTTTGGCAATATACTAAAGAATAAGACCGTTTGTTTGTAGAAATTTCTAAGTGTGACTTTGTACTTGAGTCAGTATTGTCTGATTGAGAATCAGAGACAGAGTTTTGCAGAAATTAAAGAAAAAGTCAACTGATGATAACCTTAATTTGTACAAAAAATTTAGAAATCGTGTATCCAATGAAATAAAAGAAAGTAAAGAAAGATATTTTCATAACTACTTTTCTACCAACAGTCAAAATATGAAAAGATTATGGTCAGGTATAAAAACAATCATTTCTCACGAATCTTCAAATTCTTCTACAATTAATAAAATCAAAGACAAGGAGGGAAATGTATCATCTGACCCAGGCAAAATTTCAAATATTTTTAATGATTTTTTCGTAAATGTTGCTGATGAAATAGCAAAGACAATCCCAATGACCCCTAAATCTCCTCTTGACTATTTATCAAATAGAAATTCTAATTCTTTCTTTCTTACTCCAGTTACTTTTATAGAAGTTAATGACCTAATTAACATCTTGAATCCATCTAAATCTGTTGGTCCTAATAGTATACCCATAAAATTACTAAAAATCATTGGATCCTCAGTTTCCCCACCTCTTGATCTCCTTTGTAAATCAGTCTTTCCAGTCTGGTATTTTTCCTGAAAAACTCAAGATAGCCAAGGTGATAACTCTTTTCAAGAAAGGGAATCCTGAGCTACCTTCTAACTACAGGCCAATTTCTCTTCTTCCCATTTTCAGTAAGATATTTGAGAAGTTAATGTATAGAAGACTTTATAGATTCCTTGAATTACATAATGTTCTTTATTCTTTACAATTTGGTTTTCAAGAAAACCATTCTATCGATCATGCCCTAGTGAGTTTGACAGAAGCTGTGAGAAATACACTTGATAATAAAAGATTTGGTTGTGGCATTTTCATAGATTTACAGAAGGCTTTTGATACTGTTAATCATAAAATTTTGTTATCAAAATTGGAACACTATGGTGTGCGTGGTTGTGCCCTTGAGTGGTTTAGATCCTACCTATCCGACAGAAAACAATATGTTTATGTTAATGGGAGTAATTCTAACTTACTTTCAGTTACTTGTGGTGTACCTCAAGGCTCTGTATTAGGCCCCTTACTTTTTCTTATCTATATCAATGATTTACCTACTGCTTCTAAGAAGCTTACTTTTTATCTCTTTGCTGATGATACAAACATCTACTGTGAATCCAAAGCTTTATCTAATTTAATTAAAATTGTTAACAAAGAGCTTAAATCAATAAAGAAATGGCTTGATGCTAATAAGCTATCACTAAACATTGATAAGACAAATTATATTATCTTTCATTCTTCTTCTGTAAATGTTCCTTCTGATTCTGCCATAAAAATAGGGAAAAAACGTATTAAAAGGGTTAAGTTTGTTAAATTCTTAGGACTCCTCTTAGATGAGCATCTAAGCTGGAAATACCATCTCAGTGAACTTTCTAAGAAATTAGCTAGAACATGTGGAATCTTTTTCAGAATAAGAAGCTTACTACCATTAGATGTTTTACTCTGCTTATACAATGCTTTGTTTCTGTCCTTTTTACAATATGGTCTTATCGTCTGGGGTCAAACATATGCATCACACATTGAACCAATTTTTAAACTACAGAAGAAAGCTGTCAGAGCCATATCATTTCAGCCTCGCTTGTCACCCTCTCTGCCAATCTTCAAAGATCTTAAACTTCTCAAACTTTCTGAAATTTTTGAACTCCGACTTTTAACTTTTGTTTTTGATTCTGTTAATAAAACTTCACCTAGTTGCTTTCATAACTTCTTCTTATTCAGTTCATCTGTTCATCAATATTCCACTAGACAGGCCAGTCATGGGGATCTATACTTAACACGAAAAAACAGTCTTCAATATGGTCTAAAGTCGATTCGTTATCTTGGAGCTAAACTCTGGAATACATTACCCGTGGAACTCCGAAACGCTCCATCAAAAATATCCTTCAAAAAGCAACTGAAAATTTACTTATTTAACAAGGCTAGTTTTTGATAATTGCACAACTTCTATTTTATAGTATGAAAAGCAAATGCGTGTATTTCTTGGAATCATTCAAGTCCAACCAAATTTATTTGAAATTATTATAGGATAGGGGGGGCTCTCTCCTCGATTAGTTTACCTATTGAGAGAGCTCCTCCTTTAAGTAATTCCCTCCATACAATTTATCTCGTCTCTCTGTATTTGTATATTGTATTCATTTTCCGTATCAATGTATTATTTCTCTGTAATATTGTCTTATTTCTTTGTAGTTTAGTTATTTGTTGGTATTGTTAATTATGAAATTGTATGTAGTGGAATTTAAAATATGAACTGAAACTGAACTGAAACTGATTGAAGACCACCTCTGATTTTAAGCATTCTATACACCGTATACACCCAATTTTTCTAGTGAAACAGCTTATAAGAAACAGTAGGCTCAGTTTTTCAAATCCTAAGAAACTATCCTACCTGAATTAGAAAAGTTAAGAAACTTTTATTAGTTGCACTGGAAGATGTTTCAACACTGTACGGTATTAACAAGTGTTTGACATTTTTGAGTACATATTATGTTAAACAAAACTATTAATTCTACACTTTTGGCATTAAAAGTATAAGAAAATCATCAGAAAAATGTGATGGCAATTGTCCTAAAAGTTCAAGAATTACCTCCTGATTTTTAAATCTTACATCGTTTTGCAAGACCTTGACACAAAACTTTGAGCAATTTTCAAAAACCATTATTTCTTAAAAAGGGTGTTTCCTCCATTCCGGGAGTTTTTCAAAACGTTGTCATGAAATATGTTCCTTGCGGCCCCGTTGTGAAATCAGTCAGAGGCCTGAGCTGGCTCAGCTCAAGGAAGCATTTTACAAGTATGTTCCTTTTGAATAATGTGACTTTGGGTTTTCAAGCTCTTCCAAAAGCAGCTTCCAGGCTGAAGCGTCACCCCGTGCGTCACCCAGTCTTGAACGATATGAACAATTTCGTTGGCGTAAATTCTTACACCTATGAGCTTTTTCACCACAAAGTCAATTAAAGTGTGCTTAACCTGGAGGATAACTCATTCCAGTATATTGTGGCAAACGCAGATAACTTTTAACAGAGAATAAGTTGTATAGAAGAAATGCGTGTGTCGAAGAAAACTTTTTTTCTATGTTCAATATAATTTTACAAAAACCAATTACTCAAGGCACTACGTACAAACTACTTTATTACACTTTTACACTACAAGGAAGATACTACGGAGAACAGGATACCAAAGAACGTGTAAGTAAACTAAAATTGAATGTACAGCTACGAAGAGCTACATATAAACGATTTTACTGATAGATGCTAAAGCCGATGCCGGGCTGACAAATTCGATAATGCTGAAAAGCAGGACCCAAACCGAGAAAACAACAACGAAAACAACTGCTGCCATCACTGCCCCCCCCCCCCCCCCGACGTCCAGAGTCTCCGTCGCTTAATACCATCAGGCCATGCTATCAGTTCGTGGGCTCTTGTCAGAATATGGATGATCCGAAAATTCAATAGAGAAGAAATACTTTGCACTCTTTTAAAAAGTTTCTAGCATCTACCTAAGGTACTGGCAGCATTGAAAATAATTTTTACTGCGCGATATACATTGATTTTAGGCGATGCGGTTTCGTCACGTCGCACTTGTGTTCTTCCTCCGCATTTGCTTCACTTGTTGATAATGAGCATGAAATTTTTATCACCATGTCATTAACATTGGACGATGAACTTTCAGTGCACCTGAAAAATCGACCCGAAAGCCCGGGGGGGGCACTCCCATACTTGACCTGACGGGATGTGCCGCTCAACAGGGTGTCCTTTTGCGGTAAAAATTATGCGACAGGGTGTCATTTTCTAGCGAAAATTATGCGACAGGGTATTATAATAGGTAAAAAAAATTATGCGACAGGGTATCACAAGCAAAAATTGCGTTCTACACCGTATTTGAGAGGCAAAATTTTTATGCGACAGGGTATCACAAGCAAAAATTGCGTTCTACACAGTATTTGAGAGGCAACATTTTTATGCGACAGGGTATCACAAGCAAAAATTGCGTTCTACACAGTATTTGAGAGGCAAATTTTTTATGCGACAGGGTATACTTTTGGCCTATTTTTTATGCGACAGGGTGCAGGGTGCGGAGAGGTTTTCCGCACACCCCCGTCACTTCCCTAGTCAAGTACCCCCTCCGGGCCCGAAAGTTTATAGATTTTCCAATAACTATATTATCCCAGAAGTTATAGGCCACAAGATGGATACACTGAAACTGTAACACAAATTTGAAAATTTTATCAAGTAAATGACATTACATCACATTGATACCCCAAGCATTAAGGTTTTAAAGTGATGCACGTATTTTTTTATAAGAAACTGCCCATAAGAAACTCAACTTTCCGATCGCCAAAAAATGAAGAAACTCCAGTGCTGGGCAAATATAACTTAAGAAACTATTTATTTTGACAAAGGGAATCCTCGATTTTGAGTGCGAATTATGTTATTTACTTGTTTTGAGATCTTACTAAGTAATTTGGGAGCCCGTTAGATAAAACAAAGTGAACTCTACACTTTCGGCATTAAAATAAGAAACACATAAGAAACTTTTGCTAGCAAAATGGCCCAAAAATTTAAGAAACTGCCTACCTTGGTTTCTTACAAAAAAAGATGAGTGTACACCATTGATTTTCTGCCTGAAAAAGGCACCCCGAAAAATGACAAATTCCGAACAAATTTATTTTATGCTGTTATAATGAGAAATGTGCTAAGTTCTGGAGCTAGTTATTACATTTTAATGAACTCAAAGCAATGAAAAAGTGAGATTTTGTTCTACTAAGTACAGCAAAGACGAAGTATTGAGGAACTTATAATAACAGTTAAATGAACGCAAAACAATAGAATAGTGAGATCTGGATGTACTTTGTATTCCAAACGCGCGAATATTAAGGAACTTATAATACCTTTACAATAACCTGAAAACAATAGAAAAGCGAGACCAGGCCGTACTTAGCAAAGCAAAGGCGAAAATATTAACAGTTATTAAAGTGCTTTGTGATGTAATCGACCTCAAATGTTCGCTCTTGTTCTCTCTACAATTGGTCATTGAATTAGATTAATGTCCTGCAGCAGATCTTAGCAGGTTCTTCAAGCTAACAAGCCAGGTTTCTCACTTTTACTGTGAAATTTTAAAGACCAAGGATTGTTGCAGTATGAAGTGTAAACTCATGTTTGCAATTAAAAATCCTGGAGATTCATCGCACCATTTTCACTTACTTCGCATCACCGAGAGGTATATACGAGACTTCTTTCTACAATACACGCTTTTTTTGTGACAAACTGGTTTATAAGAAACTAGTACTAGGATGGCGAAAACTTTAAGAAACTCCAGTACTATGCTTGAGAATTGCCAAGAAACTTTTAAAGCCAAGCACAAGGAAATCATGGGAGAATTGTCGTTTTGAGACTTTATAGTTTAGTAATATTCATGATAGATTTATGTTTTGAATCAAATGGAACTCTCTTTCTCGCTAAAAATTGTGCTGTCTGTCAAGAAACGAATACGTGGCAGTGGTAGAAACTACATGCATCCTAAATGCATCCAAAAAATAAGATACACATTAAGAAACTTTTGGTACTAAAAAGCTGAAATTTTCAAGTGAAATTAAGAAACTTTTAGTACTATGGGCTTATCCAAGTTTCTTATATAAGAAAAAACGTGTATACTGATACTCTAGGATGGCCATAAATGTTTAGAAATTATAGCACTACTTTATAGAACTAACACCACAGAATTCTCAAGGAATTCTCAAGAATTTGCCAAATACAGATGATAATGTTTGAGAGGTATGAAAGACAGAAAGAAATTTTAGCAATGACTCTTCTTTTGAATATATTTTCCAACGAAAATTTACAGGGTGTCCCAAGAGATTGTGCCCCGTTTGCCTGAAGATTGTGACAAAACGACAAAAGATTCTCTCCACACTTTTGCATGATGTTGCTCTTCAGATATCCGTTCAAAAATGATGGAGCTATGACCTTCAGGAGACAAACTTTGCCTGATGACTGAAACCGCGACTGAAACTAGCGGTCGGCCATTTTGTCTTATATTTTGCAGCGATAAATAGCTTCATGGATGAACTGAAATGGCAGCCTCCAATGTCATAGCTCTCGTGATAAATTCCGACAATCATCAGAGAGTTCAACTTTCATTTACCTCGAAGAAACTATTTCTTACCTCACATCAAGCTATTAATCGCTGCAACATGGAAAGACAAAATGGCCGACCGCTGGATTCAGTCATCAGGCAAATTTGGTCTTCTAAAGGTCATAGCTCCATCATTTTTCAACGGATTTTTGCGGGGATGGCAGCAAACTTTATTTATGACATAAAAGTTTCGCGAGAATCTTTTGGCGTTTTATCGTAATCTTCAGGCAAACGGGGCAAAACAATTTTGGGACACCCTGTACCGTACATTATTGCTAACTACGCTACTTGCAAATTACTATAAGATATTGCTGAAACGAAGAAAACAGTGTTGATTTGTCTAAGGACTGTATTGCACGTTTTAAGAGGCCTTAAAAAGACATTTTGAAAAGATAAATTCAATGCTCTAATGACAAAGATATCACAACACTCCCCTTATTGTT
Source organism: Aurelia coerulea (assembly GCA_039566865.1). Taxonomy (NCBI): domain Eukaryota; kingdom Metazoa; phylum Cnidaria; class Scyphozoa; order Semaeostomeae; family Ulmaridae; genus Aurelia; species Aurelia coerulea. The sequence goes on from CM076963.1 coordinate 10,746,574, forward strand.
GATTAACTGTATGTTCTGACTGTAGCGGAACTCCTATGCCCACCAAATGTTGGTAAAATGTCGGGAATCAATATTTGTAGTGATAACCCGCGATCGTTGTATTTACACACACCAATTTCAAGAATCAATCCATCAGTCGGTCGTTTTGTGGGAAAATGTAGAGCTTAAGTGCAAACGTATCTTAAAAAAATTCGCTATGGTCTTCTAGAATGACGGGTAACTTTAGGGTAGACTTGTTGGGGATTCTCAAAAAGGGCTCCAGATCGCATGCGCAGTAAAGATTTACTTCACTTATGTAATATGCAAATTGGCTTGACCAAACAATTGAAGAAACGAAAGCAGCGATGCGCACGACAAAGTGAGTCCCCCCCCCCCCCCCAACGTCGATTCGCTCACAATAAAGCTGAAACACAATGTATAAAAAATAATAGTGTCAGCACTTCATCCCCCAACAAAGACATTTCAAATGCTTCTTAAAAGACTCCACATTTCGATAGAATTTCGACTTGAAATTTTAAGAGAACTTCGACCAACTTGCAGCTGCAAAACAATTTGATGATCACACTGATGGTATTGCTAATTTCTTTCTGAAAGCTGGTCTTCCGGTCATAGCTGAGTCCCTTTGCGACATTTTCAATCTATCTCTAGCAACTGGGAGCTTTCCCAATTCATGGAAGGTTGCGAGAGTTGCCTCTATATTCAAAAGTGACGATTGGTATGTAAATATGGATAACGGGAAATACACTGCGATGGTATTTATCGACCTAAAAAAAGCTTTTGATACCGTTGATCATCAAATTTTACTTGCGAAACTAAAAAAATATGGCATAGATGGTCATGAGCATTCTTGGTTTAAGTCCTATCTGCAAAACCGACGTCAATTCTGCAAGGTCAATGGCACATCCTCAAGTTTACAAAAGGTTGATTGCGGAGTGCCACAGGGTTCATGTCTTGGTCCACTCCTTTTTCTAATTTATATTAACGATCTCCCTATGTCTCTCCGTAAATGCAATGTGACAATGTATGCTGATGACACAAGTATTTCACATTCTGCGAAAAATATCAACGAGTTGAATGACACACTGAATAGTGATCTCGATCGGCTAAAGGAATGGTTACAAGGGAACAAACTGTCACTAAATGTCGTAAAGACACAGGCGATGGTTGTAGGTTCTCGACCAAACCTAAAAAAGATTGCTGACAATAAAGTAGAGACCCCATCATTTGTTATTGATGGCGCTGAAATTGACATCGTTAAAAATGTAAAATATTTAGGAGTCCAACTTGATGATAGCCTCGTTTGGGATCGGAACACGAAATTATTATGTAGCAAACTGTCTCGTGCTCTAGGATTTTTGAAATATGCCAAAAAATTCGTACCTAAGGATACCTTAATCAAAATGTATCATGGCATCGTAGAGCCACATTTCCGTTATTGCTGTTCTGTTTGGGGAGGCTGCAGTGAAACCAGATTGCAAACCATACAAAAATTGCAAAATCGAGCTGCAAGAATTGTCACCAATAGCAGCTATGATGTATCCGCCTCAAATTTGATCAAGGAACTAAATTGGCCAACGGTTACGGAAATGATAAAATGCGAGACAGCTACTATTACATACAAAGCATTGTCAGGTCTTGCACCCGGCTATCTTTCAAACCTTTTCAAGAAAAACTCTGCGCGTGATATCAGTATGAATTTGCGGAATGCCATTGCCGATGTCCTTGTTCCAAGGATGAAAACTTGCAATGGGCAGAAAGCGATATCTTTCCGGGGTGCAAAGACTTGGAATGAATTGCCTTTGGATGTCAAACAAGCACCCTCTCTTAGCATTTTTAAAAGTATGCTGAAAAGTAATTTGCCTCTCTCAGGCTAACTCCATTGTTTTTCATTTATTTTTTTATTTTAGATTGTAAATATAGGTAATTTGTTAGTAATTTTTAGTAATATTGTAAAGTTTGGCACGGCCCCCTGTAAAGCAATCCTCTCGATTGACGGGGCCACCGTGTAAAAATAATGAAAAATGAAATGAAATGAAATAAGTATAATCACCCTCTTGGAAGAAAGCAAACGACAGTTATGTGTTTCTTCTTTTGCATGTGAAAGTATGTGGGGTTAATTTTTCAAGTCCCTTAGTAAATCATGTGTCAACTTGTCTTGATTCTTAAAGGGGTTCCGTCGTCAAACAGTAAACAAATCCGTAAACTCGCACGTGTCGCCGATTATTCATTGTTCATCCATTGTTCTCTGCTGTTTGTTTGGTGGCTTCACCCAAGCCACCAAAAAGCAACCGTTAAAAATCCACTTCTATCCGAGCAATCGTAGAAGATATGAATGTTTGGTTTGTTCCTTAGTGAAGTACAATGATTAATGCCCAAACAGCAACTTTCATTTTGAAAAAATGCGAAAATCCTGTGTGATATCACCTTTCAAAAAACTGCAAAAATCATCGTTTTGTTTACATTTTGACGACGGAGCCCCTTTAAGCTCAAAACCGGAAGGAATTTTGCACCTGATCCTACCGTGATAGTGTTTCGGGATTTAAGGTCAGTATACTATTTCGCTCACGGTTTATCCCTAGCAGCCTTGTCACCTTGTATCTCATATGCGGCCAAAAAGGTAGAATTTATCATACCTTTCATTCGCGTTTTAGGTCTGTATGTATTAGTATGTCCCCAATGTTTTTTTTCCTCTGTAGTGCCAGGAAAGGCTGACTTTGCCAAATGGATTTCTGGCTTTTGTTTTCATGGATTATTTTCCAGTGCTTTTTTAGTATTTTGTTGATTTGTGAGGTGTTTTTGTCGGACGGTATTATGAAGGGGAGTATTCTACCTTGTTTCTTGTGTTTGGAGTTTCCAAAGAGGGTAGTTATTTGTGAAAGTTGTTGTACCTTTTGAAATTGTTGATCAATTTCCTGTATAGAGTAACCTCTTTTGATGAGGCTTGTTTTTAGCAGCGCTTGGCTGTATATCACGCTTTGTTTACAAGTACTGTATCTGGGTGGAAGGATTGTTTGTGTAGGACTGTATGTATATCATATTCATTATTTACCGTTGGTTTACAATAGTATTATCAATACTATTTAAGACCAACCTACGAAAATACTTACAATCAAAAAAAACAACTAGTACCACATCCTGTTTCGTGATTTCGTTAACGCCATATTCTGCAGGTGCAATGCTCTCCGGTCCAATTTTTTTTATCTTATTTTTAAAAGATCAAGGGTATTCCATTGGAGGATCTTTGATGCACGTTTATGCACGCGATCTATTTTTTTGTTTGCACCTTTATTAGAGAATAGCCATATCAACGGGCAATAACTGAATTTCGACAGAATTACCACATTGCAAATTAATAATGCTTGCTCTCTGGAAATTTACATATTTAGCCTAGAAAAAGCACCGGTCTTTTTGTTGACTTATTGGCACAAAATTTGCACATGCTTGTCAAACTTTAGTTTGTGGTCAATTTCAATCCCAAGGAGTTTAACACGTGTCGACAAAGGGTGATACATCATTTGGGATATACGGCAGACTTTCCAGCTGGCATGTTGTAAAAACCGGACCCCAAGACCTAGGACCCTTGCGATCCCTAGGACCTATAAGTATAAAAATTAAAAGGACCCTTAACACCAGAGGGTCTCACCGCAGACAAACAATAGACCAATGCCATCAAGCTGTCAAACAAGAGGCTACGTATCGTATGAGCTTCCCCTCTTCCATCCTACGAACTTTCACTCATTCAAACCAACGCCAGGACGCTGTTAATCACGCAGAAAGTTTTTTAAAATAGCACAATATAGGAGATACTCAAAGTAGTTCTTCTACATGGTATAAACTCTCTGCATGATTCCTGGCATTGGTTTGAAAGAGTGGAAGTACATTGGATGGAAGAGGGGAAGTCAATGATACACAACTTCCTGATCACAACGCTCTGGTGTTATTATTATTATTATTATTATTATTATTATTATTATTATTATTATTATTATTATTATCATCATCATCATTATCATCATTATCCATTTATTTTAAGGGTCCTTTCCATTTTTAGTACTTAAAGGTCCTAGGGGTCTCAAGGGTCCTAGGGTCTTAGGGTCCGGTTTTTACAACATGCCTTTCCAGCTAGCATAGGCATCAGTTTTGCGCAAAATTGTAAAATTGAGTGTGTGCATGATATTATTGCTTTTCTCTTTCAAATGAATTGCCGGAAGGAAAATTTTGGTAACTTGCTATAATTCTACAGAGAGAATTTTTAACATCGTCATTATTTTCAGAGTTAAAGGGGCTCTGTCGTCAAACAGTAAACAAATCCGAAAACTCGCACGTGTCGCCGATTATCCATTGTTCGTCCATTGTTCTCTGCAGTTTGTTTGGTGGCTTCACCCAAGCCACCAAAAAGTGACCGTTAAAAATCCACTTATATCCGAGCAATCGTAGAAGATATGAATGTTTGGTTTGTTCCTTAGTGAAGTACAATGATTAATGCCCAAACAGCAACTTTCATTTTGAAAAAAAATAGGAAAATCCTGTGTGATATCACCTTTCAAAAACTGCAAAAATGATCGTTTTGTTTACATTTTGACGACGGAGCCCCTTTAAAGCGCTTTTATATTTCTGCAAGTTTTTATGTTGTGACTTCATCAAATTGCTATTTCGTAAACCATAACAAGCTACAGACCTTTGATTACTACCATATTTTAGATCTTCAGAAATACCTTGAACATTGTACCAATTTTCCTCCATCAGTTTAGAATTCTTGGTGCTTTCAGTGTTAGTCGAGGAATCAGATACTTTCTCTTTTGTACAGACTTATTTTCTATATGAAATTGCTCATAAGAAACTCGACTCTCAAATCGCCAAAAAATTAAGAAACTCCAGTACTTTGGAAATAAAACTTAGGAAACTTTTTATTTTGATAAAGGAAATCTTTAACACATTTTTACTTTCTTTTCACTTTTTCCTGTATCATATTACTTGGAAAGTAATTGAGTGATGCCTGACATTAGAAAGGCTTGAAAAAACCTTGTTTTGAAATGTTCACAGAGGCACAGGTAGTGAACATGAACATTGTACCTGGGAGTACTCAAAATCTGATAATTTTAAGAAACTTCCTAGTTTCTGGCCAAAATTCTTAGTTTCTTATAGAAAGAATACGTGTACATCCTTTTTAGAAAGATAAAAGTTTTGCAATTCTAAAAATAATGATGCTATTTGAAATGCTCTCTCTGAAACTATGCTGACTATGGTCAATTACCTAAACTTCTTCTCGAGCAATTCATACATGGCTGCAGCATTTTACACAAAGAATTTTAAAGTTTTGCGAAGATTACGCCCATGCAATTCCGGCTGATGCAAGGGAAAATTCTTTACCGCAAGTTTGAGAAACTTCCATTTTGCTGATCATGGTTTAACTAAAGGTATTTTGCCTGCATCGAAGTTATCTTTTGTGGTTTGGTGGTATTAAGCGTTGCAACAAGAAGCATTGCAGATAACGTTTTGTAAAAGCACTGGCTTCTCTCCTGGAACGAACGTTTTTATAGATTCCAATTAATAGCGCTGTTGAGTGTCGAAAACCAGGAAGATTACAGCTGATAGAAACCACCGTATGAAAGGATTTCATATTTTCAATCATTTTCAAGTTATCCGCTATTTGTGTGTGTTTGGTAGTGACTACATTTGTTTGCATCAAGTCCGTTAGCCACGGGCTACGTCCATCTGTAAAAAGAACAAAAGAAAGCTCACCCATTCTTTGTCTCCTAAATTCTTGCACGTGTCAATTTTACCTGGTTCAATTGTTTTTTACTCGCAGCCAATCCCTCGTTCATGAAATTTGAAATTTGACATGAAGATATGAAGCAAAGATCAACTTCTTTCAAATGACCCAAAAATTCTTAAAAGAATAATAAGAGAGTTCAAACAATTTTGTAAATAGTTTTAGTTTGTGTTAGGTTCTGTTATTTAGCTGTTCAATCATTGTTTAGTTTAATGTAGTTTAGTTTACCAGTGTTACATTAGTTAAATTTGTAACTGCTCCGAAATGGAGATTTGGTATTTATATTATATTATTATGAACACAGCTTTTAACCCTGCCAATTACCTGCATACATACAAGGTTGACAATACAAGGTTGCATACAAGGTTGACAATAGTTCCACAGGGAAATCTTAGACTGATTATATGGTCGTAGTTATCGCTATTGAAATACTGCCGGACGCTCCTAACTACGACTCATAATCAAACGCCATTATTTTGAAATGACTATGCCTGCCTCGTTTCGATAAGGGCCTAGGCGCAGAAAAGCACAAACATTTGTAGTTTTCAAATGAAGCACATTGATTTGAAAACTTCACAATAAATCAGTTAATGCTTAGCGAAAGCAGCAAAATAGTACCTACGTACAAAATTTGATATTGTCGCCAGCTGTTTTCATGGTATTCTTGTTCATAAGACTTTGTTCTGTCCAGCCAAGCTCCTTGAAACTCTGCTTTGAGCTTCGAGTTTCCGTTGGTCAACATCAATCAATCGAATTTGCAGAGATTCTAATGGCGTTGTATTTTGTTGTATACTTTGTACATGGCTGTGTATAGCAGCCTCGTTCCCAAGGGCGTTCAAAAGTGAAAAAAGTCAGTCCAAAAATATTGCCGTAATATTATGAGTCCCAGTAAGAGCGGTCTCGGTCTGGTGTAATAGTCTCGTTTTGAATAGCGATTACTGGGACTCATCGTAATCAGTCTAGGGAAATCTGATCAAAAACTGTTTTCGATAAAATTCATGTATCCTCATTCAGAAAGCTGAGCCTTTCCACCAAACACCATACAAATTGTAAAACAATGTCCAGTAAATCTTTGTATCTCAAAGTTTCGTACAACTGTAACCTTTCAAATATAAACAAAGCTATATTTCCTATTATAATTTCGGTAATTTGGAAACAGAATGACGTCATCAGCTTTTGACTAAGGACCAAACCAAACATTCATATCTTCTATGATTGCTCGGATATAAGTGGACTTTTATCAGTCACATTTTGGTGGCTTGGGTGAAGCTACCAAACAAACTTCAGAAGACAATGGATGAACAATGGATAATTGGTAATTGCGAGTTTACGGATTTGTTTACTGTTTGACGACGGAGCCCCTTTAACGTCTTTTATTTTGTGATTTACAAAAGGGGGAATTCGCAGTATCCCGAACAAGTTCTGTTAATTTTCATTGGTAGAAATTTTCACTGCATATCACCATTGATAAACGTTTTCTCGTATGAAGCTTTTATAACCCCTGAATAACATTTACGCTTCTTATTGAGCTTCATGAGCTTCATTTCATTACTTTAGTATCACTTCATTAATGCATAAACGTAGGCGTGGTTTTATGAAACTGGTTATGAAATGTTCTCATATGTTCTTATTTGAACCAGCTTAAACTAAACCATGTTCCTGTATGTTGTGTTCTCATTGGTCAATCCAACGAATGAAACTCATTTAATTGGTTGAGATCTAACCTGTTTTTGATAGAGCTGGTTTAATTGTGTGAATTGGGTATGAAACTGAATTCACACCTGATGCAATTTTTATGGTTCGCATTGCCACGCTTCATTTTTATCGGGAATGCATCAAGAGCGACGCTGAAACATTCAGTTCTTAAAATCTGATAAATTTAAGAAACTTTCAGTACTGGGTTAATTTCTTCGTTTCTTTCAAAAGTACGAGTATATCATCCTTCAAAACCAAAAATAAACCAAAATTTTATTTTTCCATGCTGAAAGCATGTTTTTTCAGTAATTTATTTTAAGTGAGCTGAATGGATTTCTAATTATTTAAAGCTAATTTAGGTCCACAATGCATGCCGCATCCAAGCATGAGTCCCCTAGTTTAACGTCCCTTTCGAAGAACGCCGAGGTGAGTTGCAAGGTCAGGTCTCTGAGAGGTCACCCATATGGAACGCCGTTTGCACAAAAATGACATAAACATAGTTTATGTTACAGAAACTATGTTTATGTGCACATAAACTCAGTTTATGTAACATAAACATAGTTTATGTGCACATAAACATAGTTTATGTACATAAACTATGTTTATGTGCACAAAAATGGACATAAACTATGTTTATGTACATAAACTATGTTTATGTGCACACAAACATAGTTTATGTACATAAACATAGTTTAATTACATTTTTGTGCGAACGGCCTGGTGCCCATTGTTCTGAGACGCGTCTAAATTATTCCCCGAGGATCAGTTTGCAAATTACGGCACTCTTTCTTGTGAATGCTTGGGAGAATTTTGAGCGAATTCGGTTAACACGTTCCTGATGAAAGAAGGGAAAGACAGCACGCGCCGCGTCAATCTTGCACAGATTTGCTTCAAATATTGTTGGAAAGTATGGAAATTACGCTTTATTTGTCTTTGCGTTTTCGGTTCTAAATAAATTATGATTAATGGTAAAATCAATTTTATGAATACTAAGAAAGTAAACAAGGAGTCTTGTTCGCGAAGAATTCGTAAAAGATTCGTGACGACGTAAAAAAATTGCCAAAATTATTTTACACTAATATGGAAATCTGGATCACAGTGCACAGGTGTTCTGAATGCGATAAGCCCGCTATTGTTACCGACGTGACGCTACAGGGACTCATTATGACTATGATTATGACGCCTTCTAGAACAATGACTATGACACCGTTTGCACAAAAATGGACATAAACTATGTTTATGTACATAAACTATGTTTGTGCACATAAACGTAGTTTATGTACATAAACTAGGTTTATGTGCACAAAGTTGGACATAAACTATGTTTATGTGCACATAAACACAGTTTATGTACATAAACATAGTTTATGTACATAAACATAGTTTATGTGCACATAAACATAGTTTATGTAACATAAACTATGTTTATGTCATTTTTGTGCAAATGGCGTTCCATACATTCGACCGAGCTTAAAGGGGCTCCGTCGTTAAAATGTAAACAAAACGATGATTTTTGCAGTTTTTTGAAAGGTGATATCACACAGGATTTTTATATTTTTTTCAAAATGAAAGTTGCTGTTTGGGAATTAATCCTTGTACTTCACTAAGGAACAAACCAAACATTCATATCTTCTACGATAGCTCGGATACAAGTGGATTTTTAACGGTCATTTTTTTGTGGCTTGGGTGAAGCCACCAAACAAACTGCAGAGAACAATGGATGAACAATGGATAATCCCCGAAACGTGCGAGTTTACGGATTTGTTTACTGTTTGACGACTGAGCCCCTTTAAGTTTAGTCACCTGGCGGAAACTGTTTAAAGCCACTCGGCCAATCACTACACCCCACATGTGATGATGCTCTATGTGATGAACTGTTGTGATTTATTTTTCCTGTTTAGGAGATGGTCCTTCTTGTGGCAACGTTTTGAAGATAAAAACATGACAAAATCTGTCCAAACTCCTTGTCATTTTCAGAAGTTACCTAGAAACAATTTCAAAGCAAAATCAAAATCGCCAATAAGGTTAAAACGGTACGTTCGAATTTCCTAAATAAATGTTTTCGTCGAAGGTAGCCTTTTAGATTGATGGTTACCGTAAAAGCTCTATTAGGCCCCCTTAGGCTCATTCAGTTTCGAAGGCTACAGGGAGTGGAGAGGTGAAAAGAGAGGGGGCTTATCAGTAAAGATATTAAGTCTGAAGAGGGTAGATTTTTAGAACTTAAAGGGGCTCTCGCCTCCAAATGTCGGTCGAAACGGAGATTTTGAAGTTTTTGATGGGCAATAGCACACAGACGTTTACCTGTTTTTTCGAAAATGAAAGCATCGTTTTGAAGAAAGATCTTTGTACTTCACAGAGGAAATATCTAAACATTCATATCTCTTACGATTGCTTGGATGTAAGTGGATTTTTAACGGGCATTTTTTGATAAACAAACTGCAGAAAACAATGGAGAACAATGGCCACGTGCGGTGTTATCAGATTTGTTTGCAGTTTGACGACGGAGCCCCTTTAAAACTTTACTGATTTTACAGGGAATCGACACAGTTAAAAGCTGGCCCGGGCCAAATTAAAAATGTAATCTATTGTATTCAACTACTTTGACGCCTTCCGTGTCATTGTGTGGCGAAGGAAACAATGGGTTTGTGGGAATTTCTTTTTTTTATATATACCGTGTGTCCCAAAATGATGTATTATTGTTTGATTGCTTACATGTCCATAACCAATGAACCGATTTTCAAACACTTTGTTTCATTTGATTGCCTTAAGGCTAAATTGTATTTTAAGATGTTGGTTGTGGTTTTACCAGTTTTTGAAAATCGGTTCATCGGTTATGGACATATAAGCAATCAAACGATAATACATCATTTTGGGACACCCGTTATATCATTCATAGAAACAGTTTACAATAAATTCTACAATCTACAATACTTATCTAGTTACTATACAACACTACGGGAACGATACCAGGGGGAGCGAAAAACAATGACTACCCCATGGCCAAAAACATAAAGACATATAACGTTAACCTACATGCAACTAACTGTACACTACGAACGATTAGAAACTAATGGATAAAGGATAATATACTAGATTCTGTCTGATATTAGATGTCGTGTCAAGGTTGGGAATTTCTTCAGCCTATTTATAGCAGCTTGTCGATATAGCTATGTCCATTCCCTTTAAGAATCAGTATACAGCATACCAGTAAAACACATCAATTCGACGCTGAACCCCAGAAGTGATTATTTCAGTTCAATAATGAAAAATCGTTTGAAGGGGCTTGTTAGAGAGGCGCTTAATAGAGAGGGGGCTTAAAAGAGAGGGGGCTTAAAAGAGAGGGGGTTTAAAAGCGCGGGGGCTTAAAAGAGAGGGGGTTTAAAAGAGAGGGGGTTTAAAAGCGCGGGGGCTTAAAGAGAGGGGGCTTAAAAGAGAGGGGGTTTAAAAGAGCTTTTACGGTACTTCAAGATCGTATTTCGGCAAAAATCGAGAAATTTCTGTTTGACACCCGTTGTATTGGTTCATCTTCACACGAGATTTCTCTCTTCTTGTAGCACGACGAAACTCTTAGCAAGCAGTACAAATTACAGCTTGCCAACTCTGCTGCAGTCTCAAACAAGACACAAGCCCCCTGCGAAAGCACTTTCACAATGCGAAAAGAAAGTTTCAGTGGACATGATCACCCCCTTCAGAATAATGAGCTACAAAAATGAAGTGAAGGAGGATACTGATACAAAATGCCCGACCAAAGCACTGCCTTGTGGCAGACGGGGGAAGGCTGCAAAGAACCAAGCCACAGCAGCAGCAACTAGCACTAGGTAAGTTGATGTGAGATTTTTTAAATGTTTGTAATGAATGGTGTTGCATCCCGTTTAAGCGAAAGGAGTTTCACTGTTGGAGAATGGGCATGATTTTGCCAAATTAAGAAGTATTCGTTGAGTTATTTGAGCCAGAAAAGAGACGTTTGCTCAACTCCCTTGCTTAGAGGGTGGTAAAGGGGGGGGGGAGGTCAGGATCACGAATCACGGAAATAAAAGGTTCAATTTCACGTTTCACGTTTAAAAATATAGCTTTTTCACGTTTCACGGAAATATGTATTTTTACTAGGCTATGGGAGAATGCAGATGCACCGACCCCTCTAAAGATGTCTCGAACCAGTTAAAAACAACGGAAAACTCTTCAAAACAACAAGAGAGGCAGATGAGCATCTACAATCACCTATAAAATTGTTGAGCCACCTTGAAAAATTACCCTATTGCCACCCCCCCCCCCCCCTTCCCCAATGTCAATGAGCTGACACGAGCGATTCGGCAACCTTTGTCTGGTATTGCAACATACTGCTTTGGGGGTAGGGGAGAGCAGAGGCAAAAACCGACAGGGTGGCTCAACAATTGTTTAGTGATTTTAGTCAATTTTTAAGGGCTATGGTTGCAAGGCAGAAATTTGGCATGCAGATAATGCATTTCTGATTTAGATAGAATTTAGATAGGAGAATTCAAATTGTTTCAACGTTCTGCTTTCAAAAATGCCATAAAAATGCCTCCAGATGCACAAGGCGCTTCTTATATTTTAGCTAAATTCTGCCCAGAAAGTTGCGACATTGGAAAATGCCCAAATTCTCTGTCTCTGTTTTCATATTCTACATCATAAGTATGCTGTGCGAGCGCAGCGAGCAGAAAATTTTTGGCGCAGAAGAGAAGGAAATGCCGGCTCCTCAGTAATGAAATCGATCTATTTGACTGATTTGAGAAAAATTTGATTAAATTTAGGGCACAAATGCTGTTTTTATGGAAAATGGCAGGGCTCTGGAATGGAACACATAGCAACCCCCTAAGGAACGCCCCTAAGGCACATTCCCTTCTTTCATAGCAAACTATTTTCAAGCCAGTCGGGATGATTTTCGTATTGGGGGGTTGTACGTGGAAGAAGCAAATTTGGGGGTCTGGGGCTTGTCCTGGGAAAATTTTAAGACCATTCCTATTACAGTAGATCGCGAGGAAAACGACCCTCGTGTAAAACTTCTGCACTATTTGATTTATGAACATCCTCACTAACGAAAGTCCTTTTTTAGGGGCAGTTTAAAACTAGAACTTAAATATTGGCCAAAGATCAATGCGCAATTTAAGTTGCTTTCTCGTATCGCAGCATTTCAAGAAACAATCATTTGAAAGCTATTAAGTGGTTAAAATATCCCACCAAGCCCTCTGCACTGTGATCTATTAGGCCCTTTTTATCTAATATTGCCAAAAAAATAAAGTTCCGAATCCCAGCTAGATTTTGGGCTGTCGTCATGGAGCATAACCTAGCAAGCATTTTCAAAATCAGTCAACAGAAGGCAGAGATATTGATTTTAAAGTTGGGCCTAAATCAGACCGTTGTTTACATGACCTGTACAGGCATGGCACTGTTTTGATCGCAGTTTTGATTACAATTCCTTGTCTCTAGGCTCGGACTTCACCGATCCTTTTCAGTGTAGTCTTATTCTGATTCTCTAAATGAGTGCTTCAAGGCAATGTTAAGCATGTTTGAATATTTTGTCTTTTTGTGACCGTTCTTACATAATTGAGGAACAGTGCTTTTCTGAAAATGTTTGTCCTCAAAAATCAATTGTAAAATTCAAAGCTAAAGACCAAAAAATATTTGTTTCGCAATGCTCTTCGAAACAATTTCAAAAATTAGAAGCAGCTTTGTTGCAAGTTTCTACCAAAGGGCTCGTGCCAATTCGTGGCAATAAAAAGTTCAGGGAAAGTTTTATTTCAAAAGTTGTGCACATGATTTTTACATTGTTGCAAATATTTTTATGAAAAATTAGATAAAGTAAGACGGAAGCTTCCCCTTTGTTGAAAAACGATGCAAGGTCGATGGTTGGCCATTTCTTTCGCAATTAAGCCTGCTCAGCAAGTGAAAACTTTTTAGGGCGAAAATCGTATTTTGTTGCAATTTTGTCCCTTTTAAAGAATTCATGTAATTTGTAAATTTCACTAGAATTTTAACAAATAATGCCTTGCAAAATGTCTGTTAAATGTCTGTTAAAAGTTAGTTCTAAGCATCTAAAATCTTAGAAATCAAAATCGAAACTTGAAATAGGACTAGTCATACAAACATTTGGGCACAAATTGGCACGATCTCTTTGGTAGAAACTAGCTACAAAGGTGTTTCTAAATTTTGAAATTGTTTTGAAGAACACAGCAAAACATATATTTTTGTCTTAACTTTGAATATTACAATTGATTTTTAGAGGCAAACATTTTTCAGAAAAGTACCATTGTTCAATTGTCGAAAAACTGTCACAAAAAGGCAAACTATTCAAACTTGCTGGACATTGTCTTAAAGCACACATTTAGGGGACTAGAAAAAGACTAAAATGAAAAAGATCGGTGAAGTCTGAGCCTGGAAAAACAACGAATTGTAGGCCGCCATAAAAACAGTACCTGTAGAAACAGGTTATGTAAACAGGTTATGTTCTGATTTAGGCCCAACTTTAAAAATCAATATCTCTGCTTTCTGTGGCCTAATCTTGAAACTGTTTGCAGCAAATTAACCACTAGGTTATCATGTATGTCCCAAGCCCAAAATCAATCGGGAGTCTAAAACTTCAAATTTTGGTATAAATTCGATGCCCTGGATTACAGTGCTTTGGCTCTGACGGGCCTGCATTGAGCACCTAAAAAAATGAATAGGGCCTGAAGCAAAGTAACACCTATATGTCTATAGTATTTCCTGGGGTTCCAGAGCCCATACCCAAATGACAATAGAGATAATTGCAGAAATCGTATAAGCCGCGTAGAACCATGAACATTATGTTTTGCACAAAACTGCAATTTTTTGTTAAAAACAAGAAAAACAGCAGCGACAACAACAACGCAAAAACTGATCGAATTTTCATGCAAAACTTTTTAGTTTCTCGAAGAATTTGAAACCCATAAGATTAGGCTAATCTATTTATCGAAATTATTACGAATCACGTTCCACGTAAATGGATATAAGCTTCACGTTTCACGTACAACGTTTGCACTTTCACGTTTCACGTCAATAAATAATGGCTTTTCACGTTTCACGAGAAAAAATATGGCTGATCACGTTTCACGAAATACCCTTTACCACCCTCTGCTTACTTACTGACAGGGGAGATTGCACCTTCCCATAGAACCTGGATGTGGTTAACCTGCGTGCAGACTTTACATTAGGGTATGGTGAGATTTTTCCATGTAAACGAAACACCACCGACATGATGAGGTGAATTGAATCATTCTTATTGGTTAATTCGTTACTCCATCTCGCCTCTCAGCCCCGGGGCTGACTGGTGAGGTAAAAAAATCTCATATAAACAGTGTCTGAAAATTACCCCCCCCCCCCCTCTTTACCATTGAAAAGCGGCACAAAGAAGTGTTTTTTCTTCTTTTCATAATAAATTAAAACTAACAAATCTAAATGCGAAAATACTGTACCGCTCTTGGCGTAGGAAGACACAAAGTCATCTGGCCTCCACCAAGAACTGTACTTGCAATTTTACAAAATACAACTTAGAAAACAAAATAGAAAAATAAAGCAATACAGGTAACAAAAAAACATGCAAGAGAGCTGCAAGATGATTTCATTATTTCAAATTGATTTTATGTTGATCCACGGACACCAACATGCCGCCCAAGCGAAAGGACTCCATAAAAGAAACCCCAACCCCTCACCCAGGCAGCACACCAGCACCCACGATCAATTTAACCTGTTCGTTTTTTCAATGTACTCAATTGTTGCTTCAATAATTATCCTGCTGTCGATCATACTCATATTGGAACTTCCATACAGAAGCAATTGGCACAAGATTTCTGAATCCAAGTTTGCAATATCAATCCCTGCCACTTCTGTGACAGAATCAAAGAGGTCCTCTTGCAATTGGTTAAAGCGGAGGCAGTGCAGGAGATAATGTTCATTGTCCTCATTAGCCGTACCACAATTGCATATAGGCCTAAGGCACTCAAAATTATGATGAAATTTGTGTGCATTAAGATCACTTGAATTGTACGCGAAACTTAGTTATATTTCTGATACCTTTCAAGTCGAATACTCCATAAATAGGGTTTTTGGCCGGTCTAATTGACGCTATCAGCTTTCGCTTGAATTCAGTACGGGATGTAGAAGCGCAGATTTCTGTTGGTAGTCAAGGTTGGTTGGTACCTTGGTTGGTAGTTTAAAGTTTTAGTGATAGGAGTAATACCGGATGTCCCAGAAAAAAGTACTCCTGTTTCAGAAATCACCAAAAATTGATTATCAAACCTTTGACAAAATGTTCTTTTTGAGTTGTTTTGTCAAAGACCAAAAAATATTCATAGATGATAAAATGTTTGCTTTTGATGCAACAAGGTAGAACAATTACACGTTGAAAAACCTTATTTTGAGCTATAGTTTTTAAGCAAAATAGTCAATCTTGCCTATGAGTCAAAATTTTCATATTTTTATCATTATTGAGGTCTGCCATGATTTTGCGCATTTCTTTCTGTCATTTATGACCAAACTAGATGGTTTACATGCACAAAGAAATTGATCTGGCAATCATCAGTGCTTTTTTTGCAGTATGGTTCAAAACCAGGTAGCCCTAAAAAGAGCTAAATTTGCTAATTTTTAAGCCAATTACAAGATCAGCTATATATTGAAAAAGAATTTGGTCCTTGATATACTTGACAAAAAAAGAAAATTGAAGATCGGCCGTGAAATCAATTTTTGGTGATTTTTCAAACGGGAGTACTTTTTTTGGGACACCCGGTAGTATAATTTTTTGTTGACTTTTCAAACGTATCTACTTCATTTTGCGAAAGCCGCGAAGTTTCGCCGATAGATTAAGTTACGAATCGTTGAAATCTGCATACTTAGATTAATTTTTAAAATTTTCAATTGGTGCAAGCGCAAACTTTTTTGTTACTCGTCCCCTACCACTCAGAACTCCTCCACAATTTTTGTGTTGTAATGCAGTTTGTTTTATGGGATGGAGAAAACAGATTTCTTAACTTACATTACTAGCGATAAATCTTGAGCCAAGAAAGATAATTCAAAAATACACTTAAACTTGGCTTAAATGTTTCTATTCAACCTTTGTCAGTAGCTGTCTTCCTGACGAACTTACTCAACTCATGAAGATTGTATCGAAACGTCTGAACAAAGTTGCAGTGTATTTCTAAATTATCTTTATTTGATAGCATATTTCTCTTTCGTAGATGGAAGACCAAGCCAAATCCTTTGCCAAATCGTGAGTTTCTTTTGCTTAAATTTGACTACCTTGAGTTGGATTTAGATCGATTATGAGATGTTTGAAAAAGAAAAGCTGCTCAAAAAGCTGCTCAAAACTGAAAGCCCTGAAATACCTTACAAAAATCAATGGGATCCATTTAGACTGATTACAAGTTCATAGTTATCACTATTGATAGATGGACACTCAAACTACGACTCATGGACTTTCACATTGAAAATTATAGCACGAAATTGTTTCACTCGATTTCATGCTCAGATATGGAAACCACAGCAACACTGTACGAAGTGCTCCAGGCAATGGCGGATGGGCCTAAGTTGTCGGCTCAAGCCTCAGATGATAAAACGCCTCAAAATTCAAGTTTTCAATGATATTAGCAATGAAAAACTACCAGAAGTATCCATATGAATGCTTCCTCAATCCAAGAATCATCAAACCTTTTACTTTGAAAAAGAAGTTCCTCATTTTGAAGGCTACTTAGCTTCTGTGAGATCACCACAGCAATAAGAATTTCCATCTGCTGAAGGTTGCCATGACTGCGATTTAACCTCGTTCCAGAGCGAACAGAAAAATCTGTGCCCTTTCCGTCTCAATTTTTATATGAAAGTCCATAAGTCCCAGTTTGAGCAAACAAATGTTGTTGTTGTTGTCGTCGTCGTTGTTGTTGCGATAACTGAGACTATCTCGTGGGCCCTGGTGCAGCCTGCCTCAACAATCCTAAAGGCATTGTTGAGGCTGCACGGAGGCCAGTGGGTCTAGGATCCGTTCAGGTTCTTTCGATTTGCTGTTATTTGATAACAATTTAAAAATCGTTTTGCTTTTCTGCTGGATGAATAAAAGATATGCATATTTCGGACAACAGTACAGGGCGACTAAATGTTTGAAAGTCATACAGTATTGCAAAAACTATGCAACCAATTTAATCACAAGCAACTTCATCTAGCTTAATCAATATTAATTGATCGTATTGATTGATTTATTAATTGATAAATTAATCAATCAATTAAGGGCTCAACTCATATTTGATATTTTTCTCGTAATTTGGATGCTGTACTCCTTACAAATATTTGTTGTGAGCTGAATATAATTTTTCTCGAATTGATCAAAAACAGTAGAGAATTTACTGTTCAGTATGGTATAACAGAGATTTCGATACAAAATATTATTTTTCATGCCTGGTATTGAGTGGAGAGAGGTCTTTTACCATTCTAACAGTTGAATCAAATTGAGCTGGGCCATCCAAATCTATTTTTCAGCAAAAGCCCAGTGAATCCAATTTTCAGGATGTTCTTTACTTCAGAGCAAATTTATGCATTTATGAAAGTCAAAAGTCAAAGCCTGAGGCAGTCAGCATAGTTGTACCCTGGGTACCAGAGCCAAAAAGAATAATAAAATACGAAAAATATAAAAAAAAGTAAAGAAGGAAAGAAAGTTGAAGTGTTCCTCCTTTCTTCCTTCTCTCTTCCTTCCTTTTCCAAATTTTTAATTTTATTATTTTTGGCTCTGGTACCCAGGGTAGCATAGTTGGTACTTTTCGAATCGATTTCACAGTCTTTACTGTATGCTTTTTCAAACTGGAGTGAGTGGCTGAGCGGCTTATACCACTGGGGGGTAACTTAAGTTTCCATGATACGAGGTTGTGCTATTAAAAGCGTAAAACTACCACTCATAAATCCGGAAAATTTTTTCAAAAGTATACCCATAAATCCGGAGAATCCCTGAAAAGTATACCCATAAATCCGGAAAATTTCTGAAAAGTATACCCATAAATCTGGAAAAGCCGAAAAAGTTCACCCATAGCTGAAGTTTAGTGCTCTTAATGAACATAAATTCAGACATAGATTTGACTGTTTAAACCCTTGCTGCGCCTGTGGCGAAGCGGTAGAGGATAATGAACACTTTCTCCTGCACTGCCCTCGTTTTGACACGATGCGAAGAGATCTCCTTGGTCAACTTTCTGACATTCCCGGGATTGATATTACATCAATGGATTCAAAATCCTTATGCCAACTGTTACTGTTTGGAAGCAACAACCTAACCGTTGTTGCAAATCGTATAATTTTAGAAGCGTCGATGGCATATTTGAAAGCAACAAAAAGATTCAGTTAGGGTGGCTCTGCTCTCTGCTCTGGTTGGGATAGGGGCAGAGTTACCTTAAATTTTTGAGTAAATCGCAGCGCCCATTCGTTTACGTCTTCGTCATGTAGTGTTTTTTTGTGGTAATGTTGTGTTGATAAACTATACTATTTATTAATTATCTATTGTAAGTGCTATTCACAGTGGGAACTCGATGACCATGTGTCCATTTTCACTGTGAGTGGCACACTCTATCTTATGTTTAGTTTATCTGTTAAATGTAGTTGATTTTAAGGAGTATATAAAAAAAAAAAAGTTTTACTGCAAATCATACTCATAAATCCGGAAAATATAAAAAATCGTTCAAAACCATACCCATAAATCCGGACTCTATCATGAAAAAAGTACCCTAAAAAATGGCACAACCCCGTACCATGGAGAGCTTAAGCTACCCCCCTCCCCGGGGGCTTATACAGTTTCTGTCAGGTGACTGAAGTTAAGGTCGGTCGAATGAGGTCAAACTCCGGATGGGTGACTTTTCGGAGGCCTGACCTCACAACTCACCTCGCCGTCCTTGGGAAGGGACGTTAAACTAAGGGTCCCATGCCTGGATGCGGCATGCATAGTGGTCTTAAGTTTAATTTTGGACACTTTTTAGTCCATTTTGCACCACATTTTGCGGTTTAAACATACAAGTTTATGAGTTGAATACATGAATTCGACAAAGTTTTATCTCAAAACACATCAAAATTAACATGCACACTTATTTAGCTCAATATATGGAGAATCTTTGGTAACCTCTGGAATTTGATATAAGTGTGGGGGGGGGGGCTTAGTAGAGATTTAACGGTAAATTAGCTAGAAATCCCTCCAGCCCACTTAGAAATAGGTTACTGAAAAAAAACTGTGGATATATCTTGTTACTCGCCCGGTACAACCGTCTCTACTTGATAGTTTTAAAGATAGGGTCCTTGCTTTATTTTATCATTATTATTGAGAACTGAAAGATATGTTAGATTCAATTTTGGCAGTGAACATCTGTGATTGAAGCATCGACCATCGTTTTTTAATTTTTCTTTGAAAACGTTCTTGAACTTGAAAATAGCCTTAAGTAACGGAATGCTCATACTAAACCCATTAACACGATGAAAATTGAAAATACCGTAATCGGTGGAAAGAAGACTGTTAACTCCTGTAAAAGAACAACAAACAAAATAAACCTGTAACTAGAGATAAAACAGTTGAATCCTGCAAGAGAAAACGAGTTTATCTTAAAACCTGAAAGGAAATAAATAGGTTAGTAACTCACCAGAAACTGCAATAAAGAACAACATTGAATAACCAAAAATTCCTTTTGCGAATTTCCCATCCTGAAATTCCAAGATTCTAAAAAGTTCTGCATGATAAATTCTCGGACGACTTTTTGAACTTTTTTCATTCACTCAGTTTTCGTTTTCTTGAGCTTATCATCCTACTGCTGAATCCTAAATCTTTGTTTTTATTTCAGAAAATCAATACCCGGACCCGCTTATGAGAGCAAGCAAACCATTCATGTCAAGAATTTCAGAACTATCACTACTTCAAACAGAAACTGTTAAATATGAAAAGACTAAAAAAGTGAAAAAGAAGAAATCTCCCGACGTTTAATCATGTAATCGTAAATGATATATTCAATTCGTTTCTGGTTCTTATATATCTTCCGCGTAATATAAATATAATTTTGTACTTCGTTTTGTATATGATTTATAATGGGTAATTACTTTGTGTATTTTTCTCAGCTTTCTGTCTTATCAACGATTGACCGAACTGCTGCAGTCGAGGGGCAATTCACTCCAAAGATCTCGTACACTTTCGTAAATATTCCAAAAGTCTTTAAAATCCCCAAATTTTCACCAAATCTTCGAAATATCAAAGAAAATCCTGAAAGCTTTGAAAAGCTAGAATATCCCACAAGCCTTCCTAACAAATGATATAGATTCTCATACAAAAAACTGGTGAAAATTCTTTGAAAATATTAATAATCGTTTAAGTCTTCAAAAATCTTGCTAAATATCGAACATCTTCAAAAATATCGAAAAACGTTGAATATCTCAAAATTTTGGAAGTCTTAGAAATCTTGAAAAATCTTTGGAAGTCACAGGAAAAATTTCGAAGGTCTTTGAAAAATCTGAGAGATTTCTAAAATCTCAGAAGCTCGTACGCTATTTTTAGAGTGATTTGTCCCTTGTCTCCGGTGATGGACGAAGGCGAATGACACCAACGAGACGAAGAGACAGAATCACCGAATGAGCCGGGCCACTTTGGGAGACCCGTATGCCATTTTCAGCTGTACACCGAAGTTCGTTTAACGCGCCGGGTGGGCCAAAAAGAACATCACATGATTGAAAATTCGTTATGCGGAGTGTTGTGTCGAAAGGGTCAGGCATGAAAACGAGACATGCTTTCCTTCGAAATATTTACAGAACAATATGAGCAAACGAAGAACTATGATAACTATGATAATTTTACGTGACCATAATGTGACGATCTGCAATCACTACTCATACTCGCACCGTTCACTTTGTTGTTCGTGTCGTACAAGAATGTCTAATGGATATAAGGAGTGGGCGTTACTAACACGTGACCGTTTGATAAGGAGTCTGGAACCTAAATTACGTAATCTTTACAATACGGGAAAGCTTGAGGTATTTGGAATCCGTCATTGTTAGGTTTGTTCTACTATTCTGAGCATTAAAAATATTGATAAATTTGATTTACAAAAATTCTGTAACTTCCAAATGCGTGAAAAGACGCCTTGAAATCAATCAAGGGAATCAAAATTGTTCACAGTCTCCTTTCTCAAGTCAAGCACAGTTTGCTGCCCATCAAAGAGTAAAGAATTGAACCTTTCTAAAGCGATAACGTATATGATCGGATACTGTTGTAAAACTCATTTTTCAGGTCACGAAGGAAAAGAAATGCATTTGAAAATTGCTCTTAGTAAAGAGATCACTTATCCCTTTTTCACACAATTCAAAGCTTAGAAATTTTCATAAATTCAATTCACCTCTATCTACAATGCTCAGAAAATGGAAGAAAACCACAAAAAATACTTCAGCCATTCTGGCTGTCAACCAAACGTTGACTCTAATATCTCATTCTCGCATTGACTTACTTTCTTTTCTTCGAACTGTTTCTGTTGTGACTAATTTTGGATATTTGCATCTGAGAAATCAGAAAGTTTCGCCAGAAAATTATTGTTTTTTCCCGGTTTTCTCTGAACCTGAAGTATGGAAACTCGAAGTGCAGCAAAATCAAGGGAAAAGACTGCTGCTACTTATTTCATTAAGATTTGGGATTTATCAAAATTGTCTGTTCAAAAATCTTCTGTCTTCTCTCAGTGTGAGACAGAGTATAAGTCACTTTTTTGGAACATTATCGAACTTCCCATGGAGCATCATAGAACGAGTAATTCTTATTTCGTAGTAATACTGAAAGTTTGCATATCATAGCTGTATTATCTAAGCCAAGTATTTTCGAATCGAAATTTAGAACTACTTTCTATTTCTATAGAAAGGAAGCATCTTACAAATTTGATAAGTTCTCGTTTGTCCAAATTTTGATTTCACGGAGCTTAAAGCCCTTTACCCTGGGTACCAGACTTTACTTTCTAACATCAGAGAGGCTGGTACCCAGGGTAAAAGCCCTTATGAATTCAAATTCTTCATATCGCCATAATTTCGAAATAAATACAGATATACATGTGAAATTTGTACGCAGAACAAAATTTTAGCCTCGAAAATGCAAAATCTCAAACAACAAAAGACTTCCATTTTCGGGCCTCTAATCTTGGAAAGGTGGATTCCGAGGGGTGTATCACTCTTCCAAACAGGCGTACGAGATGTTTTTGAACAATATGTTTTTTGGGGATTTATTACAGATTTTTCTTGAAAACAAATAATTTTTGCCAAAAGTGTACGAGCTTTTTCCAGAGTGATACACGCCTCTATGTGGATTCAGTGAATGTGGACTTCGCGAATGTTTCATCGTTGTTTCAAGTTTCAACGGGGTTGCAAACATTGTTTTTAATTCTATGTTTTCTCTGCAGGGTTTGCAAAAATGTCATGTACTCCATGTCTCTCTGTGTGGTTGTTTCCAGTTTTCAAGAAGCTTTCTCTTGTTTTTATGGTTTCGTGTTTATTGATTCTAGAAGTTATGACGTCATAAATAGCCGTTTGGTCAGCGGATTCGAAAGCTGCGCATGTTTTTGGCGGGAGGAATAGAACTGGATTGAACTGGCCTAAGTTCTTGCCGCAACATCGAAGCTTCCGCCGTCAAGAATTCAGACTGCTATAGCTCGTCAATAACATACAAAGACGCTGCAAAAAGAACACTGAAGCGCACAGCAAACTTTTGAAGTCCAACCAAAGGGTAAATTGACTCCAAAGCACCAGCCAGATTGATAAAAGCTGCATTCAAATTCTCATCATACAGAAAATATTTTTACCACGTGAATTTGGAAGTCAGTCAATAAAACCATGGAAGAGCTGTCGGTTTGCCTTCGCGCTACGCTGTCAGCTGATAAACAAGAACGAAAGAAGGGTGAGGCGATTTTATTTGCATCATTCTGGCCATCTTCTAATATTCTTATTTTGTAAAGATATCCAAAATTAGGCCCGTATAAAAAAGCCCCCCCCCCCCCCCAAGACTGCACTGGCAGGCACTGCTGACTGGAGTAGGCCTGGCAGTTCAGTTCAGTTCAGTTCATTTAATTTTAAATTCCACACAACATACAATTCAACAGTAAGATAACAACAACAACTATATTTAATAACATTTCAATATAAATATGCATATAGGAAAAAAACAATTGCTGGATTTTAAAATTGTATGTGGAGGAATTCTTTTAAAGGAGGAACTCTCTCAGTAGGTAGACTAATCGAGGAGAGAGCACCCCCTATATTAAAACCATTCATTTACTTAATCAAATTTGAACAAGAAGGGTTTGGATTGATTGGTGCAAAACAGAAGTGTAATAGATGCCAGTCTGCGAGCTGTGCTTCTCACAATAAGGTGAAGTTGAAGTGATCAAGTGAATATGCGGTTTTTAGCGCCAACCAGTCACTGGTGGGATCGCAGAAATAGAGTTTTTAAATCTAGAGAAAATCTGCTCTAGTCCATCCGTGATTAGCCTGCGTGCAGACTCTACTGATTTCTTTTCAGAGGGGTTTCCCCTCACCTCTCTGTCTCTCTGAAAAGAAATCAGTGGAGTCTGCACGCAGGCCATCGGTGATCAACCCACCCCTGCTGCTGGTATCATGACACAAGACCAGTGGCGGCTGGCAGCGGTACTAGTGGTACCAGTCTAGTACCACTTTATTTTGAAAGCTTGAAATCTATTTTAATGGTCTTATTTTCTAATATTTCAAAACTGGAAACAAATTGAATTGACCAAGAAAACAAACAGAAAGAAGAGCGGCAGAGCACTCTAGAGCCAATATATCACCATCTGACCCTGCTTCGTTTTAATCCTTATTGAATGAGCAGTATTGAATAAGTCCTTTATGTACTAGAAAGCAGTCCTATTGTGGTTTGTGACTCGTCATGACATAAAACTCTTTGTGTACCCAAAAGTCCAACAATAGTAAATTCGTTCGCAGTACTAGATTCCTCTTTCTGGTAATGCTGAATGGCCGCCAAACTAACACATCCAAACAAGATTACGAAATCCACCCCGCAGTCTTTTCAGCAGTATCAAATCACAATGGTCAAACTTTGCTATTTTATTGAATGACACTGAGATATTCAAAAGTAAGTCAAAAAGCTTTTAGGCCTGTTTTCTATTTAGCTGTCTAGGATTCTGCAGAAAATGAATTGTGTCGCAGGAATTGGCTAACACGTTTCCTGGATACGTGGCAAAGACTTAGATTCTTCTTCATTAACTAAAGGGAAAAGCAACCATTGGCAGCTGTTTTCCTACTCCCATACATTACTGGTGCAAGTGGAACAATTCACATCGTTTTATATGTAAACATACAATTTTGTGCACACCACAAATGGAACAAGAAACCCACATTACTAGAATTTCATTTCTAGTACTCCCATGAACTGCGGCCAACCAGTGGTGGACTTGGTGCCGCAAGTGATTAACTTTCTAAATGTATTGCTCACGTGCCTCTTAAGTGGCCGCAGCCAATGATCGACATGACTCACTGCATTTCGGTGGAACGGTTTTAGCCTAGCAATGCAACCAGCACCGTTTGAAAATGTTTTCAGAAAATGAAAAAGGAGTATTCTATAATGTCCAGATAAATAGCGTTTGACTTAAAAATCTCCCTACACAACTATTTCAAAAATCTATTGGGGAAAGCATTTAGCTTGCAATTTAGAGACAATCCATGAAGATATTTGCTTTAAAATGTAAAGCTTCCCAGGGGCTTCGCCCCTGGACCCCAATGGGGGGCTCACAGCGCCCCCCATACCCCACCTGGTTTTCTAGTACCATCTTATTTTTCGTGCCAGCCGCCTCTGCACAAGACTAAGGGCCTGTTTATATGAGGCGAGCTGGCCCGTTAGCGAGCTGGCCCGTTAGCGAGCTGGCTCGCCTTCAAGCTAGCTCGGTTTTATATGAGAAATTAGATAGTGAGCCAGCCCCGAGCCAGCCCGGCCCTTGGGTGCCACGTGCCGTCTTTCTTTTGTGTAAATTTGAAAGAATGAGGAAATATTTTCCTGTTCTTTCATTTTTACAAAAGAAAGATTACAGCCTTGGCGCCAAATGTGACAAAGGGTCTTCCATTTTTAGAAACTTAACAAATCTGCTGTGTTCTGCGCGTGCGTTATAGGCGGGCTAGCCCGTTTCTTCCGTTTATATGAGAAAAGTCAGCCCGTTTGAGGCGGGATCCCGGCACTCGATAACCGGGATCTCGGCAAGACGGGCCAGCCCGGCATACATATAAACGCAAACTGCTGTTTACAAAGCTGTGACCAGGTAAGTAGGATCTCGCCTGAAGGCGAGCCAGCTCGCTAACGGGCCAGCCCGCCTCATATAAACAGGCCCTAAGATTGGCTTTGTTCAGAATACTTCCACTTCAATATGTGAAAACGTATACAGTTGCTTCTTTGCTTTAAATAACGCCAGTCAACCAGCATCCTTTGCGGTTGCGCTTAAATGAGCACTGCTATGTACGATGTCATATGAAAATGGCTGCCGCAGTCGAAAGGCGAAATGCGACGCACGCAAAGGATGCTGGTTGACCGGCGTTCTTTAAAACAATAATACAAGGAATTTTTTAACTAGTTCATGTTAAAGAGCCATTGTCACCCAGGGTCCTTTGCAGGCACATTTGTAATTTCAGATTATCTGAAAATCAAATTTGGCCTAATCGGGAAATAAGGATCTGCATTGCAGTAGTCATTGGTTCCACTGTCTGAATATGTATGAACAATCGCTAAAGCTGATATGATAAGATGGGTATATGTACTCATTCACAGGAATTGTTTTGATCAAAGCGTGGGAGTCTGCCTCTTCAGGCGTACCACAATGGAGAAGACAAAAGAGGAACCAAATGCAGTTGTTTTTGAAGAAGTTCAATGAAATCTTTGATCTCAAAACTTCATCTTTGCCTTTGCCTTATGTCCCTTTGATTTCCCTTTCCAATGATCCGTAAAAGTTTGTTGCCATCTCTGCTTCCTTCTTTCATCAAGCAACTTGTGTTTCGTTATGTTTTCCTCCCCGTGGTGCGCAAAGGGCCCTAGGTGACAATGGCTCTTTAACATATTTAAATCTGAAATTTCCTTCAAATCACATTTTGTTTGTTTGTTAAATATGGCTTGGTTACGGAGTTTAATTTGAATCAGACATATTTATGACCTTTTCATTCGCTTTACAACTGTGGATGCAGTAAAGTCCTTCACTTTATCTGAGCGACATACAAAATGCCTATCAGTTTTATTCCCTTTCCGGATTCCTTCAAGTATTGCGTCATACTGTTATCAATGACACTATCAGCACGTAGATAAGCTTGTGCGGGTGATTGCACCCTTAAAATAGTGTCATATTCGTACTCATTTTTGACAGACATTGACAGCTTTCAAGGTCTTGTTCATGCAAGAAGGACTGCTTTCCTTTAACTTTACCTTGGAGAAGAGAGTCCACTCGAACCAGCTATAAATGTCTTCAATATATAGCTACAAAAATATCCTGTTGCAGTTTGTAATGTTCTTCATTGCTGCTCCATTTGTTTTCTCAAGTTAGGAAAAGGTCAAGCAGTTAGGCCAACCACTTCCTGTTGCCCTGTTTGATTAAGTTTGAAGCTCCATTCAAGATGAATAAAGATTCCATAAAAGTCATCATGGGTTAGAGAGGGGATTAGAGTAGTGGTCGTAAGCCCCTGGAGCAAGACAACCAAATCTCCTGTAAAATTTTGTTGGAGAACTTTACTCAAACTCGTAGCACGTCTGCTCCAGAGACAAGAGAACATTACATTACAGAAAGGTTGTGTAATGAAGTATTAACATGTAAGTGCCATTCATTTTTTTGTCACACCCTGATCTTCAACAAATTTAGTCAAACGGGGAATCTCAACGAAGAAGAATATATATATTTCTTGTTCTGAACATCTTTGTCACCATAACACAAAAGCTGTGTAAAGACTGACGTTATGGACCCAAATTTTTTCAGAAATGCTCAACAGTCAGTGTGGTGAGGCTAACCAAAGAATGTTTTGTGCGCCCCACATAGGACTAAATCCACTTCAGCTGAAGATTGCAAAGTTGTGCTTATTAGATTTTCTATTTACACTCTTGGCAAAATATGCACCAAAGTCAATTGTCTTGATCATTATTTAGCAATCTCTAGCAGGCTGTTAACACAAGAGAAGTTGAAAATTTTGTGAATGGTTTGATAGACCTTATAAAGGCAGGAGATAAAATGATATATATGTATGAATAGAACCATGTAAATGATATGAAGTCAATATTAAACTGATGAAATAAAGTTTTGATAAGGCAGAAGATAAAATGATAACAAATAGTGAGAACTGATACTGAGAAACAAAATAAAAATGTTGTTTATAAAGGCAGGAGATAAAATGATATATATATGAATAGAACCATGTAAATGATATGAAGTCAATATTAAACTGATAAAAATAAACAGTGATAATGAGCTTGTGATTCTTTTCAGCTGAAGACTACCTGCAGTCTGTTGAGGCAGTTCCGAACTATGGCCTGCTTCTCTTGAAGTTGTTGGACAGTCCAGAATGTGAAATGTTTATCAGGGTAGCTGCTGCTGTCAATTTTAAAAATTTTGTCAAAAGAAATTGGAGAATTGTAAGTATTGCAGTTCTTTGCAAATTGATGTTTTAATTTTTTCTTCTATTTTGAGTATGGACTCAATCCGTTAATTCCATTGTCAAATAGTAAATTACAGGAAGGAGGATTTTAAGGGACATTTGTACTGAGTTATTGTATGAGTTTTGATTTATCTAGATTCTGCAAAGCATAGGCTCCATATCTTTAAACATAAGAAGGTGGGTGTAAAGTTCTATGACAGATTTCTTGGAAGTGAATTGCTTGAAAGAAACTTTAGCTACTTTGCTATAATTCTACCATTGGACTTTTCAGAAATCGTAACATTTTTCTAAATTATTGTGACATTTCTTATGTCATTTTATTTGAGGATGTGACATCATCAAATTTATAAGTTGTAAGCAAGAATAATGAAAGATTGCTTCTTCATACCACACACATTGTAGACATTCACAAACTAAGTATTATTTTTGACGTCTCAAAATATTTAGAAACTACAATGCTTTAAAATTTGTTTTAACATTTTTCTTGTATCCTTCAGAAAGAACAAATGTACTTTAATACATCTATTTTATTTGCAGCTTCTTTTTGGAAATTATTCAAAATTCATCCATACAAAATTTGTAAGGCCGCGAATTCAGATTTATTAGCACCCAAACTTTAGTCTAACTACTAGTTTTTATATTGCTAGCGATTGTAATGTTAATGTTATGGTGACATAATAAAGTGTAAAAACATATATTTGACTGAGAAAAATGACTTTGGGTGTAAAGTTTCACCCCGAACGATTTTTCACGGTCAAATTCCTTGTACATTATTTAACTTTACATCATTATAAAATCAACATCACAATTGCTAGCTGTTTAAAAACGTGAAACTAGACTAATGTTTGGGTGCTAAATCCGAATCTGAGCTCGAAATTTTCATATGGACGAAAGGAAGAAATTTTGAAAAATTTCCCACACGAGGCCACTTGATTGAAGTATTGCATTCTGAAAATATTGAGGAGATCAGAAAAGTCAAAAAAGGTACAATGTTAGCAAATAGCTAAAGCTTCTTTGAAGCCATTCGGTTCAAAGAAATAGGTCATTGAATTTCACACCGAACCAACCTCTTACAGATCAGGAGCCTGTGCTATTCTGCAGCATTTTTTATTCTTCAAATATTTGCATTGCGTTAACTTCTTCTGATGCATCAAGTGTTTTAATATATGACCAAAAATGTCTGTTCCAGAAGGCCTTTCATAATTTTTAATGGGGTTGGTGGCCAAAACAAGAATTTGAACACATTAATAATCTGAAGAAGCTTACGTTCATGCATGCAATTATTTTCTCTAGGTGGAAGGAGAGACAAATAAAATATGTGATGGAGACAGAAATTCCAGTAAGTTTGTTGCATATTGTTCTCTACCATGTTCAGTATCCAGGGGAAGAATATTATTGAGGGTAATGGTGACTAGATTTACAACAAGAGCCGTTTCGATTCACTAAATGTTACTTGAGCAACAACCAAGAAGTTGCTGTTTGTCCAGGTTTTTAAACAGCAAGGTTATAAGTTGTAGTTTGAGCAAATACAGTACAGGCCTTGTGCACATGAACGTGGTTTCCCTCCCTGAGAATTCTTTGTCATTGCTATTAATGTGTACAAGGTCTGTACTGCAATAAATTCATTTCAATAATGTTTTGAATGAAGGCAACAAAGCAGGCTATAACAGACCTTGTTGTTTGAGGCGCGCAGCCACGCACCCATGCCTCATCACTCACCACCGTCTTTCCAGGCACGTAAAAACACTTATAGATTTGATTATTGTCAGTGATGCTGACAAGATAGAGAGATCTGGATCCCTAGAGCCAGCTATTTCAGATCACAAGTTAATATTTTGTGTCCTAAAGATAAAAAATGTCAGCTCTAAGACTATTATCAAACAGATCAGAAAAAAGAGAGCATTTGATGAGGAAAAGTTTAAAAATCAGTTGAATGAAGCACCTTGGTGGATAATGGAGGTATTTGATTATATTGATGACATGGTATTCACATGGGAAAATATGTTTAAAGACATTTTAAGTGAATTCATCCATACAAGGAAAGCCAAGGTGAAAAGTCATTCCTTGCCTTGGATAAACAGAGAGATAAAGAAATTAATGAACAAGAGATGTAAGGCCTTGCAACTCTGGCAGAAGAACAGAGATAATAATGATTTCAGAGCAGAATACAAGAGGTTAAGGAACCTTGTGAACAGAAGTCTGAAAACTGCTGAGGCTAATTATTGGAATGAACAATTCACAAAGTCTTCATCATCAAAAGAGTTTTGGGATACAGTCAAGCGGCTAAAAGGGCAGAACATCAATAAAGGAGGAGTAACAGCACTAAAGAACCAGGATGGAAAGGTCATAACAGCTGACCTAGAGAAAGCTGATCTCTTGAATGATTTCTTTGTTGAAGTAGGAGAAAAATTAGCAGAGAAATTTGAAGACAATACAAATGATGGAGATAATAGCCTAATTACAAGAGTAACACCAATTAGTACTGACATATACATGAACCAGTCACTCTTGAGTCATCAAGTATCTGTTTTAAAGATAAATAAGGCTGCAGGTCATGATGACATTCTACCCAAGGACCTGAAAACTGCTGGTGAATCCATCCTCCCTGGGATGAAAAAGATCATAGACCAGAGCTTCAAGGACTGTAATTTTCCAAGCAACTGGAAAATAGCTAAGGTAAAAAGTGCCTTTAAGAAGGGCCATAAAGTTGAGAGAGAAAATTATAGGCCATTATCCTTGCTTTCAATCCCAAGCAAGATACATGAGGGACAAATTTCTTATCATCTGGATAACCACATGAAAGTGAATGGAGCTAAAACACCTAATCAATGGGGATTTGCTGAAGGAAAGTCAACTGAGCTATTATTATTACACATGACAGAAATATGGAAATATGCCTTAGATCAAGGAAAAGTAGTAGGGGTCTTACTAATTGATTTCAAGAAAGCTTTTGACTCTGTAAATCATAACATTATGATGAAGAAAATGCAAGGATGTGGAATATCAGGACAACTCTTACGGCTGTTAGAGAGTTATTTGCAAGAAAGATCTCAGTATGTCCAGCTAAATGAATCTAATTCAAAGACAAGAACCTTAACTTACGGAGTACCCCAGGGATCCTTGCTTGGTCCTAGACTTTTCTCAATTTACGTTAATGACCTCCCCAGTGCCATAACATCCAGTGAAGTATGTCTCTTTGCCGATGACTCGACATTTTACTTTATTGGTACCAACATCGAGGAGGTAATAGATGCTTTAAACGAGACTGGAAAACAGATTTCTACTTGGTGTAGTAAAAACAAGCTGACTATTCACACCGGAAAATCTGAGATAATGTTACTTACTAATCGGAATCTTGTAGGCCCCCTTAGACCTGTTAACATCAATGAGGAAGAAATTAAGTATGTGAAAACTGCCACATGTCTTGGAATCGTGATTGACAATCACTTAAGATGGGATGCACAGGTGAAACGTGTGTCTAAATCGTTTGCAGCTAAAGTCAGCCAGCTCAAACGAATGAGATTTTTACCCGTTAAAATTCAAGAAGAAATATATTTCAAGACTGTTATTGCGGATGTTACGTATGCTGTAGCAGTCTGGGGTACCTGCTCTCCAGCACTTTTCAATGATTTAGAAAAGATACATGTGAGAGCTGCCAAAATAATCCATCAAATACCGAGCTATACAGACAACGTGGAAACAATGAACATGGCAAGATGGGACAGTCTTGATTATATCTACAAGCGAATGATTCTAGCAGTCATGCACAAATTTCAGTATGAAACTATTCCGGATGCCATCCAAGATAACTTCAAAAAGACACTGTTTCATTCACGGGATGGATGCTCCATTAATTTACCTAGAGTTTGCAAGGAAGTTGGACGCACATCCGTGATATTTAGAGGCACACTTTTGTGGAACACATTAAGTCTGGAAACGAGGAAATCGTGTAGCTTACAACAATTTAAGAATAAAATGCAAAGAGATAAAAAATTTGTTACATCGCTAAGTTGTGGAAAAGAGGCGTGCTTAATTAAGAACAAAAAGGATGATTTTCACTACTTTTAGGGCATTGTTTTAACTATTAGTTACCTAATGAGCTTATTAAATTTTAGACAGGACTGGAAGTTGAACTTTTAGAGTTAAATTTTTCATTTTTCCTTTTATATTCCTATGGACATTTAGAGTAGTAGCAGGTCCACATCAGCTTCAGCTGCCACGTTAATTTAACCTGCTTTAACGTGATTCTTCACTCCACTCATTTTAAAGTTGTTAAAATTGACGCGCCTTGACCATATATTTTATTGCATCGCAATATTTGGGTTTTCTTTTGCAAGCAATTAAAGGATAAGTTTCAATTAAAGAAAACACAACACACTAAAAATCAAATGGCAAAGCCTGCTTTAAAGGGTCTGTTTCATCCAGCATGCCTTGCACGTGCCATCTCTTGGATGGCCTTTGTTGCCACCATTTTCATGGCCCATGAAAATGGCGGACAACAAAGGAAAACCAAGAGACGGCACGTGCAATGAATGCTGGATGAAACAGACCCTTTAAGTGTACGGTACAGGCCTTGCACATATTAAACATGGTTCCCTTGCCTATAAATTCTTGTTTAGAAACATTTACAATCTTTCATATTATATGGCTCAAAGTTCTGATCATAATGTACAGAATTATTGTGATGTTCATGTGCGAAAGCATGCACTGTATTGTAATTGCTGACATGTTTGATGAAGAAGGAAAATTGATGTGCGTGACAATTGAGAGCATCTAAAAAATATCTTGGTACACCTGGAAAGGAAATTAATCCCAGAATATCAAGAAATTAAGTCATTACCTTCGGCCATATGGGAACATGCCAAGCAAACAGGCCATTGTGTTGATTTGGAAATTTTTACTATTCTAGAGAAGGCTAGCAATGAGTTTGATCTGTTAATTTTTGAAAGTTTATTAATTTTGCGTGATAGAACGTCCCTAAACGCGCAAAGCTCTTCAATACCCCTCGTGTTGTTCTAATCCTCGGGGGTATTTTGCTTGTTTGCTTGTTCTCCATGGTATCCTGTTTGACTAGTTTAACTGGTTTCCATAATCAGTGCTATAAAACCAGCACGTGTTTTTTCATTTTGATCCTTTAGCTGAGGATGGCACAAGTCTAGTGCCGAAACGTTCTATATATTTCTTGGATATGTATGGACTTGTCTTTATATTACTACGGATTTGTCACACTATGTTACTAATGGATTTGTCAATTAAATAAGCACATCAACGTTGTTTTTTCTTCATGTCATCCTGAGGGTCAAAATGAAACTATTCGTTGTGTCACTTGCTATGAAATTTATTTTTTGGCTGCGTTTCCCTAAGCACATTCCAATATCAAGAAATTGTTGTTGATATATGACACAGCAAGAAAGACAACACGAAAGGACAAGAACAGGCCAAAGATAATCAGAATATTTTTTGGGGAAATTCAAATGCACACTCTGTATTAGAAGGTCATCCACACCAGGCCTGTTTGTTTAGCTTGGACCTTTTCCAGCATAATTCAGGACCTTTCTCTTGGTTTTTTAGGAAGAGAAAGTGCCAATGAACATATTCTAAGCTGATCCATTACCATTTTGCCCAAATTTTTTGGTAGAAGCCTTGTATACATATGTAAACCTTATTGGAATTTTTTATTAGGAACTTAGCCTTTTCCAGGTTGTAATTCAGTACAATTGCCTAACAGCTTGCATCACAGAACCTTGAAAACAATTGCAGAAAATCAAACATGTTGGATGTAACTTGATAGAATTGTGAAACTTTCTTGCCTCCTTTGGAAAATTTCATGCAAAGGATTTATTGCTGTTATGCTCTGTTTTGAAGATCAAGTGTGCATTTGACATATTGTCAGCATAAAAAGCAGAGTTAGCTGAGAAAATATTAAAATATATTTGTGTTATATCTTGTGTGACCATTTCAAAATACTGTTGAGCATTGATGGCATCATAATTCCATGATTTGTTCATTGTTTTTTTCAATTCACAGTTAAAAGTTTGATAATCACATTAATGTTGAAGAATCCAGAGGCACTGCAAAGACAGGTGAGATGATTTCATGAAGAAAAATAGTTGATTTTATGATAAGGTATTATGTTACAATGACACAGTTTTTTTCTCAGTAATTTATTTTGAGTGGGCAGGAACTATTTCTAGCTACTTAAAGCTAATTTAAGCCCACTATGCATGCCGCATCCAGGCATGGGACTCCTAGTTTAATGTCCCTTCCGAAGGAGGGTGAGGTGAGTTGAAATCAAATTGAAATCAAATTGAATGACAACTTATATTATTACATCATGAAAACAAATGAATTGTATGCAGGGGAATTTCTTAAGGAAGAGCTCTCACAGTAGCTTGGCTAATCGAGGAGAGAGCACCCCCTGTTTGAAGATGACTGATATCATTGGCTAATACTTTGAAAGCATCTTAGTAAAATTTACCTATAACTGTTGGTGAAGTAGGAGGCTTTGAAATTCTCGGGGACCTTTTTAAGATTGAAGTTCATGACGAAAACTACAAGTAGATGGTGAGCTTTTGATATTAGAAGGTATGTTATTCTAGCATTTCCAGCAATGTAGTTGACCTCCATTGTTTCACACTCACCCGGGAATTTTAGATCTGTTGCAAAACTCAAAATGTTTGAGATGACCAGGCTGTATATCATGAGAGACCCTTTCAAAGGGAAAAAACTCAAAATGTTTGAGATGACCAGGCTGTATATCATGAGAGACCCTTTTAATGGGAAATTAAAATTCGTGCTAAATAAATAGAATTCGAGATAACGGGCAGTCAAGAGCGCAATTGTAAACTTTATTCTGTTTCTTTTTTAGCTCAGTGATGCAATCAGCATTATTGGACGAGAAGATTTCCCTGAAAAATGGGAAAGTTTATTGCCCGTAAGTTGATGTCAGATTCAAAATTGATTACGTCAGTGATGTAAATTTGGAGCAAAAAGTGCACAAGTAGCTGTTTCAGGGTTTTAATTTCGGCTCAGTATATAGAATAAATCAGCACTAACTTATGATTTACACTAGTGGTCAGAAGAAACCCAGAAGAAGATGAAATATATGTTTTGACTACATTTTATGATAGTAAAAATCATTTAGCCGCAAAAATTTTATCATTCCATGTTTATTTTACGACAATTACGATTCTCAAGGTTCGAAGATTGTTCAAATTTGTTCACCTTGCTATAAAAATTTTATCACAATGAGATTTGTTCATTGGTATAGTAAGATGTGCCTCCAAAGCCTTCTTCAAATGACAATGCAATGCTTGTGACAAAGAAGTTAGTTTAAGTCATCAAATGCGTCGATGTAAAGCTCCATGTTTCTTTGAATTGCAAACCATCAAGAAAATAAATGAATGCAAAGCAATTATTATTCTAGTATTGGATATCAAACGTATTAGCTGTTGACTAACTTGAAGTAGCTAAGTTCTTTGTTTTAATTTTTGGTTAGTTGATATATTTATCACACTGATTTTGTTGCAGGATATGATACAAAGAATGCAGAGTGATGCGAATCATGAGATCAATGGGATCCTACAGACTGCCCATTCCTTATTCAAAAGGTACTACTACTTCTACTATTAGAGCCCCATTGCCCTGTTCCGATCACTGACAAAGAAACCTTGAGTTACTTTTCTAAGAAAATTTTATCGGAAAAGTTATTACTATTGAGTTATTCCTAATTTCATAGTTTAAAATATAGAAACCAGTTATTGTACCTTTAGCCACCGTCTTCCGTAAAATCTTTGTTGAAAAACATAGCGATAGAATCGTGATATCTTCATTCCATCGCCCTGTTCCGATCACGCAAGCTCACGCATGAATTTCGAACATCACCACCACAGAGGGCTCAAGAAGGCGCAGTTTCTAAATGGATTGAAATGGATGCCATACACAACAGAAGATGTTTAGCTCATGTTATCGTTTGATAAGTAATACTACTATTACTACTGCTACTACTGCCAAAGCGTTGTAGTCCATTAAGGGCCACCGACCCCTCTATCATTTCTTCTTTCAAATGCGTCCTGTCCCGCTGCTGTCATTCCTCCTTCAGTCCTTTGTCTGATGTCATCTTCCCAAGCAGTCTTTCTTCTTCCTTGCTTGATTTCCCCCTCAATTTCGCCTTCAATAGTTGTTAGTTCGATGCTATCTAGTCGTCTTTTCCAGTTGTGGTATTTTGCTAATTTTCTTTTCTTGATCTGTTGCAGGATTCCTTAATTATCTCCGACACCCATTTGCTCTCTAACCCATGCATTTGTCTTCATTTCTGCCCAAGTCACCCGTAACATTCTTCTCCACACTCACATTTCACACGCTTTTAATCTTTTTGTGATCAGCCTTTTTGAGAGCCTAAGTTTCAAAATGTACTGCCATCAATATAGAGAATTTGTTACAGACTTCTTACCTGAGTTCCTTATTTCTCAGGGCTTCTTGCTTGAATGGCATCAGTTAAATTTGCTGGGGCCTTAAAATTTCTCTGAAAATTTCACTTGTAACTTAAACGTTTGAAACTATTTGCTGTGATAAGTGCTAGACGAAAATGCTCAGTTGATGGTTCTGCTACTCGAAGCTATTTTCAATGTTGTTGCATTCTATAACTTTATATACATCGCAAAAATTCCAGTATGAAGTACTGTTTTTTTCAAACTGACGAGTTCAAATAAACTTTGTAGATTTCTAGTTAAACAACGAAAAGGAAAAGGAGACAAAAACCAATGGCTCACTTCAGTATTTTCATGCCATTATTGATAGCCTGTTGAAAGTACTGGTGCCATTTTTGTTTCCCAACCCAAGCTAATCGAGGTTCGTTAGATTCAATCTCTCTTTTGTGTGGAAGGTCATGAACGTGTGTTTAAATTCTACCATTCTGGATCATATAATTGACAGACAAAGTATTTGCAGAGAAATTATGGCCTTTGCCTGGCACTACCCAATTAAATATATTGTTGAGATATTTAGTATTTGCAAACTTGGACACATGCCTATTTTATTCAATTTAGATTTCGGTACTCTTTCAAATCACAAGAGCTGTGGACAGAACTGAAGTTTGTCCTCGATAGATTTGCTGCACCATTAACAGATCTCTTCGAGGTAAGAATAGTAGAAACAATTTAGTTTCTACGAAAGTCTTTTCCTGTCACGAAAATAGCGTGTAAAGCACATTGTTAGCAAACTTTTTTACCAAGTGGAAAATGACATTCCACTGAACGATTCAATAGAAAATCAAATTCGAATTTTTCCCACAAAATCCTGGACTTTCATCGTTATTGTACCGTCAAGTTGCGATTTGATGGTACAGAACTGACGAAAATCTATGATAAATAGGGTTCGACCAGCGAGGGTGAATTTTATAAAACGAAAGATATACAAAGCGTTGACAGCCTAAAGAATGTTTTCACACAGGACAAAGCTTCACCATAATTCAGATTTGACATGATTTAAATTCACAATGCAATTTCACACAAATTAACTAAACTGTGATATCAGACCATAATGCTTCACCAAATACAGAGAGGAGCAAAATACATTGTATGCAGGGAATGACTTAGAGGAGGAACTCTCTCAAAATGCTTCAACTTCTCTGTTTATTTTGTATTTGATTGAGTGAACTGAAAGGTTTGAAATCTATTCTTCAGAAATGCAAATCGCTTTGTCTTTTCGGAAACATGAATCTTTCGTTTTACCAAATTTGCCCTTGGTTGTACGACCCATTGCATGGTTTGTTTTTGAACTGCCAGTCCCCTTTTTTCTTTGTTATCATCATCAAATCAATTAAAACACAAAAAAGATTACTCGTTACTGTGCCATCCAAAGCAGGAAAGGACACAAGGTCATCTGGTCCCTACTTTGGATGACACTTACAATTATGTAATACTTTAACAAAACAAAAAAGTAGAATGGAAGGTAGCTTGGTACCAATTACCAAATGATGAAAAAGTCACGATTTTCAAATTTTTTGACCATTTGTATGTTGTTAATGTTTACTCCTTTTATTGCTTTATTTTTGTCTTGAAGTTGTATTTGTAAAATTGTAAGTACCGTTCTTGGTGGAGACCAGATTATCTTGTGCCTTCCTACGCCAAGAAAGCGGTACAGTGTTTATGTACTGTATTTATATGAGGTCGTTCTTGTTTGCAGAAACTAATACAGTTATTTGAATATTTGATAACATTTTCATCCAAAAATATTTTCTACTCGGGATGGTCTGAGCATATCAGGTTGGCTGTAACCTTTTTCTGAATAAGAAAGTTATGTACGTCACCCGAAGGATTCTTTTTTTCAGACTGTATCGTATTTCTTATATGTGCTATTTTCATTGTTCTCACACAGAAACAGATGGCAAAAGTGAAAGCAGAGTTAAACGACGCTAAACGATTGAAGGAAACTTTCGAAATTCTTGTGAT
The DNA here is from genome assembly GCA_039566865.1 of Aurelia coerulea. NCBI lineage: Eukaryota > Metazoa > Cnidaria > Scyphozoa > Semaeostomeae > Ulmaridae > Aurelia > Aurelia coerulea. The sequence continues at coordinate 10,785,139 of CM076963.1, forward strand.
TATTTGCAAACTTTTTTACAGTTTGAATTACCAGGTAAGTAAATTCGAATTTCGCAGTAATCCGGTAGACTGATTACATGTTATAGTGTCGCTCCTTGCCTGAACTGATATACCGCTACAACTACGACTCATGTTTATGCGCTTCCAAAAAACGGATTTGCCTAAATCACTTGCAATTTTTCTCTCAAAGCCATCGACCAAAAACGCCGGAAAAGTGGTTTTCCTGAAGTGCTTCACTGTAAACTAGCTATTAGTGCTTAGATGGATGTTTCTTTGAGCTATTGGAGCAAAAAACTCCCACCTACAAGTGATATTCTATTTGTTTAGGGATGCAAAAGATCTCGTAAATTCGCTCGCTACTTCGAGAGTTAATCTTTGCAGCAGTTCAGTCGAACGCGTGTTTGTTTGCCTTTGGTGGGAAGTTTAAATTTAAGAAGAATCAACCAATCCGATTAAGTTATTCTTAACGTTGCATCCTGGTTGGTCGGGGCCAAAAATTGGCCCAACAACACAGGAAATTTTTTACCGTTCTTAAAAGAGTTTGGCAATGAGGCCTTCACTGAAGCGACAACAACATCAATTCAATTCAATGGGATGAGCGTAAATAGAGTGAGGCTAATAATCAGGCATAGTTTTACACCAGTCACATCCCAGTGCTAGCAATGGAGTAGAATAGAACGTGTTCTTGTGAAGCCAGTTGTACTTTATTCCATTGCTTACAGTAATATTTGCATGGAAGAAAATGAAAACAAAACGATTTTATGGAAGAGTTGTGAAGGGTAGGCTTAAAATTTGGAGAATATTTTAAAGGAGAGCCACAACATGACTGCAAATAGAAGGGGGAGCAATCCCTAGCACATATCAAATTGGAAGACGAAACTATGCAATACAGCCTTGTGGCTGATTTCCAGTCAATTCTGAGCGGGCGACATTTTACTCAATACAAGGTCGCTCAACCGTATGAGTCTAAAAGCGACTTTTTCTCTCGTAAGTAATAAGATCTCTGCCCGCTCGCATAATTCCACCGACTGGAAATTAGCCTTTAGCAAATATCACAAGTTTAGTGGGTGCAGTTGTGTTTCTTCAATGCCAACGCTGGGGCCGCGATGCTGAAGTGATGGGGCTCGAACCTCGTCCGCCTGCCTGTTCTAGAGCCCCATCGCCCTTTTCCGATCACTGGCTCCTGTGAGCGCTTTGGTGTACAATCTCGGGATGTTTGTTTACAAGAGCAATGGGTCCTATGATTAAAAAAGGGCGCTAAAAAATACTTTGCTGACGCCATGAGCTTCAAGTTGAGACGTGGTTTATTTTTTCTGGCGTGTGAATCCAGCGATATGGGAAGATGAAAGGGGATATATTTTCTCTTGTTTCTCTGCTACTGTTTACTAGAACCGCAGCAAAAACATTTCAAACTTTACTCCAACTCTCTAAGCGAATATTTACAAAAATTTCGATCATGATTTCTTCTGCTTCCCAGCCGGGGGTAAAGTTCTAACTGCAGTCAGATAGGCTACATATTACCCTCTTCCGATCACGTGGTTTGGCTTCGAATTCTGGGGTTCTCTCTCAATGAAGAGACGGGGTGGAAGGTGAAATAAACAAAGGAACCTCACCAGGGGGTTTCGTTGACTTTGGATGCGCGTGAGGTAAGGTTTGAATTAATTCCAGGGGGCATTGAAGTATAGGAAGGGGGCTATGCTAGAGTGTTGCCAGTTATCTTGTAAAAGACTGTAAATTTCAATTGTAAATTGCTTATGGTGTCATTAAAAGATAACATGAGATAAATATCTTTTTTTATTGTATGGCATCCATTTCAATTGGAAACTGCGCTTTCTTGAGCCCTCCACGGCGCTACCGTCCGAAATTCCTGCGTGAGCTTGCGTGATCGGAACAGGGCGATGGAGTGAAGAAATCGCGATTTTATCGCTGTGTTCTCCGACAACGATTTTACAGAGGACGTTCGCTAAATGTAAAATAACTGGTTTCTATATTTTAAACTATGAAATAAGGAATAATTCATTAGCATTAACTTTTCCGATAAAATTTACTTAGGCCAAGTAACTCAAGGTTTCTTTTTCAGTGATCGGAACAGGGCGATTGGGCTCTAGCTGAAGTCAGAAAAATTACACCATTGCACTACAACAATTTCAAGCAATGGGGGAAGGGGGATGGATAAGAATTGGGGAGCAATTGTCTTTGAAGATATTGTTCCAAGTGACCGACTTGAATTTTGTTGTTTTGAAGACCCTGTACATTTCCAGGAAACGTATTGACGAAGCAATATTTGGCTGGTTAGCATATTGCTCAAATTCTGCTCCACTCAAGGCCATTTTTTTCTGATTTGCGGGAAACTAAAGTTCATGCATAGGGCAGGATGTGCCCAAAAAAACCCCACGTTTCAATTTAATGACTTTGTTTTAATTGAATTTATGTTTTATTGAAGGATCTACCTGAATATTTTGAAGATAATATGAAAAGATGGATGACAAGTTTCCACTCGCTGTTAGTTGACGACTTCGCGGTTCTTAAAAAAGACGTAAGTATCTTTCGCTTTTGCTCTTTGAAGTAATAATCATTTATGAGGTTTAGCAGATACGTTTTTGGGTGTGAAAAATTTTATGGACGAGCATCATCAAACAACTACAGCTTTGTATTTTGTTTTTCTCACGTTTTTCGTTGTACCAGCACCTCTAGGAGAACCATTATGGAAGTATGGTCACAGTCATCTTGACCTTTTAATACTATCCCTGCCACTGTAATTAGGGGTGTTTTCCTGTACGTTTTTGACCTTCTATATTGTATTGTATCTATTTTTATATCATAAAACTTGTAAATATTTCAATTGTGGCAAATGATACATATTTTGATTGTGGCAAATGATACATACATACATACATACGTCATGTTCACTGCCATCTTACACTTTCACCAACTGTTTCGTATAACTAATTGAATTAGATTTCCACGCAACATTTCCTTCAATTTAAATATCCATCTTCTTTATAGGACACTGATGACGCTGGTCCCCTAGAACGATTGCGATCACAAATTTGTGACAATGTTGCAATGTATGCTCAGAAATACGATGAAGAATTTCAGGTAGCTATTCTTAACAATGATCTTTATCAGATACCTTTTTAGATAGGCCCCCTAGAACGATTGCGATCACAAATTTGTGACAATGTTGCAATGTATGCTCAGAAATACGATGAAGAATTTCAGGTAGTTATTCTTAACAATGATATTCATCAAATGCCATTTTAGATAATTTCCCATAACTTCGGAATGACTTGATTATGATATCGTCACAGAGAAGAGGAAAAACTGCAATTATTTAAATCTGATTTCATTTATTTATGTAGCTATTTGCCTTAAATTGTATTGTCTGTTGTTTTTTATACGGTAGGCTTAATAGCTTTTATTTTGCAGCTCTCTTGTCTATTTATGCCTGATAAATTGATGATAATTCAGAACTGACAAAGACGGGGGTAAACTCCCTTATCTATTTCAGGATTTTTGTTATGCAACAAATCATTTACAAATTTAGCTGTAACCAATGGCTATGCATTTTCAAAACATTCCTCGATAGTTAACTTGAACATTGATACCTTGTTTGTTGATATTGGTGCTTTGAGAGGAGAATCTTGAAAGCTCAAACTTGCGTCCACCTCCAAACCAGAGCTGTAGCCTTTTGGTTTGGAAATTCTTGAAGAACATCGAAATTAAACACTGAAATTAAAAGAAAATTTTAAGAAACTGTACATTGGTCAATTGGGTGACTTCGTTGATTGTTCGCTGCGCTTCAAGAATCTGTTTAGGCCAAAATGCCAAATGTCTGGTTTGGAGGTGGACGCAAATTTGAGCTTTCAAGATAAATGTTTCTGCCTTCAAAGCACCAATACCAACAAACGAGGTGTCTAGCTTCAAGTTAGCTATCGAAGAACATTTTGAAAGAGATTAGCCATAGGGTAAAGCTAACTTCACATCGCTGGATCAAACCAAATGTGTCCCATACTTTTTTAGGACATCTGGTAGTTTATGTGAAGCTTTTTAGATAGTATTATTTTCCTTTTCAAGCCGTACCTGCCTGACTTCGTTAAAGCTGTGTGGACACTGCTCATTTCAACTGATAATGCAGTCAAACATGATTTGGTGAGTGCTCCTGGTTCATGTCTCATTTTACTCCTTATATCGATTTCTGTTCAAAGAATCACACCAGTATTTCCTCCATTAGTCTCTGGTTCTTTTGACTGGGAATGGAGGTCTCTGTCTACATAATCCTGCTTCTTTTGGCACAAACGTTGCTATGAAGAAATCCCTTTATTAGCTACCGTGACCTGAAGAGCGACGCTTATAGATTTTCAAAACGATATTGAGTGCACAAGGTTGATTTATTCCAAAAATTGGTGGCACCTACATTGCTGACGTTGCTACGGAACAGTTGTATTCATCGTAAGAACTCGATTAAGGAGAGCTTAATAGAAGTGGGGCTAACTAGAGCTTTAACGGGCACTGTCTTTTTGTGTAACATATTGCTGACCGCAAAGCCAGAAACGCTTTTCAAATTTCTTTACTTGTGTTCATCATGTCTTGAAACCAGTTTCGACAGAGTTTACATTTAGTTTTGCTAAAGCGAGAATCTTTTCACAGTTGAAAGTTTTTGTTTCATGCAAAAGACACTCTCCTCCTCCCCTCTGAAGAATCCCGAGGAACTGTCTTCCTAAGGAGTTAACTCTTTAAACTCTTTCATATTCATTTTCATATTCATCTCCTTTTATATGGCATTTCACACTTGAATATAATGACCAACAGAATGATCATGGATGCAACTAGGCTATATCATACATTAGACAACTCAACGCTTTTGTTGAATTTCCAACGCAAGTTACAGCAGCCCCCCACCCTTTTCTTTTGTTATGTTTTATGTACTTTGTAATGGTTAGTCTATTGTATGTGTGTCTCATAATGGGAACACGACGACCTTGTGTCTTTTTCCGCTATGAAGAGCACAGTTAAATGTAAAAAATAGTTGCATTTGTTTTATGTTGATGCATAGAGAAGAAAATATTAATTTCTCATATTCAGTTGGTGAGCAATGCAATCCTGTTTCTGGCATCGGTATGTGAGAGACCACATTACAAAGATCAATTTCAAGATGAAAGCACTCTTCAAAGCATTTGCCAGAAAGTTATTGTGCCAAATATGGAGTTTAGAGGTAGGTTGCACTTGTATTTGCCAAATTTATGTCTGTATTTCATCATAGAGTAAAGAAGGTAAGAAGAAAAGAGGCTTTGCTTTTTATATAGCGCACTTTTCTTTGAGTACACACATTAAGAGCGCTTCACGGTTCCATTACCCTTTGAGCTCAGGCAGCATATGTTCCAAATCTTTAAAAAGGCTAGTGTAAAATTCAATGACCTATTTCTTTGAACTGAATGACTTCAAAGAAACTTTAGCTTTTTCTCTATAATTCTACCGTTGGACTTCGCTGACATCTTCAATATTTTCAGAATTAGAGTGTTTTTTTTCTTCTTGAAGAATTCAAGAAAAATTTTCAAAAAAACTTAAAATCATCGTAATTTCTAAACTGTTTGACGCAACATGAAATAATTTCGAAGAAAACCATAGTTTATGGATGTCTATGATATGGTATCAAACAAAAGTCTGTCACTTTTCTGATTTATGATTTAGAAATTTGATGAGGGCACATCCTCAAATGCGTTGAAATGTAAGATACGCTGTAATTTCGAAAAATATTCAAAGCTTCTAAAAGTCCAACGGTAGAATTATAGATAAGTATCAAAACTTTCTTTCAAGCCACTCAATCAGAAGAAATAGGTCATAGAATTTTACACCCATCTTTTTACGCAGAATTAGAAATTTGGAACCTCAGGCATATCTTTTTTCCGATCTTTTTCTAGACTTCCTGAGGTATACAGGGTGTCCCGAAAACATATGCGCCGTCTGAGTGGCTATTGTGAAGGAGCCTTGAATCTATTTTTCCCGTTTTGCAAATTTCTAAATTAAAGAAACTTCAAGTAAGAGTTTGTACTGAGTTTGAGTAAGTTTAAGGTCTCAGCAAACCAGGCTGGCTCGTTTGCCATATACCGGATGAGTCAAAAAGGTTTACACGTTTGGCGGGCTGTGGAAGAAAAAGTATGTGGCTGATATTCAAAACTAAGATGTTACTCTATCAGACAAAGGTTAACTTAGATGGGAAAATTTTGTGTGGTAAAATCACTCATCTTTCAGACCGAAAAATGAGAAAAATGCCTGTAAGGAGGTTTGTATGGGAATCGAGAATGCCATCTTCCATTATGTTCCATGATTTACGTGCTATTGAAATCGAAACTCTATTTATAAAATTGACTATTGAATAGAATTTAAATTTCAATGCCAAATAAATCATGGGCTAGAATGGAATGTGGAATTCTCGATCCCTTTACAGTCATTTTTCAAATTTATGGGTCTTGAAGATGAGTGATTTTTCCAAGCGAAATTTTCTTATCGAAGTTAACATTTGACTGACAGATTATAGTTTTAGTTTTGAAGATCGTCCACATACGTTTTATTTCACAGCCCGTCAACGTGTAAACATTTTTTGACTCACCCGGTATATCCAAGATGAAAACGGAAAGGATTCTACAGAAAGCTAGGATCCCAGCAGGCCCTTTGATAAATGAGAAGATTTTCTTGTTAAAGAATGTGAGTTAAAACATTTACAGTCCTTAATATTTTTACAGAGGCAGACGAGGAGGCATTTGAAGACAATCCAGAGGAGTACATACGAAGAGATATCGAAGGATCAGGTGATCAACATTTCTCTTATTTATTGTCAGATCTTTGGTCCTGGATAGTAAGGCCCAGTGGGGGGGGGGGGGGCACTGGATTGTAGAGGCAGACGAGGAGGCATTTGAAGACAATCCAGAGGAGTACAGACGAAGAGATATCGAAGGATCAGGTGATCAACATTTCTCTTATTTATTGTCATATCTTTGGTCCTGGATAGTAAGGCCCAGTGGGGGGGGGGGGGCACTGGATTGTAGAGGCAGACGAGGAGGCATTTGAAGACAATCCAGAGGAGTACATACGAAGAGATGTCGAAGGATCAGGTCATCAACATTTCTCTTATTTATTGTCATATCTTTGGTCCTGGATAGTAAGGCCCAGTGGGGGGGGGGGGGGGCACTGGATTGTAGAGGCAGACGAGGAGGCATTTGAAGACAATCCAAAGGAGTACATACGAAGAGATATCGAAGGATCAGGTGATCAACATTTCTCTTATTTATTGTCATATCTTTGGTTCTGAGTAGTAAGGCCCGGTGGGGGGGGGGGGGAGGGCACTTGATTGTAGAGGCAGACGAGGAGGCATTTGAAGACAATCCAGAGGAGTACATACGAAGAGATATCGAAGGATCAGGTGATCAACATTTCTCTTATTTATTGTCATATCTTTGGTTCTGAGTAGTAAGGCCCGGTGGGGGGGGGGGGAGGGCACTTGATCGTAGAGGCAGATGAGGAGGCATTTGAAGACAATCCAGAGGAGTACATACGAAGAGATATCGAAGGATCAGGTGATCAACATTTCTCTTATTTATTGTCATATCTTTGGTCCTGGATAGTAAGGCCCAGTGGGGGGGGGGGCAGGGCACTTGATTGTAGAGGCAGACGAGGAGGCATTTGAAGACAATCCAGAGGAGTACATACGAAGAGATATCGAAGGATCAGGTGATCAACATTTCTCTTATTTATTGTCATATCTTTGGTCCTGGATAGTAAGGCCCAGTGGGGGGGGGGGGGGCACTGGATTGTAGAGGCAGACGAGGAGGCATTTGAAGACAATCCAGAGGAGTACATACGAAGAGATATCGAAGGATCAGGTGATCAACATTTCTCTTATTTATTGTCATATCTTTGGTTCTGAGTAGTAAGGCCCGGTGGGGGGGGGGGGGGGAGGGCACTTGATTGTAGAGGCAGACGAGGAGGCATTTGAAGACAATCCAGAGGAGTACATACGAAGAGATGTCGAAGGATCAGGTGATCAACATTTCTCTTATTTATTGTCATATCTTTGGTCCTGGATAGTAAGGCCCAGTGGGGGGGGGGGGGCACTGGATTGTAGAGGCAGACGAGGAGGCATTTGAAGACAATCCAGAGGAGTACATACGAAGAGATATTGAAGGATCAGGTGATCAACATTTCTCTTATTTATTTCCATATCTTTGGTTCTGAGTAGTAAGGCCCGGTGGGGGGGGGGGGGGAAGGCACTTGATTGTAGAGGCAGACGAGGAGGCATTTGAAGACAATCCAGAGGAGTACATACGAAGAGATATCGAAGGATCAGGTGATCAACATTTCTCTTATTTATTGTCATATCTTTGGTTCTGAGTAGTAAGGCCCGGTTGGGGGGGGGGGGGGCACTTGATTGTAGAGGCAGACGAGGAGGCATTTGAAGACAATCCAGAGGAGTACATACGAAGAGATATCGAAGGATCAGGTGATCAACATTTCTCTTATTTATTGTCATATCTTTGGTTCTGAGTAGTAAGGCCCGGTGGGGGGGGGGGGGGAGGGCACTTGATTGTAGAGGCAGACGAGGAGGCATTTGAAGACAATCCAGAGGAGTACATACGAAGAGATATCGAAGGATCAGGTGATCAACATTTCTCTTATTTATTGTCATATCTTTGGTCCTGGATAGTAATGCCCAGTGAGGGGGGAGGGCACTTGAGGGGCACATGTCATGAACCTGATTGGTTCATATAATACAATTCTCTCTATTGTTTATTAAGAAGCACAGAATCGAGGCTGAATTTTCATTGCAATAAAAATTCAAGAAGCAGAAATAAAAGGTCACGAAACAATGGAATTCCACCCTAAACTTGTTTGTTGTACAATCTGTCCTGGTAAAGAAAATATCTGTCCTGGACAGAATCTGTCCTGGACAGTAGAAAATCTGTCCTGGTAAGTAAAATATCTGTCCTGGAAATAATTTGTCCTGGACAGTAAAACACCTGACCTGGATAGGAAAATATCTGTCCTGGACAGAATCTGTCCTGGGCAGTAAAAAATCTGTCCTGGTAAGTAAAACATATGTCCTGGACAGAATCTGTCCTGTAGAGTAAATAATCTGTCCTGGTAAGGAAAATATCTGTCCTGGATAGAATCTGTCCTGGATAGAAGAAAATCTGTCCTGGTAAGTAAAATATCTGTCCTGGACAGAACCTGTCCTGGACAGTAAAACACATGACCTGGAAAGGAAACAATATGTCCTGGATAGAGTCTGTCTTGGACAGTAGAAAATCTGTCCTGGTAAGTAAAATATCTGTCCTGGAAATAATCTGTCGTGGATAGAAGAAAATCTGTCCTAGTAAGTAAAACATGTCCTGGACAGTAAAAAACCTGACCTGGAAAGGAAAATATCTGTCCCGGACAGAATCTGTCCTGGACGGTAGATAGTCTCTCCTGGTAAGGAAAATAGCTGTCCTGGACAGAATCTGTCCTAGACAGTAAGACACATTACCTGGAAAGGAAAAGATCTGTCTTGGACAGAATCTGTCCTGGGCAGTAAAAAATCTGTCCTGGGCAGTAAAAAATATGTCCTACAGAGAATCTGTCCTGGACGGTAGATAGTCTCTCCTGGTAAGGAAAATAGCTGTCCTGGACAGAATCTGTCCTGGATAGAAGAAAATCTGTCCTAGTAAGTAAAACATGTCCTGGACAGAATCTGTCCTGGACAGTAAAAAACCTGACCTGGAAAGGAAAATATCTGTCCCGGACAGAATCTGTCCTGGACAGTAGAAAATCTGTCCTGGTAAGTAAAATATCTGTCCTGGAAATAATCTGTCCTGGACAGTAAAACACATGAACTGGAAAGGAAAATATCTGTCCTGGACAGAATCTGTCCTGGGCAGTAAAAAATCTGTCCTGGGCAGTAAAACATATGTCCTAGAGAGAATCTGTCCTGAACAGTAAATAATCTGTCCTGATAAGGAAAATAGCTGTCCTGGAGAGAATCTGTCGTGGACAGTAGAAAGTCTGTCCTGGTAAGTAAAATATCTGTCCTGGAAATAATCCGTCCTGGACAGTAAAACACCTGACAGAACCTGTCCTGGAGAGTAAATAATCTGTCCTGGTAAGGAGAATATCTGTCCTGGTAAGGAAATTATCTATCCTGGAAAGGAAAATGTCTGTCCTGGACAGTAGAAAATCTGTCCTGGTAAGTAAAACATATGTCCTGGATAGAACCTGTCCTGGAAAGGAAAACATCTGCCCTGGATAGAACCTGTCCTGGAAAGGAAAACATCTGTCCTGGATAGAACCTGTCCTGGAAAGGAAAACATCTGCCCTGGATAGAACCTGTCCTGGTAAGGAAAATATCTGCCCTGGATAGAATCTGTCCTGGAAAGGAAAACATCTGTCCTGGACAGTAAAACATAAGTCCTGGACAGAATCTGTCCTGGAGAGTAAATAATCTGTCCCGGAAAAGAAAATGTCTGTCCTAGACAGAATGTGTCCTGGACAGTAAATTATCTGTCCTGGTAAGGAAAATATCTGTCCTGGACAGAATCTGTCCTGGAGAGTAAATGCAGCAGTGTGCCGCATATAAGAAACACAAATTTAAGAAACACAGACCCTGATTTTAAAAATAATATCCCATTTTATAAGAACAGATCTGAAAAAACCCTTTTTCTTATTTAACAAAACCAAGCAAAAAAAACTTTCCTGGAATAAGTATATCATTTCCTGGAAGTGAAAATTTACAAATGCATATGAAAATAATGAGTTTTTTATCAGAATCACAGAGATTGTGTCTGAGTAGTTGATAGATACTGCATGATTTTTCTGGTCTGATTTGAATTTTACCTCATTTTATAAGAAACATGTCAGACCTGAAATTGAAAAGGTTGTTTCTTATATGCGGGACGCTACTGTATTCACCAATTGCTAATGTGACATATGTTCTTTAACTATTTTCAGTACTGGATATTTGCTGCTCAACATGAAATCATTTTCAGCTATTTTGCTCCCGAACAGGGCATCTATCTTCTCAAATGGGGCTCCCGAAATGGTTCCCAGTTTTCAAATGATTGCTCTCTTACAGGATTTTGATTGAAAATTTGAATTTGTTCTTTGTTTCTTGCTGATTTGCTCCCAGCAGACAAGGTAATCCTCATGCTCAAGTTTGAGAAAGCTCACTTCGCATGGATAGATTCGTTCAGTGGAAATTGGAAGTCCACAGCAAACAATTCCCTTCGCGTTTTTGCTTTATTAGTGAGTCGTAGCTAAGTATTTTTTTTTTTTTTTTTACATTCCAATAAAAGCTTACAATACATATTACCAATACACACTACTTACAAAATACTCTACCCTACTACTTAAACAATGTCATTTGGAGCGAAAACACGTCTACCGCATGGCAACATAAAACAGAAAATACGAACATCACACTAAACATGACTACTGGAAACAAAAATAGCACATAAAGCTACACGTGACTACTACTACAGCTACTACTACTTACAAAAAAAGAAGGAACATTACCTTAAAATGGGGACGTGGTGGTTGTGTGACTTACGGCTGAGTTTTAAATTCCTAATCAAACCGACCAGTTTGATGGATAAAGCGGAGAGTTAGCAAAAGTATATCTTTATTGATAACATCAGGAAAATCTTTATCACCATACAATAAAATCTGCATTAGAAAATCGTTTGGAAGATTGGTATGTCCAAGTGGTCGTAATAAAGCAGAAACTCCAGCGAGAAGATCTCTACGTGGTACTTCAAATGAAGGGCAGAGCAACAAGAAGTGTTCCGTATCCTCAATGCCATCGTTTGTGGGACACATTGGGTTAATAGTATCTTTGAAATTGTGTTTGAATTTGTGAAAATTCAATTTACTGAGACCAACTCTTAGTTGGGTAAGATTCGATAGTCCTTTTGGGTCATGTATTCGAAAGACAGATTTAGGGAGGGGACGAATCTTGGATAGCAGCTAAGTATGATACAAATACAGATACATAATCAATCACAAAAACTGCTTCCGCACAGGAAAGAATCTTTTTACCCCAGCGGCACACTTCTGTACATTAATGGGTCTATTGCCCCTGGGACTAAAAGCATTACTGACAGCACGAATTATTCTTGACATTTCTTTTATATCTAGTGCAAACATATGACACCAATTCAATATACAGCCTCGTTTTGGAAAATATTCAAAATTCTTTGATACGAAATTTTAGAGGCCGAATTCGGATTTTGCACTCAAACTTCAGTCTTACTGCAAGTTTTTATGTTGCTATCGGTAGTAATTTTGAATTTATGGCGATGCAAAGTTTGAAAACCTGTAAGGGATTTGACCGTGAAAATGACTCAGGGTGCAATCTCGTCCCCAGAGTGAGTTCGTTGCTCTACCTCTACTCTGGGATACAGGAGGCCGTTCGACAATTTGATTGGCTATTCGGAAACAATAGCAAAATCAGATTATAACTGGCTCCCATTCAAAAATGGCCTTTATTGAATCGGTAATTTCACAAAATCAATGGAGTGTATGGGGCAAGTGAGGAGTTTAAAAGGGGTAATGGACCACGGCGCATCCGAATTTCGGAGTTTCAGGAAATTTTGGGGTCATTATGACGTCATAACAGGGGGTTGAAAAATAAATGTTACGATTTTCCGACCCGAGGTTACGTTTGGAGTCGATGCTCCATGGTTACGAGCCTGATTTCAAAACGGAAAAATGTTTTCAAGAGACCATTCATTTGCGAGTCTAATAACGCAACTTGGGGTTCAATATTGCCCCCAGAAGCGGAGCGCGCGCCCCCCAAAAATGGGGACTAATTTGGGCCTACCCCATTTTACGCCGTAACTCCGTTTTGCGAGGAGTAGACGGCCGCGGCATGTCAAAATTCGACGGAAAACTGTATTCTTTCACTAAAACACTTTTAATCTCCAATTTATCTCTAAAATTCGCCGAATAACGAGCCATTCTATTTTCAAAGCTGTGGGGGAAATTCTCGAAAATTTCAACTTAGGCCCTTTTTCCACCCAAATGGATCGTGCTCGTTTTCCTACTAAATGCACTTGCTAACCCCGGATTAATGATTAAATACCTTAAAAAGGGCTAAAATAGGGTCCTCAAGGTGTTTGTTTTCAATTTCTCAATTTATATACTTCAGAATTAGCGCTAGAGCAACGACCATTTTTCGTCGATTATCGTTGCCTAGCAAACTGCAAATCCATAATGGGGCGCATCTTTCCATATATTGGCAAGATTGATGCCAAGTGTACCAGGGTGTTCATTCGGCTTCGCGATCAGCTTATGACGTCAGAACACCCTGGGAACGAGGTTGCTCAGGGTGTAAAGTTTCACCCTGAACGATTTTTCACGGTCAAATCCCTTATAAGTTTTTAAACTTTCAATCGTCATAAAATCAACATCACAATCGGCGTCAGTTCAAAAACACGAAACTAGACTAAAGTTTGGGTGCTAAATCCGAATCTGGGCTTGACATTTTCATATGAACAATAGAAAGAAATTTTGATACATTTCCAAAACGAGGCTGCTATTTTGAAGAGGTGTAGGATCTTTGAATTATCCTTCTGCAACCTATCACCTTCTGTTAATAGCTCCTTTTTGTATGCAGTATCAAATATGTTATGTATCATTAAAGAACCACTGCTAGCCATGATCCTTTGTGTATGTTCCCAAGGAAAGTCTTAAAGTTGATATTTCCCTTTCTCCAACTTCACAGGGGCCTTTGCAATGGACATATTGTACCTCCCATACCTGGCACTTGCCATCTCTAGTTGCACAGAAAAGAATGTGCGCAAAGCCTTTATGCTAGCAGAGGGTCTTAACTCTGACACTCAGGTGTCAGACTAGCCTACATGCAGACAATACCTAACTTAGGAAAAGGTATAGTCTGCACGCAGGCTAGTGTCAGACTGTGTGATCTACTTTGTTTACATTTATTGGTTTGCGAATCGGCTTTTGAGATCCTTTGTTTGGGATTTGTAATCGCTTTGTACCGGCATGTCAATGTGATAATTGCCTTTGTTGTGATATTTGATTCTTTGCTATCTCATAGACATCGACACACGACGACGAGCAGCCTGTGATTTGGTCAGAGGTCTTTGCAAGTACTTTGAAACTGCCGTTATAACGATATTCTCACAATATGTCAATTTCTTATTGGAGGTAAGAGAAATTGTATCTTCATGCTCTTAGGAAATACAGGATGTCCCTCAAATTTGTACGGTGAACTGATAGCATTCACTGCCGATAAAAATTAGCCAGAGACAGTGTGTCCTTTCATGAAGGGCCAGATTGGAATCAAATGCCAAAAGACATCAGTCCAGCGCCCTTTCTGTATTATACCTTCAGACTTTGTCTATGTTACTAGCTTTGTATTTATTTTTTCGTATCCGTACATATTCATTGACTGTAATGTTTTTTGTTTTCAATTGTATTTATGTAGCTTTTTCATGGCCCCTAAAAAGCAACCTATCTTTGCTGAAAGAGTTAAAATAATCTGATACAGGATGGAATTGAATTAAAAAGAAAGTTTGGAACTATAACGGATGAAACTATAATAAGAAACTATCCACTTTTGGCTGGCCACGATGAATTATATGCGGGACCGATTTTGAAGATTTTTGACCTCATCTCAAAAAGCCTGAATTAGATTCTAGGAGTTTTTGCAAATTTTTTTTTTTGCTTTCTGTTTTTAGAGCTGCAAGCAAATTTCTTAAAATTGTCGTTTTCGGGAACGCTGAACACGACAAAGAACGTTGACCAAATTTTCTAAAGACTCGACATGAATGGACATGATTTTTAAATTTCTAACATAGTTGCAGTTTGGGGATTTACAATTACAGATTAAGCTGCACTTTCTTTTTATATATATAGCTATTTAACATTTCTTTATCTATGGCCTAATGTTGTGTGTAATTGGAAGTGCTGTTCAAAAGTTTTTCGTTTAAGGTATCAATGTCAACTTTATCGTTAAATATAGAACTTGTTTACTTCTTTAGCTATACGCAAGGTCTCCTGCTGAACATTGGAAATCAAAAGACACAGCGATTTATCTTGTGACGTCGCTAGCTGCTAAGAGGCAAACTTCTAAGGTATGTTGGTTTCCTCGATGATTTGTCTATTTGAATCCATGAAGCTTGTTTGTTTGTCTGTTTCTCTACTTGTTTTTTTAATTATTGGATTTGTTCACACTTTGTTTGTATTCGCCCTGAAATGATTGATGACATTGCAAAGAATTGATCAGCATTGCTACATTCCAGTAAATTGCAAAAGACTGGAGTACAACCGCGTGCACAACTGGTGAAAATTTCACCCCCAGTCATGTTTGCTGTCAAATCCCTTATAAAATTTCAAACTTTTTATCAAACTCCGTAACGCTAGGAATGTGGAAGCTTTTGTCTTGTCTAAGAAGTTTGGTGCTGAATCATCATCTGGGGTAAGAAATTTCAAAGTTTCAGTATGAAATAGAAAACTCTTCATTGATGAAGGTGTGATTTTCATTCTAATGAGACAGAAAACAATTCTGAGAAGTACAGTTCCAGAACTAGGTAAGTTGCATACAATTATAATACTGTTGATGATATTTGATTTATTTGTTGCAGCATGGAACAACAGAAGCTAGTCAGTTGGTGAATCTTGTTGACTTCTTTAAAAGCCATATTGCGCCGGATTTGCAATCGCCGAATGGTAAGGAAGGCTTCTTTATATCTAATTCTTTATGTTCATTGATGCTCTAAAACGATATAATATTGTTTCTCTTTATAGCTGCTATTTTTTCATTTGCAATTTCGCATGAGTTAAACATCCCTTTTTGCTCATAGTGAATTTAACTGTAATAAAATAACTCAAACTGTGATGAATTCATTTTGGCAAATCCTGATTTCACTACGGTTAAATCTCACTACTGTTCCCATGAAAATGCTCGCAGATTTCAGAGTATCTCATCTTCTTGTTGCAACAACAGATACATTTCACGTAGATGGAAGTGGTACTCCATTTTCGTCTCAGTTCTGTGCTACTGTACTTCAAATTTATTCCAAAACATGTTTTTTTCACAGTTGATGAATTTCCTGTACTTAAAGCAGATGCCATCAAATATGTCATTACATTTCGCAGTGTGGTATGTTGTATTTTTGATCTTCTAATTCTATCTGCAATGGTCTAGACTTATGAACGATTTTGATATATCGTATCTCATGAAACCTTTTTGTCGTTCTTCTTAGTCATCATAATTATCTTGCCTTCTATGGAACAATGTACCCTTTAGCTGCTTCTATCTGGTTTGTTTTTCACTTCAGGACTTTGCAAACAGTTGCTGATTCATTTTTCACCATCATTGTTACTCTGCATTGATATTCATTGATTTCAACATGTAAGACTACTTTCTTGCAGCGGTTGCAGTATCTATCCTATTTACAGACTAACGAACGTTTTTGCACATAGGAGTACTGATAGTCGAACTTTTTCGAGAAATTTATCGATTATAGTCTGAATTAGGGAACGTTTAGTGCTTAACATGATTTTAGTCGCCATTGCACTGGTCATCCTACGTCTTTTGAAGACTTGTCGGTTCTAGATAATTCGCGTAATTGTCTTGATTTGTTCATTCATGAAAGGTTACTGATCCTGCAAGATCATCCATCCTTACACTTTTTTGAAAGTTCTTCTTACAATTTTTTCAACCCATAAGGGATTCCTGCCTGTCACATTTGTGTCTCACTAAATATTTGTAATTCTGGTACTTGTTTGAAAGATCACGAAGAAGACAATAATGTTACAGAAAGTCCATGGAGAGTTAGGCCTTAGTTTAAACATCGTTTTCTGCTGTGTCGAATCGAACTGTATTAAAAACGGCAGAATCTGCCGTGTCTAAAATCTGATTTAAACATCGTTTTTTTGCCGTGTCGGATTGAAATTAAGATGGTTAAAATGGCCATTTTTTTAAAATGGCCATTTTTCAAAATACACAAGTGCAATCACACGTAGAAACCGTGGACCATGGCCTAGAATTGACGAATTAAACGCGGCAGAAATACGATGTTTAAATCAAGTGGTTGTTTTGCCATTTGATACGACAGAGCTGGTGAACTCCTGCCGTTTTATCTATTTAAAACGGCAGGTGATTTAAGCGTCGTTTTTATCTCAAATTTAATTGACACTTACAACTTTTTAGCAGCAGTGTTTCATAACTGAATTTAAGGTGCATGTTGTTGAAATAGTTAATATGGTCTACACATGTCTATGTTGATTATTTACTGAAATTCTTCATTACTTGTTTCTTACAGCTACCACGAGACGTCATCTTAGGAGTGATTCCTTGCATGGTGAATATGATCAAAGCAAAGAGTCCTGTTGTTCATAGTTATGCTGCTAATGCAATAGAGAGAATTATGACGCTGCGAACACCAGGAGGTGGACCACCGTAGGTTTTCGCGTTCTTTGCTTGTTCTTTTTTAAATCCTGCTACAGTCATAGTTAAAAATCAGGGAAAAGTTGCAAAAAACGCTTGAATTGCTCCTTCAAGGGTAGAGAGTAGATCACTCGCTCCCCTTTGTTCAGTGTTGCTCAAAATGTGCTTGACAGAGTGACACCAAAATCAAACATTGAAGTGGGGGAGGGGGAGTTTTGGTGAATGGTACTTTTAGCATATGTTTTGTTACCCTGAGTACCAGATCCTCTGACGGTAATGTTTGCCTTTTCCTTTAACTCAGTTTTATGAACATAATTGCTGAAACATTAAATGTCCTGGTATTATTGTCTATTATTGGAGGCAGTTATGTTTTAGAAAGCGTGAAATTTGATATCAGACAATATTCATGACTTCTATCTGTACTTTGACCAAGACTTTGCTGTTTGCCATAACTTGTGTTTTTCTGAATGATAGGTAAAGCAAAATTTGAATTTGAAATCAGAAGCCAGGCTACCATTTGCCTCATACTCACTTTCATGTCATTTGCCATTGCTCTTAATAAGTCTTACTTAAGCTAACATCAGGAACAACACTCCTGCTCTCTCTCTCTAAACGTTATTGATCAGTCAGAACCTAGGCCTACACAAACAATGGATCCTATCGAGAAAACGGATTTCAGATGGTTGTTGTACATTTCCAATTTTTGTTCAGCCTATCACTTCTCCTGGCACTCATGAAACACTGCAGACATAAACGCTAGAAGCATTTTAATTCCTCAAGCCAAGAAGCCCACTTCATCTTCATCTCTGTTTTTCAATGTTTGCTTGCCGTTGTGTTACCCTTCCCATCATTTAACAGTAGTAATGTGATATTTACGTGCTCTCCCTGCAGGATTTCCGCTGCAGAGTTGCGTACCGTTAAGGAACAGTTATTTGAGAATTTATTCAACGCTCTTGACATGCAAGGATCACTGGAGAATGAATATCTAATGAAAGGTAGGTCTTGTTTTAATCTATCGAATTGCCTTGATGTGTTCGCAGCCTTCACAGCAATACGTTTTACAGTTAGGCATGCCCCATTCTTACAAGGCAATTGTTGATATTTCAAAAGGTACCTTGCCATTATTACGAGTAAAGCATGTACACATCTTTAACTATTTTTATCTGGTGCATATTCTTATATTTTTATGGTCATCTGTTTTCAGCCGTCATGCGAAGTTGCTCCCTTCTGCAAGAAACACTTCTGCCAAACCTGGAGTTGATCGTCAATAAATTGGTTGCTAAATTAAAAATAGTTTGCAAGGTAGCTACGCCTTTAAATCTTGCTATTATGATCGTTGGTTCTATATTATGCCTTGGTTCTATTGGTTCTATAAAATTTTTGTGATTGACGTGTAATTCACACTTAAATTATAAGCCTTCAAATGGTTGCCTGACATCCAATGTGAAACTGACTCAAGTGTTTGTCAGTAGAGATTGTTTGCGCGTAATTATAATAGTAAATGTATTTAATTGTATGTAGGTTTAATTTAGTTGCTCGTCTTTATGTCAAAGCCATGGGGTAGTCATGGTATTTTGCTCCCCATGGTATCTCGTCCTGGTAGTGAAGTAAAGTAGCTCGTAAGTGTTGTTATAAGTAATCCCGTTTTTGTAAATTTTTATACTGAATATAAAAAAAGAAAGAGAAATATTATGCCACGACTGCTCTCCAAAAATGCACACCCAAAACTTAAAAGATTTGTAGATTTTGACGATGATTGTTGCAAAGTTTTCCACAGTATACCCCCACAAGGTCGAACTTTATAGTTTGTGCACTGTGAACGGATTTCTGAAGATTTCATATCAGTACAAACCTTGAAATATCTACCAGGCTACAGATGCACGAGAGAAATTGTTTCAATTTTTCTTTCGTAAGTTTAATGTTTACTGCGGACTCTCGAGGGACCAATAATGGCTATAAAATTTATTTTGTGGAAATCAGACATTTTTTACATTTGCAAAACATTTTGTTACATATTTTAGTTACGGCATTCTTTCTTTATCTTTAGAATCCAAGCAAGCCACAGTTCAATCATTATCTCTTTGAAACAATTTGCGTCCTTGTTAGCAGGTAAGAACTTTATAGTGCCTACCATTATTATTTATACACCTTGGATCGAACGATATTTTGTAGATTTTGTGGAGTTTTCAAGTGTGCCCGAAAGGAATAGAAGCTCTAACGCAATTCAATCGAACAGTTCATATAAAAAAAATATGTAAAAATATCGCTCGATCCAGACTCTTTTTTAGAATAGCTAAAAGGTATACTGTGCTCAATTTCAATAACATTGATTCCTGAGAAAAGACTTATCAATAATCTTTACGATAAAGCTGAGAAGGAATTCATTAACTAGAATCATAGTTTGGAACATTAGGTTGTTTGCACTTTAGCGGACACGCTTTTAACATTTCCCCGTGTTTTAATTTTCTACCGATTTTGGATGTAAAACGTATAAGTACTTAGATTGAAGTATACTTACTGAACCAGCGGTGGTTTGGAGCGGCAGCCTCCGAAAATAGTCATCTGCAAGGATATATCGATTAACGTATAGCGAGTTTTACTATATTTTCACCTTTATTCGCCTTTTTTATATCTATCTAAAAATTTAAAACTACAAAATAGATACATTACTATGTACTAGCCTTAGCGGTGAAGGACACTTGGTCATCTGGTCCCCACTATGGCTGGCAGTTACAAGTCAACTTTAACTAGGTATAAAGAAAACACACGCAAAGGGAGAAAGGCTGCTGCGTTGGTATTGTAATATGACGTAACATACCGGCTGAGTCGAAAATGTGCGCCGACGCCTGGCAAAGACAGCAATTTGCCTTTCATAGATATGGTTCTCAGCTTGAATATTTATTAGCTTTTATCGTTTATTTTGTGTGACCACTTTCTGTTGCCTTTCAGGGTGATGCCGAAAGCAAACAGAGAACTTCTGTCAACATTCGAATCGGTGTTATTCCCAGTCTTTCAGGAAATTCTAACAAGTGATGTAACAGAATTTCTACCATATGCCTTCCAAGTTTTATCACTGCTCCTTGAAGTTAGAGAAGAAGGCATCCAAGGACAATTTTATATGCAACTATTTCCTCTGCTGTTGAATCCACAGTTATGGGATAGACCAGGTTAGTACGGCACTTTTTTGAGATTCCCAAAGCCTAATTTCCAGTCAGTGGAATTTTCCGAGCGGGCGAAATTTTAGACAGTAAAAGGTCGCTCAGCCGTAACTTTCTATTCAATTCCAGAGCGAAATTTTCTCTCACATACAATAGAAATTCCACCCGCTCGAAAAATTCCACTGAAATCAGCCTTAAGATCGATCAGCACATAGTTTAATCATAACCATGCCCGTGCGCCTTTTATTCTTCTCAAAAGCAAAAAAACTGAAAATTAAGGTTTACAGTGCTTTGGAAAATATCCATGATGCAAATCATTGCTAGGCCCTTTTTCAAAACCTCTGGTTTTGGGTGCACTGTAAATTTTGACTTTGCAAACTTGTATCTCCGGTGTTTGGTGTATGATGTTTAAATGCAAGGTATTTGCATCTAAGTTGAAGATTGATACATTTAGCTGTGAACTCGGAGAGTAATGATATCTTATCGTTTTGTTCCTATTTCCAATCAAAAGGCGGTACTTTTTTCTGAGGTACCCGGTATTACCAAGTGAATCAAAGAAAAGTTAACATGTTTGGCGGAATGTGGAAGGAAAAGTATGCGGCAGCTATTCAAAAACTGAAATGTTAATTTATCAGTCAAAGGCTAACTAGAAGTGAAGATGTTGTTTGGTAAAGTGGCGCATCTTATTTAGCACCAGAAATTAGGAAAACGCTGGTAAGGGATTTGTATTGGAGCGAGAATTCCGTGTTCGATTATGGGCCATGAGGTACTTGCCATCAAAATTTAAATTCAAGCAATTGTCAGTTTCAGAAATAGATTTTAAATTCCAATTGCATGTTATTCATGGACCAGAATGGAACGGGGAATTCTCTTCGCTGTACATACCCCTTACCAGCATTTTCACAATTTCTTGGTCTGAAAGATGAACGATTTTGCCAACAAAAATTTTCACATCTAAGTTAGCCTTTGACAGAAAGATTAATGTTTCAGTTTTGAATATCGGTCGCATACTTTTTTTTCCACTTCCCGCCAAACGTATTAACTTTTTTGACTCATCCGGTCTTCTGTTTCATAGATTTCTTGCCTTTGAAAGCCCTTCAAAAAATCGGAAAGACTTGATACTGGTATTGCTATTGATAATAACTTTAGACTAAATGATATGCCTTATTAATTTTGTATTTACTTTCATAATGATAGAACTATTTTGTGTTATATTCTTTCTTAGGAAATATTCCTGCTTTGACGCGACTACTGCAAGCATACGTAAAGCGAGGCTCGAAGCATATAATCGCTGATGGGAAGCTGGTAAGAAATTTCGAGTGCATTATTTTTACACCCTTTTACATGACTTTTCGTGCCACACGGTTTCCTTCCTGGGACGCAATGGGCACTAGCTTTCCTTGTACAGAACCTGAATTCAGAACCTGATTGTTGCTATGCGTTTTACAGTGTTACTATTGACTGTTGTAAGTTTTATCTTTACTTTACACACGTTAAAGAGAATCAACGGAGATAAAAGCCCCGCGCGGAAGGAGTCTGGGTATTCTATTATTAACCTATTGTATTTGATGATTTCGAAACGATCATGGATATTGTTTAGCAAGAGGAACAATAACATGCGTAGGAGTTTTCAATGCCCTATTTATAGATGACCTCCTCTTAGCTCCGTTCATTCACTTTAATTCTAACATGAGCATTAGCGACAGCAGTAACATCTTAGGTTATCCTGTATAAATATTGTTATCACGAGAGTAGGCTATAACAACTTGGGAATTAAAATATGCCCCTGCCTGTGCCTGGGATCGAACCCGGTATCTTCATGTCAAAAGTTTCTCCAACAATTCCACTGCGCCACTCAAGCGCAATGAAAAATGTTGGAGAAATCTGAAGTCATTGAGATCCCTGGTTCTACACCACGACAGAAGTAATTTTTTTGATTTTTCGTGTTTCGGCATAAAGCCTTCATGAGAGCGATGCATACTTATATAGAATCACTCTGTATAAATATGGTATATTATTAGACAGCATTTTGCCATCTACTCACACGGTAAATGCAAGCTTTTAAATCTCAAATTTTGATTTCAGATGCCCCTGCTAGGTGTCTTCCAGAAGCTAATTGCATCAAGAAACAACGATCATGAGGGCTTCTATTTACTAAGCAGTATGGTTGAGCACATGGAATGGTATGCAACATGATTTTTGCACAGCCGCTTGCAAGACTTGTTTCTTTGTAAAAGTAACGCGGAGCAATGGCTAAATTTTTTAAAGCAAAGGATACAAGCCTGATCAAAATAAAGCGACTTAAGCGCCAAGAGAATAGATTTCACACCTTCAGCGCAGCAAACCATGACGTTTTCTTCTCTCTGTTTATTCAGATTTGATTGAGTGCACGCAAAGAGGTGAAATCTATTCTTCATAGCAGCAAATCGCTTTGCTTCTCCGAGAGTGGACTCCTTTGTTTTATGGAATTCACCCTTGCTGTAACGCATTTGTAGCAGCCGTTCATCCTACCTCAAGATGTATGGCACTATTAACTATGATGGCACCAATGGCGATGGTAATGTCATGATGTACAAGGAATGTTTAACGTTTATCTTTCGCTGTTTTATCTCCACTTTCTCCGGTGTTTGTTTCATTGGCTCAGAAAATTGGTTTACCATCTCCAAAGCGAAACAGCCCCAGAGCGAAAAGATTTTCTATAAAAAACCCTTCGAGAAACCTTAAAAAACGTGCTAAAATCATTAACAAGTTTCCGTATTATGTTTACCTTACAGCAATGACTTCCGCAGGCTAGCACGTGCTATCCCCCCTGGTACGAAGAACTTATTCAGGGGGATTCCATTTGCCCAAGAGGAAAAAATACATGAATGCATCACAGTGTCTATATTGCTAGGAAGCAAAACAAAGGGAAATGTTGCAAATCGTTTTCATTCGTTTTTGCAGGTGTTCGAATAGGGGTTTCTGCAGAAAATCTTCCATGTCGATGAGAAGGAATGGCCGATTAAATCCGGGTAAATGACTGAACCTAATTGGGCATATCGGGAATAAAACAAGTCAGTTTTCAATAATATTGCATTGACATTCAGGGAGCAGACTTTTTCCAAGCACCGGGCCTTTTTATCGACTCACCTCCGGTAGAAGTTTGATCAAACCTCTCATCCTTGTTTGCAACTTTTAAGGATAACGGTTGCAAGAAAATTTTCATAATATTGAGACAAAAGACCTTTTTTCGCATTGACAAACTTCTTTTTATTCAAATATAAAATTTTACAATATATCTTACATTCTACTATACCTATTTAAATTACTATACAACACTACAGGTACGATACCATGGGGAGCGAAATACAATGACTACCCCATGACTAATATATAAAAACATGAAACGGTAAATTGTATACAGTCACATTACGAAACAATTAAAAATTAATGGATACTACTAGATTCTGTCTCATATCAGATGTCAGGTCAGGGTCGCAAGGAGTTGAAAGATGTCACGAGTGCAAATAATTTTATTGTTGATTTAGGTAAGTAAAAATGCCTTACATCTGATGTGAAACAGAATTTACAAAGAAAAGAACTATTTACGATGAAGGACTTAGTGGTTGCTTAGTAAATAGCTGTAGTCTCAATAAATCTTAATCAAAGCGACCAATTTCGTAGATGAAGCGTAAAGTTTGTTCGAATAGATATCTGTTCAACTTTGTCCCATATCTGTTCAACAAGAGATTTGCGTAACTTAAATGGAGGCCTGATGATGACGTTATTGCCTGTAAAATGGGCTGGTTTTTTAACTTACGCACTAAATGTGAACATCGTCATTAATTTGTATAAGATATTTTTCTTCAGGTCGTCTTTACAACCAAATATGAAAAATGTGGTGCTTTTGTTGTTCCAACGGCTTCAGTCGTCAAAGACAACGAAATTTGTCAAAGGTAAGCTGAATTAAGATTTAATTGGAGCAACGCTATGCCTAGCTTCTTAGAAACAAAATTCGTTGAAAAACGACGAAAATTTGACTTTTGAGATTAAACTTCATCAATTTGAACTATGGTCCAGTCAGCACGACGTCACAAAAGCACAGAAAATACCCGATGTCTTCTTTCTTTGGGGTAAATTGTTTTGGAACAAAAAAGTGCGGCAAAACGGCGAAGTTGGATTGATCTTGCTTTGCTGCGCGCGCCGCATCGAAAGATCGCCTCAAGTATAAATTCGGCCTTTGTCTCTTATTAGTAGCGTAAAGTTAATTTCATCTGTAAATAGTTGGTTAATTTGTGATGTTGTGTGTGGAGGCAACTTGATAACGTTATGTTTCTTTGCCTCCATCTCAACAATAATTAAATTTGAGTTTTGTTACTTGTATTTTAAATTTTGATGTTATAGAAAAAAAAAGAACAAAAAAGAACAAAAATTTACCTATGGGACAAGCTCGTCTCAAAACATCCTGAAATTATAAAACCTGAAATATGACTTTGTCAAATGAATTCATCAAGTTTTTATTAGTTGCTAATTCCGGCTATTGCTTATCATGGCGTAGTCTTAATAACCGACTGTAATTATCAATTATTATTTTGTCTCGATCAACGGGGTATGTCGCATCAAATTTAAAAGTGGTTAACTGGATTTTCGTCTTTGTCAGCATCTCCTAGGCTGGTCATAGTCATGTTTTTCGTCACATTTCTTCTTATGAAAAACTTGCCTTTTAGGATGCACACAAACTTGCCGTCTCAACCGAACCATTGCGTCTCCTCAAGATACTGGGTGTCCCAAAAAAAGTGCTCCCATTTGAAAAGTCATCAAAAGTCGATTGTCAAATCTATCATAAAACTTTCTTTTTGATCTCCTTTTTCAATAATCCAAAAACATATTGAAAGATGGTAAAACGTCAGATTTTGTTTCTTAAATGGTATTAACGTGTTAAAAAACCTTATTTTGAGCTATAGTCTTAAAGCAACGTTTTAATTCTTGCCCAGAGCTACCATATTGAGATCTCTCATTATCGCTCAAGTCTGCAATGATATTTTGTTTGTGTTTCTTTTTTACTTTTATCATCCAACTGGAAGCTTAGTATGCCAAAAGAAACTGATCTGGCAAGTATCAGTGCTTTTGCAGTGTGTTTCAAACCAAGATAGCTCTTTAAAGAGCAAAATGTACTAAATTTGAAACCAATCAAAAGACCAGCTATGCCTGGTAAAATAATTTGATCTTTGATGTACTTGCCAAAAATAATTTAAAGATCGGCCTTGTCATCAAATTTTGGTGATTTTTACAACAGAAATACTTTTCTTTGGCACACCTGTTATGTTGGTCCAAAAGTCAACCAAAAGATTCACGCGCTGGCTCGCTTGTCTAGTTGCATTGATCCTATCAAATCAGAAATTTTAATGAATTGTTTCATCAGGGCACATTTCAATTATTGTCCACTTGTATGGATGTTTAATGCTAGGGCAACTAATTCAACATTATATCGCATTCATGAAAGAGCACTGCGATTGGTATGCAAAGATAGTGTATCAGAGCTAGAAAAGTTGAAGAAAAAATATGTTACCATTCATCAGCACAATCTGCAATTGCTAATGATTGAAATATTCAAAACAAAAAAGCAATCTAAATCCAACATTTATGAAAAATATTTTTACTGAAAGAAATATTCACTACAGTTTGAAAAGTTAAAATCATTTGCAGTTGCCAAATATAAAGACAACGACATACGGAATAGAGAATATTCAGTACAGAGGTCACCTTTTGTGGTCCTCATTGCCAAGGAAATTAAAGAATCCAACACACTTTCTGAATTCAAGCGAAAAATAAAATTATGGAATGGAAATACTTGCATCTGCAGATTGTGCAAAGTTTTCATTAAAGATTTAGGGTTTTTGTAGGTTTTGAAGTAGAAAATTGTAAATTAAAGCTTTAACTTATTTGTTGGCGTTAATTAGCTCATTAGCTATATATTTTTCTTTTTTAAATTGCCAACGTAAAAGAAATTGTTAACAATAATGTTTCCGCATCTCTTTCTGCAGGATTTCTCGTCTTCGTTTCTTTATTGGCTGGTAAACAATCTGGAGAGGCGTTAGTAAAATTGATCGATTCTGTACAGGCTGGGTAAGTTTCCTTTTAAGTTTATTACTATTGGTTCGAGAACATCAACAATTATGAATGATGAAAGCATTTTTGTTTATAATTTGAGGCTCTGGAACCCAGGGTATGATCTCATCTACACAAAGCAAATGCCTTACTTGTGATGCAGTAGATATCAGCAAACTTCACCATCGTTTTAAGTCTTCCCAGTTTTATAAAAAGCCTTCTGCAGAAAATCACTCAGCTTCGCAAAGGAGTGGCTGACTTAATCCAGGCAAAGTTTTTTTATCTATTTGAACATGCCCTTCATCAAACAAGGCATTTATATTTTCTTCGATATCAAACAAACAGAGCAATTTCGATAGAAAGCACGTTTTTTACCCACCTCTTAGTCTATCGACAAAGCAACATTATTATTATTATTATTATTATTATTATTATTATTATTATTATTATTATTATTATCAAATTATTTACAGTTGGTATAATACATAGTAAAAACACTAATTCAAACAAACTATTTACAATACTACGAATTAATTATCAAAAATATGGGATCCTCACTATCACCTAAGTTTCTTATTTAATTGCAGATCTTGCATGTACAATTTTGCCCATTCCATTCTTTGATCATTCTTTTAAATATCGCTGTTGAGTTTGAATTTTTAATGGTATCTGGTAGAGTGTTCCATAGGAGAGCGCCTTTGAATGCAAGTGAATTAACTCCAAATGTGTTTGCATTTCTTTTCGGTAATTGCAACAGATTCTTAGTTCGTAATTCATATTTTACGTGTTTTTTTCAAGGAATGTCCACATAAATGATGGATTTTCTTCTGAAAGGCACTTGAAGATTTGAAGCATCAATTTTTGCAAAGTCTTCAAGTGGACTTTCCGTTCATCTGTTCTTTCCAGTAGTACTTCAAATGGCATATTGACGTAATTGTGCAAAATTCTTGATGCTCTTTTTTGGACACGGTCTATCTGGTTGTTTGATGTCTTCCCATGGTACATCCAGATCAAAGGGCAATAATTGAAATTAGACATAATAAATGTATTACAGAGGATTTTACCCTTTTCTTGGTTCAGATAGGGAGCCACGCGCGAAAAAGCACTCACTTTCCTGTTTGCTTTCTGACAGAGGGCTTTTGTATGGTCATCAAATTTCAGCTGAGAGTCTGTTATCACAAAAACTTGAATCGTTTTCCCCGTCCTTCAATGTCTTCATTTCTAGAACGTGTTTTCTTTTGATTTAGGCTCTTTGGAATGGTTGTTGAGAAGTTATTCATTTTAGACTTACAGAAGGTTTGTTTTCTTCTTTATACAGTCAAGATGTTTTCAAATAGGTGAAAGCTTTGAAATTGGGCTTAATTCCAACGCAAGGCAAAAAAGTAACTCGAAGGGACATTATTCGAACTTTTTAAGAGCTAAATTCTGTCTGAACTTCCGTTGCATTTATTGGCGGATATTTGCTCATGGCATTTGAATGTGAGAGCGACTTTGGTTTTTTCCTTTCAAATTACATGAAGCTTGCACGAATTAATCTAATGAAAGACTTATCACACTGGTGTGTTTTTCACCATAGTCTGTTTCAAATACAGAAAAATTTGAAAACAAACAAACAGTTACTTACCAACCAACGTAAAATCAAAAGGACCTGCTAGTGACTCACTGAGTTGCATCTGGATTGTGATGCATCAACACAAACAAACATAATAGTTTGGTACATCAATACTTTACCGGGTGAGTCAATAAAAAGAATCCCCGTTTGAAAGATCACTGCTGCCTGGATATCAAGACGATGATATCGGCAAACATATACCGGGTGAACCAGAAAACAGTTCCCACTTTTGAAAATTCATAGCATTAAAGTGCTGGATTTATTGGAATGAATCAATATTTGCTTGGCAGCCAAGAGATTGACGTATTTTTGTGATTTTTCTCGCCTTCTTACGAGCACTGGAAAAATTGGTAAATTCAAGTTTACAAAAACTTTACGGTTGCAAAATGACTGAAAAAGGCATAAAATACTTGATCAAATCATAAAGGACTCCTCGCTCAGAGGAATAGAGAAAATGCAATTTCTCGTGGGTGAGAGATATCGTCTGCACATTTATTGCCATGGGATTGAAAATCTTTATTATCTGTTTGAGAATCTATGCCTTATAACTCTTGGATAGGTGAAACGCCCGTGCGTATTGTTCTGTGTGAGGAGAGTTCTAACGATTTGATCAAGTGGTTTGCAAGCATGAAATTTTTGTAAAGTTGATTTTACCTTCATTTGCAGTGCTAGTAAGAAGACGAGAAAAATCATGAAAATAGTTTGATCTATTGGCTTTTTACTAGAATTTGAATCATTCAAATCCATGAAGTACTTGTGGTGCTACGAATTTTCACAACTGGGAACTCTTTTCTGGCTGAACCGATTTGTGTTCAGAGAGGAGGAGGAACCTCTCTTAAAAGAAACCAGTCGAGTCCACACGCAGGTTACATTTTACTACCCTGCCAGTACTAAAAGATTACTTCGATTCACTTCGTTTCTTTTAAATTAAGGCTTACGGACGCTTTTACGATTTTCTTCAGGTTACCGGTCCAATAGAAAAGAAGATATGCGCCGTTGGTGTTACAAAGATTTTAACAGAAGCTCCAGACATGCTGACAACGTATTTAAGTTTTTGGTAAGCTGTATTTTCATATGCTTCATGACTGTTTAACCTAACCGTTTTCATAGATCAATGTTGGTTTCTTCAGATACCTGCTGGTCAACAATCTAGCGGTCTTTTTCATTGTTTTATGCCTTTTATGAACCTTTGATAGCATAGGTTCCAAATCTTTAAAAAGGTTGGTGTAATACGTCATGACTTATTTGTTTGAACAGCATGGCTTTAATGAAACTTGAGCTATTTCGCCATAATCCTATCCTTGGACTTTTCTGAAATCCTCAGTTTTTTCAGAATTAAAGTGTTTTTCTTCCTTTTCAAGAATTCAAGAAAAATTTTGAAAAAAACTTGAAACGATCATAATTTTTAAACTTTTCTACGAAACGTGAAATCATTTTCAAGAAAACCATAATTTCTGAATGTCTACAAGCAAAAGTCTGTCAACTTTCTAGTTTACGATGTAGAAATTTGATGATGTCACATTTTCAAATGAGGTGAAATTTGGAATGCGCCACACGCCACACTTTCGAAAAATATTAAAGGTTTCTAAACAGTTCAGTGGTAGGATCATATATAAGTCGCTATATGTTCTTTCAATCTATTGAATTAGATGCACCAAATGAGATCACAGAATTTTACACCCATCCTTTACACCGATTTAAAGATTTAGAACCTATGCTACCTTTAATCCCATTTTTATCTATTTTAGAGATATGTTTCCTGGGACGTCCTGTATACTATGGATGGAGTAGCACGTTGCCACAATCAGCCATGCGATTTATTCGTTGGCTAGTGAAGTTGATTGATCCATCAAAATTCCTTTCATTTTTCATCAGTTAAGGAGGGTTGCCCCACAGCAGACGCTGTTTTCATGGAATCCTCCAATATGTATGTGTTTGCAATGTACAGACCATTTCGCAATTTGGAGAAAGGGACTGAGGAGAGCGCGGCCCATTCTGACAGCCTTGGCAACAAGTAGGAATTTAAATGTTGTCAGCCGGGCCTAAACTGAGCGGCTTCAAAGTTGAAGGAAAATACCTGAAATAAAGTCGCTAAAATTACACTTAGAAAAGGGCGGAGGGATGACAAGACGACTAAATGATCCAGAGAAAACACTTACCATGCTAAACAAGCATGCATATAACTCTTGAAAGTTGCAAATAAATCGGAAATAACTCGAATTTGGAGAGAGATGCGAGCAAGCCGCAAGCTGCACACTTACCACTGCAGAAGAGGGGATTCCCTAGATTTCCCTGTTGCCAAGGCTGTCAGAATGGGCCGCGCTCTCCTCAGTCTCTTTCTCCAAATTGCGAAATGGTCTATAGGGTGTATCAGCATTTATATAAAACGATAGCGAAAAACCTGTTTACGATCATTATATCATATTTGCAAGAAAAGGAAAACTTTCAACCCCTTCCCTATTTTTACTGGGCGATTCTTTTGTTTTGAACTAAAATGTACCAAAATGCCTGAAAATTATTGATCCGTTTGTGTCCACATTGCTCATATTTACCACTTTTCTTTCCAGGCCAAAACTTCTGCAAGCGTTGATTGGTCTATTTGAACTGCCTGAAGATGACAGTATCCCTGATGATGAGCATTTTATTGAAGTTGAAGAAACACCAGGTCAGTCTTTGGTGATTGTTTGTGAATTCATAAAGTCAGCCGTGAAATATTTGTTTCCTTCGATTTCGAATTTTATTACTTCAATTTTTGAAGGTGCTTTGGTGTAGTGGTGTGATCCTGTGACTTTGCAGCCAGAGCAGTCCAGCGGACAGGGTTCGATCCTTGGTAGAAAATCAATTGAGCGCCATGACAGGGGGTCGCGAATTTGGTTAGGCCTTCTCTGCAATCCCAGTGTTTGGCGCTAAAGACCACAACTTTACCTTGTTCCTTATGATATCAATTCTTTATAAACATAATCCCTTCAGCAATAAACTACAAAAATGAAAACAAAATCAAGTAATTAGTAAATAGATGTAAGAATATTTACAATTATAAACGCAAATGGATACTGTTCTTCCTGGTCTTCCAGGCATGCAGTCCGTGATTTTCGTTTTCAGGATTTTGTCTCAGATTGCTTTTAAATTGATAGATCATCATCATAATCATCATTTAAAATATTTATACAGGTTAAAAAGTTTCAGAATATATCTGGTTTTCAAACTGACCTGTTCAAAAAAACCTAAGCTGCAAAAGGAAAACTAGTTACAATAATTTATATATTTACAAAAGCCAATCATTTACAGTTTAATACAGTTAATAAACGGTGAATAAATTAAAATACGAAGGAAAGCACGTAATCCGACTTATTAGATCAGATTTTTGAAAGCACCAAGAGAGGAAGCTGATTTACTAGCTTTATCCAGGCTGTTCCAAAGGGTGGTTCCTCTGTAGCAGAAAGATTTCTGACCTGTTTTTGTTTTAAGTAATGGTATTTTCAGATTCAGATCTGTCGATCGCAGATTTCTTTCATTACTGTCGGAGCATCTTGTGAACGACGAGGACAAATAGTCCGGAGCCAACGAATTTAAGGACTTATGCATAAGCAAAGCTGATTCAATGGGAGTTCTCTAATGTCAATTATAATGTTATTCCAAATGCTAAGACCAGTGTAGCGAAAGCCTTGTTTGATCTTTTCTAAGTTGATATTTGCGATTTTTAAGTTCCTACAATTTCTGGTATTATGACCTTCACTTCATCTTCACTTTAACATGTTGTACGAGTAATGGCTGCAGAATTTGTATGCTTTTTACTCAATACGTGACTGCTCACGTATGGGATTATTTTCACATAGGATAGCGGTTGTAGTGACTCTTTTATGTGTCCCATGCCAAATTCCCTTTAGTGTAGACAAGTGAACGAAGTGCGGTTTTCTGCAGAGCACTCTAAATTTAAAAGCTCACCAAACCAAAGTACAGCGCTATGGACCACGCTATCTTTAGAATTATAAAACATTACGCTGCGCTGTACAGAATAAAAGTGTTTCGTGTAAACCGAAAAAAAGATCTGGTGCCTTGTCAGACTCCATCTTTTCATTTTAAAATATTTATACAGGTTACAAAGATTTTCTCTAAATGTTTTTCAATCTGACCTGTTACAAGAAAAAGAAAACTAAGCAAAGAAAATTAATTACCTAAGAACGTAAGGAGTTAAAAGTCTATTTTTCAATATACGAACAAAATTTAAAAACCGAAAAGAAAATAAAGAGAGAGAAAAGGAATCCAAATTACACCTCTATCGATGGTTTGTTTAAATGTTTTTACGGAGGGTGCCAATTTTGTTTCTCATTCTAACTTACTCCACAGTTTAGCCCCGCAATAGGAAAACGCTTTTTGATACTTAATAGTTTTAATAAAAGTACCTTGAGCAAGACTTGGGCAAGTTGATCTGGCTTTTTTCTACGAAAGCTGCTAATAACGAAATAAACCGCACACACAAACGTGCACTAAGGATCCTCTTCAAGGACTATGACTCTTCCTTTGATGAGTTACTGGAGAAAAGCGAAAGCGTGATGGAAATTTACAAAACAATGAACAACTTGAACCCCTCATATATTTGGGAATTTCATGAAGAAAAGGTTGTGAAATACGACCTACGAACAAAAAATTTATGTCGATTGCCAAAAACACGAACAACAAAATTTGGAATAGAGTCATTATCCTTTAGAGGAAGCCTCCTTTGGAACACCCTTAGTGACCAGATAAAAGCACTTCCAAAAGTTGCAGCTTTCAAAAGAGCGATCAAGCACTGGCTTGGCGATAAGTGTAATTGCCGGATTTGTAAATAGCCAGAATTGTAAATTTGTATATTTTCTATTAAAGTTGCTTTTGTAAATAGTTGGTATAAATTAGTGATTATATTACTATTGTAAAAAGACCAACTTTAAATAAGATTATTATCATTATCATAGTTTACGATCGTGTAAACGCTGTATAGATGGGACGTTTTCAAGCTGGATCGTTGAGACCAACCCGATACGAAAATTTATCTGATATCGTGTAAGTTCAACCTTAATGCTATTTCAACTCAGTGCAAGTAACCTGTGAAGAGATGTCACATGTTATTGATTTTGGATACTGTAAAATGACCTCATTCACTTGGCGATCAAGTTACATCTTTGCTTCACCGTGCACTTAAGCATTTTGTCTTCAATAATGGTAGTTCTGCAATGCAAGCAAAATTTTACTTATAATTGTCTTTGGCTTTGCCATTATCTATGTTTCATCACAAAACTGACCCGACATCTAATGTTAGGCAGAATCTAATATAGTATCCATTAGGTTTTAATCGTTCGTAGTGTAACTATTTGTATGTTGTTTAACGTTGCGTGTCTTTCTATTGGCCATGGGGTAGTCATTGTCCTTCGCTCCCCTTGGCATCGTCCCTGTAGTGTTGTACAGTAATTAGGAAGGTATAGTAGAATGTAAGATTTATTGTAATATTTTATATGTATATATACACATATCACAAAATGTTGTCTGTGTCTTTACTGGTTAAAACAGTGCTCAATGCCATGAAGACAGAGCGAATTATAACAGGATTGAGACAAAAAGAAAGACAAATATTTCGCCTCCAATTGGCTGGAAAGGAACAAGATTTTTCATCTGCACTGTTTTGTTGGCACCAATGAAATTGTTTGGCAAATCTTACCGTCCTAGCGCTACTCCAGCTTGTGTAACGTAATCCCTGCACCCGACCATGCGACCACGGTCGCAGGAAATTTTCCTTTCATAAATTCCTGCAGGAAAATTTTTCAAAATTTATCCTGTTCATTCATGCTCTGATTCTCATTTATTGGTAAAAAAATGAATAGGGTAATGTATGAATCCAAGCAAAATGAACTGATCTGGATGGCTTCTCATTTACCAGTTATATTTGCAGTGTAATAACAAATATGAGATCAGTAAAGAATTTAATTGAACCCAATCATTACAGTTTCTGCGTTTGGGTTCAAATCTAGTTCAGATCTAATATTTGCTATGGACATGGCGATCTAAAAAACAATCATTTGGAACTTTAAAACTTGACTTCTTTTCAAGAAAGCTGAACGTTCTACTTCTTCAATGTTTGCAGGAAATTTAAATATGATTTCCCTGCGGTCGCAAGAAGGAACCTATTTTTGATGCCTTGCTGGATACTGTCCGCTTGAGCATGGAATCCATTAAAAACAGCATTGAAAACCAGTAGCCCTGTTCTTTCGCCCGGGGTTCCTATCATTCGGTATCGTGCGCCTATGCTGGCCTTACATCAAATGTGAAACAGTTCCCAGTATTTGTCAGCAATTAATTGTATTGTATGCGTAGCTTTTTGTAGTTGTTTTACTTAATCTCATTTATTTGCATGTCTTTATGTTAATGGCCACGGGCGTAGTCATTGTCTTTTGCTGCCTGTGGTATCGTACCTGTAGTGTTGTATTGTAGTATAGTAATTAGAAAGTATAGTAGGTAACATGTAATGTAACATTTTATGAATATATAATATAAAAAAAAGCATGGAATCAGTTACTGTTCGCTATACAGTTCAGTCAACTAAGTGTCACTGATTGTGCCGTCTTCCCATTTTTCAGGATACCAAACAGCATTCTCAGAGTTGATGTTTGCAGGCAAGAAAGAATATGATCCATTCAAATTAATCACAGAGCCAAAGGAACATTTAGCAAAACAGTTATACAAGCTATCAATTTCATGTCCAGGAAAGGTATGATCCTATTGTTTGTGCAGATAGAATTATAAGATTAAAGGGAATTGACATAGTTAAAAGCTGGCCCGGGCCAAGTTAAAAATATGATCTATTGTATTCAACAACTTTGACGTCTACCGTTCATTGTGTGGCGAAGGAAGTTAGCTATTCTACAAAAGAGCCTGGATCGAGCGTTATTTTTATACATTTTTATGCGCGACGTTCGATCGAGTGGCGTTAGGGCTTCTTCCACTATTGTGCACATTCGAAAATTCTACAAAATGTAGCAAAATATTGTTCGATTCTGATTCTTTTCAGAATAGCTAAAAGGTCTATGGGTTTGTGGGCGTTTCTTCAGCCTATTTATAGCAGCTTGTCGATATAGCTATGTCTATTCCCTTTAATGCTTCCGTTTACAAGGTTTTATGAAATGGATTTGTTGGAGTCAAAAATCACTTAGGGGCCTGTTTATTGTTTAGGTGATCGAAGCAACCTTTTAATAAAAATCTGAATAATTTCAGTAACCTTGTCACTTTGTTTCATATTAACATTTTCTTTGTTCTTTTCCACTACCTCGTCTTATAATGTTTCCTTTCTTTTCTTTTTTGTTGTCATTTAACTCTCCTTTATTGCTGACTAGCACTGAATGTCCAATGTTTTATTGTCAAGAAGAAATATTATTCGCACCCCTGATGCAAAAATGAAACAGACGATGCAGGAGAAGAAAACAAAAAAGAACGTCTAAAACTGATTCAAACAGAAACAAACTTGAGGCAACATCTGAGTTTATCAATCACGAACCAGGGCAGACTTTGTAACACTATAGCACCAGCTGGATTTGATTGAAACTGCAATTCATTCACAACAAACAGGAGTTGCCCTGAAACCAGTAGGGCAAAAACTGTCGCCTTGTGCACGTGAAGGATGGTTTCTAAAAGAATTTATGAGTTTGTAAGAAGGATAAATCTAAAGATCTGCCTCGTAGCTTTGTTCGTTTTGAATTATGGGCTGAGAGAATTTCCTTTGTATGTTTTTGCTTTGTATTTATTCGCGGGTTGAGAGAATAGACCTTTTAGCAATTCAACAAAAGGGCCTGGATCGAGCGACATTTTTATACATTTTTATACGAAAGGGTTCGATCAAGTTCGATTGATTGGCGTAAGAGCTTCTATCACTATTGTGCACATTCGAAAATTCTACAAAATGTATCAAAATATCGTTCGATTCAGACTCCGTTCTAGAATAGCTAAAATGTCTATTGCTGAACACTTTGAGACCCCGTTTACACGGTAGCGGATCACTTTTGATCTGATACAAAAAGTGTTGCGGATCAGCCTTCCGTTTACAGGAGCTCGAAGTGATCCGATACACTTCTGCTTTCCTACGAAAGCGAACTCGTTTTGTATCGGATCACTTTCGTATCGGATCACTTCTGCTCTACGCTGTGTAAATGCAAATGATCCGCATCAATTTTGATTTGGATTCCTGACCAGATTATCTTTCTATTGTCTTTACTATATTGCATTCATAATCTGTTTGAAGATAACAGCAGTACACGTGTTGACAGTGGGTGTACTCGTTGTGATCCGCTGCCGTGTAAACGGGAGGGTGATCCGTAACACTTTTGATCCGCTACAGTGTAAACTGAGGGGTGATCCGTAACACGTTGATCCGTATCACTTTTGATCCGCTACCGTGTAAACGGGGTCTGAATTGCAGTGTCAATCAGAAGCAGCTGAGCTGATGCTATTGTGTTGCAAAGTCTGTCCTTGTTTCAATCATGTATACTCGCTTGACTCGTAGCGCTTGAATTTCCCAGGCATGCTACATAGGAATAGCAACCTTTCTTATTTTACAGCTGACACAGTTGATTTCACAAGGGCTGGAACCAAAGGCTGCACAGTTTCTCCAAGGATACCTTACACAAGCACAAGTATCAATTGCATAGGGTATGCCAAAGACAAAAACAACGCCTGATGATTTATATGGACTCACTGTGAAGTGTTAGCTCAGCTATTCATTGCAAATTATCATGTAAAAAATGAAGAACAATGCAAAGACAAGGTTAGACAGCCTATGTAATGAGTCCTGACTTTGTTTTTATTCCATCATGGGCTTGTAGAGTGAACTTGGAAGTTATATGGGAGTACATGATACTGTAATGGTGCACTTCAACAGATGATTACGCTAAAGATGGCAGCGAGGAACTTCTTACCAACATGCATTGCGTTCTAATTAAGAATTTTTCAATGGATATTCGATTATAGAGCGCAATGCTTTTCTTGAAACTGTCCCTCGCAACTGTTCCTCGCCGCCACGTCTTTTGCGTAATCATCTATGGTAAATTGAACTGTTTTCTCTCTAGTAGCGGGGTTTTTCTTTCATGTATGATCTTTGTCGTGTTTGAAAATGTTTCATGTACTCCAAATCTTGCTGGGTTGCCACTCTCTCCTTACGTTGGTCTGAAAGTATTTGAAGTAAACATCATTGGACTTGCAAGGTACTTGAAAGATACAAGAACAACATGATTTCTTTATTGTTACCTGTATATGGTACCTCTTTGGTAATATTGTTGAGCCTCTGAAAGATAGCCACATTAATTGGCAGAAATGGGCTGAATTCAAAAGAAGTTCTTTTAATGTGGTGGCAAAGCTCTCTTTTCAGTTCGCCATAGTACTGCTAATCTATTGGCTGGGCTCTTGGTACAGGCTGCTATAGTCTGTCTCAAATTAGATATCGCATGAAAATGCTTTTGGGTGACAGCAATCGAAGTGTTTTCCATGTGTAGGTTTGCGTGGTGGCAAATCTCATGTGACATCCAATCTATTTCGAGACAAGACTTTATTGCATAATATTAGAGCTAGGTTAACAAGCAATGAAAAACCAGTCTCATTAATTAAAGCGTTCCATCGCAGCTACCACTTAGCTTTAACGTTGTCCTTTTTAACTCGGTCATACTGTTATTAATTATGTGGTGACTTACGGGCGCCTACCTTGTAGGAACTGTGTTTATTTCCGGTACTGTTTTTGTGACATAGTACACAGAGTAACTGCTGGCCTGTTAATCCGAGGAAGATTATTTTAGTTGCAGTGATTTTCACATTCAAACGTTAGTTATCGTTTACCAATCAAAAATCACGCTGTCTGGTGTCATGTGGTCATCTCGTATAACAGTTGATCTCGTCTTACATCAACACCGGAATTTGAAACAACAAGATTATTCTTATGTCATCTTGACCTTGACAGGACAGCAATTACTTTGTGTACTATGTCAGGAAAACAGTGCTGGGAATGAACACAGTTAGGCGCCTTGGGTGATTCGCACAGCCTTGACTTTGATGTTCACACTGAATTGTAAATGCATTGAAATAAGACCTCGGTGGATTCAACTGCAAAATTTAAAACCTACCTACATAATTCTACTTATTTTTTATAACATCCATGTAAGGAAATTTGCAAAGAAATTTTGTTTCGCAGCAACCTCGTACGTTGTCACAGAGTGTGTCACGAAATGTTGATATATAGGGTTTGGTTCCAACTTTATCTAAGTTGTTGATTATGAGGTTTAATAGCATGCTTGTAAAGTAAATTGTTGAATGTCATTTAGAATGAAGTAGAGGCTTTGCTTGTAGTAATATCTTTGGCTATTTTGACTAAACTGCAGATATTGCTTTGCAATGTAATGACGGCAAAACATATAAGGATGCATGCAGTAGATTAATGAAATGGTTAGTGAGTTTCCTATATTTTGTACTCTTTTAGTTATTTTCTTTCCCTTAAAATGTTAGGAAGAAGTTTGCAGCCAAAATTTTTCTCAAATATCTGAAATGCTATGGTAGCAAAATATTGGCATTTTGGATTTCTTCTTATTGTTCTGCAAACCACAGAACATTTTGTTCTGCAAACCACAGAACAATATTTGAATTACTGAATGTTTATCTGGTGAAAATTAGGGTTTTTAATACCGGTTGAGTCAATAAAAAGAACTACCGTTTGAAGGTCAAGGCTCCCTGGATATCAAGACGATGGTATCGGCAAATATATAGTTTAATGGAGACATTCATATCCATTTCAAAATTTACCTGACTGAAATCGGCCACTCCGTTCTGAAATTATGAGGGATTTTCTCGAGAAAGCCTCTTCAAGGAACCTTCAAAACGTGCCCGAAATCACGAACAAATTTTCCTAACATTTCTGCCTTACGTGGGCCTTACAGTAATGACTTCTGCACGTTTTAGCTAGTGGGAGGGTGAACAAGAAGCAAGGCAGGGGGGGTTCCATTCTCCCAAAAGGAAAAAATACATGAACACATGTGAGTGTCATCATTTTAGGAAAGAAAAACCAAGGAAAATTTGCTCATTGCTTTCATTCGTTTTTGCAGGTTTTTGGAAGAGGCTTTTTGTAGAAATCTCCCATATCCACGAGAAGGAATGGCCGATTAAAGCCAGGTAAATTACTGAACCAAATTGACCATATTAGCAATCAAACAAGACAATTTGCAATATTATTGCTTTGATATTCAGGGAGCAGTGGCATTCCAAATGGGAATTCTTTTTTTAACTCACCTGGTATACCGGCAAGCCATGATAAATTGATGAATTGTACACTGGACCGATTTTGAAGATTTATGACAATGTTTGGCAGAAAGCCTGAATTAGATTCTAGAAGTTTTCCATTTTGCCCTGTTTTTAGAGCTAGAAGCAAGTTTCTTAAAATCTTTGTTTTCGGAAACACCGAAAACGATCAAAACACATCGATCAAATTTTCTAAACACTAGACATGAATGGACAATGAGAAAACGTTCTCGGGGTGATTTGGGGATTTAGAAATTGATTAGTGTAATTTTCTGCACGAGCATTATTTCAACGATAAGCCAGTTGCAATCCCAAGCTGTCACAAAATCAAAAATACAACACAACTCTATGCTTGCTGGCCTCACGACGCTTCCCTGTTTGTCTTTTAAACCCCATTGACATAGGAATGCAACCTGCAACTGAGTTTCGATGTAAGGAACTGCAGTAGGTTTGACAATGTAGGGATAGGTTGGATCCCATTTAAAGCTGGTACCTGGATTGTATAGGAAGTCCAGGAGCTATATATTTTACTCTCAACTAGCTTGTTGGCTGGATAAAAAACAAACCTTTTAGTATTACACTGTGCTTCCTCTTTCAATAAATACTTAATTGCAAAATGTTCTTTACAACATCCAAAAAACATGGTTTTCATCCATATCACAAAAATTGAAATACCATAATGAAATTTAAGAACTTCATGTTCCTTCTTTCAAAATCCTTTCAGATTTTTCAATAAATTTTGTATGCTTTCCAGTTGCTATTAGTTTCCCATCTTGGTTTGAAACTGATGCTTCTGTGAATGCTATTGTATTTCCAATTTTCCTGCAGAATGCATCAATTGTAAGGGTATCACCAGGTTTCGCAGCTCTCACAAAACTGAAAAACACCAAGAGCATAGTTTTAATGCTAAAACTAACATGGAAGCCTACACCATAGAAATAAAATCTTTAGAAACAATTGCACTGTTGGTTGATGCATCTTTCTTTGGGTTTAATTACTTAAAATTTCAGGTACTTTGCTGTATGTTTTCATTGACAACCTTTGATATCTGCATTTTTCTTTTTTATGGAAAGAAGTCACGGAAAGGAAAGAAAAAAATTAACCAATTGTTGTTATTCATAAAGTAATGGAGGAAAAACAGTACAATATTCGCAAAAGGAATAGTTTATGAAGGTCTCTGAAATGGCCGTAAGCAGAAATATGAAGCTTTTCTTAGCTAGCTACTTGATGATGTCACAACTGGAGAACTATTTACAACATGGAAGACGTTGTAATTTTCAAAATAATCAAGATATAAAAGATTGCCAGTGAATGGTTTTTGCAAAGTACCTCAAGTTCCTTTTAAGCCATTAAATCAAATGCAAGATTTGCTGACTAATTGTCCAATTTTTTCAAAGTTTTGGTGCCAAGGCTGTATGTCATAGGGGCAGAAGGGGGCAAATGCCCTTCACTAATGGGGGTAGCAAGGGAAAAAGTGAGGATTTGCAACAATATACACAACTTTGGAAGCTGGAATATTTTAATTTCCCCTTGAGGACAAAGAAGATTGATGGAAGATAGCGTATTTGTCTTCTTGCAAACTTGGTGATTTGTGAAAATTTTGTTATGCTATGGTGGTGATAGTGTGGTGGTAATAAGATGATCATGCTATGGTGGTGAGGAACTTCTTGCCAAGATGGATTGCATTGCAATTGTGAATCTTTAACAGTTCTACACAAATTCAAGCAAAGAACTTAGAACACTATCCATCTTGGTGAAAAGTTCCTCACCGCCGTCCATCCTCAATTTAGGACTGTCATAGAACTTCCTAGCTACTGGGATAGCAAACTTTGATCCCAAATGATGACAGTTCTTATTGAATATTTCGCCATAAAAATTCTTTGATGAAGAATTGTATCTGGACTTTCCATCCTATTTTCGATATTTAGCCATGATATTTCCTTCACTTCTTTGAACAAGCATCTTTCATTTTATCTCACTGCTTTGGTGCACCAGAGTCAATTGAAAAGAAATTGACCCTTGACAAGTGCTTTTCAATTGGCTCTGGATGCACATATGGAAGCAGCATATCTAAAAAATAATATACAACTGCTTATATTTATGGTGTTCTGGATTCTGAAATATTTGAAGGATGTTTGAATATGGAAACCATATATATAAATTCCAGCAAGCCAAGCTGCTTCAAGGAAATTGGAAAAGAGGAGTGCGGTACACGTATTTTTTATAAGAAACTGCCCATAACAAAAGTAAACTCTCAGATTGTCAAAAATTAAGAAACTCCAGCTGGGAAAATATAAGTTAAGAAACTATTTATTTTGAAAAAGGGAATCCTTGACATAGGTTTACTTTACTTTCACTTGTTTCCTTTACCATATTACTTGTAAGGTACTTGAGAAATGTCTAAACATTGGAAAGGCTCGAAAAAATTGTTTTGAAATGTTCACAAGGGCACAGGTAGTGGACATGAAGAGTGGAAGAAACTCATAAGAAACTCTGAGTACTCAAAATCTGACAATTTTAAGAAACTTTCAGTACTGGCCCAGATTATTAGTTTCTTCCAAAAAAACGTATACTATACCTGACACTTAACTCCAAGCTAACTCCTCTGACTCTTTTTTCTGATGCATATAAAGCCATTGTTGTTGCAGAATCAATTACACTTGATATGACACCACCATGCATTGTCCCTTTAAAATTCAATACAGATTCATCTATTTTCCATGACAGAGTACATTTTCCTTCAGATGCAGCCACAACTTCTACCTTCAGAATTAAAGACATTTTTTATGTCAGATACGTGTGGGGTTTCACCTGCTTTCCTATATCTCCCATTATGCATGTTTTCGATTTTAACCTACTTGGGGTATATCTTTGTGAAGCATTCTGAGAGACTGGTGAGATAAGACTGATTTTTTCTACACTCATTCCTTTAATCCTTTGAAGATTTTTGACCCGAGCAAATTTTCATACTTTTCATTTTTCAGGAAACGGCGTTAAGTTCATGCTCAGTTTCAAAGTTTTCCTCACGAGAAGGGAGAATTTGTACCACACCACCAAACTATAGGGCATTTGTAACGTATGTTAGTTACCCGGATAGGAAGGCCCACCAGACCAGGTATAAAATTTATGAAGAAGAGATTGAAAAGATTGCTGTGGCTGTTTTACGACCTTGAAATGTTACAAAATACGATCAAACTTTCTCTTTGAATTAACATGACATTTTACCTTTTGGTATATTCTTTCAAATCCTTTCGATGCATTTCCAGCTGCCAGCATTCGCCTCAGAAGATTTAATTTTGTGGCCATCTTTTTTCACACGCGGAAGCCCTGTTTGTTTACGTTTATTGAAAACGAGGCTATTCAAATATTGTCACTTTCAGAAATCCTTTAGGCGATTCACGGAAGCTTTTGATAACTACCATATTTAAAATGTGTCCCGGTGGGTTTTGAAAACTTGTGCATATGAGGTTTCTAGGAGGTGATTTGCCAATCGACTATATTGAATAACTTGTTCACCTTATGAAAACGAATCCGATTACGAACCAAGAATACGATTTATTCGTGGTGTCTCCTTCAATATCTACCTTGATAGCCCTTTTTGCAACAGACAAGTGCGTCATAGACGATCCAAAACAGACGATTTTCATTTCATTCATATATTTATCTACTGCAAGGGTAGCCCTTCAACACAGGGGCCTGGTTTTCAAGGGGCCCTCCCATGAAATTGAATTAAGATTTGTTACGAAATAAAGATCAAGACTATCATGTATACTAAAAACCTACTTACGACCTTCGGGGCTGGTATGATTGATGATAAAATACAAGATAATACTGCTATGAATGATGTATGATACTTTTTTCCATTATTTTTCGCCTTCTTCTTGTGAATTTACGTATTAAAATAAGCAATTTGAGCGAAGTGACGTCATACCGTGCAAACGAAAACGGGGCTGTGTGACTGCTTTTTCGCCTATTTATCGCTGCTAACCTCTTTATCGTGTACTCATGCAATGAAAATAGCACAAGAATACGATAAAGATGATTGCAACGATAAAGAGGCCTAAAACCAATCACACAGCCTCATTTTCGTTTGCGTGAGATGACGTCACTTCGCTCAAATGCTTATTTGAATATGTAATTTTACAAGGAGAAGGCGAAAAATAGTAGATAAAAGTATCATACATCATTCATAGCAGTATTATCTTGCATTTTATCATCAATCATACCAACCCTGGACTTGTTCTTTAAATCCTATTTACAATGTTCTAATATTTACAAAAGAAAAGATGCTCTAAATCATTTCTGGAACAACTTAGAGAGAGTGCCTACTTAGACTTAGCTGAGAGGCTATCAACAGCTTTGCTCACCTATAAGAAAAGGCTTTTTGGCCGTTTTGAATCTTCTTGAGAGGTAGCCTGAGATTTGCCTCGGTATCACGGAGGCTGTAAGAAGAGCACTGTGAGCTTTTTGTGAAAAGGTTCACAACTATTGCGGAGCCAACCCATGTAAGGATTATACCATTGTTTGAAACTCATTTTGAATGTATGTATATATGTGTACCGGTGGGTGCAATTCAATAGAAAAAGGTACACCACGCTCGTCCATACCATTTCATAGGATATCCTTTTCTCTGACTTTCTAGCTGGTAAAAATACCCCTTTAAAGGAGTATCACTGATCCCTAAAAAAATCTGTACAGTGC
This sequence comes from Aurelia coerulea, assembly GCA_039566865.1. Taxonomy (NCBI): domain Eukaryota; kingdom Metazoa; phylum Cnidaria; class Scyphozoa; order Semaeostomeae; family Ulmaridae; genus Aurelia; species Aurelia coerulea. The sequence continues at coordinate 10,829,438 of CM076963.1, forward strand.
AAAAGCTGGTCCTGAGAGAAAGGTTTGCGATTTTTGCACTTTATTGCGACTCACTTTTCTGATATCTCTTTGTTGGAGAATAGTAGAATCCAATAAAACTTGGGTATCAAACTTGGACCAGGTGAAATTGACTTGTGTTCTCGGTTCCCGAGTCCACCAGCATTTAACTGTTTTTGGGTCGGGATATTTTCTGAAGAAAAATACCCCGGTTTTTCTGAGATTCTCGAGATTTTAGATCCTAGGATTCTGCTTCGAATATACCCCTTTCTCAGCGAAATCATGGATGAGCATTGTGCCATGTTTTCATTAACATTGCACCCACTGGGATTTTAGGTCAGAGTGTAGACTGTTCCAGATTTTAGGTGCTGAGTAACAGAGCCCATTTTGTCATGTGTTACTCGTTCGAAATGGCTGATTCAACTTGTTTTAGATCTTCGAGCGATCCGGCTCTGCCAACCGGTGAGAGCATCTTCGACATATATGCAAGGGCTGAATTATCAAAAATGAGCTCATGTGTGGTCTTCAAATCCAGACTTGCGATAAGTAGATGTTTGGGGTATCAAAGCTGCTGTCTGTACTGTTATTCTACTGTTATTGCAATTGATTAATTTCAGTTGAACTGGCGTAGCCCTAAACAGAGCAGCAATATCGAAAGTGGGGCTCCACAATACCTGTGTACATAGCTTTCAAGGCTTCTTTTGGTAAGACAGATTTTCTCGCTGGCATTTCGGTAGCATTACGACCATTTCTTCAAATCAACAGCCTTTCAAACGACGTTCTGATACAACTTTTATTGTATGGTGATAAAGAACTTTCTAGTGACATTAATAAACATGTACCCGAACTGACTCTAAATTTCGTTCACCAAACTGGTTGGCTTGACTAAGGAAATTCTTAGCTTTTGTTTACATTTCAAAGTCACCAAGTCCCCTTGCTTCTCTTTCTTTTGCTGTAAGTTTGTTTCACATTGGATGTTAGGCTCATTGGGCACAAATCCATTCCAATTCGAAATCGAATCTCCAGTTCACCCATTCTTGTGAACGAGACCTGATTGCCCAAAGTTAGCTCGACATACAAAGTGAAACGAACCTTGGTACAGTAGTGTCCCGCATATAAGAAACGCAAATTTAAGAAATAAGACCCTGGTTTTCAAAATAATACCCCATTTTACAGGTCTCAAAAAACCATGTTTCTTATTTAACAAAACTAAGCAAAAAAACACCTTCCTGGAATAATTATATCATTTCCTGGAAGTGAAAATTTATAAATGCAAATCAAAATAATATGTTTTGATCACAATCATACAGCTTGTGTCTGAGTGTCTGAGTAGTTGATCGATAGTGCATGATTTTTCTGATAAGAAACTTTACCCTGATTTGAATTTTAGCTCATTTTATAAGAAACCTGCCCGACCTGAAATTGAAAAAGTTGTTTCTTATATGCGGGACACTACTGTATCCTGTATTTATCAGTAGAAATCGTCCATGTGTATTTTTCGTGTAGCTGTACATTTAATTTTGGTTTAATTGCACGTTCTCTGTGTTAATGCTGCGAAGTTCTCATGTTCTCCTACACTCCGTGAATCTCGATGGATGTGTTAAACAAGACGGCAAATGCATTTCCAATAAGAGGTAATGCGAATTTCAAAAGGTAGCTAGAGATGCTGTCAGTCCCAAAGCTCTTTGCTTTGCTGTTGTAACTTTTTTAAACAAAATGCATCCTTAATTTCTTGAAAATCAATGGTCGAACAAGTGAATTTTGCTCTTTTTGTGCACAGTCTCTGAACTATTTTCTACCAATATTGGGGATACCCTACCCTCAAATTTTCTCCTAAATTGCCAAAGTATGATAAATGACTCAACTAACATAATTATGAAGCTGAAAACTGTGCAAAATTTGATTGAGATGTCTTGTCCTTTTTCCTGAAAGATTTTTGCAAAAGATTGCAGAGCGAGTGAGAGCGATTCAATTCCAAGTTCTCTCTTTTTATATCGGAGAAATTTTTTATTTTCAGGAAACATCGATCTATATGTATAAACGAGAAAATTTTCTCAATTTAAGTCCTTCCGACATGAAATAGAAGATATTGCTTTGCGTCAAATTTAGTAGCAACTAATAGTTGTGAATAATTTATTAGGAAAAAGCAAGAATTTTATTTGCCGAATTTCGGATTTCAGAGAAGCATAAGACAGCCAGGAGTGAAGAATAAGATCTCAAACTTATCAAATTAAGTTAGAGGATCAGGAAAACATATCATTCTGAATTGAAATTTAACAAATTGCTACCATAATTTTGCTGCACGAATATTGTAACCTGAGCAGTAGGTATATTTTTGACTTTTTGACTCGCCTACTAAGCTCAAGGCAAAATAAATGTATGGTGGATTCAAAATAAGGCAATAGAGTTCTGTTTCTCTTCAGCTTTGGGAAGTATCAAATGGTACCATAATCGAAAGATGGATAATATATACATTGTGACAGAAAGTTAGCAAAACAAACAAACACTAGACATTCTTATTGTCCCAGGGGTCCCTTTGTCCTCTTTGAATAAACAAGATAAAGTCCTATAGAGTCACGTGACGTGCCCAACTCCCAAAACCACTGTGCTTCGACCAGCGAGGCATCAAGTAGGCCTTTGACTGACTAATCAAAAACTTATGATTCTCAACGAAGCAGAGTTTATTTGGGGATGGATTAAACTCAAGATGTGGAGAAATGATTGAAGGAATTTCTGTTACTTTGGTGAGATTCCTAGGCTGAGGAGAGCGTTATTTGGTGTATTCATAAGGGCCACTTTTGGAGCAAATTTCCTAGGCCCTTCCCCGCAGCTGGAGAGAAAGTCAAGTTCAAACATTTGCCAACACTGCGACGGTGCAATATTATTGTTTGAGAACAATAAGGTATTGTTTAGAGAACAGCGGAGGAGAAGCAAGTCTGGAGATCATTGATGAACGAAGCAAGCAGTGGAATTATTCATGTACAAACAAATAGACTGAATTCAACAAGAAGGAAACGATGGCTAAGCCATTAAAAGCCAGAATTCACGAGCTTGAAAGTCGTGTTGCAGATCCAAAATGTGAAATTCATATTGATGGGTTGCTGGTAAGACTTTTTGATATTATTAGGCGAACATCAGAGGAGACTCCTTCAGTACTCGTTCACTTCCTCCCAACACAACTCGGCACGAATAATTTCTTATGCCAGGCGTTCCCACTTTGAATTTTGAATCAGAAAGGTTCATACGTTGGTAAATTTATCGATTCAGCAATCGGCGATAAGACTTTGGTTATCGTCGAATTATCTAAGATATAAATTGGCCGACAAGCAAAAGGAACTGAGCAGTTTGTTGAAAGATAACGGGCATGATATATATGACCTTCGACAAAACATGAACAGTGGGCCTAAATTAGAATTGCCGACTCGCTTACCTTGACTTGAGAGCTCGTAGAAAATCCGGTCAAGCAGAGGAAGGTGCAGTCGTTGGGTTTAGTTAGCTTATTTCGGCCTAGGTTTGGATGGTATTACTATTAGCTTCTTCCAGTCCTAATTGATTGAATTTGAGTGTTTGTTTTTGCCCAAAGAGCGAGAGACAGTGAGAGTGAGGTAGGTGATGGACTGTGACTAGCTAGTTTACTTTCAGATATTTGTATTTGATTGAAGTCATGTAGTGCTGCTGCAGTCTTAATTGATGGTCCTAATCAAGGTAAGATTTAATGCTTCTCCCGCAATGCATATGTAAAATGTACCTGCAACAAAACAACAGGCCAGCAGGCTCATAGATGTGGATGAAAACATCCACAAATCCTTGGCTGCAGTGACTTAGTGCTGTAATCCATTGCATATGAGAGTCCTACAGTAAAAGAAAACAAGTAATTAAAGAATAATTACACATAATTTGTCACCTTTTGGTGAGAAAATTAAAAACACAGTTTCTTCTCCATTTTGCCATCCTTCTTGCCAGATTTTAAACCTTTTTCACAACAAATGCGTACAAAATGCAACATTTCTATCTTGCCTGCAGGCAAGCCAATTGATTTCCTACTTGTTCAGTGTTTTCAACCGCTCAAACTACAGGACACTAGTTCAAAGTCATCTTGTTGGAAAGCAATACATGTCTTTTGATCTATGAATGCACATGCATATTTGGAAGAAAATTATGTGCATATGTATTAGCTAGAAATGGGCATATGCTTTAGCTAAAATTGCTCATGACTGACAGTTTTTGAAAAGGGAACTGGTGTACTTCACATCTACTGTCATAAACCAGACACTCATTGTGGTTATACTGTAACTATTTTTATGCTCAATGCTTACCAGACTGGAAAGTATTTTGATGGCATTCCTCACTGAGATCACAGATGCAATGAAATTTTAGGCCCAAAAGAGATAATACAGTAATGGTGTTGCAAAAGAGATAATACAGTAGGTGCAGCATACAAGTCAAATCTTTGAATAGAGCACAGGGAAACCCACAAATCTTCCAAATTCACCCTTATAGCCAATTGCATGGCCCTATTGCGATCACATGACTAAAAATAAGCTTTTTGAGATAAATTTTTAGTAACTTCACAAAAGTAGAAATGGAAATTAGAACCAGGACGTTCCAGTCACTCAAGTATCTTTGTACCAAAAAACTCAAATCTGGAGTCAATCTTACTGTATGGATTTTCTTCAGAATTTTGTGACTTTTTTTAGCAAAATAATTGAAATAGTAATCCCTCAGCAATAATCTCATGCATAGCTACTTGATGTTACATCAAAACCTACTTTACTTTTTCTCTTCAAGACTCGTATTACCCTTTTTGTTCTAACAGGAATACACATATTTTTATAAGAAAATATTTTTATAAGAATATTCCTTATGTATAACAAGATGGGGCTGAAATTTTATTCCAAGGATAGCTCCATGGCCTACGAAAGTCAAAACCAAGCATTCTTATGAAAAAGTGTGAATATTGCTTTAAATTCAATAACTAGCCATCTCAGCCTTGATTGAATCTTGTTTGCAGGGTCAGTGTTGCTTGCTGACTTTCATCCTTGTTTAAATTGTATGTCCGACCTGCGTTTATTTTTGGGTCAGTTGATGCAAGGTCATCTGAAGTATCAATGGCAAGGATCTCTGCATGCCTTGGGTAAAACAAAGATGGATTTGGAAAAACTCAACTAAGTTCTGACGTAACATCAAGTAGCTATGCATTCAGATTATTGCTGAGGGATTACAATGGGAATATCACTTCATTCCCTTTTCTTTTATTGGTCCTTCTCTAACTGCGAAGACTACAAACTCAAAGTTACAGATTCCCCTAAAATTGATCAATATGCAGCCAGAATTTATCATGACTTTCCACATATTAAAATTGAGTCTTTCAATGGCGAAGATACCTTAAAATTTAATGGCATAACTCAGTAAAATGGTATAATTGATATCATTAAAATGTCATTTAAATTAGCTTAAACTTCTGTTGATTAATACAATTACTATCACTTCAAGTTTTTAATCTTCAAATTTTCAAATCTTGAAAAATCGTAAAATTTTCATAGCTGTTCCTGACTGGTCGGCAGTCAAGAAAACACTGCTCCTAAACCCATGATCAGCCCACCTTAGAAATGTCAGCGTTTGTTGCCAATGACCTGCACTACCCTAGAAAAAACTTTTTTTTGAATTTTGAAATTTCCTCCCGGTCAGGGTCAAAGATTTCAAATTAGTTTGAAACTTTCAGGCATAGACCATGGAGGTTTTTTACTGGAAATATCGGTTTCTAGACAGCAAGAGCTTTCAAATGAGCCTATTGCCAACTCTGTGGGATACCTATAACCAGATTTAGTGAATTCTGGTCTTTGCCGATACCATTCATTATTTACCTCATTTCTCAAAAATTTAACCAGTCATAATTCCTAAATGGCATACCTTAGACCATTCAAGTTTAAGGAAATACATGTGTCATCTGCAGTAAACTATGATCAAAGTTTTAGAGAAATACAGAAGGCTGCCACTTTTTTGCTGGTTACACTTTATATGGAATGTCCCTAAAGGTAGGGAGCTGGTTTCACCACAAATCCATTCTACAGGCCCCACTCCGTTTGTTCTTCTGCATTGGTTAAAATCTCATCAGGGATCAACGTTGCATCAAATTGAATCCCTTTGGACATTGGCCTATATTTAAGTATTGTTCCAGGAGCGCTTAAAATAAGATATAGCTTTCAAACATTCACATGTTATGTGAATTATATGTCCAGAAATGACTTGAAAATATTTGTTTTTGTGTGATTTTCGAAAATCCTTCACAAGTTGAAGCTATTTGCCACCAAGAAAGATAATGGGCCTTCCTTCATCCACAGTCTCTTTCACAGTAATAAGGCAGTGGATACATTTGCCTGTAAGGTCACCACAAATCCAATTTCTTTCCAACATGTTATTATCATTAATTTTGATAAAATGTGATAAGATTTCACAGACTCTACAGTGAACCCTTCACGAAAAGTTTTCTTGTTGCAAACACCTTGGAAGATTTGCGTAAAATAAAAGGTTGTGCAAGGCTGTTCGCCCATATGACACAGCAAATTGATAGCTTTGAGAATAGTTTGCATACCTCTGAGGGCATTCTATCATAGCAAAATAAAGAGAAAAGACAAATTTTCTCAAAAACCTCAAATCTCTTAGTCATATCGGAAAATTGCATATTTTGTATAAAGAAATTTCCCCTCCAAGCTACAGTATGTGTGCAATCTGAAATATTGTATTGCAAAGTGTGAAATCAGAGCAATAGATTTTAAGTAAAGGACCTGGTGATAGCCCTCCTAAAATAGATGAAATCAATCAGTCAATCAATCAGTCAATCAATCAATCAATCAATCAAAATAGATCAAATCAATAATCAATCATCTTTTGCTGAAAGAATGTTTTCTTGGTTGTATTGACAAATGATTGTGATCTGTGGTTGATGTCAACCAGAGGTTATTATGTGATTAGGTTATTGATATATTATCAAATTGTTATTATTTTCCAAAGTGGACAGTACTATATGATTGTTAAGAGTGATTTCCCCAATACCCCTTGGCAAGAAGAGTATCCTATAAGATAAAACCTGATTGTAAAGATGTTACCAATTTGATTTGAAAGCAAGGAGGAATCAATGAAAGCTGAGAGGAAAGTTCTCAGGGTGAATTTGCCCCTTCATTTTTTACAATAATATGCTTTTGACTGTTGTAAAATCAATAAAATTAAATCATCAGAACTCTCTACATGTTGGATGCTAAATCAGAATCTCAGGTCAAAACTTTCAAGAGTTATATCATTATGCTTAGAACACACACACCTCCACATATATGACATTTTCCTCACAAGATTGTTGGCAGTCAAGAGCTGATAGCCCAGAGTTAAATTGACCATGAACAACCAGGCCGCATTAAGATTATACTGTGCCTGCCAGCAAATGGTTGGGGCAAATATGTCTGCATTCAAAGCACTCTGAGTTGACCAAAGGGGCCACAAACTAATATGTAATCGTATTTTGTGCCTTAATTTGTTGTTCACAGGACTTTGTACATTAATGAGTCCTGTGAACAACAAGACCTGAACTTCTGCATACCTGACAAGGTATACTAATCAAGTTAGGTACCCTGCCCCCAAGTGAATCCACTTATAATGAGCCCCTCCAATTCTCTGTAGCTGCTGCTTATAGCCTAAATTCAATCAACTTAGGGATAATTGTTTAGACTTTGATATATATTGCATGATGTGCCCATGAAATCTACTGAAAATTTTAAGACTCAAATTGAGTTATGAGAAATAATAGGAATTTCAAGCACTAAAGCAAGACAAAAGGTTCTTAAACCTTTCTTTCAATAAACATGCTTAACTTATGATTTATTGTAAATTAAAGGTGGATAAACTTCGGATTAAGAAATTTAATTCCTATGGTTTGTTTTAAATGAAAACATCTCTTTTAGGATCAACTAATAGGAAGGCTTAACAGCCTTTGGTATAGCTGTGAAAAGCAACTTGATGTGGTCTCCCATATGTGTGAACAAGGGGGGTTTTATGCATACTGTAATCATTGATCTGCAGTTAGGTGAATGTACAGTTGTTTGGCAGTATAACAAAGATTCAATGCAGACTGCAGACCTAACCTGTGAGGTATCTTCTTCAGAATCACAGTAGTGTGTAGATTTAATCTCTCTCTTGCTACAGTAATTTTTTCAAGTGATTTTTTTAGTGCTACAGTAAATCCAGTTTTCCAAAACATATGCAAATGAGGTTTTCATTGAAGCTGCATTCGTGACAGGTCCAAACATTTTTGTAGTCATCAGCAGAATAAATGTATATTCATTTGAAAGTCCTCCCCTGCATTTAGTTTGCAGCAGATTTGCGCAAAGTTTTGTGTGAGTTTCATTGGTTATGTTTCAGATTTAGAGGTTTGTAAATTGTTTGCAAAGAGTTTGAATTTTCACTAAACCAGTGCAATTTGCAACAGTTTATTTGAAGCTTCCTGCAAACATGCAATAATTTGCACAAACTTCATGCAAACTTTCAATGAACACTAGAGCATACTCTGTCCAAAATGCTGGCAAAGTTTGCACAAATTATATCAATTTTACTAAGGGTGGTATCATTCCTCCTCCTCTGGGTGTGTGCAAAAAAATTGTTTGACATTTGATTAAATAGTAAAAAGTAACGATAAAGAATACAGACTCTTGGCTAGATAACCCTGTTCCTAAGATTTTAGATTAATTTTTAACGCCAGTATCCTGCGAATCCGCTAAGAATTCACGGAGTTTCACAATTCACAAGCTTTTGAAGTTCAAGTTTTCGCGAAATCTGAAACCAGACGCCCCTAACTGACTTGTTTTTCAAAATGACGTCCCAAAATCGAGGTAAAAGAAGATTGTCCAATATTTTGCCTCTCGTTGTTATCAGAGCAAACCAAATACCGGGTGCGCCAAAATTAACTATGCACGTTTGGCAGGCCATAACAAGTCGTACACTGGACTGATTTTGAAGATTTATGGCTTAATCGTTAGCAGAAAGCCTGAAATAGATTCTAGGACTTTCTGCAAATTTTTCCGTTTTCAATTTTTAGAGCTAGAAGCGAGTTTCTTAAAATGCTCGTTTTCCAAAACATTAAAAACGATCAAAAAACGTTGATCAAATTTTAAAAGATTCAGCATGAATGAACAAAGAGAAAACGTTTTCAGGGGGATTTGGGGGTTTAGTACGAACTTTCGTACAGCAAATTACAATTGGTCGATTTCTAAATCTCAAATTACCACGAACAAGTTCTCTCTTTGTCCATTCATGTCGATTCTTTGGAAAAATTGGTCGATGTTTTTGATCGTTTTTAGTGTTTTTCAAAAACTAACATTTTAAGGAACTCGCTTCTAGCTCTAAAAACTGAAAATGAAAAAATTTGCAAAAAATCCCAGTATCTAATTCAGGCTTTCTGCCAACAATTAAGTCATAAATCTTCAAAATCAGTCAAGTGTATGATTCATTGTGGCCTGCCAAACGTGCATAGTTTATTTTGGCGCACCCGGTAGGTCTTCAAAAATAATTTAATACTTGTAACCGTTGCCAAATTTATTTAAGAATGCAAGTGTCCAAAAGCATGGAATGAAAACTCGAAAACTTAGTCGATGAGAGACGGGGCCATTCCAAATTGTGCTCAACAGGATTCCCCCAAGCATTCATAACCTTGATTTATTGTTAGAAAATGCTAGTTTATCGAAAGTGCTTTTTAAATTCCATTTGATTTGCTTTGAGTAAATGAGATTCTGCTTTCACAAAATATGCAACTTAGGGGCGTCTCGTTGAACTTCAAAAGCTCATAACTCCGTGAATTTTTAGCTGATTTGCTAGCTTCTGGTGTCAAAATTAATCTAAAATCTCAGCAATATGGCTATCTTACCATGGAGCCCGTTCATTATTTCGCTATGTTTTAATATTTAATCAAACGTCAAACAGTTTTTGGGACACCCTGTAGGATTTACGATTATTTCATTTTTTCAAAACTTTGCATAAAATTCAATAATATGCGGTTATTAAACGATTACGAGGTCCATGCTGGAAAATATTTGGACCGCAGTTTGACGTACGGACCGAACGCAGTGAGGTCCGTACAATGAACTAAGGTCCAAATATTTTCCAGCATGGATCGAGTAATCGTTTAATAAAGGCTTTATTATATGGCAGAACCTTTTGAGAACGTTGTTTATAGTATCGTACTTTTCTGTTGTGTCTTCGATCCTGTGCATCACTGTAGTTGCTCGTTGCAACGTTAGCTACTTACATTGGCATTTTCTTCGTGTATAATTGCAAGTTTGTCTTCAAAGTTTACAGAAAAGAAATCTTCGATGAATAAGCTAAACTTTGGCTGACACTTCTTACGGCCTAAGCCTACACAAGAAGCTCCTCCCTTGTTGTTGATTTTTAAGGCAACGCCCGGTCCAATACGGCTTCGAACGAAAAATACGGCTTTTACGGACCGATCAAGAACCAATCGAATTGCTGCGTTGCCGGTCCGAGGAGCCGTATTTTCGAACACCATATAATAAAGAGCAAAATACTGTAATTCCACAAATAAACGAGGATGTCATAAATCATAAGGGATTGCACAAAATAGAAGTAGTTAAGTATCTGAAGTTCCTTTCCAGCTATTAAATCGAAAGGAAGGTGCAACAACCATGTTTCCAGTCGTTTGAAAGATTTGATGCCTATACTGGTACAGTAAATACATGAATAAAAGGACAGGTTCAGAAAGTTCTCTGCACTTTCTCCTTTGTGTTCAGTACAAAAGTACCTCCAAGAAACATTCATCAAAGAGTAATACATTTTCCAAACCAACATAAACTAATTTTGCAAAATCTAATCCATGTTATCTTTCAGCTTTAACGCTGAATAACCTTCCTCAGCAGAAAATCCTTCAGTCACTAAGCTGTGATATTAGAATCAAGTAATTGTGGACTTAAAATCATAACTGTAAAGTTATGTGCAAACATTACACAATACTATCTTTATGTTTCTAGTTCAACAGATTACTTTGTTGTTTTAGCGCTAAACTTTCTCACAATATGAAATTTTATACAGTGCTTTGAGAGGAACCTTTGAGAGGATCTTTTTACAGGGTGTCTCAGGAAAATTGTTCGACGTTTGATTAAATGTTGAAAAATAACGATAAAAGGTACGGGCTCCTGGTTAGATATCCCTGTTCCTCAGATTTTAAATTAATTTTAGACGCCAAAATTTTGCGAATCCGCTAAGAATTCACGGAGTTACAAGCTTTTTAAGTTCAAATATGTGCGAAAGCTGAAACCAGACGCCCCTAACTGACTTGTTTTCCAAAAAGACGTTCTAAAATCGAGGTAAAAGAAGGCTGTCAAATGTTTTACCTCTCGTCGATATCAGAGCAAACCACAAAAGACTTCCCAAAGTTATCTAATTCTTGTAACCGTTGCCAAAATTTACTTAAGACTGCAAGTATCTAAAAACACGGAATGAAAACTTAATCAATGAGAGATGTGGCAATTCTAAATTGTGCTGAACAGGATTCCTCCATGCTTCCATAACCTTGATTCAATGTTATAGGAAGCTAGTTGATTGAAAGTGATTTTCAAATTCCACTAGATTTGCTTTGAATAACAGAGATTCTACTTTCATTAAATATGCAATTTAGGGGCACAAACTTGAACTTGGAACGCTCGTATTTCCGTGAATATTTAGCCGATTTGCTAGTTTCTGGTTTCTAAACTTAATTCAAAACCTCAGCAATATGGCTATGTTAACAGGGAGCCCATTCATTATTTCGTTATTTTTTATATTTAATCAAACGTCGAACAATTTTTTTGGGACACCCTGTATAGCACGTAACATGTAGACAATACAAGCATATATTGTTAGTATGCCGCCAGTGAATAGGACTGAAAGAGCAACATTATAAACTTACATGTTAGGCTAGCTAGTATATGTAATCGAGCTTTTTAAAGTAGAACATATTAATTATAAACTTATAATTAACACGTTCAAACATAAGATCAAAGAGAATTTTTTCCAAAATATACAGAAAGAGGAAGATGGCGTATATGTCTTCTATAAAGATTCGTCATCATCTCTCCCGATCATGGTATGGTCTTATAAACCGTGTTTTATATCGAAAACAACTACAGTTTTGTTTTGTTTTTCTCACGTTTTTCGTTGTACCAGCACCTCTAGGAGGACCATTAGGGAATGAAGGTCAAGGTCATCTTCACCTTTTAATGCTATCCCTGCCACTGTAATTAGGGGTGTTTTCCTGTACGTTTTTGACCTTCTATATTGTATTGTATCTATTTTTGTATTAAAACTTGTAAATATTTGTAATTGTGGCAAATGATACATACATACATATATTATTTTAATGGATGATGCCTTTTCTGTTGGTAGAAGTTTTTAAAGCTTAAATTACTGGATGGCCTAAACATATTGTTATCTTCAGGGGGCCACCATTACGATTAAAAGCTGTTTTGAGGAAAAGTGCATTTGTTATCACTTTTTCATCGAGCAACAAAAATTGCTCAAAAATTGACACATTAGATTTGATTTCAACTCATTATTCAATCAACGAGAACAATTTTTAGGTATCACAACATTCGGATAGAATCCTCCTTTTTTCAAGCCTTCAGATTCCCTCGAATTTATTTCCATAATTAAGTCCATTCTAAATCTAAAGCATGTTGGTAAAATACAGATCCATTTTTGAGTTGCAGATTTTTTTAAATTCTCAAATTTTATGTTTATGTCCTAGGATGCCATCACAGCAATCTATCATGACAGTAACTTCCCAAATGTCAGAAGGGGAAAGAATTACGAGAGCTACTTAAACAGATGTGAGTATGCTCTTACTTTGACTTTCAGTGTTTTTTGTTGCAATGCCATGGTCATTGTGTTGTCAAAAAGCTCAGGTATCCAAACAAATACCTGGGAGAATGAGACTTCTAGCAGGGATGGCTCAGTGGGCAATAATGCGCCGTTGATGTTTTTTTTCATATACTCCATCTATAAATTTTACAAGACAAATTACTCCCTACATTACTTAACCTACTTTACAACACTACAACTACGATACCAAGAGGAGCAAAATAAAATGTCAACCCCGAGGCCTTTTAAGAGAAAATACATTTATATAAACTAGACCTATCTACGAACAAAAAGAAACAAAAAACAAAAACAAAAAACAAAACAAAAAACAAAAATAATAACTTTGCAAGAAAAAAACGTACTTGGTGGTTGCGTGGCTTGTGAAAAAGTTTAAAGTGTATATGAAGTCAAACTCGATATTAAACTTTTCTGGTAGTTTTTGATACTCTGAATTTAAATTTCAAGACGAAACGTGCATATGTACCGTGAATTTTGAATGGTGGGAGTTTAAGTTGAAAACAAAACGCGGAGTGAAAGGTCTGGTACCTAGAGACCTCGTGACGTACTATCCGGGACGTGCTTTGCGACTTCACTCATTCACCACACACAATCACAATAATCACAATACGTAAATCGCGCTGGAAATAACGAGATAAACTCAGAAATGGAATCGAATTCAGAGTATAGCTTTTCAGAGGACGACGAAGAAACAGATTTCGATGTAGAAATCGAAGATGTTGATGAAAATCAAGTCGAAGGGGCGGCAGCATTGGTCCAACCATTACAAAGCGTGCAAATAGGCCTCCAAGACTTTGATGAGGATGATGACGAGCCATACGCAGGCGAACCTCTGGCTGACCAAGTATGGCTAGAAAATTACAACAGGAGGAGAGCCAGGGCAGAACAGCAGGAACATTTTTTGAACAGCAGGCTCAATAGTATCGTAACAGTCGACTCTTGGTAAGTCTTATCAATTTTGGTTTGCCTATCCTCCTCTTGTTATCTTTTTTGTTTGATCGAACGGTGTGACCGCATGCACTGAGACTTTGTCAAAGTAAGTAAGAGTGTGGTAATGTGGTAGGCCCATTTCTGTGTTTTGATCACATGTAAACTAGTATCGCATTAGTTTTGTTTTCTTCTGCTAACGCGGACGCTGACAATCAGTCATCCTGCGAGAGAATTGGATCCATTCAGTGCCAAATTTTAAAAAGTTAGTTTAGGCCAAAGTTATTTCGAATCAAAGTGCTGTCACTTGTCAGTGTCTAGTCCTGTGGTGTTGTGCTTTTGTGGCCGTAGACAAACAAAGATTAGGGACTAAATATTGAAGACACAGTAGCACAAACTGCAGACTTTTTATTTACAAATATTCTAATTAGATTTACATCCATCAAAACAAATCTTTTGGTAAAATAGGATATCCAATTATTTTATTGATTTGCAATTACAGCCCAGCAAACCATATCTCCTCAAGTACAACTACAGCATTGCATAAGGTTTTATGTACCAGTCAAGTGGATACCTGGATATCACTCCTCCCTACCTGTGTTCCCCCTGTGTTATCCCCAGGCATTTGATCAAGTATACAGTTTTAGGGGCAGGGAATTTGCAACACGCATCAAGTATTTTGGACCCTTGTTGGACCATATTGAATCATGTATGTATGGCAAATCAACGTTGCAAGGCCAGGGCATGTAATGATATGAGTTTGCTGGTCAAGGGTGGGGAATTTGACTGGAAAACAAACGCGTATTAAATTGATATCAATACCAGGTGTCAATTTGACTTGTACATTATTAAGTTGAAATTTAACATCAAATAACAGATTCATTAGATTAGTTGAAAGTGTACTTATTTCACTCCACTCATTTTTCTCATCAGGTGTAAATGTGGTAATTGCCGTACCAACCATTTGACAAAGGCAAAAGAGTGCAATTGCTGCAAAGAGTTAGAGGCATGCACAATTTCCCTAAATGAATCAGATGTGATAAGGAAAGTAGGCTCTGCTCCTGTGTGCGTTACAGAGCACCCTGGCTTCCGACCACTGTGCCTTGAATCATGGTCCCTGAAATTTGCAGCTGATTGGTACAAGACAAAGTTTGGTTGGCGCTACCGTCAAACAAGATCCGAGTCAAGGTGTGTGAAATACATAAATTCATTATTATCTATTGTATGTCTTTAACTTTGTTTGGAGGTATGAGTAGATATTTGGTTGTCTCGTTATTCCAGAAATGAAATGAACTCATTATGCCAGGTAGTTGAGAAAAATTAGTTCAACAATGGTGAGTCCCTCTCTTGTTACTTAAAAACTTGCTGTAGAGAGGTTGGACAACAAAAATACTGAGAGATATTTTAACTGAGATATATTCAGACTTGTGTCCTCATCAGAGTGTGATTAGCAATTTGAGAGGCCTCAGTGTGTTAAAATATATCTCAGTATTGTTTTGTCATCCAGCCTCTCTACATCAAGTTTCTAGTTATATATTTTACCAAGTTTTTCTTATTACTAATTGTGTACCAAACCTGGTCTGGAATGGGCCAACCATGTTTTTATATAAACAATTCCTGTCTCCAAAGAAATAAACTAACATCATGGTTGGCATAATTCCACATAATTTGGCAAACAAGTAAAAAGGTACCCATCAATTCTAAACTAATTTTCCGACTACCTGTGCTTATGCATCTGTCAATGATAGAACTTTACAACTTGACAGTAACAATTTTCACTCTTATTTTGTAGGTTCTTGCGAGCTGTTGCATACCGTGAGTTCACACGGCTTGTTCATGGACGACGTGGCATTGGCACAAAAAGGATCCCACTTCCTGCATGTGCATATCATGCAATTCGCAACAAATTTTTGGAAGAAGACTTTGTTGGTTTCCAAGATGAATAAAGAAAACTTTATTTGTTATTTGTTGGACAATCCACAAATTTATGTCCTTTCTTCAGATTTTTACAGGTAGGGCATCTTGGTGGTTGCCTTGGCTTTTTGGTTGCATTGGGCTGGGCTGCATCCACAACTTCAACTGAAAGAATAGACATATGCAAACTATTCATTATCATAAAATACATTAAAACTTTAAACTAACTGATTTGTTTCTTCTGGGCAGTTCAACCCTGTTCCAGCATGATACCAAGACAATTTTTAGTGTTGACTTGAAATCTGGTATTGCTAAAGTCTGCCACAAATTAGATGTCACATGAGATTTGAGATAATGCATAATCACTCTTGCAAAATACAGTACTTCAATTGTTGTTGTTCGCATGCATTTTAACATAAAAAACTAATTTATGACTGTCTATAAAACTCTAGAATTGTGTACAGTATTTCAAGGCAAAGGAATTGAATTTTTTTAGCACAATAGAAGAATCTTGTTCCATTTAGGGTCTTATTTAAAAAAAGAATCACTCATCTTTGAGTGTGGATCTGCCCAGGGATGGTGACTGGCAACAATAAAAAAGCTGCAAACCTGGATTTGTGGGTGGAACCTCCTCTGTCACCATTTCTTTTCGGGCAATGTGCTTCTGAATGGCCTCCACTTTATTTTGTTTATCAAGCATTGTGTTCATTGGAGCTGGTGCCAAGGCTTCAAGTTCTGTTGCTGCCTTTTTTAAACGATCACTGTCAATTTCCTTTACCATGACCTGATAAATTTCATCAACATATCCTGGAAACACAATTTTTTAATCATAATGATTGTGATGTAGGAGGCACAGAACAACAAGGTCTTGCATGGTTACCCTGACCATAAGCGTACGGGAAGAAAAAATCTAGCCCGACACAAAGTCCATTGATTTTTGCCCGACTGAGGGCAGATTATTGCCCGATTGGGGCTGATTTTCGACGATTTTTCCAACATTGGGGGGGCTGCCGCCCCCCCGGCCCCCCCGCCCCGTACGCTTATGCCCTAGACTGGATAACTAGCTTGCTTCATTGTGGCATATGAAAACAGATGTGTAGCTGTCTTGAAGGAGTACTGTCACAGAGCTAGTTGAGTCCTACAAATTATGGGATCCTATTGTTATACAAGCAGGTGCCAATTTGTACCTCAGAAAAAGTGGCAAATGAATAAACAACAATGGGATCCAATTATTTCAAGGGCCAACAGACAAATCAGCTACACTTTGTTTACAGCTTCTTTCAAGTCAGGTGATCAGTCTCTTGACAAAGCATTTTTTAATTATTTAACATAGTTTGTGCCCTGAAAACTTGTGCAAAGAATGGAAAAGTGGTATAATTAATAATACTGCAACTTTTCAAGAGCACATGACTTGAATTTTTGTCTATCAGCTGCATGATAATACTCATTTAAGAAATATGGTATGTCTTCCTGCAATCATAATCACCATTTGGGTCAGAAAATAGCAGTCACCATTTTAAACAATGCTACAACAGGAAGCAATGAGATTTAAACTACATACCAAAACTTTGCTGAACAGTGACAGCCCGTACAGATGCAATGCCATTTTTAAACTTTGGATACATTACTCTGTATTGCGTGGAGCCATCCTCTTTGTACCGAAGCCTTCTTTGTAGGTTTTCATTGAAGTGCACAATGGCAAGTATATGCCTGAAATGGAATGTGTAGCAGGAATTTTAAGTGGTCCTGTTCGCCAAATACAAATGGTATATTGTGTGGTAATGATTATTGTAGGGAATGTAGTTACTTTAGGGTCGAGGGGTGTTTCATTCCCTCAAAAATGTATGAGATTTCTTTGAAAGAAAACAAATTTCTAGAAGATTTGGGAATTTCTCAGGAAAATAAAAACATTTCCTTGTAAAATTATACTATATACTGTAAAATCAGGTGCTGTCACTTAAATCCAACAAAGAGTTGGCTTTTGTCATCAACACTTTCTTTGTCAGGTACCACAATTGAAGTGTGAATTCTTGCATACTGTATGTATTGCACTGAAATACAAACTTTCATAAATAGATAAAAAAGCCAATCAAATCTTTTTAATCAATTGTAAAACCTTTCTATGTTTTGGGTAGTTTTGCTAAGGTACAGTGTGTAGTACATTACAAACCTGCTGACCATGCCAGAGTGGGTAAATGCAAGCATTTTGGGGGAAAAATGGTTCAACACTGAGTGAAAGCCTTCTAGACAGCTAGTTTGTGATACGGGTGACGCCTGCTGTATGCCACTCACAAGACTTGAATTTGTTAAAATTTCTTTAATTTTATCATGCTCTGGAGAATCTAGAAAGAAAATCAGACTATAGTAAGGGTACCTACTGTATGATAAATTTACCTTTTGATCTGTTTGGTGGTGATTTGAAAATTTGAGTTGGATATCCTCAGTGTGAGCTCAATCAAATGCAGGTTACTGAGATAACAGTACATGCTAAGTATTCATTTCTCAAGCACTACATAATTCACCATTCAAAAATATACATTTCTGGGAGAGTTTGGAGCAATGGTTTTTTCAAGGGAAATATGAAAAAGGCAGACACTGCAAACAAACACTGCAGAATAAGACACTGCAAACAAATATTTAGGGCCAGAGACGTATTTACTGTACAAATTGCTCTCGATACGCTAAATGGGTACTACAACTACCTTTGTCAAGCCATTTCCTTTGGGTGATGGCTTCTGAATGTGCGCATTTGTTGAAAATGGGATCCACAAGGTTATTATGTTCATTTACAATGTGCTGCAGGAATGAATGGAACTTTGAAAGGATGACTTTGCCATTGCCATCTGGTGTTGATATGGCAGACCAGTGAAAATGTTTTAAGCATGGTGCAATCCATTCCTCCAAAGCTTCATAGCCTTTTCTGCTGGCTGCATTCAGCAGAAGTTTCCTGATTTCTAGGTATAGAAAATGTAAATAATCAAGCTACAAAGTCTCAGTGCCTGTTTATATGAGGAAAATCATCCCACCTTCCAAGCTGTCAGGTGGGATGAAATCTGCGTGTGTTTATATCTAAATTTTCATCTGTCACCTTCCAGCATTTTCATCCCACCTCCCAGCTCACGATTTCCAACAGTAACAATTGTAACAATCAATTAGGTTTCCTTTTGTTTTCATATTCACGTGTGCGCAAAACAGACAATTTCATCTCACCTTCCAGCTTTTCATCCCACCTTCCAGCTTTTCATCCCACCTTCCAGCATTTATATGGAAAATTTTCATCCCACTGAAGTGAGATCCCACCTTTTGTAGAGTGGTCACCTAGCCAGGCTGGCTCATTTTCCATGTAAACGCAACATGAAAATTACCAGGGATTGTATAGAAGGGTGAGATCTCAGCTCACAGGCTGGAAGGTGGGATGATTTTCCTCACATAAACAGGCCCTCAATCAACATTCCATTTTTGTAAATACCAATTTGACTGACAGTATTGGTTTCATGAGACAACATGCCAATAATCTTTTACGAAGGTGAAATCCCTATCATACTCTTTATACAGTATATACTGAAGCAAAAGTGATTTTTATGTATAACTCTACCAATGATAGATTAGCAACCTCTTCATCCAAAAAAATTTGGAAATAAAACACTTTTTCAAATTTGCACATATTCTACATATGCTGCCTAATAAAATAACAGTAAAACAAACTTTTTTTAAGGTGCCACAGGTCAAAATAGTGCTTGATGCTCTTCTGGTCTTCTCGCATGTACTTAGCAATTGAAAGATGCCAATCTGATATCAGTGTAGATACTTTCATTCCACTTTTGATGATGCAATCAAGAGTCCTTTTAAATCCTTCAAACTCCATAGCCGGACTGCTTCCAACCTCATTGCGCTAAAATATATACACAGAGGGATTGTTAAAAAACTTGTGAATTTTAAATGATCTCACATTGTATGCTCAAATTCAAAGAAATGAAAACAATATATTATTTGCCTGAACATACCAAAAGAATTATGCATGGACATGGACCAGGAGTTCTCTAATGAAAATCTTCAGTCTTGATTTTGAACCATATTAGTAAAGTTCTCAAGTTAGAATTATCTGTCTGATTCCTAGCATAGGTTCTTGATTTTCTTGAAGGGGAGTTTCTTACCAGAGGAAATCCATATAACAGTTCAAAAAAAATTACTTTCAAAAAATATTTTCCTTTCTTTCACTTATTATCATGTGCTGTTTTCCTTTCTTTCACCTGCAAGTGATTTCTTATAAAAATTCAACAATATTTACCTGGACAAGGGTAAAGTCTATTATCTTTGATATATTGCAGCTAAAGACGGTGTATGCCCCATATTTGGCACTGTGGCCCATACTATCATGTCTTCCATCACCTCCAATAACAAGATCTTCACCATCTCCCTTCAACTGTTCAACTAGCTTTGCTTGGTATGATTTCCAGTACAGAAATATTGATGGTATAATTTTCTCCTACAATAATGAAAAATATTTCATGAATGAGCTGGGGCTAAAAATGATCAAACCTGCTGAACTAAAAGAAATGGTTTGGAAAATAGCTATGAACGTGATTAAAATAGTACACAACATACTGTCTCGATGAAAAGAAATCTGTTTGGCTCAAGCCCCAGGGGGGTACTCATTGACTTTCAATATGGGGAGTCCATGCCAATATTTGGAGGGTCCGAAATTTGACGTTAAATCAATATTTAGGGTCTGTGAATTACAAAATGACCAAAATTCAATATTTGGGGTCAGTTCAGTTTAGGGTTAGATCATTTCCACAAATCTGAAGAAAGGAAGAATGGTACAATTTGGCCCTGAAGTTGCAGCTCAAACTGTAAAGCTGCAGTGAATATTCCTCAACAACAGTGTACATCTTTGCCATGATACCATTCATCTTTTTTCTTTCAAAAATTCTTGGCAAATCTTAGGACTAAACTTCCTTACATTCTCTGCCATTCTAATACTAGCTGCTTGTTGTATATATCTGTATCTTACCTTCTGATGTTTGAAAAAGGTTCTTAAGGACAAGCATGCCAGACCCATGTGTTTGAAAACTCTGAAAACTTTGCTCGCTGATCCTCCTGCCGCTAGAATGGTAAAGCAGAGTCATAGATTCCCTGCTGGCATCCTAGTCCCTCTCATTTCTGGCTGACTTCTCCAAACATGTTCATTAGATGGGCAATGGATGTTAGCGCATGTGGTTTTAACCTCATACCATATTTCCAATCTGATGTGTCTTTACCAGTGGGTTAGAAGTTTTACACATTGGACAGATTTGGAACAAGAGCAACAGTTGTGACAAGAAAACAACAAACTTGGGTTCTGACCGCATGTCATGATCTTTGGTCCTGAAAATAATAGGGGGATCATTATTACCAGGGTAGGTCAGTTGATGCAAGGTACTGTATGGGGTATAAGTTTTTGAAAGAGAATTCTTTGAGTGGGATTTATATTTCTTTTGGCAATTTTCAGGAACTGGGGTGTACTTTTTTTATTGTTTTTTTCAAAATACACGTCAACTAGTTGTTTCACAGTAAAAACATGTGCTTCGAAAACCTGGATTCATTATTTTTTCACAAAACTCCTTTGTGACCCTGGACAAGACTCTAGGGTCATGTTTCTTTATTTTTCTTTAAATTTATGTTTCACTGGATCTTTGCAGTTTCTATCTGATAACTAATAATACAGAACTGAAGCAATTATCCACCTGACATCAAATTCACATGGCTCTTCTTCAGTTTCATTATCTTTCTCCATATCATAATCCTCATCTGATTCATCTTCCATTTCACCCTCCTCATCACTTTCAAGCACATCTTATTTCTCAGTTTCAATAAGAGTAACAGGTGCCTTCTTTATATGAATTCCAAATATTGCTTTTCGTCTTTCTCCTGTAGATTTTCAAACAATGAAAGTCAATGCTTACATACAGTAAAACATGTACAGCATGAAGTGGGAAAATTATCTTTCAATTGATTCTGTATGGTTCTCAGAGTACCAAACAGGCTGTAAAGCAACAAATCTGTTAATTTGTCCTTCATATGCAGATTGTGGACACTATCTTGGCTCACATGGAACATTCTGTAAAGAATCAATGGAAAGGATTTTCGGTTTGATCAACCAGGCTGAGATGTCTATATAATCACAAATCACAATTTCTAACTGTGCTGAGATTACTGGAGCATGTGCATGCCATCTTAAAATTATTTATCCCGCAAAATATGGATTTCAGCCTTGGCTGAAACCACCATATTTTGATGAAAATTTCATGCTGGTTAAAGTTGCAAGTAGGCCGAAAACTCTCATATAACCAGCCCCTAAGAAATTTATGTAATGTGCAGCTTTACTTTTCCCAGTTCACTCAACAATGTTTTGACACTATACTTGAATATTGCTTTGCCATTTTGTTATTATGAATTATGATTATTTGAGATCTTGACAAAGCCCTCCTAACAAAAATAAAAAACTTCCAGGAATAAAATAAGAAACTCCTCAGAAAATTTTGGAGCAAAAGTGTGGTAAAAATATAAGAAACTATACCTACCAGCCTCAGATCTTAGTTTCTTAAAAATACTTTAGTGTATCCTATAATGCCCCCTGGTTTCTGAAAGGATAATCCTCTCTTAGAATTGAAACATACCTACCTATGACTTTGCGTTTTGACTTCAGCTTCCCAAGTTTGAATTTGAATGCAAGCAATTGATTCCTAAGTCGGTGATTTTTTGCAGCCAACCAACTACAACTTGAGCAACTTCCAGTTTGGCACTCAGCGTCTTTCACCTGCATAATAAATCAAATGGAAAAATTTAGAGATGAAAATAACAAAGCAGATAATTTGGCTGTCCATCCATACCCTCGCAACCCTTGCTCCCAACATGTTACATGTACCCCCTTGGAGGAACCACTTATCCAGAAGAGATTTGCAGGCAAACCATCGTTCTAAAAGCAACATAAGTACTTACATTACAGTTTTCATCCTGTGTAGCTTGACAGGCAGTTTCCTCTTGTTGTCCTAATAAATCTATCTCGATACCATCATCAGAGCAGAATGCACTTGGCGATGTTGCTGCTAATGGAGCAGGAGAGAGAGCATCTCGTATAGCCTGAAACAGAAATGAAATTTCCTAAACTTGTGTTTGAAACTAAACAATGCATAAACGACAATATTTTCGAAGGGTTCTTTCGAATGAAACTTGAGTTTATGCTCACCTGACGATGATCTCTCGTAGATTTTTTCCTGCTGCCAGATGCCTTAGGCCGAGCTGACGGTTCTTCTTCTGGTTGTGCAGGATGTATCGACGGACAAACAACGACTCCAAATTCATCACGTTTCAGGGAAGCTTAAATCTTCTGGGAAAGACCAGGCAACGCTGAAAACCTCCTCTCAAAATCTTCAGCTTTAAAATGCTCCGAACATATCGATGAGTATTTCGATGGGAAGAAGTTCGCACGCTTTCTATTTACGAAGTCAACCCATTGCTTTCTCCTCCTTTTCGCCGTAGTTCTTTCGTCTCATCTCTGCTTGCTTTATCGTTTGAGTTTCCACATCCATAAACCACACAGTAATCAGGCATTTTGAGATAAGAAAAGCGAAGCACGATAAGAATTCACTGTGAGCAGCATTGAGCACAACACAAGGCTTCCCGGATAGTACGTCACAGGCCGCTAGTCCCATTCCTTTTTACCGAACGCGACTTTTTGCCAATTCATGCCAAAATTGGCACTTTCAAGGTAAAAAATAGCAGAAAATAGGCTCCAAATATTATATAGAACTTGACCAAGCAATTCAGATATACATTTTTGATAGATTTAGCAGAAAGAAATTTTTGACTTCATATACACTTTAAAATGAGCTCAATCTAACTGACCAGTTTCTTGGATAAATTTTAATGTTAGCTCGAGTATGTTCCTGTTAACATCATTGGGGAGGTTTTTATCGCCATACAATAGGAGCTGCGTTAGAATCTCCTATTGATGTAGCCTATATTATGTTCAAAATTGTATTTTTACTCACTGTATTGTTTCTCTTCCACGGGATTGCGAGTAAAGCTTGATAATGTTGCTATTCCTTCGTTCTTCTCTCGTCACAGCAAGGAATCGAATACCGCCATTATTCAAATACAGTTGAAACGGTTGGAGGTCCTACGTAGCGATACGTATCATTTCAAACTTCCCTTTTAATATCAAGGAATAGCAACATTATCAAGCTTTACTCGCAATCCCGTGGAAGAGAAACGAGTAAAAATACAATTTTGATCACAATATAATAATCCACATCAACGGTGCATTTTTGGCCATGTTGTGACGAGAGAAGAACGAAGGAATAGTAACATTATCAAGCTTTACTCGCAATCCCGTGGAAAAGCAACGAGTGAAAATACAATTTTGATCATAATATAGGCCACATCAACAGTGCAGTATTGCCCATGGTAGACATGGTAGTACTGTGCTTAACTACCAATCTGACGGCTGTTGGTTCAACGAACCGAGAGGGGCCTGTAACGTTACGTGACATATACGGGCCTTACATATACGGATCTTACATATACGGGCTTGACATTGACATATACGGGCCTTTCATAGTAAACTGCAGGTCTGTGACGTCACGTGACATGTACGGGCGTGACATATGCGATGCTTACATGGACGTAGACGGGCTTTTCAAGCATAGGTTCTAAAAAGGTGGGTGTAAAATTCATTGACCTATTTCTTCTGATTGAATGGCTTGAAAGAAACTTTAGATACCTATCTATAATTCTACCGTTGGACTTGACAGAAATTTGAATATGTTTCGAAATTACAGCGTATCTTACATTTCAACTCATTTAAGGATGTGACGTCATCAAATTTCTAAATCATAAACCAGATGAGTGACAGACTTTTGCTTTATACCATATTGTAGGCATTCATAAACTATGGTTTTCTTTGAAATTATTTCATGTTGCGTCAAACAGTTTAGATATTACGATGGTCTTTTGAAAATTTTCTTGGATTCTTGAAAAAGAAGAAAAACACTCTAATTCTGAAAATATTGGAGATTTCAGAAAGGTCCAACGGTAGAATTATAGAGAAATAGCTAAAGTTTCTTTGAAGTCATTCAGTTCAAAGAAATAGGTCACTCAATTTTACACCAGCCTTTTTAAAGATATGGAACCTATGCTGGCTTTTCATAGTAAACTGTGGATGCGTGACACATATATGGGCGTGGCATGTCGTATTCGTTTTGAAAAGTTTTGTTCTCACGCTAGCTTTCTTTTGTTATTCTCTACTCAGCTTATTCCATTACTAAGTAAGAAGAAATTTTTGCTAAGGAAAACATTGTTTCCTTAGCTACACAATGAAACAGGATGCGTAAAAGTTGTCGAGTTCTGTAGATGATATTTTTGATGTGGCCCTGACCAGCTTTTAAATTTATCGATTCCCTTTAACTAAACTTAAAAAACAGTTTTTTCCGAAGCCAATTCCAAAAATTTTAATTGCGGTGATTGTCCTGCTAAAAACCCCAGACCCTGTTTGTTTTATTTCTTGTCTTTTTAATGCACTGCAGTGACATCGTAACCTCTCCACTGTTGATGGAGAACCTTTTGATACTTCCGGTAAAGTCTTTCTCGTTACCGTAGAAATACATCCTTTAAGACCTCTCTAATTTGGAAATTTGTGCAGCTTATTTTTCACTATTTCATAAACAGAGCTTTTTTTGGAGGAATCTAATAGTTTGGAATCCATGACCAAAAAGTACAGGTTTTCAGATTAGAAAAATATGCTAGCTACCATTGTTTCGTCGCACTACACATATTTGTTTATGAGAAGCTTCTCATAAGAAATTCAACACTCAGATTGCCAAAAAATAAGAAACTCCAGTACTGGGAAACTGCCGTAAGTCCTCGAATAAGCCCCGGGGGCTTATTTTGCAAAAAAATGGACGCTTATTCGAGGACTTGCGTTATAGATTAAGGAACTATTCATTTTGATAAAGGAAATCCTAGACACATTTTTACCATGGAAAGGCTTGAAACTCATTGTTTTGAAATGTCCACAAGTGCTAGAAACTTTCAGTACTGGCTCAAATTCTAATTTACCTATAAAATTTACCAATAAAATTACGTGTATCTCGGTCTACAGTATATCAAGGAATCAACCTCTATCCACAGCTTTCGAAAAAATCTCAAAACTTTCTTCTTCGCAAATAATTATCAAAACTAATCATGGTAGAGTGCTCCTGGGGGCTGGATGGGCGTTTTTCCATCTGTCCAGTCCCTGGAAGTACTTTAAACCCACATTGATATGAAGTGGCTTCATTCCTCGCAAGTTTATCATCAATCCTTAAATATTTAAACAAATTTTGAATATTTTCTAAGACAGGGGGTGCTCTCTCCTCGATTAGTTTATCTATTGAGAGGGCCCCTCCTTAAGAAATTCCCTGCACATAAATTTATTTTCTTTTTTTCTACATCATTGTTATTGTTATCATTTATATTTTTGACACTTGGTTAATTTATGTTGAAATTGTTTGTATGTAGTGGAATTTAAAAATGAGAAACTGAACTGAACTATATCCTCTATAACAATGTAATAGTAAGGCCCGTATATGGAATCGTAACGATACAGACCTGCAGTTTAATTTCGAGTAGCAAATAATCTCCCCCTCCCCTTATTAATTTTTGAAAAATTTTCCAATCCCCCACTTTTATTGATTCTTGAAATATTGAACTGATAGCGAACATAATTTTTGAATAAATATAAAGAAGATATTACTCCGTTTATTTCGGTACTGGAATGGAGAGTACTATGAAAAGCCGGTAATATGTAAGGCCCGTACCTGTCACGCCCGTATATGTCACGTAACGTTGAAGACCTGCAGTTTGCTATGAAAGGCCCGTATATGTCACACCCTTATATGTAAGGTCCCTGTATGTCACGCCCGTATATGTCACGTAGCGTCACAGACCCAGGTGGTCGAACCTGCTCGGAAGAGTGAGGAGAGTCGCTGGCTCTCTGTAATTCAGTCCCCAGGCTACAGGAATCACAAGGTGTGGTCACATCGAATTTTAGCTTCTCAATGTCCAAAGCTACTTTTTTGGATGCTCGGTAGAAATATAGAGAAAGTATGAGACTACTGCGGCTGTTAGCAAATTTTGCATTGGCTCTTTTGCTAGTTTCCTTGTTTTGTCTCCTGATTTCTTTTTGGTTAATTCCTCAACAACATAGTTTGAATATCTTCAGTTTTTGAAATTAGTTTGATAGTCTTTGGTTAGACTGATTACATAGGTGTAGTTATCGCTAAAAGATACGATTCGATTCAGTTAAAAAGATATAAAAAGTGTTGTTGTTGTTGTTGTTGTTGTTGTTGTTGTTGTTGTTGCAATAACTAGGACCATGCATTGAGTTTAGGCTTTGGTTAAGTTGGTACTTTGAGCGTAGCAGTTCAATTCATGTCAATGATGGTCATTTATGTTATTTTCAGATGGACATTCTGCGATGTACATCCAAA
This sequence comes from Aurelia coerulea, assembly GCA_039566865.1. NCBI lineage: Eukaryota > Metazoa > Cnidaria > Scyphozoa > Semaeostomeae > Ulmaridae > Aurelia > Aurelia coerulea. The sequence goes on from CM076963.1 coordinate 10,856,695, forward strand.
AGTCAAGGATCACATCAACTGACTTTCAGTCACTCAAAGTCATTGGAAGGGGTGCTTTTGGAGAAGTTCAATTGGTAAGATTCCGAAAAACGATGCAACTCTCCTCGTTAAAGCTCCTTGATCAGATCTACATATCAGTTTGAACGCCTCTGCAGACCTTCGTATATCCTTGGAACCAGGAGCCTAGTTATCAGGTGTTTTTTGACAGTCACAAAAAGAATTAAGTTTCTGGGGCGATTTTCATTATTTGGTTTTCTTTTTCTACACGTTACGAGATAACATTATTTTCTTGTGCCTCTAGAAGTCATATGCGAATTTTAAATAATATAAATCATCTTTATAATTGCTGTCACTTACGGCCAGTAGGCAGGGCTATTGCGGCCAAAAGCATAATAAAGTTGCTTGTAGTGGTTGTCATTGCAACTGCACAACTGTCTGGGAAAGAGCTTAGAAACCTGTGGCCTGGTCCAATACTGTGAGAAGACTGTTCTGAACACTATTGAACTGGGAGGGTGTATTGTTGTGCACCCCTAGAAAGGATTACAAGCTCCTTGTTTAACTTAGATTTCAATAAAAAAAACCTTATAAACTGTTGTATCTTTTAGTATATTTTAATTAGGCTCGGTGTTTTTAATCGTAATGCGCCTATGAGCCCCGATGATATATGGCGCAATATAAGTGCTTCTATTATCATTATTATTGTTATTATTATTATTATTATTATTATTATTATTATTATTCAAAAGATGAGTGACCAATGTATCGATGTACTTATGTGTTTATAATTATGAAGCAGTTTAATGGGGGTTATGTGCTGGTAAACCCTCAGTTGTAGCTTTTTATCATGAAAGTTGCTGTGGTAGTTTCTTATTTGCTTTGGTATTCTTTTCAGGTACGACATAGAGAAACAAAGAAAGTCTATGCAATGAAGCTGCTTAACAAATTTGAAATGGTACATATGCAGTAGATATAAGTAAAAGCTCCATTACGCCCCTTGGGCTCATTTAATTCTGGAGACCCAAGAGGAGGGCTTATTAGAGAGGGGGGCTTTTTCACAAAGTCAAATGACAAGGATATAAATTAGAGCTCTTTTGTTCTTTTACCCTTTATTTCGCAGAATCAACATACAATTTTGCGAGTCAAATACACAAATTTGACACAGCCTTTATCCTAAACCATATCAAAACTGGCATGCAAACTTTTTTATAGCAAAGTAAATGGAAAGCCTTTGGTAACCTCTGGCATTTAATGTAAGTGGGGGCTTGATAGAGAAGGGGCATCTTCAAAATATTGGCTTAAAGGGAAGGGCCTATTAGAGAAGGGCTTAAATGGGGCATAAACAGAGCTTTTATGGTACATCTTCTTTGTTATGATCTTTTAGTTTGAATTGATATTTCTCGTTTGTTCGGCAATTTGAATTCATTTTATGCAAAGAGACTGATCAACGTTCAATAGAAAATTTCAACATCAGAATAATTCCATAGACTTTTAGCGACATTTAATGCAAGAAATTTTGCAAGAATATATCTCAGAGAAAAGATTTTGAAGAAAATTTTTAAACATTTTTTCTCGGGATTTCGGACGTTTTTACAGAAGTTTTGGACGCCTAGAAACGATTTAATCAGAGTTTATTTCGCTTGTTTTACACTAAAAATGTTATACATTTAAAGGTAGTGCTTTATTTTAAATTCAAAGGGTTCCTGGTCAGAAATTTCCGCAATTATTTATTATTGAGGATGATGAGAATGATTGCTAAGATGTATTTCGTTTCAGAAAATATAAGATTTTTTCACTAATTAGTAGGGGAGACCGGGGACAATTGTAACACGGGGCAATTGTAACACTGACTCTCACGCCTTGCAGAAAAGTGCAAAAAATCTGATTTTTGCACAGAACATGCTCATTCTAACCCTCTACATACGACTTGAGATACAGGAATATTCAGCCAAGTTTGCAAGATTTTCGGGGGAAAAACATGTTTTTGAGTACGAAAGTAAATACGTGCTTTCACTGTAAATTTGTGTCTGAAAGATTTTGCTCTTGAGTAAAAAATTTCATTTTCACATCACAGACATGGCATCTATTTAGGATCAAAACTACGTTAAAACTTTTAAGCTCCACAGCTTATGAGATGTGAAAATGGAAAATAACGATAGCTGACCAGGTCAGGGGCAATTGTAACACGCTGTTACAATTGCCCCGGTGTAAGCTGTCCGATGCTTTGGTTTTGATTCATTTTCTAATCTGGTCGAACAATGTGCATCTATGCAGTATCAAAGAGTTCAGAATTGAAATTTGTTAAAAAAGAATTTTTTTTCTCAATCGATTCAATTTTTTTCAACTGATGCACCCAAATTTACAAAGAAATAAAAACTACATCTTATTTTTAATTTGTTCTTTTGAAAGCCATGAATAATCTGCCACCTGGTGCTACATTTTGTGTAAGGAAAAAGCAGAGTCATGCAATAATCATCTGTGATGATTTTAAAGATATGTAACAATTGCTCCAACCATCTGTTACAATTGCCCCGTGTTACCGGGGCAATTGTAACACTTGACCACTGATTTGGAAACTATCACAGCGTCACAAAAATTGGTTCTATGTGATGGAAACTAATGTCTATTTTATTCCAAGGGATGCAACTGCAATATCATATACCTTCAAGAGCACAATTAATCATTATTTAGACGATATGGCTGATTTTCCAAAAAATGTTACAATTGACCCCGGTCTCCCCTACCGCCTGTAATGCTTTTGATGGGTCTTTTATTCTTCAATAACAGTCCTAGTTTTTGAAGAAGTGTTCTATGAGGAAAATATCATGGAAAGCGTGCCAGGAAGCGAAGGTGGCAAACAATCAATTCCCAGGATTTATTATAAGCTGCAAGCTGTCAACTGATATGATCACATTTTGATCCGAAATATTGAAATTTTATTCATTTTAGCTGAAAAGGTCTGAATCAGCGTTCTTTTGGGAAGAAAGAGACATTATGGCACATTCAAATTCAGACTGGATTGTTCAGGTAATTTTTTTTCATGGCTCATTGGATGACTGGACTGTTTGTTGTCCTTGCTATGTTGGCGCTTGGCACAAAAGCTGATTTGTAACTGTTGCAGAATTTTTCATATGGCTATGATCACTGGTATAGTTACCATGGACTCAATTGTGATAGCTTACGCAAAGTTATGTTCCTTCATTTTCATATGAAGTTGTGCTTGGGTCCCCGGGTAGCTGAATTCAAGAACGATGTCTATACCCCCCTTTGATTAAGTACAAAGTGGAGTATTATGTACCGCAAAAGCTCTACTAAGTCCCCAGGGGGCTTATCTAATTTCGGACACTCCAGAGGGGGGGGCTTAAAAGAGAGGGGGTTTATTAGGGAGGGGGCTTATTCACAAAATCAAATGACAAGGATATATGATAGCTTTTTTAGTTCTTTTACGCCATATTTTGCGGATTCAACATACAATTTTACGAGTCAAATACATAGTTTTATCAGTTTTATTTCAAACCATATCAAAATTATCATCCATTAGCTCAATAAATGGAAAATCTTTTATGGTATCCTCTAGAATTTGGTATAAATTTGGGGGGGGGGGCTTAATAGAGAGGGGGACTTATTAAGGTAGAAGGATAGGTTAGAAAATTCAAAAATTGAAATTTTTTTGTAAATCTCAATAATAAAAGTTTAATGTCCCTACTTTCATGTGTAGTAACTTATATTTGGAAAATTCTATCCGAAATTCCAAAAATAGACATCAAATGCACCCTACTCCAAAGTCTGATTTACGTTTCTATGGCAACGGATTTGTAACAAGCAAAATTTTTGGGAAAAACCCCGAAAAGCCCCTATTTATATTGCCAGGATTCCCTTCTCCGCTGTCCATTCCTTTTTCAAGGGTTTCCATCATGAAACTGAGGCTACTAACCGATGTTTTGATGATTCAAGTGTATTGCAAAGTTTACTCAACAAAGTTTCCAGTTGCAAAATACCTTCCATCCAAGGAAAAAACGCAATTTTTGTGGCATTAGAAGAAAGAAAAGAAGGTTTGCAGGAAAAAGGTACATGAAGGTGATGGTAGAGAACTCAGAAACGTTGCAAACAGATGAACGAGCTGCGAGAGTGCCAGCAGTGTTGACGAGAGCCATGGCCTAAATTTAGGCCCATCATCAATTCGCGAGGACAATCAATGTCAATGATGAATCAACATGTATGAAGATGCTGATATAGAGACGAGAGTGCAACGCCAAAGTCTAGAGCACCTGTATCTGTCCGAAGATTGAGAGCAAAGAATAGTGACTCTTCAGAGTATACAAAGAACAAGAGGACGAAAGCTGCACACCTGACGACCATTACCAGAGAGGGCAATAGGTTTGTAGGAACACTTTCTGTCTGATGGTAAATTCATTGAGGAGATTTGCAGATAACAGTCTTCAAGTTTATTATGGGAAGGCAATCGGGCGAACATGGAAATGCAGGCTATGCAAAATGCAGTAATGGCTATATTGAACCACAAAGAGATCCACAACAGATGAAAAGTTCATTTCACTATTAGTGCCCAGAAGGTAATAATTCATGGTGTGGATTTCAAAGAGACATATCAACTGGTACCAAATATTGCAAGCATGATTGCCCATTGCCAGCTGTTGTGACAGGATATCAAGCCTGTTTTTGATGCTGTATTGGTTTCATGCTCACGTGACAGTACGCAAAACCAAAATGAATCATTCAGTGGATTGTTTGGGCAGCGTTCTTCAAAGGATACTCATTCTGGCCTTGAAACTGGAATTAGCCACCCATTTGGCAATTGGAATCAACATTGATGGCACAAAAACAATTATCAACATATTGAATGAGCTTGGAGTTGAAACAAGGAGCACTTTATAGGAAACTTTGCACCCAAATGGATGAAGAGCGTGTGTATCATGCAACATTCAAAAGCTCAGATAAGGCAAAAGAGAGAAGAAAACTAAAGGGAACAAGAAAAGGGGTTACTCAGAGGTACAAGAAGACAGGGAAGGAGTGCAGTCTGAAGCTAGAGCATTTTGAACAGATGAAACTTGCATATTATATGTGATAAACAGAAGTAAATTTTAAACGCGATTTCCAGAAAAGTGCAATTTTGCGTGCAATTTGAAAGTTGTGGCAAATGTATTTCAAAAAGTATAAAAGGTATCTCCCTCAAATTTCCAGTGCATGTTCCCCTACAAAAGACATCTGCAATAACCTAGAATGGAGCACATTGGGTTGACATAACCAGAATGGTGACCTTTTCCTATCAAGTAGAATTTGACATTTTGGATGAATTTTAGCATTGCAATAAAAGAATGCTTAGAGGACCCCTATTCCCTCATTACTAGGCCATTGCACATATCTATATAGGGACAATCACCTGTGAAAATTGCATGCCTTTACCTCAATTAGTTTTTGAGCAATCAATGCCAAAGAATGGTGCGTTTTTTGACATTCGGAAAAAGGTGTGGTTGAAAATAAGCGTATTTGAATAACTGCCACGCCTTTTTTCAAATTTGATTGTTATACCTGTTGAACAAAGGTAGCTGTATAATCTTGTTGATATTGAAATTTTGTACACTGCTACAAAGCAGCAATAATTGAAAAACATGCCCCAGTAACCTATCCTTCTACCATTAAGCATTTGGCTCAGAGGGGTGGGGCTTATTAGAGAAGGGGGTTTGATAGAGAGGGGGCTTAATAGAGCCTTTACGGTATTTCTTGGACAAAAATGAGTATTTAGATTGCCCGTTCATGGAGAAACACAAAGGAAATGCTGCCTGACATAGCTTTCAAACTGTTCAGGCTTCCTATAAACTGATGATATAATTATTATGTAGCTAGTATGTGGACTTGAAATGAAACATTTAATTTGTAAAAATCGGCCTTAACCGTTCTCAAGTTATAAGTGTTTCAAGTGACATTTTCTCAAATCGAAATTTAAATTTGGTCATCAAATTGGTTAAAAGTGTGCCCCCCCCCCCCCCCGGCCCAACAGTGAACAGCAGAGTGGGATAAGGCAGAGACGCAAATATCCTACAAACGTACAAACCTGGTTTGGAGGAAGGTTTGAGCAAAAAATTGAGGAAGGTCGGTGAAAAAAGGCTTAATCTAGGCTTAGTCTAAATTGTGGCACTGTCAAATATTGGATCGAGAGAGGCATTCTTAGCCAAACTAAAGAGTGTTTGCTCGAAATTCTCCTCAAGACGGTGATTACTGAAAGAAAGCTGTTAAGGCTACATTTTGGTACTGGCAAACATTGGATCAGGAAAGGCATTCTAAGCCAACCTATGTTTGGCCCGAAAAATTTCTTGAAGGCCTCACTTCTAGATTCCTTCTTTTCAATAACCCCAGTTCTTTTATCCCTGCCATGCCACTGCACGATTCACTGATATTATTCAAAACATGGTCCAAAAAGTGTTTGGTTAATATTTTTCTGGGAGTGCGAACCATTTCTTGAATTTACTTTTCTAAATTTTGTGCCATATTTTTCAAGTCACGTAATGTTGCTGATGCATCATAGGAAGATGAATGGGAATCTTTTGTTAATTATGTATATAAGTATTTGATGGGTTATTTTTACAAAAGTTATATTGAGGAAAATTGAGACCTTGAAATTCAGGTTTGGAGGAAGGTCAAGGACTTTTTGCAATTCTGAGTTTAAGATTATTTAACATGTCACAGTAAAACCTGCAAAATAGAAACCTTTTTTCAAAACAGCCTGTATAGTTCCCAATTAAGACTTAAAGAAGTTACTGATGTGAGGTTACCGCTTCGCTTCTCAACAGAACTAGCGTGAGGTTTCTTAAAAAGTGATGTCTATTTAGCGGTTTCTTAACTGTATTTTCTTTCTTGTCAATTTTCATGTTTATTGGCCAATGAAAATATTCAGGATAACGTTCTATGCTATTTCCATTTCAGTTGCATTACGCTTTCCAAGATGATAAATTCCTGTACATGATAATGGATTATATGCCAGGAGGGGATCTCGTTAATCTAATGAGCAATTATGATATTCCTGAGAAATGGGCAAAGTTTTATATTGCTGAAGTTGTTCTTGCATTAGATGGGATTCATTCAATGGGTTTTATTCATAGGTAAGTCTTATGATAATACGTAGGTAATTATTGCTGTTGCCAATACATACCGGATGACTTAACTAAAGATAAAAATTTTTCAAAAATACATAAGATACAATAGTGTCCCGCATGTAAGAAACAACCTTTTCAATTTCAGGTCTGGCATGCTGCTTATAAATTGAGATAAAATTCAAATCAGGGTAAAGTTTTTTATGAGAAAAATCATGCACTATCGATTAACTACTCAGATACAAGCTGTATGATTGTGATAAAAAACTTATTATTTTGATCTGCATTTGTATATTTTCACATCTAGGAAATTATATGATTATTCCAGGAAGGCACTTTTTTTTGTTAAATGAGAAACAAAGGTTTTTTCAGACCTGTACCAGTTCCTTATAAAGTGGGGTATTATTTTGAAGATCAGGGTCTGTGTTTCTTACATTTGTGTTTTTTACATGCGGGACACTACTGTATCTTGAATTGCAGTTTATAGCCTGGAGCTTAGAAGACTAAACGTTTCGAGCTTAACCCTGCATCAGTAGTAACGAAAAAATTACGTTAGAGCGTAAGAGGCAGAAAAAGACAGATTGATAGAATAGTGTATTAAAATAAATGATAATGAATAATAGGTTTGTCAAAAATAATCAGAAATAGATTATGTTACCGATCGTAAAATTTCGTCTTACCCTTTTGTATCACAGATTGAATTCGTTTTTTAAACCATCTTTATTTTCTTCCTGATGAAAAAAGACCACGAAATAGTTCCTTGAACAATCGTCTTTTGAGCTATGTTATTGCATAAAATTATAAATTTTCACGAAAAAGTAATTTTTCTCAATTTCACTTGAAATTTTGAGTCCTTGATGACAGAAGAGCTTAATCCCAGACGCAGGTGAACGAACTGAGTGGTTGGAAGGATCAATCAAATATGCAATTCTATGACCAATAATTATTCGATCTTTTTAGTATGAGTTTTTGAAGCACTGGTATGATGAGATTCAAAACAAATAGGTTTGCAAGATCCTCTTCTTGGAGAAGTTTCAATATTTTATCGGTTTACACCATTTTTTCAATGAATTTCAGATCTGTTTTATTTTAAAATACAAGGTGTTTCAGAAAAAACGCAACTCAACTGTAATTGAAAATCTTGAAAAAATGACAAGAGATTAGTAGATGTAATGTATACAGGCATATCTTATGTCCGAATACCGATCAAGATGAGCTGCCCTCCTGACATTTTAATTTCAATTGCATACCTGACTGGGCATCTAATGTTAGACAGAATCTAGTATAGTTTCCATTAGGTTTTAATTGTTCGTAGTGAACTTAGTTGTATGTAGTTTAACATTGAATGTCTTTTTATTGGCCATGGGGTAGTCATTGTTTTTCGCTCCCCTTGGCATCGTCCCTGTAGTGTTGTATAGTAATTAGGAGAATAGTAGAATGTAATATTTATTGTAAAATTTTATATGAATAAAAAAAATGTATACCATCTGAATGTACAATATTTCTTATCTAATGATGCAGCTTGAATACATTGATGGAATCATGTAGACTTTTATTGATATTTTAGCCGATTTCAAATGCCGCATGCCGTAAGAGTAAAATCAAAACCTTTTATCGTAAAAATCAAGAAACAGATTTTATCGAAGCAGTTCAGGCCTAAGAAGCACCAGGGGTGATGCCCTGAAGTAGGGAAAAGGCAAATTTATTCCCACCTGATGCATTTATCAAGGCTGGTAAAATAAGCTCTCACACATATGAGTTTTCGTCTATGTACATGTCGTATCACTTTCTGGCATATGAAATAGGTCATTATTACAAAAACCTAGATGTAACGGTGAATGATTTCATTAATACATCCAACCTGGATATCACTGGAAAGAAGATAGATTGTGCTTTCAGATGGTATGCATCAGATTAATTCATATGCCATCGTTTCCTGAAGAATCTTGTATAAAGGTGGGTTGTGTTTTTTCTGAAACATCCTGTATAATATCTAAACATTTACTTTATTGAACCCATTCGTTCTGTCCAGTTGCGGTTGATTTACGTTTCTCTGCTTCCATCTTAGGGATGTAAAGCCTGATAATATGTTACTAGACAGAGATGGTCATTTGAAGTTAGCAGATTTTGGGACTTGTATGAAAATGGACAAGGTAAACTCCTTTCAGCTGATTTTTAGATATTACCTTCACAACTGTGAAGATATCTAAAAGCTTAGTTGGATTTTGATCATGCAAATGGACATATTCTCAGATATTAAATTAAAAGACACTTGAGAGACTTGGTATTGCAAAAAGCAGGTGTAATACTTTTTAGCAATTGTGATGTCCAAATGTGTTATCAAATGGCCTTAACAGAATGAAAAACGAATTTTTATTTTATGTTGTTGTTTCGGTTGATTTCACAGATAATTGCTTTGACTGGAGGCTTTATTCTTTTCAGGACGGCCTAGTAAGGTCTGACACAGCTGTTGGAACTCCAGATTACATCTCACCAGAGGTAATGAAGTTATCCTTACATCGCCAGAATGTATAAGTTTGCTGTGTGGTAAATTTGTTACTTTTATGCCAACAAAATAAGCATTCGATTCGTGTAACTAATTAACTTCTGAGTTCAAATCCTAGAGTGAAGTCGCACTGAAAGGGCAGGGCGAGCCCAGCAGTAGTCGATGGATCGATTTTTAAATGATACCCAATCCCTCTTCCGACAGGCGTATCATATAGACTTTTAAGTTATAGGAAGCCCCATTGTCATAATATGTCTTAAATGTAGCGAGAACTGTTTCACGACGGATTTTTTATGTTTTTTATGTTCTTGAAGGATCGAGGTAAAAATTAGATACGAATTATCTGGAAATGCACCAAGTAGCTATAATCAAGCTGAAAATTCAACTACAATTTTATTTTTTCTCTCGAGAGGTTATTGGAAAGTTTTTCCTTTGCAGTTTCTCGCTTTATTTAATACTGATGTTATTTACTCATTCCAAATGCCAATTCTAGGATGTTACTAAACTTAATAACTGTTAAGCTTAATTTTAACGTATAGTCACAGCTACAGTTACATTTATAGAATTTCGACGACTTTTGTGTCCATCCACAGGTTTTGCAATCTCAAGGTGGAGAGGGGTGCTACGGCAAAGAATGTGATTGGTGGTCTGTTGGAGTCTTCCTGTACGAAATGCTAGTTGGTATGTGCTTTTCGTGATTTCGGAACATAACTGTGTCAGCTTTGAACTGACCGACTTTGTTGAAATTGGAAGTAAGTTTGTGGCAGATGACGTGGCATATGGCAATATAGAAAACTATATTGTTTTAATCGGTAATAGATGATGCCCAGTGAATTTCGTAATGTGAGTTTATTACGACGCATAGAAAATCTAGAAGATAAACGTTGAAAACCACCTGTAAGTGCAGTAATTTTTAGCCAGATGTGGAGTCAGATATTCATTTATTCGGGTAACTCCCACCTTGGATATATAACTTTTCCATTTCCTAGCTCAGTTAGCAGGTGTAGCCAAACAGTTATATATCGCATACACGTAAAAACCCGAATATAAGAACCACCCACTTATAAGAACCTAAGGCCTATAATGTCCTAATTTCACCCCAGGGTCTTATCTTAAAAGAAGTTAAATGTAAACTACTGGTTGGTAATATGTATATGATAAAATGTTTTAAGAAATTTAGCCAAATACTTCAGTTGATACAAAGCATATTTAAAAAATTCCTTGTATGAATGGATTTGATACAGATAAGGCTAGGTAGATAACGTTGTTCTTTATAAAATTGTGTCATGATAGTGAGTACGTGAAAACCTTGTTTTCTTATATTTGGCCTAAATTCCCGAAGATCTGTAATTGATTCTTTTGATAAGAACCTATTTATGAACCTTGCATCCTGTTTTCAAGAATAGTATCATATGCATAAGAACCTAAACAGGGTGATTTCAAAATTTAAAAGGTTTTTATATGCGGGTTTTTACTATAGTAGTCAAGTGGTATGGTCCTACTGCTCATGTAGCCAAACAAATTTCAAATACTTAAGTAGATACAAGTATATCTAAAAAATTCCTTGTATGAATGGATTTGATACAGATAAGGCTAGGTAGATAAGGTTGTTCTTTATGAAATTGTGTCATGATAGTGAGTACGTGAAAACCTTGTTTTCTTATGTTTGGCCAAAATTCCCGACGATCTTTAATTGATTCTTTTGATAAGAACCTATTTAAGAACCTTGCATCCTGTTTTCAAGAATAGTATCATATGCATAAGAACCTAAACAAATGTAAGGTTCTTATATGCAGGTTTTTACTGTAATAGTCAAGTGGTATGGTCCTACTGCTCATGTAGCAAAACAACTTTCTGATTTTTCTGATTCAAGAAATAAGCGACATCTATGGTTTTAGTTGCTAGTACAATGATTGCAATCTAGAGCATCTTGTACAATGATTGCAATCTAGAATCGTGGGGTGATTGGGCGAGCGGCTTAAACGGTTTCCATCAGGTGACTGAAGTTAAGCTCGGTCAGGCGAGGTCAAACTCCGGAGGGGCTACCTCTCGGAGGCCTGACCTCATAACTCATTTCGGGGCCCACGCCTGTATGTGGTATACATAGTGGACCTAAATGAGCTTCAATAGCTAGAAATCCTTTCAGCCCACTTAAAATAGTTACTGAAAGAAGAAGAAAAAATCACTCAAAAGAGACTATTCATAAAGATAAAATCAAACGAATAGCAGATTTTCGTACTTTGATGTCGTTGTTGCTTTGTTGATGTTAGTTCTCTCCTTTCAGGCGAAACGCCGTTTTATGCAGATTCACTGGTTGGAACATACAGTAAGTTTCTTATTCATTTGGTTCACGTTGATATTCACGACAAGGTTTTCCGACTTTTTAAACACCCTTTAAGAACGGAGAAAACTACGGATTTTTCAAGGACATATTCGAGTGATTATTATCCTAGGCTATCCCTCCTTCCCAACTACATCGCGTGTTTATTGTCTCCTGAGTGTCAGAATTGATAAGCTTGATGATTCCTGAAGAAAGACGATTTTGATCAATTTTGTGGAGAAGCTCTGTCCTCAGGTTCAAACTCACTCATCGCACTTAAAGGGACTACAATTTTTTTATCTTTCAAAATATATTAAATGTTTGACCTTGGGGAATGGCTTGCCTCCCCTCTGATTTTGCTGGGTCAGAGAAATTTTCATTTATTTGACATATTGATTAAATTTTTCTATTCAGGCAAAATTATGGATCACGAGAAAGCTCTTCAGTTTCCAGATGATATCCAAATTTCACCTTCTGCAAAGAAACTCATATGTGCCTTCCTCACTGACAGGTAATGACTGCAGGCAGAATATGATTATTTCATTTAATTTCCTTTTTTAATTTGATTCTTAGCCCTGGTTTCCATTTGGTCGTTGACGATCTTTCAGGACCTTTGGTGATCTTTGTGATTTAACTGAGCTCTATTTTATCGATCCAGTGGCGTAATCCTCTGATTTTGCAGCCAGAACAGTCACATGGATAGAGTTTGATCCCAGGTAGAACCCTAGACTTATGCTGCGTTCTTTGATTTGCTAATATCACTTGGTCATTAGGGACTCATAATATTATTCTTAAAAAGTGGGCCCCCTTTAGGCCCGCATAGAGTGGTTCCGTATTCACAAATCAAATTGCTAAAATTTTGTTTTCAACCAATAAGGAGGCGCTATTTAGACAGTTGTTGTTGTTGTATACAAACAACGGTTGATACTGCCTAGAGTTCTCGTAGCTGCGATGGATCTATTTTGGTTCTACAGAGGAAGATTACTGCTTGAAAGGCATATATTTTGCGATTAGTAGGTCAGGAAAACATCATTCTTTGTACTAAAAGTTTGCTTTTCGATGTGTAAGCTCTTTGAATCAGACTTTAAAGTGAAGGTGAAGGTGAAGTTGCGGTTTTAGCGCCAAGCACTGGGATCGCAGAAGTAGGATAGGCCTAATCGAGTCCGCGACCCCTTGTCATTACGTTCAAGTGGTGGAGCTCTACCTGGGATCGAACCCTGTCCGCCTGACTGTTCTGGCTGCAATGTCAGAGGATTACACCACTGCGCCACAACACCTTTGAAGTGATTTTGTTAAGTGTACGAGGGCTGCCGTTGTTAGTTTAGACCATTTTGAAAAAGAGGGCCCACATCTTAAGAGTAATACTATGAGTCCCCGCTGACCAAGTGATATCAGCAAATCAAAGAACGCAGGGAAACAAGGGATGAAAAGTCATATGTCTAGTAGAACCCGCCACTTTAGCGTCATGAAAATGGGTCGCAGAATCGATCAAGTCTTTTGTACTTCTGTGATTCCATTGCTTGGCGCTAGAAACCGCAACTTCACCTTCACTTTGTCCCACAACGACTCATTGTGGATTGTTGGCGGTATTTTTAAAGCTGACACCTGGTCTCCATTCGATCTTTCACAGTCGTTAACAACATGCAACAACCGTCAAAAATCGTTAAAGATCCTGAAAGATAGTCAGCTATCAAATCAAAGCCAGGATTTAGCATTTCTTCATGAGCACCAAGAGAATTTATCTTCTGTTATATCTGAACACTTCAGCAGGTCGTTTCCTTCGTTGCCACGTTTTGTTAGTATTAGCATGCATACTTGGCTTAAATTAGCTTTAAATAGCAAGAAATCCTTTCAGCCCAAAAAAGTTGGTTACTGTGGCTCACGTAGACTGTGGCTATATGTTTGACACTTTCATAGATTTAATAATTGGCTTTGAAAAGCGTTGCATATCACTGTGATGATATCGAAGAGAAATTACATTCGTCCAGTGCTCAGAAAAAGAGTTTGGGGTTTCCTGATAGCGAGCAAAGCACCACCTGAACTTTCCTTTGAAACCACAATTGAAGTAAAGAAATTTGATTGTAATTAGCAGGCATTTATTATTTGATTATTGGCGCATTTATCCACCAAAAGGTCAAAGAGTAAAAAGACAACATTACAGCGGTATTTTTGCAAATGTTGAATACAGCAGACACCTGAATCAAGTATACTGATAACTGTGACCTATCATCATCATCATCATCATCATCATCATCATCATCATCATCATCATCATCATCATCATCATCATCATCATCATCATTATCATTATCATCATCATTATCATTATCATTATCATCATTACTTTATTTACAGCAGGCGAGAATTAAAATAGCTTATTTACAGCCAATTAAGACCTACTTTATTACATACCTACTGGATTGAATTCCTTGTTTTCCTCCTTTCTCTTTTTCTCCAATCCGTTCCTATTCCTTCTCTTCTTTCCCTCCCTTTTTCCTTTCATTTTCCTTTCCCCCCTCTTTTCTTCCTAAAATATTTGAGCATTTTTGCAAACTTCCTGGTAGTGCCGCTACAACGCTACTTGGTTTTTTTGAGTCATGATATTTTGTCATTGTCTTTAAGGCGTCGGAGACTTGGCAGAACTGGTGTAGAAGAAATAAAGAATCATAAATTCTTCCAGAACGACTTGTGGGATTGGGATAACATTCGATCAAGTAAAGTCGTTTTCTTTACTGCTAATTCCTTTCATAGAATTTTGTAATTGTTTACTATATTTCAAGTAAGGTGTGACAAGTTCTGAATTTTGCTTGCTTGTCCCGTCTCGATTCACTTTTCATATGGAAATGTCAAAGATTGTGCAGTCATGAACTGCAATCACGTTTTGCCATCGTTAAAGAGGCATTCTGTGATATTGTTACTGTGGAAGATTCCAGTCGTTTTCTTTACTTACCTAATTCCTTTCATAGAATTTTGTAATTGTTTACTATATTTACCTAAGTAATGTTTGTTCGTCTGTTTTATTTGATAAAACAATATCCACAGCAGAAAAGACCGGATACCATTAAACTTGTTTTTATTTAAAACGAACATATTTATCATTGTGAAATTTTCAGTTCATTTTAATTTATTAATTATTCTCCGTACAACAAATTTCAAACGTATGAAGTTCTTTTTAGCGCACCCCGAACTTTTTTAGCAATTGGATTGAAACCTCTTTTTGTGTACCTTTCCAAATACTCTTTTTACCCTCAGCTGTCGCCCCAGTTGTGCCAGAACTGATGGGTGATGACGACACTTCGAATTTTGATGACATAGCAGAGCCAGATTCTGGTGACGAAACTTTTGAGAGAACACAGGTAAACAATCATTGCTAGAACTTTATTACGTAATTCAATTTTCAGTTTTTGGTGACCCCGCAGATACAAGACTTTTCGAATGAGTATCAAATATCTATGATTGTGAACCTAAGGCTGAAATTCAATCTTTTTAGCAGTAAAGGTTCTTATATAATAGCTGAGAATGAATCCCCTTATCATTGGTACAGTGTGAAATTCTTGGGCTGGAAAAAAATGTGTGCCTGCTCGTATATAAGAACCTTTTTGCCTGAAGATTCTCGCCAGAAAAAAAGGTTCTTTTATATGATGTTGATCTTCCAAATTTTTATATGATGTTGATCTTCCGATGTTAAAATAAAGTTTGCTGAATCCGTTAAAAAATGATGGAGCTATGATGTTCAGAAGACCAAATTTTCCCGATGACTCAAACCAGCGGTCAGCCATTTTATCTTACCATTTTGCAGCAATAAATAGCTTCATGTGAGGTAAGAAATAGTTTCTTTGAGGTAAAGAAAAGTTGAATTCTCTGATGATCATTGGAATTTTCATGAGATCTATAACATTGGAGGCTGCTGTTTCGTTTTTTCCATGAAGCTATTTATCGCGAAAATAGTAAGACAAAATGGCCGACTGCTGGTTTCAGTCATCAGGCAAATTTGGTTTCCTGAAGGTCATAGCTCCATCATTTTTCGACGGATTTTTACGGGGATGGTAGCAAACTTTAAATGAATATCTGAAGAGCAACATCATGCAAAATTTGGAGAGAATCTTTTGCCGTTTTGTCACAATGTTCAGACAAACGGGGCTTCTTTTTTTGGGACACCCTGTAGAAAGTTACCACCACATAGAATTGATACGAATTGAAAATTCACTTTATGATAAAATTGTGTACGTTCTGGTTGTAGTTTGTTCATGGTTTACTCTTGTTGTTCTTGAAAGTGGAAGTTGTTCCCCTTGCACACTCATTAATGTAACTCGTATAATGTCCCTTAATATAGCAGCAGTAATCTCCGGCAATAAGGTGTTGTGGCGCAGTGCTGTATTCCTCTGACTTCGCAACCAGAACATTCAGGTGGGTAGGGTTCGATCCAAGGTAGAGCCCAACCACTTGAGCGTCATGAAAGGGTCGCTGACTCGATTAGGTCTTCCCTACTTCTGCAATCCCAGCGCTTGGCGCTGAAAACCGCAACATCACCTTCACCAACTTCACCAATAAAGGCGTTTCATTCGATACAAGTTCTCTCCAGCTCTTCAATAGAATTTGCACGGCAGTTCTCGTCTTCGGCAGATTGTTGCTCCTATAAAGCAAACGTCGTGTACTGTAATCATTCCGCTATCATTTGAAATGATCTTGGACGGGTTCAGCTAACTTTTCATTTCTGCATTATTTTCTTTTGTAGGCATTCGCTGGAAATCAGCTACCATTCATAGGATTTACTTTTTCAAAACAACATCAGTAAGTTATTTGCATGTTTGTAAGTATCTTTGTTTGCCCGGCTGGGATGGGGGGGGGGATGCTTCCATATTAAAGGTACATGGGAATCAGGCCTCATCCCCTCGCAGGCACAAAAATATCACTGCACATTTTTTTTATATTGATTTGAAAAAGATTGTTTAAACTACAAAATACATACATTCCTATGTACCAGCCACAGCGGGGAAGGACACTGGGTCATCTGGTCACTGCACATTAGTTGCTTGCACCTTTACTGTACTCATGGTGTTTTGATTCCGGGCACATATTCCCTAACTATTTACTCGCAGGCACATAATACCTTTAATGAGGCCTGCTGGGGCTGTGCCGCCCTCAAAGGTAATTCCAGTCAAGCCAAGGGTATACTTGTTGGTAATTTTAGTCGAGGAAAGGGTATATTTTTGGCAATTTTGGTCTATTCAAGGCCAGTTTTTGATAATTTGTGTCTAGAAACCGCAAACTTTTGCTGATTTTTGTCTAAAAACGCCAAATATTGACAATTTTTACCCAGAAATTAGTGTAGTCGTAAAAATTTAACTAGCAAACAGGGCCATATTGAAAATGTGGGTCCTACCTGAAATTTAGCCGAAAAGCCCCTCCCCCGTGTTTGACGCTTTTACGAAGATGTTTTTGGAGCGTGATAAAGACTTTTCACATGCTTCCATTGTTAAGATTTTTTATAGCATGATTATAAGCATAGAAGTAAATACTCTTTAACTTTGAACTGTTATAGACGTTTTGATTTTGGAGGACTTTTTACAACGTTTGACTCAATTCACTTTTTTCATATTAACTTAACATGATTGCAGTCCGTGGTTGCATTCATTGACGTAACGTAAGAAATTTGAATTTAAGTAGAAATTTGTTATGAAAGTGTGCCCTTGTGCGTTATTTTGTTGTCTCGTCTTATCTGTATCGTTCTGCCTTATGCTGTAATGAAACATGAATTTTTAAACTGCTTGTCACATTGTTGTATTGAATAATCCCCACAAACTCGTTATTTTTTTCTGTGACTTATCACAACGAATCAAAAAATATCATTAACCCTGAAATAGCTATCTATTATCATGAACGGTATCGCTCTTTCAATTAATTTGTCGATGCTTTAAGATTGTTGTTGTATAATAGCAAAACCCACCTTGACGTCTTCTGCAAATTGCATTACTATGATTAACCCTGCCAATCCTCTCAGAATTTTAAACCTTGCTACAATTATATTAATTTTTCTTCAGGATATTTGCTGGAGGTGGTATCGGAAGGGTAAGCATAGTATAAGCTAACTTATTTTCTAATTCATTGCATTCAACCGAAAATAACTTCATTTATTAACTAAACTACAATACACAGATAGTAGTGAGGTCAGTCTAGCAAGATTGTCCATAGGTGTGCCAAATAGAGCAAACACGGAAAGCACATTATTCCTATCGCTCGTAGGTTTATTTGACACATGTAACCTGAATCTCTGAAAACAGGGAGGGGATGGGCGGGAGGGATCCTATCTTTCATAAAAGTACTTGCTATCGACCTGTGATTCTCCACGCCTTGAAAGCTTTTTATATTTGGCTACTAAGCAAGTCTCCACGGAGAGCATGCAACAGTATTCCCTTAAGAAACTTAACGATGCTACTACAAAGTAGTTTCCTATTGTACTGTTAATGAATTAATTTCACATGATCTTCAGGCGTGTGTAAGAGTCCTCTACTTTTTAACAATTTTTAGAGCAGCTAAAATTAATGTCTAAAAGATGCGTCTTAAGAAGTTTTGTTCAATTAAAAGCAATAGTAGAAAAATACGTCTTCAGATTTTTCTTGAAATATCCAAGTTAGGAGATGTGTTAATATTGTCAGGCAGTATGTTCCAAAGTCGGGGAGCGCAGATTGAGAAGGCTTGTCTCCATAATTCTTTAGTTTTGATCGTTGTTCCTGCAGATTGATGCCATTCATAGATCGCAATGAATACCTTGATTTCTTCAATAAAAGCCAAGTTGTTTTGCCTGTTGTACGTCGATTGTATTTAAAGTCATAAATTAATTTTAAAATTCGACATCGTACAAAGAACTAAGATTTAAACCAATCTCAATTTTATTGTTAAATCTTATTCTTAAATCTTATTTAATCTTATTGTTTAAATCTTAGTTTTTTGTACGACGTCGAATTTTTAAATTATTTTATGACTTGATTTCTTCAGCTCGAGTAGATCACTTATGTATCCTGGCGCTTGATTGTGTAATGATTTAAAAACCATGGTCAGCATTTTGACTTTAATGGTGTATTTAATAGGATACTAAGATAACTGCCAGAAGAAATGTTTACGTTTTGATGAGATGCATTTAAAACTTTTGTTTCTGAATTAAATTCTGGAACTGCTCTGATTTTAGCTGTTTTATATGAAGGAAGAAGGCCAGATATATAGCATTTTGATAGGTCTGTTGTTCTGTGATAAATTTGCACAATCGTATATGCCATTGCTAACGACAACCATTATTCAACAGGGATCCGGTCACAGCAAAAATATGGAGAATGAGGTATGATGTTCTGTTTCAATAGTGTTCATATTTCAATTTATTAAGATGGGTGAAATTGGAACATTAGTTGGAAACCGCAGCTTTACAATAAATCCCAGAAAGGACGACGATAAAAACATCATTTCATCTTTATTTTGACATAATAAGTCCTTCATCATATATTCGACAAGTCCAAGTGATTAAGTAAAACTAACTAATTCAAATGGCTGATCCATATCATATTACAACAGTACCTTTCGAACCTTCGTCGGTCTATCCTGAGCACGTCCTTGCTCTTAGGTGGAAGACCCTTCAGCCTAGTGGATGATTTTCAAGGGGCGCTGTTATGTTAATTGTTGAATGTTTATGATAACCTTGCACTTGCATTTCAAAGACGGCATTTGTACGATAAGGTTCAACCTGCCATTCCACCTTGTAAAAATCATATTATAAATTGTGGAAAATAAACCATCACTTTAATATCCAGAAATGTTTTGGAATATGAATATTTCCTTCAAGTTTCTGCAAGTTTTCGTTACGAAGTTCAAACTTTGCTCCACGTTCATTTTTATTTTCATCTTTATGAAACACCTTTTCACAGAGATTGTGCAAAGGAAATACTTTGGAATGTCTGCCCTGCAAGAGAACGACAAACTTGCCAATATGTAATAGAACAGAGTACGGGAAAATGGGTCAGAACAGGGCGGGGGTCAGAACATGGCGGGGGTCAGAACAGGGCGGGGGCAGGGCAGGATCAGTCATTCAGTTTTGCTCACAAAAGATACACAGTGCATTTTGCATCCGTTTATATTTCAAAATGATTTCCCTGAAAAAGAGTGTTTATTTAGATGCGAAATCCATGAAATGTATAAAAGAGAGATGTGAGATCCAATTCACTTTACTCTGATCCATTTTTCCCAATTCTAATAGTATGAACCTTTTGCACTAAAGCAAGTCTGTGCAGTCTTTACCTTCCGTTTTTGGCCGTGGAGGAGGCCCTTTTTGTGATTATTTTCGTTCTCTCCTCATTTGTATTTTTCTGCATTTGTTTTTAAATGAGATGCTAATGTCAATTATTGTGTATTGCAGGTTTCACGATTGGAAAGGAAACTAGCTGAAGTTGAAGAGCATTTGCATTTAGAAATGACAGCAAAAGATGAAATTGAACATGTGCATCGAGCAACTACTAAAAAATTCGCTAAAATGACAGAAGATTTTAACGAGGAAGTAAGTTGCAGAAGAGTTCCTATTTTTGATCACATCTTTGCGGTTCATGGAGAACTGCTCCTTTTAAATGCGTGTGAGCTCATGAAATATTTAATAATCCTTTTCACATGGCGTGTTTTGCGTTGGGATTCCCTCTTTTGTTGAGGGCACCAAACGCGGACGCGCTTTGGGGGTGGATTCAGTCTTGGAAGTTTTGAAGCTTGCTTCAAAAGTAAACAAAGCAGCAGCATCCCCCTCTCCAAACATATCTTTTTTCGTAATTTAGTATTTTTGGTAGAAAATTCTGTCTCTCATTTGATGTTGGGTGATATATAACTTCGTTGGGTATTATATATTTTCGTTTGGATAGGAATAATTAAAATTAGGTTTTTTTAGGGAATTTATCTGACAATGTATTAAGTAGAATTTGGAGTTTATTGAGTAATTATTTTTTTCTTTTTCTTTTTGTTTTTCTTTTCTGTTTTAACAGGGCACATTGTAAAGCAGTTTTTTTGATATGAAATGAATGTTTTTACCCTGTATAAATAATTTAAAATGAAATGGAAATGAAATAACTGTACAATGTTATCTTGGGGTGCGGGTGCGGGTGCGGGTGTAGTGGGTGGATGGGAGTCTTGCTGTGTGGAAGGGCGGCTGCTGCCCTTTGATTTGGTGTGTTATCCCGGTTGGGGTGGCACATGTAGCGAGGGCGGCGTCTGTCTGTCTGCGCGTGGGGGTCCTCTGCTCATTGCTTTGCACTTGTGTTGTCTCAAAATTTCAAATTGTCTCTTACTCGCTAATAACATTGCTTGACATCTAATGTGAGACAGACATTAACTTTTTCTTTGTGGTTTTTCTTCATGTGTATTGTAATTTTTTCATTGTAAGAACTCCGAGGACCTCATGTCTATTCCCGCCATGATAGGCACAGTAGATGTACTTTTTGGGTTCTCCTTTTAATTGATTGTATATAAAAATATTTAATGAAATATCAAGAGTTTTGGAAAGAAAAGCAGCTAAAACAAAAATGGTAGTAAAGTTTTAGTATGGTTAAATTCGATTCAATTTTCTGTGGAAATGTTTCTTGTATTGATATGTTGATTGGATGATATATTAATGAAAGCTTCGTAATTTTGAAACACGTACATCTTCTTTATACAGTAACTCCCGGCCTATGAAACACAAATTTCCAACTCAGTTTAAGTGAGGCCAGCAGGTTTCTTATATGTCCAATAAGAAGCTTGACTTTCACATGGGATGTTTTCATATGTCAAATAGTATTTTCTGAGTTCTAGAAACTCACTGAATATGGTATATTCAATAAATTAAGAGGATCCCAATCTTACAAAGGTCTGATGGATTTAAGGTTGAATGACCGAAATAATCGTATATTATTTCATGTGTTAGATTTTCAAAGAATGGTTCCTGATGATTATTCTTGGCTTAGAATGGAGAATAGATCCTTTTCTTGTATTCTTTTAACGTTTTATTTCTAAACTCCTAGATTGAATCCAAGAAGAAGATCGAGTCTCAAAACAGAGAACTTGAAAGAGCCGCTGCGCTGTACAAACACGACATGAAGGAGGTTCGTAGCATAAGATTTATGCATTTCTCATGTCAAACACTGTTATACTTTTAATTCCCTCTCCAATTGCTCTTAGTAAATAAAGGAAGCGTTACATTTGAGTTTGAATTATCGTAATACCTTGGGGTCGAAGGGAATGCTCTCTCGTATATTATTCTATTTACGAGGGGGGCTCGAACGTTTATGGAGTGAAGTAAAATATGCACCAAAATACATTTCATCAAAAAGAATGAAGTAAACTTTCCTCCAATGTATTTTGGTGCATATCTTGGATGGTTATTCAAACGAAAAAGCAATAAAACGAAGTGTTTTTTGTTCAAACTGTTTGGCAAGGATCTTAGGCTTTCACCATAGTTTCTGCAACATGTTTCTAAATGACGAATATGTTTGTATTTGGTCTGACCAAGGAGCTGATTCCAATCGTAACCACCATAACCTTTATTCACAGAGCCAAAGAAGAGCTGAATTTGAAGCTGATGCAAAAAGGAAGTTGGAAGCTAAAGTACAAGAGCTGCAAAATCGAGTAGATTCTGAACTTGATTCAAGAGAAGAAGTTACAAGACTGCAAAGAAAATTGCAAGCCATTGAAAAAGAGGTTAGTTTTATCAAAATATTCTATCTGGGGCCGCTTGACAGATGATTGTATTTTGTTATGTGTCAGTGTCAAATTAGATCTCACTTGAACGTGCTCGTGAATGACAACAATTAAAGCGTTTTGCGTAAGGAATTTTGCAGTAACGCAAATCTCACATGACATCTAATTTGAGACAGACTTTAGACTCAGAAAGCTGATTTAAAGTTTCCCCAAAAAGTGCAATCATTTCAATCATCGCGATCAGTGCAATCAGAAAGCTGATTTAAAGTTCCCCCTAAAAAAGTGCAATAATTTCAATGATCGCAATCAGGTGAATTTCGCTTCAATCAATGTCTAATAACTCTAAAAATGTTCCTCGATAGTTAACTTAAACATAGGTACCTCGTTTGTTGGTATTGGTGCTTTCGAGAGCAGACATGTTTATATTGAAAGCCCAAATTCGCCTCTTCCTGCAACCAGAGTTTTATTCTTTTGGCCTAAGCAAATTCTTAAGGCACAGCGTATAAATCAACGATAGCCTTGATAAAATTTCCAGAAGTCACCCCCCCCCCCCCATCCCAGTCACCCATTGGGCAGTTTCTTGATTTTTCATTCATTTCAGTTCTTAAGTTCGATGTGCTTCGGGAACTGGCTTAGGCCAAAAGGCCAAAGCTCTGGTTTGCAAGTTGACGCAAATTTGAGCTTTCCAGATTACTATTTCAGCTGTCAAAGCACCAATACCAACAGACGAGGTACCTATGTTCAAGTTAACTATCGAGGAACATCTTGAGAGTGATTAGCCATTTATTAAAGCTAAATTTACATTGCTGGAGTCAACCAAATCTGTATACTTTTTTTTTGGGACACCCGGTAAACATTTTTAAGGGCTTTGGATGTTACTCGTGATGATTGCAGATCAACAAGTCATTCTTTATGATCAAGTTGTATTTGAATATTCGAATCGAGGCACTTCTTGGAGGGAAAATACAGCTATTTGTCTCAAAATTGATGGCACCTGCAAATGTTTCTTTGTTTTCACTTGTTTCCCGTATCATGTTACTCTGAAGGTACTTGAGTTATGTCAATACGTAAGAAAGAATTCTAACCCCAGGTTTTGCTATGTCAGTTTGACAGGTGGTATTTACGGAGGCAACAGTTGTGGCTGCGGGGCAGGCTCAATGCGATCAAGTATTTGCTTTTGACCTTAAATAAATAACTCCTCGGTAGTATAGTGGTGAGTATCCCCGCCTGTCACGCGGGAGACCGGGGTTCAATTCCCCGCCGGGGAGGAGATATTTTGCATTTTCTTTTAGTTTTTTATTCATATATATTTCATTATTTTATTATGTTTGATAAGAAAGCAAGGAAAAAGAAGACAGTAACAAAAATAGTTATTCCCAGGGATATTTATTTAAAGTTTTTTATCCTTGATCTTAAAAAAAATATTTTCGTTCATTTTCATATAGAATTTAAATTTTAATGATTTGGTGGTTTCTGTTCTGGTTTTGAATAGAATTTTTAGAGAAGAGTTTTGAAACCTTTAGATTTATATTAGATTCATAAACATTTTCTTACTTACTGACGTGACTGTATCCAAGTGTAATCTCTTTCACAAGAGAATAATCAACAAACAGAACAAGGACAAAGATGGATCTCCTTTATTTTCTACATTATTTTATGAAAACCCAAAATTGTTGATTTTTGAAAAATATCAATTTTTAAAGAACCCACCAAGTATCTCATATTCATATTTTTATGTTTGGAACAAAAACATTCACCAATTTTTAAAAGCCTTGAATAAAACTAAAGCTGCAAATTTATACGTTTTATTTCCACGGAATTTCAAACGTTTCTTATATCTAGTTTTTAATTTCCAAAATGTTGGGCATCCTTGAAATAATAAAAAAGCCCTGAAAAATAAAAACATTAATTTTTGTCAGGAAGTACTGAAAAACATTCAGATCCATGGTACTTCTGACCAATATCTTGCTGTTGGTCGAAAGGTATTTTTCATTGTGCAAAACTGATAGGGAGTTCAAGCGATCCATATTAAAAATCTCCAAAAATTGATGCTGGAAATCTTT
This sequence comes from Aurelia coerulea, assembly GCA_039566865.1. NCBI lineage: Eukaryota > Metazoa > Cnidaria > Scyphozoa > Semaeostomeae > Ulmaridae > Aurelia > Aurelia coerulea. Next base: position 10,881,385 of record CM076963.1, read on the forward strand.
AAGTCAATGAACCAGCTAAATCCATCATACATCTGGCACCTTCATGAAAGGAAGGAGGTTCAGTATGACCTCAGAACTAAGCATCTGTGTAAATTGCCGATTACGAGGACGATAAAATTTGGCATGGAGTCGCTCTCATTCAGAGGAAGCATATTGTGGAACAATCTTAACGATGAAATAAAGGAGCTATCAACGGTTGCAAGCTTTAAAACAAAGATCAAAACCTGGACGGGTGAACAATGTAATTGCCGAATTTGTAAATAGCCTGTCCACTACGTTATGTATATTTCTTAGACATTTGTAAATTATATTGTAAATAGTTGGTATAAATTAGTTTCTTCTTTAAACTATGTAACACCAACTTTCAAAAAAAAAAAAAAAAAAAAAAAAAGCTGTTGTTAAAATCTGAATTTTCCCACCCAAGTGTGTTGTATTCCGTTAAAATACAAAGTATATCTTCAGAACGATGACTGTATTTTTATTCTTGCATTTATTTCAGAACAATGACAACAAAGACAAACTGAGGAAAGAATCAGAAAGTAACATGAAATTCAAGAAAAGTGAGGCTGAGCTACGAAAATCGCAAGCACTCCTTGAACAATCACAGACTGAAATTAAAGAGAAATATAAGCTTATGACAGAGCAAAAGGTATGTGTCATAATGATTTACCGGATGTGTAAAAAAGAGTCAACATGTTAGGGAGCAGTCTTAAAAAATTGCAGGGACCGGGGCGGATGCAAATGAGGAGGGGTCTGAAAATTTTTAGGGTAGATTTATTGGGGTCTGAAACTTTTAGAGGAATTTATGCAGGGGTCTGAAAATAAATGTGCCAAATTTTTGAATATTTTCGAAAAAAATTCAATTTTGTAGATTTTAGCTTAACTATTTATCAGTTTTCTCAAAAAAGTTAGACGTCAATGTTTTTTGTCTGTTAAGTTCTTTCTTCTTTTCTTCAATTGAATTCTTCTTTATTTGGTTTGATGCTTTTGTGACCGTCTGGTTCTTTTGAAGTCGTATTGTGCTGTCAGGGGTCTGAATTTTTTTGGGGAAAATTAGATGGGGTCTGAAATTTTTCATGGCTAGAATGCAGGGGTCTAAAATTTGTTGGGCAAATTTTTAAAATGCTTCCACCCCCTCCCTGTTATTAATAATGACAGCTCCCTTAGGCAGGAATATAAAGTACGAAGCTGACATTCAAAACTGAAATGTTAATCTATCAGTCAAAGGCCAACTCACTGTAGGCTATAGGCAGACATTCCAGAATTTCGAAGTTCTCTACATCACTAGTTGTTATGCAGTTTTAGAAAGCTGACTAATTGGGCTTTCGTGCGCTTTTTAAAGTTTGAATTTATCTTGTGTTATCACAGAGTAGGTTTTTCAATCTGAGAAAGTTTCGTTTGGTTCACTCATCTTCTAGAGCCAGAAATTAGGGAAATGCTGGCGAGGAGTTGGTATGGGAATAAGAATTCCCCGTTCGATTCGGGTCCATGGTTTACTTGTCATTTGAGTTTTAATTCTATTTCTGAAACTAGCCATGGTACTGAATTAAGATTTCTATGTCAAGTAAATCATGGACCAGAATTGAACGTGGAATTTTGTTCCCATACCTTGCCAGCAATTTCCAAAGTTCTGGATCCAAATGATGAGTGATTTTACGAAACAGAATTTTCACATCAATGTTAGTCTGTGACTGATGGATTAACATTTCAGTGTTGAATATTGGCATTCCCTTCCTCACCAGGGTGTAAAATTGGTACTTTAGCGATAAAGGCAATGAAACAACTGTATAGCTTACATACTGTGTCACTACATTAATAGTCAGGACCTAAAGGAGAGAGATTCCTTAGATGTAGGGGGTAATGGAATAGTTGAAAACTAAGCTAGAGACTCCTTCTTTTCACCAAGCGTCCTTGAAATCATGCAAGTCATGTGAAAACGAAATTTTTGAACTCTCAATTTTAACTGCCAATACTTTTGAAAATATTAGTAATCATTAGGATGACTTTTGTTGAGGTGTTTATTATTGCATACAAAGACGTTATCCTAGGGGTCCCAATGCAAGCATAATGGGCTTAAATTAGATTTAGATAGCTAGGAATACCTCTAGCCCACTTGAAATAAATAGCCAAAAAAAAGCTCCATTGAAGCATTGTTGATATCAATTCATTTTTATCATGCTACTAAGTGGATTGAATTCGGTGCGGCTTTGTCGAAGGATTTTGAAGGAATTTTACTGGGGCTAAACAATTTAAGCAATTAAATTTATTGTAATTTTTGCTGCAAATTTTGGGAAGTTGTTAGGAAATTCTGCAGGGAATTCTTAGGAAATATTTTGGAGATTTGTAGGAATTCTGGTACGAAAAAGTTGACCATTAACATGGCAGACATTTCTCACATTTTGTCAGAGGAAATGAATTTTATAAAGTTTGGTGCAAAGTTGCTACTATATAATTTAAATGTCATCAAATTTAGTTTGGACAAAGTCCCACCCTTTGTTTACAAATTGGTACTTGTTTCCTATGCTGATTAAAGTTCGAAGTTTTCTTCTTTGCTTCATTTATGTTCTGTTTTCTGCATTTTGCGAATAGATTTTCCCTTGTGAACTGAACATTTTCCCTCGTATAAATTTAGAATGTTTGAGTTAATAATTATAATATTTTTTAAATTTTGGTAATTAAGAAAAAAAATAGTATTGCCTTTCGTATTATTATTCTGCCCCGTAGTGAGCATGGGCGAAGTGTCTTGAGCAATGGGGATTTTAGAGAGAGAGAGAGCAATGGCGGTGGTAGTTATTGTCCTTATTGTGCTCTTTGTCTAGGTTAATTTTGCGCAGCATTATCGCCTTTACTGGCCTGACCTTGAATGTGAAACAGGCTCTTGTTTCAATAAGCATTTAATCATTTATGCCTTTCTTTTTATTTGCATATTTAATTCAAATCCAGTTTACATTCTTTATGTTAATGGCCATGTGGTTTTCATTGTCTTTTGCTCCCCTTGGTATCGTCCCTGCGGTGTTGTAAAGTGGTTCATATGTAGCGTCTTAAGTAGCTTGTCAGTGGTGGAAAAATATTTAGCTTCCTGCAAAGAGACAACAAACATAGATTTTTCCTTCCACATATATACATATAGCTTTAAATCAATTTTTTCTTGCGCCAGATTTCCAATTATATGTGCAGCAAGAGAATACTACCCAAATGTTGCCGTTTGCTCTTGTTCCTTCCTTCTTTCATTCTTTTCCTTTTCATCCTATCTTCTTCTTTTTCATGTTCTCTTGTTTCCTTCCTTCTTTCCTTTTAACCTTCCTTTTCCTCTTTCTCCCCCTTTCCCCCTTTTATTCCAATTGCTCCTTTCCTTCCCCATTTCTTCCTTCGACAGAAACGAGCTTCCTGCGAAGCTGCTTCGCGGCTTCATGAACTTTTTTCACACCTGTATTTTGTTATTGTAAAATTTTAATTTGATGGAAAAAAGTAATCTTACATGAACTCCCTTCTGGCGTATTGCTATCTGATGTTCTTGTTTTCTTTCTTTCTTTTCTAGTCAAGCCTAGAAAGAGAGCTTCTTCGTACTCAAGCCTCGTTAGAAGCAGAAATAAATTCAGTGAAACATGCAAAAGATATGAGAAGGGAATTAGAGAAACAAATAACAGGATTAAAAGAAGAAGTCGATCAATTGAGGTGCAAATCGAAACAAGATGCAGTTCAGATGCAGAGTTTACAAGACGATCTGATTGGACTTGAAAAAGTCAAAGCTAATAAAGAATTTGAGTATAAACAACTTATGCAGAAATTTGAGCAGGAAAAATCAGATTTCAAGGTGAGCATTGCTTAAAGTTGGAAAGGAGAATACTCGAATAATGTTGTGTACATGAAACCTCAATTTGTTCCGGGTGGGTCAGAAAAAAGGCCCTGCTTTTGAAAGGCTACTGTTCCCTGAATGTGTAAGCAATGATATTTTGCAAGATATGATTGAATAGCTAACATGTTCAATTATTTTTAGAATGTTTCCTGGCTGAAATCAGTCACTCCATTCAGATTTTAAAAGGGATTTTTAATTGATAGTCCCTTCGAGAAACCTTAAAAACGTGCCAAAATCACGAGTAAATTTCCCTAATATGTTTACCTTACAGAAATGACTAAAGCGCGCTTTAGCGCCTGCTATCCTCTTCGGGGGATGGAAAAGTCTTCCCCCCAGTATGAAGAATTTACTCAGGGGGCTTGCATTCTCCCAAGAGGACAAAATACATGAATGCACGTAAAAGTCATTATTGCTTGGAAGGAAAACAAAGGAAAATTTTGCTCGTCGTTTACATTCGTTTTTGCAGGTTTTGAAAGGGACTTTCTGCAGAATGTATCCAATATCGATGGGAAGGAATGGCCGATGAAAGCCGGGTAAATTACTGAACTAAATTAAACATATCGGGAATAAAACAAGACATTTTTCAATATTATTGCTTTGATATTGAGGGAGCAGCATTTTTCAAACGCCGGACCTTTCTATTGACTCACCCCGTGGAAAAATTTTGCCCTTACATAGCTACCTTCCCTTTTCGTACGTCCAAAGTTTTGACACTCATTTTTATGTGATGATTATTCATTACAAGTTAGGCCTTTCCCGAGTCTCTTTCGGAAATGAGAAGACCGCGGTAGATTAGTACCAACACGTGGAACTAAACAAAGGAATGTAGATTCCTTTTCATAGTATAGTCAAGGATAGATAGTGCACAACCAGAACAATCATGTACATTGGGAGGTGAGAATAACTCGGAAAGAAGTCAAGATTTTGTCCTTTGCTTCATGAAATTTAAATTGACACTCTGTAATGGGCTGTTGTAGCATTCTGGAGATTATGGAATATTTAAAGAAATGGATCAAGTGGAAAATTTCAATCCTAATGACTTGGAATTGGAATAGAATTAAGCTAATATTTTATAATGTCATGAAAAAGGCAGCTTTTTAGGTTGCATGCTTCTTATGTAATATAATTTGAATGTAGAGGAAAGTACCACTTCAATGGGTTATGGAATCCATTGGAATGCTTTCAGCTTTAAATACATTTTACTGCACATCAGAATTTTCTCTACAATTACTACGTTCGAGAGAAGTGGAGAAATACTTTGCAAATTTAGCAAGGCTGAGCTGACTAATGCTGTCAAAAATGCACCTCTAAGGTATTTATACCCTAATATCATCTACATTTAGTTTTGATGAATTTCATTAGATTCAGTCAAGTCTAATTTAAACTTCTAAGTATCAAAAGTTATCAAGTGTTTCATATTGAGTGGAAAACGTCACGAAGCCATTAAGAAATTTTTCTCGCTATTTTATCAATCTTATTTGCAGGCAAAACTTGCAAAATCTACAGCAGACAGAATGACAAAAGATCAAGGAAAAGATTGTGAGAGTCTTTTTTACTGATATACAATACTGATTGTTGGCAAAAAATTCAATCCATATGTGCTTTAGATATTGCTCCAAAAATGAATTTCCCCGTGCGTTTAAAGGTAATGTGTAAGTACAGCGGCTTTGCGGGGGACATGCCAATTTCATGTGATATTTCATGTGATCACTTTGGTAGAAGAGATCACTGCGCGGCAAGGAGTGATCTAATCAGACGGAGGACTTACTTGCGGTTGGGCTTTCGGAGCTGAAATTTTAGTTTGCATGTGATCAGTTAAATTCTGCCAATCACTGCACGCTCTTCGAGGCTATTCGTCATCTTCGTGTTAGCATATACAAGAGTGTATACGTGGCTGTACTTACATGGACACATTACCTTTAAGCAAATAATCGAAGTATTTTTGGAGAGAGAGGATGCTTCTACGGGGATGCTTCAATAAAATTGCTTTTGGCTATGCAAATGCATCTTTAAAGCCAAAGTGGACATGTTAAAATGTATGCGTGTTGAGTTGTAAGTGTCTATATGTATCCAGAACATGCATTGTTTTCTTACCGTCACCTCTCATTTTCTAAACGACTTTATAGATGTCCAAAGCGTTTGAAAATAGTTTGTGTGTACCAATTTACAAATATTTTTCAATTTTCCCTGCATAATTGCGCACAAGAAAACGTATTTTTTCCCAGAAATAAGCTCCAAATTTTTTATGAGCACAAAGTCCGAAAACAAATAAAGTATTCCCATTGAGTTTCTAAATTGATTTATGAAGTTATTACATGCACAATGTTTTCATATATATTATGATTTTACAGCAAGGGATTTGGTACTTGAAAAAGATGCTAGAACTAGGGCAGAAAGCAAGGCCGCTGACTTAGAAAGACAAATATCAGTTGTTCATTTGGATTTAAAGAACGAGAAGCAGAAATTGAGTAGGATTGAAGATGATTATGCCTCATCACAGAAAAAGGTAAGTGCTATTTATGTTGAATTCTAATTGAAGTTCTGGCTGAAATGGCTTTTGTACATTTGTATACTGGTTCAGAAACAGGATGTTACAGTTACATGGGTGCAAAATATTTTGATTTCGGTGACCAAAACAAGTCTTTGAAAAAATTTCTGGGTGAATCGCTCGAAGAAAGTATCCACTTTTTAACAGGTCATGCTATCCAATGAATTGGACAGAGTTTGAAGACGGGTTATCAATCTTTAATCACAATCGTACATGATACATGTTGGGCAAATTTTGTTTATTTTGAGCTGACCAATTCCAGACTTATAAACAGCATCTGTCGTATAGAATTCGCTTGGTCTTGTAACAGCCTAAATTTATATAATAACGGCAATCAGTGAAGAGGAACTATATCTTTTTACGTAAGATTAACTTTCCAATGTTTGATTTTCTGTCTTTATTTCTTTTCCTTTCTTCTTGTTATTTTTTCTGGAGACCTGAACAAATTTCTGAGACCATTAGTTCCGAGGTCCGCTATTTTTTCCACCTCTGTACAGTTACAGGGTGTTTCAGAAAAAACGCGACCCAACGGTAATTGAGAATCTTGAAGAAATGATAAGGTTTTAATAGATGTAATATATACCATCAGAAATTACAATCTTTCTTCTTTCTAATGATATGGATTAATGATATTATTTATACTTTAATTGATATTTTAGTACATAAGGCCGGTTTCAAATGCAGCATGCTGTAAGAGCAAAATCAGCACCTTTTTTACTGTAAAGATTTCCAAACAGATTTTGTCGAAACAGTTGAAGCCTAGAAGCATTTCAGGTGATGCCATAGTAGGGAAAAGGCAAATTTATTCCCATTGGGTGCATTTATCAAGGATGGTAAAATAAGCTCTCACAAAGATGGGTTTTCGTCTATGTAAATGCCCTATCACTTTCCGGTATCTGAAATAGGCCTTACTTACGAAAACGCAAATTTAGTGATGAATGATTCAATTAATCTTTGTGCATGTAAAGCTTCTAGTTTGGTCATAAATGACAGAAAGAAATGCACACTATCAATGGAGACTTCAATGATGATAAAGGATTTGAAAATTTTGACTCTAAGGCAAGATTGAGTATTATACTTATAAACTATAGCTCAAAATAAGGTTTTTCAGCACGTAAATTTTCTACCTAGCTGTGTCAAAAGCAAACATTTTATCATCTATGAATATTTTTAGGTCTTTGACAAAGCAACTTAAAAAGAAAGTTTTATCAAAGGTTTGATAATACATTTTTAGTGATTTTTAAACAGAGTACTTTTTTTGGGGACACCCGGTACATATTTTATCGTGAATTTAACTATCACGTAACATCCCTAAATATTGGAAATATGTAATATTTCAATTCACACACATTTGCTTTTGTTTCTTGGTTGTGTTGCGGTGTTTCTGCCTACAAATTATTTCATTCTTACTTCATCGCAAGCATCTTCGATTGTGGCCTTTCTTTTTTTGATTTGTTAAGATCGAGCTGCCCCAAGAGAAAGTCCTGTTTAAAGTTTATTCTATCATGTCATATCTTCATTCTAGGTCGAAAGCCTGAGTAAGCAAGTTGATCAAGAGAAGGCCCGGCGTTCAGATCTTCAAAGTGAATTAACACGAGCTAATGAACAGCTCACATTGCTTGGAACCACTGAGAAACAGACACAGAAAGTAAGAAAATGCACCCTTCCCATTTCCTTTTGCTGAACTATATTTTGTAGGTATTTTCTGTAGACAGCAATATAGAATTTGCCTCTGTATTTTCTCACGTTGCTTGATCTCGTAAACATGTATTTTTATTGTAGTTGTTTGTTTTTTGAGGTTGATGTATTTAATTGAATTTGAATGTATTCACTTCTTGACGGCACTTTGATGAATTAAACACTCATACTGTTAAAGATACACTGTTAATTTTGAAAATCATATTTTAGGAATTCAAAAATGTTTTGGAAGAAAAGAAGCAAATTGAAGAACAGCTTGGAAAATTAAAAAGGTGAGAACAGCAATCTGCAATGATTTCTATTTCTTTTATAAATTTCTTCAAAGATATATGCTCATACCATATTCTTTTATCAATTATGAATAAAAGTTGTACAATGGCAAAGAAACTTCTGTACGAAACGGTGCTGCATAGATCATAAGCGCGAATCGCAACGGTCAGGTTTTGTGAATATTTTTGACAAACTAGCCGGAGAAGCTACAAATTGTGAATCAAAAAGAACATATAGAATTAGGAAGAGGAAGGTAAAGGTCTAAAGGGAACATGTACTCTACCGGGTGTCCCAAAAAAAGTATACAGATTTGGTTGACTCCAGCGATGTGAATTTAGCTTTAATCATTGGCTAATCACTCTCAAAATGTTCCTCGATAGTTAACTTGAACATAGATACCTCGTTTGTTGGTATTGGTGCTTTGAGAGCAGAAATATCAATCTTGAAAGCTCAAATTTGCGTCCACGTGCAAACCAGAGCTTTGGCCTTTTGGCCTAAGCAAATTCCTGAAGCACATCGAAATTAAGAACTGAAATTAATGAAAAATTAAGAAACTGCCCAATGGGTGACTAAAGGGTGACTTCTGGACAACAAAATAGCTCAAGATCTAATATTGCTCAAATTTCATCTAGGCTATCGTTGTGCCTTAAGAATTTGCTTAGGCCAACAGGCTAAAGCTCTGGTTTGCAGAAAGGGGCAAATTTGAGTTTTCAAGATGAACATGTCTGCTCTCAAAGCATAACTACCAACAAATGAGGTACCTATGTTCAAGTTAACTATCGAGGAACATTTTTAGAGTGATTACACATTGATTGAAGCTAAATTCACATCGCAGGAGTCAACCAAATCCGTATACATTTTTTGGGACACCCGGTAAGTGAATATTGTGATGTTTACTAAACTCTTGTGTTGCTAAATAAGACTACAGAAATCTTGATGAAAGCACAGTATAGTTTCAAAGAAGTTTTATTCATCTCTCCTCTGAGTCCAAAGTACTGCTGGCTTGAATCAGATCGTGAACTGAAAACAGTTATTAAGTTAAAGTTAATCAAGTACCTGAAATGGTAAAGCTAAAATTTTCCATCTGTTGGCTGCTCACTGTTATCATGATTCATGACACGATGAAGATCGTTAAGAAAATTGAAGTATAATGAGTATTCTGCTGGATATAGTTTAGGCCACTTTCACAGAGACCTAATTCGCCATGTTGGTATTGGACGCTTTGACCTTTTTCAAGCATATTTTAACTTGCTTTTCCATGGTTTCGACGCATGGTTTTGCGATCATTAAGGGCGCTGTACAAGATTTTTGCAAACAATCAGAAAGTACGGGACAGCCCGTGCATGTGACTAAAGCCTTGGGTTTTTAATGGCGGCCAGTTTCATCGCAGCTTCTACGTAAGTTTCATTGCAGTGTTTTCTTGTCAATTTTTATGAAATGCGATGGAACTTTTGACATCCATCACATCTTTCAAATATTCGGCGCTAGAAAAACAGAACAAATCCTCCACCAAAGCTTCGATCACCAAGATTGTCGCAGATACTTTGAATTACTATTCTCTATGCAAAATCGCCATAAGCTAAGGTGTGTTTAGCCAAAGCACATTCGATGATTTGACACGCAGAGCCACGCAGAGAGGACGGGGTGTACAATATTGGAATATCAAAAGATGATCCTGCAAGGATATGAACAGCCAATGTATTCATTGAAAGTCTTTTCCTGCCATCAATTGAATTTCCTTTCCTTTTATCCTCACCAGTGTGTGTGCAGTGGATGATCTTCAAATGAAAGAGCTGCAAGATCAATTAGAAGCAGAGCAGTATTTCTCTGTAAGTTTGATAAACAATCTTCATTTTGATATTGCTTATATCAGAAATTACTCTCAATAAGATACGATTTACGTAGCTTAGTTTGAAGCATGCTACGAAGCATGTAATGTTGGTTCATTATTGTAACAGCTTCAGATGCCATACAAAGAATCAAGTGTCCTGATGGAGTACTTTGAATGAAGTTTAAATGTTTCTGTGAATCATTCTAGCGAAATTAAAGTAAATGAGCGGAGATATAGCACTCTATTCTAAACATAGCACAAAAGAATGACACGCCACAACGTTCCTATTGTTTTCATCGACTGAGAACATCAAATACAATAGGTTGTATTTAGATTCACCCAGTCCGCCTAGCTGAGCTACTTTTAACCCAGTTATTTTGCTTTGAAGAGAATCAAGACATAAGAGTCCCTACGAAGAAGGGGTCTGCGTAGCCCATAGTGAGCATATTGTATTTGAGGATCTTGACATGAGTGTGGACATAGACAAAATTGGCTAAGGTTTGATTACATCCATTGCAAGTCATGTGATCAATCCCTTTTGATTAAACATCTCTAGATAAAACATCTTTTGATTTCTCTAAAATATTTCGCGCCATGCAAAGTTGTGCCATGAGTGCAAAAAGTAGCATAATACTAAAACTTCCCAAGAGTATGGTCACATGACTTGAAATGGGTAAGACAAACCTTAGCCGATTAGGTATATTGTGTAGCTTAAGAAACGATCGCATGTGTAGGTGCTTTTTGTCATATGTATAGATCGCTCTTCTTAACTCCGTTCATTCACTTTGAGAACTCCATTAGACGATCCAAATCCCAGTGAAGAATTGTCACAAATTATTGCCAAGCTTTTCTCTGAATTTTCTGAGAGAATTTGTTTACAGAGTAACATGAAATGTTTGTTTCAAATTTAGGAGAAAACGGAAAAACGAGTATTTCAGCTTTGAATATGTTGTTCTCCATTATAGAATATATGTTGTGAAAATAAAGTTATTCATAATTGTCTTATTCATGTTGTAGACTTTGTACAAAACGCAAGTGCGGGAATTAAAAGAAGAAGTTGAAGAATCCAACAAAACAACACAATCGATCCATGGTGATTTTCAAATGCTACAAGAAGATCGGTGAGTTATCAAACTTCATGTACCGGTCTTTTCCGAGCATTTTGTTTCTTTCTGACCTTCAAAAGGTACCCATAGTTCTTTAAAGAAACGAAGAAATTGATACAATTCCAAAACCCCCTTGTAATTGTCAGATCTTGATGGCTAAAAATTTCTTAGTATCCAAAAGAAGAAAGGGTGCACGAAACATGGAGCAAAGCTTGCTACTGCGGTTTCAAGTATTCTGGAAACGCAATTTATGCTGCCTTTGATGAGACGCATTGCACACATTATTTGAAAAGGGGATTAAAAATAATTAATTGGGCGGCCTTAGCAAACTTTTGATATTTGCTTTGGAGGCCCTTTCTTCCTTTGGAAATGGGTCTACCCGTGCTCGTAGTCGTAGACTATGTCTTTAGAAGGTTTCTTACATTCGCGTTAAATTCATTGGCAAGGAAAAGGATATCATGTGCCTTCTTGAAAGCCACGCCTTTATTTATACATCACTCAAGTACCACCGAATAATGAAAATACAATAAAAAGGTGGAAGCATGCTTCACGCAATGTGATCGAGTTTCTAGCAAATAGTTCATATAAAAACACGTGTAGATGTTCTAACTTATCTCATTTTTCTTATTTTGAGCATTAAGAGGTTTTGGATAATTGTTTGTTATTCAGAACAAAATTTGAATCCATGCTACAACGTCCTGCTATACTTTCAAATGACAACTGTGCGACAGTGCAAGGACGATGCAATGAGGAGTGAAATGACAAGACAGGACAACCCGGTTTAGATATGTCAGCAGCAGTGCCAAATGTTATGTTTTCGTTGAAAGCATTTTTATTCCATTGCACGTGATTTCGTCATGTTGATTCCTTTGAGAAACTGTTTCTTTCAAATATATGTGCAATCTTTTGAGTAGCATGCAAAAGGAGATGATTAGCTAACGTTTGTCCTGTTAAGCGTTTTAGTAGCGAGACTTAGTATGGATTTTGAGCTTCTAAACAGTATGATGTACAATAAGACATAGTGTGATTCGTCACTATAAACCTGTTCTGTGTATCCTCCTTCCCAGGGACTCATTATCAGCGCAGCTTGAACTTGCGTTGGCGAAAGCTGAATCTGAAGAATTAGCAAGACAGATAGCAGAAGAACAGGTGAATATTTGTTATGAAATATTACAGATAAATGGTTGGGAAAGCTTTTTTTATATTCAACATAAGAATTACAAAAACGAAATTATTTAAAACAATACTTTACGAATTACTGTACTACACCACAAGGAGGATACCAGGGGAACAGAAGACCATGATTACGCCATGGCTTTAACATAAAGACAAACAACTAAATTAAACCTAAATATACAATCATATTCAATTACAAAAGCCAAAGGCTACGTATAAACAATTTTTACTGATAAATACTGGAGTCGGTTTCATAGACGATGATGCTGAACAACAGGACCCAATTCGAGAGAACAACAACGACAACAACTGCCGACGTCATTTCTCCCCGCCGAGAGTCGCCATCGCTCAAAACACCTCACCCATGCTACCTTGTTGGGGTTGCTTTTCACAGCATTGAAAGACTTCAATTCAAGTGTTAAACTTGCCTCAAGGGAAAAACGTGCCTGCAGTCAAAGCTCTCTGAGCACAGGAAAAGTGCCAGCAACCAATTTTAATGATATTTTGAGCCAAGATTTGGAATTTTTTTTGGAATTTCCCTGGCTGAAATCGGCCACTTTCTTCCGAAGATGGGAGGTATTGCCCTGAGAAAGCCGCCTCGAAAAGCTTTCGAACGTCACCTTAAAGTCGCAAGCGAATTTCTCCACGATGTCTGCCTTAAAGCAATGACTTGCCTATGCTTTAGCATGTGTTTTCCTTACTGGGAGGATGATCAAGTCCTCCCTATCAGTATAAGGAAATTAGGAGGATTCCATTCTCCCAGGAGGAAAACATGTGCTGATACTGGTAAATGTCATTGTTGTTAGGAACGAAAACTGACGCAGTTTTGGTTCTTGTTTTCACTGGTTTGTGCAGGTTTTTAATAGGAGCTTTGTGCAGAGAATCTCCAATAGCCTCTGTAAGGAATGACCGATTAAAGCCGGGTAAATTGTTATATTTATTGAACATATTGGCTATGAAACTTGTTCAATATCAGTGCTTTGATATTTAGGTTGCGGTATTTTTTTAAATGCCATGCTTTGTTTTTATTAACTCATCCGGTACTTTGAAAGCTGCATGAAATTTCATAGAAATTTCTATTCTTGTTCAAGCATCTTTAAACAGCTTCCGGGAAAAGTCAATGGAGACTTGTGAAATATCCAACATAGCTAATTTTCTGATCAACACGAAGTTCTCATCACGCTACGATAAGAAGTCTGACGCAAAGTATAAAGACTGTGTGTAGAGAAGACAGCACTTCATTTTTGCCTGTTTGCTAGGGATAGAAGAGGTATCGGACCATGGGACCATAGGTCCTAGAAAGAAAGAAAAAGAACTTAAAGGGGCTCAGTCGTCAAACAGTAGACAAATCCGTAAACTCGCACTTGTTGGGGATTATCCATTGTTCATCCATTGTTCTCTGCAGTTTGTTTGGTGGCTTCACCAAAGCCACAAAAAAGTGACCGTTAAAAATCCACTTATATCCGAGCAATCGTAGAGGATATGAATGTTTGGTTTGTTCCTTAGTGAATTACAAGGATTAATGCCCAAACAGCAACTTTCAGTTTGAAAACAATACGAAAATCCTGTGTGATATCACCTTTCCAAAAACTGCAAAAATCATCATTTTGTTTACATTTTGACGACGGAGCCCCTTTAAGAATGTGCGCTGAATAGACTTAACTTCTGGAAAGAAAGAATTGTCAAAGGCAAGGAGAAAGTATTAGACAAAGTAAATCAGTGAATGAATCAGCAATGATTAATGAATCATGGTATTAATTATGTACTGCAACAGACACGGCACAGGCCTACAGCAATACTCTGTTTCCTTGTTTGAAAATTCTTAAGAACTCTTGTTAAAAATATTATTGCAATCTTTCACACCTCTGCAGATTTATTAACGAATGTGAACCATTCTTTAAAATTCTTAAGAATTCTTGGAAATTTTTGTCATGTTAATGTGCAAGGCCTGTGTTGCAGTTAAGTTGTTCTATGTGCACTATGACAAAATAGGGTTTTTTAGTTGGCAAATCAGTCTAGGTGATCTGGGTTACTAAGAATAGAATCTTGTTTGTATTGTTACAGATCAAATCTTTAAGTTAAGGCTCATTTATTGCATAACTTTCTGAAAAGGACCTTAACACATTTTGCACAGATTACAAGCTACTTGCCAAATTTTCTCACTTTAGCATTTAAAATTGTACTATTAATGATTTAACTATGTATATTTTTAGATTATGAAATAGTTCCAAAACTAAAAGCCTCTTATAATGTTTGACAACCAAGGATGGGTCAAAACTTTCAGGAATTTGCAATTTCAGACAAGCCTCGAGGTCAAAATATCAGAAAAAGTTTATTTTGATTTCAGAGTCTTTCCTTTTAATATTAATTCTACTACCGGGTGAGTCAGAAAAAAGAATCCTCGTTTAAAAGGTCACGGCTCCCTGGATATCAAGACAATGATATCGGCAAATATATAGTTTATTGGTAGAAATGTTCAAATCTACTATAAAATTTACCTGACTGGAATCGGCCACTCCATTCTGAAATTATGAGGGATTTTCTCGAGAAAGCCACTTTAAAAAACCTTCAAAACGTGCCCAACATCATGAACAAATTTCCTTAACATTTCTGCCTTACAATACCCTTACAGCAATGACTTGTGGAGGTGCTATGCTATCCTCTTAGGGGGATGAACAAGTCCTCCCCCTGGTATCGATGACCTATTCAGGGGGATTCCATTCTCCCAAGGGGACAAAGTACATGCCTTTATGTGAGTGTCATCAATTTTAGGAAGGAAAGTTGTTTTCATTCGTGTTTGCAGGTTTTTGGAAGGGGCTTTCTGCAGAAAATCACCCATATCTACGGGAAGGAATGGCCGGTTAAGGCCGGGTAAATTACTGAACCTAATTGAACATATTGGCAATAAAACAAGACAGTTTTCAATATTATTGAGTGGCCTTCCAAGTGGGGATTCTTTTTTCTGACTCACCCGGTAGTAAATAGCATGGTTTTTGTATTATCAATTCCATGAAGATATGTTATCAAAATGAGTTTTTGGATATTTAAGGAGGAATTCCAGATATTGTGGAATGCTGACAATTGTTATAATGTTTATACTTGTTCCATTATGTTTCCATTCGATGTTAAACTTTCATCCGATAAATTGATTCCTCTTAAGTTGTATGGTGGCCTAATTTATTCGGTTCATTGTGAAGATTTTATATCTAAACCCCTCCTGCTTAAAATTGAAATAGTCAGTCTTCAAAAAGCAGTAGTTTTTACTTCAAGTTTGTTGTACAGAAAATTTTTCAGTGGAAGTCTACCTTAATGCATCTTACATCGTCAGTACAGCCGAACAACGATATTTTGAGTTTGGCTATTTCAAGCTACTTGCAATATTTTATTTCACTTAAAGGCTCGAGATAGAGCAGTGCAATTGTAAAGTCATGTATCATACGTTCGAGGTATTTCATATCCATGGCGCTTTTTAGTGTTGGTAACTAAATCGCCCACTGTTTTGTTTCAGATTTCGGATTTAGAGAAAGAAAAGACAATGCTGGAATTAGAAGTTAAAGAGCTTATTGCAAGGCATAAGGCAGAAATCCAAGATAGAACTAACAAGGCAACTCAGGTTTGTTTCTTACCCGTTTCCTAACATGTTAAAAATCACCAAAAAATCCGCTTATGGTACTGATTATAATTCCTTGTTATTTTGCATTAGTCAGAAGAACCAAATTAGAATTAACTAAATTTTTTGTACCAGAAAAAGGCTATGAGTAAGTGGCAGTTTGTGTGGCTACCTCTTGTCAAAGTGCTGGCAGAAATTTCAAAGATTTATTTCGCTTGCTACCCTTTGATTGGATATGTATTTGATATAGTTCTGATACAAAATTAGGATCAGCTGTTGATACATAGTCATTAAATAGAGCTTTTTAGTCGTAAATGAGTTGCTTATTAGAAATTTGTCAAAACCAGAGTTTTCACGCTATGATTATGTCATCTTTTCCCTTTGAAAATTTTCCAGTCATGAATTGCCCATGGAACTCTTCTGTACAAGCGCACATGGAGAATATCTCAAAATTTGTCTCATGGTCAGATTCTTGGTCACTTTTCAGGACAGTTGTGCAAGTTTTGGGCTGTTGTTACTTTTCCATGAAAGTCTTTTCACATAGATTTTTGCATAGCAGAAGATTAAGTCACTGTCTTGCTTCTGAATTTCGATTTTCTGGAATTAATTTGTTTCATATTACCTACTATTATACAGTTGAATGACATGTGTGAATGACATGTTTACGAGAGTTAATAGGTCCACTTCTCGCTCTCTCAGGAACGCTGAAGTTAATTTAAGAGTCCCTTTCTTAAAGACATCGTTTGATCCAAAAAACTCTGCAAATTATGTGATCTTAATTTGGTTTTTGGTAGAACTTTCTATTCACAGCTTTTATTTTGTTTAAAGGGGCCTTTGCAACCAACATACCTTGCATACCGTACATCTCTTTGCATCTCTTTGTTGTCGGTTATTTTAGTCGACCATCAAACTGGCCGACAACCGTGACATGCAAAGAGATGCACGTGCAAGGTATGCTGGTTTAAGGCCCCTTTAAAATTAGTTGACAGAGATAAATAGGTAGCTCAAGAGCTGCATATGCATGTCTAAACTTTGCCTATTATCTTTGACACGTGCGTGCATACCTTTTCATTAGGGGAGCAATTACGTGCGTAGGCTTATCTTTGTCCTATTTATAGATTACCTCTACTTTGCTCCATCAACTAACTTTAAATTTCCGTAACTATTAATTTCCTTTTCAGCTGGAAGAAAAATTAAAGCAACAAGAAGACGGCGCAAAAGGCAAAAGTAAAGAGAAAGAGAGTTTAGAGGAGAAAGTCAAACAATTAATGGATGGTAGGCACAAACTTATATTGCTCCACAGCAGAGCAGTGTATTGGGAAATATTCTACCAAATCTTTGCTGGTCAATAGATACATCGTCTTTGTTTATTCTTCCATTCGCTTCGTTGCTCTGACCAACCAATCAATCAATCAATCAATCAATCAATTGCCTTTCGTGATTTGAAAATTAATCACCATGTCTCTCCACTCCTGTCTGGATGAAGCCTTCCTGTTGCATATTCCATAACTATCCACCGATGTCATCTTTCCAGCCCTCCTTTACATTTCTCTACATCTTTTGCTCAGCATCATTTGTTTTAAAATAGACCTCTTAGCTGGAATCTTTATCGAATAATATTTTGACACATTCGTAGCATTTTCGAAAGTGTACAGTGGTGTTTGGAGCTCTAGCGCCACTCTTTCGAACCTCTCGTATGAAATAATAGAACAATATTGCTCGATCCAGGCTCTTTTTTAGTGGAAACAACAATGAATAAGAGGAATATTTTCAAGGATTTTTCACACAAGGAAAGCCAAATCCAATAGACCTTTTAGCAATTCTACAAAAGAGCCTGGATCGAACGTTACATTTTTATATGCGAGGTTCGATCGAGTGGCGTTAGAGCTTCTATCACTATTGTGCACATTCGAAAATTCTGCAGAATGTAATAAAATATCGTTCGATTCTGATTCTTTTCATAATAGCAAAAAGGTCTATTAAGGTACGATTCTATTTTGAATATTGACAACCTGCCACTTTGACTGTATAGATTTTTGTGACTATCGTTTCCATGACTGAGTAAAAATGTTTTCTTTCTCTTTCCTGAAAGGTAAATATTCCTTGTTAGAAGTTGAATGTTTCAATTTCGTTGAATTTTAGATCTTGAAAACACGAAAAAGGGCAGCGCAAATGCTGGCGGAGAAGTTGATGCTTTAAAGAAACAACTAGAAAATGAAAAGACTTTGAAAAAACAGGCCGTTAACAAACTTGCAGAAATTATGAATCGAAAAGACATGTCTCCTGGAAAGAGATCGAACAAAGTTAGCGCATCAGAGCTCAGGAAAAAGGAAAAAGAAAATAGAAAACTTCAATTAGAATTGAATCAGGTTCGTGTTGATGCTTATGCATTGGTAAATATTCTCAGAAGAATCCATTATCCTTCTCAAATTCACCCTCCTCATTCATCTATCAGACGTCTTCCTTTACTTAACTTCAACGCCAATACTGAGCATCGCTCCATGGCGTTTTGCTCAAATTTGTGTTTAATTGATGTATCAAATGAGTAGATACATTCAACACATTTGGCGGGCTGTGGAATAAAAAGTATGCGGCTGATATTCAACACTGAAATGTTAATCTCCCAGCCAAAGGTAAACGTATGTTTTTGCCTCGATATTTTAGGAAACATCACGAAAACACTGAAATTTGCCTGTTTCCCAGCTCCTTTTAGCCAGGATTGTAGTTACTGAAATTGGCTTTTAATTGATAAAGAAAAATTGCTGCAGCAAAAAATCGCTGCAAAAAGCTCTGCCTGGCGACCCGTGACGAATCTTAATTTTTTGTAGGAAAAAGAAAAGTACAACAAGGTAGTGGCAAGGAATCAAACACAGCTCTTTGAACTAAGCACGGTATGTATTAATCTGAGCTATGAATGCATTCAGTCAGGATGCTTACGTTCAAATGCCAAGTCCATTTTTATGTTGGCAACTTCTTTTTAACGGAAAACAGGCCATGCAAATTTTTTCTTTCCTGCGATTCATCAACATGATGTTTATGTCGTGTAAGAAATGAAAATGAGGAGAGAATTGTAAAGTCTACAAATTTCTCCGAAAAATAGTGCTTGAATATCGCATTGTCTTTATGCCGGAGTGGTTTAACAAGAGGCACTCCACTAAAACGTTAACGACAACTATAACATACACTGGCTGTTAAGAAATTGAATACAGTTCAGAAATTGAGTACAGCCTTTGACTATCTAAACAACAGATATCAAAGGGTAAAGATTGGTTCCATCAGAAATTCACCACGTAAAATACATCTAGGGGTTACGCAAGAGTCAGTTTTAGGACCCATGTTATTCAACATCTTCATTAATGACTTGTTTCTCGTTAGCCTGGATCCTAAGATTTGCAATTTTGCAGACGATAACACCATGTTCGCCTGTTGAAATGACCTACACGAAATAGCAACTGATTTGGAAAACGACCTGAGCAAACTATTGGAATTGTTCCCATGTAATGACATGGTAGTGAACCCCAAAAAGTTCCAGTTAATGTTTCTTGATCTGAAAAGAGAACAAGGGCTGTGCTTACATATTCAGGGCAGTAAAATACTAGCAAAAGAGCGTGTAAAACTTCTAGAGATTGAAGTTGACAACAAACTAAAGTTTGATAAGCATGTACACAGTTTGTGTCAAAAAGTCAACAAAAGACCAGTGCTTTTCTAGGTTAAATATGAACATTTCCAGAGAGCAAGCATTATCAATTTGCATTGTGGTGATTCTGTCGAGTTTCAATTATTTTCCTTTGATATGGTTATTATGCAATAATGGTACACACAGAAAGATAGATCGCACTCATAAGCATGCACTAAAAATCCTCCACAGTGACTATGAATCTTCGTTTCAATCGTCACTCGATCGCAGTAACAGCTTTACCTTCCCGTAAAATTTGCAAAAATTGATGACTGAAATAAAGATGTCATTGAAAGAAGAAAAATGTGGCCTATTCCCTAAGGAAGAAAATCTTTGCAAACTTCCAGGGGAAAGACAACATCTTATGGAGTAGAATCTTTATCTTTCAGGGGAAGTTTTCTTTGGAATACCCTTGATGATAGTATAAAACAAGAACCGACACTCGCACGTTTTAAAAACAAAATACAAAATTGGGCCGGAGAACATTGCACCTGCAGAATATGCCGATAACGAAACAGGATATGGTACTATTTTGTATTTAGATTTATAGTTCTGTATTTATATAATTTGGTCCAAATTAATATTTATTAATACTATTCTATAAACCAACGTTAAATAATGAATTTTGGTACATGATATGATCAACCATAACGTTAAAAACCTAATACAAATGCTCGAAATTGACCATGATAAGAACAACTAATACCTAGAACAGATTGTTTGAAGCTATTTAGGGAAGATGCGTGCCCAATGTCTACTGAAAGGCCGTTGCACAATTTGCTCCTCTTTTTTGAAAAAGCTCGTTTGTAGATCTCTTTTGCACCTAAATTTCAGTGCACCATACATCATGCATATATCTTGACGTTAAATCTTATTCTTTTCTTTAGCAACTAAATGAAACTAGAGAACAGAAAGCTAAGCTCGAGGTAATTTCCTTCTCCTCTTTCTGGTGATGTCTGCACAGTTTCCAGGGCGTTAGTAGAGGTGTTACAATTCACCAGTGTCGGGGTAATGACGGAAACTGTCATTAGAAGCAATAGTTGTAGGTAGCTATAAAGAAAACATATATACATGACGTCCCAAAATATGTGTGTCCTGTTTCTCTGACGATTGCAGACCTATGTCGGAAAAACTTTTTCCTATTCTTGCGTAATTGGCTCTTCAGATGTTCAAGTGGAATTCTGGATGCTCTCGCTAGAAATTTAAGCAAACTAAACCAAGGGTCCCCCTTCATGTCAAATTGTTTTAATAAATGCTCTAGGATGAACGGAGAAGTCGGAAATTTCTTGGCTCGTACCCGTATGAGCCATGAAATTGTTTGCCATGTCAAAATAGAAAACAAAGTTTCAAGTTTCAATTATCATCCGCCAAATTTAAACCTCGAAGTATCATAACTTGCTTATATTCCAACGGATTTTCACGGAGATTTTATTAGAATTCAATTTAACATCTGAAGGGCCCAAAGCCCAAGTGATTTCAGAGGTCACTTTTGGGCAGCTTAATGATTCCGAAATTATTGCGTGAAAAGCCAGACCCTAGGTCATTGGTTTTAATCGTTGCAACCCTAGGAGGTCACGTTCTCCACAGCATCTGCAACCATCTTACTGACTGAGAATTCGACAAGCAATGAATCTGACATTTATTCCTCACAATCTAATAGTATGCTTCAATGCTAAGCTGTACAGTACGCCTGGGAGGGGGGGGGGGTAACTACTATACATACCAGTACGGGATGTGCCATTTTTTCGTTCCTTTTTCCAGGCAGACAAGCAAACAATAGATTTTGGGCTTCATTTTTGGTAAGATCACAACTTGCCATAAATTTTGGGGTGTCATTTTATAAATAACTCTTTGGTGTATTTAATTTGATGTAATTTTATATACATCGTTAACTTTTTGGGTTTTTGTCGCAGTTTTAGGGTATGTATTTTGAAAGGACCGTTAATTTCGGAGTATATACCGGGTGAGTCAGAAAAAAGAATCCCCGTTTGAAAGGTCACGGCTCCCTGGATATCAAGACAATGATATCGGCAAATATATAGTTTAATGGTAGAAATGTTCAAATCTACTACAAAATTTGCCTGACTGAAATCGGCCACTCCATTCTGAAACTATGAGGGATTTTCTCCAGAAAGCCTCTTCAAAAAACCTTCAAAACGTGCCCAAAATCATGAACAGATTTCCCTAACATTTCTGCCTTACAATGGCCTTACAGCAATGACTTGTGAACGCTTTAGCACGTGCTATCCTCTTGGGAGGATGAGCAAGTCCTCCCCCTGGTATCGACGACCTATTCAGGGCGATTCCATTCTCCCAAGAGGACAATATCCATGAATTTATGTGAGTGTCATCAATTCTAGGAAGGAAAATGTGCTCATTGTTTTAATTTGTTTTTGCAGGTTTTTTGATTGGGCTTTCTGCTAAAAATCACCCATATCCACGTGAAGGAATGGCCGATTAAGGTCCGGTAAATTACTGAACCTAATTGAACATATTGGCAATAAAACAAGATATTTTTCAATACTATTGCTTTGATATTCATAGAACAATGGCCTTCCAAGCGGGGATCCTTTTTTCTGATTCACCCGGTAGTTTTATGGAAAATTTATAAATTTTAGGGTCTGATTTTGCAAGTCAAAATGGCACACCCTCCCCCCGTCTTCTGCCTATTGAAGTTACCCCTTCCCCGGGGTTATTTCACATTTTCATGGAGAAACAGAAAAAGCCTTGCTGTTTCACTAACTAGTTGCTTTTGCAATTTACAAATCGCAGCGGCTCGCGTTGGCTTTGAAACAGGATTGACCTCATCACTGAAATCAAAATTTCACGCTTGCATATTTATGCTAAGAGCCTTAGTTCTATTTAACATGGTTTGTTTAGACGATTACCTCTTCGCTTAACTCGATTAGATAACTAGATTACAAGATCTTAAGGCTTGGTTTCTGTTGATTTAGTCAATACAGTTAAAAAATGATCAATTCTAGCTAGGGATTAGCGCTAGAATTAACGAGATCTTGTTTTTGATTTCTTGCGTGCGTATAAATTATGAATGTCATTTTCGTTGTTTAAGCGCATTGAGTGGGATTTTGTTCGATGATATTGATTGCCGACAAGTTAAACAAGGTTTTATTTTTCTAAGAATATTTAGTTCAAAACCTTTTTCAGCTACCAAGCCGTTCTAATAAAATATTAGGATTTAAAAGTTTGCATGTTTTCTTGTAAATTTATGAACAAAATTCATAGAGAAGTATTTTTTGAAACCAGAAGTTGTCATTATTTCAGGTGAAACAAACTTTTCGTTGCAATTTGAAGATTTCTTCAATGTAATGCTAAGCGTTTTAACACATTCTTCTGCATTACTGGTTTTGTCAAATTTTGAGCTGACTTTGCTTGATGCAAGAAAAAACAAATAACGGCGAAAAATTAATAGTATATCGCAATGTGTAAAGCTGGCTTACCTTCTTCGCTCTGATGAGCACCTGCTCTTCAATGAGCTCCTTTCTTGAAGTCATAGCACTCTCCAGTAGTGTACGCATCCCATTATAGATGTCTCTAAAATAACACGCTGTTATACTCAAAAGTGCCCTCCTTTTATGCTCTTCTCTGATGAGCGCACACACCCCCCCCCCCCCCCCTCCTCTGAGGTATACTTTGAATGAGACACCCGGATGCCCATTAGAGAGAAGGCGGTAAGTAGAGAAGTTGTCAGTTTTAAATTCAGCATCAGCTAGCGAATAATCAATCCTGTCTGCATATTCAAATCAGGGGGAGGGGGGGGGGGGGGGGGTTTGGAATGTGTTATAATCTTCGTAAATTTAGAATTATGAAAAAATTATTTATTGTTGTGTTATTCGAATTAGATTAGTTTCTAATTATTTATAATTAGAAAATAGAAGTATTTGCTTTCGAATTAAAATAAGATCACACACACACAGTTTGTCAGCTATGTAAGTGAACGAGTACACCATTACGCTAAAGATAACGGCGATGAACTTTGTACCAACATTCGTTGCATTCTTTGATCGAATCCCTTTAGAATCGTTGAAAAGATTCCTAAGTAGAACGCAATGCATTTTGGTAAAAAGTTCCTCACCACCATCTTTAGCATAATCGTTTATTGTAACTCTTTTTATCTTACCTTCAAATAGGCACTTTTAATTGGTCGTTTTGCCGACCCCTCAAAGTCACAGTTTTTATCTTTCAGATGGAAAATGAGTCAAAGCAGTGTGAAATCGAACAACTCCGTACACAAATTGAAAATTTGACAAGTGAGTTGCAACATCTAAGGAGTGTGCACCCCTTGGATGGAGAGGCGAGCTTCTCGTCGCAAGGTCAAAGTGAGTTAATAGTTTCAATTTTCGATTTATGTAGCTTTGCTGTAGATTATATTTCCGTTTCAAAACATCACTTTTTAACTGGATTTTCGTTTAAGGGAATTTAAGTTTTCCTAAACAGCTGCTCAGGGTCTTGAGAACTGCTTCTTAGAGTTCATTTCCCCCTCTTTTATGTTGCTTTAGGGAATACATGGCCTGTTTTGGGACATTGTCGTTATCGTAATGTTTAGACTCTGGGAAGAATCATTCTCCGTCGCAGAGGCTGTTTGTTGGAAATCGAACTTTCAGAACTCGTTCGCTTTTTTGGCACCTTCGTAGTTTTGAGAACTTTAGTTAAAAGCTCGGTTTCCAACAAAAAGCCTCTGCGACGGAGAGTGGGGAAGAGTGCTATTAAGAATTATACGGATTAAACAATGCTGTCTTAAGTTTTCATAGCTGTTTTCCATGTTGAACCTAAGACTATTTATTTTATTTGTTTTATTTATTTAAAGTTGGCTTGCCTAACTGAATAGCTAAATTCGAATTAAGGCCAACTGCAACTAAAAAGAAACTATAATTCACGACGAAGAACTTTACCTAATCTACAGGTGATTGACTGAGCCCCAACTCCTCTCCCAGGGGGTACTCACTTTCTTGCAGCATAAATATAATTCAATATTTTGGGTCCATGAATCCATGGAAAGAGAGAATAGACCATTTTGACATTTAGAAAAAGGATCTGGGGAGAGCAATATTTTTCTGGTAAATGGCTGCCACAGAGCTTTTCACCAACGATAAATTGAACTGTGGCAGCCATTTACCAGAAAAATGTTGCTCTCCCCAGGCCCTTTTCTAAATGTCAAAATGGTCTATTGTGCAATTTGGGGCGATTCATTACAGTGATCCATTCAATCATTCGTACGCTCCGTGATTTAATGTTCATCCTTTCATATAAGTTGCGTTGAATATTAATATATTTGGGTTTCCAGGATCCAGAACCACAACTAACAATACTTGGGGTCTGCAAAGAAATAATGGAATGGGTCACTGGCATGGGTCATTGAGAGTTAGGGAGCACCCCCTGGGACTGCACTATCTATGGAATTATCGGTTCCCCGAGAATTTTAGAGGAATGGCAAATGTACTCTTGATGTAGGAACTATACCTTCTTGTCCATAAGGTCCATTCTCTATACCTTCTTGTCCATAAGGTCCATTCTATTTGCTTGCGTAATTCGTGGTGAGTTTTCGTGGCAATTATTGTTGCTCAGTGTTGGGATGCTGTGGTGATACTAAGCTGAATACCTTGCCAAAATTGCAGAACAGGGCTGCATGCTCATTTGTTGCAAAGATTAGGATGGTTTTAAGGTGACAGGCTAGTTCATTGAGAAACATCTACCATTGTATATAAGTCCCTAAATGGATTTGCACCCGACAACCTTTGTCCGATTTTCTCCCGATTATCTGATATTCACAATCGGATCTTACGAAACATTAAGTGCGATATAGCTATACCTCGAATGAGTACAAACTTATGGTCAAAAGTCATTTGCCTTCCGCAGAGCTGATACATGGAACAAGCTCCATTCTGATATTAAATTAGCCCCTTCCACCCAGTCATTTAAAGCCAAGCTCAAAAGCTCATAATTGATTAGACTCCAGGAAAGCTGGTTTTACATTTTTGTGTTTGTTTTCTATTTAAGTTCTTGATGAATATATATGTTGTACATTTATAGGTTTAGATAAATATTGTAATTAGGTTATTTTTAGTTCCAGGGTATATTGTAAAAAAGTTACTTAAACTGAATTGTAAAATATATGAACTGAACTGAATTGTAATCCTGGATAAAGAATTTTAAAATAAGAGTAAATAAAATAAATAAGTTGATTGGTTCTCATTTCTCGCACAAACCTATCCGTTGTTTCTCATTTGTCCTCGTACGAACTCAACTGTCTGTGTTATATTTTGAGATAGCGAAGTCTATTTCAAAGCTTTGTAACTCACCTTTCCCCGGCCCAAACTTGAGTATTTTGCCACACATGAGCATCGCATGTATGTACGTATGTATGCATAATTTTTGCCACATGAAATTAAACATTATATGTAATATTAAAGAAAAAAGTCTAATTACAAGCGTACAATACGATATGAATATAAAAGTTGAAAATTTAATCTAAAAACACCCCTTGTTTAAAATGGCAAGGATAGCATTAACAGGTCAGTGCGCCCTTATTTCCATAATGGTCCCTCCAGAGGTGTCATTGAAAGAAGGGTTTCATGAAAGAAAGGAAATATTTTGGTGTCCAAAAAAAAATATGTTGGTTTCCGAAAGAAAAACTTGCAAAATTGAAAATGATGCTGCATTCTTAAGAATTTTAACAGACAGCTATCTTTGCAGCTTTTAGAATTTCAATAATATATATAGGGGCTGTTTTTTTTTTCATTTTGGAGGTCTTTAAAGAATTCTTCCTTGATCTTATGTTTCAAACTGTTGACGTTCTTAGCAGATTTTAGGTCAGAGTGTAGACTGTTCCAGATTTTAGGTCCCTGGAAGGAGAGACCATTTTGCCCTGCTTTAGTACAAAACGATTACCACCAGCGGCCCTTCGTTTTTACCTATCTAATGTTCGAAGCTATCGTTACTTGAGTGGGAGTCTCCTTTAAAATTTCAGGTGATTTCAAGGTAGAGGGTTGGCTAGCAATTCCAAATCGTCAAAATATCAAGAAGTACGGATGGAGGAAGCAGGTGCGTTGTTCAGTTTTCTCCAAATCATCATTCTTTCAGTTATTCTTCGTAGTTGGCACTCCAGAGTTATCAGAAATAATGAGACCCCCTATTGTTTTATATGTATATTTCATTAAAGATTTTAAAATACTCATTTCGGATTACGCTACCTACAAACTACTATACAATACTACAAGGACGATATCACAAGCAGCACAATACTGTGAATGCCCCATGGCATTACATAAAAGACTGTTAACATACATACAATTTTACATAAATGCACACACGATTAAAAAAGAAAAGCGATGAAAACTGTACTGGAGTATGTCCGACATGGGTTATCACATGGGGGAATCTCATGAGCAAAACTCTTCTGTTTTAATTTGGACAACATACCTGACATCTAACGCAAGACAGAATTTACAAACAAACATGAGAATTTACTTCAAGTGACTTGGCTGTTGCATGGCAAGTGACTGAAGTTTGAGATTTTCTTTGCCAAACCAACCAGTTTTGTGGATGAAACGTGTAAATCAGTTCGAGGATATCATTATTTAGGTCATTGGAAAGGTCTTATCAGCATATAATAAAAGTTGCATTTGAAAATCGTTTGAAAGATTGGTTATTTCAACAAATGGTCGTGGTAAATCCGAAACTCCAGCGAGAAGATCTCATCTTTGAATTTCAAGTGAAAGGCAAAGCAGCAACTGGATTTTTCGTGCGAATAAAACAAACACAAACCACGCTACTTTTTCTGTGACCTCCTAATGGTAATACCTTCGTTTGAACAAT
This sequence comes from Aurelia coerulea, assembly GCA_039566865.1. NCBI lineage: Eukaryota > Metazoa > Cnidaria > Scyphozoa > Semaeostomeae > Ulmaridae > Aurelia > Aurelia coerulea. Next base: position 10,908,989 of record CM076963.1, read on the forward strand.
AGGCCTTTTAGCTATTCTGAAAAGAATCAGAATCGAACGATATTTTGCTACATTTAATAGAATTTTCGAATATGCACAATAGTGATAGAAGCTCTAACGCCACTCGATGGAACCTAGCGTATAAAAATGTATAAAAATATTGTTCGATCCTGGTTCTTTCATAGAATAGCTAGAAGGTCTATGGACACCCTTCTACAGTTATTTCCGAAGTATATCATCGTTTACCATGTGCCATTTTTCCGCAATGTAATCATATCATATGCCATATGCTATATTTCTGAAATGCAAATATGCAGTATGCAATATAAATATGCAATGTTTGGTGTCTGACATCCGTTTTTCTTCATTAGTACGTCGTCGTTAGCAGTCGAAAAGTCTTCTTCTATAATTCAGAGAATGACAAGCAAGCATCAACTCCATCAATGATCTTGGACTTGAGGTTTGATTCACATTGTATTGCATAAGAGTTATCTTTTGTTTAATTTTACGTCCTTAAGGCTGGTGAGTCAGAAAAAATGCATGGCGTTGGAAAGGCTACTTTCCGTTGAATATCACAGCAATGCTACCGGGTGTCCCAAAAAAACCACTTCCGTTTCAAAATTCACCAAAATATGATTACATGGCCGATCTTTAATTTTCTTTTTTTGTCAAGTAGACCAAGGACCAAATTATTTTCCAAGACATAGCTAATCTTGTAATTGGTATAGAAATTGGCAAATGTCAAATAAGCTCTTTTTAGGGCTACCTGGTTTTGAATCATGCTGCAAAAAAGCACTGATGATTGCCAGATCAATTTCTTTGTGCATGTTAAACTTTTAGTTTAGTCATAAATGACAGAAATAAATGTACACTATCATTGGAGACTTCAATGATGATCAAAAATCTGAAAATTTGGACTCTTAGGCAAGATTGAGTATGTTGCTTAAAACTATAGCTCAAAGTAAGGTTTTTCAACGTGTAATCTTTCTACCTTGCTGTATCAAAAACAAAAATTTTATCATCTACAAATTTTTTTGGGTCTTTGACAAAACAAGGTTTGATAATTGATTTTTGGTGATTTTTTAAACAGGAGTACTTTTTTTGGGACACCCGGTATTTGTTATTTATCTTGTTTAACAGACGACGTTTTACTCTGATTTTAGGAATGAGATCGGCTACCTCTGCCGAAAATATGAGGGATTTTTTATATATTCCATCTAAAAATTTACATGACACATTACCAATCACACCACTTAAACTACTTTACAATACTACGATTACGATACGAAGAGGAGCAAAATATACATGACAACACCGAGGCCATTTAAAAAAAAGTGAAAGGCATTGAAAGTTACATTTATATAAACTAGACTATCTGAAAAAATGGCGGGCGAGCATGGGTGTATGATGCTGAACAACAGAAGCTCCAGACGAAGGAACACCAGCAACAACAATTGATGCCGCCACTGCTCCCCGTCCAAAATCCCCTCTGCAAAAAATGCTGTCAAGGGGCTTTCAATTTCAAAGATAATTGATTAGGGATATGGGATTTACTGTGGATGAATTGTTATTCACACTATTTTCTCGAGGAGGCCTGCCAAAAAATCCTTCAAAAGTTGCCTAAAATCGCGACCATGTTACCCCATGATATCTTCCTTTCAGCAATGACTTGCCTATGCCTAATCAAGTGTTTTCCTCTGGAGGATAAACAAATCTTCCCCATCAGTATAGAATAATTTGTTAAGGAGTTCCATTCCTCTAGGAGGATAGCATGTCCTGATACTGGTAAATGTCATTGTTGTTGGGAAAGAAAACTGACGAAATTGTGTTCTTTGTTTTCATTCGGTACTGTCTTTCGCCGTTCTTTACATCGCCAGATTTCGAGACGCTTTTCGAACAATATTTTTAGGCTAAGAACTAGGGGTCTCTTTGGAATTAACAGTTTAGTGGAATCATCTGGAGCTCTGTCTACTTCTATGACCTAGAGCGCTATCGGTTTCTCTATAATTTAAAGCGTTTGTTTCAAACAGCATGCTTCGCGCATAACATCTCTTTGTCGTCGCCAATTTCGTGGGCCATGAAAATGGCGACAGCAAAGGCCGATTAAGAGATAGCAGGAAAAGGCGTGCTGCTTGAAACAGACCCTCTAACACCAGATGTCGAGAAAGTGTGGGAGTAATTAATCACATTGCTTCCAAAAAGTGTTAGTCTACAGAAAATTTTTCTTGGCTATCAGGATCTTATTTATCCTTCATGAAAAGTTACCGTCAACGAAATAGAGAGTGGACAGATTGACAGTTGTGTGGATTGTTTTTTTGTAGAAAAAGTAGTTCATCGTTCATTTTGTTAGTCCTTGGGAAAAAATATAGAAAATCGCCCGAGTATGACAGGGTTAGATTGGCGTCTTCTTTCCATTGGTATGTGAGATATTCTCGAAAAAGTCCTTTTAAAAAGGTTCAAATCGCAGCTAGAATCGGTGATCAGATTTGGTCCGTTTTTCTGCCTCACAGCGACGTCAATTAGCCGTGTTAGCACACAATATCCTGCTGGGGGAGGGGGGTGGAATCCTGTTGAATAGTTCTGTTGCACTACTTACTAGGGGCCTGTTTATACGAAGAAAAACACATCACCTGCCAAAGCCGGGGCTGACAGGCGAGGTAGGGGCTGAGAGGCTAGGTGGAATAAAGTCTGTCTTTAATGAAATCAGAACGAATTAACCAATAGGAATCAACGAAGAAAACCAATAAACTTCACCATACCGGTAGTGTTTCGTTCATATGGACAAATTTCACCTCACCCAGGTGAGATTCCGCCTCTGGTGAGGTGGGATCTCACTATACCGGTGGTGTTGCGTTTGTCATATAAACGCCAAATAAAAATACACAGGATTGTATGGGAAGGTGGAATCTCGCCCGGGTCTGGCAGGTGAGTTGTTTCTTCTCATATAAACAGACCCTGAAGCATATTCAAGTCATTACTGCAAGGTACAGATTTTTGGGGAAATTTGACGTAGTCAAGCATGTGCAGTCAAGCTATTTCCTTTTGAGTAAATTGTACCGTAGGACTTTTTTAGACAGACTTTCTCGGCCACTGCCCAAAACACTGCTCCATTCTCTAAAAACAAATTTTTCGTCATTTTCCAGTGCATTTGATGATGAGTCTTCTTTTGAATGCCCATCAATCCAATTCAATAGTTGTTGTTACGCTGAGTGTGATAATTTTGCCGTGTTTCTTTTACAGCAAATTATTTCACGTAAGATCAGTAACCCAAGGTGACGTCATCAGAGCTGATGCCAAAGATATTCCTAAAATATTCCAGGTAACAGTAATGGAATTTTTATCAATAGACCTTTTAGCTATTCTGAAAAGAATCAGAATCGAACGATATTGGCTACATTTTGTAGAATTTTCGAATGTGCACAATAGTGATAGAAGCTCTGTCGCGTTTAAAAAATTATGAAAATAACGCTCGATTCAGGCTCTTTTGTAGAATAGCTAAAAGGTCTATTTAGCTTTCCCATGAATGCCAGTTTCCAAATTCCTTTTTGGTCTTATGGCAAATCATCTATGTGGTAGCAATCTATATAAAGCCGGAAAAAGTTTGGATGAAATAGATACTTGTTTGTTTGAAATTTGAAATTTTTAATTTATGAAAGCGTTTGTTGACAATCGTTGTTGAAGTTGATTGAATTAGAACTTTAGGAAAAATTACGTCTGTCTGCAACGCCTTGTCATCGGTGATAAAGTTTGGGGTAAGATGCAAAATCCTATGGAACATTGGTGAGCACTGTTTACAGCGTGAAAGTATGTTTGCGAATTCTGCAAGAAACAAAAACCAAACATTGATTTTTGGTAATATTTGCAGAGCATTGTCATCTCCTTAAATTTTGACTGTATTTTTTTTCAGATATTATATGCAAATGAAGGCGAAGCAAGAAATCCTGAAGAGAAGGAAGACCAACAGCAAAATGATGTACGTACTGTAGCATTGGCTTTTATACACATGTATTCTATTTTCACGACCATTATTCATGCATTCTTGGCTTTAGCAATAGAGCCAGGTGTGCATGACAGGTGTCAGCTAAAAGAATGGCTTTCAATTTAGGTAGCTTGGTTAATAGATCCGTATGAGACTGATCACAGCAAACTGATCGACAGATATACCGGGAATCTACGAATAGTTCCTTGTTTTTATCTTTAGATGAGGGCCTCTTCGGGGGGAATTTTTCGAGAAGGGCTAGATGTGTGATGACATATTGTTATTCGAGCTGACGAAGGTATAGAAAGTAAAAGTCATTCCATTGTTGAACTACAGTTCACAGGACTTGAAATATGAAAGATGTAACAATTAGCCATAAGGACGATAGACATGATAGCCAGACAAAAAATGTTCGGAGTAAGTAAAACAAAGTTAAGACATTTGGCGGGCTGTGGAATTAAGGGTATGCAGTCTATATTCAAAACAGAAATGGGTATCTATCAGTCAAAGGCTAACTTAGATATGAAAATTTTGTTTGGTTAATCACTCATCTTTTAGGCCCAGAAATTAGGAAAATACTGACAAGTGGTTTGTGTGCAAACGAGAATTCCACGTTCGATTCTGGTCCATGATTTAGTCGCCATTGAAATTTAAATTCGATACAATTGTCAGTTCAAACAATAGAATTTAAATGTAAATCATGGACCAGAATCGAACGTGGAATTCACGTTCCCATATAAATCCCTCACAGAATTTTCCAATTTTTTGCATCTAAAAGATGAATGATTTTTACCAAACAAAATTTCACATCTAAGACTGCGTTCAGACGATGCCAGTACGTTTTGAATACGTTGAAAAATGTGACGGATAGGCCTCCCGTTAACACGAAAACGGCACATTTTTTGCCAGCAGATTTTGAAAACGGTAAATTTTGAAAAAGGAACTCTTTGAAAACGGTATCGTGTGAACGCTAGCTCAAATTTTGCTACCGTCATATTTTTACCGTTTTCAAAATGTGTCGGCATCATGTCAACGCAGTCTAAGTTTGTCTTTGACTGACAGATCAACTTTTAGTTTTGAATATCGGCTGCGTACTCATTCCACAGCCCAAAGTTACTTGTTTTGAATCACCTGGTATAACTTTATGTAAAAATCGCTTTTTTATGAACACATGCCCCATATGGACGCCTATTGGATGGGGCTTATTTGATTCTAAGGTAGGCGGTTATTTGAAACCGGGGCTAATTTCAAGGTGGGGTACAATCAAGGATTTATGGAAGGAAAATATGGATATGTGATGAAGAATAAGAAACAAGATGTTACCCACATACTCAATGTTTAGAATAACGAAGAGTGATGCCACCCAATCTGCAGTAAGATTGTCTTTCTTATATACCCTAGAAAGTATGATAACTGTTAACTTCTTCCATCCTCTCCTCAGGAAAGAGGCATCGCCATCGACTACTTTGGTCATAAATATTACGTCATGCATTATCATATGCCTACTAATTGTGATGTTTGTCCGAAACCTTTATGGAACATGTTCAAACCACCCACAGCACTCGAATGTAGACGTGAGTAGTTTTTGTGATTATTTGCGTCTCTAAATCATGGACACTGGTGTGGACGCTGGATTGTTTGAGAATTTAATTTTTATTTACCAAAGTATTGCGTTCTTCTCCTTCAGTCCTTTAGTCCCTCGACTTTCGAATTGAGTAGATCGCCAGCTACATCTTTCCGCCATATTTTTGTTTTGAGCTAGGTTTGGAGGAAGTGGATTGTTTTTTTTTTTGCGGTTTGCTAGAGTCGAAAGTTGATTAACACATGATAGTGACAGCTCTACCATTGTTGTATGGTTGATATTGCATTTCGCAAAGAAATCATTAGTTCCATATAGAGATTTCGTGAGAGAGCTAGAACAAAGACCGCAAAGAGGTCCAACTACCGGGTGCGCCAAAATAAACTATGCACTTTCGGCAGGCCACAATAATTCGTACACTGGACCGATTTTGAAGATTTATGACTTAATCTTTAGCAGAAAGCCTGAAAAAGATTCTAGGATTTTTTGCAAATTTTTCATCTGTTTTCATGTTTTAGAGCTACAAGCGAGTTTCTTAAAATTTTCGTTTTCGAAAACACTGAAAACGATCAAAAAACGTTGATCAAATTTTCTAAAGAATCGACATGAATGGACAAAGAGAAAACTTTTTCGTGGTGATTTGGGATTTAGAAATCAATTAATTGTAAGCTGCTGTACGAGAGTTCGTACTATCTTGGGAGAAATGTAATTTTATTTTCAAGGATATAAAGAAGTGTCTTTTCTTTTGTAATTTCATTGAATTTATGCTTTGGTGCAGGTTGTGTTCGTGTGTCAAGGGGGTTAAAAAGACAAGTGAGGAAGCGTCATGAGGCCAGCAAGCATGGAGTCTTGTTGCATTTTGATTTTGTAACGGCTTTTGGGGCGGCACTTTATTGTAACTACTACAGAATTTCGCAACAGGCCAATCGTTGAAATAACGCTCGTGCAGAAGTTTACAATAATCAATTTCCAAATCCCCAAATCAAGCTGAAAACGTTTCCTCTTTGTCCATTCATGTTGAGTCTTTAGAAAATGTGATCAACGTTTTTTTTTATCGTTTTCAGTGTTTTCGAAAACGAAAATTTTAAGAAACTCGCTTGTAGCTATAAAAACTGAAAACGGAAAAATTTGCAAAAAAATCCTAGACTCTAATTCAGGCTTTCTGCTAAAGATTAAGTTATAAATCTTCAAAATCGGTCCAGTGTACGATTTATGGTGGCCTGCCAAATGTGCATAGTTTATTTTGGCGCACCCGGTACTGTAAACAGTTTTATACTCATAACCAAACGCACTCTCTCTGTCCAGCAACGAGGCTAGGTTAAAGCTGCCTTCAGTGTTGCATAAGTACATCCTTGTTTTTAGAGTTAGAATGTTGACTGAGAGTTGAAATGTCTGCAAATCGGTACTAGTTTGTTGTTTGTAAAGTCTAGTTTCCATAAGAGAAGGAGATTGATCCTACCAAGTCCTGTTTTATGGCCCTTCGCAAGCCCTATTAAGAATTAAATCCTGTTGTTATTTGGAATATTTAGGTTTTTGTTAAAAGCTCGTGCTCTTTTTATCAAATGCGTCCATGTTTTGTGTACCAGGGTGTCATATAAAGTGTCATAAGGATCACGTTGACAGAGAAGAAGTTTGCATTACCCAGTGTAAAGGTAAGCTGAACAAATTTTCACTTTCTCCTGAAGAACATCGGTTTTGTGTTGAAGGTACTTAACATGTGTAAAGCTGTATAACTGATTTGTGTTGGATTGATTTAAAAACATCTCTAAAGCTATGTCATTACAGTGTAAGTACGTAGGCGTAAGTACGTTTGTAGTTTGAAATCGAAGTTGCCGTTGCATCTGTTTTGCCTTGCAAACGTCTTGCTATTCCATTGATAGTCTTTGCCAGTCAGATCTTTAGCTTCAACTGTATTTAATGCATTTAATATAACTATAATATCCATTTTCTTATCTAGTATTGAATTTGTAGCTTTGAGGAATTTTGTGCATATCGAATTTAAAATGACAATGAAATGAAAATAAATGAATGCCCAAAAATACATCATTGTGAATGTGACTGCGTATGAAGCGCGGGGGAGCGGGCGGGGGTACTTCGTTGTTAAGTCATGCTATTAGACATGCCGCTCACATGGGTGGCTTATTTTATCCAAAATTGCCTTCAGATGGGTCTGCTGTTCATCTTTGCTCTCATAAAAAGGGTTGGTGTTCTTTAGGATTTTATTACAAATGGGTCCCATAATGATTATCTGCATAAAATGACTGAAAATCTATTTGCATTTTTATTGCAAAACGATCAATTTTAGACACGACGACGTTTTATGTAGCATCAACAACAACAACAGCAGCAGTAGCATCTAGCAGTGGCGGCGCAAGCCACTAAAAAAGTGGAGGGGACGAACGTTACTAGGGGTCTGGGGACGTACTCCCTGGGAAGCGTTTTCAGGGCCACGCCCTTTTATACTCAGAAAATGCCCGTTTTTCCCTTGAGAAACACCTTGAGTTGTCTATCAAACTCTCAAGACAAACCTCTCCTTAGACATTTTCTCAGCGGTGTTAGACGACTGACCTCGGCAAAAAATAGGGGGGACTTGTTCCGCCTCCCCCCCCGTGGCTCCGCCACTGTGTCTTGTCAGGCAAAGCAGAAGACCTTTTCATGTCTAACAAAGGATTATGGACCTGAAATCGAACTAATTCATGCAAATTGGTTAGAAATTACCAGATATTCACGTAGATTTGTTCGAAATCCTTGAAAATCCTGTCATACAAATGATGGGCCCTTCTGTCAAAGTCATAATGAAGTCCCCCCCTCTGTTGTGTATGGTGTATGTGCGTGTAGGAGGTATGTGCATGAGTGGATGAGCTAAAATCTTTGTTTGTGTTGTATTTGACAAGACTTTATTATTTGCTTTTAGTGACAGTGGATCTAACCACAGCAAAAGAACTGCTGGTATTAGCGAATAGTCCTGAAGAACAGAAGGAATGGGTAACAGGACTCAGTAGCAAAATCATTCGCAAAAATCCACAGCAGAAGAAAAATTCGCCCAAGTGAGTAGCTAATTTTTCCAGATTATCCAAAACAGCAAATTTGTACATAATCGACAACATTTGATCGTTTGACAGATCTTGAAGTCATAGTGAAAGGGAGTGTGTCTTATTACTAGTTTGTTGTTGTAAGGAAGCCCAACAAGAACATCCTAAGGAATTGATAAGATGTTTTGGAAAGAGTTGGAGATGCACAGTAGGGTTCCTTAATCCCGCCATTCCGCACCATTTTTTCAGCGCAACCCGTATCCCATAACGTGAAATACTCAAATCCCGATCCCGCTGCCCTTAGCAACCCGCACACAAGAATGCAACCCGCACAGTAAAACCCGCACATAAGATCCTAGTGGATTAAGAGCCTACAGACTGAAATTATCAATGTTGAATTGTTTTATAAGAACTAATCTATTGTATTCGTGGTTTAAGAACCCAGGCTGACCTGCAAAATAGTAGGTTCTTATGAGCAAATTTTTACTGTATTCGTATCCCGCTGGCTAGAAAGCGTACATCTCGTATCCCGCTTATCAAAAATGGCCGAGCCCATATCCCTCCAAACATAATGGGAAGCAGTTAGATTGTCAGTCGTCTAAAGAGTTATCATCATTATTTGAATGATTACCTTTGTTTTCTTGTAGGCCGCATATGCCGTCCCCGGGGTCAAATGTAACGAGAAGTGAATCTGCGATGAATAATTTCAATCGTAACTCTGAGCGGATACCGCAAAGATCGCAATCCGTTCATACTGCACATCATCTTTCTAAAAGAGATTAATCTATGTAAGTATCAAGGTTTGATTCGTTCATATCTGGCACACGTCTTCTGGAGATAGTTGTGTTCCATCCTGGCCGTTTACATTTACAGTTAGAACTGACAGATAAACGTTTGTGAGACAAATGAGAAAGAACAGCTTAGAGTTTGGTCGAAATGCGCGATGAAATTACTGGCAACAGTTACCCTTACAGTTACCCAACAGTTACCCAACAACTCAGTTACCCTTGCTCAACTGCTAGCAGTTTGACCGTTACAATTTCCTTTTTGTCACTTTGTACCGGATGTCCCAAAATACTCCATTTAACAACTCACCAAAACTCGATTATCAAACGTATCATAACATTTTATCTTTTGTCTCCTTTGTCAATGATGGAAGCATGTTTAAAAGTGATGCAAGGTCCATTTGATAAATCTTGCCGGAGAGTCATTCTTTTCAGATTTGTCATTTTCTTTCAAGTCTGCAATGATAGTTTTCGTTTATATTAACGGAATAAATTAATATATAAATTATAACGATGTTTATACAAGATAACCTCTTCAACACATTAGGTGCTTTTATCAACGAGGGTCCTGTAATGAGGGTTTCTTTGTGACATTTAAGATGAAACTAGAAGCTTAATATACAAAAGAAATTGATCTGGTAATCATCAGTGCTTTTTGCAGAATTCTTCAAAACCAGGTAGTCCTAAAAATAGTTGAATCTGCAAATTTTAAAAGCAATCCCTAAATCAGCTCTACCTGGGAACATTATTTGGTCTTTGATCTGCTTGCCGAAAGAAGAAATATATACAGATCGGCCATATAATAAAACGTTGGTGATTTTAAAACAGGACTACATTTTTTGGGACAGCCGGCAAATGCTAGCAACTTTAACTGTCGATTTCTTAATTCGGCTTCCTCCCAACCTCCCGCTGTGAATTTTGAATGCTGCCTCAGTGTAAGATTTCAGCCCCATTCGCACTTGCATAAGATTTCAGCCCCATTCGCACTTGCATAAGAGTTCAGCCCCATTCGCACTTGCATAAGATTTCAGCCCCATTTGAAATTGCAGCTGTTCAGCCTCATTTGCAATTGCAGCTGTTCAGCCCCATTCAACACTAAGCAGCCGTCTGTTTTTTTTTCAGACAAATTTAGCTGACTGTTGGGAATAGGCGTAATCAGTTGATTGTCTACTTCATAATGATACAAACGAGGACTGTTGATACCAAGCCACTACATCGGGACTGGCTCCAGTCATGGACTTATTTTTCTAGAATATTCGATTGACACAAGAAGAAGAGCTAAAATGACGTAATGTATATCTTTATATGGGAATTTTGTATTATATCTCATTCTTTTCTATCACATGTATAATTACAGCTAAAGTCACATGACCAAGATCATATAATAGATTGATTCAGTAAAGAAATTTAGCTGCATTTTAGAGTTATGACACCAGTTGTACTTCCACTCCTTTGCTTGCACTGGGATGCTGCTTTAACTAAAGGGACAGCAACAGTAGCAACTTTACAGCAAGGAGCTTTAGCGTAGTAAGTCAGGCTTCAGCCGTTATTAGCGTTACCATCAAAAAGGATTCCAGCCTCCTTGCCCTCAAGAAACGTTTAGAACTCTCAGAATTATGTGGAGTGTTTGATGAGAAGTCTGTGTAGGGCTATTTCCAAGGCTTTTGCAAGGCTTTTTCTCTTGATAGAACTCGCTGGAACTTGCTTCAAATTCACACAAAACGTCGCAGGCCATCAAGAACTCATACTGATCTTTCTTATACCTTATTACACTAAAGTAAACTGCGTACCTAATTAACTGCACAACAAAGAAATAGTCTTGATTAAATGCGGCTTGATTTTGGCATTCTTAATTAGGTACGTGGTTTATTTTATTGTAATAAGGTATGTATTCTATCAGAATGTTACAGGACAAAGCACTGATTACGCTACCTTCAAACTTCTCTGCCAACACCACAAGGGCGACATCCCGGGGAGCAATAAACTATGAATACCTCATGGTCGTTGAATCTCGTCATATTTATCTAATCTACGCTTTGCTGGAAGCGCTTAAAGGGGCAGTTTATTGTTTAGATTCACCAAATTTGACAAATTTAGTTTGCACGCTTTTGAGTTATTACATGTCTATGTGTTGTTTTTGTTATTGTTGTGAGAGCACATTCCATATGTCATAACAAACTACCATGTCAGCTCCAAAAGTACACTCAGAGTCTGTTTTCCAATTTAAAAGAAAACTTGCAAGTCATGTTGTCCTTCCTTGATGCAACACATAACATATTGAACTTTATAGGCATTGAGACGCCGCTAATGTCAACAAACAAATATATTCCAAAATCAAGCTGCCTTCCCTGGATGAGGAGCTTGACCCACTTTTGAATTTTGATAGGGCTATTCCCTGAATTTCAGGCGACCCAACGACCCTTTGATACAGCAGGCATTCTATGATTCATTTTTTTTACCAAAACTGTACCCTGTTTTGTACAGGTTTTCTCTGGCAAAATACACTCTTTGCAGTGGTGAGCACTTCATGAAACTCTTTATCCCCATTGTTTTCAAACAGTATAGTAGAACTTTTTGCTAACACCAGGGGGCAACCGCACCGCCACTGCGAGGGTCACACTTTTCAGAATACATTAGTTGTAAAATGCTCTCTTTGCAGTGGTGAACACTTCATGAAACTCTTTATCCCCATTGTTTTCAAACAGTATAGTAGAACTTTTTGCTAACACCAGGGGGCAACCGCACCGCCACTGCGAGGGTCACACTTTTCAGAATACATTAGTTGTAAAATGCTCTCTTTGCAGTGGTGAACACTTCATGAAACTCTTTATCCCCATTGTTTAAACAGTATAGTAGAACTTTTTGCTAACACTAGGGGGCGACCGCACCGCCACTGAGAGGTTCACACTTTTCAGAATACATTAGTTGATGCCACGGTCTGCTCTTGTCCTGTGAATTGTAACTTGTCGTTCTATTTGTTTAATCGGTTACTAGCCCTTAAGATGGGTATATACTTACAAAGTGAAATTTCATGTATTTTATATAGATGCAATAAGTTTCCAAAGTAACGCACCTTGTATTCTTGTTCATAAGAAGATAAATTTCTCAGGAATATTCGATTATCTTTTGCAACTGAGAAGCCCTCAACAGATCTAACCTTGGGCCAAAGTTGGTACGTAAGCCAAATGGTTAGCGCGCTCACCTTCTGTGCAGAAGGTTATAGGTTCACAGGTTATGAGTACCACAACATATGAAAAAGTATATATGGATATGCGAAATCCAACAACATATGAAATCAATCAATCAATTAATCAAGCACATCTTAAAAGTTCTGCAAGCTTCTCTTCTTGGAGAACGGCGTAAATCCTTAGGATAAGGTGCCTGTAGTGTTGGTCTGCTCATCTTCGGCAATGGACCCCTTGCGGGCGCTTCAAGCCGGCGATATGCTAAAAAAAAGGAATTGGAAAGGGAAGGAACAGTCCCCTTGAAAAGCATCTTTCGAAGAATAGCAACCCTCCAGAAATGAGGGAATCAATCAAACAAACAAACAACCAAACAAATCATATATAATGTAGGTCATGGTATGGTTCAGAACCTCTTTCGTAGGCGTAGATGTTTTTAATCTCCAGGCCTGCAATTCGGTGTTCTCAAGTGTCTCGTTTCCCTTTTCGCTAGTTAGCTGAGTAGCAGTCTTAAGTACTAAGATTTCCGAAGGGACAGAGATAAAACTGAGAGGAATTCCTTGCAGAGTGGATTTTCGGCCCCGCTTACGCCAAATAAGGTTCAGATCGTGTAAAAGCCGGTGTACATTGCTGTTGAATCTTTCTTTTGATTTAATGATAATGTAATTTACTGTAACTTTAAAGGGGCTCCGTCGCCAAATTGTAAGCAAATCTCATAACACCGCACTTGGCCATGGTTCTCCATTGTTTTCTGCAGTTTGTTTGGTGGCTTCACCCAAGCCACCAAAAATGCTCGTTAAAAATCCACTTATATCCAAGCAATCGTAAGAGATATGATTGTCTGGATTTTTCCTCTGTGAAGTACAAAGATCTATCTTCAAAGTTCATTTTCGAAAAAACAGGTAAACGTCTGTGTGATATTGCCCATCAAAAAACTTCAAAATCGCCGTTTCGACCGAAATTTGGAGATGGAGCCCCTTTGACTCTTATTCTAAATTACAGTGTACTTCTCTCCATGAAAAAAACTAAACCATCCTAATTTTTAAATTAATGGAAATTAATGGGAAAAAGTTAGAATTGAAAAAGGACCGGTGATTAGTAAAGGCAGAATTGTCACTTTTCTTTTTATGATTTAGAAATCGAATGACATCACAGTCCCAAACATGTTGAGATTTTGAAAACGGTATAACTTTGAAAATTATGAAGTTATCGAAAAAGTAAATGGTAGAATTACAGAAAAGCATTTCATGTTCATTCTAAGCCATTCAATCTAAAGGGAGATGTAATAGCTATCCACATTGCCGGATGAGTCAATAAAAACAATGCCCGATTGCATGGCCACTGCTCCCTGGATATCAAGGCAATGATATTTGCAAATATATTATTTCATAGTAGACATGTTTCATTTCATTTCATTTCGAATATTTAAGGAGGGTAGCCCTTCAGCGATGCTGATTTTCAAGAGGCCCTCCACTACAAAATTTACAAAAATTAAATACTATAATAACCTAAATTAACCTAATTCAATTCATCATCTAGTATTTCAATAAAAACCTTATAATCTGAATCAAATATTTACAATAAAAGAAAATCCATATGGCAAACACGTTATTTACAATTAGCTTTCCCTATATACTTTGTTTAAATCTATTTAGTGAGGATGACAGCTTACACTCGACTGAGAGGCCATGCCAAGACTTGGCACCTCTAAACGAAAAACATTTCTGTCCATTTTTGGAGTTTCTGTTTGGTAACCTGAGGTCAGTCGTTCAAGTTCATTATAAAATTTACCTGACTAAAATCGGCCACTCCGCTCCGAAATTTTAAAGGATTTTGTAGAGAACGCACCTTTCAGAAACCTTCAAAAAGGGCTTACAATCAAGATCAAATTTTCATAATATTTCTTCTTTTCAGCGATGACTCATACATGCTTCAGCATGTCTTATCCCTTTGGGAGGATGATAATGCTATCCCTACGAGCATAACTAAATTATTCCTGGCATTTTCATCCTCCCACGAGGATAACATGTGCTAAACGTATTGAAGTCATTGCTGTAAGGGCAGAAATAGTTGGAGAATTTGATCGTGATTTTATGCCGTTTTTTAAGGTTTCTTGAAGGAATGTTCCAAGAAAACCCTTCATGATCTCAGAACGGTGAGACCGATTTCAGTCGCATAAATTTTAAAATCTATTTGAACATGTCTACTATCACTTGATATATGGCGATGTTATTGTCTCGATACCTCTGCGGAGCAGTGGCGTTGCAAACGGGGATTGTTTTTATTGAGTCACTTGGTAGCTTTTTTAGATTCAAAACCTATGCCTGCTTGCACACATGCCAGCGTAGCATGTTGGTCTATTTCTGAATGCATAATGTACGTACTAAGATTTTGACACTTTTCTGTCTGCAAATTCTTCATTTAAAATATTTAAGGCATATTCATAATTTTCCTTCTGTTGTAAAATCTCAATCGCTTTTTCCAAGAATCGACAACAACGTTTCTGGGAATATGTCCTTGCTAAATCCAATGGAGTTGTCCCCGAATCGTCCTCTAGGTCTATCGGAGCATCATATGCCATGAGCGCTTGCAGGCATTTGATGTCGCCTGACTCAGCAGCAAAGTGCGCAGGCGTCAACCCAGACCTCGTTCTGGAAGCAGGATCCGCTCCATGGAAGAGAAGCAATTTGACGCAATTCAGCTGGCCTAAAAGAGAAAAAGCCTCGATGATTTTGTAAATATTTTATTCCCGTGCTATGCAACTTATGCAGCCTTAACCTTTCAGAATTTATGGTACTTGGAGCAGCACATAGTGCTAAAAGTTTTGTTTGGATCATCCGAATTGATCTCGGGACAGTGAAATCTTTTGAATGGCAGCAAGTTGTGGGAAGACAATCGATAAAACTGAAATAATACCGCTGCTCGGATGATGAATTGATTTCTGCCGAAAATAGGAAGTGCTGAATGTTTCAATTTGATATCTAGAAAACCCTCTTTTTCTTCGTACTCCCCCTTCCTCCTAACTACGCCATCTTAGAGAAAAACGAAGAAAATTTTCGAAAGCAATCATTTTAGAAAGAAACGAATTTCAGAAAGCAATCTTAGTAAATGATTCCCTGTGGAAAGACCGGATATTTTTTAGTCGATCTTGAACTGGCGCTGTACAGCCGAATTCGCTTCCGAAATAACTTATTTCCAAAATAGACCTTTTAGCTATTCTGGAAAGAATCAGAAGTTTCTTAATTTCTTCCTTATTTTTCGAGTGCTCGATATTTCATGTAGTTCTGCGTCTGCTACAGTTGTCTTTGTTGACATATAGAGCAACATTTGGCAATGAAACGAGGTCAGTTTCGTTCAAAATATAATCTTTCAGTGAATTTTACTCAAGAACAAAGCATCTTTGCCACATTGTCCTTCACTTCAACTTTAAAAAACTTCCTCGCTTGCCAACAGTAGAGCTGGAGTTTCATTAAAGTTTTGGCCATCCTAGTATTTGCTTATTATAACCTATGTGAATTCCTTCTCATTTGTATTCTTAACCAGGCTTTAGAAATTCCTGTTCAAAGGCGAACCAGAAAAAACAAACTTTATCATTGCCATGGTGTGTACTGTATAAAGTAGCAAGTTCTTTAATCAATAATTAACGGCATCTTGAATTTACTTTTTCAGGAGCATCCTAAATCCTGCAGTGCGGAGAAACTAAAAGGCATTGCTGATTACAATTAGCATCTCAATTTTTCATCAAACAGCACATTTTGTAAGACAAACTTACAATGACAAAAATCACTTAGAATGCCACTCAGGATGCCAGTTTCAGGATGGCCTCAGGTTTAGTACTTATTGAAAAGCCCTTTCCAGCGTTATGTTCTGGTTTGAAGAACCTGCGATGGTCTTCCTTGCTGGTTGAGGGGGATTAAAGGTGCAATAAAATCTCTTCAATTTCATTGCCAACTTCGGCAATTCTTGCAACATTTCTCCTAAACTTGGGATGGGATATCCAGAGGAAACGCTTGCCTGGAAAGATTCACTGAACTTCGTTACACCTTCAAAGACAAATGGAGACCGTAGTTTCTAACAGAACTGTTTTGTCTGCAGTTTATAAACAAGACATTTGCCGTAGGCTTAGGCCGGGCACATGAATCTGACAGAAGATACTTGCCTCTCTCAACCGCAACATGAAGTGGTGTTTTCCTTTCATATGTCCAATCTTCACTATCAACATCATAGTGACCTTCAACCAACAATGTCTGAAGGAGTCTCTTGTTTCCAAGAGAGGCAGCTTCATGCAGCTCTGTCGGATCATTCATCTCCTAACTGCACCCTTCACTCTCTAGCAAACACAGTCCTCTGTATTGATTCTCGCTTTGCTCAGTAAAAGCTAATGTTCGTCTGGCCTTTAGATCATCAACCTTTGCCTTTATGAAGTCTGTACCAGAAAATGTTTCCTACAACCGATTTTGTTAAGCGACATCGACACACAGCAGCTTTGAACTAATTTCATACTTGGTGTAAACGTTTCTGGTTTTGGCTTTTCTAATTGACATGCTACAAATTCAGTACAGACTTGATATCCATTTGTTCCTTGTAATTTCACGTTCTTCTATCATCTATATTGGTCTTTCCATTGGGGGCTTTACCACTTTACATGCGAGGAAGTCAGTACGGACTGTTTTTCATTTTGTACCTTGTAATTTCACGTTCTTCTTGCCTCTTCATTGTTCTTTCGTTTGTGTGCTTCTTTCGTGTACCAGCTCGTAACGAATTTCAAACTTGGGATTTACCACTTCATATGCGAGAAGAATTCATTCACGCTTTTCTTGGCTCTACATCAGTCTTTACTTTGTCTGCTGCTCTCGTGTCAACTCTCAACGGATTTGAAGCCACTCTCTACATGCGAGGAATTCAGTACAGACTGTTCTCCATATGTTAATTGTAATTTCACAGTCTTCTGTCATTTGCTTTAGTCTTTAACTTCATCAGTTCTGATTATGATTTCGTACAATTTCAAAATAATCACAAAATAATCTCGAAAATCAAATAATCACAAAATTATCAAATAATGATAAGATGAAATATAATCACAAATTAATCACAAAATAATCTCACTAGTACCAAATACATCAAATAGTGATAGAATAATCACAAACTAATCAAACTAATCAGATTAATCATGAAGTAACCACAATAATCACAAAATAATCAACATATAACATAATCAAAACAATCATAAAACATTCTCTTGTGATTAAGAGTCTCGTACACCTTTTTGGAGCGATTTGCCCCTTGAATTCTTCACTGTTCAGGCACGTACAAGTACTTTCTGTCCCTGCCTTTGCGGGCTCTTTTTCATGCACGAATTCTTGATGAATTCAAACTTGGCGTAAACGTACGGCTTCTGGCTTTATCACCCAGCCCACTTCTCGGCCATCCTAATGATTTCTCCAGAATCTCAGTAGCAGATCAGCTGCTAACTTATACCACTATTATCGTTGAAAAGGTACGTCTGTCAGTCACCTTGCGTGAGTCGTACAGCTTTGCGTGATGCGTCCGGTGTATTCTGAAATGTATTTGAAAACCAGTTATCTACCGTATTCTTTATCTAATCAAGGCATCCTTTGATTACGTTGTTCACTGTAAAACATGGCACGAGGAATGGGAAATAGGGAATCGGGAATGATGGAATCTGGAATAGTTCGATCCACGTTGATTCTGTGACAAGTCATTGTGAAATCTTTTCAGGAGAAGATACAATGCTCAGATATACAGGGTGTCCCAAAGAAATTGTGCCCCGCTTGTCTGAAGATTGCGATAAAACGACAAAAGATTCTCGCCAAACTTTTGCATGATGGTGCTCTTCAGATGTTCAATTAAAGTTTCCTACCATTTCCATGAAAATCCGTTGAAAGATGGTGGAGCTATGACGTTCAAATTTGCCCGATCACTGAAACCAGCGGTCGGCCATTTTGTCTTACTATTTTGCAGCGATAAATAGCTTCATGGATTGAAAATGAAACAGCAGCCTCCAATGTCATAACTCTCCTGAAAGTTCCGATAATCCTCAGAGAGTTCCACTATTTCCGACCTTACAGAAATTATTTCTTACCTCACGTACAACTACTTATCATTGCAAAATAGGAAGACAAAATGGCCGACCGCTGGTTTCAGTCATCAGGCAAATTTCGTCTTCTGAAGGTCATAGCTCCATCATTTTCCAACGGATTTTTACGGGGATGGTTGCAAACTTTAATTGAATATCTAAAGGGCAACATCATACACAATTTTGGCGACAATCTTTTGCCGTTTTGTCGCAATCTTCAGGCAAATGGGGCAAAAATTTTTGGGACACCCTGCAGATGAATATGTATTGTTACTGATGAACGTTCTATCGAAACTTCTAAAAAAATTAAATCATCTTTCTATTTCTTGTATGATGCAAAATGAAATTCGGTTACATGTATTGAGTCATTTCTATTTTTACGATGCAAACAGTAATGCAATAACTTTTTTCAAGAGTCAGAAATGTTACTTTCAATAAATCTTTGGTTACGATCTACTTCTTTTGGGACTTGCAGCATTTTGCCAAGGCAACCAACCCATTCTTGATTGGTCTTTCCAGCTGCGTGACGAGCTCCTGCCTATCGTAATCCCTTTTTCCTCGAAGTGAATACTTTTGATGGAAAGGAAATTCTTTTAGACAAGCCTGGTGGTCTGGAGAATGGGGGGGGGGGGGCGTTTATGCTTGAAAACATGAAATCAAAGGAAGTGTTCCACCATTCCATGGTCCATGTTTTAAGATCAGCTTTGGTTTACACTCAATTCGATTGCAGATTCAAAAGCTATTTATTGCTTACTGCGGTGTAAAACAAATGTGCTAACTTGTGACGTTGAATTTTGATTAGATGTTTGAAATTCACGTAATTGAAAGTATTCGGTCAGGGTTGTTTTGTTAGATCTCACCTGCTTTTGAACTACCAAGGAATATGCTTGCATGTGGAATCGGTTGAAAGTGTGCCCACTGATTGAAAACTCATAAATAAAGATTGCTAATTTTGAACCACTAATTTTTGAAAAAGCGTTTCAATTTATTGCACTACAAGGGCCTACAAATGTTTCTGAAAAAAGTGTTTTCTATGGGTTACAGAAATATATTATAGATGATTTTGCAATATAATTCTCTTTCCCGTCACTGTGATGGTTGGAAACGGTTTTTGTCCAGTGTATTGCTTTCTCGTGGCAAGGGAACTGTTGTAATGAAATCATGCTCTTTGAAGTTTGCTCGCAATAACTAGTCCATTAAAAAAGGTCGCAATGTTTTAGAAGATATGTTGTTCCAACTAGTGAAAGTGCTTATATCACCAAAGAGTGCTGCCTGCGTTCAGCCTCAACACTTGTCCTCGAAAGTGACTTTCGCGGAGGAGTATTGAGGCTGCGTGCAGGCTACAAATGTGCTCCTTCCCGACACGACGTTTTGCTATTTCAAACTGGCTCAACAAACAGAAGATTTGTCTGCCTTTTAAAATTAACCCTTGCACACATCAACATGATGAGAAATTTTCAAGAATTCTACACATTATGATAAGAATTCTTGAGCCAAATGAAGAACTGTAAATTCAAAATTGTTTGGACAAGAATTGGAAAATGATGTTAATGTGCACAAGGCCTGGACTGTAGGAGCATTTGAAGATATCTTAAGAAGCAAAACCTACCTATATGCATTACTAGCTACCTAGAAAACAAAGCGCAGATTCCATTTTCTAGGTTGCTCGTTATATGAAGAAAAGATCAACAAGGTCTCATGTGATTTAAAATTTCTTGAATGTTGATCACCAGGAGACTCATATTCCAAAACAACAGAATTCTCCTAGCGTCTGTTTGCTAGACTACGTTGCTTCTATCGAAAACATCCTAACATGTGTTACAAATGTATGAACAGCAGACGTTTTACAAACTTTTCTCACTTACCATTGACAAAGTAAATCCCTGTGCTTAGCACAGTGCTTGTTGAAACCGAAGTTGAAACATTCAAAAATTGTCCAAGAATATTCCAAATGACGGGTTGCATTATTCTTCGTCACCTGCTTTTTATTTGTTGACATAAATGAGACAGCAGGTGCAAAATTGCGATTCGTTTTTTATCGAATAGTCTATATGTTTCTTTCACAAAAAATTGAGCATTACAGTGGTGTCGCCCATTATGCCCATGTCGTCGCGCAGTTCTGAGTTAGATCCAAAAAGGGCAATCAATGAAAAAACCAAATAGCCAGATCATATCACCAACTAATGGAGAAAAAGACCACTGAGTATTGATTTTTTACGTAAACTCTTTATACTGATTTTAGAAGATTTTGAAGAATGGAGTAAAAACGTCGTTTTCTTCTAGCGTCGCCCATTATGGCCGCAGGAGAAACAATGAACACTACTCTCCGGTAAAAAGTTTTAATAAGAAAAACAGCTTTAATTACTGTTCTTTGTTTATCATTTGGTACTGTAAACCCAAAAATATCTATAAGAATTAACCTAAACTTCGAGTTTTGGCAATTGAAATACATGCTTCGAGTTGTTCTAAATCCTGCCTTATCTCTTGTGCATGGATGGATGAGTTTTGGCATAGTTTCTAAAATGAAAATAGACTTGATATAATGCTGCGTTTTTCTGGGTTTCGATGATTTTCCAAGTCAGTAAGTAAGATTTTAACCCAAATTGGTGTTTTTTTTTTAAATAAATGTTGCATTTTTATATTTTGAAGCGATTGGAAACTTCTCTGGTAAACTGATGGGCATAATGGGCGACGAAAATAGCAATTAGCAGCACTGAGACTTCATAACCTTAAATCTGAATCAGAAGCCACTTTGCTTTGGTTTCATTGTAGATTTCCTCTCTAGAGACAGGACTTCTGAAAAATCGAAACATATTTCAAAAATTTCAACCGCAAGGTGCCGATCGAACAAAAAAGAAGGAAGGAATGTAAATAGAATCATGAAATTTGCGATATTTGAAAAAATCAATTAGAGATATGCTCAAACCATCTCGTCGTGTTTCAATGCAAAAGAACTGAAACTTCAATGAAGGTCAAATCATGATAAAACAGCTGTCAGCGAAGATTTTCCGCGCAATTACAATTTTATTACTAGTCGTCAATCCCCTGAAGTTTAATTTCTCTGGCTAGCCGGCCATAATGGGCGACTGGCCATAATGGGCGACGCTACTCTAGACTTTTTAATTGTTAAGACCAATTAGCTTTAGCTTTAGAAGATTTAGCTTTTCGTTGACTTTGGACTTCATGGGAGTGTTTTATAACCTTGAACTTTCAGGAGCTTTTATGCCAGTTTTCCAAAAAGCTCTTTCCACAAGCAGATGATGGGAGACATACAAGCATTTCTTCGTATGAAAAATGAGCATGCACAATTTTATGAGGAACTGTTCGTAAAAAACTCAACTCTCAGATCGTTAAAAAGTTAGAAATTTCAGTACTGAGGAAAAATATTTAAGAAAAGAAATTTATTTCAGTCAAGGAAATCCATGGCATATTCTTGTTTTATTTTCACCTTTTTCCCTGTATCGTGTATTACTCGAAAGGTAGTTGAGTATTGACTAAACATTGAAAAGGCTTCAAAAAACGTTATTTTGAAACGTTCACGAGGGCATAGAAGATCTTCTGAAAATATCTGTGTACTTATCTCATAATTGTAAGAAACTTTCAGTACTGGCTCAACTTCTTAATTTCTTACAAACTAAACGAGCAGTTCTGAAAATTTCTTTAAAATTAGCAGATTTTGAGCACACTCTTTTTTTATAGGAATAATGTTTATAAGAATATTCAGGCTCAGAATCATCCAATTTTTAAGAATATTTTAAGAATATTTCCAGCCTCAGCTGGCATATTTGTGTCTCATTTTTCAGCAGTTGCCTGTTTTGCGATGTTCATAACAGAGAATCGCATGACTGACATAAATACTTTAAGAATATATTCAGGCTGAAAACGAAAATTCCTTAGGAATATCGAGACTGAAAATTTTTAATATTCTTATAAAAAAGAGTGTACTGAAAGTTTCTTGACAGGTCCTTGGAAGGTTCCTCTGACGGGGCTCTCCCTTGCCTTTGTGAACATTTTTCATCCAGTCTTCTGGTTTCATCCGTTACTCAATTGGTACTGAAAAATAAGTACGGTATTGAACAGCAATGTGCAATGAAAAGTATGCTTCGGGCGAAATTTAAAAGCTTCAGACGCAAGTTAAGTTTCTCAAGTAATATTTTGTCCAGAACTCTAGTTTCTTGTATCTTTTGGTGATCTGACAGTTGAGTTTGTTGTGAAGAGTTTCTTGTAAGAAATAGATGATCTGTTGAAGCACTGCTCAAGGTCGCATCAACCTGTTATCAACAAACGCTTTAACGCCTAAACTGAGCATCGTGCAGCATAGCATTTTGCTTGTACTGTATAACTTGACCAATAGAAACATCAGAACATAGGTAAGATCAGTAGCTATAGCTAATTAAATTGAATTTACCCAACAGCACTAGTTTTTCAGCTGATGATAGGACAAACATCTGATGACGAAGGACAAATGAACGATCTCTTTATTGCAGCTATTAACGTATTTGCTCTCCTTTCGGGGTTTCAGGTTAATTCATTGTTTCTCTTGCTGGATTGAGCAGTTTTCTATCAAGCTACAGGTTAATTTGGTTGGTATTCTTTTACAGGTGGAAACAGTTTCTTTTCACAGATTACAGTGTCTAATGTTGCGTTTGTGGGTTTATTACGGTGATTCTGTTATTTAAGGCTATTCTTGACTTCTGTACCGTAAATAACAAATATCAAAATGACAAATGTTGAAAGGACAAATATCAAGAGGTGAGACAGTTTTTGCTACACCAAGAACGAAATTGCGCATGCCAAGAAATGTTCCCTCTATATATTTTTGCATTTCGCTGAAAGGCCCTGCAGCGACTAAAAGAGGGCTCCGGCTAATGTAAAATGCAGGTCACAGTTTTGCAGGTTACCAAGACAGGTCACCATTATATATGGCCAAGGACTCATAGAATAGACACGAAAGCCGCCAATGCAATGAACAAACATTAACAAACATGCTTCCACTGTACATGGCGGCTCTCGTATCCTGTAACAAAAGGATACATCTCGTTCAATCCTTGGCCATAACGGTGACCTGCCGCAGTGACCTGAAAAGATATGGTCTTCATTCTACACGCAAGCGGAAGTCACCCCAATTAGATAAACCCGGTTTATCGCCAGATAATCCCAGTTTATCTGAGATAAACCCAGTTTATCACCAGATAAACCTAGTTTATCACCAGCTATGGCACGCGAAAGTCACCACAATTAGACATCAGCAGATAAACCCACTTTATCAGAGCCCCAAGTGAGATATTTTGTTTATGTGGGGGGGGGTACTCCAATTGTGGCCTGACATTGTGGGGGGGTCCAGTCAGGGTTAGAGAGGGCCAACGCAAAAATTTTGAAAAATACCCTCAAATGGTAGTATCTTTTTACAGGAACCCCCAAATGGTAGTTCGTGGACCTAAAATTGGGTCATTTGGTAACATCTAGTTGTGAAAATTTTCTGTAGTTTTTCAAAATTTTCTATTGTAAAAACTGATTGAACAAAGCTAGAAAACTTCAAAATTCATTGATGATTATTGCTGCAACGACCATATTGCCATGCGGAGGAGCATACTGAGTTGAAATCTAATGACTGGCCAGGAATCTTGGAATACCCCCAATTGGTAGTAGGAGTTTGACAAATAGGGCCATTTGGTAGTCATGTCATAAGACCCTCAAACCGACTGGACCCCTCTGTTAGGCCATAATAGGACCCCTCTGTTAACCCACCCCCCCCCCCCGGGATCAGAGCAGATAAGCCCAGTTTATCTAAGTGAACATATCATTTTGAAAATGGATTCTTTTGTGGCTGTTTTGCTCCTGCTACTGTTTGTGTCCGTTGAAATTGTTGTTTCCCCTCTTCCAAATCGCGATTTGAAAGGGCATCAGTGGCATTTGGCAACAGTGAACACACAGGAAGCCCAATCGCGTAATATGGCGGCCTAAGCTAATACTAGTAAATGAAAATAAAATTCATACCGTAAATGGCTGATTGTTATCTCGGTTATCTCTGTCTCGATTGTGTCTTTCTTCTTGTGCTCTTGTACCCCGAAATGATTGAAGCATTCTGCCACCATGATAACAGAATTGATGTTGTTACTGTTGTATTGAAATAACGACGCAACATTATTTTTTAAACGACATTTGCTATGTCCCCCAGCCTCCCTGACTTTTACTAATTATCTATTAGCCACATTTTGGTGGAAAAATTTTTGAACAATAGGACTCACAGGGCACGTGACATGCCCATATTTGGATGGAGGTAGCAGCAAAATCATTGTTTTCAATGATTTCAATGGAATTATTTGATTTAATTATGAAGTATTATACATGAAATGAATCAGCAAACAAAGGGCTTCAATTTGATATCGGAATTTCTGGAATTTGATGATGTCAGCATTTTTTGATAATGACGTCATTTTGGCCGCCATTTTGGACTAATTAGCAATTTTTGCAAGTTTTTTCAAACTTGTTCAATGAAAAACACGCTAATGATACATTTGTCATAGATAATCATCATTTTGCAGGTTCTTTTGGTCTCTTTTTACATAGAATAAATTAATCGCACAAATGACGTCATAAGAATCGGCTAATTGCTGCCAAAATATCACTCCAAAATCGTTATTTTCAATGAAATAATATTTTATCACCATTTTTGTTGACAAACTGAACCAAAAACTGCATAAAGTTCATGCAAAATCTTCATTAAACTTGAATTCAACTTGGAAGCCTGATTTTCACAGATTTTCAGCTTTGTGACGTCACTGTGACGTCACAAGGCGTGGCAGCCACACCCAAACTACGCTACAAGCTGCAAATTACCTGTTTTATACCTGTGCCAAGTTTTATTGAATTCGGATGCGTCTAAGGCAGTTTTCAGAGGGGGGGTGGAAAGCACCCCCCCCCATAAATGGTAGCTCGAAAAAAGCCCATATGGATTAGGGTTAAACTCCGTACTCAATGCATTTGTCTTCACTTTCCGTTCCGAAATGATTTAAAACAAACGCGAAACAAAACTGATCACTTTGACAGTTTGAAATATGCTCAAGCTCCGTCCACCATCGTGGCCAGGATAAAGAGCGCCGACATTCGAAATTCGTCAGATTCTCGACGAAAATTACGACGCTAACCCCCGGATCTCCAACGAACGTATTTGCTGCCAATAATCCTTACTCACAAACATCCGGGGGATAAAACCTTGATTTGCTACGAGTTTTGTTCGAATTTCGAACGTCGGCGCTCTTTATCCTGGCCACGATGGTGGACGGAGCTTGAGCATATTTCAAACTGTCAAAGTGATCAGTTTTGTTTCGCGTTTGTTTTAAATCATTTCGGAACGGAAAGTGAAGACAAATGCATTGAGTACGGAGTTTAAAAGCTGGGGAACATTTTCATGCAAAGAACTGGGCGTTTGATGCAAAATTCACCGAGATTGAGCGAGGATAAAACTGTTGTTAGATTTATGTAAGTAAGAAAGCTTCAGTCCTTGTTCTTTCTTATATGTATACACACTTCAACCTATAATGTTGCGTCGTTATTTCAATACAACAGCAACAACATCAATTCTGTTACCATGGTGGCAGAATGCTTCAATCATTTCGGGGTACAAGAGCACAAGAAGAAAGACACAATCGAGACAGAGATAACCGAGATAACAATCAGCCATTTACGGTATGAATTTTATTTTCATTTACTAGTATTAGCTTAGGCCGCCATATTACGCGATTGGGCTTCCTGTGCTCCTACCTCAAAAAAATTGACGACTACCTCAGAGAACTACAGAGAAATCCTCACGGGGTGCAGTCAATAGTCGAAGGCAGTTCTTTTATTGAAATTGCAAATGCTGACGCTTGATATGGCATTTTCCAAAAGATAAACTGGTGGGTTAATCTGCTGATAAACTACCTAAATTTTTGGCTCTGGCACCCAGGGTACTGATAAACTGGGTTTATCTAATTGTGGTCCCATATCTGGCGATAAAGAAGTGGGTTTATCTGGTGATAAACCAGGTTTATCTCCCATCTAATTGTGATGACTTTAACACCCCCCCCCCCCAGTAACGACTCCGCCGGACATAAAAATACAGCGGGGAAATTATGAAATAAAACACTTTCAACGGGGGATTAGGAATATCATGGCAGGGAAAGGAAATTTTCGGCTATTATCTATGATGAAACGTGTACAATTTTTGACGGGGAAATAAAAGTTTCAACGGGGAACCAACAGAAACATGGCGGGGAGAGGAAAATGTTTCAACTCAAACTTAGCGGGGAAACAAATTTTCTTGGCGGGTCATCCTTCTACCTTGGCGGGGTAATGTTCCAGCGGGGTCGTTACTGGGCGGGGGTGTACTTTAGCGTGCCATAACCTCTTCCTAGACTGATTACGATGAGTCCCAGTAATCGCTATCCAAAACGAGACTATTACGCCAGACCGAGACCGCTCTTACTGGGACTCATAATATTACGGCAATATTTTTGGATTGACTTTTTTCACTTTTGAACGCCCTTGGGAACGAGGCTGCTATACAGAGTCATGTACAAAGTATACAACCAAATACAACGCCATTAGAATCTCTGCAAATTCGATTGATTGATGTTGACCAACGGAAACTCGAAGCTCAAAGCAGAGTTTCAAGGAGCTTGGCCGGACTGAACAAAGCCTTACGGTGAAGAATACCATGAAAACAGTTGGCGACAATATCAAATTTTGTACGTACGTACTATTTTGCTGCTTTCGCTAAGCATTAACTGATTTATTGTGAAGTTTTCGAATTAATGTGTTTCATTTGAAAACTACAAATGTTTGTGCTTTTCTGTTTTCTGCCTAGGCCCTTATCGAAACGAGGCAGGTATAGTCATTTCAAAATAATGGCGTTTGATTATGAGTCGTAGTTAGGAGCGTCCGGCAGTATTTCAATAGCGATAACTACGACCATATCATCAGTTTAACCCGGGGGGGGGGGGGGGTACTCTACCAGGTTTTGGTCGGGGACGTGCCATCGAAGCTTCAAAAACATACCCATTCCTTATACCAATTTTTCGAAAAAGTATACCCGACTTTATACCAATTTTGCGAAAAAGTATACCCGACCTTATACCAATTTTCCGAAAAAGTATACCAAAATCATTCTTTAAACCAAAATTGCGAAAATCGATACCGTTCCTTATACCAAAATCGTGAAAATCGATACCGTTCCTTATACCAAAATCGTGAAAATCGATACCCTTCCCGATGGCACGTCCCCGTACCCAAAATATGTGAAGTACCCCCCCCCCCCCCGGGCAGTTTAACCTCTTCCCAAGAAATTTGCGACCTGGCATTATTACGTCATCATAATCTGCTAAGAGAGGCTAAAATTGAAAACGAGGTGAAGTGGCCTAGCCGTGAATTCAGAAAGTGAGAAAATGCGAAGTCAAAATGTTGTCAATAAAAGAAGTTGCAAAGACGCCTACAAATCGAAGAATATTTAGAACGATATCAAGAGACAACAGTGGTGAAAGCATGGAGCCGGCAGATGGAGAAAAGATCTTTTTTGGATATGGTGATGGGAAAATCGGAAAAGGTGAGAATCGTCAATTTCATGTTTATTAATTAATATATAAAATGATGATGATGTCGGTCGATTCATTATTATATTCTGGACTAATGAAAAATCACATGATATATGTGTTGAACTTCTAAAACTAATATCTCCACACATAAATAAATTCTTCCACACATGACACACCAATGCCTTGCGGTGTGAGGGGGGGGGGGGTGGGGCGCCAGGAAAATTTTCTTTGACGGATCTAGTCTGCAGAGTATGGCACTTTTCGACGAGATCTCTGGTGTGCAAGGAGAAATTTCTTTTTTCTCTATATTGTCCATTTTATTTTTGAATAGCCTATATTGAAATCTCTGGTGTGCTAGTGCCATGCCCATACAGTCATACTCTGCACACCTGTGATGGATGACGTGCGCACTGGGGGGCCATGCCCTAGCAGATCCATCTTCCATAGCATCAATAGACCCGTTTTCTTTCGCGTGATATGACGTCATTTTGCATAATAATTTGAATACGTAATTTCACAAGGAGAAGGTGGAAAATAGTTGAAAAAAGGATCATCCATCATTCAAAGCAGTATCATCTTGTATTTTATCATGGGCGGTAGGAAACGCTGAATTTAGAAAAAGCTTCACGGGTGATACATCGAGTTCTTCCTATCCTAATATATCATTCCATACATGATATATAGCAACTTGTTTTCCTTCTGTGTCTAACTCTCCTGCGAAGGCGCCATTTTAATTTGATTGACATGACTTCAAGGGCCCTAGCGCAATTATGCCACTCAAACAGAAATCTCCTCCAATATTCCATTTCATGTTACCACACTTGAGTGGCATAATTACTCTAGGGCCCTTGAAGTCATGTCAATCGGATTAAAATGGCGCCTTCGCAGGATAGGTAGACACAGAAGGTAAACAAGTCGATATATCATGAATGGAATGATATATTAGGAAAGGAATAACTCAATATATCACCCGTAAAGCTTTTTCTAAATTCAGCGTTTCCTATCGCCTGTGATTTTATCATCAATCATACCAACCCCGGACTTGTCCTTTAAAGCTCTCTTGTATAGAGCTGAAAAATTGGTAAGAAATAAAAAATGATTGCATTGCAGAATATGTGCAGAAGACTTCTATAAACAAATGATACATGTGCAAGGGATGAGCTTTCAAACTCTTCAGTATTGCTTATTATGTTTGCTAAAGATTTACCATTTTCTTCTTAGATGTTCAAGTCATAGCAAGCATGCAATTAGCAAATCCAGCAGCATCTGATAAAAGCAAAGAACATTTTCACTGGTTAACATTTCTCTTTGTCAAAAAAGACTTTCAATGTATGGGACTAGGGACAAAGATGTTAAACCACGTTCATGATTATGCTTGGAACTTTTTAGCAAGAACAATCAGAACAAATTCAGCAAGAAAGTCTGTGGGCTTCTTCAAGAAAAATGGATACAATGAGGTAGGTGATGTTTATGAATGCATGTGTCCTGGTGGTGGAATTTTTCACTTTCTACAAACCATGGAAAAGCAGCCTCCTGAATGTGTTACTGAATGGTGGGATTGAGCTCAAAGTGCTTGCTTAGCTACCAGCTTATAACAGATACAGCATGATATTGGCAGACCTCACAGAGGCAACTCGTGAATGCCTTATTCTGTTAGTAAAGTCATCATTCATTGTTTGGTCATCAAGCCTCAAATGTGCAGCTTTTGCTTGGAGCCTTCATGTGAAGATCCTGCTGTCGTTGTTGTTCTCTCATCCGGGGTTCCTATTGCTCAGCATCATACCACTATGCTGGCCTGACATCCAATGTGAAACGGATTCTAGTATTTATCAGTAATTTATCCTATTTGTAGCTTTTGTAGTTGTTTACTTAGTTGCTATTTTTTGCATGTCTTTATGTTAATGGCCACAGGGTAGTCATTGTCTTTTGCTCCTTGTGGTCCCGTCCCTGTAGTGTTGTATAGTCTGTAAAGTAATTAGAAAGTATAGTAGGATGTAGATGTAACATGTATTGTGACATTTTAAATGATTATAAAAAAAAAAGATCCGCAGTGGTACTATGGATAAACTTGATCATGCTTCTCAAAAAGCACTCCATAACATCAACAAGCTTAAGCAAATCAGTGATGCTCATTACGTCAGACAATGCTGCACATGGCTCGTTGCTGCATCAGGGCATGCTAACATTCAGAGATGTTTGTCAATCAATCCAAACACACAAAGATATACATTATTTGAATAACCGGTGTTTACCAAAGGGTGCTCTCTCCTAGATTAGCTTATCTACTGGGAGACGTCCTCCTCAAGAAATTCCTCTGCATGCAGAATTCTGTGTAATCCTATTGTCAAATTTTTCAGTGTTTGTCGTCTTTTATAATTTGTTTGTTGTTAGTTAGTTGTGTGTTTTAGGAAGCTTCTTGTATGTACAGTATTGGGATTTTTTGAATTAAACTAAACTGAATTGAAAGAGATGACTACAAAAGTTATTTGATGTTGCCAATGCTGTCAAGAGGAAGTATGGTTACTTTTCTTCTCAGATTTCTTATTGATGGCAAGAGGTGTTCTTCAGCAACGAGAATCTCCAAATGACAAGATTTCAACCCTTCTGACAAAGCATAGGTTCCAAATCTTTAACTCAGCGTAAAAAGGTGGGTGTAAAATTCAATGACCTATTTCTTCTGATTGAATGGCTTGAAAGAAACCTTAGATACTTATCTATAATTCTACCGTTGGACTTTCCAGAAAATTTGAATATTTTTCAAAATTACAGCGTATTTTAAATTTCAGCTCATTTGAGGATGTGACGTCATCCAATTTCTAAATCATAAACCAGATGAGTGACAGACTTTTGCTTGATACCATATTGTAGGCATTCATAAACTATGGTTTTCTTTGGGATTACTTCACGTTGCGTCAAACGGTTTAGAGATTACGATGGTTTTAACTTTTTTTGAAAGTGTTCATTGAATTCTTGAAAAAGAAGAAAAACATTCTAACTCTGAAAATA
Organism: Aurelia coerulea; assembly: GCA_039566865.1. Classification (NCBI taxonomy): domain Eukaryota; kingdom Metazoa; phylum Cnidaria; class Scyphozoa; order Semaeostomeae; family Ulmaridae; genus Aurelia; species Aurelia coerulea. Next base: position 10,940,200 of record CM076963.1, read on the forward strand.
TTAAAGATTTCAGAAAAGTCCAACGGTAGCAATGTAGAAAAATAGCTAAAGTTTCTTTGAAGTCATTCAGTTCAAAGAAATAGGTCACTCAATTTTACACCAGCCTTATTAAAGATTTGGAACCTATGCTTTCCGACAATTGTGATGTAGATCAAAGCTTATCATGATACTTTATCATCAGACTAAGTGAAAATATTGTACCAGGGGTGTGGGTGTCCCAAAAAGAATTTGTTTAGGCCAAAACATCAAAGTTCTGATTTGGAGGTGGATGCAGATTCGAGCTTTCAAGATTGATATGTCTGCTATCAAAGCACCAATACAAAAAAAGGAGTACTAATATTCAAGTTAACTATCGAGGAACATTTTGAGAGTGATTGGCCATTGATTAGAGCTAAATTCACCTCGCTGGAGCTAACCAAATCTGAGCATACAAGTCAAACCTTTCAATAGGGCAAAGGGAAAGCCGCAAACCTGCCAATTTCACGTTTATGAGCCAATGATGTCGTCGTATTCCGATCACATGACTGAATATAAGGTTTTTGAGACAACTTTTCGAGTACATTCACGAAAATAAGAATGGATATTCGACCAATAAAGATACAGAGCTGGTTTTACCACGAATCGATTCCACAGAGCCCACTCCATATCTGTTTTTCTGCATTTGGTTAAAATCTCATCAGGGATCGGCATTGCATCAAATTTTATTCTTTCGAAAATTGGCTAAGATATAACTTTCAAAATTTCACATGTTACATGAATTGTGTCCAGCAATAACATGAACATGTTTGTTTGTGTTATTTTCGAAGATCATTGACAGTTAAAGCTATTTGCTATCAAGAAAGCTAATTGGCCTACCTTCATCCGCAGCAGAGTCCCAGGAATCGGCATTGAATCAGTCTCTTTTGCAGTAATGACCAGTGGATACATTTACCAATAAAGTCACCACAAAAACAATTTCTTTCCACCATTTTATCATCGATAATTTCGATAAAATGTGATATGATTTCACAGCCTCTGCAGCAAACCGCCCAACTACCGTCGATTCAAAGTTTTCTTGTTGCAAACACCTTGGAACATTTGCATATTAAACAAAAGGTTGTGCAAGGCTCAGGTCTCCCATATGACACAGCAAATTGATACAGCAAATATATCTGAGATCAAATTTTTTTCTGTGATGGCCAATTATGATAAGTGGATTAAAGACGATATGGAGCAACTACGAGCAACTTTTAAGGCACTTTACACTATCATATTGTATGGTCACAGAAAAAATGTGGAGTAACTTTTACCTGAAGATGATAGTGTATTGCCGCCTTAATGTGACATTGTCATTTGCCACTTTTGAGAAACGTTTTGTTTTCTCTTTATTTTGCCCCGAGGAGTGTACAATCTATTCTCATAGGTATCATTTCGCTGTGTCATATAGGAGACCTTAGCATTGCAAAACCTCTTGTTTTACACAAGTCTTCTAAGGTAATAATAATAATATAATTAATTTCTTTAAGGTTGGCGTGGTATATAGCACTAGGCTAATTAATGCCAACCATTATCGATACAAAAGATGTGTAAAACTTTTACAGTTGCTGAAAAATTCCAAAACTTAATTTCCCTTTTAAAATTCCCTACAGATCGGGACTTTTTTATATGTGCAAATCTCGCCAGAGATTTTGCCCCAGGAAGCTCACAGTTTCTAGCCCATAGGCTGTAGTCCTAGGTTTGCGTCATTTGCCACTTTTGAGAAACGTTTTCGGTAAATTTTCTCGTTGATTTGAATGGTCTGTGATTAGACATGCCCCGAGGAGTGTACAATGGACAATCTATTCTCACGTGTTGCTTAAAATTTAGCTTTTGGTCAATTACAACGCCCAGGTATCAAGGAGATGGCATTTCTCCTTTGCTTAGTTCAGTAGTATCCTTTTCTAGCCTTAAAATAACTCCCCGTAACTCTTGATGAGAACAGCAGATTTCAGTCTCATTCAACAAAAGGAAAATATGTGTCATATAGCACGCGCTTTTCCGACTCATTGAGACTTGTCGTAAGACACTCGATGAAAAAGGGGTAGTGGGGATGGTGCTAATGGACTTGTCAAAGGAGACCTTGCACTAATCTCAAACTATCTGCACGCGTTTGCAAAATGTCTTTGTCAATGACTTCATCTTCGCCATGAAGTCCTCACACGTCTGCAACCTCTGATATCTCTAGAGCTCTTGACTGGTTTAAAGATAACAGAATGTGGCAAATCCCAAAAAATTTCAAGTAATGTTTCTTTGCCTTAGAAATAGAAAACAAAATAATAAACGATGAGCTGAAATTTGACAAGCATGTGAAAACACAAGTCAGTGTCATCGATGAAAAGAAAGGGAAGATCCTTTTCTGGATGTTTTGTGGTAAAACGCAAAACAAAGAAATAGACAGAGTTAAGGTGCGAATACTTCTTGAGGACTATGCATCGAACTTCGATGAGCTTCTCCAAAAGATAGATGACACTAGGGTCCATGTAAACAATCTACGTAACTTGATGATAGAGATATATAAGTGCCTATCGTGCGAAAATCCATCCTTTCTGTGGAATATTTTCCAGCGAAAGGACCTTACATACAATCTAAGATCAGGTTCAATATTAATGCTACCACAAGCGAAAACTACAACCTATGGGACCAGTTCATTGACCTTTAGGGGTAGCATCCTCTGGAACAGCCTACCTGACTCTATAAAAAGCTCACCATCTGTTGTATGCTTCAAAAAATCGATAAAAGAATGGAAGGGTGAAAACTGCACATGCAAAAATTGCTTGTAGCAACAATAACTATGGAAATCTCTCCGAAAACAGTAATCATCTGTAAATATATTTATTTTCTTTATATTATTGTAAATTTTTCCTTTGTAGATAGTTGGTTTGAATTAGCTAGTGTATTTTAAGCTATTGAGGTTGAGGGTTCGAATGAAAGTTGGAGGTTGAGGGTTTGGCAAATTTCTCACAACAGTTTGGCTAACTTTTGTTAGTTTATCGGCTCTATCGATCAGCACAGTTTAAACAAATTCAGGAGGGGTTGGTTTATTTATGAAATCTTGGTTGCTTGAGCGTGGCCACATGGTTGAAGCTGATCAAATTGCTGAAACTTTTCCTTAGACTTGCCCCAAGTTTATCTATTCATTCCACCTTACCGTTTCCTTTTCGGTAATTCCTGGATCCGCCATTCCAACATTCCGTCCAGGAATTACCGAAAAAGGAATGGTAAGACGGTCTGAAGCAGGGCCGTCGCGAAGGAAGTCGAGGAGGAGGGGTGTAAACCTTAAATTTGCCGACAACGGGCTTGGCCATTGGGCGTAGTCGTTTAAAATTCAACCTTCTGTGATATGACTGTCACCTTTTGAAACATGATTATCGAAAATGCCGTTGGTTAATCTATTGGTTAATCTTCTTGCACCGGGAAATATCGGTGGTTGGACTAATGTTAACCAGATGAAGAAGTAATAGTAAAGTGAAACTCATGAACATTTCTGTCTTTTCTGGTAAAACGACTAACTAACCGATTTCCTGCCAACTTGCCAATTTCTACCAGTTAACCTATCATGACTGTGATCTTCTCTGTTGATCAATCAATTGAAAATTCTTTCATATCTATTTGACTTACCAAAATTACTTTGTTGCCCGAATACTCTATCATTCTGATATCATCAGTAACGTAGGTAACACTTCTTCATAAAAAGAATCAGCGCAATTTTAACTGTGATGGTCCCGGGGGGGGGGCTACTTAGTATATTTTGCTGACGGGATGTGCACTCCTTTCCGGGTACCGATTTTGCCTCTTTTTTTCTAATGCCGGGTATCAAAAGAAGGCAGTTTTTCTAAAGCCGGTTGTCAAAAGTTTTATTTCTTTGTTTTTTGACAAATTTTTACGTTTAGGGTATGCTTTTCACCAATTTTTGCTAAAGCCGGCTATCATCTCGAGGGAAAATTTCTAAAGCCGTGTGAAAATTTTTCTCTTTGGAGTGCACACCCCCATACAATTGAAAGTCAAGTCAAGTACACCCCCCGGGGTGATGGTACATTTAATGGAGACAGAGAATGTTTAACTGTGATACTTGAAGTGTGAGATATTGAAAACACAACATGAAAAAGACCAAATGGCAATGAAAAAAAATAAACTAACAACAACTGAAGATATTGGTCAGTATTTTTCTTTTGTAGTGTAATCTTTAGTTTGATATGTAAGTAGCATTCATGGTGAGGACTCGGTGACCTCGTGTCTTTCCTCGCCATGAATGTCACAGTTTGAATGTATTTGTAGTTTCGTAGTCTGATAATTGTTGTTTTTAATTGATAAAAAAAATAGAATAATTGTAACGTGTGTTGCTAAAACTAAGGTTGTTGCTGCTGTTGTTGTTGATTTTGGCGTCGGAAAATTTCAGAAGTCACAATCACACCATTTTGCAGAAATCGGAATTCTAAGTGAACACATCACCATCATGAAACGATTCAGAAATATCAAGGTGCTTTTGAATTCCGGTTCTTGAATTAAGACATGTGAAACTTGTTCCTATGTTTGGTTCATAAGTTCTGGGTTGACCTTGTTCTTAGATCAGAGTGTCTAAGGGGTCTTGAATCCTGATTCTTGCATTTAGGTGTCTGAGCCTCGCTTTTAAAACTGATTCCTTTATTAGACTTAAACTCCCTCAGCAACACCCTCAACAGATAGTTACAGGTGCATATCTAAGCATGGATCTTGAATCATAGTTCGTAGATTAGGATGCTTAAGTTTGGTTGTTGCATTCTTAATCCTAAAAATGGTTGGTCTAGACTTGGTTCTTGGATTTATGTTTATAAGTTAGGATGCTTGGTTCTTAGTTTTGAAACTTGAGTCAGAGACTCCCAATATCTTTTCAGGATATCATGCATCATATAAATGCCATGTTGATACATCGAGTATCCTCAGAAAATGTGTACATTGAGCGTCCCCATAAAGTGTATACACTAAGTCTCCCAAGAAAGTGTGTAAATTGAATGTCCCCAGAAAGTGTGTTCCAAGAAAGTGTGTGAATTGAATATCCCCAGAAAAAGTGTACATTGACTCTTCACATACCTTACGTTCATACATACATACTCATACTGACATGACTATCGTTGTTGGGACGGACTCATACCCTGAGCATACTGATATTTCAATGCAACTCAACAACAGAAAGTAGCCGCTGAGAGCGGGTCAAAGGAAAACAAAGAGAATGACCTTGCACTCGCTTTAATGTTTAATGGTATTAAACATGTGATTAAAATTTGTATATCCACATTGTGGGGACTGTTCGTTTCAGACCAACGAATCACAGTTTATGTATACCCATAACGTAACTTTAGAATCACTTTAGTTTGTAAGTCACACTCTGATGAAGACACAAGTCAGAAAGGCCTCAGTGTGCTAAATATCTTGTCTTTTTTGCATCCGACCTTCTTTTATACAGTTTATAGGGACATATTTTCAGTTTTGCATTTTTTTTTGTCAGAAGTGTCATACTAAAGACTACTTAAACAATGAATTATTCTGAGAGTTTACCCAGTTTTGCTTCCATAATGCTCATTGCATGTATGTATGTGTGTATGTATGTATGTAGGACTTCAGGTGACATGATATTTCTTTTTCGTTTTTGAAATTGAACAATAGCCTGTAATTACCTAAATGAATTATACAGCGCAAAGGATTTAGCTTCTATAAACGCAGTACTATAAAATAAAATATTATACAATAATGTATAATAATGATATCGGCTGCATTGTCATAAGTCTCAGTTTGAGGTTGAAGCCATAAATAACATCATCCAATTCTATGCGGAAAACTGAGACTCGTGTAATCAGTCTTGCAACAACTGTGAAATTGTTAGTGACGTCATAACTGATTACGACCATCCTCGTTTTCAAGTTAATTTATGCAAATCTATGCTTGGATATGATTCGAATGCTGAAAGCGATCTGTCGAGTTGCGAGTTGTCAAGGCAAGGACTAAGAAGCTGGCGGTTGGCTGACTTCTTTTGCATCAAGCAAGTTATTGGTGAGTGAAATACCCTAATTGATTGCTTCTTTTCTTCCTTGGATCATTATCCTATCAATTACGATACTTAATACCCATGTTAATTGTATTGCTTTGCTCCCACGGGGCTTTTTCAGTTGCTCCCCCCTTCCGTATGCAGTCTTGCGAGTGAACGTTGAATGCGAACGAACGTCAATGTTTGGTGGCCAATTTTTCTGACAACTATTAATCAATGTTTGCAACTGTTTTTAACAATAAGTTAATGTTTGGTATTGTCTACATGTCTGTTTGCGCCCAATATGTGTCTCTTTGTTGAATTTGAGCCCGCGCTTGGAAGTGCATTTCAAGATGGTGAAATTTCGTACCCACCCAACCCATTATTGCTGGCAAGGGGTGTATTATCACTCTCGGAACAAAATTTGCCAATTTACCTCACCATAATTTCATGAGAATAGATATACCCTATTTATACAGAAGGGCTTTTAGCAAAAACGAAGAGATCTTGTCGAAAATGTACGAGGTTTCTTGGAGACACATCTGATGGAGGGAGGTGAACCATTCCATTGCTGGTGGTGGTGATGACTTGCTGGTGCTTTTCTATGCCAGGGTTGGACTTATTTGTTCAATGATAAAAGAAATTTTGAATTCTCATTGATTGACGATTGAAATTAACTGATAGGCGAGAAATTTTGTGGGTGGCAAGCAAAGAGTGGTACACTACACTGAAATTCTTAGGATCTCATCTCTATTTCCGATTTCCGTTATTCAGAGAAAAGATGCTGCAAACACTCCACGTCGGCCTTCAGAATTAAGTGTGCTGCATATTTTCATCTCTCCTCTCTCCAATATTGCCATGAAAAGATGCCAACATTTATTGTCTGAGGTTTTCAAACAAGCTTCTTATGCTTGCTCAACAAACTAGATCTACCATCTCGTTCAGATGAGCCTTTAAGTATCTTCTTCTGCCTCTTGGATCTTTTGAGCAGGCTTTAAAATGTTTTGTGGCTGTGAGCAAATGATTGGGAAAAATTTCAGTAGAGTCAAATCAATCTCATTAGAATAATAATGATGCCAGCAAACAACTACAGTTTTGTATTTTTCCTTACGTTTTTTGTTGTACCAGCACCTTAAGGGAATTAAGGGAATTATTATGGAATTAAGGTCATCTTGTCCTTTAATGCTATTCCTACCATTGTATTTAGAGGTGTTTTCCTTTACGTTTTTAACCTTATATGTATTGTATCTATTTTTATATTATAATATTCCAACGAAATATTCCACCCAATCGACCAAAGCCGAGTGACACGAAGGTCCAAGTTTAAATTGAACCTTCCTTTTCGCAAAAGCAACACTGGCAAAAATGCTTGTCGTACTTGGGGCCAAATATATGGAATAACCTATCTTCTGATTTAAAGTCCATAACTAATATCTACTCGTTTAAGCACAAAATCAAGGAACATTTTTTCCAAAATATACAGAGAAAGGAAAATGACGTATATGTGTTCTACTAAAACCACAGCGTCATAGGCTAAAGTCTAGAATACCCCCTCTCTTTCGTAATATTAGGTTTTTGCTGATACGTTGATACACAGTCATTTGGGAAGCATCCATATTTTCGTGATGCAGTGGTACACAATCAGCACTAGGTGAGATTCATCCTGACTGCGTATCAGCCTATCAACAAAATGTATGAGCCAGGGGTGGCGCCAGGAATCTTCCAACAGAGGGGCTGGAGCTTCTGACAGGGGGGCTAAAATGGCTAGAAAATGCAGTTTTTTATACGTCATTTTGCCAAATTTCCGCCGACAACAACCCAAAATGTCCTCCGACGGGGGGGCTAGATGCTTCCGATGAGGGGGCTGTAGCCCCCCCTAGCCCTCCCCTGGCGCCACCCCTGGTATGAGCTCCAACTTCATGTCATATCTTTTCATTCTAAGAATGGCTTCAAAATATTTGTTTCATAATTCTAGCAATGAACGATATGCTATAATTTTCGTGACTGTGTATCAATGTATCAGCGTATCAGCATATATATGGTGTATATGATGTAAGAGCTTCACATCATATTGCTTCGTCCTTTGAATCACCCAAAAATGATCATTCCATAATTCTAACAATGAAAGAAATCGAACTATAATATTCTTGACTGCGTATTCAACGTATCAGCGGATCAGCAAAACCTAAGAGCTTTGCATCATATTGTTTCATTGTTAGAAGGGCCAAAAATGATTGTTCCATAATTTTAAAAAAACGAAATAGTTACTTTTACTTAACTTTGTATCTGTGTATCAGCAAAATGAAGAAACTTAAACTTGAAATAATGACTAAAAAGATTAAGTTCATTCAAATAGATGAGTGTGCCATATAAGTCTCCTGTCTTCTCAAAAGGTGTATCGAGAGTTAAAAAGGAAGAGCTTCCAAATTGAGGGGGGGGGTTATTCTAGAATTGCTCCGCGAGATATATCAGACAGTTGTAGCTTTTAGCACCCAGCAACACCACTCCTACATTTAAAAATGAAAGGCAAAGATTGGTGTGAAGCTTTGGTGGCAATTGCTCTTCCATTCTGCACCATGATCATTTTCATTAATTACACATGAGAACTTTCATATTTCTTATGATTGGCTGTGCATCAAACAAAGAACCGATTATGATCATTTTTTTAAGAGACTAAGGTCCAGGGCTGTAGGTGGTTTCTTAAATTTTTGGATACTTTTGCTACCAAATAGTTTCTTAGGGGTTTCTTGTATTTTTAATGCTGAAAATGTATAGTTACTTTATTTGTGAGAAGGGCTTCCAAATTGCTTGGTAAGATCTCAAAGCAAATAATAATTTTCACACTCAAAACAGTGTCAAAACAGTCACTCTTACTCTACAGCGTTGAAACATTATTTGTGAGTGACCTCAAAAAATTAAAGAAACTGCAAATTACAAAATTTTCCTGGCTTTTTCTATCCAGATAGCACATTTTCTTAATTTCCAAAAATTTAGCTTTGCATCATAAGCTATTTTATCCTTAAAAAAATGAGTTTAACATACAGTATTTTGTCCATTGTTTTCAACAACTTATTTCATCACAAAGACATTTTCTTACATAGGCCATTAGACTGTGCATGCAAAAACCAAGCTTTTCACTATGGACAGCCCAATGTGATTTTTAAGAATGAATAAGTAATATGAAAGTTAAAGGCCCAGGCCTTAGTTGGAGCGCTTATTGTATATAATATCATTGTCAGTTCTGTATTTATATAGTTTGTCAGACTTTCATAGTTGTTAGTGCCTCCTGGGCTGACATTAGACTGATTACGATGAGTCCGGGTCATCCCTATTCAAAAGGAGACTACTACACCAAACCGAGACCTCGCATACTTGGACTCATGATATTACGGCATTTTTTTGGACTGACTCTTTTCTTTGAAACGAGGCTGTTATACACAGTCGTGTACAAGGTATAGAACAAATACTATGCCATAAAAATTTGAGCAAATTCGATTGATTGATGTTGACCAACGGAAACTTGAAGCTCAAAGCAGAGTTTCAAGGAACTTGGCCTGACAGAATAAAGTCAATACGAACAAGAATACCATCATGAGAACACTTGGCCACAGCGTCTATCTTTGTACATACATACTATTTTGTTGCTTTTGCTAAGCATCTAATTTACTATTAAATTTGAACGCAAAGTGCTTCATTAGAAAAATACAAATGTTGCCTGCCCTTATCAAAACGAGGCAGAAATAGTCATTTCAAAATAATGGCATTTGATTATGAGTCGTAGTTAGGAGCCTCTGGCAGCCTTGCAATAGCGATAACTATGGCCATGTAATCAGTCTAGATAAAGGCTAAGGAAATGAGTTCATTTTGCATTTCAGACAAGGATGTGAAAAATTTTGACTGGTACATTAATTAATCATGAGATTAGTTTTCCAGGCATCCTTATCCTCAAATCTTGTTTGTCCTTCTGATTCTGAACAAGTGGTTTAAGACCATATTTTGGTGATATGATGCTGCAAGGATAAATTCCTAATCCATTTATTATGGTGCCCTGCGAAATTCTTAATCCATTTGTTTGATGAGCAGTGTTGGGAAACTAAGTACTATGCATGAGAACAATGATGATGATGATGATGATGATGATGATGATGATGATGATGATGATGATGATGATGATGATGATGATTCATGAAAAACATAATTAGTACCAGCAATAACAATAGTCAGGGAGTGCTGTGCTGTGCAGTGTGTATGTGGTTTACTTTGTCAAAACGTCTATGATTGTTGTCATCAGCTGCAGCCTTTTTTATAATTCAATAAAATATTACAATAAATATTACAAACTACAGTACATTACCTACAGAATTGCTCTACAATATTACTAGGACCATACGCCAGGGAGTAAAGGGCTGTCTATACCACAAGGCCATTACATAAAGATAACACAGTAAAACAGCTTCTTAAACCACACAACTAAACCAAGACATGGCATGGACAAAAAGAAAATGAAATAAAAAGAATGATTTAATATCTAAGTCTGTTTCACATTAGGTGCAGATCAAAATAGTGATAAAGAAAATAAAACAGTGGAAAACTTTTCCTATAGTTTCTTTGTACAGCAACTTGTGCAGGCAGTGGTTTCATTTAAGAATCCTTTAAGGTCCTGAAATCATGAAGCTCTAAAAATAGTTCAAAAACAATAGCTGGTTTATTGAGTGGAAGTTTCCAAGCAATCAGATTCAAGTTTCCTGGACCTCAGCACTTCATAAAATGTCTATTACACCTTCTTCTTTTGTTGAATAGCTTCATAGCAGAAGCAGTTACGATGAAACTTTGGCCACTTTGACATAACTCTACCTTTGGGCTTTTCTAAGATTGTGAATATTTTGAAATTACAACGTATTTTGTATTTCAGCTGGGTTTGAGGATATGACGTCATCAAATTTTAAATTTTAACAGGAAGAATAAAAGATTTGTGATTTATGCCATATTGTAAACATTTATAAGCTGTGGTCTTCTGGAAAATTATACCATGCTTTCCCAAAAAAAATTGAAATTACGATGGTTTTAATTTTTCTCAAAATTTTTCTTTAATCATTAACAAAGACCATGTAATTTTGAAAATATTGAAAGTCTCAGGAATAATGTCCAATGGTAGAATTAGGGCACAGTAGCTTTACATCAAGTTCCCTTATTTTATTTTTTATTTTATTTTAAAATTGTTCACCCAGGGTTACAATTCCGTTTAAGTAGCTGTTTTACAATGTACCCTGCAACTAAAAATAAAGCTAACCTAGTTACAATGAAAACTAACCTAAGTATAATACTCAACTAAACCTACAAATGTACAATATATACATTCATCAAAAACTTAAATGGAAAATAGAAATAAAAATGTAAAACCAGCTTTCCTTGAATCTAATCAATTATGAGCTTTTGAGCTTATGGCTTTAAATGACTGGATGGAAGGGGCTAATTTAATATCAGAATGGAGTTTGTTCCATGTATCAGCTCCGCGGAAAGCAAATGACTTTTGGCCATAAGCTGTTCTCATTCGAGGTATGGCTAGATCCAACTTAGTGTTGCGTAACACCCGATTGTGAACATCAGATGATCAGGAGAAAATCTGACAAAGGCTGTCTGGTGCAAGTCCATTTAGGGACTTATATACCATGGTAGATGTTTCTCTGTTGACTACTTTGTCAACTGAAAGCCATCCTAATCTTTGCAACAAAGGAGCAGCCGATGAATCCAAAGGGCTGCTCATGAGAAAATCCCTTGAGGCTATTCAATCTAAAGAAAGGAATGATAGCCATTTAATAGACTACTGGAGTGAGTCAAGAAAAATAATCCTAGTGCGAAAGGCCACTGCTCCCTGGATATCAACATGATAATATTTGCAAAGATGAATATTTGCTGATGGACATGTTCAAATCCATTTTGAAATTTACGTGAGTGAAATCAGCCACTCCGTTGTCAAATTATGAGGGATTTTCTCAAATAGGCCCCTGAAGAAACCTTCAAAGCGTGCCTAGAATCACATGGAATTACGAACGAATTTTCCCAATATTTCTGCCTGACAGCCATGACTTCAACATATTTCAGCACATATTTTCCCATTGGAAGGATGAAATCATCTAGGATGATGTTGTTGTGCTCTCAGGGATGATACTTACATTCTTCCAAAGGAATAGCATGTACTAAAGCACATGAAATTCATTGCTGTAAGGTAGAAAATGTGGTCGTGATTTTAAGCCCATTTTGAAGGTTTCTTGAGAAAATCCCTCAAAGTCTCAGATCGGAGTAGCCAACTTCAGTCAGACTACAGCCAATATTATTGCATTGATATCCAGGGAGCATTGGAATTTTGAATGGGGATTGTTTGCTTTTTACTTGCATGGGGGTGATTTATGCCCGTGCTTGGCAGAGTGCTATCAAAAATTGGGAGGTTCTACCCAAACAGTGGAGATTCTGCCTAGACTTATGACTTTTCATCCCTTGTTTCCCTGCATTCTTTGATTTGCTGATATCACTTGGTCAATAGGGACTCATACCATTACTCTTACAAAGTGGGCCCCTTTTTCTAATAGCCTAAACCACCAGGAGTTCTCCTACACTCAACAAAATGGCTTCAAAGTCTGGTTTAAGGAGCGTAAACATTGAAGAGCAACTTTTAGTACAAAGAATGATGTTTTCCTAACCTACTAATCGCAAAATATATAAAAATAGATCCATCGCAGCTACGAGAACTCTAGGCCGTATCAACCATTTTTTGTATGCAACGACAACAACGGTAAAAATAGCGCTTCCTTATTGGTTGAAAGCGAAATTCTAGCAATTTGATTGGTGAATACGGAACCACTCTATGCGGGCCTAAAGGGGGCTCACTATGTAAGAGTAATGGTATGAGTCCCTATTGACCAAGTGATATCAGAAACTCAAAGAACACGGGGAAACAACGGACAAAAAATCATACATAAGGGGACATAAGTCTAGATTCTGCCCACACGGAAAATTCAACGAGGGAAGATGCAAAATTTATCTTACTACGTGGCTGGTGGAGAAACAAAATTCTTGTAAGAAAATCTGCTAACCTTATATTCGTTTTCTTCAAAAAACCAACTCCTCGTCAGCCCTTTCCCGAGAACTATACCTGCCCCGTGTAAATATTGATCTGAAAAATAGCAAAATGCTGATACATAAATTATTTTATACATTCATATAACTAAAAAATTTCAATGTCAATTTTGTTCGTCTTGAGCTCATAAAAAAGTTACTGCCCCGTACATGTTTGTCAATAAAAAGTAGTGGCCCTGTTGCGTTTTACATCGGCCATGTAATAGAATAAATTTTGCACTGTCCCTGACTGGAATTTAGCCTGAATCACAGTGGGAAATGTATGATAAGCACAGTGCACAGTTGCGAAAATGTGAAACTTTCCAGATGTTCTTGACTTGTTGTTACTCCATGAAAAATTTTAATTTTTGGTTACATAAATCAATTGAAGATGAATGCATGGATTCAGCTTGAAAAGTCAAATATTTAAATTTTCACAAAGATATTTTTGTAGAATTAGAATTTAATTCTCATTCAAGTAGTTTGAGTTCAAACAGAACTGGAAGCTATTTTGGGTGTGCAAAAAATTCTTAAAGGTGATCTGAAGCGAAAATTTTTATTGATGCAAATGAACGGCACTGTCGAATGATAAAGAATCCTGTTTACATTTCTTTTTTATCTTATTTCGTTTTCAAGTTATCCACTGATTCTAAGTGCCAGCTGATGACGTCATTTTGTTTGCAAATCACTACCGTAATATATGGCAATATAGCTGTATCTGATCTTTGAAAGATTACAGTTGCAGGAGACATTTAAGGTAACTCTGCTTTCCGCTCTAGTGCACAGCGAGATGCCGTTTCGCAATACCACTCTCCTCAGAAAACAGTTAATTTCTCCAATATTATTCGGCCTATCGAAAAGCGGTAAAAAGGATGTTGTTCTGCATAATCTGGGCAATCGAAAGATGTATAAATCGCAATGTTTTCGTCAACCCTGGTTTCGCAAATCCTAGTTCAAATCTTTTTGCTAATTTCAGAAATGTGGATTTATCTCCAAAACTACTCGAAAAATGTTCGATTTTTTTTCGTTCCATCTTTAGCTAGGTTGTTGATCTACAACTTTGCCAAGTCTGAGTGAAAAAGCTAGGCTAGATTTCCTGCAATCGAACTTCATATTTCTGTTTACTTTTCGACAGCGAAATGGAGAAACCTTGGTCAACAGATTACCATGCTATGAAGCCCGCTTGCAAAAGCTCAGGCTTGAAATAACTTTCAGAAGTTTTTCCATTGACAAAAAAATGAACGTCATCTTTTGGGATTACCATATGCAGTTCTCAAAAGACATCCTTAGTGCGCTTGTAAAAGTATCATTTGCATCTATTGATTAAAAATTACTGATTTTTACCAGCAACTTCACGAAACCATGCTTTGAGTGTCTTTCGAGACTTTCGTAAGCATTCACAAATTATCAATTTCTTTTAGAGTCCCGGGCGGCGTTCATATCGTTCTGTATGGGCTAAACTGTTGACCAACGCTTTTCCCCTGCGATGTCGAAAAGTAAACAGAAATGTAAAATTCGATTGCAGGAAATCTAGCCTAGCTTTTTCAATCAGACTTGGCAAAGTTGTAGATCAACTACTTAGCTAAAGATGGAGCGAAAAAAAATCGAAACTTTTTCGAGTAGTTTTGGAGGTAAATCCACTTTTCTGAAATCAGCAACAAGATTTGAGCAAGGATTTGCGAAGCCAGGGTTGACGGAAACATTGCGATTTATACATCTTTCGATTGCCCAGATTATACAGAACAACATCCTTTTTACCGCTTTTCGATAGACCGAATGATATTGGAGAAATTAACTGTTTTCTGAGGAGAGTGGTTTTGCGAAACGACATCTCGCTGTGCACTAGAGCGGAAAGCAGAGTTACCTTAAGGTATGCTGAATAAATGTAACAGAAATTGTCACATGAATTGATATGATGTTTAGAAAGGCATTTCAACTGAAGAAAAGTTCTTAGAGTCAATTCTCCTTTAGAAACATGGTCAACCTGGTATACTTTCTTTACTTTTTGCAAACAAAAGGACGTTATCAGCCAATCATACAAAATAGTGGATAACTCAAAAATAAAACAAGGTATTGAAGAATTTTTAACGATATTCTTTATCATTCAACAGTCATATTCATTTGCATCAATAACAATTTTCGCTTCAGATCACCTTTAAGAATTTTTTGCACACCCAAAATAGCTTCCAGTTCTGTTTGATTTCGATTGCGAAACAAGCAGTCAGATTTAATTCAGTTGCAATTTGCAACACTATCATCAAACACCTCTATATTAATCTAAATGCCTAATTGGTTTGATGTTTGATGCACGAAAAGGGAATTTTGTGCTTTGGGACTTCCAACCCAATTCCCCACACTGTTGTTACCATATTATTTTTGAGATGGAGTTTTGTTGGCCAATGGCATCTTAGGCCCGAAGAAGTTGTCCATGAAATACCAATTTTTTCCAGAGGATTGTATGTAGCAATTCTATGTCAGGTATAGTAAACAGTTGAAATGGCCTAACGAACTTTCCAGATGCAATTTTGTTTGCCATCCAATGTGACCTTTGATATTAGATGGTTGTGAAAATGCGAGATTATTTTATTAGTTTGTTATGACTATTCTCTCAGTTTTTTACGCAGAAAAGCCTAATCCTCAGAGAGCATTAAATCTGCTTGTTAAAATGTTCCTTACAAACGCAAATTTCTTACAGTATTTATTTCGCAGTGCTTTCTAAACCGATGCAATCCTGTTAAGGCGTTATTTGCAGGCTTTTCAAGGACTGTGAGTTGAGTTAATGAAAATTTTGTTTTTCATTTTTTAAGAATGTATTTTGATCTTTGAGATTAAAGCCAGCGGCTTAATTATGCAGGCTAAAGGTGTTGAACAACGAGGGCGTGCTGAAAGCCCAGAAGGTGTGTCCACTCAACTTTTGTGCAAGAATGTTTTTGTCCCTGTTGAGTAAATAATGAATTCTGTCGAATTTGCCGCCCATGGGATACTAAGAATTGGCAAAATGTTTTATCATCCAGTGCCGGTATTGAAGTGGTGTTGTTGGCTGACTTTCCACATCTTGCTGCTTTTAAAAACTGCTTTTCCACATCTTCACTGCGCCGAAATGTAACCGATAGCCTGCGATATAGCCGATAGGGACCCTAAGATAGCCTGTGCGAAGACTCTCCCGGCTGTTATGGGGAGTCAAACTTCGCGGCAACACTCCCCTCCGTTGAAGTTCTGATTTCATCATCATCTTCATTATTCTTACTATCATTATTATGTTTGAATTTTTAATTACATGCGAAGAACGAAGCTGGCATTTGCGCGTCTGTTTACATCGCCAAATTACATTTCAAAAATATTTATCTTAAAACGGTACTCTCTCTTTGTTATTTTTGTTATGGTAATGAAAAGATGTAATGAAAAAATGTGTGAAGCATGCTCAAAGACACGATGTTCGTTATTGCATCCTTAGGATATCAATAAAGTCTAGTTAAAAACATTCAACAATGCCCAACAAAGCTTTACAACAAACTCTGCAGGCCCCCTATGTGATTCTAGTAGGCCCGTTATGTTTAAAGATTAGTTTCACAAGCTGTACATTGCGTTCTGGAAACATATGTTTACTTTCATTTGTAAACAAAGCTTATGCGAATAATTTTCATTGTTCTTTGGCTTTTTGGCTTATGATTGCTCGTTAATCAATCAGTCGCGCCCTGCCTTATGCTCCTTAAACATATTAGCAATCCCTAACAATTTGACATTGCCAATCAGGTAAAGGTGCTTCTTGGGATGGCGCCAATCGAATTTGCAGAGTTTAGCGACATAAACATGCCACCTCGTTAACTGGTGTACCAGAAAGTTGGCTTGATAGCGGCCTTTGCTGGAAACGTCGCGCGTAATTCAATTCATATCAAAGTGCTTATATTTTACTTTCCTCTTTGTACCAAACGTTTCTTTGCCAGCATAGTGCTCAAATCTTTCAAATCTTAAAAAGTTGGCTGTAAAATTCTATTCCGCTTTTATTTGAATTGAATGGCTTGAAAGGAACTTATTTTACTTTGCTGTAAATCTGCCGTGGAAATTTTTTGATATCTTGATTTTTTTCAAAATGGCGGCAATTTAGTGATATTTGAAAAAATTGATGGAAAATTGTGAAAACATTTAAATCATCGTAATTCCTAAACAAATGGAGGAAAAAGCATATAGCTTTCAAGAAAGCCACAGTTTATGTAGCCTGCGTGCAGACTTTACTATTGTGGAGGAGTTAGAGGCGAAAAGGAAAAGGTAAAGTCTGCGCATCCACTCAAGTTTTTCTGTTCCAGCGATAAATTTTTTCCCCCGTCCTCATTGTCTAAGAACCAATCACGTTCGCCTTTTGATTTCTAGAAAGTATTGTTCTCTCTCACCTTGCATCTGATAGGTTACAACTAGAACAATTGTTCTAGTTGTAACCTATCAGATGCAAGGTGAGAGAGAACAATTGTTCTAGTTGTAACCTATCAGATGCAAGGTGAGAGAGTTTCGAGAAATCAAAAGGCGAACGTGATTGGTTCTTAGACAATGAGGACGGGGGATAAAATTTATCGCTGGAACAGAAAAACTTGAGTGGATGCGCAGACTTTACCTTTCCCTTTTCGCCTCTAACTCCTCCACAATAGTAAAGTCTGCACGCAGGCTACAGTTTATGAAGGCCTACAATATGGTGAAAAGCAGAAATCAATATCTTTTCTGGTTTAGGATTTAGAAATTGGATGACGTCGTAGGCTCAAATTGGATAAATGCCGCCATTTTGAAACTAATCAAGATATCAATAAATTTCCACGGCAGATTTACAGCAAAAAGCGCTAAGTTCCTTCCAAGCCATATAATTCAAAGGAAACTGCAATAGAATTTTACACCGACCTTTTTAAAGATTTGAGCCCTATGTTTTCTTTGCCCACATCTACTTTTTATGGAAGGAACCAAGACCCCATTCAAGCTTTACCACTACAACTTTGGATCCAAAACAGAAGCGTAACAGAGCAGCCTCCCGATCATATCGTTCCTGCTAGTCCGTAACACTTTTGTCCTCCTATCCATAAAACGATTTTGTTCTGTAGCAGTGTAGACGCTATTGAACCGAATAACTTTGTAACGGATCATGGCCGTACCGGTAGCATAAAAGGTGGGTGTAAAATTCTCTGACCTATTTCTTCCAGTTGAATGGTTTGAAAGAAACTGTAGCTACTTACCTATAATTCTACCGTTGGAATTGTCAGTAATTTTGAATATTTTCGAAATTACAACGTATTTCTTATTTGAACACATTTGAGGATACGTCATCAAATTTCTAAATCATATTGTAGACATTCGTAAACTGTGGGTTTCTTGTGAATTATTTCATGTGGCGTCAAACAGTTTAGAAATTACAATGGTTTTAAGTTTTTTCGAAAATTTTTCTTGAATTCTAGAAAAAGGAGAAATACACTCTCAATCTGAAAATATTAAAAATTTCATAAAAGCTAAAGTTTCTTTGAAGTCATTCAGTTCAAAGAAATAGGTCATTAAATTTTACACCAACCTTTGAAAGATTTGGAAACTATGCTCGTTCCGGTGCAGTGTAAACATGGTCTTAGAATTTGAACTATCAACGAAGTTTTTTTTAAATCTTTATGATTTGATTGCTCAAAGTTTTTTAACTTTTTCTGAGGAGTTCCCTTAAAATTCTTGATGCTTGCAACAAGGGCAGATTTTGTAATACAATAGCAACAGTTGCGTTTGATTGACACCTCAATTCAAAGCGATTAGCGGATGCAGACAAAGGAAATTCAGGCTCTGCTGAAGATATTGACGAACTCTGCAATGATCTAAGGACTGAGGTTGACAATATTGCAGAATGGTTACGGCAAAATAAAGCTTAGTTTGAACACGAAAAAAACAGAATACATGGTTGTTGGTCACAAAAGACAAACTAGCCGTATCCAAGGTCCAATAGAAGTAAACATAAATGGAGGACCAATCAAACGAGTCAAAAAAGTTAAATATCTTGAAGTTACAGTGGACGAAAACCTTACATGGAACGAGCAATATAAAAATTTCAAAGGCAAAATTAAAAGTGCCCTTTCGTCCCTGCGGAAACTAAAGAACATATTACCGCAATCAAAATTGGATCAGGTGTACAAGGCACTGCTTGAGAGTCATCTGAGATACTGTGATGAACTATGGGGCAATCTGTCAAACACAAAGCTTGATCATCTTCAGCGTCTACAAACTAGAGCACGATCGCTAATAGAAGGCTCTCAATTAGCATCCTTCCCGAAGCACGATCCCTAGGAAGATCAGCAAATTTGTATTATTTTATTTGTAAATAGATGTTTATTTTGTATAGGAATAGTTCTTTTTTAGCTGATAGGGTTTTTGTGTTTAAATATGATAAAATGAAAAAAATGAAATGAAATTCTCTCAACCAGTAATTCAAAACAAACAAAGCCGCAAAAGTTTCCCCGAAACTAGTAGGACAAACTCTCGCCTTGTGCAAGCGAAAGATGGTTTTTAAGAGAAGTTATGTGCTTATAGCGAAAGAAGAAGGGTAAATCTAAAGCTCTGTGGCTTAGATTATGTTTATTTGATTTAGGAGCTGTTTTGTAATCGTTTCATTTTAAGCCCTAAAGACGCGAGAATTACAATGCCTTCTGCTCGGCTCCTGAATCAAATAAACATAATCTACGCGACAGAACTTTAGATTTACCCTTCTTCTTTCGCTATAAGCACATAACTTCTCTTAAAAACCATCTTTCGCTTGCACAAGGCGAGAGTTTGCCCTACTAGTTTCGGGGAAACTTTTGCGGCTTTGTTTGTTTTGAATTACTGGTTGAGAGAATTTCCTTTGTCTGCATCCGCTAATCGCTTTGAATTGAGGTGTCGATCAAACGCAACTGTTGCTATTGTATTACAAAATCTGCCCTTGTTGATGCTTGCACTCTGGCGAACATTTCGCAAGTGCGTTTTGTGGAAGTCTAGCCTTACTCGCCTTAAGTTAGCCTTTTTGGCCATAAAAGGAGCCACTATAGTTCGAACTTACAGGATTGTTCCTCGCTGTATGTTCAGGCAAACGTCTGTGTTTTGTTTTTCTACTCACCTGGTACAACCGTCAAGTAAGACAGCCATCCTCATTGCGTTATGTCACTAAATTTGCGAAAATCTTTTTCAAGGTAATTCGTGTACGTGTATTGCATACCTAATTTCATAAATTAAGCGCGGCTCATCTATTCTAGGCAAAGCATAATAAAATTGCCCGGTCAACGAATCTCATTAAACTGCCAAAAACGGAGACGCATGAGATATGCAAATCATTACAGCAGAAATTATTGAAGGAAACTTACTAAATGCGCGTTGCGAATCTAGCTTAATTGAAAACGGTATAGTCTAACAAAGTGAATGGGCAGTAAATATATTATTGGCAACATTGTATGAGTAACACCTGCAAAGTATGGTGATGAAATAAATGTCCAGTTCCTGAGCAAAAACATTCCCTTATTTGGCGTAATTGATTAATATGTTTACTGAAACGCTCGCTGAACTCTTCTTTTTTCAATAATGTTTACAAATCGTTTTGCTGGTATTGCGTCGTGACGGCTAACGAATTCAACTTCAGCAGAAGTTTTAGGCTTGGTACACCTATTGTTTGTAAGTTCTTCGCCACAACAGCAACCCTATTTGCATTTGTTTATTGAACTGAGTTGTTCGCAGATACAGTATTACCCCGCCACTAAGAAACTGACTTATAAGAAAATGCGGCCTGCCAGATGGCACCATAGTCATTGTCCAACATTTGGTTTTATATAACATTTATATGATATTTATAAGAAACCAAACAGCCTGGTTTTACAAAATGAGTTTTTTAGTGACGGGGTAACACTGTACTGGGTTGAGTTTCAACTGCGATAGCTGCAAGGGTTGCAGCGAATCTGCGAGTTGAAATCATGTTTGACCACATCATCAACTGCAACCCCTTTGAATATTAGTTTGAAACTTTCTGGCATTATTTGGTTCACAGGGACGGATTTTTTGCTAAGCCAGAGACCATGCAATCATTCTGGACATGTGTGTATGTATGTATCATTTGCCACAATTAGAAATATATATATATATATTTACAAGTTTATAGTATAAAAATAGATGCAATACAATATATAAGGTCAAGAGAACACCTCTAATTACAGTGGCAGGGATAGCATTAAAAGGTCAAGCAGACCTTACTTCCATAATTGTCCCATTAGAGGTGCCTTTATAACGTAGGAGAAAAGGAATATACGTGGTTTGTAACACCAAACCATGATCAGGAGAGATGATGCAGTGTCTTAGTAGAATGCAAATATGTTATCTTCTTCGCTCTGGATGGGAGCAGACATCGCAATACAACTGTATCTTCTTCGCTTGGACTCGGATTAGATTTGTGGGTGTAAATAAAACAAGTAATGCGAGGCTGGCGTTTAGATATATCCGTCATCTTTTGATGTCTTCTAATAACTACTCTAAAAATATGCCGTTTCTCGTGCGCAACGCGACATTTAGCCATTCTGGTTTCAGGAATCTTGTTTGCGGCTTCGCAAGATCGCAAGTGTTGATTCGTTGCTTGAGAGTTTGTCCTTTGTTTGTTATAGCTAATCGCTTTGAATTGGCGTGTGAATCAAAGGCAACGGATTCTATTGTCACAAAATCTGTTCTTGTTTAACAAAAGGGGACTAAGCCATTATTTTCTCCCATTACATAAGATCGAGATGATCGTCTTTTAGAGATTTATTATTCATTTTGGTCAATCATTTTGAGATTCATGTTACGTAATCCTTGACTCTCACGTGTTAGTGCATGGCCTCAAGCCGATTATGGTGTAATCCTTTGGAATTTTCCGCAAAAACTCTTTATTGGCCTCTGAGAGAAGCGTTCAGTCTCGTTTCTGGAGACGTCAAGGAGTTTGCAGGTTCATTTTATGAGAACAAAAATGGAGAAAGGAGTTCGTGGATCAGTGGTTTGCTGCCCACACTTTCAAAATAATACATGGCTGGACAATATTTTGACAAATAAATCCTTTTGCCTTGACCATTTTCTGCGAAATTAGATCATATATTATATCAGACCATGCTGAAGACTAACCCTTTACAATGGGAGAATTCGAAGCTAAACACGCAAAATTCGCCGATCCAGTTTCCTATATCATAATATTTTCTTATGAAGCATCGAGTAATTGAATAGGAATCATGCTGCAGCCGTCTGATTGCGTTGATATGCCCATTGATAGTGACGTCATCTACGTAATGGCAGATTCCCGTCTTTTGAATGGACAGCGGCAAGTCATCTTCGTAAATATCAAAGAAAGCAAGACTTGGCCCCGATCCCTGTGGAACTCCTAAGGCAGTCTTTGAATATGCTAATCTAGATTTGAAAAACTGAAGCTAATGACGGGAAGTCGTTGGTTTTCAACACCACTCGGAAAAGGCTTTTGCAACCTGCCTGCATACCTTACCTTTGCACTGCGAAAGGAACTTTCTCGTTGGCTGTCCTTCGCAGTGGAAAAGCAAAATCCTCTTTGTTGCTGTTGGCGGTAAAAGTCGTTCTCGCTGGCAGCAGAAGTTTGCGCTGCATGCCAGTCTTTGGCGTGATGGGTAACGCTGCTAAGCGTAAAAGGGTGTCAAAAATAGATCATTCATTTGTGTGGCTGCTTCGGAGGAGTGTTACGTTCTATTGTCCCGTTTTTGATACAGTTGCATAGGATTAGACTTCAACTTAAAGGGGCTCCGTCGTCAAACAGTAAACACATCCGTGAACTCGCACGTGTCGGGGATTATCCATTGTTCATCCATTGTTCTCTGCAGTTTGTTTGGTGGCTTCACCCTAGCCACAAAAAAGTGACCGTTAAAAATCCACTTATATCCGAGCAATCGTAGAAGATATGTATGTTTGGGTTGTTCCTTAGTGAAGTACAAGGATTAATGCCCAACAGCAACTTTCATTTTGAAAAAAATACGAAAATCCTGTGTGATATCACCTTTCAAAAATCGGCAAAAATCATCTTTTTGTTTACATTTTGACGACGGAGCCCCTTTAAAGTTTGAGACCTTGTTTTAGCCAATCGGACAATTGGTTGCTGATTTATGGCACACGGAAGTAAAAACAATGATTACCGTAAAAGTTCTATAAAGCCCCCGGGGGGCTTATTTAATTTCGGACACTCCAGAGGGGGGCTTAAAAGAGAGGGGGTTATTAGAGGGGGGCTTATTCACAAAATCAAATGACAATGATAGCTTTTTAGTCCTTTTACACCATATTTTGTGAATTCAACATACAATTTTACGAGTCAAATAAATACATTTTATCATAGTTTATCTCAAAACATATCAAAATTAACATGCAACCTTATTTAGCTCAGCAAATGGAAAATCTTTGGTAACCTCTGGAATTTGATATAAGTAGGAGGTTTAATAGAGAGGGGGGTTTATTTAAAATTTTGGCTCAGGGGAGGGGCTTATTAGAGAGGGGGGCTTAAATAGAGAGGGGGCTTAATAGAGTTTTTACGGTACTTTAAAAACAGCACTTTTTCTGTTCTCCTAAAACATCAAAATCAAGTGAACATTTTGCAAGAAATGGTCCTAGCGTTGTATTTGCATTCCTTCTACATTTGAATTTGGCTCAATTTTATCGTGTTATCAGTAAACAATACAATTCATCCTCTTTACGGTAGAAAAATGTCAACGCAGCAATAGAACTCTTTCTTGCAGTAGCTATTTACGCGATTTTGGCATTATTGGAAAACAAGGAAAGTGATGCTTTTGAAGTAATCCCTGTTTTTACTTTCGTGTGCCACAAATCAGCAACCACTTGTTCGATTGGCTACAATAAGGTCTCAAACTTTAAGTTGAAGCCCATCCTTTACGACTGTATCAAGAACAGAAGGATAGATCGTACAGGCAGTAGCTCCACAAATGGGGCATATTTTTGGGACAACCCTGTAGAATCTATTGCGTAAAAAACAGTTCTTGCGGCAGGACCTTTGATCAAGTCTCATAAATGTATGCGAGCGCCGCTCACAGGCACAAAAATCATTACACAGTTGTTTCTGGCGCTTTTACTGTACCCAGAGTGTTTTGTTTGCAGGCACATTTTCCCCAGTCATTTTCTCGCAGGCGGAGAATATTTTTAACGAGCCCTGCCTTTCATGAAGCCCTCCCTTGGAATGGCTTGCAATGTGTCATTGTTTTGTGAAGGGCGTTCACTTTCGATAGACAACAGTTAGTATTTAATCTAGTTTGTTTATATGAGTCTTGCGATGTGTGGCTATGTCCCGTTGTTCTCTTGAAAAAGATCTTTGAGCTTGCGGTTTTAGTGTGTTTATGTTGATCAAATATGCACGTCGTGGGGGCATAACGGAATAACCAGACCCAGGACCAGTAGGACCGGACCCGAACGGACCAGACCCTAGGGGAATACCCATTATACTTTCCTTCCAGCGTTTTTTTGCGATGGCGGCCAACACAGAAGTTTCACTCCAAAGTAAGATAAGGCAGTCACTGCTGCAAGGAAATTCTACCTTCTGGATGCCACAACAAACGCAAATACGCATGGTATATTTAATCGTCCAACCAGCAGGCAAACTTTGAGCCAGCCTCAAGCCATTGCCCACTAGGACAAAGCATTTAACTACATGGCCTAAATATTTTACCTCTCTGCCTTGCTTGGTGATTCAAGTTGTTGCAATGACGTCGTGATGCCAGCCACGCTGTATTCCATCTCCACAATCTCAATCTCTTGACTCTTTGCTAGTTAGTTTGGGATTGCAAAATCATTTAGCAGGCAGCTTTTTGATAACATGTTTGCTCGAAATGTTTATTGTGAAGGTGGTAATTGGCAGATATATGGGGTAAGGCGATCTCGAAAGAGAGAATGATAATTTTGGGAATGTTAATAGAACCATTCTCTCAAACCATCCATTGACCCGGGCATTGACCCTACTTGTCTTTGGTAAATCCCATGATCACAATATTGCATCCCAGAATGTGCATTTGAGTGCATTTGTTTTCTCGTATCGTGCATGCAGGAAGCAGCTTCTGATTGGGGGGATTGTTCTTTGAACAATAGAGAACAATACATCTCATTGATACGTGTGGCGTGGCACCACTGTTTTCAAAATTATTGGGGGGCTTAAACCCCTCTGCCCCCCCCCGCTTCTTACGGGCATGCATTTTTATAAGAAACAGCTCATAAGAAACAGTAAGCTAAAATTTTCGAAAAATACTACCCCACCGCCTGTATCAAAATGCTACGAAACTTTCTTAATTTTCGTTTAAAAATACTATTACTGTTGCTATTACTGTACCTTGTCCAATTATTTTTGAGTGCCAATTATGTTATTACTTATTGTTTTAGATCTTATCAAATAGTTTGGAAGCCCTTCTAACAAAACGAAATTAATTCTACATTTTCGGCATTAAAAATTGGAAAAAACAAATTTCAAACGAAATGTCCTAAGATTTAAGAAACTACCTAACGGCCTCGGACCTCAGTTTCTTATCGAAAAAGATGAGTGTAACCCATATTTTAGAAGATACATGTGACCAACTCCCCCTTAATAATTTGCTGGGGCCACCATGGGAGCTAACAAAGTCCCTAAGTATGCCTGCTAAATTTGCGTGCCTGATAAATTTGACCTCTTGGCGCTGAGATGAACTTGCAGCTTGGAGGCTGGGCAGTCTGAAAGCTTCAATTCGATGAACTCAGTTGAGTGGGCCTGAGTGTGTCGCAGAACATATATGTGAATTCGAGGGTCACTCGTTCGCAAAAGTGTACGAGATTTTTTTAGATCAGAAGGATTTCGTGTACGAAAAGGTCTTTTTGAGTGAAATTCCCCTGCTTTCGGTCACTAACTTCCTATCCAACGTCAAAGCGAGGGTAGGGCATTCCCCTAGGGTCTGGTCCGTTAGGGTCCGGTCCTAGTGGTCCTGGGTCTGGTTATTCCGTTATGCACGTCGTGGGTAACAGCGGTCTCGGTGATTCAGCCTAAGAAAATATGTTGCTTTTAAATTTTAAATGTTATCTCGTTTTCCTTTTAAGTGGCGCGTAAATGCTGCCGCTCTCTTTTACCCAATTTGCGCATAGGTGCAGTGTGTTGTGCAGCAAATGTGCTCACTGCTGCCGTGTTTTTTTCAATTAGATTAGTTTACCTACAAAGCATACAATGCTTCTGTTAGTTACAGTGATGCAAATCAGGCCTTCCCAGAGACAAAAGGCCAGTTTGCTTCTCTCAAAGTGCAATACAAACACAAGAAGTGTCCAAGTGGATTCAGTAAGACCCTGAAAGCTTTTCTCTCAAATTCCAATTCCCCAAAAAAGACGCACAAATTGATCGCTCAAACAGAATTACACTAAGGGCGTATTCTGCTGTTATTTTATACAAATCTGCGTGGAAAGATAATTAGCAACGCCTTTGGAGCAAGTCTATGGTTTTACAATTCTTAAATCAAGTGGTCCTTGAAAAGATATATTTTTGTAGATATATACCATTAAAAATTTTTACAATACATATTACGGATTACTCTACCTACAAACTACTTTGCAATACTACAAGGAAGTTACCACGAGGAGCAAAATACTATGATATTACATAAAAAATTTAAACTGCATAAAACTTTTGCATAAATGCTACACACGACAAAAACAATAGGCACTTTACTGGAGTCTGTCTAACATTAGATGTCCAGGTTAGGGCTGTAATGACTAAAAAGATGTCGCGAGCAAAACTCTTTTGTTTATTGAGGATGATACACGTGACATCTAATGTGAGAAAGAATTTGGCATATGACTAAAGTTTTAAATGATGTCGAGGAGAATGCTACAAAGAGCAACGTTTTTAGGCCATAGAAACATCTCTTGAAATATCCTTAAATCTCAATCCACATAGGATCAACAGGACACCCTCCGTAATTGACGAAAGAAGCGTATGCGCCCTGTCTATTTTGGAAAATATGATTGGTAATCGCGTATTGTAGTTATTTTCTTTCGAATAAAAGCTCTGATTTATAGTTAGGTCTCACAATATTATGAATTGTTTGGAATCGTGTAGGTCCTGAATTATTTAGCAGGGCAGTCTGCAGGTACGGGTCGTGTGTGCTTGTGTGTGTGAGTGTATGAAAGATCCATCAACACTGCCTGCACTTGCAAGCCTATCTACAGACATATCAATCAGGCGAATAGTAGCATAACGTTGTTTAACATAACGGACATGATTGCCTGTTAAATGTTAGCGTACAAATTCAATCTCATTGTTGTTGTCCGGCCACAGGTGTAACAGTGTGTGTGTGTGTCTTTGTTGTAGATTTTTTGGGAGCTGGCAGCAGACAAGACTGAAAGCTGCTGATTATGGGGAAACAAAACAGTAAACTAAAGCCCGAGGTGCTCGCTGATTTAAAACAACATACAGAATTCAATGAGCATGAATTACAAGAATGGTATAAAGGTATGAACAGATTTCAATATTTTCTTATCTCCTTTTTTGCATCTGTTTATCTCCGAGTATGAAATGATATGCTATCGACTTGTCGCAGTCTGTCACTATATTTGAAGTTCATTTTTTTGTTCAATTTGATACGTTCCGAGCGTTGGAAACATTTTGTTGATATTTTGTGCATTGAGGATCTGCGTGTATTTGCAATATTAAACGTTAGCTTATAATCCGGGGGGGGGGGAATACTTCACTTTCATTTGTACGGGTGGCGAAAGGATACCTCAGAGCGTAAACAATACATAGAAAAATAATGAAATCGCACTTTTGACAACCGGCTTTAGAAAAATTGCCTTCTTTTGGTCTAGCAAAAAGAGGCGAAAACGATACCCGGAAAGGAGTGCACATCCCGTCAGCAAAATTTACCAAGTACCCCCCCCCCCCCACCCCGGGCATATGCTTCATTTCCTCGAAAAAGGACAGTGCAAACACTGTAACTCTGATTATAATCAAGATATCACAAAACTTGAACGGTAGAATTGCGGTAAAGTACCTAAAATGCCTGTCACGCCACTGCAATCCAAAGAAAAAGAGGTAATAGCAATTTACTGGCTTTTTAAAGATTCTAATGCTCTGCTATGCTATTATATGCCACGTATCATTGATTTTTTAGTTGCCTGCTTTGAATGGGGTTTCCACATTGTAGGTTTATACAGTAGGGGTGACCGGGGACAATTGTAACACGGGCCAATCGTAACACTTGCTCTCACGCCTTGCAGAAAATTGCAAAAAATCTGATTTTAGAACAGAACATGCTCACTCTAACTCTCTCCATTCGACTTGAGATACAGAAATGTTCAGCCTAGTTTGTGGAATTTTGGGGTGGAGCATGTTTTTGAGCACGAAAATAAGAACATGCTTCCACTGTAAATTTTTGTGTCTGAAAGATTTTGCTCTTCAATAAAAAGTTTCATTTTCACATCACAGACATGGCATCTCTTTAGGATCAAAACTACGTAATAAACTTTTAAGCTCCACAGCTTATCAGATGTGAAAATGGGAAATAACGATAGCTGACCAAGTCAGGGGCAATTGTAACACGCTGTTAGAATTGCCACGGTGTAAGCTGGCTGGTGGCTTGGTCTTGATCCAGCTCCTTTTCTGGTCGAACAATGTGCATCCATGCAGTATTAAAGAATTAAAGTTGAAATTTGTAAACAAAAACTCAATGGATTCAATTCAAAACCTTGAAATATATTAGGGTTCGGGTTGGGATTGGAAAAAAGTTTCTTTGATGGCTGATGGTTTTATGTCTCTGTTGCTCCTTGTTCACTGCCACTTTGTTCACTGCCACCTTGTTCACCTCCTCGACTACAGCTTTGCTCGGTTTCCTGGAAATATTTGAATTAAGTTTCCACGCAATATGCTGCTAAATTCGGATCTCCTGACTAGGGGCTCCTGGAGCAGTCATTTGAAATTTTTTTTTTTTTTTTTTTTTTAAATTATTTATACTCAAAAACCCTTCAGCTAACAAACGCAATACTTAAATAAGAAAATAAATATCCTAATTACATTAATATAGTCTATATACAGTTAAAGCAAAATTATGTACAGTAATCTATGCAGTAGCAGCTGCTCTTCCAGGGCGTCGTGTTTTAGTTTGTGTTCAGCTCATATAATAACTTTTCAATTGTTTTTTGAATCTACTAAGTGTAGGGAGCTCTCTGATATTGATGGGTATATTGTTCCAAGTTTTCAGAGCCGAATAGTGAAAGCCTTTCTTGACATATTCAAGATTATTTCTTGGGATTTGTAGGTCCCTGCAATTCCTTGTTCTGTAGTTGGAATGCTGGGTCCTATGATGGTATTTACCCCAATAAAGTCATTAAAGCAATGAAATTAATTTGAAATGATCCAGTCAGAAGCCAGCTATGTTAAATTGTCGTTGTCCTGAGAGACATGCCAATCACGACCGTGCGAAGGTTGAATTAGCTAATTATATGTGCAGCACTGATATTTTTGCTTTTACAGTAATTCTAATCTAGTGGCCCTCCGACACCCCCCCCCCCCCCTCTTTCATGCGGAATTCTTTATCTTGTTGAGGATCAGCCATGCTGTACGCACAAAAGAAATAAAACAAACCAATGAATAAAGTTTTTAGCTTTTCTCTTGACTCCCAAAATATTTCTAATGCCGCCTACCCGTTTTGACAAAGCAGTCACCAGAAGTATTGTTACACTTTGAAGTAAACAGCAGATTTAACAATGAAATCCCCGTTAATTCATGGATTGTAATTTGATAGTGTAGCTGCACGGAAACGTGCTCGCTAGGATATTACGTTGAAGGTGAAATGTGTAAGATATGCTATTGTATTGAATCAGGGGGTGTTTCTGCGTTATTCTGGGATCGAGGAACACGCTAGACTGACGGTTTTCGTCCATGTTATCGTAACTGTTACCTTATATACCCCCCCCCCCTGCCCAGTCAAACCAAGGCTCATAACTTTACAGACAGAAAAATGGGACTAATTTTCCCTTTCTTTCAGCTCTGTAAACAGTGATTTTTTCTATCAAATCTAGAAGACTAAACTATAAATAACATTAGTCAATGAGTGTGGCGTTCTGGGTTGAAAACCAACTGCACCAACATATAGAATGAAAGTTGATAAAGGCCCTTCTTGCACTGTTGGCATCACAAAATGCCTGTCTTGTAACTGCGTGTTCTTGCAGTTAGTTTTGTTTTGTTGACATTAAAACATCGATAATGCCCATCTATCCTGTCTCAACAATCATTCTGCAACCACTTTCATTATTATTCATAAGGAATTGACATCTTCAATCACCTTTAAAAATTGTTTTATGACGATTGTGTCATCTCACAATGTAGGTTGTTCACATCAAATTTCGTTTCACCCCTGCAGTAGCCTCCTTTTGAAACAGAACCGAGGCTGGCGAATCTTCTTATCACAAGCAAAACACTACAACAGATACAGTTTTGACTTGGCAGTTATCACCCAATTTATTTGTGACGCTGTGGAGGTTATGTAGTACTGTGGAGAAATAGTTTCGGTACTGTATAGGAATAATGTCGGTACTATTTAGGTTGTGCAGTATAGTGGAGGAGTGTTTCGGAACTGTGGAGGGAAATTTCAGTACTGTAGAAGTTTTGCAATGCTTTTGAAGGGATAGTGTGAATGCTGTGAATGTTTGCTGTATTGTGTTGGGATAACTTCACTTCTATGGAGACTGTGTGGTACTGCTGGGGGGAATTTAAAAACAAGCTGTCTATTTGATGCCAAGACGCGACACTGCCCAAGCAGAAACAAGCTTCCTCAATAGGATTGAATTGCGAAAGAAGTCTACCCAGCAAATTTGATAATTATACCATGTTCCATTATCATATTAGAGACTATTTTTTCATGGACCAAGCTGATTAATTATAACCTTGGTAATTAAAGAGATAACAAACAAAAAGCGGATGCCTTCCGGGGGGGGGGGTAACTTAAGTTTCCATGATACGGGGTTGTGCCATTTAAAACGTAAAAACTACCACCCATAAAGCCGCATTTCTTAAAAGTATACCCATAAATCCGGAAGAATAAATGAAGCTTTACAAAAAATCATACCCATAAATCTGGAAAGTATAGAAAAGCGTTGAAAACCATACCCATAAATCCGGACTAGATGTTTTGTTAAGGACACACTGATATAATTAAAGCTTAACAGGAGACTGTAGAAATTGCACTCTGTAATTTATTACACAGCTTTGTGTACACAGGAGACAGCTGTTGAGCCATATTCAACTAAATTAATGCACAACAATCAGAGTGAGAGAGTTGCAGACAGGTGCTAGCTCGGTTTGAAAGCGATCTTTTAAAGTTTAACAACTGATGTATAAGCCGCCTAGATGCTCTGTAATTGCTATTTGTTGTGCGAGGTCATGCAAAAGGCCTGATTGGTGGATATCAACAGAAGGCGGCGTCACGAAAGACCTCATTGGTTGATTTCAAAATAAGTGATACAAGGCCTTATTGGTTGATTGGAATATAAGCAAAGTCATTCTGAAGGCTGATTGGTTGATGTGAACGGATCTGAGCCTGATTGGTCGATCTCAACAATAGGCAAAGTCATGCTGAAGGCTGGTTGATGGATTTGATGGGAACAAAACTGAGCCTGGTTGGTCTATCTCAACAATAGGCAAGTCATGCGAAAGGCCGATTGGTGGATTTGATGGGAACAAGGCTGAGCCTGATTGATTAATTTCAACAACAGGCAAAACCATGCGAAAGGTTGACGTCAGTTCTAAGCCTGGTTGGTTGATTTCAATAATAGGCGACGTCATGCAAGGCCTTATTGGGTGATCTCCACAATAAGTGACAATATGTTGGTTAAGGTTACTGTAACCGTTCAGACGGTGATTAAGAAACTTTGTTTACCATGTCCGTTCCTCAAAATATACCAAATAAACCTATAGATCATTCAATGCAGAATTAAACGCAGAATATCATGAAAATATGCGCAGTCGATTTAAAGAAAGCACAAATGATTTATTCCAGATTTTCGGCAAAATCGACCACCCTAGCGAAAAAATCTTTGTGTACCCCCAGCGACCATCGTTGGACTGCGACTATCTATTTACCATAGACTTGAGGTCTTGAACTCCAAAACCGTGTCACGGATTTTTGATAAAGTGTACTGTCTAAAAATAATGCCATTTTAAATTTGTGTAAATTTCTGAAATGCCGTTTTCAACTTTGAAACCTCTGTAAAAATCAGACCCGTGGATCTGTAGAAAATCGCTGACACGGTTTCGTAGTTACATGCTTTGTGACCATGTGGGCCAAGTTTCAAGCCATTTGATTGGTCCGTTGGGTACACAAAGATTTTTTAGTACCTACCAGTACTCCAGAATCCTCTTTCAAGAAATCAGGCTTTTATCAAATTCAGGAAAAAAGTGCGGGATAAACGATTATACTTGTAAGTGCAAACATGAAACCACAGGTCAAGCATTAAGGCTTAAGCGCGGTGTAGGTAAATTTTTTTGTCAATAAAACAGCAACGAGGGATTTACGAATGTGGCTGTCACGAAATTCCGCTTGATGTGAAAATGGAGCAAGGGATGTTGCAGGTCATGCTGAAGGAAATGGAAAGCAAACTTTTTATTTACAGCAAACGATCGACCATCTTTAGGACTTATAGGGAATGACTTCTTTGTGCTTTTTGATGGACAGTCATTATTAGTGCAGTAAATTTCCCAGCTGGCACCGAGGCCCTGACGCTTCTTTTTTTCATCGATAATTTTTAAATCGCTGTGGCATTCCTTGCAAACCGAGGTCGCATTCAATTGGGTTTCTAGTAAGGATAAACTTATCAAGAAAAGGTTCGCTGATGATTCAGATGCGCTTTCTTCGTTTGTGTCCTCTTCGTCCAACTCATCCAACTCCGATTCTGATCCCTCCTCAGCATATAAACTTTCCTGGTCAAACCACGACCCCTTATCTGATGACGCAAGATTCGTTTTCTCTTCTCTTTCAAAGGATTTTTTAATTCTTTTTCTAAACTTTGGTCGTTTTTTCTGCGCCCAGTCAGCTTTTCGAAAACGCACCATTGCGAATGAATCAGTTGCGAAAGCAAAGGAGTTTTTGTTAAACAAAGAGCAAATATTATATCCGTGCGGATTAAAATTATTGCCTTCTAAACCACAGGAGTATGCAAATCATTCGCAAGGTCAAGTGAGTTTACCTTAAGGTTACTGTAACTGTTCAGACGACAAATTTTCGATTTTTCGTTTTTGTCATAATCTGATGGAACAAGTATTTGAGGACTGTTTAAACCTACTCACTTCCAGAAATAGTCACAATTACTTAGAAATTTGAGCATTTTAAAAGGAGCAATCATGTTTCTCAAAAATTGCGGGAATATACATTAGGGGATTAAAGTAAACTCACTTGACCTTGCAGCTATGTTCATGACATCCCGTGCTGCTATGTTATTGATATAATGCTTTACCAATACCGCGCTTAAGCCTTATTGCTTGACCTTTCATGCATAATCGTATTTCCCGCAATTTTTGCTTCATTTTGATAAAAGCCTGATTTCTCGAAACAGGATTCCGGAGTACTGGTGGGTAATAAAAAATCTTTGTGTACTCAACAGGCCAATCGAATCACTTGAAACTTGGCACACAGGGTCACAAAGCATATAAATACAAAACCGTGTCAGTGATTTGGGACAGATCCACTGGTCCGATTTTTACAAGGGTCTGAAACTTAAAGAAGATATTTAAGACATTTACATTTATTTGAAATGATATCATTTCAAGAAGATACCTTTTATCAAAAATTCGTGACACGGTTTTGCAGTTCAAGGCCTTAAGTCTTTGGTAAATAGATAGTCGTGGTCCAACGATTATCATTGGGGTACACAAAGATTTTTTCGCAAGGGTGGTCGATTTGCTTTAAATCTAGAATAAATCATTCGTGATTTTATTGAATCAACTGAATATATTTTATGATATTCTACGTTTGATTCTGCGTCGAATGATGCATAAATTTGTTTGGTATATTTTGACGAACGGCCGTGGTAAACGGAGTTTCTTAATCGCCGCCTGATCGGTTACAGTAACCTTAATTGCCTAATGCTGTTCGCGCAATTTTTGAGAAACAAGAGTGCTTCTTTTAAAATGCTCAAATTTGCAAGTAATTGGGTTCGTTTTGTGAAGTGAGGTGGCTAAAACCGTACTCGAATACTTGGAGCATCAGAATATGACGAAAACGAAAAATCGAAAAATTCTCGTTTGAACCGTTACAGTAACCTTAATTGCAAATAGAGGCAAATTCGTGCAAATGTTTGATGTCAACAGTCAGTCAAGAGTCTGCATTATTGGTTGATTTCAATATGAATTGGTGTCATGCAAAAAGTTATTGGTTGCTTTCAACAATTGGCTTGATTGGTTTGTTTCAATTATTAGCGTGGACTGAGCCTGATTAGTTAAATCAAACAATAAGAAATGGGTTAATTTCATTTTCTGTATTTTCCATGGTAGCCCCATCAGACGAGAGAACTGCTTTACAGGGGGCCGTATCAAACTTTACAATACTTGCTATAACTAAAAAGAAATTGATTAAGAATTACACCTATGTTTACAATATAAAATTGAAGGTAAAAAGAGTTAGGCTGAGACAGGCAAATTGGTTTTCAGCTTGCTTTTAAAAATGGGAGGGTAGGGTGCTTGTTTGACATCCAAAGGCAATTTATTCCAAGTCTTTGCATACCCACCTGAGTTTAATAATAGACGAGGTCATGCCGAGCCTAATTGGGTGATAAGGGATATGTTTCTACCTCCATCTCAGTGCTTAGAAGCTAACCATCGCATCACTTTTTTCTAGGTTTCCTCAAGGATTGTCCCGATGGCACATTAACCGTTGAAGAATTCAAAAAGATCTATGGTAATTTCTTTCCGTATGGTGACGCAGCCAAATTTGCGGAACACGTGTTTCGAACCTTCGATCAAAATGGAGACGGAAGAATCGATTTCCGAGAATTCATTTGTGCATTGTCAGTAACGAGCAGGGGAACACTCGAACAGAAACTTAAATGGGCATTCTCTATGTATGATCTCGATGGAAATGGGTAAGTCGATATTTCTCTTTCAAATAATTCGAGAAAGGAAAGGCGACGAATGAATGAATAAATTTGTAGGCAGAAACACCGCAACACGACAAAAAACAATAGCAAATGCGTGTGGATTTATGTTTTACCAATATTTCGTCCTGCCATGCAGGACTTCTTCGGGGCTGTTAAGCAATCTACCCGGACAATCTACCGTGTGAGTAAAGAGTAATGTATTCTATTTGGACCACTGTACCAAATGAATGATAAAAGCAATCCCCGTTTGACAGGCTACTGTTTCCTGGATATTTAAAGGGGCTCCGTCGCCAAAATGTAAACAAAACGATGATTTTTGCAATTTTTTGAAAGGTGATATCACATAGCGTTTTCATTTTTTTCAAAATGAAAGTTGCTGTTTGGACATAAATCATTGTACTTCACTAAGGAACAAACCAAACATTCATATCTTCTACGGTTGCTCGGATATAGGTGGATTTTCAACGATCACTTTTTGGTGGCTTGGGTGAAGCCACCAAACAAACTGCAGAAAACTATGGATGAACAATGGATTATTGGTGACACGTGCAAGTTTACGGATTTGTTTATTGTTTGGCAACGGAGCCCCTTTAAGCCATGGTATTGCCAAATGCCCCTTTGATAGCGGACATGTTCCATTAGATGTTAGAATTCACCTGGCTTACATCGGTCACTCTGTTCTGAAATTTTAAGGATTTTCTGAAAAATACACTTTAAAAAGACTTCAAAAGCAGCTGAAAATGATGATCAAATTTCTTTTGTTCTCCTGCCGCAAAGTAGTGACAATAGACGTTTTTCACGGAAAGAAAAGCATGCTAGGAAAAAGGGAAAGTTTTCGAGATTTCGACACAACGCAGCTTCGAATCTCGCCAGGTTTTGCGAGGCTTTTTTTGGCCCCAAAACCTCTCTCCTGAGCACGAACAAAAATGTTAGGTATCTTGTGTGCATATTGATAAAATCCTTAGACTTCAGAGATTTTGAAATAGCAATATGGTTTTGTATCTGCTTCCTCGAAATATTTTTATACCGGGTGAGTCAGAAAAAACGTGGGGTGTTTGGCGGATTGTGACATCGCGTTCAGCCACCCGATCGTAGCGAACTAAATTTTTTCTTGCAGCCAGAGGTCTAACTTAGATCAAAAGCCTTTCCCCATCGAAATCGGTCACTTGATGTATTAGGCAGAAAATGTTTTCTTCGTAAGACGTTGTATGGGAGTTTTGCAAACTTATGAAATCTTTGATTGAGCCCCTTCAGCATTTTGCCCTTGCCAAAGCTGCAGGTACACGTGGTATTCTCAGGGGAGAATGAAATAGTTTTGTCATGAAACGTCGCGTTGATCTTGTTGACATAAGGCTCTTTACAACACAAAGAAGCATGCGTTTTTACTGTTTCTCAAACATATTCTCTTTGCAGAACAAGTTATGACGTGGCAAGGCATCCCAGGGGAGAAAACACTATTTCCGAACTGTTTCATGCTCCCCAGATAATACCACGTGTACCTGCAGCTTTGGCAAGGCTAAAACCCTGAAGGGGCATGGTTAAAGGTTTCCTCAGTTTGCAACACTCCCATACAAAGTTTTAGGAAGAAAATCTTTTTTAAATAATGAATCACATGACCGATTTTGATGGGGAAAAGTTTATGATCTAAGTCAGATTTATGGCTGCACGGAATAATTTAGTTTACAACGGTCGGGTGGCTAAACGCGACGTCACAGTCCGCCAAACACCCCACGTTTTTTCTGACTCACCCGGTATGTAGAAAAAGAAGCACGAACCAGTTTCGAAAATCGCCGAATCACGCTTAGGCCCCTGAGACCAAACGCCACATTTAGGCGCATAATTCTGTGACCAATAGAGAAAATCAACTGAAATTCAAAACGAAAGCACTTCATTTGTCTCTGAAGTCGGATATAGATTTGCAGGCTGTTTCCTAGCTATTTCTGAGATTTGGGCTGTAATGTCACGAGTCCGTAGTTTATCCCCAGTGGAAAGCTACGGATGATAAAAAACGAAGAGAAACATAGGGGCTTAGATAGTAAGCCTGCGATCAACCCCCTAATAAAGAAGACAACTGCTACTCGTTCACAATTTCCTTGGGGTTTTACAATATAAATATATTACATATTCCTCCTTTTCTGCTACTTTGAGAGCTTTTTCCCAACATTAAAATTTGCTGAGGCTATCATCGCTAAGATCAAAGACTATAGATCATTTAACTCTCATATTAATTAAGGCTGCCACTATAAAAATGAATTTTTAACGAGTTAAAACCAGACGCTCAATCCGAAAAGGAAACCAGTTTTTTTGTATACAACTATGGATTTGAACTAAAAATAAGGTAGTGCAAGACATTCTTGCATCCGTAGCGAGGAAGGACACGAATAAGTTTAACTCATTATACCTGAAACACCTATCTTCTTTCCAATGATATGTACCGGGTGAGCCAATAAAAACATTTCCTGTTTGCATGACCACTGCTCCCTAAATATCCAGGCAATCATGTTGGCGAATATTTTGTTAAGTGGTGGACATGTTTAAATTCATTTTAAGATTTACCTGAGTAAAATCGGCCACTGCATTCTGAAATTATAAAGGATTTTCTAGAGAACGCTCCTTAAGAAACCCTCAAAAGGGGCAGCAAATCACGATCAAAATGTTCTTAATATTTCTGCTTTTCGTCGATGACTTCTACACATACTTGACCATTGTTCTCCCATTGGAAGGATTTTTAAGTGCCATCCTGTTATATCCTTTGGTAAGGATGATGAGAGAGAGTTTACAGACACGACTACATTCTGTGGATGGTAACCTGAACTAAATATAAATGGGCTGATCTACGTATTTACAAGACAAATAAACAATTACATAAGTACAAAGGTCAGGTTTAGTGTGAGGTGCATTTGTGCACGTCTGCATACAAGCTTCAATATTACACATCGCTTCGAGCATAACTAAGTTATTCCTGGCGATTTCTCCCTCCCAAGGGCCAAGGGCATAGCATGTGCTAGAAGGTGCTGAAGTCATCGCTTTATAATTTGGAGAATTTATTCGTGATTTTATGCTGTTTTGAAGGTTTCTTGAAAGGGCTTTTTGTCGAGAAAATTCCTCTTGATTTCAGAACGGCGAGACCGATCTCAGTCACATAAATTTTAAAGTCTATTTGGACATGTCTGCTATTACTTTGTATATATCGCGATACTATTGTTTTGATACCTCTGCGGAGCAGTGCTGTTGCAAACGGAGATTGTTTTTATTGACTCACCCGCACCCGGTAGTTTCGGACTTCAGACTTCAATACATTAATGATATTAATGATACTTACCGTTTAATTGACGTGTCATAAGTATGGCCTATTTTAGATGCAGGAAAATGCTAGAAGATTACATCTGCTGATCTGTTCAAAGAGGCTCCGTCGTCAAAATGTAAACAAAACGATGATTTTTGCGGTTTTTTGAAAGGTGATATCACATAGGATTTTCACATTTTTTCAAAATGAAAGTTGCTGTTTGGACATAAATCATTGTACTTCACTAAGCAACAAACCAAACTTTCATATCTTCTACGATTGCTCGGATATAAGTGGATTTTTAACGGTCACTCCTTGGTGGCTTGGGTGAAGCCACTAAACAAACTGCAGAAAACAATGAATGAACAATGGATAATGGGTGACACGTGCGAGTTTACGGATTTGTTTATTGTTTGGCGACGGAGCCCCTTTAACAGCGTCTTCGACAGGTTATTTGTTCACTTTCACAAAATGTAACACAATTTAATGAATCGGTAAATTCTATCCGTTTCAAGCCTTTTTAAAAATTGTGCTTCGTGACGACGGGGAAACAGGAAATGGTCGTGATTTTGCTCTTACGTCACCCTTCGTTTGAATTTGACCAAACTTAGTAAAACGTCAATTAAATGGTAAATAGCTCAATTTATCCAAACTGCATATCAGTATAAAGAAATAGATTTTGGTTTATATGATATGCAGGGCATTATTAACATTGTATTTCATTCCTTTAAGGCCATTAAGTCCTAATAAACAAGTAAGACGCTACTGGATGATCCAGAAAAATGTTCCCACTTTTGAAAATTCGTTGCACCAAAATTCGTTCGTGTAGGCTCAAATCTTTCAAATCTTTAAAAAGGTGGGTGTAAAATTCTATGGCATTTTCCTTTGAATTGAATGGCTTGAAAGGAACTCATTGTACTTTGCTGTAAATCTGCCGTGGAAATTTTTTGAAATCTTGATTTTTTTCAAAATGGCAGCAATTTAATTATTTTTGAAGAAAATCATGGAAAGTTTTGGAAAAATTTGAATCATCGTAAATCTTAAACCAACAGAGGAAAAATGATATAACCTTCAAGAAGACCCTATTTTCTGAAGGTCTACAATTTGTTGGCAAGCAGAAATCTGTAGTCTTTCTGGTTTAGGATTTAGAAATTTGATGACGTCACAACATCAAGTTTAATAAATGCTGCCATTTGGAAACTAATCAAGGTATCAATAAAGTTCCACGGCAGATTTACAACAAAAAACCCCAAGTTCCTTCCAAGCCATTTATTTCAAAGAAAAATGTAATAGAATTTTACACCGACTTTTTTAAAGATTTGAGCCCTATGTTTTCGTGTAGTGGAATGACTCGAATTCTGCTTGATAGCCGAGAGACTGAAATATTTTTGTAATTTTTCTTGCGTTCTTGTGAGCATTGGAAATCTAGGTAAAATTGACTTTACCAAAATTTCATGATTGCGAAATACCTGAGAAGGCGTAAAACACAACAAGGAAAGATAATGTTACAATAGGATCCGCTACTTTTGGTTGACACCAAAGTACAAAGCGATTAGCAATTGCAGGCAAAGGGAATTCTATGCCTGGTCGGTCAACTTATAAACAAAAAACAAAGCAAGCTGCAAAAGTTTCTCTGAAACCCAGGTAGCTAGCTCGCTCATTGTGCATCCTAGAAATGGTCTTTAAGAGCAAACGTGAGCATTTATCGAAAGAAGAAGAATATATCTAAACTTCTGCTTTAAGCATTGTATTTGTTTTGTTCAGAAGCGGATTGTTAGGCGATTCAATTCTCCTATTGTTGGGTGTAATTAGAACACTTACTGCTCAGCTTCTGAACCAAACAAATAAAATGCCCGAGGCAGAAGTTTAGATAACTTCTTCTTCTTCTTTCGATATATGCTCATGTTTGCCATTTCTGAAATGCACAACAAGCGAGCTAGCTACCTGGGTTTCAACTTTTGCGGCTTGCTTTGTTTTTGTTTATAAGTTGACCGACCAATTGAAAATCTTCAGTATTGCATAGGGCTCAAATCTTTCAAAACTTTAAAAATGTGGGTGTAAAATTCTATGACATTTATCTTTGAGTTGAATGGCTTGAAAGGAACTCATTGTACTTTGCTGTAAATCTGCCGCGGAAACTTTTCCATATCTTGATTTTTTCAAAATGGCGGCAATTTAATTATTTTTGAAAAAATTCATGGAAAATTTTTTTAAAACTTTGAATCATCGTAAATCCTAAAACAATACAGAAAAAATGATATAACCTTCAAGAAAACCATAGTTTATGAAGGTCCACAATGTGGTGGCAAGCAGAAATCTCTGGCTCTTCTGGTTTATGATTTAGAAATTTGATGGCGTCATACCCTCAAATTTCATAGATGCCACCATTTTGAAACTAATCAAGATATCAATAAATTTCCACGGCAGATTTACAGCAAAAAACCCTAAATTCCTTCCAAGTGATTTATTTCAAAGAAAATAGTTGTAGAATTTTCCACCGACCTTTTCAAAGATTTGAGCCCTATGTTGTATTTGTTTGAAAATCTACTTCTTGTAACTCATAAGATAGGTGAAATGTACTTGCGTATTGTTCTATGAGAGGATATTGCTTACGATTTGATTAAGTGTTTGAGGCCCTCTTTCAGGCATTTCACAACCAAGAAATTTTCGTAAAATAGCTATACTTTAAGTAGTGGTTATAAAAACAGAGGAAAAATTCCAAAAATTGTTTGCTCTCTCGGCTTTTAACAAGAATTTGAATTGTTCAAATTATCCAGAACTCTCGTTGGTATGAATTTTTTCGAAAGTGAGAACTTTTTTCAGGCTCGCCCAGTAGTCTTTTGAAGACGCCAATGCTTTCAAAGGTTTTACCGTTAGAACACCGTAAAATATCTATTTAGCCCCCCTCTTCTCTATTAAGCCCCCC
This sequence comes from Aurelia coerulea, assembly GCA_039566865.1. Lineage (NCBI taxonomy): Eukaryota > Metazoa > Cnidaria > Scyphozoa > Semaeostomeae > Ulmaridae > Aurelia > Aurelia coerulea. The sequence goes on from CM076963.1 coordinate 10,981,639, forward strand.
TAATGAGCTCATCCCCTCTGATTAACTTTCAATAAGCCCCCCTCTCTATTAAACCCCTCCCCCTACTTATATCAAATTTGACAGGCTACCATGTTCCATTTATTTAGCTAAACAAATTTGAACGTTAATTTTGATATGGTTTGGAACAACAATTGTGTCGAATTTATGTATTTGACTCGTAAAGTTGCATGTTGAAGCCGCGGAATATGGGGTAAAAGAACCAGACAGCTATCATATATATCCTTGTCATTTGATTTTGTGAATAAACCCCCTCTCGCTAATAAGCCTCCTCTCTTTAAGCACCCCTCTGGGGCGTCCAAAATTAAATAGGCCCCCCGGGGGCTTAATAGAGCTTTTACGCTACTTAGAAAGTAAAATATCCTGCAATGATTTTTTTCAACTTACCTTCAGCTATATTTCTCGGGATGAGATGCTGGAGATCGTTCGCGCTATTTACAAGATGGTGGGAAACGTCGTCAAAATGCCGGAAGATGAAAGTACACCTGAGAAGAGAGTCGATAAAATATTCCGGCAAATGGACAAAAATGTTGACGGGAAGTTATCAGTAGGCGAGTTCATCGAAGGTGCGAAGAGCGACCCGTCGATTGTAAAGCTGCTACAATGCGACCCGGCCGGAAGCAAGTAAACACATTGCCAAGGACACCATTCTTTACGTATGATATAACCTGAAAATTTGTTATTGAAGAATGTCGTACAAAAAAACAAACTAACGTTGTTATATATATTAAAAAGCTTTTCATTTGTTACTAAAGGACACCCATATTTCATTGATAACATTATTATTTTTATTATTTTCATTATTATTCTATGATTGGTCTATATGTACGCAATAGATGTGGCTACTCGGCCTTTTTCGTAGCTAAATTTGTTTTTGTTCGTTCGAGTCCCGCGGTCACTTAAAATTGGGATTTTGTACAACCGATGATATATTGATTCACACTGCAAATCTAGAAAATAACTTGTCGAATCTTATTTCTGATTAAAGACATTTAGCTTAAATTTTGTCATTGCGTCTTGTCTGGGTCTTTTTAGCGTAGGCCACATGAGGCCCAGGCGAGTGAATTTGCCACAAGTTTGATTATAATCAGTTTCAGACTGTGTTCACACGGTATCGCCACAATTTGAAAATGGCAGAAAATTGTTGCAGATGTACAGGCCTCCCTTCCACACAAAGACGGCAGATGTTTTGCTGGCAGATTTTGAAAACAGAACGCTAATCATGCGCAATTAGAAACGCATAATGTACTCACCGACCGAACGTGTGTTTTGTGTCAATTCTTCTGTGCAACGTGTTGTCGTCGCCACCTTAACTGTGCATGGTGCTTCGAGAAGAATTGACAAAAAAAAATACGTTCGGTCGGTCGGTGAGTAGGGGAGACCGGGGACAATTGTAACACGGGACAATTGTAACACTGACTCTCACGCCTTGCAGAAAAGTGCAAAAAATCTGATTCTCGCACAGAACATGCTCATTCTAACCCTCTTCACACGACTTGAGATACAGGAATGTTCAGCCAAGTTTGCAACATTTTCGGGGGAAAGACATGTTTTTGAGTACGAAACGAAAGTAAGTACGTGCTTTCACTGTAAATTTGTGTCTGAAAGATTTTGCTCTTGAGTAAAAATTTCATTTTCACATCACAGACATGGCATCTAGTTAGGATCAAAACGATGTTAAAACTTTTAAGCTCCACAGCTTATGAGATGTGAAAATGGAAATTAACGATAGCTGACCATGTCAGGGGCAATTGTAACACGCTGTTGCAATTGTTCCCGGTGTAAGCTGGCTGATGGTTTGGTTTTGATTCATTTTCTAATCTGCTCGAACACTGTGAATCCATGCAGTATTTTTTTATCAATTTCTTTATCGTTGGATAAAAATACAAAGATGGCTAAAAGTAATTAGCTAATTAATTCCAACATTAAAACTTTAAAATAAAAATATTACATAAGAAAATAGTGGATAAACTATTTACAAGTCATCAAAAGTATATAGTATAAAAGCATAAAAGCATAAAAGCAGTATAAAAGTAGATATCTAAAAATATTTATCAAAAGCCCAACTTCGGAATAAAAATGCAGCATAATTTGCATGGACAACTTTCTCCGTACCAATGTTTTTATCTTTATTTTAAAATCGTGAGGGATTCTGAATTGCGAATTGTTGGTGGTAACGTTTGGTGGTAACGTTTGCCCAAATTTACAAAGAAATAAAAACCACGCCTTATTTTCAATTTGTTCTTTTTAAAGCCATGAATAATCTGCCACCCGGTGCTACATTTTGTGTAAGGAAAAAGCAGAGTCGTGCAATAATCATCTGTGATGATTTTGAAGCTATGTAACAATTGCTCCAGCCATCTGTGACAATTGCCCCGTGTTACCGGCAATTGTAACACTTGACCACTGATTTTAAAATTATCACAGTGTCACAAAAATTGGTTCCATGTGATGGAAACTAATGTCTATTTTATTCCAAGGGATGCAACTAGATTGAAATATTTCAAACTTTGTTCTATCGCTAAAAGACTAGCCTACATTATGAGTATTTTTTACAATTTTTTAGGGCACTGTAAGTATCCCGAATTAAGAATTTTGAAGAATAGGGCGGGCTTGATATCCCCAAAAAGTCGTCAAAAACAGGGGATCGATTTAAAGCCATTTCAGATCTTCAAAGCAACGAGAAGCGTGTTTCATTTTACCTGAGAATATCTTTAAGTACCTAGGGACAATAAACTTGCTCTGCAGACTTCCAACTGGGTTGCCTATTCCCAGGTTGAAATGAAACACGCTCCTCGTTGTTTTGAAGATTTGAAATTGCTTTAAATCGATCCCTTGTTTTTGACGACTTTTTGAGGATTTCAGGCATGCTCTTTTCCTCGAAATCCTTAATTTTGGAAATTTACCGTGCCAAAAAAATTGCGAAAAATACTCATAGCATAGGCTAGTCTTTTAGCGACAGAACAACGTTTGAAGTATTTCAATCGGCCAACAATATCATTTACCTTCCAAGAGTGCAATTAATCATTATCTAGACGATATGGCTCATTTTCCAAAAAGTGTTACAATTGACCCCGGTCTCCCCTACAGTATACGTTTCTTCTTGCGTATGCGCTAATCAGCACAATGGAAAAACGGCATCGTGTGAACACTTGCAGGCGCGGATCTAGACCGGGTTGAACGGTTTGCACAAACCGGTCAGATTTTCAGAATAATGAATATTTTCATTTTGTCTCTAAAGTTTTATCATATGCGTGAAATTAGCCTGACTCGCAGACCAAACGAGAATACAAGTTCCTCGTTGTGAAATGGGCATTATGCGAAGGCGCAATATTGAATTTCAGTACCCACTTATCGATGATATCAGTGCAAGTTATTTCAAGATTCAATGCAACGTAATCCTCGCTAATTGAGTGAGAATAGCAGTCACCAAGCCGGCGTTTGTTATTTCAATACGAATATTGTCTTACTCTTAAAGGAATTTAGTCTTGCGCAAGGGAAGGAAATTCTGACCCGGTCACCCATTCATTTCGAGCTTCTGACCCGGTCAGAACTCGGTCAAACCCGCTCAAAATTGCGCAAGGCAGCTCCATATGCTCCATAGGTTTTTCAGTACTTGTAGTCAAACACTACGGACCATAGAACCATGGACTACAGAACTACGGAACCAAGAACCATGGACTAAGGAACTAGAAACCGACGGAGGAGAGTAGTCGCACCGTACAATATTCTTCAGTATTGTGAGTCTGCAAATCTGGAAATCTTGAGAACGAATCTTATAAAATTTAGGAATGTAGAGATTAGAGAAAGAACATTGTGCTGTTTTTCGTGATAATGCTGCAGATAGATGCACTTTACTATAATATAGTCATGGATACAAAATTACAGTGCACTTATTGAGGGTAGTTTCAGGCATAAAAAATAAGAACCCTAAGTAGTTGGATGGCCGTAATATCACATTGCTATAGAATTTATTGAAACTAGGCGTTTCATTTTCAAAAGGGCGTTGCCTAAAAAGAAAGGGCGTTTCCCAAGAAGCAAAAAGGGCGTGGCCCAAAAATTTTTCGGGGGCTTCGCCCCCCGACCCCCCAGGCGCAATGACCCGGTCACAGAAATTGCTGGATCCGCGCCTGACTTGAAAACGATGAACACAGAAAAAATTTTCAACGCTTTGGAAATGGGATTGATTGATTCTTTAGGCGTACAGCCTTGTTCCTATTATTTGAGTCACAGGTAATCTGGTAGCAATTTTGCCTGCGCAATACCCCGTACAATTGCTCTGTTTGTTTTGTCGCTGAAACTGTTTTTGGAAATTTTTCGCCGAGTAGATTCAAGTGGATCTTGGATATGCTGTAGAAAAAGAACATCTGCCTAAATTGATGTAAATTGCAGCTTTGTGCCATTTTTTTCTGGGATAACTCACAAGGGTTGTCGTTAACTTCTTTGTGACATCACAACACAATGACGCGGAATTTAGAAAATAACTTTCATATAATGAGTTTAGAAAACTGTCCGAATCAGACCTTTGGATTAGTCTTTCTCCGTGATTCAGCAAATACGAGCAAGGGTGTAAAAACATTTTAGTGACATCAAAGTGTCACTATTGCCTAGACCTTATTTTATCTAAAGCGCTAAGAAACTTTTCGAAGGTCAGTTTGAAATATTATGACAAAATTATCGTTGAACCTTTTATTCTTGGGTGATATAGACTGCAATTATGTTTTGAGCCCAATGCAGCTCTTTCCTTGCTACAAGTTGTGCTGTATTGGACTGACAAAATAGTCCCAGTTATCGCAACAACAACAGAAATGACAACAAAAACAACAACAACAATATATTTTTTGCTCAAACTGGGACTTATGGACTTTCACATCAAAAAGTGGGACGAAAATAAACAATGGGGGCGCCGATTTTGCTATTCACGTTGAAACGAGGGTAATGGCCTCTTTTCGGTAGTTGGAAAATTTCATCGCTTTGGCGTGCACTTTCGTGAAGTGAAGGAAGCGAAGTGGCATTAAAAATGGGGAAATTCTTATTGAAACTGAAAGGTTTGTTAATTCTTGGATTCATGAAACTACATCTGGATACTTGTGGCTTTTGTTCATTTCTAACGTCACTCAAAAGTTGAATTTGAGGCGTTTTATTATCTGAGGATTGAGCCGACAAGTTAGGCCCACCGCTATTTCTCGGCTTTTCCGTACAGCGTTGCTATGGTTTCCATATCGGACATGACGTCAAGGGAAACAATTTCGTCCCGATTTTCAATGTGAAAGTCCACGAGTCGTAGTTATAGCGTCCATCAGCCTATCAATAGCAATAACTACGAACTTGCAATCAGTCTAGTGCTGTATGTCAACATGCAAATAGATGGTAGTGGTTGAAATGAAAATTCATGCACCCAAAAATAGAAACAATTCAAGCAACTTAGGAATATAAGACAATATTAGCATTATGGGCTTATCCAAATTTCTTTTAAAGTAAAAACGTGTATATAAGTTTTTTTTATATAAGAAACTTGGATCAGCACTAAGTACTAAAAGTTTCTTACTTTCCCATGAAAATTTCGGTGTTTTAGTAGCAAAAATTTCTTAATTAGTTTCTTATATTTATGGTGTAAAATTGCTTTATGGTTAGAAGTTGAGCCTTCTTATCGACAAAGGGCTTGGATTTTGCATTGATATTGGCACCATGAATAATCCATGCACATTAAGGCAAAAAGTTACCAATTTTTGCAATCAACAATTAAAAAAAGATGAAAGGAGCTTTGTAAGAGTGACATAAATAAAAGAGACATACAGAAATAAAACTTTAGAGTTTCTTAATTGTTCTTGAACGTAGTATCTTATATAGAAAACGTGTACTAAAAGCAGTCTGGATCGCACGATATTTTAGCCCAATTCGTAGAAATCTGACAAATTTTTGAACGTACACAAAGCGTCATTAAATCAGACCTTTCGAATACAATACATGAAGACATCGTTCGATCCAGAATCTTTTCGTGGAATGGTATCACTATAAAATGAGATAAGATTTCAGAGCCTCTGCAGCGAATCGTCCAACTACTGTCGATTCAAAGTTTTCTTGTTGCAAACACCATGGAAGACTTTCGTAAAACAAAAGGTTTTTGCAAGGCTTAGGTCTCCCATATGACACACCAAAATGATGCTTCTGAGAATAGATTCCACACCCTTAATGATATTCTATCATAGCAAAATAAAGAGAAAACAAAACGTTTCTCAAAAATCGCAAATCTCTTTGTCAAATCAGAAAGGTACATAGTTTTTGTGTTTGTGAAGAAATTTCCCCTGCAATCTATTCCCAAAGGTGTACAATCTATTATCAAAGGTATCAATTTGCTGTGTCATATGGGAGACCTGAGTTTGTTTTCTCTTTATTTTGCAATGATAGAATATCATTAGGGGTATGGAATATATTCTCAAAAGTATCATTTGCTGTGTCATATGGGAGACCCAAGCCTCGCAAACCCTTTTGTTTTACGCAAGTCTTCCAAGGTGTTTGCAGTGAGAAAATTTTAAATCGACGATAGTTGGACGGTTCGCTGCAGAAGAGGCTGTGAAATTGTATCACATTTTATCGAATCGAAATTATTGATGATAAAACGGTGGAAAGAAATTGGATTTGTGATGAACTTATTGGTAAATGTATCCGCTGGTTATTACTGCCAGAGAGACCGATTCAATGCTGATTACTGAGATTCTGCTGCGGATGAAGGTAGGCCCATTTGCTTTCTTCGTAGCAAAGCTTTAGCTCGTCAAGGATTTTCGAAAATCACACAAACAAATATTTTCATGTTTTTGAAAGCTAGACTAGCTATATCTAATTTGTAGCGTTCCTGAAAAATTCTTGAACATAGGCTAATTTTCGAAGGAATGAAATCCTGAGATTCGATGTAACGCCAATTCCTGATAAGATTTTAACCAAATGCAGAAAATTAAATGTGGAGTGGGGCCTGTGGAATCGATTCGTGGTAAAATCAGTTCTGTATATTTATTGGTCTAATATCCATTTTTGTTTTCGTGAAGGTACTCGAAAAGTTGTCTCAAAAACTCTATTTTCAGTCATGTAATCGAAATTGAGGGGCATTTCACTCCCAAAAATCTCGTACAACACTTCTGGCAAAGCCCTTCTGTTTTTTCAAGAAAAATCCGTAAAAATCCTTTTGGTCTGAAAAAGTCTCGTACGCTTTTTCGAATGAGTGAAATGCCCCTCGATCGGAATACGACGATATCATTGGCTAATCAGCTTGAAATTGAAAGATTTGCAGGTCGCCCCTCACAGTAGTGGGCACAACTTGGGGGGTCATCAGGAAATAGCTGCGAAACATGGTGACCATGACTTGCAGAAATGAAAACGGGAAATCCTAAATAGTCGGAGAGGGATAAGAAAATATTTTTTGTGCGTAAAATTAAAATGAAGATTTGATTTTCCATTGAAATCCTTTTCAAACGGTTTTAACCTGTATTATGTATTTGGCAAGCAGAGAAGCGTCGCAGAAATGAAATAGCTTCCCAACCCTTTCCATATCTCGCGATTTTTGCCACCTAAGGTAGAGTTTAATAGCTGGAAACAAGTTCGATTCACAAATGTATTCGTTGTTTACATTATGATGTCGATTTCATGAATATTTCATTGCCAAATTCTTGCGCAAAATTGGTAGTGCTACGGGAAGTGTCAGAGAAAATATTTAACAGCTAAAATTTCCAAATGCCACAGGTGGGACAATAAACCAAAGGTATTTTCGTCTGCTCAAAATGTTCTAATTTCAGAAAAGTATATGTTTTATAGTGACCCACTTGTGGCATTCTGCGTTATTCAAGATAATATCTAAAATCTTACACCAAAAAGTAGCAAATCTTGTCCCCAGAATGCATCCTTTTCAATCCATCTTTCCGTTATATAGGTAAACTATAAATTTCTACAATGCACTGTTGATTCCAGAATTTATTCAGATTTCAGGAAATGAAGAAAATAAAGGGAAGGTTGAAATGAGACGTATCACTGCGAAGGAGCTCCAACCGTTTCAACTGTGTTTGAATAATGGCAATATTCGATTCCTTGATGTGACGAGAGAAGAACGAAGGAATAGCAACATTATCAAGCTTTACTCGCAATCCCGTGGAAGAGAAACAACACAGTGAGTAAAAATACAATTTGATCATAATATTGCCCATGATATATCATGAAGAAATTAAGAAAATGTTTGTAGGAGGAGTGCATCTTCGTTGTACATTAGGTATATAAGCTTCTGTGCATCCATGGTATATAATTGAAATTGGGGCAGAGATTTTGCGCTTTATCTATGAGCACTGTCCGTTCAGAGATAAACGCTTGGCACCAGAGAATGAAGTGGCTCTCATTTTCAATTTTGTTTTGGCAAGATCTGCAGAATCTTCTATCTCTTTCTAAGGGGGGGGGGGGGGGGATGTCTTCCGTGAATTAGCCTTTTCAAAGAAAAAAGTGAAACTAATCATCGTGTGCTCCTCTTTAATGCTTCACCCGTATCGACAGTTGATCAACATAAACATTTAGGCATCATACTTGATTCTAAACTGCCTTTCTCATCTCATATACAAACAGCCATAAACTAGTCAAGAAAAGTGATTGGAATATTGAAGTTCATGTCCAAATATCTCCCTAGAAATACACTGAATGAGTTATATAAATTGTATGTACGACCCCACCTAGATTACGGCGATGTATTTTATCATGTACCGCAGGGAATGGATGGTTCTGAAAATTACATGATGGAAAAACTTGAATCTGTTCAATATTCTGCTGCCCTAGCAGTGACAGGAACTTGGACAGGAACATCTCGGGAAAGGTTGTACAATGAACTTGTATGGGAATCGTTAAGCTCAAGAAGATGGAGTAGACGTCTTATTCTTTTCTATAAATTCGTCAATAATTTGACCCCTGATTATTCGAGGGACCCTATTCCACCACCGCATGAAAATAACTACTCTCTTCGGAATCCACCAGTAGTAGGGCAAATAAAGGCATGAACAGAAAATTTAAATCTAGTTTCTACCCTGACTCTTTGTCTGAATGGAATAAACTTGATCCCGAAATAACACAATCCCCCTCTGTTAGCGTCCCCGGTGAGCGTCCTTAGGCAGAAATTATTTTTTTCAAATTAGGCCTTCTGCTAATTCGGTGTATGGTATTCATAACCCAAAAGGATTGCTTATTTAGCTCAGTTGAGGGTGGAGCTAAGCAAACTCAATTTCCTCAAATTCAAACGTAATTTCAAAGATACAATCAATCCAATGTGTCCAGTTAACGATGGCATAGAAGATACGGATCATTTCTTGGTGCTCTGCAATTCTTTCAGAGAGCTCAGGGACCGCGGAGCCGGGGGGGCTGGGGGGGCTTTAGCCCCCCCAATAATTTTCAAGATATGGTTTTTTGATTTTCTAGTTTTTTGAGTACCGGTTCGTTTTGAAATAGGTACGGCGTCAGGGAGTTTTCCTGAAACAGAACAGGATCATTGCAGAAGAATTTATTTTGAGGCATTGATCTCATTGTTGAGGCAATCAATGAGAGGTTCAACCAGCCCAGCTTTATTTCTTCAAAAAACTTTGAATCTCTTCTGGTTAACTTCGTTAATGCAAGCGATGTTTCGTCTCAAATGGAATACTTCGAGGAGAATTATGCAGACGACATAAAGGTTTCACTGTTGTTACCATAGCTTGAAATATTCCAACTTTTAGTAAAAGATGTAACGATAGATTGCATTCATGATATCTGGACGCTTTTGAAGCAAATTCCAGTTGCTCAAAGATTGCTAATTAGTAAAATTGTCCAAATTTGTAAACTGCCGAGTGTCAACCCTGCAACTGGCGAACGATCAATCTCTTTATCAAGGCGTCTAAAAACTTGGCTTCGCTCAAGAATGTCCCAAAAAAGGTTCAAAAATTTAGCAATTGTTCATAATCACGAAAAAAAGACAGACAGAATAAACAATATCGAAGTTGCAACTATTTTCATGATGAGAACAGGATACGAAATTTTGGGAAATTTGATCAAAATGTAGATTCATTGATGATACAAAATTACTCAGAATAAAAAAGTTCGCCTTATTAGGTTCTTGTGTTAAAATGTTTAACTCTGAAAGTATAGACTAGAAGCGTTATGTTATGTTACCATATGATCTATTTCTTAATACGAAAAAATTCCAAGAGCTATTTAACTTCGTCATAGCGTTCCTTTAGGCCTTTCCCTTTGTACCAAAAGATGCTGCGTGGTCCTTGAGCCTTCGCTATCAAATGTTAGACGTACTATGAACTGCAACTATTTTCGGCTTTTATGGTGATTTACAGTAGGATTTAGTGGTTAAATATGCTACAAATGAATATCTTTTCCCGGGCGTTCTTGGCATGGAAAGGGCGTTGGTCACATTTATAGCCAAAGTAGAGGGTGTGGTCAGGAAAATTTTTCTGGGGGCTTCGCCCCCAGACCCCCTCAAGTTTCTCCCTCCTTTTAGCCCCCCCAATCGAAATTATGCTCCGCGGTCCCTGGATAGACGCAGTCTTCCCGTTGGTGTCAACGATGTACTCGAAGCTTGTGGATATTCTGAGGGTTCAGATATCAATATGTTGCAACTTCTTCTGTACGGAAACAAAAATTTGCCCTTGGAAGCCAACGAAACGCTTTGGTTGAAAGTTACGGGAATCCCTGAATAGAGCACCCAAATCCGTTCTGTATGTGTCTGCTTTTAACAGTTATGTTTGTTTGTAATTATGTGGTGTGTTGATGCAGCTTGCAACCAAATAATTATTTAGAAATTTTTTTAATATCAATGTACATTCGGTTTTGAATATTGTAAATAGGGTTTTATAGTTTAATTTGATTAATAACTTTTTAACTTATATTTTGTAGATTATAATTATTGTTTTATCGGAGGGCCCCTTGAAAACCAGCTTCTGCTGAAGGGCAACCTTCCTTAAAAGAAAAGAAAAGAAATGAAATGAAATGAAATGAATAATAGATTTTACTTTCCCTTTCTTGTTCTAAACCTTTAAATCTTCATTCGCAATTATTTGGTTGCAAGATGACTTAACTTATGGCTCTGTTTGTCATTTCATTCATCTTTTTATGTTATGTCCTCTGGGTAGACAAAATATTTTGCTCCTTGGGGTATCGTCTCTGTAGCAGGGTAGCGTTAGCTGTAGGTATAGAAATTAATAATCATGTATTGTAAATTTTCAATTGAATATATAAAGAGATATATGAAAAAAATGTCTTCCTTTCTCTATTGTAAGGCAGTGGTCGCTAGGGCGCAATTTTGAAAGTATTCGTCTATGTGATCTGTTGGTAATTAGGGAGAGATGATTTTCATATGCAATTTGAGATTTGTATGTTTTATATGATAAGGCTTTCGGGCAGTCATTCAAGTGGTTTTTCCACTGGAACTGATCGTTTTGTGTAAGAGCTCTTTTTGTCGCATGTTCTGAGAATAGTGTAATGGAGTCAGTACTTTTAAAAGCCATCCTTTTTGAGGTCATCAGTCAAGTTATTCATGTAAGAGGCTATTGTTTGACGATGGTTTATTGAATTTTCGTATTCAAGTTGAAGCCTGACTTATACAACTGTGTAAGAGTAGAAACCGAGACGATTGCAGCTACCGCTGCTCCACAGCAACCACACCAACAAGGCACTATTTTTGGGACACCCTCAGGGACACAGAATTATGGGCCCCCTTTTTCAATTAGTGACACGGAATTATGGTTCCAACATTTTTATAGGTTCCAACATTCGTGATAGGGACCATTATGGAAACAAGGTCACATTGACCTTTTAATGCTATCCCTGCAATCTTTAACCATGGGGTGTTTTTAAATTAGAATATTAAATTAGATATGTAGTTTTTGCCTGTGATTATTTTAAATTTATAGATATTGTAATTAGATTTCTTTTCTTTTACATTTCTCTTAATCGCTTGTCCCTATCACTTTACCCCCAGAAATATCCCCCCCCCCCCAGGTTATCTTGTATCTGATCCGCATGTGCCCACTTCGGAAGACGTCCGAAACACCACACAGAAATGGAAAAGTGATAGCTCGTAGATAGCTCAACATAAAATTTCAAAGTTGAGGATTTCAGCTGCTTTTGCTGAGGTGTTAAGTGGGAGTAAAATGGTCCATGATAAAGATCGTTGCTTCTCATGTAGCATATTCAAATCTTTGGAAGCGGTTGTTTGATTGGTTGAAGCTCTTCGGAAGACGTCCAAATCACCGCGCAGAAATGGGAAGGTGATAGCTCAACATAAAATTTCAAAGTTGAGGATTTCAGCTGCTTTTGCTGAGGTGTTGAGTGGCGATAAAATGGTCAATGATAAAAATTGTTGCTTATAAGGTAACATATTTAGATGAATGGCTTAGTTGTTTGATTGGTTGAAACACTTCGGCAGATTTCCACAGCATTTAGAAATGGGATGGGAGGGCGATATCTTCTCCTGCAATTTCGAATAGAGAATTTCAGCTGCTTTGCTAATTGTTGAGCAGGGATGGAAGGTGCACGACAAAAAAGTTGTCTCTTATGTAACATATTTAAATGGTTTGCAGCGGCTGTTTGATTAGTTGAACCATCTCGGTAGACCTCCAAAGCATCACGCAGAAGCGACAAGCGAGAAGGCGATACCTTCCTTGCAACTTCGAATAGAGAGTTTCAGCTGCAATTGCAAATGTGTCGATTGGAGGCAGAAGGTGCTCAATAAAGTGACTGCTACTCTTATGTAACATATTTAAATGATTTGCAGCGGCTGTCTGATTAGTTGAACCCCCGGGGGGTCCAATTTTTTTGGGGTACCTTTTTCAGGCTAAAGTAAATTTTGGGGTGTCATTTCTGGTAGCAGCACAAATGAACATAAATTTTAGGGTGTCATTTTGGATGAAAAACGGTTCCGGGTACTGAATTTGGTATAATTTCAGATACTTGGATAAAATTTCGAATTTTGGTCACAATTTTAGAGTATCTATTTTGAATGGCCCGTAAATTTTGGGGTATGGTTTTTGAAAAATTCATAAATTTTAGGGTATGATTTTACAATTCAAAATGGTACACCCCCGTCATACGCCTATTGAAGTGAGCCCCCCCCCCCCCCCGGGGTTGAACCATCTCGGTAGACCTCCAAAGCATCTCGCAGATACGAGAAGGTGTAACCTTCCGTGCAAATTCGAATAGAGAGTTTCAGCTGCTATTGCGAATGTGTCGATTGGAGGCAGAAGGTGCTCAATAAAATGACTACTTCACTTGAAAAATATTCAGTTGATTGGAAGCGGTTGCTCAAATGGTTCATGCATCTTGACAAACATTTGAAGAAAGTATATCATCTCAAGTGAAAATATTCTGGCAGATTTTGTATATTTATTAGCCTCTTTATTGAAAGTGCAACGTTACGAGAGACAAAGACAATCACAGCATTTAACGGCCAACGCATGCAACAAGTAAGTAAATCGATGATACTGGAAAGTCTGTAAGAACGTCATGAACACAAGAAACGAAATTAGCCATACAGTATAATGAGATACAGCTACGTGGATGCTTGCAATGAGAAAACAACCAATGTAAGAAACGAAGAAGTTAGGGAGAATTATAGAAATACAAGAGCATTTACACACGGTGTAAGAGCAAACATTTTAGATCCTTGATTGCGGTAAGAACACATTCTCATCACAGATTTGAGAAAATAAGTCAGACTAAAAGTAATACAAAAACCTAAGCAGAAACCGAAGTGGAAAAGAGAAATAAACTAATTGGAGGGTCATAAGCAATACAAGAATATACGCAAACGAAAACATAGTCAATCAGACAGACAGAAAGAGAAACTAACGTGCAACAGAGAAATATCCTAATTGGAGGGACATAACAATACAAGAATATACGCAAACGAAGACATAGTTGATCATACAGAAAGAGACCCAAACGAAGACATAGTTGATCATACAGAAAGAGAAACTAACGTACAACAGAGAAATATCTAATTAAAGGGACATAAGCAATGCAAAAATATAAGAAAACGAAGACATAGTCAATCATACAGAAAGAGAAGCTAACGTTCAACAGAGAAATATCCTAATTGGAGGGACATAAGCAATACAAGAATATACGCAAACGAAGACATAGTTGATCATACAGAAACAGTAACAGATACTATTGGTACAGCAAATACGATAATCTGGGTCTAAGTAAGCGATCCTTGTGTGTTCACAGACACGAACGTAATATATGATCTCAAATACAAAAACCGCAACAGCTGTCATGTGCCTCCCTGAAGCGCCAATCTACTTCTTAATGTGCGCATCCTTACTTGTGACTCCCTTGTATTTCTTGATTATAAGAGTACTCATCGTGCGCTTCAGATTAGAATTAGCGAGGCACAAGATTCTCTTATGTCTTTCGGTAGCAGATAACTTACAAATCCTAGGAAGAGGGCTTATTGCCTTGATTGTTCTGGGATTACAACCAACTCTTACTTCTCAGTCATGCCAAGTGCTGCGTCAAATTCTAGAGGTAGTCGCTATGCAAACTCACACTGCTTCTACTGGCTTCATACTTCTATTGGCTATTGAACGTTACATTGCATGCATATATAGCTTGCGATTCTATACGATTATTACTAATTCAAGAACAAACTATGCTGTCGTTTCTGTGTGGGTTATCAGCATTTTAGTTGGCTTACTAGCACTGCATCCAGATGAGCCCAACTATTCAATACCAATATACATTGACAATCTGCGTACACTTTTGGTATATGTTACTACTATCGTGGTATCTTCAGTTTTCCTGACAGTTATCCAGGCTCGCTTGTACCGTCTGTCTAAAACGAAACTGAAGACTGCTCCGTTGGGTATGTTTAGCAATCAGAAAGAGAGGGATGATTTGACGAGAAGACAGCTAAAATTGGGTTTTGCAGCAAGCATTGTTATCATCTTGTATATTGTATGCATGTGTCCAATGGCTTTCTTCTCTGTTTACTTGCTGTTCAACCCAAAGAAAGATCTGGCCAAGACAAAACAAATTGTATTGACCCTGATGATGCTAAACACATTTGTTAACCCATTTGTATATGGTTTTGGTATGGCTGATGTACGGCAAGGAATCAAGCGAGAATTTAAGAACTTGAAGAAGAGTATTTGCGAGAGGATGACAATGGGAGAGTAGAGTGTCAGGATTCATAGTATGCTTCCATTTTCATCTTTTCACTTATCAATATTTATACACGAACTCTACACGAAACTTCATTCAGCTTCAAAAATCAACAAATTAAAAACCTATATTATCAGTAATTGTTTAGGGAAAGAAATACTATAAATCGTTGCTCTACCAAGGGGTCGCGTTTGGGTCCTGTACGTTTGAAGGTTCAGAAGATCCTCTTTAGGCCCTGTTTTAAAATGAGCGATTGATTCTTTCTCTTTAATGCAGGAATATCGTCCCAGTTTTTCACACTAGAACCACGTGGCTACTTTAGATGTAAATCTCTTCTTATTTGGTAATGAAATGTATTAAATTGGATTAGATAACAATGTTACATTTTCTACGCAATCGATTCACAAGATATAGAATCACTAAAAGAGTTCCTGTATTTACTGTCTTCTGTACATCTTGGCTGGTGTTCATTCACGGTGTCAACAATTTACCAAGTGTTCACACGACACAGGTACAAACTGAATGAGCCAAAACATGCAACAGCAAAATTTATTCAACTGGTATGTATAACTTAAAGGTGTTGTGGCGCAGATGTGTAATCCTCTGACTTTGCAGCCAGAACAGTCAGGTGGAGTGGGTTCGATACCCGGTAGGACCCCACCACTTGAGCGTCATGACAAGGGGTTGCAGACTCGACTACATTCTCTCACAAGAGTGTTGGACCCCTATTGAAAAATTCGAATTTTGTCACCCCTCCCCCTGTTTCAATGTTGATTACCTTTCAAAGAGATGCTTTTCATGCAGATCCACCAAAAGAATTATTCGCCAATGCAAGCAACTTTGAAATGGGGGGAGGGGGGGACAATATTCCGAAAAAAATAGATTTTCTTAGGGGTCCAACACTTTTGAAAAGGGATCGTCTGAAGGACAGCTTTATAGGTGAACATAGTAGGCCCGCTGCCATTGCACCAATAACAAATCTATACGTCAACAGTAGTTTTTATCGTGAAGATAAATGTCTCTCTTTAGAATTAGTGCTCATAAGGAAATATGGCAGCGTTTTCTGTCCTCATACATTGGCCTTACAAGAAGTGAGCTTTATTGCTGAATTGATTGGGGTCCAACACTATTGCAAGAGATTGTAGATCTTCTCTATTTCTGCAATCCTACAATTTTGTTTCAAATTGTCAATAACTGTTCCACTTTCATCATTTTTATTTTAAAATCTGTTGGCACCATTCTTAAATTTCCCTTGGGGAACGCCTATCTTGACGTTCATGACCTTAAGCATGACCTAACTTTATGATACCACTCTCAGTGAAAATAACATATTTAACTCTTGCGCGCCGACTGTAGACGTGCGGCAACATGTGTACCTGCCCTGTATCCCGAATGTAAATGCGTTGCTGCATCGAATGTTATGCTTTGAATCATTAATGTAGCCATGGAATGTAGCCAATGAATCCTCAACTTTCAAAAATTATTGAAAAAATAATTCATGGTCAAGTACAAAAGTACCTTGATGACAAGAAAATATTGTACAGATACCAATCTGGCTTTCGTGCTCATCACTCTACAGATACCTGCTTATTTAGTGATAAGATCCTTCAAGGATTTGAAACTGGGATGTTTACAGGCATGATCTTAATTGACCTTCAAAAAGCATTTGATACAACTGACCATAACATCTTTCTGAATAAAATGGCATGCCTTGGCTTTAGCAAATCCACCATTTTGTGGTTTAAATGTTACCTTCAAGACTGTTCTTTTACTGTCAATATTGGCAAGGAATACTCAAATCATGGTAATCTGTCATGTGGGGTCCCTCGGAGGTCAATTCTTGGTCCACTCATATTCCTTCTTTCCGCGAATGACATGGCACGAGCGGTCGACTGCGACCTTCTTCTGTATGCAGATGATTCTTGTTTAAGTTTTTAGAGACAAAAACATTGAGCAAATAGAGAGCAATTTAAATAGAAATTTCAATTCCCTCTGTGATTGATTTGTAAAAAACAAACTAAGCATTCATTTTCGCAAGGACAAAGCTAGATCCATTCTCTTTGGTAAAAAGAAAGCAAGAACGTGAAAAAGTTGGACATCAGGAGGGGTGATATAAGGATTAAACAGCATTCAACAGTCACATATCTGGGATGTGTTCTAGATGAAACTCTCTCTGGGCAGTCGATGGCAACTAAGATGCTTGGAAAAATATAAGGCAAGCTAAAATTTCTGTACAGGAATCAAAACTTCCTGAATAAATCCCTTCGCACGTTGCTTTTAAATGCTCTTATTCAACCTCATTTTGATTATGCATGCATCTCTTGGTATCCAGGGTTGAATAAGAGGCTGTCCAAAAAAATCCAGACGGCACAAAACAAATGCATTCGTTTTTGCATCGATTTAAAAAAACACAGCACATATTGGGGTCACAGAATTCAAGGCTATGAATTGGCTCTCTACAAAGAACAGATCAATGTGTCTGTGTCAACATAATGAAATTTTTCAGAAAAACTGCCCCAGCGTACAGTGCTGACATGTTCCGTCCAGTCAACCAGGGCCGAACAACACGAAGGTCCAAGTTCAAATTGAATGTTGTATTTCACAAAACTAATGCTGGACAAAAGCGTCTATCTTTAGGGCCCAAAACATGGAATAGTCTTTCGTCTGAGATGAAGTCAACAAACGATATCAACACGTTCAAACATAAGATCAAGAGACTTTTTTCCAAAACATACGAAAAGAGAAAGATGACATATATGTCTTCTATATAAGACTTTATAAGACTATATACGACATTATCTCTACTGACTATGGGATGGTCTTATAAACCATGCTTTACACAGAAAACAGCTACACTTTTTTTCTCACGTTTTTTCGTTGTTCCAGCACCTAAGGGGACCATCATGGAATTAAGGCCATCTTGACCTTTTAATGCTATCCTTGCCACTGTAATTAGGGGTATTTTCCTTTACGTTTTTAACCTATTATATTGTATTGTATCAATTTTTATATTGTAAACTTGTAAATGTTTTTAAGTGGCAAATAATACATAAATACATACATGAAGCAATACACAATTGTGTGATTGGTTAACAGCAGCTCTTATTGTCTCTGATGGGTGAGATTTGCTCCAAGTCTATTCCAAGAAATTTAGAGTAAATGACTATAATGTTTAATGACCACATTTTGGAATTACTTTGCAGTTTCAACGTTGAATATGAAGCAAGAATATGCTGTAGATTCAAGATTCATTACTTGTGTTTAAAACATCATTTGGAAATCGCAGCTTGATGAGAAATCTTAGGGCGAGTACGACGACAAAAAACATCATGTTCATTGACTCATATTTCATAATCAACAAGTTAGGAAATTGACAAGTCCATGTTATAATTAGAGTGACATAAATCAAGTGACATAAATCAAGTGGCTAAGCCATATTAAATTAAAACGTTTCGAACCTTCCTAGTTCCATCCTCAGCAAGTTGACTGGGTGGAGTAACGATTAAATACTGAAAGAGATACACGCTAGTGAGAATTGGGAGTAGTCCAAAAAAGGGCAAAATAGCCATATAAAGATGAAGCTGTGTGCAAAAGGGGAGAAAAACAACTAGAGAAACCGGTAAAAACCAGTAATACTTGTAGAAAAACGGAGACAAACAACTCAGAACAGTACCAGGGGGATTGAGGTTTGCTGAGAATTAAGGGAAGGGTGGTCCCGAAAGGTTTTGTGTTTAAAACCTTGGAACGACATCCCTACCACCATAAGGGAACTCTCTACGTTGCAACTATATAAAAAATATCTCAAAAAACATTTGAGGAGCCGAATTTAAGTAAAACACGACGCCTTGTAAGACCAGCTGCATCCTTGTTTTGTCAAAGTACTTTTTTATTGTTCGTATGCTTGTATATTTTCCGGCAAATGGCCTTCTGGGGGGGGGGGGGGTGTTCTTAGCAAATTGGGCTTCTGGGGCTCAGGGTTGGTCTTAGCAAATTGAACTTTCACAAGTTCAAGCATAATTTTAGGGATACCATCAACCCAATGTGCCATACGAACGACGGTATAGAGAATATGGAACACTTCTTGTTGCTTTGCCCTTCCTTTGAGGTTCAACGCCGAAATCTTCTCGTTCGAGTCTTAGCATTACTATGACCACATGGATATGTTAATATTCCAAACGAGGTCTTAACGCAATTCTTATTATATCGCGACAAAGACTTTCCCAATGACGTTAAAAAATGCTCTCAAATTGACTCTTGAATTCATCCAAAAAACTGGTCGATTCGATTAGGACCACATTATATCTATTCATACCTCACTCAACCACCAAGAAAGTCTTCGTAAAGTATCTTGTATGCTAAGTTCCGTATGGTTGATTTATTTCTCAGCAGTGTTGCCTGCTCGGAGAGTAGTGGCGCGGGGGTCACACACCCTATTCGTCTAATTCTAATTTCAAATCCTTGAATGAGGCCTAGACATAATTTCGTTAAAGCCTCTTCGACACGTCGTTCAAATCGTACCAAATTGTGCGAATCGGTTGGGTGGCCTTTGGGGTGCGGTTTTGCGGGTGGGTGGTACATCTTTCCTGATTCACCCAGTAGTTTTTATTTCTTTCCATATTAATTGCAGCGGGGTTGTTATAGTCTATTGCTCCCCGTGGTATTATCGTCCTTGTAGTGTTTCGTAAAGTAATTAGTAGGTAGCGTAAAATTGTAATTTGTCTTGTAAAATTTCTTAAAATAAAAATATGATAATTATGAAAATGAAATCTGTGATGAAAAGAATACTAAAAATTTCAGAATGTCTTTTATTGCGCTTCCATGTCATTCTGTGTTAAAAAGATTGGTTTTCAGGCTCCAAGTTTAGCAAATTTCAGCACAATGCATACTGCCTGAAGGAGCCTCAGACCACTGCGGAGGCAATTATGAAGATCGCTCTGCACTGAGATCTCTGTGTTTTTTGTTTGCTTTAAATGTTTGTAACTGATAATCAAAGAAAGAGGAAAGTCGTCAAGCACAACTGGAACACAGGGAGCAAAGGCAGCTTTACAGTACAATAAGACGTCATTATTTCCTTATTTGCAACATGAAAACATCGAAAAATAATATGGTCCATGATAAAAATCGTTGCTTCTCAAGTAGCACATTTAGATTAATTGAAGCAGTTGTTTGATTGGTTGAAGTTTTTCGAAAGGCAGTGGAAACATCACACAGAAATAGGAAGGTGAGAGCTCACCGTCAAATTTCAGAGTTGAGGATTCCAGCTGCTTTTGCTGATGTGTTGAGTGGGAATAAAATGGTCCATGATAAAATTCGTTGCTTCTCAAGTAGCACATTTAGATGAATTGAAGCAGTTGTTTGATTGGTTGAAGTATTTCAAAAGGCATTGGAAACATCACACAGAAATGGGAAGGTGAGAGCTCACCGTCAAATTTCAGAGTTGAGGACTTCAGCTGCTTTTGCTCTGATATGTTGAGTGGAAATAATATGGTCCCCGATAGAAATCGTTGCTTCTCATGTAGCATATTGAAGTGATTGGAAGCAGTTGCTTCATTGGTTGAAGCATTTCGAACGGCATTGGAAACATCACAGAAATAGGAAGGTGATAGCTCACCGTCAAATTTCAGAGTTGAGGATTCCAGCTGCTTTTGCTGATGTGTTGAGTGGGAATAATATGGTCAATGATAAAAATCGTTGCTTCTCAAGTAGCACATTTAGATGAATTGAAGCAGTTGTTTGATTGGTTGAAGTTTTTCGAAAGGCATTGAAAACATCACACAGAAATAGGAAGGTGATAGCTCACCGTCAAATTTCAGAGTTGAGGATTTCAGCTGCGTTTGATGATGGGTTGAATTGGGATAAAATGATCCATGATAAAGATCGTTGCTTCTCGTGTAGCATATTTAAATGTTTGGAAGCGGTTGTTTGATTGGTTGAAGTATTTCAAAAGGCATTGAAACCCGGGGGTCACAACCATTTGTACCAGTACTGGATGTGCCATTTGGGGTACCTTTTTTCAGGCTGAAAATAAATTTTTGGGTGTCGCCCGTCTTTTGAAGTTGCCCCCCCCCCCCGGGCATTGGAAACATCAAACCAGAAATGGGAAGGTGATAGCTCAACGTAAAATTTAAGATTTGAGGATTTCAGCTGCTTTTGCTGATGTGTTTAGTAGGAATCAATTGGTCCTTGATAGAAATCGTTGCTTATAATGTAACATATTTAGATGAATGGACGCAGTTGTTTGATTGGTTGAACCATCTTGGAAGACCTCAGGCGACATCTTCTCATGCAATTTTGAAACAGAGACTTTCAGCTGCTTTCCTAATGGGTTGAGCAGGGATAGAAGGTGCACGACATGAAGTTGTCTCTTATTCTTATGTAACATATTTGAATGATTTGCAGCGGCTGTTTGATTAGTTGAACCATCTCTGTAGTCCTCCAAAGCATCACGCAGAAACGAGAAGGTGATACCTTCCTTGCAATTTCAAATAGAGAATTTCAGCTGCTATTGCAAATGTGTCGATTGGAGGCAGAAGGTGCTCAATAAAGTGACTGCTTCTCTTGAAAAATGTTCAGTTGATTGGAAACGGTTGCTCAAATGGTTCATGCATCTTGACAAACATTTGGAAAAAGTGTATCATCTCAAGTGAGAATATTCTGGCAGATTCTGTATTCTTTAGCTTCTTTATTGAAGGTGCAACGTCACGAGAGACGAAGACAAACACAGCATTGAACGGCCAACGCATGCAACAAGTAAGTAAATCGATGATACTGGAAAGTCTGTAAGAATGCCATGAACACAAGAAACGATGGTAGCCATTCAGTTTACTGAGATACAACTACGTGGATGCTTGCAACGAGAAAACAACCAATGTAAGAAACGAAGAAGTTAGGGAGAATTAGGCCTAGGTTAAACGTCGCTCTTCTCATGCGCCGAACCTAATAGTTGAATTAGGCGCACGAGAAGAGCGACGTTTAACTTGATTAAGTACGGCAGATTGAATTAGGTGCAGCAGAATGTACTTGGAGCGACTGGTCCTGTCGCATTATGCGACTCTGGAGCGACTTCTAGTTAGACGTCGCTCTTCTCATGCGCCGAACTTAATGCATAAATTATTCCTCATAATTTTCCGTTTTAAAGCGAGGCGGAGCATGCGTATATCTTCGAATAACGGGAAATTTGCCGGACGTGACTAAAAGGACAATGGCTTCTCTTGATTTTGTTGCGTCCGAGACAGACATTGGTGACTGTATTCTAATTTTCTATCGAGCGAAACAAAAACAAAACTTTCAGTTAATAGTATAGCTTGATTTCCGCATGATGGACACAAACTCAACTCTGAACGCAGACGTGTGACATTGCAAAAGTGGCACGTCCCCGGCTAGCTACCAGGTACAACTTATGACTGAGATGTTGTTGATTATTCTTCGTTTTACACGATAAAACGCTGTACAGTTATGTCCATGACAAAGTTTAAACATTATTTTGCTTGCCCAGAGTTCGTTGTGTTTTGCTTTCTCAAAATTGGTTGCGTCAGTTTTTTCAACATGCTTTTGTTCGTTGTTACTTTGAGAACAAAAGCTGAAGGACCTGTTCTAATGAGTTTGTTGCTAGGCTACAAAGGATATCAGAAATTTAATTGTCTTTATATTAGGAGCGACACATTAGGAGCGACGTATAATTCAGTGTCGCTCTACCGTCGCTCTACAGTCGCTCCTAATGGTATTAGGTTCGGCGCATGAGAAGAGCGACGTTTAACCTAGGCCTTATAATAATACAAGAGCATTTACACACGGTGTAAGAGCAAACATTTTAGATCCTTGATTGCGGTAAGAACACATTCTTATCACAGATTTGAGAAAGTAAGTCAGACTAAAAGTATTACAAGAACCTAAGCAGACACCGAAGTGGAAAAGAGAAATATCCTAATTGGAGGGACATAAGCAATAAAAGAATATACGAAAACGAAGACATGGTCAATCATAGAGAAAGAGAAACTAACGTGCAACAGAGAAATATCCTAATTGGAGAGACATCAGCAATGCAAGAATATACACAAACGAAAACATAGTCAATCATACAGAAAGAGAAACTAACGTGCAACAGAGAAGTATCCTAGTTGAAGGGACATCAGCAATACACGAATATACGAAAACGAAAACATAGTCAATCATACAGAAAGAGAAACTAACGTGCAACAGAGAAGTATCCTAATTGAAGGGACATAAGCTATACACGAATATACGCAAACGAAAACATAGTCGATCATAAAAACAAAGAAACTAACGTGTGACAGAGAAATATCCTAATTGGAGGGACATAAGCAATACAAGAATATACGCAAACGAAGAGATAGTCAATCGGACAGAAAGAGACACTGACGTGCAACAGAGAAATATCCAAATTGGAGGGACATAAGCAATACAAGAATAAACGAAAACGAAGACATAGTCAATCAGACAGAAAGAGAATTTTACTTTTTCGCGAAGCTATCAACGATGTAAAGCACCTGCTAATTGGGAGTGGATCTAAAAAAAATTTCTTACGGTTTTTTTTTTCTTTAAATTCAATGTTAAAAATTTACCATTTACGAATTACCTAAGATTACAAACGAGCTACCATACAATGCTACAGAAACGATACCAAGGGGTGCAACAGAGATCATGACTACCCCAGGGCCATCACATGGAAGGAGATAAACTAAAATACAAGAAGCCCCCTAGCTATTCAGAAAAGAACGAAGACATAGTCAATCGGACGGTTTTAAAGAGAAACTGACGTACAACAGAGAAATATCCTAATTGGATTGGTCAACCATAAGCAATACAAGAATATATGAGAAACGATTGACATAGTACAACCAATAAGACAGAAAGACTTGAAACTGATGTGCAACAGAGAAATATCCAAATTGGAGGGACATAAGCAATACAAGAATATACGCAAACGAAGACATAGTCAATCAGACAGAAAGAGAAACTAGCGTGGCAAGGAGATAAACCATATTCAGAGCGACATTCGCGCAACAAGAACATGGACTAAAGAAGGCATAGTCAATCATACAGAAAGAGAAACTAACGTGCAACAAAGAAATATGATCATTGGAGGGAAAAGGCAATACAAGAATATACGCAAACGAAGAAATAGTCAATCAGACAGAAAGAGAAACTGACGTGCAACAGAGAAATATCCTTATTGGAGGGACATAAGCAATACAAGAATATACGCAAACGAAGACATAGTTGATGATACAGAAAGAGAATTTTACTTTTTCGCGAAGCTATCAACGATGTAAAGCACCTGCTAATTGGGAGTGGATCTAAAAAAATTTTCTTACGGTTTTATTAGGTCTCAAACATGCTCCTTCGTCAAAAATCACACCTTAGATGGGCAAATATTTCAATGAAGTATTGCTCGTCAACCAAACGAAATATCAAGCTGAAATTAAATATTTAGGAGAAACGATTGATTAACTTACTACAACAAAAATTTGGGAAGATTTCTAAAACATGACTTGACATCCATCTGATGAAGTTATATGGAATTATCCAGCAAGAAAATAAACCAAAATCAAGGTGACATACGCGTAACTAAAGCATAGACGAACAAAACATATTCATTAATACAAAAAGAGTAACTAGCGTGCAAAGGAGATAAACCATATTCAGAGCGAAATTCAAGCAACAAGAAGATGGACTAACGAAGACATAGTCAATCATACAGAAAGAGAAACTAACGTGCAACAGAGAAATATCCTAATTGGAGGGACATAAGCAATACAAGAATATACGCAAACGAAGACATAGTCAATCAGACAGAAAGAGAAACTGACGTGCAACAGAGAAATATCCTAATTAGAGGGACATAAGCAATACAAGAATATACGCAAACGA
The DNA here is from genome assembly GCA_039566865.1 of Aurelia coerulea. NCBI lineage: Eukaryota > Metazoa > Cnidaria > Scyphozoa > Semaeostomeae > Ulmaridae > Aurelia > Aurelia coerulea. The sequence goes on from CM076963.1 coordinate 11,006,716, forward strand.
AGACATAGTCAATCAGACAGAAAGAGAAACTGACGTGCAACAGAGAAATATCCTAATTAGAGGGGCCATAAGCAATACAAGAATATACGCAAACGAGGATAAGTCAATCAGACAGTAACATATGCTAATATTCAACAAAGAAATACAATAACCAGTTTTTTGTGCGTTAACAGTCACGAAGGTTACATGATGTCCAATGCAACAACTGCAAAAAATGCTAACTGCCTTGCCTCATCACCAATGATCTTTTTAGTGCTCCTATCCTTAGTTGCGACATCCTTGCATTTCTTGATTATAAGAGTACTCATCGTGCGCTTCAGATTAGAATTAGCAAGGCACAAGATTCTCTTATGTCTTTCGGTAGCAGATAACTTACAAATCTTAGGAAGAGGGCTTATTGCCTTGATTGTTCTGGGATTACAACCAACTCTAACTTCTCAGTCATGCCAATTATTGCGTCAAATTCTAGAGGTAGTCGCTATGCAAACTCACACTGCTTCTACTGACTTCATACTCCTATTGGCTATTGAACGTTATATTGCATGCATATATAACTTGCGATTCTATACGATTATTACTAATTCAAGAACAAACTTTGCTGTCGTTTCTGTGTGGGTAATCAGCATTTTAGTTGGCTTTCTAGCATTGCATCCACATGAGCCCACCTACTCAAAACCAACAGACAATGTGCGTACACTTTGGGTATATGTAACTACTGTCTTGGGATCTTCAGTTTTCCTGACAGTTATCCAGGCTCGCTTATACCGTCTGTCTAGAACAAAACTGAAGGTTGCTCCGTTGGGTATTTTTGGATGTCAGAAAGAGAATGATGATTTGACGAGAAGACAGCTAAAATTGGGTTTTGCAGCAAGCATTGTTATCATCTTGTATGTTTTGTGCATGTGCCCATCAATGGCCATCTTGTTTGTTTACTCATTGTTGAACCCAAAGAAAGATCTAGCCAAGACAACAGAAGCTGCATTGATCCTGATGATGCTAAACACATTTGTTGATCCATTTGTATACGGTTTTGGTATGGCAGATGTACGGCAAGGAATCAAGCGAGAATTTAAGAACTTGAAGAAGAGTATTTGTGAGAGAATGACGATGGGAGAGTAGAGTGTCGGTTTTTTAGCATGCTTGTATTTTTTCATCTTTTCATTTATCAATCTTTATACGCGGAACACCTTTCAGCTTCAAAATTAACGAATTAACAACCTATTAGCAATATTTGTACAGGGAAAGAAATACTATAAATCGCTGCTCTACCCAAGGGCGCCTACCTTGTAGGTAGTGTGTTTATTCCCAGTACTGTAGAGAAATTGGTGTCCTGTGACCCAGTACAGAGAGTGTCCTAGAACCGTACCGTGACCCAGAAGTACACAGAGTCAGTCCTCTCAAGGTCAAGATGACGTATGAATAACTTTGTGGCTTCAAATTCCGTTGTTTATGAAACACGATGTCAACGGTTATACGATCTGGCCACAGGGAATCAGACAGCAAAATTTTTCATTGGTCAACACTAACAGACGCTAGAATTTGAAAATCCCATATACAAAGATTAACAGGACTGGGTCATAGGACACCAATTACTACGCGTAAAGTACCGTGAATAAACACACTTCCTACAAGGTAGGCGCCCTTCCTCTACCAAGAGGTCGCGTTTGATTTGTTTTAAAGTTCAGAAGATAGTCTCTAAGTCCTGTTTTAAAACGAACGATTGATTCTTTCTCCCGAATTCCGTGAGGGATTTCGTTCCAGATTGTTACAATAGAAAAGTAGAAACTTCGCTTTAAATATTCTAACCTAACTCTGGTAATTTGCAAATTTCTACGATTTCTGGTTCTTCACTATGAAATCTGGGTATGTCAAAGATTGTCAGGACAGAGGTCATCAATTCCTTGAAGGGAAAAGCGAAGAGGTCATAGTGATTGAAACAATTTTGGTAACTGCTGACCAATTAGACAACGACTTTATTGATGTACCAGAGGCTCTCCCGTGCAGTTATGGACATGGTCACAGTTTACAGTGACGCCATAAGAATTGTACTAACAGATTTTTCAATCAAAAATGATGAAAGTGGAACAGTTTTGACACTTTGAACAAAAACTGATTTATTCTTTAGACCTTGATTATGTTATACTAGTTAAATAAGTTTTGTTGTCACATATTTTGGCTCGTTCATTTTGTACCTGTGTCATGTGAATACTTTGTAAAATGTTGTCACCAGCAGTGAACACCGGCCAAGATATACAGAAAACAGTAAATACAAGAACTCTTTTGATGATTTTATCTTCTGTGAATCGATTTCATAGAACCTGTAACAGTTATCTAATCCAATTTAATACATTTCATTACCAAATAAGAAGAGCTTTACATCTAGAGCAGTCACGTGGTTCTAGTAGCTGGGAAATTAAATATCTAAAGATTGTAATGTTCAGTCAACTAACAAATCTCGCCGTTATACTGATGCACTTGTTTGTATGTTTGTTTGCTTGTCAAATTATTTTAGATCGATTATGTACATCATCTAGCTTACTATATACAAATATACAAAGTAAACTAATCTAAATCGATGAATATATAATCACATGAATAAATATGTTTACAGTATTTTGATAATCTAACTAAATGAAGAATACTAGTTCATGGATACATATTGACAGGGATTACATCTACAGTCTGAGCCATCCCACATTCTCATCATATTTTCAAAACCGTTTAAATTTTCGGCCGATTTCATTTCATTTGGCAGTGCATTCCAGATCTGAGGTCCCAATGATCGAAGGCTATTGGAACCAAAGGTGACTTGATTTGGTTTATAACGCAGTAAGTCATTGGAGTTGCGTAATGAGTACTTAGAAGATTTAATTTTGAAAATATCGTGCACGAAAGAGGGGTTTAAATCGCTTAAAGTCTTAAAAACTTCTATACAGAGAACTCTTAGACGGGAAACATGCATAGTACACCTTTCTGATTTGGAAAGTAAGTCGCAATATGAACTAAGGTGATCACTGTGTAAGAATCTAAGGGCACGTTCTTGAATCTTCTCAATTTTGTGTACATATTTAGCTGATGAGAAGTACCATACAGTAGTGTCCCGCATATAAGGAACACAAATTTAGGAAACACAGACCACGATTTTCAAAATAATATCCCATGTTATAAGAAACTGGTACAGGTCTGAAAAAACTTGTTTCTTACCGTATTTAACAAAACTAAATTAAAAGCACCTTCCTGAAACAATTGTAGCATTTTCAGGAAGTGAAAATTTTACAAATGCGATGCAAATCAAAATTATATGTTTTTGTCACAATCATACAGTTCATGTCTAAGTTTTTGATAGATAGTACATGATTTTTCTTATAAGAAACTATACCCTGATTTTAAATTTTTTTTCCTCATTTGATAAGAAACATGCCAGACCTGACATTGAAAAAGCTGTTTCTTATATGCGGGACACTACTGTACTAGAGGACAATAATCAAAATTTGAATAGACAAAGCTTTGGACAAGAATCTTCTTTCATTAAAGCCAATATATTGTTTCAGTTTAAACGATTGAGTTGTGATGCGGCTTTTCTGCAAAGCTCAGCGATATGCTGTTCAAAGTTTATAATCTAGTTGAACACCTACCAATATAACCGTTTCTTCGGGTTCGATTATTTTTCCTTGGATGTTGACATTTTCTCCACTTGTTTTCTTTTGATCCTTTCTAATAACAAGTGCATGGATTTTTTCTGCATTAGCTATCATTTGATTTTGTTTTAGCCAAGTCAAAGCAACTCCAGCTTCGTCTTCCAGCAACTGAATCAAATTTGATAGAGTCTTGGAAAAATAAGTTAGAGTGTTATAATCAGCATAATTATGTAGCGTCGATCGTTTGATAAACAGAAAAAGATCGTTTATGTAAAACTTGAATGAAATGGGACCCAAAACAGAGCCTTGAGGTACACCCGATAAAATAGTTTGAAAAGAGCTACACGTACTATTGATTCTCACAGACTGTTTCCGCCGTTTTAGATCAGAGTAAATAAGGACGAGAGCATTCTCATCCAAGCTATAGGCATGTAGTTTGGCTATAAGTAAATCATGTGGAATACAATGGAATGCTTTTGATAAATCCATAAGGGCAGCCCCTACAATTTTATCGTTATCGAGCTTAAATCTCCATTCTTCAAGCATTCTCAGTAGGACATGTTGTATGCAACATGATTTTTTGTAAGCAGCAATGAAAAGGGAAAGCGTTTCATCTAGATATGGAATAAGTTGATATTTCAAAATATTTTCATAGATTTTGGAGAAAATATTGAGAATACTGACTGGACGAAAGTTTCGTTCAACTGTCCGAGTTGCCTCTCCTTTATCTAAAGGACAGACAGCGGCACGTTTTTCATAATTTGGAAACCTATGGCTTCGTATGCTGCAATTTATAGCATCCGTTAAAGGGGAGTGCAAGATCGTCTGCAGCTAACAGCACCAGTTTTGGTTTTCGCCCGTTTATTTCCTATCGTCTAAAGACTTTAGTTTTTCCCTGACTTGACAATCTTCTACTTCGTGAAAGGAAAATGAATTGAAATTCATTTCTGTATTTTGAATAATAGCTAAAATACTTGGATGGTTTTTGTATTTTTCAAGAATCAACTTAGTGATTTGCCGATCATCATCAGTTGCTTGCAACCGTATCTGCAAGGTTGCAAGGTTTTACACCGCTAGACTTTTCTACAATATTGATATAATGATCGTTAAAGATATCTCAGACAGCTCTCTGTCTTCGGTGATGATTGCATCATTTTTAACTAAGGAGATATCACTACTGGCCAAGCCTCCTTTGTTAGAGAGGAAAGGTTTGACAAGGTTCCAGAAAGCACGATTCGATACCAGCCTATTTTCTGTTGCACTGTACCGTTCAACTCCAGTAGTTTTACCCAGGGTCCTCGCCAGATCTCCAGAACGCAAGTTCATGACACCAATTTCGTAAGATGCGTTATACATTCTCCCAAGGCCATTATTCCCAAATCTGCTGCCTGTTCGTTCCCCATGAGTCATTCTCATCGTTTCGTCAAGGGCTGTACCCCCTGAGTCATTGTTATCGATTCGTCAAGAGCTGCACCCCCTAAGTCAAGAGCTGCAACCCCAGATTTTTTGAGCTGGTGACACCCCTGACCGAGCTTAACTTCAGTCACCTGACAGAAACAATATAAAGCAGCTCGGACACTCTCTCCACATTGTCATCGCTTTGTCAACAACTGTAGCAATTATTTGATGGCTAATCTCAGCTGCTATGACTTGATTGGGGCTTATGTCTCGATCAACGATCGCCGGCAGTGGGCATGCATTTTGCAGACTTTGTTAAGATTCGCAAGGCCCACTGTAACGCCATAGATTTATTTCTTGGGCACAAAATTTGGATTCTTCAACGGATGTCGTGCCCGATATCGTGTATCCATGCTTGTCATATTGTCATGCCATGTTGTTGTTGTAGTTTGATTTGAATTCGACTATCTGCATAATTTTGTGAAAGTATAACATTGATTTTGTCAACAGTCACCCGTACCTACATATGTGCACATTAAAAAAACCAACTTGAGAAATTTTCGCTTCAACGAAATCTTGAAATAGTCTTTTGAAAGTCGACAAAATTCCCAAAAACATGTGGTCAGAGCAGTCTAATCAATATTGCATTGGCCTTAACAGGACACATTGATGTGTGAAACAATGAAATAATATTTTATTATAGTTTTATTGGGCCTCAAACATGCAACTTCGTGAAAAATGACACCTTAGACGGGCAAAAAGTCCAATGAGGTATTGCTCGTCAACCAAACGAGATATCAAGCTGAAATGAAATATTTAGGAGCAACTCTTGATTAACTTGCTATTGCAAAAGTTTGGGAAGATTTCACAAAACATGGCTTGACATCAATCTGATGAAGCTATATGGAATGACCCAGCAAGAAGATACTAGTAAATCAAAGCAGCATACGAGTAACAAGAACATGGACTAACCAAGCCTTATCCAATCATACAGGAAAAGAATCTAACGTGCAACAGAGAAATATCTAATTGAAGGGAAATAAGCAATACAAGAATATACGCAAACGAAGAGATAGTCAATCAGTCAGAAAGAGAAACTAACGTGCAACAGAGAAATATCCTAATTGGAGGGACATAAGCAATGCAAGAGCATACGCAAACGAAGACATATAGTCAATCAGTCAGAAAGAGAAACTAACGCGCAGCAGAGAAATATCCTAATTGGAGGGACATAAGGAAAACAATAATATACGCAAACGAAGACACAGTCAATCATACAGACAGAGAATCTGGCGTGCAACAGAGAAATATCCTAATTGGAGGGACATAAGCAATGCAAGAGCATACACAAACGAAGACATATAGTCAATCAGACAGAAAGAGAAACTAACGCGCAGCAGAGAAATATCCTAATTGGAGGGACATAAGGAAAACAATAATATACGCAAACGAAGACATAATCAATCATACAGACAGAGAAACTAACGTGGCAAGAAGATAAACCATAATCAGAGCGACATGCGCGTAACAAGAATATGGACTAACCAAGACATATCCAATAATTCAGAAAAAGAAACTGATGTACAACAGAGAAATATTCTAATTGGAGGCACGTACAAGAATGTACATATACGAAGACATTCTCAATGAGACAAAAACATAAACAAACCCACAAAAAAAATACCATAACTAGTTCCTTCTGTGTTAACGGTCACGAAGGTTACATAATGTCCAATGCAACAACTGCAAAAACTGCAAAGTGCCTTGATGCATCGCCAATCTACTTCTTAGTGCCCCTATCCTTAGTTGCAACTCCCTTGCATTTCTTGATTATCAGAGTACTCATCGTGCGTTCTAGATTAGAATTAGCGAGGCACCAGATTCTTTTATGTCTTTCAGTTGCAGATAACTTACAAATCCTAGGAAGAGGGCTTACTGCCTTGATTGTTCTCGGATTCCAACCAACTCTAACTTCTCAGTCATGCCAAGTGCTGCGTCAAATTTTAGAGGTGGTCACTGTGCAAACTCACGTTGCTTCTACTGGATTCATACTTCTATTGGCTATTGAACGTTACATTGCATGCATGTATAGCTTGCGATTCTATATTATTATCACTAATTCAAGAACAAACTTTGCTGTCATGTCTGTATGGGTTATCAGCATTTTAGTTGGCTTACTAGCATTGCATCCAAATGAGCCCAACTATTTAATACCAATAAGCCCGGAAATTGCACGTGTACTTTGGTTATATATCATAACTGTCGTGGTATCGTCAGCTTCTATGACAGTTATCCAGGCTCGCTTGTACATGCTGTCTAAAACAAAACTAAAGGTTGCTCCTATTGGTTTGTTTGGATGTCAAAAGGAGAAGGATGATTTGACGAGAAGACAGTTAAAGTTAGGTTTTGCAGCAAGCATTGTTGTCATCTTGTATGTTGTGTGCATGTGCCCAATGGCTTGCTTCTTTGTTTACTTGTTGTTCAATACAAGAGAAGATCTTGCCAAGCTAAAACAGGCTGTATTGATCCTGGCGATGTTAAACACATTTGTTGACCCATTTGTATATGGTTTTGGTATGGCTGATGTACGGCAAGGAATTAAGCGAGAATTTAAGAACTTGAAGAAGAGTATTTGTGAGAGAATGACGATGGGAGAGTAGAGTGTCAGATTTCTAGCATGCTTCCATTTTTCATCTTTTCATTTATCAACATTTATACACGAAGCACCTTTCAGCTTGAAAAATTAACGAATTAGCAAACTATTAAGAAAATTTGTTAAGGGAAAGAATTATTAACAACTGCTTTTCGAAGGGGTTGCGTTTGTGTCCTGTATGTTTAAAGATTCGGAAGATACTCTCTACACCCTGTTTTAAAACGAACTATTGATTCTTTCTCCCGAATGCTTTCATAGATATCGTTCGAGTTTTTCACACTAGACAAGTAGAAACTTCACTTTGCATATTTTAAGCTAATTCTGGTAATTTGCAAGTCTCTACGATTTTTGGTTCTATACTCTGAAATATGGGTATGGCGAAGATTGTCAGGACAGAGGTCATCAATTCCTTGAAGACTCTGCGAGGGAAAATTCATTGTTTAGACCTTGATTACGTTATACTACTTAAATGATTTTCCTGTCGCATGTTTTGGCTCATTCAATTTATACCCGTGTTGCGTGAACACTTGGTAAATTGTTGACACCAAGAGTGAACACCGTCCAAGATATACAGAAGACAGTAAATACAAGAACTCTTAACTCTTTTGATGATTTTATCTCTTGTAAATCGATTACGTAATACATGTAACAGTTATCTAATCCAATTTAATACATTTCGTTACCAAATAAGAAGAGATTTACATGTAGAGTAGTCACGTGGTTCTAGTTGCTGCAAAATGAAAAATACCTACATTATGTAATTTTTCAGTCAACTAACAAATCTCGCCGTCACAGTGATGCACTGTTCCATTCAACTCCAGTAGATTTACCCAGGGTCCTCGCCAGATCTCAAGAACGCAAGTTCATGCCACCAATTTCATAAGATGCGTTATACATTCTCCCAAGACCATTTCCCCAAATCTGCTGCCTTTTCGTACCCCGTGAGTCATTGTCATCGCCTGGTCAACAGCTGCATCCCCTAAGTCATTGGCATCGCTTGGTCAAGAGCTGCACCCCCAAGTCATTGTCATCGCCTGGTCAACAGCTGCATCCCCTAAGTCATTGGCATCGCTTTGTCAAGAGCTGCAGCTATTCAATGCTAAGGCCCACTAAGCATGTCGCATTCAGACATAGGACCCTTAGTTTAACTTCCCTTCCGGAGATCGGTAGGTGAGTTGTGAGGTCAGGCCTCCGTGTTGTCCAGGTGGTCACCTATCCGGAGTTTGACCTTACTCGACCGAGCTCAACTTCAGTCACCTGACGGAAGCTATATGAAGCCGCTTGGCCACTCACTCCATATTGCCATCGCTTTGTCAACAGCTGCAGCAATTATCTGATTGCTAAACTCAGCTGCTATAACTTGATTGCGGGTTTCATGTCTCGATCAACGATCTCCGGCAGTGGGGATGCTTTTTACGGATTTCGCTAAGCTTCGCAAGGCCTTCTGTAACGCCATAGATATCTTTCTTGGGCACAAAATCTGGATTCTTCAACGGATGTCGTGCCCCATGTCGTGTATCCATGCTTGTCATGTTGTCATGCCATGTTGTTGTTGTAGTTTGATTTGAATTCGACTATCTACATGATTTTGTGAAAGTATAACATTGATTTTGTCAACAGTCATGCGTACCTTCATATGTGCACATTAAAAAAAACCAACTTGAGAAATTTTCGCTTCAACGAAATCTTGAAATAGTTTCTTGAAAGTCGACAAAATTCCCCAAAACATGTGGTCAGAGCAGTCTAATCAATATTGCATTGGCCTTAACAGGACACATTGATGTGTGAAACAATGATACAAAATTTTATTATAATTTTATTAGGTCTCAAGCACGCTGCTTCATGAAAAATAACATCTTAGATGGGCAAAAAGTCCAATGAGGTATTGCTCGTCAACAAACAAGATATCAAGCTGAAATCAAATATTTAGGTGCAATTCTTGATTAACTTGCGATAGCAAAAATATGGGAAGATTTCTCAAAGAAGACTTGACATCCATCTGATGAAGCTCTATGGAATTGCCCAGCAAGAAGATAAACCAAAATCAAAGCGACATACGCGTAACAAGAACATGGACTAATCAAGCCTTATCCTATCATACAGGAAAAGAAACTAACGTGCAACAGAGAAATATCTAATTGAAGGGAAATAAGCAATACAAGAATAGACGCAAACGAAGAGATAGTTGATCATACAGAAAGAGAAACGAACATGCAACAGAGAAATATCCTAATTGGAGGGACATAAGCAATACAAGAATATACGCAAACGAAGGCATAGTTGATTATACAGAAAGAGAGACTAACGTGCAACAGAGAAATATCTAATTAAAGGGACATAAGCAATGCAAAAATATAAGCAAACGAAGACATATTCAATCAGACAGAAAGAGAAACTAACGTACAACAGAGAAATATCCTAATTGGAGGGACATAAGCAATACAAGAATATACGCAAACGAAGACATAGTCAATCAGACAGAAAGAGAAACTAACGTACAACAGAGAAATATCCTAATTGGAGGGACATAAGCAATACAAGAATATACGCAAACGAAGACATAGTCAATCATACAGAAAGAGAAACTAACGTGCAACAGAGAAATATCCCAATTGGAGGGACATAAATAATATAAGAACATATGCAAACGAAGACATAGTCAATCGGACAGAGAGAGGAACTAACGTGGCAAGAAGATAAACCAAAATCAAAGCGACATACGTGTAACAAGAACATGGACTAACCAAGACATATCTCCAATAATTCAGAAAAAGAAACTGACGTGCAGCAGAGAAATATGGGGAAATATTCTAATTGGAGGCACGAAGACTTTCTCAATGAGACAAAAACATAAACTAACATACAACAAAAAATACAATAACTAGTTCCTTCTGTGCTAACGGTCACGAAGGTTACATAATGTCCAATGCAACAACTGCAAAAACTGCAAAGTGCCTTGATGCATCACCAATCTACTTCTTAGTGCCCCTATCCTTAGTTGCAACTCCCTTGCATTTCTTGATTATCAGAGTACTCATCGTGCGTTCTAGATTAGAATTAGCGAGGCACAAGATTCTCTTATGTCTTTCAGTTGCAGATAACTTACAAATCCTAGGAAGAGGGCTTACTGCCTTGATTGTTCTCGGATTCCAACCAACTCTAACTTCTCAGTTATGCCAAGTGCTGCGTCAAATTTTAGAGGTGGTCACTGTGCAAACTCACGTTGCTTCTACTGGATTCATACTTCTATTGGCTATTGAACGTTACATTGCATGCATGTATAGCTTGCGATTCTATATTATTATCACTAATTCAAGAACAAACTTTGCTGTCATGTCTGTATGGGTTATCAGCATTTTAGTTGGCTTACTAGCATTGCATCCAAATGAGCCCAACTATTTAATACCAATAAGCCCGGAAATTGCACGTGTACTTTGGTTATATATCATAACTGTCGTGGTATCGTCAGCTTCTATGACAGTTATCCAGGCTCGCTTGTACATGCTGTCTAAAACAAAACTAAAGGTTGCTCCTATTGGTTTGTTTGGATGTCAAAAGGAGAAGGATGATTTGACGAGAAGACAGTTAAAGTTAGGTTTTGCAGCAAGCATTGTTGTCATCTTGTATGTTGTGTGCATGTGCCCAATGGCTTGCTTCTTTGTTTACTTGTTGTTCAATCCAAGAGAAGATCTTGCCAAGCTAAAACAGGCTGTATTGATCCTGGCGATGTTAAACACATTTGTTGACCCATTTGTATATGGTTTTGGTATGGCTGATGTACGGCAAGGAATTAAGCGAGAATTTAAGAACTTGAAGAAGAGTATTTGTGAGAGAATGACGATGGGAGAGTAGAGTGTCAGATTTCTAGCATGCTTCCATTTTTCATCTTTTCATTTATCAACATTTATACACGAAGCACCTTTCAGCTTGAAAAATTAACGAATTAGCAAACTATTAAGAAAATTTGTTATGGGAAAGAATTATTAACAACTGCTTTTCGAAGGGGTTGCGTTTGTGTCCTGTATGTTTAAAGATTCGGAAGATACTCTCTACACCCTGTTTTAAAACGAACTATTGATTCTTTCTCCCGAATGCTTTCATAGATATCGTTCGAGTTTTTCACACTAGACAAGTAGAAACTTCACTTTGCATATTTTAAGCTAATTCTGGTAATTTGCAAGTCTCTACGATATTTGGTTCGGTACTCTGAAATATGGGTATGGCGAAGATTGTCAGGACAGAGGTAATCAATTTCTTGAAGTTGTTTTGTGACTCTGTGAGGGAAAATTTATTGTTTAGACCTTGATTACGTTTTATTACTTAAATGATTTTGCTTTCGCATGTTTTGGCTCATTCAATTTATACCCGTGTTGCGTGAACACTTGGTAAATTGTTGACACCAAGAGTGAACACCGTCCAAGATATACAGAAGACAGTAAATACAAGAACTCTTAACTCTTTTGGTTATTTTATCTCTTGTGCATCGATTACGTAATACATGTAACAGTTATCTAATCCAATTTAATACATTTCGTTACCAAATAAGAAGAGATTTACATGTAGAGTAGTCACCTGGTTCTAGTTGCTGGAAAATAAAAGATACCTACATTATGTAACTTCTCAGTTAACTAACAAATCTCGCCGTCACAGTGATGCACTGTACCGTTCAACTCCAGTAGATTTACCCAGGGTCCTCGCCAGATCTCAAGAACGCAAGTTCATGCCACCAATTTCATAAGATGCGTTATACGTTGTTTCAAGGCTATCTTTTCCAGATCTGCTGCCTGTTTGTACCCCCAAGTCATTGGCATCGCTTTGTCAAGAGCTGCACTCCCTTGGAAATTTTTTATTTTTATTCGTTGATTTATCTTCTTAAGTGGGCTGAAGGGATTTCTAGCTATTTACAGCTAATTTAGGCCCACTATGCATGTCGCATTCAGAAATTGGACCCCTAGTTTAACGTCCCTTCCGGAGATGGGCTAGGTGAGTTGTGAGGTCAGGCCTCCGAGTGGTCACTTATCCGGAGTTTGACCTTACTCGACCGAGCTCAACTTCAGTCACCTGACGGAAGCTATATGAAGCCGGTTGGCTACTCATTCCATATTGCCATCGCTTTGTCAACATCTGTAGCAATTATCCGATTACTAAACTCAGCTGCTATAACTTGATTGCGGGTTTTATGTCTCGATCAACGATCTCCGGCAGTGGGGATGCTTTTTACGGACTTCGCTAATCTTCGCAAGGCCTTCTGTAACGCCATAGATATCTTTCTTGTGCACACAATTTGGATTCTTTATCGGATGTCGTGACGGATGTAAGTGTATCCATGCTTGTCATGTTGTCATGCCATGTTGTTGTTGTAGTTTTATTTGAATTCGACGAGCTACATAAAAACACAATTCACTTTTGTTAACAATGTCTACTTCATGATTGAAATTGCCAGACTTTCGATTCTCGTCAGACCTCTGGAATTGCCTCATCATGAGAAATCAATGTAGACAACTAGCACAATTTTGCCTATGGCAATGGTTATTTCGGACCACATGGTTTCAGGTAGCTGAACATGGCATATATCCGCCATTTTTCATTTGGAGCCATTTGAAAGGACTTTATAGGTATTTTGTGAAAGTATAACGTTGATTCTTTCAACATTCATGCGCACCTTTATATGAGCAAGCTATAAAGAACCAAATTGAGAAATTTTCGCTTCAACAAAATCTTGAGATGCTTTTTGAAAGTCGACAAAATTCCCCAAAAAATGTGGTCAGAGAAGTCTAATCAATATTGCATTGGCCTTAAATAGACACATTGATGTGTGAAGCACTGTAGTTCCGTTTTCATCCCATTCATCATTGGGCACAGTTTCATGGCACTAGTTAGTACATTGACAGCAATTATGTGTTAAAAGACCGAAAAACATACCGGGTGAGTCAGAAAAAGAATTCCCGTTTGAAAGGTCACGGCTCCCTGGATATCAAGACAATGATATCAGCAAATATAAAGTTTAATAGTAGCAATGTTCAAATCTACTATAAAATTTACCTGACTGAAATCAGCCACTCCATTCTGATATTATGAGTGATTTTCTCGAGAAAGCCTCTTCAAAAAACCTTCAAAACGTGCCCAAAATTATGAACAAATTTCCCTAACATTTCTGCCCTACAATGGCCTTACAGCAATGACTTGTGGACGCTTTAGCACGTGCTATCCTCTTGGGAGGATAAACAAGTCCTCCCTTTGTTATCAATGACCTATTCAGGGGGATTCAATTCTCCCAAGAGGACAAAATACATGAATTTATGTGAGTGTCATCAATTTTAGAAAGGAAAATTTGCTCATTGTTTTCATTCCTTTTTGCAGGTTTTTGGAAAGGGCCTTCTGCTGAAAATCAACCATATCATATCCACGGGTAGGAATGGCCGATTAAAGCCGAGTAAATTACTGAACCTAATTGAACATATTGGCAATAAAACAAAACTGTTTTGAATACTATTGCTTTGATATTGATGGAGAAGTGGCCTTCCCAGCGGGGATTCATTTTTCTGCCTCACCCAGTAGCTACATCATTTTTTATACATCAACAAATGACAGTTGTGTGATTTTGAAGCAATTATACATTCAAAAAATTTCGATAGTTCCATGGAACTTTACTTTTTTGTGAAGCTATCAACGATGTAATGCACCTGCTAATTGGGAGTGGTTCTAGAAAAATTTATGACAGTTTTATTAGGTCTCAAACATGCTCCTTCGTCAAAAATTACACCTTAGATGGGCAAATATTTCAACGAAGTATTGGTCGTCAACCAAACGAAACATCAAACTGAAATTAAATATTTAGGAGAAACGCTTGATTAACTTGCTACAACAAAAATTTGGGAAGATTTCTAAAACATGACTTGACATCCATCTGATGAAGCTATATGGAATTATCCAGCAAGAAAATAAACCAAAATCAAAGCGACATACGCGTAACTAGAGCATAGACGAACAAATACATATTCATTAATACAGAAAGAGAAACTAGCGTGGCAAGGAGATAAACCATATTCAGAGCGAAATTCGCGCAACAAGAACATGGACTAACGAAGACATAGCCAATCATACAGAAAGGGAAACTAACGTGCAACAAAGAAATATGATCATTGGAGGGAAAAATGCAATACAAGAATATACGCAAACGAAGAAATAGTCAATCATACACAAAGAGAAACTAACGTGCAACAGAGAATTATCCTAATTGGAGGGACATAAGCAATACAAGAATATACGCAAACGAAGACATAGTCAATCAGACGGAAAGAGAAACTAACGTGCAACAGAGAAATATCCTAATTGGAGGAGAATAAGCAATACAAGAATATACGCAAACGAAGACATAGTTGATCATACAGATAGAGAAACTGACGTGCAACAGAGAAATATCCTAATTGGGGGGGGGGCATAAGCAATACAAGAATATACGAAAGCGAAGACATAGTCAATCATACAGAAAGAGAAACTAACGTGCAACAGAGAAATATCCTAATTGGAGGGACATTAGCAATGCAAGAATATACGCAAACGAGGATATAGTCAATCATACAGAAAGAGAAACTAACGTGCAACAGAGAAATATCCTAATTGGAGGGACATTAGCAATGCAAGAATATACGCAAACGAGGATATAGTCAATCAGACAGTAACATACCTATACTAACGTATAACAAAGAAATACAATAACCAGATCCTTTGTGTTAACAGTCACCAAGGCTACATGATGTCCAATGCAACAACTGCAAAAACTGCAAAGTGCCTTGATGCATCACCAATCTACTTCTTAGTGCCCCTGTCCTTGGTTGCGACTCCCTTGCATTTCCTGATTATAAGAGTACTCATCGTGCGCTTCAGATTAGAATTAGCGAGGCACAAGATTCTTTTATGTCTTTCAATAGCAGATAACTTACAAATCCTGGGAAGAGGGCTTTTTGTCCTCATTAGTCTGGGATTACAACCAACTTTGACTTCTCAGTCATGCCAATTGTTGCGTCAAATTCTAGAGGTAGTCGCTATGCAAACTCACACTGCTTCTACTGGCTTCATACTTCTATTGGCTATTGAACGTTATATTGTATGCATATATAGCTTGCGATTTTATGCAATTATCACTAATTCAAGAACAAACTTTGCTGTCATGTCTGTGTGGGTTATCAGCATTTTAATTGGCTTTCTAGCATTGCATCCAAATGAGCCCAACTATTCAATACCATTAATCCCGGAAATCGCACGTACACTTTGGTTATATATAATCACTGTCATGGTATCTTCAGCTTCCATGACAGTTATCCAGGCTCGCTTGTACATGCTGTCTAAAGCGAAACTGAAGGTTGGTCCTCTTAGTATGTTTGGAAGTCAGAAAGAGAAGGATGATTTGACAAGAAGACAGTTAAAATTGGGTTTTGCAGCAAGCATTATTATCACCTTGTATGTTGTGTGCATGTGTCCAATGGCTTTCTCCTTTGTTTACTCGTTGTTCAACCCAATCGATTGTTGACCCATTTGTATATAGTTTTGGTATGGCTGATTTACGGAAAGGAATCAAGAGAGAATTTAAGAACTTGAAGAAGAGAATTTGTGAGAGAATGACGATGGGAGAGTAGAGGGTCGGATTTATAGTATGCTTCCATTCTTTATCTTTTCATTTATCATATTTACACACGAAACACCTTTCAGCTCATTTAAAGCTTATTTAAGCTTACCATGTATGCCGCATCCTGGCATGGGACCCCTAGTTTAACGTCCCTTCCGAAGAACGGCGACGTTAGTTGCAAGGTCAGGCCTCCGAGTGGTCACCCATCCGGAGTTTGACCTTACTTGACCGAGCTTAACTTCAATCACCTGATAGAAACTATATGAAGCCGCTCGGTCACTCACCCCACATTGTCATCGCATGGTCAACACCGGGATTCTCCAGGGGTTGTCATGCGTTATGTCGTGTATCCATGCTTGTCATGTTGTCATGCCATGTTGTTGTTGTACCGGGTGTATCAGAAAAAACGGGCCACTTTAAAAATACCTCTGCGATGGCAATTTAAAAGCCATGAACTATTGCGATAAGTTTTTGCAATCTTTTCGAGTTGTTTTACAAGTTGACATGTTCTAAAACTGAATTTGGTGCGCTCAACAGCACAATATTGCCACTAGTAACTCAAATTTCTAGAACAGGCAATGACAAAGGGCTATTTCATGGAGAGAAATGACTACTATGATCTGGGCACTAAGGTTGATGATATTCTACTTTATTCCTATCTAATTTGCACAACAAACCGTTAATGATTTTTGTAAAAGATTCAATTAGTTGGCCATCATTAGTTGTGCATGCTCTGCATCGGTCTGTCGTTGCATCAACGGCTCTCGTACTTCTTTGCGTCGCATCGCATTCTCTCGTTATGGCATCTTAAGATCGTTTATGTTGCAAAGGCAGATTATTTTTTTTAGGACATCTTAGATTTTTGGGATGGAAATTAAATTCAAAATGAGTTTAAAATTGGATGAAAATTATTTATGAAAATTAACGCAATTTGAGGAAAATTATTAAATCATTCCTGAGTCCACTGGATGAAAATTCATTTCCACAGTAAATTCAAAATAAAAAAAGCTTTTGCTTAGCTACAGCAAAAGAATCTGCAAAACGTTGCATCATTGAAATCAATAAGTGTGGACGTTTTCCTTGATTTAATGACTAAAGGGGGTGGGCGCTACTCTGGTATATTTAGGATAGGGTTGCTCAGGCTGGAGTACATACAACATGAACCCAAAAATTGGACACAAGTGCATAAATTTTTCTCACACGATATACCAAACTTAGTTTTGTTTGCAAATTATATATTTCTCTATAATTTTTACTTTTTCCCATATATGAGACCCAAAAAAGAAGAAAGAATTTCAAGAGCCCAAAAAATACTGTAAAAACAATTGACCCAAAAAATATTTCTTGCTCAAAATTTAGACCCAAAAAAGTAACCTGAGCACCCCTATCCTAAATTTACTAGAGTACCCTCCTGGGTTATAATGGTTTTCATTCTAAATTCTTTATACACAAAAAACCCTTCAGCTTACGAACGCAATACCTAAATAAGAAAATAAATATCCTAATTACATTAATGCAATCTATATACAGTTAAAGCAAAATTATGTACAGTAACCTATTTAATAGCAGCTGCTCTTCCAGGGCGTCGTGTTTTAGGTTGTGTTCAGCTCGTATAATGATTTTTCAATTGTGTTTTTAATCTACCAAGTGTAGGGAGCTCTCTGATATTGTAAAGTAGGGAGCTCTCCGGTCTTATTCCTATTTCTATGCATTTGCCATAATTGCATTGCATCAATGCATCAATACCTGTTCATGTAGCTGCGACAATGGATAAAAGTTCGCGATAAAGATCGTAGCCTCTTTTGTATCATATTTGAGGGTCGTTTAGGGGGGGTATATGTTCCCCTGTTCCCTGTTAAATTTCCGCTTGTTCCCCTGTTCCCTTGAGAAAATCCGCTTGTTCCCCGGAGTTTTGGTAGGCATATCTTTCACATTGATAGTTGATATCTTAACTATGCTTATTTTTGAAAGTTTTTCCAAGAGGAAGACGAGCGTAAAAATGTGAAGAAACCTGGGTTGACTTTTGATAAAACATTGAAAAACGTTATAAAATAAAAAATGACCGGCCAAAGTATTCTTAAATGTTATGCGGCTACTTCTTAAAGTATTGCAACCAAAATAATTTGATCATTTGCATCAGTATCACAAGTTAGTGTTCGCACAATCAGGAGAGAGGCAAACATCTCAAAATGTGCTCCCAGAAGTTTTCTTTTTCTTTTGTTATCATTCTCATTCCTTCAAATTGTGTAAATCCTGGAAAATTCTTTACTGCTTCCGATGAGCGTCATATCTTTTCATTTGTGGTGTGGTTCCTCCTCTTCCTCTGGTAATTTATCTCACTCTTGCTTGATCTCTATGTTCTAAGACATATGCCAGGAGATTGTGATACGCCTCTTCTTGGATAGTCAATTCTGATTTATCTTCTGAATAAGATCCTGGAGGGGAGGGTGTACGTAACCTAAACATGTACTGGGATGTGCCCACGAAAAAAAAAATTATCTGTATCCAGAATTGTTCCCTTCAAATGATAGCCGATTGTAGAAAAAACTCGGTCAAAAGTATACTCCAAAACACACAAAAATTGACTAAATAACAACCCGATCTAACAAAATTTCCCCTTGTGACATGTTTTGACAACCAGCTCCAAAAAAGTTGCCTTCTTTTTGATACATTGCTCAAGAAAAAAATTGGTGAAAACGATACCCTGAAAAACAGCACATCCCCGTCTGACAAATATACTACCCCCCCCCCTCGACATGACAGATAATACCTTTGGTGTGATTAGCTACCTTTCCTCCTTTGTACAGTGGCGTGGCCAGGGTAGTCTGTGGGCGAGGCACCCAAGAAAATATTTGGGACCACGCCCTTTACTTTGGCTTAGAATGCATTTCCCAATATCATGCTTGCCATTAGCGACTAGGAAACTTTGATAGTTTTGTGACAGTTATCCCCGGGGGGGGGGGGGGGGTACTTGACTTAAATTTGTACGGGGGTGTGCCCACGAAAAAATTTTTTTTTTACCCTGCTCCAGAATTTTTCGCTCAAAATGATAACCTGTTCTAGAAAAAATTGGTGAAAAGTATACTCAAAAACATGAAATTTGACCGAAAAACGACCCGATCTAGCAGAATATTCCCCTTTGGCATGTTTTGACAACCTGATCTAGAAAAATTGTCTCATTTTGATACCCTGTGCTAGAAAAAATTGGTGAAAACGATACCCTTAAAAACGGCACATCCCCGTTGGACAAATATACTAAGTAACCCCCCCGGGCAGTTATCCTATAAATCAAGAGCACGAGAAAAAGTGACATTTCTTGAAAAATTCTTACCCAACCTATACCCAGCTATTTTGTCTTCGTTTTTAAAGGAATCTCGAGGGCCGTCTTTCGAAATGATACTTGATTTCTGGGAAGTGCAACAGGCTTTCTCCCAATATCCTTAAAAATGAGTATGAAAATGGACTGAAAATCCTTAACCATAGGTCTTCCCCTAATGAGTGGGATCGAGGGCGAAGCCTCCAGGAAAATTGCTGAGGTAACACCCTTTACTTTGGCTGGGAACAGTCCTACCGACACCATGTTAGCCGGTGCTAAACAGAATTGTTGATCATTTTGTAACAGTTGCTTTTATAGATTGGCATCCCCAGGCGAAAATGTTTTTAATATAAGTTGATTTTTTAGAATGTCTGTCTTCATTCCATCTCCGCCACCAGTGCCAAATTAGAAACGTCCATAATTTTGTAACAGTTGTTCGTGAATCACCACATTGGAGAAAATGTGGGCCAAAACGACATCACACATTCCCGGTTCCTTTGTTTGCATTTGTTACAATCCAATTTGCTTGTCCCCAAAATGGAAGTCTTGACGATTCTGTGATAGTTTGTCAAGGAAAATTTTCAAAAAGACACCGTTACTTTGGCTTAAAATGAATCTCAAGGACCATCTTTCGCTTTGGCAGAAGTAAATTCCATTGAATGTAAAAATCCTTGAATTAATTATTACGAATAGAAATTTCCCTGATCCCTGGATAAGATCTGAAGTTCCCTTGTTCCTTTTTAATTTTGGCCATGTTCCCTTGTTCCCTGGATATATTTCGCATGTTCCCCTGTTCCCTGGAACCCCTAAACGACCCTCATATTTGAATTGAAAACAGTTGTTTGATTTGTTGAAGCACCTTGGCAGACGTCCAAAGCACTACATACAAACGAGGACTCGATACATTTATGTGCTATTTTTAAATAGATGATGTTAACTGCTTTCATTTCATTCATTCATTCATTCATTCATTCATTCATTCATTCATTCCTTCATTCATTCATTTTAAATTCTTTATACAGGGTGAAAACATTCAGTTATTAATCAAAAACTGTTTTACGATGTGCCCTGTTAAAATAGAAAAAATAATAATAACAATAAATCAATTGATAAATAACTATCTAATACTACTTACTACATTTTCAGATGACTTACAAAAGTGAGCCTATCTTTTAATTAGTCCTATTGAAAAGAAAAAGAAAATTACATTGCTACAGAAAGAAAATCTATAGCCTATCCCACATTACAATTCAGGCAAGAGACTTTCCGTGAATAAATGATGGCTAGTTTTGGGTAAGTGGTAGACGTTGACGGCAATCTAGCCTGACGTCTTATGTGGGACAGACTTTGGTCAATATGCAAGGAAGTATGTGAAATTGGTTGTTATAAACCTTCCTTTAGTTTGTAATTTGAAACTTGATAGCGAGGGAGACAGCTTGATTTGGTGATCAAGACCATTCCAAACGGTCGCTCCTCGATATGCAAATGACTTTTGTCCGTTGTTTGTTCTAAACAAAGGAAGTTTCAAGTCAGTTTCGGTGTTTCTTAGCGTCCTTACTGCCTGTTCACGCTGCCTTTGAAAAATTTGGGCCATATAATCTGGGCAGAGTTTATTCACAGATTTGAAAACATTAGTTACTGTCTCAAACCTGATCAGCTCTCTAAATGTTAGCCAGTTCAAACCTTTAATCAGAGGTAAAGAGTGTGCATCATAAGAACTATTTGTCACAATCCGGGCAGCGCGATTTTGAAGAATTTGCAGTCTTTTTAGGTCTGCCTCTGTGCAACATCCCCATACTGTGCAACAATATCGTAGATAGGGTTCGACTATACTTCTGTACATGGTTTTTACTGTACTGAGTGGAACGTACCTCTTTGCATATCTCAGCATCCCTATCCCTCGTGAAATCTTCGAAGCAATAATGTGTTGAAGATTTTAGAATGCTGATTTATGTTAACATCCCCTGATAGTAGGGGATTTCTCCTTGGTGGAATTTTATTGCCGAGTTTTTCTCCTATGTTACAAAAGTTAGGGTTGGTAGGGCTTTCGATTAGAGTTGAGTAGGAATAAAAGATAAATATCAATGCTTCTCATGTTGCATATCTAAACGAATGGACGCAGTTAATTGGTTGGTTTTAGCATCTAGGAATAGGTCCGAAGCTCTATAAAAATGGGAAGGTGATAGCTCAACGTTAAATTTCAGAGTTGAGGATTTCGGTGTGTTGAGTGGCTGATGGGTTGCGTGGGGATAAAATGGTCGATGATAAAAATCGTTGCTTCTCATGTTGCATATTTAAACGATTGGAAGCGGTTGTTTGATTGGTTGAAGCTCTTCGGAAGACGTTCGAAAACCACGCAGACATGGGAAGGTGATAGCTCAACATTAAATATCAGAGTTGAGGAATTCAGCTGCTTTTGCTGATGTGTTGAGTGGCGATAAAATGGTCCATGATAGAAATCGTTGTTTGTAATGAACACATTTAGATGAACGGACGCGGTTGTTTGATTGGTTGAAGCTCTTCGGAAGACGTCCAAAACACCGCGCAGAAATGGGAAGGTGATAGCTCAACGTCAGAGTTCAGAGTTGAGGATTTCAGCTGCTTTTGCTGAGGTGTTGAGTGGGAGTAAAATGGTCCATGATAAAGATCGTTGCTTCTCATGTAGCACATTGAAGTGATTGGAAGCGGTTGTTTTATTGGTTGAAGCTCTTCGTAGAACGTCCGAAACACCGCGCAGAAATGGGAAGGTGATAGCTCAACATAAAATATCAGAGTTGAGGATTTCAGCTGTTTTTGCTGATGTGTTGAGTGGGGATAAAATGGTCCATGATAAAAATCGTTGCTTGTAATGTAATATATTTAGATGAATGGATGTAGTTTTTTGATTGGTTGAAGCACTTCGGCAGATTTCCACAGCATTTAGAAATGGGAGGCCGATATCATCTCATGCAATTTTGAAACAGAGAATTTCAGCTGCTTTGCTACTGTGTTGAGCAGGGATAGAAGGTGCACGACAAAAAATTTGTCTCTTATGCAACATATTTAAATGATTTGCAGTGGCCAGGGGCGCACATTCAAATTTTGTTTGGGGGTGGGGTGTCAGCATGCTTTGGACCGACTTAATTTTATTCAGACCGACTGATCATATAGCAAGCTGTTCGTACTTATTAGGAACTTTGGCGTGAGAAATGCAACGAGGGAAGCAAAAAGTGGGTCTGGGGGCGAAGCCCCCAGGAAATTGTTTGAAGACACACCCTCTACATTGGCTTAGAGCACCTCTCTCAGTCCCATGCTTGTCAGTTTCAAAATAGATTTTTGATCATTTTGTAACAGGTTCTCTTTCATAAATTAGCATCCTCAGGAAAACTCAGGAATGATAATTTTACTGACTGTTTTGTGCACTACATTAACCTTAGGTTTGATTAGCATTTACATTAGGTTTGATTAGCAGTTCACTAAAATGGTTTTAAGTCTTTATTTACGTGTCACACATTCAATTTCTTTGATCGGTTACTTAAAATTTTTGCCTCATGTAAATATCACGGATTTGGAGTTTCAAATATAGGGCGTAATCTTCAGAGCTTACCTCGATTATATGTAGAGTGATGGAAAGAATAATAAAAAACGGTATCGTAAATCATTTAGACGAACATAACCTCTTTTCACCTGATCAATTCGGATTCCGTTGCAAAAGATCCTGCGTATTGCAACTACTCGAATTTTTGAAGAAGTAACTTCATTGTTAGATCAAGGAAAATGCGTTGACGTTATCTACTTTGATTTTGCGAAAGCATTCGACTCGGTACCACATGAAAGATTATTACTCAAACTGAAATGTTACGGAATTGACGGAAAGATCCTTGCCTGGATATCATCTTTTCTAATAGATCGGAAACAACGCGTCGTTCTAAACGGTTACAAATCGAATGGGAGTAACGTATTAAGCGGTGTACCACAAGGAAGTGTGCTAGGACCATTACTTTTTGTACTGTACATAAATGATTTACCTGACATCTTAGATGAATGCAAAGTGAAAATGTTTGCTGATGATTTGAAACTCTATTCATCAAGCGCTTGAAATAAAGTCCAAATCCAGTCTGATATTACAAACGTTGGAAAATGGTCGAAACAGTGGCAACTTCCACTTAATACAGACAAATGCCATGTACTCTATCTTGGCAATCAGCTCGACACATCGCCGAGATATCATGTTCATCATCCTGCGTCATCTATTGTATCATCTGCACCAAATGTCAATATTTCTACATCGGTGAAACCTCCCGACAAATCAACAACCGTTTTGGGGAACACAAACGTAATGTAAGAAACAAGATCCACCTCGATGAAAACCATGAAAACGATCCAGACAGCAACATATCCAAACATTACAACTCAGCCAACCATTCAACTGCCGACATGTCCATTCTTGGCTTATTATATGCACCTCAAGACACCACCAAACGCAAGACCTTGGAGAAACGCTTAATTTTTAACTTAAAAACTCTTTATCCTAATGGACTAAATAAGCAATTTACTTATCTGCAATAGGTCCTTCCTTACTCTTTTCTCACATTCCTCCTATTCCCCATTCCCTATGTACGCTACGTCACGTCGCATCTCGCATTCCTTCCTATTTGTCGAATCTTCTCTTCTCTTTGCTCGGCTCGATTGATTTCAAGTCACTTGATAACGAGTACATGCTCGAAACGTCGTGTTTTAAACATCTTAGCTATTTTTGGTACTTAAATCATTTATATATTATATTACTGTTCAATTACATAGTACCACACGCAACGAACATATTTTTTTAGATGTAAAAGACCTTGGTGTTTTTGTAGATAGTAAACTTACGTTTGAAAAACAAGTTGCCGAATGCGTAAAGAAAGCAAATGGAGTCCTCGCGTCAATAAAACGAACAATCAAATTCATTAATAAAGAAGTCTTTTTAATTTCATACAAGAGTTTAGTTAGACCTTTACTGGAGTCTGCTGGAGCTATATGGAGCCCTTACCTAATCAAGTACGTCAAAAGGCTTGAAAGTGTACAGCGCAGAGCCACGAAACTAGTAAAAACGACTAAGGACAAGTCATACGGTGATCGATTAAGAGCATTAGACCTGCCATCACTCGAGTACAGAAGAAAACGCGGAGACATGATCCTGTCCTTTAAACTATTAATGGGCTTTATGGCACTGATCCGTCCTTGCTCTTCGAATTGAAACAAAGCAATACAAGAGGACATAAACTAAAGTTATTCAAGAAGAGGTGTAACTTAAACGTTCGTAAAAAAATTTTCACGCAACGAGTCATTAATGACTGGAATAATTTATCAAGCGAAGTTATCAACTGTTCGACAGTGCAACAATTTGAACGAGCATATGATCGACTAAAACACGTAGACAGATTCTCGTACACGATTTAGTCGTGTGTGATAGAACGTAGCAGGGCTTTATTGGTCTCACGACCTTCCACTCCCTTAATTACTTATATATATATTATATATTATATATTATTACAACGACTCTTTCACCCCCAAGCATAGCTAAAGCGAATGGTTTTAGTGCGTTTTTTCTTCTAAGAAGGTTTTCCTTCATGATTTTAGTGTCTGCAGTGTTAGCTTTTAGTAGAAGCGTATATCACCTTTGATGGATTCTATTTGTATCCCATGTTTCCTTTAATTTTTTGGGATTCATTCACCAATGTCCGATTTCCAACCACCGAGGGGGGGGGGGGGTTCTTGGCCAAATTTTGGGTAGGGGTCTGCCACAAGCATATTCAAAATGGTACCGTTGGCTAGACCAATTTTTACGAGAATGGTACCCTTGGCTAGACCAATTTTGACGATTTCCTGGACGAATGTTGTCAAATTTGTACCAAATATGATCTCATGACCGTTCGCTAGACCAATATTGTCAAAAATGATACCATTAGCTAGACCGCTGTAGGCCAAAATTGCAACAAAGTATACCCTTGGCTAGACTAGAAGTCCCAAAAAGTATACCCTTGCTCGCGGCACATCCCCAGGTACCTTTACTATGGAAGAACCTCCCCCCCTCGTGTTTCCAACGCCACAAAACTACCACCACCGGCACCCCAGTACCAGATTGGAAACTTTGAGTATTCTCTACAGTATTGTTCCTTTGGGAAAATCTTTTTCGCAACAAACACCTTTCGCTTTGTCTTTGAACGCTTCTCACAAGCCAATGATTGCTTACCCCTAGAAATGGAAGCCTGGGCAATTCTGCGATACGTCTAAGAAAGTTTTTTAAATGCCATCCTCTACTTTGGCTTAGAACGACTTTCCCAATCATTGTCAAGCATTTGTTGTGAATATATTAACTGTCGTTCAAAACATTCGAAAATCGGACCAACTTGGATTCAAACAATCGTAGGCCTTTTGAAGTTTTGTCGTGGTCGGTCGGTCCACGAAGTCCGTCCATCCGTTTTTGTCGTGGACCGACTTTTCCCCTACGAGACAATTTTTGCACCGACTCAGAAATTATTGGGGGGGGTGTCTCACCCCCCCCCCACACCCCCTAATGTGCGCCCCTGGCAGCGGCCGTTTGATTAGTTGAACCATCTCGGTAGACCTCCAAAGCATCACGCAGAAACGAGAAGGCGATACCTTCCGTGCAATTTCGAATAGAGAGTTTCAGCTGCTATTGCAAATGTGTCGATTGGAGGCAGAAGGTGCTCAATAAACATGACTGCTTCTCTTGAAAAGCGTTCAGTTGATTGGAAGCGGTTGCTCAAATGGTTCATGCATCTTGACAAACATTTGGAGAAAGTGTATCATCTCAAGTGAAAATATTCTGACAGATTCTGTATATTTATGAGCTTCTTTATTGAAGGTGCAACGTTACGAGAGACGAAGACAAACACAGCATTGAACGGCCAACGCATGCAACAAGTAAGTAAATTGAGGATACTGGAAAGTCGGTAAGAACGCCATGAACACAAGAAACAAAGGTAACCTTACAGTTTAATGAGATACAATTACCTGGATGCTTGCAATGAGAAAATAACCAATGTAAGAAACGAAGAAGTTAGGGAGAATTAGAATAATACAAGAGCATTTACACACGGTGTAAGAGCAAACATTTTAGATCCTTGATTGCGGAAAGAACACATTCTTATCACAGATTTGAGAAAGTAAGTCAGACTAAAAGTAATACAAGAACCTAAGCAGAAACCGAAGTGGAAAAGAGAAATAAACTAATTGGAGGGTCATAAGCAATACAAGAATATACGCAAACGAAAACATAGTCAATCAGACAGAAAGAGAAACTAACGTGCAACAGAGAAATATCCTAATTGGAGGGACATACACAATATAAGAATAAACGCAAATGAGGACATAGTTGATCAGACAGTAACAGATACTATGGTACAGCAAATACGATAATCTGGGTCTAAGTAAGCGATCCTTGTGTGTTCACAGACACGAACGTAATATATGATCTCAAATACAAAAACCGCAACAACTGTCATGTGCCTCCCTGAAGCGCCAATCTACTTCTTAATGTGCGCATCCTTACTTGTGACTCCCTTGTATTGAATCATCGTGCGCTTCAGATTAGAATTAGCGAGGCACAAGATTCTCTTATGTCTTTCGGTAGCAGATAACTTACAAATCTTAGGAAGAGGGCTTATTGCCTTGATTGTTCTGGGATTACAACCAACTCTTACTTCTCAGTCATGCCAAGTGCTGCGTCAAATTCTAGAGGTAGTCTCTATGCAAACTCACATTGCTTCTACTGGCTTCATACTCCTATTGGCTATTGAACGTTATATTGCATGCATATATAGCTTGCGATATTATACGATTATTACTAATTCAAGAGCAAACTATGCTGTCGTTTCTGTGTGGGTTATCAGCATTTTAGTTGGCTTACTAGCACTGCATCCAAATGAGCCCAACTATTCAATACCAATATACATTGACAATCTGCGTACACTTTGGATATATGTAACTACTATCGTGGTATCTTCAGTTTTCCTGACAGTTATCCAGGCTCGCTTGTACCGTCTGTCTAAAACGAAACTGAAGGCTGCTCCGTTGGGTATGTTTGGCAGTCAGAAAGAGAGGGATGATTTGACGAGAAGACAGCTAAAATTGGGTTTTGCAGCAAGCATTGTTATCATCTTGTATGTTTTGTGCATGTGCCCAATGGCCATCTTGCTTGTTTACTCATTGTTGAACCCAAAGAAAGATCTAGCCAAGACAACAGAAGCTGCATTGATCCTGATGATGCTAAACACATTTGTTGATCCATTTGTATATGGTTTTGGTATGGCTGATGTACGGCAAGGAATCAAGAGAGAATTTAAGAACTTGAAGAAGAGTATTTGCGAGAGGATGACAATGGGAGAGTAGAGTGTCAGATTCATAGTATGCTTGCTTCAATTCTTTGAACTTGTTTTATGTGGAGAGTGCCTTTGTGAAGGAGAAAGGACAAAGTTTGTTCATTAAAATAGACTTACCAACTAGGCAATGACTTTATTGATGCTCCAGAGTCTCTCACTGGCCGTTATTATGGATATTCATATTGAAGCCTGAACAGTTGTGCCAAGAGATTTTACAATAAAGAAAAAATGACGGAAATGTAACATTTTGACACTTTGAAACGATGCTGATTGATTTTTTAGGCATATATAGAATTAAACTAGTTATGAATTTGATGGAGTGACATTTTGCTGTTTTGCATTGTGCTCGTATCGTGATAAGACTTGGTAAAATATTGGTACCATGACATTTCTTGCTGTTTTCAATTGTAAACGCAGTCCAAGAGATGGGAACAGTAAAAACAAGAACTTTGTTGACGATTCTATCTCCTGTAAATCGATTACGTAATACATGTAACAATTATTTAACCCAATTTAATATACTTCATTACAAAATAAGAAGCGATTTACATCTAAAGTAGTCACGTGGTTCTAGTAGCTGGAAAACTGAAAATATCTAAAAATTGTAATGTTCAGTCAACTAACAAATCTCGCCGTCCCCTTGATGCGCTGTACCGTTCAACTCCAGTAGATTTACCCAGCGTCCTCGCTAGATCTCCAGAACGCAAATTCGTGCCGCCAATTTCGTAAGATGCGTTATACGTTGTTTCAAGGCTATCTTTTCCAGATCTGCTGCCTGTTCGTACCCCTTGAGTCATTGTCATTGCTTGGTCAACAGCTGTAGGAATTCGCTGATGGCCTGTCTCAGCTGCTGCAGTTTGATAGGGGGTTATGTCTCGATCAACGATTTCCGGTGGTGGGGATGCTCTCTCGCCAGCTGCGCTAAGCTTTGCAAGGCCTTCCGTAACTCCGCCAACCTCTTTATCAGGTATGAAATCTGGATTCGTCAACTTCTGTCGTGTTTCCATGCACTTGTTGTCAAGCGCAAGTGAATTTGTTTTGATTGCCAAATCTTCTTCAATTCTTGCCAAATCTTCATTAAGGTTCTGCAATGCACTTTCAGCAGTCTGTAGTTTTTCAATTAAGGCCTTAATCGACCCATCGATCTCACCAACTTCATAGCAAAGTTGATATTGGGGAATGTCACGGCAGAGCTCTACATTCGGACGGTAAGTTCGATTTTCCAACCTTGTTTGTGCCACCTATAATTGAAGGCAGAAAGGCGTTTGAGAATACACTAAGTTATGGCAGGTGGAATAATTCGATTTAGCAAGGTTTTACTTGGGTTGCATGAATACAAGCATTTCTGAAGATATTCTTTGGATAATAGTAATTCAACATCACAGGCAAAATTTAATTGTATCGCAGTTTCTGTATTTTGGTAAATATCTCTTTTCTTGAATTTAACTGCGGGGTGTGCCAAAAAACATGCGCGCTGTTTGAGGGGCCATTATGAAGGAGTCATGGATCCAATTTTCCCGTTGTTCAGATTTGTGAATAGAAGATATTTCAACTTTGAGTTTGGTACCAAGTTTTGGTAAATCTGGTAAGTCGTTGCTGATGTATGGAGCAAGAAAGGCAAAATTACTATTTATGGAGCAAGAAAGGCAAAATTACTATTTATGGAGCAAGAAAGGCAAAATTACTATTTATCTCAAAAATAGAGGATTTTATCTTCATACTCATCCTTATAGCTTATAACTTCAATTTTAGTGCCAAATGGACACTAAATTTACATTCCTACCAGGAACAATAAATCATCAAATAGCTCAAGAATGTTTACCAAGCAGCCAGTGGAACGCAATATTGTTGGTTTAAATGGATTTCATGACCTTAGAGAAGCAAAATAACTGATGCATGCATGCAATGGCCGGTAGTGCATATAGGTTCTTCACCATTGCTAACAACCTTAGGCATCAAGGCCGTACGCAGGAAATTTTCGGCAGGGGGGCAGTGGATGCCGGAAGACTCATGGTGAAGTTAGTCGACGAGAGAAGGAAGTAGGGGCCCGGGGGCAAGCCCCCGGAAAAAATTTGAGATGATACCCTTTAAATCACCGGAGAATATAATTCAAAATTGTTTTAATACGAGTTATATGAATGCAGCGGAGTAGCTGATGTTGGCTGCTTAGACGACATGCAACCAAGGGGCCCCATAAAATAGTGCCTCCAACTTCTCAGACAGTATGGAGCAGATGGGCATGTTTTCACTTAAAATGCTCAGAAAATATTTGCTCTGGACTGTTATTCTTGGGATGCAATGAGACAGAGGATAATTCATCCCAAACCAACTTACAGGTTACCGTAGATCATTGCAAATACTTTTTGACTTCTCATTTGTCTTTATGTTGCGGTGAAATATTCATGAAGGTAGTAACTTTATGAAAGGCATTTGGTTTCCACCATCAAAATGCTTTTCTGCGTAGTATCAAAAGGTACCGTTTATGTATAGCGTTTTAGGATTCCTTGTGCAATAATATGCCAAATCGTCCTTCGCATTTACTTGCAAAACTGACCGCTGAAGAGAAATTCAGGCTTATATTCTTCGGATGTGTTTCATTTCTGCATATCTGTTAAAATTCCCAATCCTGGTGATCGTCTACATGATCAAATGCCCAGGGTAGGCCGGGGGGGGGTAACCTTGGGGGTACTTGGTCTACAATCATATGGGGAGGGGGAGGTGTTGCTGGAAAATCTGAAAACCACCCTGTCCCGGAGTCAAATTCCTGAAAATGATGCCCTGTCCCAAAGCAAAATTTTCTTAAAAAATACCCTTTCTTTGAGTTCCTTCTAACGAAATTGGGGGCTGCCATGGAAATTTGTAAGAAATCTACCAGAAAATGCGGAAATGTTGTGGAATGCAAATGGCCTACAACAACGCTATGGATTCAATTGTGAAAAATATGGACCAACTGCTAAAATGATACCCTTTCCCGGAGTAGGAATCCTGAAAATGATGCCCTGTCCAACAGCAAAATTTTCTTAAAAAATACCCTTTCTTTGAGTTCCTTCTAACGAAATTGGGGGCTGCCATGGAAATTTGTAAGAAATCTACCAGAAAATGCGGAAATGTTGTGGAATGCAAATGGCCTACAACAACGCTATGGATTCAATTGTGAAAAATATGGACCAACTGCTAAAATGATACCCTTTCCCGGAGTAGGAATCCTGAAAATGATACCCTGTTCAATGTCATGCTCCCGTAGGGAAAAATATATCAGTACCCCCTGGAGGGGCAGGGGGTAACATCCAGGTCCTGGGGGGTTACTTGACCAGGTTTTGGTTGGGGACGTGTCATCGAAGCTTCAAAAACATACCCGTTCCTTATACCAATTTTCCGAAAAAGCATACCCGTCTTTATACCAACTTTCCGAAAAAGTACACCCGACCTTACACCAATTTTTTGAAAATGTATATCCGATCTTATACTTTAACCAAAATCTTGAAAATCGATACCATTCCTTTACCAAAATCGCGAAAATTGATACCGTTCCTTATACCAAAATCGCGAAAATCGATACCCTTCCCGATGGCAAGTCCCCGTACCCAAAATATGTGAAGTACCCCCCCCCCCCCGGGATCCTGGTATCAATTTGAGGGGTATGAATTTGACTTGTGGATAAACTCTGTGAGGTTTTTAAGAGTTACAATTTAATGAAATATAGCAAAAACACACCTTCATAGGAGCCATCTTTGCTTCAATTGCTTCCCTCAGTCCTTGGATATCCTGTTCCATTGTTGCAATTTCTTCTTTTGTCTGGAAAAAATGTATTCTTTAATATTGAGCACACACACATAGACCTTTTAGCCAGTCTAAATAACGTTCTAATCAAATGATATTTTGCTACAATTTGCAGAATTTTCGAATGTGCACAATAGTGATAGAAGCTTCAACGCCACTCAATGGAACGTCGCAAATAAAAATGTATAAAAATAACGCTCGATCCAGGCTTTTTTGTAGAATAGCTTAAAGGTCTATTGAAGGAAATGACAAAAAACCCTCTCCATGTGCTTAACCACATGCACAGCATTCTGATTATGATGAAGATTGCAGATGCACTGTTCATTGAAAGCAAATGGTAATTCCAAATTTGATGTTATATTTTGAAATTCTGCATCAGTGCGTTGTGATGTCAAAAAAAGGTTAATGATAATCTTTCTAGACAATAGTGTAGGACAATTAAGTGGTTTTCCCAAACATAATAAAATGCGCAGGACTTAATGTATCTATAAACTTATTTGAGAACTGAGAGAGATGGAGATCTTGTGTGTCCTCCTACACCCAAGGGCATATATTTCACATTTTGCATATTCCATGTGTTGGTCTACTGGGAAGGAGCAATTCAACACAGTGCTTGTATTGTGTATTCAAGGGGCCATCCCATAAGGTAAAATCAAAATTTCAATGGAACTGAGAGGATAATCACTTACATTTCTTTGCTGCCATTGTAATTCATTTTGCGCTTGTTTCGTCTCATGAATTCTCTTTCGATAACTATATTCTGTAGCTCTTCGCTGGGCTTCAAGGTCATTGCTTGTCTTTTCAAGGGTAGCAAAGATGGCCTCCCTCAGTCTTTCAGCAGCTTTCATTTCAGACTCAGCACGCAGTTTGTTGTATTGAGAATGTGCATCCCATGTTTCAGGGGTGACACTTCCTTTCATGGTGCGTGTTGGGTTAACTTGAAAATTGATGTCACTTGATCCATTGTGAAGATCCGCACAGTGATTGTCAATTTCAAGGGCAGAATTTTTATCAGTGACATCACAATGCATTTGATGATAAGCTTCTTGAAGCAGGCTAGTGAAAGAGTTGAAGTAAAGTTTAGAAAACCTTCTGATAGACTAAAAAATGCTGGTTACTACTATAGAAGGTTAATTTATTTGAAATCATGATGTATACAAGCTTCAGTAGCTCCAAACAATATTTTGCAGGAAAGAAAATAAATTTAGGTTTTTCAAGTCATGGTTTTTTAAGTTTAGCTCAACATATAGCCCCTTTAAAATTATGATAGATCATATGTCATGACAAACAACATTTGCTGACTTAACATCATCTGAAAATTAGGATGTCTCCCTACAGCCAGGGTGCATTCTGAGGCTCTCCCATCAGAGAAATCCAGGAGAGAGCTATCTTGTGATTTTTCATGCCAAAGGCTTTTGGCGGAGAAATTACGTTTGTTGTTGTCTGATGGGCAGTTGGTCTACACCGAATTGCCATTGGCAGGGAATATTACTGTGCCATAACCTTGGCAGGAACATCCAGCGGACAGAAATATTGGAATACACTATGGCCCTTACAGGGTTAAACTTTCTGTTTTGATTTCACAAAATGAAACTCTGGCCATTTTACAAAAAAAAAGGAGTGATTGGAAGGGATAGTCCCACACTTCCCTCGAAGATCAAATTCATGCAAATTCATTGAGAAGAAACCCATTGAGGGAAGGGTACAAGTAAAATTCAAGTTTATACTTAGATTTCAAGTTTTGATGACAAAAAGGGATTTTCCTGGGGGCAGAAAGGCTGTTTAATTTTTCACAACTCTTTTCCAAGACTTCCAATTCTATTGGTCATCCCCATTTTTTGGCAGTTTAGGCTGGACACATGACCAGCATGGAATCACAATTTTCTTTTATTCTTCCATGCTCTCTCAAATCTATGGGATGTTGACTGCACAATCTAGAGTAAAATGTCATTCTTACCATAGCTGTTCAAAAGCTTCACTGATTTTCTGCTGCAACAATGCTTTACTCCCTTCAATCACCTCAACTTCCTGAAAAGAAAAAAGAAATGGTCACATTAAAGATAACCCAAATTTCTTTCTGCCACATTTCTTTCAGAAAGGGTACTACATTTCTACCCTTGATATAGTAGCCATCCCCTGGATTTTTGAATAGATTTCAAAGCAAAAGGGGCAGACCTATTGGCATTCTTGGGGAAAAATCACTGATGTATGAAAAAATTGAGCCAAGTATCAGTACCTTGTGAAGTTGCTCTTCTACTTCATCCCTGACCATATCAATTCCAATGCGATTTTCTCTCAACATCAGACATTCGACTGCAACATCAAGAGGTAATTTCTTGGCATCAAGAGCCCTTTCTGTTGTTTGTTTTTCAGCTTGCAATGCCTCGATTTCCTTGTGCGTATCTCCTAGACATCTTTCAAGAGCCTCCTTCCATTCGTTTATGTCATCAATGCGTTTCTCAAGCTTCGTATTTGTGTCATGTTGCGTCCATCTTGTGTGGCAGTCAGTTTCATTTCTGAGTCTTCTGGCTTCTTGTCGGACATCGTGTGAAGCGTTCCTCAGCCTTTCGGCGTTTGTTCGCACGATCTTATTCGAAGTATGCCAGTCTGAGACTGCATATCGCGGTGGAAGTTTATTCGCAGCAAGTGACATTTTTCCCGACCGTTTTACCGTGAATTTCCAGTTCTTGTTATCCCAGAGTTTTCTCTTTCGACAGTCACAACAGCAGGACAGAAGTATTTGTATCCAGTGATTGTTATGTTACTACGACAACGAAGATAGTCATGGAAACGAGCACAGGGACACGCGATGACTTGGCCTCTCCTTGACAATGAGGCATAACTGAGATAGAGGCTTAAAGGACAGGGCAGCTATTTTTCATGAAAATTGAAGACCAGTTGGACTTTTTAAAGGATGTGAAAAGGGAATGTCGGCAAGATGGTTTTCTACTTCACAAGCAATGGTATGTAAACTGGGCTTAAGTGCAGTAAAGTGCAGTCGTCCCGTAAACTGCCATGACGTCCTTTAATCATTTATTC
Organism: Aurelia coerulea; assembly: GCA_039566865.1. Classification (NCBI taxonomy): domain Eukaryota; kingdom Metazoa; phylum Cnidaria; class Scyphozoa; order Semaeostomeae; family Ulmaridae; genus Aurelia; species Aurelia coerulea. The sequence continues at coordinate 11,041,532 of CM076963.1, forward strand.
ATGTATTATTGATTAATGGGAGCTCTCTCATCATATCGCGAAATTTTAAACACTGACTTCGTGAACTCTTCTGTGAAGTGTGAACCAAACTCACTGAAGAAGTCAAGTGAAAACAAGTTTTTATTGTTAGTTTGTAATTCACGTTAAAGAATATTATAAATACATACATGCTTTATTTACATCGTCCTGATTCGACCACTTCTCAAAAAGGGTTCATCCAAAAATCCACTGTGATCTCTTCTGGCCAGACTGGAATTGTTGTGTGGTGCGCCACAAATCTGTGGCGCGCAGACCCAATCTAAACAATGGAAATAGCAATAGAACAAAAGAATTGGCGTATATCTGTGGCGCACGGCGCACCCCAATTCCACACACAGGTCTTCTGGTAGTGGTGAAATCGGCGTGTGCGCTAGAATTATGTGTACGCTGTACGGTAGTGGTGAAATTGGCCATCTGCCAAACAAACTTTGTTGCAAAGACTACGCCATTATTATGATCGGTTGTTGTGATTGATTTTTGCAAACTTTTGCTGCCATCAGAAGAATCAGAGGAAGCCCATATATTACAATTTATTCAAAAAATGTTTTATTCAAAAAGTATTTTGTTAAAAATAAATAAATTAATAAAATAGGGAGGTCAAGCTGATTTTTTTACTGCTCTCAATATGAGACTGAAGATTAGATCATTTGAAAGAGTTCAATTTTAGCATAATGCAATTTTTCCAGCTCAATAGCCCATCTAGAAAAAAAGTTATCAAATTTTGAAATATTTCTATTTGCGGTTCTGACTGGAATAACTTACAGCAAAATATCTGTAAGAAGCAATGTGAGTAGTGGCACCTATGTAATAAAACCTCAATAAAACCTCCAAGGCAAGATAGTACAATACACTCATTTTTGATTACAAAGTCCTTTGTAATCTAAGAAGGGTCTCCGATGTCAGTCAGAAAGAAAGAAAGAAAGTAAGGTCAGTCACGCTCGTTAAAACAATTAATTAACGTTTTATCTCTGCTAATTGGCACTGAAATAAAGAAAGCGCACAGAAAGCGCAGACAAGACAGAAGTTTCCTGCATCCTATAGCAACATTTTTTTTTATAAGATTTGAACCGCTTATAAGAAATGGTAGGTTCAATCGTTTTTTCGAAAGCTAAGAAACAACCCTACCTGAATTGAAAAAAGCTAAGAAACTTCTGCAATTTTCAGTTTTAATTTTCCTATCACACTCGAAAAAATATATTGACATTGTCACAGTTAAAGCAACTGATTTTGGACATTATTTTGAGTGCAATTTTCATGTTATTTACTCGTTTTGAGATTTTTTACTAAGTAATTTGGGAATCACCCTTTTAGACAAGACAAAATCAACTCTAAACTTCCTTTTAGACAAGCAATAAACTTCCGGCAATAAAAATATAAGAAACACGTAAGAAACTTGTGGTAGCAAAATGGCCCAAAGATTTAAGAAACTGCCTACCAGCCCCGGACCTTAGTTTCTTATAAAAAAAATGAGTGTATCATTGGATTTCTCAATACCAGTTGTAAGATCCCTGTAACTCAAATATCTTATCATATCAGTTATTCATTGCTTTTAATTCTGATTTTGGGACATTTACTTGGTCTCCTGGTCTCCTACTGAAAATGCGATTATTTACTTAAAGTAAAACGTACAAGTTCTCCACCAGTATGGAAAGTGTGGCACTTGCACACCCAAGAAAAACAATAGGGTATTCAAAACAGACAATAGACAGACAGTAGAGGGCCCTTCTCGCACACTCGAGGTCTCGGCGAAAATTGCCCTACTTTCCATACTGGGTTCTCCAATACCCTTTACACATTTTGGCCTTGCCTTGCTAATATCTTCTCACTGTACAGTCTTCTAGCCTATAATGCAGTGCTTTGTTCTGTTACGTTAAATGGGTATTATCTGTGAACTGATTCTCATATGCCCCATCTTTTGTTTTCATGCTTTGTTTATCCTTCGATTCTATTTTTCAGTTTCAAAACCAGCAATCAAAATCTACATGGGAAGAGACAAGCATGAAAGTAAGTCATTGACTCAAAGAAATTTATCAACTTGAAAAAATGATTCCCACAAAATCCAGGGAACCTATTTCAAGAAGTTCAATTCGAGTAGATTAATGATGATCTTGCTTAATGTTTGAGAATTTCTGTATAATTTACCCAGGGGGGTACTCCCTAACTTTCAATATGGGGGGGGGGGTCCATGCCACTATTTCTTTGCTGACCCCTAAATGTTAAGCCTAATGTTTTGGGGACCCCAAATATTGAGTCTAATTTTTTAGAGACCCCAAATATTGTTATCTATTTCTAGGGCCTCTAAAATTTTTTGAATGATTTCAATTTGAGGTTCGGTCTTTCTCAGTTTTTGAAGAATACCAAAACATTTATTTCAAGACTCGCAACTTCAGGGCCAAATTGCACGATTCTTCCTTTCTTCAAATTTGTAGACCCCAAATATTGAACTTTTGTCCATGTTGTAATTCTCAGACCCCAAATATTGATTTTACGTAAATTTTCGGACCCCAAATATTGGCACGGACTCCCCCGTATTGAAAGTCAATGAGTACCCCCACTGGGATAATTTACATGGTACAGTATATATATATACTGGGTGAGTCAGAAAAAATGTGGGGTGTTTTCCAATCTCTATTATTTTTTTCTGACTAACCCAGTATGCTATTTGCCTGGTATACTTGATTCACAATGTATCTTTTTCACATCTTTTTTTCTTGCACATCATTCTCAAGATCATGTTGTAAACATTTAAGAATGCTGTTGTTGTAGTGGTGAAGATGATCTCTATCACCTTATGCAACCACACGCTGTGCAAGTACATTCACTGTGAAACCAGTAGAAATGTGCCACCATTTATTTTCAATATTCAAAATAGAATCGTGTCTTAATTGCATTTTGATTTCTTTGTGTGAAAAAGCCTTAAAATATTCTTCTTGTTCACTGTGGTTTCCAGGGAAAAGAACTACTATCCTAATCCACTATGCTCAGCTCCGGGGGGGGGGGGGGGCACTGCACATATTTTGGGTACAGGGACGTGCCATCAGGTCGAGAAGGGAATTGATTTTCGCGATTTTGGTATAAGAAATGGTATTTATTTTCACGATTTTGGTATAAAGAACGGTATCAATTTTCACGATTTTGGTATAAGGAACGGTATCGACTTTCACAATTTTGGTATTTGGTATACTTTTTCGGAAAATTGGTGTAAGGTCGGGTATATATATATTGGAAAATTGGTATAAGCTCAGGTATATATTTTCTGAAAATTGGTATAAGGATGGGTATACTTTTTCGGAAAATTGGTATAAGGAACGGGTACTAAGTTTTTGAAGCTTTGAGGGCACGTCCCCGACCAAAACCTGGTCAAGTACCTCCCCTGGGGCTCAGCTATGCCCAACAGAAGAAAGCGCAAACAGCAATATTTTAATCAGGGAGCGCCGAAGGCTGAAACAAGTGCTACAAGAGAAATTTCAAGGAATGAAATATCTTGTGAATTGGTTAGCAAATATAACGTATGAATAATTTCGGGCTTTACTGTACATGTCCTGACATTGACTAGACTTGTGACTTTTCGTCCCTTAGTTCCCTGCGTTCTTTGATTTGCTGATTTGGCAGTAGGGACTCATACCATCTTCGAGTTTGAGAACAACAAACCATTGTGCTCTTTTCGATTGTAAAAACAGCAGTGGCTGCTAAAAGTCGCTCGCCTTTCTGGCATAAGATGACTCTTGGAAGTCGCCATTACCTAAAGCCTCGTTTTCAAATTCCGCATCAAACATCGGAAATCAATTGAATGACCGTTTCCCCTCCCGCGCCTTCGGCGCTCCCTGATTTTAATAGTCATTCAGTCATGTCATGAAAATATACCGGGTGAGTCAAAAAAATTTACACGTTTGGCGGGCTGTGGAATAAAAGGTATGTTGCCGATATTCAAAACTAAAGATGTTAATCTGTCTGACAAAGGTTAACTCAGATATGAGAAATTTTGTTTGGTAAACTCATCTTTAAGACCCAAAAATTAGAAAAATGCCTGTAAGAGGTTTGTATGGGAATCGAGAATTCCACCTTCCAGTCTGGTCCATGATTTATGAACTATTGAAATCAAAATTCTATTTCTGAAACTGATTGTTGAATTTAAATTTCAATGCCAAATATATCATTTGCCAGAATAGAATGTAGAATTCTCAATTCCGATACTAACCACTTACAGGTATTTTTCTCCCCACGAAAGGGAGATTTGAACAATACACTACTGCAAAGGTTTTTAAGTTTGTTGATAATTCAGCCCCATCCTACATGTCAGAGATATTCTTACCAGTTGGCCAGAGCCGATTAACTTGAAGATCAGAAAACAAATTGAATCAACGTTTCCGGAAGAGTGACACAGGGCAGAAATGTCTCTCATATCTCGGACCTAAAACGTGGAACAATCTACCATCAGAACTTAAATCTGCAAAAAACATCAACACTTTGAAGATCTCTCAAGTCAAGATGATAGTCCCTACATTCATTATTGAAAACCCAAAATCAGCCAGCGAAAACGTTTGGCTAACACTTTCGAGAATTTTTTTTCTTCAGTTTTTGACACAAAATCCTTTTTTCCTGAACACATTTCTTTTGATAGCACATCTGGAGGGACCATTATGGAAACAAGGTCGTATTGACCTTTTAATGCTATCCCTGCCATTCTTAATCTGGGGTGTCTTTAGACTATATTTTTAGCTTTTGCTTGTAAATTTTATGTACCTGTAATTGGACCACTTTCTTTTTTATAATGTTATACTGTAATTAATAAGATGGCAAAATAATACATACATACATACGTTCTAATTTTTAGATCTTTAAAATGAATGATTTTACCAAGCAAAATTTTGTTTTCTAAGTTAACCTTTGACTGATAGATAAAAACTTTAAACGCCAAACGTGTAAACTTTTTTGACTTACCCGGTATTTTAAAATAATCTTTGTGTTTACATGGTAGGCCTCTTCCGCTTTGACTGTAACGAATTTTGATCAATTTTGAACGATTTTGACCAATTTTGACAAATTGCACTGCATGAAGGAGTCTTTGATCACGTATTCAAAGCAGCGGTTGTTGGAGACAAAAGTGGCCAAAAAATGACATGTTCTCTTTTTGTTCTAGATGAGGAGTTGATCAAATGGGGATGGCCTGAAGATCTCTGGTCAGTAAATTTCTACGCAGTAAATTTCTACACTTTGTTTTACGTTGAACCTGATAACGAAATTTTATTTGATGGGTTTGAGGTAGAAAGGTTTAAAAGAGGACTTTGTTTTCTATCCCATCAAACCCAGGTAGCTAGCTCGCTTATTGTGCATGCCAGAAATCGTTTGTAAGAGCCGACATGGGCATATATTGAAAGAATAAGGATTTACCCAAACGTCTGTGGTGGGAAGTTTATTTGTTTTATGCAGGAGCTGAGCAGTAAGTTGTTTAATTGCACCCAAAAGTACGATAATTGAATGGCCTACCAAAAGGTTATCAGCAGGAAGTTCTGTAGCAGCATTTAGTTCCAATGCATAGCTAATGCTATCTTTCGAATTGCTGCTTGGTCAATTTAAGCTCTGCATCCTGTCAAAAGGTTGGTTTGCAGAGTATTTCAAATTGGCTTTGTCCGAAAGTTTGTCACACCGAAAATGTTTGCAATAAATCAATTTCACTTCACATGAATGTTAGCCAATCAGATGTGCCATCGAGAACCATGATGCCTTCAAGGTGATATCTTAACAACCTCCTTGTGTTTTATTGCAGGTTTCATGTTGACAAAATGTCTTCAGCTCATGTTTACTTGAGGCTACCAGAGGTAATGAAATCATATTTTGGAGACTGCGATGTGTTCTGGGTTCTCCATCGACAGGACCCTCTTTTGAAAGACAATGATAAATCGTACAGTCGGCCAATTTTTAAGGTTGATGATTAACCCTATAGTGGTTGAGCTATCGGACACGTCCTATTTTAGTTGGGGTGGGGGCTTAAAAGCCCCCTACCTAACTTTTACCGGTAATAGATAGAGCAACCAGATTTGGTGTACTAATTGCCCCAGACATACTTTATGAGAATATAAAAATTAACCTAGAATTAGCAGTCATTATTGCTTACGTCAGTATTTTTCTTTGTGTTATCAAGTAAAGTAGCAAAAGCGTCCAAAATAGGAAAAATGAAATACAATTTGATATGGAGCACAATTTCCATCCAAACATGAGACTTATTATAGATTACATCAAGTAACACTTCCCTACAAAATATGTTTGCAAAATATTGCAATTTTGCTACTTTTTTTCACAACATTGATATTCGAGAATTGGCGATTTTGGCAGAGTCAGTCCCGGAAAATTGTCTCCCTCCCCCTCATTTTTCAAAGTATTTAACATAAGTTCATGAGTCGTTGCACAATAAGTACCGGGTGTCCCAAAAAAAGTACTCCTGTTTGAAAAATCATTAAAACTTGATTACAAGGTCAATCTTCAAGTTTCTTTTTTTGTCAAGTAGATCAAGGACCAAATTATTTTCCAAATATAGCTGACCTTTTAATTGGCTTCAAAATTACCAAATTTATTTCTTTGTAGGGCTACCTGGTTTTGAATCATACTGCCAAAAAGGACTGATGATTACCAGATCAATTTCTTTGTGGATATAAAGCTTTTGGTTTGGTCATAAATGACAGAAAGAAATGCAAACTATCATCAAGGGCGCCTACCTTGTAGGAAGTGTGTTTATTCCCAGTACTGTAGAGTAATGGGTGTCCTGTGACCCAGTACAGAGAGTGTCCTAAAACCGTACCGTGACCCAGCAGTACACAGAGTTAGTCCTCTCAAGTCCTCAAGGTCAAGATGACGTATGAATAAGTTTGTGGTTTCAAATTCCGGTGTTATAATTAACCGTTTTGTTGTTGCAATATTGATTTTGCAAGTACTTTTCTTCAATCAAAGTAGCATAACATACAGGAGGAATTGGTTCAATAGCATGCAAGCGTTTAATAATAAGTTTAAATTCTCAATTAGGCTAACTGAAAGGAAACTGTAGAATTTGAATGGAGAATGCATTTGAAGAATATTTATTGATTTGGAACTTGACCTCTTCTATTTATCATGGTTTCTTAATTTTCTGGATGTGGATGTGCAGGTAAAATTGCTTGAAAGTCGTTGCTTATAAAAACATGTACTGATTGTTATTCTCATGTACTACTCTCGTCCTCCAATAATATCGAGGATTGACTTTTTCACGAGACCCCCAAGTTTGCACACGGTGTTACTTTTCACATCTGGTTGAACAAAGGCTTATGTAAACAATTTTGTTTGACCGAAACCACAACTGATTGTGATGTAATGAACGCGCTTGTGATAATCTTCTCTTGAGCTTGAGATCCTGCTCTCTGATCCGCGTAAAGTACCGTGAATAAACGAATAAACACACTTCCTACAAGGTAGGCGCCCTTGCTATCATTGGAGACTTCAATGACCATCAAAAATCTGAAAATTTTGACTATTAGGCAAAATTGAGTATATTACTTAAAAACTATAGCTCAAAATAAGGTTTTTCAACGTGTAATTTTTCTACCTTGCTTTATCAAAAGCAAACATCTTATTATCTATGAATATTTTTGGGTCTTTGATAAAAGAGCTCAAAAATAAAATTTTATCAAAGGTTTAATAATATATTTTTGGTGATTTTTTAAACACCCGGTAGCAGCAAAAAGGCAGAAAGTTTCCGGGCCTTAATTTTTCCCCTGGCAGAGTTATAAAAAAATGTCTTCTAGAGGGGGGGGGGGGGGGAATTGCCACCCAAACCAAAATAGGGGAAATTTAACGTTTTCATGAAGTTAAAGTTTTGAGCACATTGAAGAAATGGTATAAGGCCAGATACTGATTTCAGAAGGAACGATTGCTTCTAAAATTAAGCAACAATCATGTCAAAAATTAAGTTTATGGTTAAATGCCAGTGAGAAACGGCGAATAATTTTGTTGCAAACAACTTGCATGCCCACGCACGATTTTTCAGACACTGCACACAGTGGGTTAGAGGCAGACATTCGAAAATTTTGAAATTCTCTAAATCACTGGTTGTTATGCAGTTTTAGAGAGATGAATAATTGGGCTTTCGTGTGCTTTTTAAAGTTTTCATTTATCTTGTGTTATCACAGAGTTATAAAGTTTTGAATATGAGTAAATTGGACAAAATCTTTGAAAATGTTACACCCAGCATTCTAGTGGCAAAGAATGTGGATAGATGTTTTTCGGCTAGGAAAATGGCTTGCAGATTGTCTGATCAGCATTACCAGAACGTAAATAGTCACTGTTTGTTGAAAAGCAAGATCAAAATGTTTTATCAAGTCCACTTTTACCATAGCAACAATTTTCTTCTGGCACTTTGTCAGATTTTTCGTCCAATTCAGAGGGCAAAATTTGACTTCAGTCGAGAATATCTCCAAAAGTACGAGGAGAAACATCAACAACAATACATTTTTTGAAAGAGAAGCTCATGATAAGTTTATTTTTGAAGCTTTCATTTTGTTTCACCTCGGAAAATTCAAATACACAGGGGGAAGGCCTTTTTTGGGACATTTTGGGTGTCTTAAGGAAAGATATTGAGATAAGACCCATTTTTTCAGAATGCTACGAAATATTTTGATTAAGGAGCATCCACTAGGTAATATTGTGGTAATATTATGTGCATAAGAACGTTCTACATAGTTCAGGCTTATATAGAAATGTAACAGAGAGGAGATTTTTGGTTAGAATTCTTAAAACTGAAATATAGGTCCCAGTCCTCTAAATGTGGAGAAATATTCAACTTTATTCATTGTTTCAACAGGATATGTTGAAAAGAGCCATCAGTCACCATTGCTATTTTCTTGAGACCGAGGAATATAAAAGGGATTTTTAGCTCAGAGTCTAAAATTAGAATATCGGGCCCCAGCCCCTCTAAATATGAAAATTTTAAATGTTTTGTGTACCATTTCATTTATCCTTCTCATACGTTGAAAATGAGCTACCAACTGCTCTTGTAACATTTATTCCCTTGCAGATATCCACGAATGTCTGCAAAATGGCCATTTTGGCCCACTGTGCTGCATAACAGGGGGCAGGTTTTGTAGCACAATACAATAGCATCAGTTGCTTTTGATTGACATGCCATTTGTCTCCACAGAAAATTACTGTCAAGCAGCACATCAAAACAAACCGACACAAAGATAACCTGAAACCATTGTTCCTTAATGTCTTGTTGTACATACGAAAGAGCATTATTCAGAGAAGTCTTTAGTAAAAAACTGGGAAGAAAAGATATCGAAAGAAAATGGAAAGACGTAAACATCTGCTTCAAGCATTTTTATTAATCTACCGGATGTCCCAAAAAAATTTATACATACTTGGTTCACTCCAGCGATTATTGGTGCTTTGACAACAGAAATATCAATTTTGAAAGCTCAAATTTGCGTCCACTTGCAAACCAGAGCTTTGGCCTTTTTGGCCTAAGCAATTTCCTGAAGCACATCGAAATTAAAAACTCAAATTAATGAAAAAATTAAGAAACTTCCCAATGGTTGACTGGGGGGGGGGGGGGGTGACTTCTGGTATACAGAATAACGCAAGATCTAATATTGTTCAAATTTTATCAAGGCTATTGTTGATTTATACGTTGTGCCTTAAGAAATTGCTTAGGCGAAAGGCTAAAGCTCTGTTTTAGGCAAATATGAGCTTTCAAGATCGATATCTCTGCTCTCAAGGTACCAATATCAACAAACGAGGTATCCATGTTCAAGTTTACTATCGAGGAACATTTTTAGAATGATTAGACATTGATTGAAGCTAAATTCACAGCGCTGGAGTCAACCAAATCCGTATACATTTTTTTGGGAAACCTGGAATTCAGAAGCTGGAACAGTAGCCTTTACGATTCTCGTACATCTTTGGTGCAAATTAAACTTGTTATTTTAAGCTTCTGAATTAAGATCTTTCCGTCTTCTTTCGATTCAAACTCGTCACTTCTCTAAACAACGCCTTTTCCCTAGCATGCTTGCAGTCTTTCTTTTGTAAATTGAAGAGCCAGAATAGAGACTGCGCAGCACCAATCGATTTTTTGTATGGGTGACTCAGCAAAATGAAATCAATGAACGTAATCTATTGTATCAAACATGTTACCATCAAACATTAAGTCAATCATGAACAAAGACATATTCAAGGAAAAACTCAACACCCAGAATGACTTCATGAAAGATGTCTCCTTTAGAAAAGAGGCAATATTGGTATCCAATAAGGACTCTGACTTTTACTATTAAGAAAAAAACAAAAACAAAAATAAATTAAGATTGATCTGTACCCTGTAAATATATAGATTTTAACTTATAATTTTGCATTGTATTAGGTTTTACTTTAACTGAAATTAGGAGTTGTTTTAATTTGCAGGACCACATCAGCCTTAGGTACAGGAACCCCAGGAAATTGAATAATTCCCCCCCCCAATGATAAGGCCCCGTAGCCTCCTCTGTGATTGTGAAGCTATGACGTAATGCCTTTCATCAGAAATCGAAAGCATTTTCGATTTGGTTCGCTCGCCTCGCTTTCGATTTCTGATTAAGGGCATTACGTCATGGCTTCACAATCACAGAGGAGGCTACGGGGCCTTATCATTGGGGGGGGGAATTATTCAATTTCCTGGGGTCCCTGTGCCTTAGGCTGCCTGATATTTAACCTGCAGTGACAAATAGTATATGTATGATATGATATGCTCAATTTCAAACAAACACAGGACAAAGACGCTACGTAGGCTGGTTGTGTTGCGGTTCGGAAAATCTCTAACCAGGTTCTAATTGGTTCATATCACAATGGATTCATTCATCAAAATACGAATAATCTCTTACAAATTTTGAAATAGCACATTAATCAAAAGCAACTGATGCTATTGTTACAGAGCCTGTCTTCGTTACGGCGGATGCATTTCTTAATTCAGCGGATAGTTGATCTATGTGAGTGCGATCTTTATTTCATAGGGACAAACAATAGATGATATACCTGAAGCAGCACTGATCGACTGCGCACAACTTACGAAAGCCAATAGCATTCAAGGTATTTTCTTGTTGTGAGATGGTCGCATAACTTTTCCATAGTCTCGGGGCATTGTTCTTCCCAAGATAAGGCTCAAATCCTAACTGGTTGCCAGAGCATGCGGAAATCATCCAATTTAATGCTTGTCAGCCAATGAGATCACCGCTTTCTAGCCCCAACAAATACACAACATTTGACGAGTCACAATTAAACAAATAGTTTATCCTATATTCCCGGCTATATTATGCGGTTATTAAACGATTACGAGGTCAATGCTGGAAAATATTTGGACCGCAGTTTGACGTACGGACCGAACGCAGTGAGGTCCGTACAAGGAACTAAGGTCCAAATATTTTCCAGCATGGATCGAGAAATCGTTTAATAAAGGCTTTATTATATGGCAGAACCTTTTGAGAACGTTATTTACATTATTGTACTTTTCTATTGTGTTTTGATCATGTGCATCACTGTAGTTGGTCGTTTCGATGTTATCCACAATGGCATTTTCTTCGTGTATGCTTGCAAGTTCGTCTTCAAAGGTTACAGCAAAGAAGTCTTTTAGAAATAAGCTAAACTTTGGCTGACAATTCTTGCGGCCTAAAACCTACACAAGAAGCTCCTCACTTGTTGTTGATTTCTAAGGCAACGCCCGGTCCAATACGGCTTCGAAAATACGGCTTTTGCAGACCGATCAAGAACCAATCAAATTGCTCCGTTGTCGGTCCGAGAAGCCGTATTTTCGAACACCATAAAATAATCCCGGTTATTAATTGTGACATGGATGTAAAAGTGTATATATTGTTAGCTACTTGTAAATAATCGAATTGAAATAAAGTTACACACACACACATACATGCATGCATGCATGCATGCATGCATACATACATACATACATACATACATACATACATACATACATACATACATACATACATACATACATACACACACACGCACACACACACACACACTTGGTAAAGAGGAGAGTCATTTTATAGAAAATTGAGATTGTTCAGAGGGTAGTAGAATCAATTTATCGTTGTATTTCAGGATGCAAAGAGAATGATGTTGCAATTGTGTACACACCTTGGTCAAATCTGAAGAAAACTGGTGACATGGATGTAGGCCAAGTTGGATTTCATAACAATAAATTGGTGAGTAGAATCCACAGCGCTCAAAAACGTCAAATTTACTTGGAAATTTGAGAATTTGGCTACCTTCCTGGTGGCGCTGCTTTTATGCTACGTCGTTTTTTAGCTATGGAGTAGAAGCTATCTTATTCACAGTGCTGCACTACTTTTGTAATAATGAGTGGCATGAGTGGCATGTCTTTTGCATTTATTAATTGATAGCATTAGAGGAAGGTTCAACAACGTCTAATTTGAGCAGACAACAGTGGGTATCACAGCAACTGTATTTCGGTGAGTAAGCAACGTCTCGGCGCTTAGGACGTTTCCGAAATTCGAATTCTTTATAACTGTCTGTTTGATGTGTTGCATTAGAAAGTAATTCTATCGATATTGAGATTCCCAGCCACCTTATGAAGTCCTGCAATTTTTGAAGTTTCGTTAGCTAACTGGTCTTGAAAGTTACACAATGGTCATGCGGTCCATCTTTTGTAATCTAAATTTAATGCATGCTCTTGTATAAATTCTATCCTTGCCTTTGCTTACTTGGGAAAGGGAAGACGAAAGAGTGTAAAATTATAAGGTAAAATTATATGACAGTTTTCTTTTAATTAAATGGCTTTTAAGGAACTTACAATTTTTTGCTATTATCAAGGACAAGTGCAGCATTAAAATTCAATTTGAAAACCATCGTTTTATTTTGCAGCATACATTTCAATGACAGGTATTTGCGTAAAAGTACGAGTTCCCACAAATTCAAAGCCCTTTCAAGCTTTTCAGCATGTCTAAGATTGATTAGTGCAGTGCAGTAGTGCTGCATTTAAATTCAATTTAATAATTGCTGTGAAGGGTGGAGCGTGCTTTGAAAGCAGGTAGCTGGTAGCTTAAAGCCCCCCCCCCCCCCCAGCTCCAAATTTCGGTCGGAAAGGTGATTTTGAAGGTTTTGGATGGGCAATATCACACAAACGTTTACTAGTTTTTCAAAAATCAAAGCATCCTTTTGAAGATAAATCTATATACTTTATAGGGAAAAAACCAAACATTCATATCTTTTATTATTGCGTGGAAAGAAACCAAACAAACTGCAGAAAACAGTGGAGAACAATGGACACATATGGTATTTGCAGATTTGTTTACAGTTTGGCGACAGAGCCCCTTTAAAAAGAATGGGCACAAATTAATTTATTCATAACTTCTCAAACAAATTTCATGATCGGTGACATGATAAAGATGTTCTGATTTTTAAGAGGGCTCAATTTTCTTTGGCTTGCTCTTTATCATTTTCATGGTACGCTTGTACCACATTGTGAAATTTACAAAACTAAATTTTCAGGTAAGACTGACATTTATCATATTTATCATTTTCAGGTGAAAACAATAGTGGTAGAGAAGAAGTCAAATGAAATTATAAATAGATTGAATAAAACAAAAGAGGAATTAGAACCAAATTTTAGAGAAATGAGGGAAGAAAGAGACAGAAAAGAAAGATCCAAAGAAAAGAGAGAAAAACAAGAAAAGGTAGATAGAAAAATACGCTTCAAAGTCTATTTGTTGATAGACAAAATCGGCAGAGGTTTGTTTTACCCATTTCAAATCATCTGACCATACTCTTGGTATGCATTACGTTGTATTACAGTAAAAACCTGCGTATAAGAACCTAGTGGATTAAGAACCTACAGGCTGAAATTTTGCAATTAAACCCCAATTATATAAGAACCCATTCAGCCTGGAATTTGAAATAGGTTCTTGTTTTTAGAGAGCATGGGGTCTTATTCACAACAGAAGTTTGTGGAAGAATAAAAAATGTTTATATTACCTGATGAGAAGCTTTTGAAAGATTTTCTCTGGATTATATAAACATTTCTGATTCTTCCACAAATTTCTGTTGGGCAATATATCTCATAAACTCAACTGATGTGAACTGACAGTAAATAGTGGGCCTGAAATTTGAATCTGAAGAAAAGAAATTCCTGAAAGCCATAAATAAGTACCAATTTAAGAACCTGAACAGCCTCATTTCCCACTAAATACCCAAAACATAAGAACCTAGTTTGGCTGACTTGCAAAATTGTAGGTTCTTATACGCGGGTTTTTACTGTATGCTACTTTTTTAATTCATGGCACATGTTTTCATGACGCAAATTATGTTAATGAATTTAAGAGATGTTTTATCACAAGAGATTGATCACCTGAGTTGCAATGAGTGTAAACAAACCTAGCCGATTTTGTCTATTCAACCTGCAGTCTATCAGACAAGGCTAGCTATTTTTCAGTGTTTTTGTGTGATAAAAACCAAGAAAATAATTGTTTGTTGAAAATTAAGATCTCGCCAAACCCTCAAAGCATTCTGTTAAATAAAGGGATCAAATTTTGCTCTCCTCCGTCCTTGAAGACAAAGGAAAGCACTGTCTTTTTAATTTTTGGACACCAAACTTTTTCAGTGCAGAGTTTTATGTAAGCAGGAAACATGATGATGTGTGTGAATCAATATAGTTTCACTAACATTTTTGCCCGGACCGGCTGCTATATGGCACATTATATCTTAAAGTTTGTAACAAGCGAGTATATTATCACTACACCCTTGTTCTTATTAATTGAATCACTGGTACTGGGGTAACGTTTTTGGCATGAATATACTACGTGCAACTGCCCTGGCTATTTTTTCATTTGTCGTTGCCCTAGATCCATTTTTCATGTAGATTCCAAAATTTTGATGTTATTTTTTCGAAATTCTGCATCTTTTGTGTTGTGACAATTAATTTTATGGATTCAGTCAGAAACTGAAACAGTGCGCTTTCTGAATTCTCCCTTGAAACTTCGCTGTTGTGGCAGATTCAAGCAGATTTTCGATATGTTGCAGCGAAATGAATTCTGAATGGAATGATGTAAATTGCAGCTTGTTTACCATTTTTGTCTGGGATCATAAACTTTTGGATGGGACTACTATTGTTTATAAAGATTATTGTCAACCTCGTTGTGACGTCACAACGTAATGACGCAGAATTTAGGAAAATAACATCAAAATTCGGAATCTACAAGAAAATGGATCTAGAATAACTACGAATGACAAAATATACAGAGCAGTTATACGTAGTATCTCCATGCCAAAAATGTTACCAAGTTACCAGTGATTCAATTAATACGAACAAGGGTGTATATTGTATTGTAGTAGAAACGATAAAATGGGAAAATTATTTGGTTCAAGTAGATCATGGTGTTTCAGTTATAAATAAGCTTACAAAGATGATTTTATGAATATTCTTTATCGGAGGCTGAAAATTGTGACAAAATACCTGTGCATATAACAGGTGTATAACAGGTGGGCCAGAAAACGTACCCCTCCCCCCGGCCCCCCAAGGTAAAACAGTTTATGAAAACTACCTGAATACAAGATTTCGTCGATGACTTTTATGCAGCAAATACAGCTAAAATCACCCACTGAGTAAAAATCAGTTCATTATCAGCTGTAGTAAAGAGGAATGAGGTTTGTAAAAGATTCTCGCAAAAACCACTGTAGCAAAATCACTACTTATCAAAAGCACAACTTGAGCAAAGAGAGTGTCTATTGTCTAAGGTACTCTCGAACCTTTAATTGCATTGTTTTATTATTATTATTATTATTATTATTATTATTATTATTATTATTATTATCGATTTATTTAAAGTTGGCTTTATAATTCAAATAGCTAAAATAACAGCTAATTAAGGCCAACTAGAACTAAAAGAAAATACATTATAATTTACAAAGAAAAACAATACCCAGAAATGACAAAATTAATTAATCTAAAAACCCTAAATCTTTGATAAAAACTTTACACAATCTGCAGGTGCATGAATCGCAATTCCACTGTTTTATTTTTCTTTTAAATTCTTGAATTGTGCTACAATCTTTCAAAAAACTTGGAAGTGAGGACCATAAAAGGCAGCCTCTATACTGAATATTTTCTGTACCATATATTGTCGTCCTTACTTTCGGCAGTTGCAAATGATTTACATTACGCAGACTATAATAGCTGTCTCTTTCTGCAAAGATATCTTTCATAAAAGTTGGGTTGAGATCGTTCTTTGTTTTGAAAATCTCTATCATAAGCAACTGCAGATTGCGTTTGTGCGTGGTTACAGAACTATTTACATTATTTACAAAATCATTTCCACTATCTTTGCATACAATTCGCAATGCTCTTTCACGAATTTTGTTTACCTTAGAATTGATCGTCCTGTCATGGAACATCCATACAAGGGGACAGTAATTGAACTGCGAGTTAATGAATGCATCCATCAGCAATTTTAATTTGACAGGGTCCGTATAATTAGAGAGGCGAGCAAGTGCGTGCAATTTTTGATTTGCCTTTTTGCATAAATCTTCGACATGTTTTGTGAAACTTAATTTTTTATCAAAAGTAACTCCCAAAAGCTTTTCATAATCACTTTCTTTAATTATGGAGTTACCAATAGTGACTACCGAGTCTTTACATTTGTTACCAAATATCATAAGGTGACATTTGTCTTCGTTAAGTTTCATGTAATTCTCTGAAAACCATTTTGCAAGTACAGCACTGTCTATTTCTAATCTATTAATTATAGTATTGAGATCTGAATTGCATGCATAGATAGTGGTGTCGTCAGCATAATTACAAATGTTTGTATTATTTACAAAGAAGAAAATGTCATTTATGAAGATATTGAATAAAAGAGGCCCTAGAACTGATCCTTGCGGTACCCCTATCGTAACATCTCTCCAACTACTATATGAGCTGTTTATTTTGACTCTTTGTTTCATCTTTGATAAACAGCTTTTGATGTGCTTGAGAGCATCCCAGCCGAGACCATAAGCAAATTTTTTGCGATCAAGAGATCGTGATTTATGCAATCGAATGCTTTAGAAAGGTTCATCAGGATTGCTCCAGCAAGTTCCTTATTGTCAAGATTTGCTTTACATGTTTGTAAGAATTCAACAAAACATGCTGCGTGTTATACCCTTTTCGAAACCCACCCAAAAGTGGAGAGAAAAAGGTGCCAACGTAATCAAAAAGCTGATTATACATAATGTGTTCAAGTGCCTTTGAAATAGCTGGAAGTAGGCTTATTGGCCTATAATTTTGTTTTCTCATGCTATCATCTTTCTTGTAAAGCGAAGAAATGTCAGCAAGTTTTAGATCATCTGGGAAAGCACAGTCAACTACAAGGTTGTTGAAAATTTCAGTTAGTGGTAATGAAAACAGATCTGCATTTGCTCGAAGTATTTTTGCTGGAATGGTTTCTTGCGGCGACGCCTTTTTAGGATCTAATTTTATTAACTGGTTGAACATTTCTTGGACTGTGATTTGGTGAAATGAGAAACTTTGAGAGCTATTCACTGTAGCCCTAATCTTAGCAATACTAGGGTGGCACTGGAAACGTTAAAAACATCAATGTATGTTGCCACTAGAAATTGTGAAAACCGTTATTTGCACACAAATTATTTTTTTGCGACCACCTTTTTTCAGAACCACATTTCTCTATAAGTGTCAGTAATGCTGATAATGCAATGATTGTCAATCAATTGGTGTAGTCTACGTTGTACATACTGCCAGATAAATTTCATGAAAATCTTGGCCTCAGAAAATTTTCCAGAAATTTCTTTAGCTCGGGGATTACTTTTTGTGCCCCCCCCCCCCCGTTATTAGCACCAGCAGAACTGCGAGAAGCCGTTCTCATATGTTTTTACAGCCGCAAAATTCCTTTTTTTCCAGTAATTTATTTTAAGGATTTCTCGCTATTTAGAGCTAATTTAGGCCCACTATGCATGCCGCATCCAGGTGGTATGGGACCCCTGGTCTCTTCCGAAGGACGGCGAGGTGAGTTGCGAGGTCAGGCCTCCGAGAGGTCACCCATCCGGATTTTGACCTCACTCGTCCGAGGTTACCCTGGGTACCAGAGTCAACAAAATTTAAAAGAAGAAAAAGAAAGAAAAAATAGAAGAGAGAGAAAAAAGAATCTCTTTTTTCACTTATTTCCTTTTTTTATTTCTTTATGTATCTAAATTTTTGGTCCGAGCTTAACTTTAGTCATCTAACGGAAACTGTTTAAGCTACTCGGCCACTCCTGGTGAAGGTGAAGGTGAAGTTGCGTTTTTCAGCGCCAAGCGCTGGGATCGCAGAAATAGAGCAGACCTAATCGAGTCCGCGACCCCTTGTCATGACGCTCAAGTGGTGCGTCCTTAATGAAGAAATCAACCGAATCATGTTGATGGTGTTGTTAACTCAAAATCTATATTATTTTTTTTAGAAAAAGAAGCAACAAGAGATTGAAAAACAACGACAAGAAGAGGCTGAAGCCAGGTATTTTGAAACTTGTGCATCTTGTTTTGATTCACTTCACTGAAAAGAAAATATTGAACATGTCAGAGAAATGTTCAGACGGATTTATCAACAACAGTTTTAGCATTGGCTGAAGGAAACTTTGAATTAAAACTGTGATTTCCATATGATACATCGAGACTTCCTAGTTGATTATCTCTTTTCTGATACATCGAGTGGCAATTTTAACCCCTGTGAGTCTTGCGTGACAGATTGACGTGACGGAGTGCCAAACAATAAACAAATCTGTAAATTCGCACGTGTCACCAATTATCCATTGTTCATCCATTGTTTTCTGCAGTTTGTTTGGTGGCTTCACCCAAGCCACCAAAAAGTAACCGTTAAAAATCCACTTATATCCGGGCAATCGTAGAAGATATGAATGTTTGGTTTGTTCCTTAGTGAAATACAATGATTTATGTCCAAACAGCAACTTTCATTTTGAAAAAATATGAAAAACCTATGTGATATCACCTTTCAAAAAACTGCAAAACGGAGAGAGAGAGAAATAAGTTTTCTTTTGGATTAGTTGCCAGTTGAATGGCACAGGGGCTTTCGCTCACATCAATCTGCCACGCGCCGAGACTCAAATTGCCACTCGATTTATCAGAAACGAAGTAATGAACTAGGATGACTCAATCTCGTCCCCAGAGTGAGTTCGTTGCTCTACCTCTACACTGGGATACAAGAAGCCGTTAGGCAATTTGATTGGCTGTTTGAAAACAATAGCAAAATCAAATTATTACTAGTTTCTGTTCAAAAATGGCCTCTATTGAACCGCTCATTTCACAACATTTCATTTCGCTCATTTCACGAAACCGCTTCGTGATCAGCGTATGATGGCAGAACACCCTGGGAACGAAGTTGAGGAAGACTCGATGTGTCATACAATGTATTTTGAGAACCATACGATTGATTTTGACAGAATAAATTTGTCAAACCTAAGGTATGCTAGCTGCACAGGCACTATCAATTCATAACAATATGATAAATTGTTTGAAAGCTACAGACTTTCAAGTATCTAAACATTTTTTCACTCACCAGGTTATAAAGTTTAATTCATAAAATCTCAATATTTGAGGTTTGCTTTTTCATTTATTTGTAGAAGCTACGAACGTATTATGACCGAAGATGCGATGACATCAAATAAGGTAACTTTTTACTCATTATCTGAACATTGTAAACATAGATCAATTGGATTTATGAAAAAATGTTTCACTTCGAAATGTGTGAAAAGGGGATAAGTAATCTTATGCAAATACATTTCCCTCGAGGCTTTCAAAGTGATTTTTACAAATGTATCAGATCATATACTGTACGTCATTGCTTTATAGAGATTCTTTTCTCGTGAGAGGAGTGAAATAATATGCTTGAGTGAGGAGAATTCGGAACATTTGAAATCCGAAAATTGATTTCTATCACTTGACATTTTCATATATTATGACCAGTACCGATTTTTCTCCCTTTAGGACAATGAAGATCTTGAAGATGATTTCATGTGAAGGAGAATTTTAATTTACTGATTCAGGCTTCTGAAACATATTGCATGGTTGACTGTTTCCCAAGATAACCAATGAGTAAAGATCTTGAAAAGCTGATGAAGTCAAAATGGTAATTGAAAGTGTGAGATAGAAATTTGTTTGTGCCATTTGTCCTTGTGTCATTTGTTAATTGTTTTCAAACAGTGCATTGAAAGCAGAGCAAGGCTGGACTTCTTGGTAGGTTTTGGAAGAAAAACCAGACTGTAACCATGAGGACTGCTCTTGTATCGGACACCGTTCACATTACTGTATACAGGGTGTCCAAATAGTGCCCTATTTGTTGGCTGCGGTGGAGCAGCTTTACGTTTGATTGTCTCGTTCTTGATACAGTTGCATAAAATTGGAATTTTGAAGATCAAAAAGCAACACAAAGATTTTAACTTGGATCTGTGAAGCCAGCGTTAACGGAAACATTGCGATTTATACATCTTTTGATTGCCTGGACTATACAGAACAACATCCTTTTTATCGCTTTTTGATAGGCCGAATAATGTTGGAAAAATTAACTGTTTTCTGAGGAGAGTGGTTTTGTGAAATGACATCTCGCTGTGCACTGGAGCGGAAAGCAGAGTTACCTTAGGGCACATGACAGTCAAAAAAGTAATTACTTCATACACAGCACTTTCTTTGTTCTCCAAAGATGCCAAAATCAAATAGATACTGTAAAATGGAGTCTATTGCTGTGTTACAATCTTTTAACAATTAAAAAGGTTACTTGCATTATTTACAGATAGCACAATAATATTAGCCATCTCCAAATGTAGAAAGAATGCAAATGCAATGCTAGAAACCTTTCTTTTAAAATTTACATGATATTGACACTGTTGGAAAACAAAAGAAAATGTTTTGAAGAACCGCAGTTTGCCTTTCCTCTGTCATAAATCAGCAACCATGAGTCTCATTCACTAAAAATAACCTCTCAAACTTTGAGTTGAAGCCTATCCTGCGCAAC
Source organism: Aurelia coerulea (assembly GCA_039566865.1). Classification (NCBI taxonomy): domain Eukaryota; kingdom Metazoa; phylum Cnidaria; class Scyphozoa; order Semaeostomeae; family Ulmaridae; genus Aurelia; species Aurelia coerulea. The sequence continues at coordinate 11,062,587 of CM076963.1, forward strand.
CGTATCAAGAACAGAACAATAGAGTGTACAGCTCCTCCACAGTAGCCACACAAATGGGACACAATTTTGTGGACACCCTGTGTAAAGGCTGATTTCCAGTCAGTGGAATTTTGCGAGCAAGCTGGAATTTTAGACAAGGAAAGGTTGCTCAGTCATAACCTTCTATTCAATTCCAGAGCGACATTTTCTCTCACAAACAATAGAAATTCTGACTGCTCGGAAAGTTCCACTGACTGGAAATCAGCCATAAGTCTGACAAACAAGAAATTGCAAAGTGTGTACCTATCTGTATTTTGAAATAGTCAAACTGTGTTTTTTCAAATAGCCAAATCAGTACCACCAAGTCTTTTTAATATTAGCAACACTTTACGAGAGGCTTTCCTGTCTAAAAAAGATGCTTGCTGTTTAATGAACAAGAGCTGATTTTGAATGTTTTCTCAACTCGACTGTTGACTTTCTTTCCTGTTCAGTTTGAATGCTTGGAATTTTTCAAATATTTGTGTGGTAAATCGTTATGTGGATCTTAGGATCATCCAAAGGACCTCAAATAAGCTGTTACTTGCTTCTTCTTGGTTCATTTTATACTCCTGGACTTATTGTGGAACTTTTGGTCAAAATAACAGTTGTGGTCTCCTTGAAACTGAATTACTTTTTGAAGAGCATCTACTAAAGGCAGAATAGCCTCTGCGGCTGCCGGGGCAATCATCCAATGGCTACCAAATAACCGGAAGCCCCTGTCAAATCATCCCAGCTAATTTAATCTTAAAAACCACGACCTACTGTATGACCACAACATTTCAAAAGTACAATTTAAATGTTTCCTACCGCTTGTGGGAACAGTATAGACTGACGATGAGTCCCAGTGATCGCTATCCAAAACGAGACTACCACAACAAACCGAGACTGCTCATACTGGGACTCATAATATTACGGCATCTTTTTTGGACTGACTTGTCATGTACAAAGTATAGATCAAAGTACAATGCCATAAGAATTTGAGCAAATTCGATTGATTGATGTTGACCAATGGAAACTCGAAGCGCAAAGCAGAGTTTCAAGGAACTTCACCAGACAGAACAAAGTCTTACCAACAAGAATACCATGAAAACAGTTTGCGACAAGGTCTTTCTTTGTGCGTAGGTACTATTTTGTTGCTTTCGCTAAGCATTAAAGGGTCTGTTTCATCCAGCATTCCTTGCACGTGCCGTCTCTTGGCTTTCCTTGTTGTCCGCCATTTTCATGGCCCATGAAAATGGCGGCAACAAAGGCCAACCAAGAGATGGCACATGCAAGGCATGCTGGATGAAACAGACCCTTTAACTGATTTACTGAAGTTTGCAACTTAAAGTGTTTCATTGGAAAAATACAAGTGTTGCCTAGGCCCTTATCAAAATGAGGCAGTATAATAGTCATTTCAAAATAATGGCTGGCCCTTGATTATGAGTCGTAGTTAGGTGCGTCTGGCAGCCTTTCAATAGCGATAACTACCTACCTCTACTCTGGGATACAAGAGGCCGTTCGGCAATTTGATTGGCTATTCGAAAACAATAGTAAAATCAGATTATAACTTGCTCCCATTCAAAAATGGCCTTTATTGAATCGGTAATTTCACAAAATCAATGGGGTGTATGGGGCAAGTGAGGAGTTTAAGAGGGGTAATGGACCACGGCGCATCCGAATTTCGGGGTTTCAGGAAATGTTGGGCTCATTATGACGTCATAACAGGGGGTTGAAAAATAAATGTTGCGATTTTCCGACCTGAGGTTACGTTTGGAGTCGATGCTCCATGGTTAGAAGCCTGATTTCAAAACAGAAAAAAGTTTTCAAGAGACCATTCGTCTGCAAGTCTAATAACGTAATTTGGGGTTCAATATTGCCCCCAGAAGCGGAGCGCGCGCCCCCCAAAAATGGGGAATAATTTCGGCCTACCCCATTTTACGCCGTAACTCCGTTTTGCGAGAAGTAAACGGCCGCGGCATGTCAAAATTCGCCATACAATCAGTCTAGGAACAGTACCCATTCCAAAGGGGATCGTTTTATGGCTCACTCAGTACTTGCTTACCATATGCAGAGTGGAACAGACAAAATATAGATGCATTTTGCAAACTCAAGATGAGTTAAAATTTGTATGGAAGCAATAACACAATGAAAGTAGAACAATTTTGCACACAAGAAGGATTAGAAGTGTTTATTTGAAACAATCTAATCTGCATTAAGAAATGTAGGCTAACACAAAGTTTATTCTTGGTTATTTATATATTTTGTTATTTACAATTTGGGACAAGAATGGCTTGGTTCATTATATTTTAGAAACAGCTATTGATAAACAAGGCTCTTCAGAAAAGAACAGATTGAGTTAATTCTTTGAAATGATAACCAGAAACACACACGTCACCACTCAGGCAACAAGGTTGAAGTTGAAATTCAGGGTAATTTCAACTTGAAAACAGCAACTGCGCAGCAAAAAGATCTGCAAGTGATATGCATAAGTCCATTATTAATTATCCATACATCATCTCAGCCATTGCAGACATTGGTTTTGGAAGACACAGTGCCTGCTCAAAATACTCTGCAAGCTCATCAGGTTCATTGTCCATAAAACCGTCTTGGGACAGCACTGCTCCTGTATTTCTGAACTCCATGCTGCATGACCTGTGAATTGAATTGTCTTGGGATTTCATTGTTTTACTTTTCACTAAAACTGGATTCTCATCTATTGTTGGATTTTCAATATTTTTCTGTTTCTCAGGTGATTTTTTATTATTCGTTATCTTTGATGGTGGTTTTAATTTGCTTTCTCTGAGAATTGATTTCCCTTCAATCTTCCTTGTTCTGTGAAGTTCTTCATCTTGCCTTTTGTTATGTATCACATCTTCAGAATCTCCTATCTGCTTTTGCTGTCCTGTTGATCTCCTGTCACGAAAAATGGTTGAGAAAATATAAAATATGAAGCAAAACCTGTATGAAACTACAAGGCCATGTAATAGCCTTGTACAAGCCTTGTAGTTATGGCCTTGTAGCCTTGTTCTAGCCTATAGAAGCCTTGCTGTAACCTTGTAAATGGCTCAAAAATGCTAATTAGCCTTACTGGTTGTAACTTGGAATATTACTGGTAGCCTCTTAAATGTTCTTCAAAGGTAAGGAAAAGGTCATAATCCCTGCTACAACTGTACAAGGCCAAGTTTGCTCTTGTATTTTTGTACTGGAAGGCAAAACATTTTGACAACTAAAGCCTGGTTTCCATATAATTGCAATGAGTCGCAATGAGTCGCAAGGAGTCGCAGTGAGTCGCAAGGAGTTGCAATTTTTGTGACTCGAAAAAGTGGTTTCCATATAATCGCAAGGAGTCGCAGTGAGTCGCAAGGAGTTGCAATTTTTGTGACCTGAACTAAATGCAAATTGGCGCCAAACTTGACTTGAAAACTTCCAAGCAAAATCTAATAAATTTGTTGTAAAGGCAATCAAATTTATAGACTTCACTTAAGAATAAGACGGTTTCTTCGTTGAAAAGCGCCATTTTCGTTCATTTTAATGTCATTCATTTTATTATTTAGGCACGGATGCCTCGTCAGTTAATCAGAACTGCTTTTCAGGGGGGCCGTGGCCATGTGTGGGTGCGTGTTGAAGTGAGATTTATCACAGAAACGAGTGTGATCTGATCGCAAAGAGTCGCAAGGAGTTGCAAAATTTGTGAACAGTGGTTTCCATTAATCGCAACGAATCGCAGCGAGTCGCAATGAGTCGCAGAGATAGAATTTTTTCTATCTCTGCGACTGCTTGCGACAGCGATAGCAAAGAGTCGCAAGGAGTCGCAAGGAGTCGCAAACAAATTTTTAACCGGTTTCCATATGATCGCAGAGAGTCGCAAGCAAACTTGGTCACTTTTATTGCGACTCGCTGCGACTCCTTGCGACTCCTTGCGATTATATGGAAACCAGGCTTAACTGATGAAAGTCTTGCTACACTAGAGTCCATTTGATGGCATGGATGGCAGACAATTTTGGTCAAAATAAGGTCTTGAATGAACACTGCTTAATGCAATGGCATTTCCATTAGGGAGATCCCCCCCCCACTACTTTTAACAAAAAACTGGTTTTTGAGACTAAATGAGGAGAAAATACTTTTATTTTGGCATTGGGAGGACAGGGTAAGAATTATTATGAGAAATTCTGGAGAGTGATTGGGAGAGTCATTCTAATCTAAGGTGGAGGTTGGTTTCTTTTTAATTTCCTAGATGAACAAACATAAGGTTTTCATTCTTTGGGTAAGCAAGTCATTGAATTGTGAGCAGTGTTCTGAGAAAAAATTTAAAGGCATTGGTGCAAAAATTTTCTCTAGAGTGGTGATTTGTACAAAATGGTTACAAAGTTGTCAAAGTTTCCATGTTGGCTAGTAAACAACGTGAGATTTAAATAGGCATTCTAAGCCAAAGGAGAGGAGGTATCTCAAAGAATTTTCCTGGGGGATTCACCTTTAGTTAAAAATTTCAGGAGCAAGAATGGCTCTTCCATCTCACTAATCACAGGAACAAGGCTATAGAACTTTTAGCTATTCTTCAAGTATATGGAATGAGCCCAAACTTTTTCGAACCAACCAACGAACCAAAGTTTTTCCTCTGCACAGGAGAATTTGCACATATCATTTTGCTTACATACAAGAGGCCACTGTTTTCACAAAGATTGCAGGGGAACGCGTTCCCTGTGCAAGGCAAACTTTTCAGTGTGGGACTGAGCAATTTCTGATACCTTCTTTTGTAGAAATTTGACTGATTTTTAATGTGTGAAGCAGTGAGCTAAACCATTGAATTTTTTTAACTGTAAAAATATTGCTTGACCCAGACTCTTGATAGAACAGCTAAAAGGTTTAAATTACACTAAGTTGTGCAATAGCTGCAGTCCTACTGGCCCTCTTTTTCAAAGTTGGGCATGTCAGGATGATGTGTCATTGGTAACAAAATACCTGAGTTTCTGGAAATGGAAAGAGCCTGTTTCCATTATCATGGCTGGTGGGAAACAATACCCCACAAAGCGGAAAGGAAAGAAGGTACGCTATTACGGTAGATGGTGTTTTTGTCTTATATTTGGATTCCATAAATATCGATAAGAATGAAGGCGAAGTTCTTTTCTCGAATTAAGTGTTGTTGTCAGACGACCATTTGGAACTTGAAGTTTCTTTATTTAATCAAACGGTATGTGAACATTAGTCGAAACGAAACTGACTGGTCAGATTTTGATTTTATGTCGTCGCATGTCGCCCAAAGACAAAGTTAGGCCAGATTTATATTATTATTTAGGCCTTATATAGGCCCAAAAAAGAGACGGTTGAGAAGTAACGTCAGCACAACAAAGTATGAACAAAGCAAGTTGAGTATCTCATTCGCATCCCATAACATTACCTTTTGACTTTCCCAACTTTCAGTTCTTGCAATTTTTCAAACAACTGCTCAAGATGGTCTTCATTCCGTTCCTTTCCTGCCATTTTCGATGACACCTCTTCCCCATTTCATTCCACAACCTGCGCCATCGTGATTCTGTTCTTTTGATAAGTGACGTCTTCGTTTGTTGTCGTGAGTGATGCAACGTTTGTGCGCATGCCTTGTTGGCATGGAAAGCACATGCCCCGCAGGGGTTTAAACCGCAAAGTGGCCTCGTTGGCTACTAGATTCATTACATATGTCCCTCTAACTTTCGCTTGTCGTTGTGTTATCGCTTTACCCTGGGTACCAGAGGTACCAGACCAGGATATTATCGCTAGAGTCTGTTGTGGCGACAAGTCCGTTTGGGGAGCGAAAAAAGAGAATTTTATAATTGTGTCTAGTTGGTTGCAGCACGGCACGGGCAACAATGCACTAATGCACCGTCGATATCGCCTATATATTATGATCAAAATTGTATTCTTGGTCACTGTGTTTTGAGAAAACAGCTTACAAGCTTGATAATGTTGCTTTTCCTTCGTTCCTCTCTCGTCACTACTAAGATTGAATGCCGCCAAGAGTTGTACCGCCTGCGCTCCAATGTAACGATTGCCTACGACACCATTTTGCCGTAGTGTCTAACTAAGGGGCGTTTTTATATGTTATATGAGAGTTTTCAGCTTGCTTGTGAGTTAAACAAGGAATTTTTTACATATGTTTTATATCTACTTGAGTATTTGGCTAAATTTCTTAAAACATTTTATCACATATTACCAACCAGCAGTTTACATTAACTTTTTTAAGATAAGAACCTTCCTTGAATTTCAGGATGAATAGGTTCTTCTGTAATGGGGTGCAATTAGAACATTTAGGCCTTAGGTTCTTATAAGTGGGTGGTTCTTATATGCGGGTTTTTACTTTATACAAAAAGGGCTGAAAAGTCTCACTTTATTTCGCGACGATTCCATATGTATTAGCATTAATGGCAATAACATTTTAGTTAGACATCTGCTGATTAAGGAAGATACAATTCTGGTTTACTGTTACCTGGTGTACTGGTCACCTGGTTTACTGTCACCTGGTAGTTGAAGAAACTCCCGATTATTGATAAATTACTTCATCATTAAATTTATTACAATCTTTTTAACATTTCGCTAAAATTTTCCTTTCTTTCTTTTATACTTAAAATGCAGTAAAAGAAAAGCGAGAAACGGTACTGGTGTTATTGACTAGGAAATATAAACTAAAGAATATGAATCAACATTTCATAAAATTCAGTCAGTTTCATCAGTTTCATTTTCATTTGATTATCAATCCACCCAACATACAAATACAAGAACTAATTGAGAGAGACAGTGAGCCCTCCCCACCCCTTACAACTGGAAAGAACCTAAAACCTTGTTTGATTTGGAGCAAAAATTCCCGGGGGGGGGGAGGGTTACATAACATGTTCAGGGTACGGGTATGTGCCGCCCACATGCCCAGGGGGGTACTCATTGACTTTTAATACGGGGGGGTCCGTGCCAATATTTGGGGTCCGAAATTTTACATCAAATCAATATTTGGGGTCTGTGAATTACAATATGGACAACAATTGAATATTTGGGGTCAACAAATCTGAGGAAAGGAAGAATCCTGAAATTTGGCCCTGAAGTTGCGAATCAAGAAATAAATGTTTTGGTTTTATTCAAAACTGAGAAAGATCAAGAAGCTCAAATTGAAATCATTCAAAAACATTTTAGGGCCCCAGAAAAAGATAACAATATTTGGGGTCTCCAAAACATTAGACTCAATATTTGGGGTCCCCAAAACATTAGGCTTAATATTTAGGGGTCAGCAAAGAAAAAGTGGCATGGACTCCCCGTATTGAAAGTTAGGGAGTACCCCCCTGGGCCCACATGGATGGGTTTTTTAGGCCTAGAATTTCTAAACAAGGGTACTTTCTAGGTAGATTTTCCATAAACATGTGTGGGGTTTCGCTGAAATTCGCAAAAATTTTAAAATGGGTTAGTTATCCGAAAAAAATCATCGTAAAAATGGGTACCAAGGCAAGTTTCGGTAATTAGAAGAGGGTAGCTTACTGAAAACCGCGTGGCAGACCCCGCCATCCACAAGTCATGTACCCTCGGGGAAAAAATTAAAGACTACCGTAAAAGCTTATTTAATTTTGTACACTTTTTAGTCCTCTTTGCACCACATTTTGCAGTTTAAACATACAATTTTACGAGTTAAATGCATGAATTCGACAAAGCTTTATCTAAAAACACATCTAATATTTAGATGTGTTTTTAGATAAAACTTTGTCGAATTCATGCATTTAACTCGTAATAAATTGACATGCAAACTTACTTAGCTCAATAAATGGGTAAATGGAGAATCTTTGGTAACCCCTGGAATTTGATATTGAGTGGGCGGGGGGCTTAATAGAGAGGGGGCGCTTCAATACTTTTATACTTTCATTTGATTTTTCTGAATTTTCTGGCCTCTGCAGATGAAGCGTAAAAGCAAAACTTTTGTATTATGTTAGCAAGTAGAACCTGTTGGAAGGACGAAAAGGGTAGCACGGAAAAAAACTAAAGAGAGAAAAAGACGGAACATCGGTGGTAAGCAAAAAAGAAAGAAAAATTTGAAACAGAAAGGACGAATGTCCCCCTCGTTTCCCTGTAAATCCAACGACAACAACTTCATAGCAAAGATGGCGGGAAAAGAAGGCGAGGCGTCGCCTTTCGATCAGCTTTGTTTTACAAGCGAAAGTAGCTGTAGTTTGTTTAGACCCCACTTCCTCAAGCCTAACATGTGTACATCATGTATGAAAGAGATTTCAAGGCATGCTAGAGAGGCTGTTCCATCCGAAGAATGCGTTTTGAAGGCAAGTACCTACTCGATCGATGTAGGCCTAGGCCTACTCAATTTTCAAATTGTCCATTTTGTCTTTGAATTTATTTGACAGTTGCTACGAACTGTTTTTACAAGAAACTAATTCCAGGGTTGGTACCAAGTTTAGTTTTAGTTTCTTAAATTTCCAAAAGCTTCTTAATGACGGAAAGCTTCTTTGCAGATAAAAGAGTGGTGAAATTCCATTTCTATGTGAACTTCTCTGTGAAATTATCTTTCAAATTGTCTCTAAAATTTATAGCATAATTTTCCATTACAATAAATCATAATAAATTATAGCATAAAGTAAATTCACCAGTTACTTTTTTATTGTCAAATCCACCATAAATTAATAGTAAGGGGCCATCGACAATCAATTTTCATCACAGTTAACAGAATTTGGCCATTAAGGGGGAGGGGGGGGGGCGGGTCCAGCTCAAATCCGTTAAAATTTCTACTTTTGTCTTGTAACAAAAATTAAAATAAGTAATATTCCTTATCAATCTTTAAAGAATAACTTGTAGCAGAGTAGATTTTTTGGCAGCACACCACATAATTTTGATGTCGCGATCAAGACGAAAAAATGGCGGTAGGCTTAGGCCCCAACCCAAGACACAAATAGGCCTATAATGAGAGGTGGCGGCACGGGCGGTAGGAAACGCTGAATTTAGAAAAAGCTTTACGGTTGATACATTGAGTTATTCCTATCCTAATATATCATTCCATACGTGATATATCGACTTTTGTTTTCCTTCTGTGTCTAACTCTCTTGCGAAGACGCCATTTTAATCCGATTGACATGACTTTAAGGGCCCTAGAGCCGTTTGAGTGGCATAATTACTCTAGTGCCCTTGAAGTCCTGTCAATCGGATTAAAATGGCGCCTTCGCAGGAAAGGTAGACAAGGAAGGAAAACAAGTCGATATATCACGAATGGAATGATATATTAGGATAGGAATAACTCGATGTTTCACCCGTAAAGCTTTTTCTAAATTCAGAGTTTCCTACCGCCCGTGGTGGCGGTAGGCCTACAACATACAAAAATCTAGTGATAAATCTAATGGTCCGTTAAGAGGGGGGGGGGGGGGGGGGTTAATGGCCCAATTCCGTTAACTGTGATGAGAATTGTTTGTGAATGACCCCAAAATTCAGCACAATGTTAAATTGGACATGCACATGGCTACATCAACCACCTTTGTGCAATTCACTGCAAAATTCACCATTGGATTATTTGTTATATACTCATTCCAATATTTTATGGATAGTCTTTTGATAAATTCATCATCAAAATTTTGGTCTATTCCTATGGAGGGGGGGGGGGGGTGTGCTTTTGAAAGAAATTTTTACAATTGCTGGCAGAGAAACTGCCAAGAATAGAATGATAGCAGATGACACAAAGAGTTTCATATTCATAATATGACAGTAACAGCACTTTGTTTGTGATGTGTGTCTTCCCCCAAAACATTTTTCATTGGAACTTCTGATGGGGAATTTGTTATGACTCAGCCAATCAGTTTACTTCAGCGAATTAAAAGGTATGATGGCCCACTTGCACTTGTGGGACACTGTAGGGGAAACTGGGGTCAATTGTAACATTTTTTCACAAATCAGCCAGGTTGTTCAAATATCGATTAACTACGCTCTTAGAGGTAGATTATATTGTAGTTGCATCTCTTAGAATAAAATAGATCTTAGTTTCCATCAAGTGGAGTCAATTTTTGTGAAGCTATGCTTTGATAGCCTTATAATCAGTGATTGGAGCAATTGCTACATATCTTTAAAATCATTACAGATGATTATTGTGCAGCTCTGGTTTTTCAATACACAAAATATTAACACCAGGTAGCAGATTGATTATTCATTGCTTTGAAAATATAAATAAAACATGGTAGGGTAGACCGGGGTCAATTGTAACACTTTTAGAAAATCAACCATATCATCTAAATAATGGTTAATTGTGCTCTTGAAGGTAAAGGATATTGGATATTGTAGTTGCATCCCTTGGAATAAAAAAGACATTTAGTTTCCATCAGATAGGATCAATTTTTGTGACACTGAGATAGTTTCAAAATCAGTGGTCAAGTGTTACAATTGCCCCGGTAATACAGGGCAATAGTAACAGATGGTTGGAGCAATTGTTACATATCTTTAAAATCATCACAGATGATTATTGCACGAATCTGCTTTTCCTTACACAAAATGTAGTACCAGTTGGAAGATTATTCATGACTTTCAAAAGAAAAGATTAGAAATACGTGGTTTTATTTCTTTGTAAATTGGGGTGCATAAGTTAAAGAAACTTGAATTGATTGAGAGAAAAATGCTCCTTTTTTACAAATTTCAATGTTTAAACTCTTCGATAGTACATGGATGCACCTAGGTCGACCAGGTTAGAAAATGAATCAAACCCAAAGCATTGGACAGCTTACACCGGGGCAATTGTAACAACGTGTTACAATTGCCCCTGACCTGGTTAGCTATCATCATTTTTCATTTTCACATCTCATAAGCTGTGGAGCTTAAAAGTTTTAACGTAGTTTTGATCCTAAATAGATGTCATGCATGTTTGTGATGTGAAAACACAAGTTTTAGGATTTTTAGGATTTTAAAAAGTTTGTTAAAATTTTTGAGAATTTCATAATTTAGCCTGTGTGTGTGTATGTATGTGTGTAGTTTTATTGTAATCTGATTATTTACAATAGCTAACAAATAAATACATTATTTAAGCATGTTCAAGTTAAGTAATCCAAACCGAAGATACATAACTAATAATTATGACGAACAAACAAAATACTTTACAAATTATATATATCTACGTTGGTAGGCACCTGGAGGGACCATTATGGAAACAAGGTTGTACTGACCTTTTAATGCTATCCCTGCCATTTTAAACTAGGGGTGTTTTTATACTAGCTCTTCGTTTTTATCATATTGAGCGCATGTAAATAGCCTTTCTTTCATTTCGTAAATTTTTTTTTTCATATTACTTTTAATTTTTAATTTATATGGCAAAATTTTACATACATACATACATGCACTTACAAGCAATACATTTGCAATTGGGACCGTCCCATTGTTTTATTAAAACCTTAACATTTTTCAAGTTTTCTGCCTACTTTATTTCATTTAGCAAGTCATCTGTGGCCCAATAGACTTAAGATTCTTGGACTTGAATTTTGTTTGATGGAGCCTATAAATCTTATTCGGATTTCGTAACGAATAATTTGCAGAGCTTAATTCAAAAATGTTTTGCACAAGTGGGGGGCTCAAATGATTTAGTGTTTTGAATATTCCAATGCAAAGAAGTCTCTGGCGAGCAATGTGCATCGTCGTGTGTATGTACTCGATTTCGAAAGCAAATCGATATACGAATAATTCATATGATCGTTATAAAGAAACCTTAGAGCCCCCTCTTGTAATTTTTCAATTTCTCTAATGATTTGGAAGATGAGAAATACCACACCAAGGGGCAATAATCGAAATATAGCAATATTTTTTTTAATGTTGATGATTTTTACGGAGGAGTACGAGACTTTTTGAGTGATTTGCCCTTCGAACAAATACCCGAACTTTCATTTTCGATTTGACGTACAATTGCAATATGGAACAATAATATACTGTGAGTGCTTCTAGTACTGAAGATTTGTTGGAGAAAGCGAGCGGATTCGTTAACTGTAACTAAAATTTTCCGAGGAACGAGAAGTTCGAGATAACTGAGTTCCAGTTATCGAGGCTCAACTAAATGAACATTTTGAATGTCATATTGTTTATCGATGATGACCAGAGATTTGCTGGCGAAAACGAGAAGTACCCGGCAAATGATATTTTAAGCTACCGCCGTCCCCAGTGTAAAAAATCAACACGAAATGCAACCTCTCAGGATGCAGTTTATTTTTATGAATGCTGTCATCACTCCGCACACACCGCACGGAGTTTGCATGCGGACATCTTCAATATAACTATTTGTCTATGGTTGGTTTCCTGTGTTTCATATGATGTTTATTCCTATCAAACTCTCGATGAATCGCCTTTATTTGCAGTTACTTATGACTGAGATGTACAAAACTAGAAATGACGTGAGCCCTTCATTCATGCAGGAAATCTTCTATGAAAACGAAAGTCATTACAATTTGCCTAATAATAACGAATTCATTCAACCTAGGGTGAGATCGGTCGGCAATGGCACAGAAAGCATCAGATTTAAAGGTCCACAACTGTGGCAAATGTTACCACAAACAGTATGGAATTCAGGATTCCTTGGTTAGTTTAAAGCAAATATAGAAATTGGCACGGAGAAAATTGTCCATGCAAGCTACGTCGCGTTTCTATTCCGAACTTGGGCTCTTTATTACCAATGTTTTTTATAAATTTGTTTATCTTGAATACTTTTGATGAGTTTTGAATATTATATCTATCTTTTTTATGTAATATTTGTATTATGTATTTTAACGTTGGGATTAATCAGCTAACTATTTTTAGCTATCATTTTTTGCGAGCCAACGAAAAAGAAATCGATAGTAATAATAACCATTATACATAAATGACTAATTCTTACAGTATTACAAGGAAGTACAAGCGCTCGCTTTGCTCGTGCTTTAACTTTCCTAGCTCATGCGGAGGGCAGCTAGAAAATTTCTAAGGCAGATTTTTCATTCAAGTTCAAAGAAATAGGAAATGAAAATTAAGTTAAAGCCTCTACTTTATGAAATGATGACTGAAAATCATGATTTTCTTCTAAACCATTTAAAAATGGGAAATTTACGGAAAGATATTGTACAACATTATAATCTGTAGTTACATATTTATGAGGATAAAATCTTAGTCATTCAAATCACAAAAGATTGCAGGAAGTTTTGTTTGAAATCATGGCACTCATGGCAGAGTTAATATTCGATTTAAACCAAATAGGTGTCATAATTTAAGTTGATGTCGCTACTTTCAGAAACTGGAATATTAAGAATAACTGAAAATGTTATACTCCTTGCCGCTGCCAATTCAATGATGCAGAAGCTTTAGACCAAAACCAGTCCATAAGATATTCAAATTTAACCACTCACAATAAAATCTTTGTCACTTGAAATGGCTTAGTTTTTCGTAAAATCACCTGCCCTTTTGTTTCTAGTTTTTGCAAATACGTTGCTTCAAATTGTTAAATTCTCGTTTGATTCCTTGACGCATATCAGCCATACCAAGACCATAAACAAACGTATTGGCGAATGTATTCAGGAGTCCAATGGATATCAAAGGTTCGTTGACTTCCAATGAGTATTTGTGCTTCGGATTAAACAAAATGTAAACATTAAAGAAAGTCAACGGCAGTACGCACACAACATACATAACGATAACAACGCTTGCTGCAAAACCCAATTTCAACTGTCTTCTGGTTAAATCATAATTTTCTTTCTGAGTACCAAACACATTGTGAGGAACAACCTTCAATTTCATGCGAGACAGCCTGTACAAGCGAGCTTGGACGATTGTCAGAACAAATGCAGACACTAATGATGTGGTTACAAAGACCGACAGGAAGCGAACATTGTTGCTCGTTACAAATTTCGTGTAGTTAGGCTCATTTGGATGCAATACAGCTAAGCCACTTAAAATGCTGATTACCCATACAGAAACGACAGCAATGTTTGCTCTTGAAGGAGTAAAAATCGTATGGAATCGTAAGCTGTGGATGCAAGCTATATAACGTTCAATAGCTAACAGGACTATGAAGCCACTGGATCCACCATGAGTTTGCATAGCGACTACCTCAATAATTTGACGCAGCACATGGCACGACAGATAAGTTACAGTTGGTTGTAGGCTGCCATCAATGAGGAGAATAATTTCTAATCCCAGGATTTGTAAGGCATCTGATACTGAGAGGCATAAGAGAATCTTATGTCTTGGTAATTCTAATCTGAAGCGCACGACGAGTACTCTTATGATCAAGAAATGTAATGGTGCTGCAACCAAGGAAAGAAACGATAAGCAAAAGAGCGGGGCTTTTCCCGGAATGCACAGAATGGTTTGTGTGGTTGTGGTATTAAGCATTATGTAGTTTCTTTTGATTTCTAGTGCACAATACGAACAAGGATTTCTTACAATAGTACTTGCCTATTCTTTGGTTTGGCTATTGTCTCGTCGTACTTTCCTTCTTTGTTTTGTGTTTCCCTGCATTTGATTGGTATGTGTCTTTGTTGTTGTAAATGCGTTTTACTATAGTATTTTTCTATTCTTTGGTTTGGCTATTGTCTCGTCGTACTTTCCTTCTTTGTTTTGTGTTTCCCTGCATTTGATTGGTATGTGTCTTTGTTGTTGTAAATGCGTCTTACTATAGTATTTTTCTATTCTTTTGTTTTGCTATGTTCTCGTTGCACTTTATTTCGTTGCTGTGTTTGCCTCCCTTTGATTTCGATATTTCCTTATTGCAAGTTGGGACCTGTTACAATAGTTTTCTCATAGGCTATGTTCTCGTTGTCTTCTGTCATGTTTTCTTGCTATTGATTAGCATTTGTTGTTGTTGCAAGTTAGGATCTCTTTTGAAGGTTCTGCTTATTCACTATGGTTTCATAATGTTCTTGTTATTCTTTAGATCGGTGCTATTTTCTCCTGTCTTTGATTATCATGTTTTCTTGTTGCTTGATATAATCTCTTCCTCTACTTTTTATGTTCCTTTTTTACCCTCTTCGGTGGCGTTTAACTCTTGTCTCTCTTCATGTTCTACGACCAACTTAATTATGTGTAAGATACTCCGAATTAGATGGAATATCTTGACACAAGATGCGTCAGCCGATCAAACAACCGCTTGTAATTAAATGTATATTTTGGACGAGAGACAATGAGTTTTATAGTGCAACATTTATCCCTCTCTTCACACTTGTGAGAGCAGATTTTTGAGTTGCATTGCAAGCTCTCACCTTTCCATTGCTGCTCGATGCTTCGTAAGTCTTCCTATATGATTTAATAAGTCACCACAGCTATGAGTCATCCATATGTTAGCCACATATGATACATAAGAGAGAGAGAGAGAGAGAAGGAGGGAGCGATTCCATGTCGTACTTTTTTTATACCCATGGAACAAATTAACAAAGCAGCTGAGAATCTCAATTTCAATTGAAATCTTCGCTAAGATTTTCCCATTTCAGGATGTGGCTTCGAACATATGTCAAGATGTATCAACCATTCCCACAATCATAAAAAATGAAAAGAAGTTTTCCTCAAGAAACCTTGCCGACGCGTAGGCACATTCTTTCAAAAGAAGAACGCTTGCTACGGCCACCAAAGTCCAATGGCGCATTTTTACCCAAAAAAGTAACAAAGCAGCCGAGAATCTCAATTTCACTCGCACATTACGCTAATTGGTTTCACTACCGGGTGAGCCAGAAAAAAGTTCCCACTTTCGACAGCCCAGGATAAATCACACACTAGGCAAATTTTAGTTATTTTTTATTTAATCTTTTGTCAATACTCTATTATATTCTGGGTTATTTTTTTTGTAGATTTTTCGGATGCCAATTTATCGATATATTAACGATTTCCTGAAATTTTTTGGCCTACAGACTGCCCAAAAATGTCGAAAAACAGTGATCAAATTACCTACAGATTTAACTTGGCAGAACAAAGGGAGTGCTCTTCGAAGTGACTAGGGAATTTGGAAATGGATTACGTACAATCTGTCGCACGAGCGGTCGTTCAATGATTGCACAAGTTTAATGTCACTTTTATTAGTATAAAGACTCTCAGTTGTTTTATCATTTCTTTGAAATTATACTCGATAGCTAATATAAATTAATGCATGTTGGGAATTGAAAAATATTTCAAACAAGCGTGTAGATTTAGGACTTTGTGACGCGAAGACCTGCTAGCCGCGCGTTATTATAACTATTCTTCACGCATGCAAGCCTTTCATTCAAGGCGCCTAGCAAGTGCAGTTCTTCCTTGAAGTATTTCAAGAACATTTTGCTTTATTGATGCGTTATTTGCTCTCATTTTTACTCGAGTTCGCTTTCTGTTTTGATATTCCTGTTGGCCTAAGAGCGACAAATATCACGTAGGCCAGAACTTCTACACAGCCAAGCACAGCGAAAGTAACTTGTTTAAGCGTGTTATACATTTAAGAAGGCGTTTCGTAAAGATGTTTAGTATCTATAAAGTTAGCTTTCAGTACCAAGGAATACCTTCTTTGATGGATTTTATTTCTGATGTACGTTTCTGTTGGTTTTCCAGAGTTTTTCACATGTGCCCGATTAGCATATGAGTCAAATCTTTCAATAGGGCACAGGGAAACCCGCAAATCTTCCAATTTCACGCTTATAAGCCAATGATATCGTCGTATTCCGATCACATGACTGAAAATAAGGCTTTCGAGGTAACTTTTCGAGTACCTTCACGAAAAATTAAATGGATATTCGAGTAATATAGATACAGAGCTTGTTTTACCACGAATCGATACGAGAGGCCCCACTCCACATTTGTTTTTCTGCATTTGGTTAAAATCTCGTCAGGGATCGGCGTTACATCGAATTTCATTCCTTCGACAATTGGCCTATGTTCAAGGATTCTTTAGGAACGCTATAATTAAGATATAGCTTTCAAAATTTCACAAGTTACGCGAATTATGTCTAGGAATAACATGAAAGTATTTTTTGTGTGATTTTCGAAAATCCTAGACGAATTAAAGCTATTTGCTGCGAATAAGCTAATGGGCCTACCTTCACCCGCAGCAGAATCCCAGTAATCGGCATTAAATCACTCTTTTTCGCAATAATAACCAGCGGATACATTAACGAACAACTTCACCACAAATCCAATTTCTTTCCACCATTTTTTCATAGATAATTTTGATAGAATGTGACAAGGCTTGTGGAAGGAATGGCTTTTGTGCTGGACATATCCGGGGCCATCGACTTTCTATTTTCTTCTTTTTAACAGCATTAGGCCGTTAAGATCGAAAACCCCATCCCCTCCCCCTTAACGGCCTCCTACCAAAGATACCTCCGACCGGCCTAACATTTTCCACCAGCAATGAGATTTTTGGAGCAGCAAATAGATTTCTTGTGGAACTCCACTGGACTTCAACCGGTGCGCCAGATAAGGAGGTGTAGTTTATCCATGTTTTTCAAAAAATTCACTTTGGTCTTCTTAACGGCTGAAAGGTAAACCCCCCCCCCCATTTTTGCCAAATGCCGTTGAAAAATACGAAAATCAAAAGTCGATAGCCCCTCCGACGCACAGAACAAGTAATTATTACCATTTTCCTTGTTGATCGTCGCAATGTCCAGCATACAAAGTTCAACTTTCCATATGGGCTTAAGCCAGACTGGAAACTTTTGCAAAGCATCTACATGAGCTTACATGGATGGCAACACACACCGTCAGCAATAAACAAAAGGTCTATTGATTGTTTTAACCCTATCTCACCTGGACGTTTTTGAAGCGGTCAATACCTGGGGGGGGGGGGTGGATACCACCCCCCTCTCTTTTCCTTCGCTGTTATAGTAGCTACAATCTTTAAACTTGGTAAATATATATACTTTGATGCAAACAATGAAAATCACATGATTAAATCAAATTATCTCTATTGTTCTCGTTGCTATGCCAACAAGAAGATTTTAAGTTATGATTATCATGACTGTTACCAAAATGATAGAAACAATGAAATGAGGCACTAAACTGAATCTTTTTTTTATCAAGTCGAGTTGGATATCATCAAATACATGTGTAAGCATAATTTGGCATATATTTCAGATTAATATCTGCAACAATTAAAAAGGTCTTGGCATCCTGCGTTGCATATTTTAGCATTGGCTAATAAAAGTTTGGTTGGGGGGGGGGGGGGGTGGGGGTGGAATCCAGCGCCTTTCTTATACCCCCCCCCCCCCAGGTGAGATAGGGTTAACCTATTATTGTCAATTGCGGAAACTACAAAGTTTCCGTGCAAGTCCTACCTAATCGATTTCTTCAAGGAATTTGCCTGATGAATTCTTTTCTTTCTTTAGGCTCTTGAGCATACTCAGAAAGGTCTTATGGTCCCTTCTCTCATATTGGAGAAAGATGAGAATAAACATTATGGAGCAATCTTTCTTGGTGGTTTCAAGGCAGCAATCAATCCCGAATTTCTAAAAAAGGAGAATGTGACACATATTTTAAATGTTGCTGGCAAAGGACTTGGAATATTGTTTGGTCCTAAATATAGGGTGAGTAATGCTTCTTCACAAAGTCATCTAAAGCCATGTAAAATATATTAATAGACCCTTTTCACCTCTTATGTGGAAAATGAATTCCGCATCGATATTTTTGTATATTTTCTTCAAATATAAAAATACCACCCATTCATCATTTGTAACATTTGTGATATTTTTTATGTTTTATACAGGGTGTCCCAAAATAATTGTGCCCCGTTTGTCTGAAGATTGTGACAAAACGGCAAAAGATTCTCGCCAAACTTTTGCATGGTGGTGCTCTTCAGATGTTCAATTAAAGTTTGCCACCATCCCCATGAAAATCCGTTGAAAAATTATGGAGCTATGACCTTCAGGAGACCAAATTTGCCCGATCACTGAAACCAGCGGTCGGCCATTTTGTTTTACTATTTTGTAGCGATAAATAGCTTCATGGATTGAAAATGAAACAGCAGCCTTCAATGTCATAGCTCTCGTGAAAATTCCGATAATCCTCGGAGAGTTCCACTATTTCTGACCTCACACAAATTATTTCTTACCTCATGTGAAGATACTTATCACTGCAAAATAGTAAGACCGCTGGTTGGCCGACCGCTGGTTTCAGTCAGCAGGCAATTTGGTCTTCTGAAGGTCATAGCTCCATCATTTTTAACGGATTTTTACGGGATTTTCTGGGTCACCCGGTATCACGTCAAAACATAGCAATGACTTTGAAAAAGCAGAGGTTTAGTGCAAGAAAATTTGAGACAAGTTTCCCTTTGCATTGATAGATAGTAAACAGCTCCTGCAAACATCAAAAATTGCAGCAATTGCAATAGGAGTACTCCAAGGATCAGTGTTAGGTCCTATTCCTTGAATTTCTACATAAATGATCTTTTCTCTTTCATAAAGCAAGCAACCATGAACAAGGACAGATTTTGTTAGACAATAGCATGAGCAGGTTTTGATTGACACCTCAATTCAAAGCGATTAGCGATCGCAGACAAAGGAAGTTTTCTCAACCAGTAATTCAAAACAAACGAAGCCGCAAAATTTTATCTGAAACCCAGGTAGCTAGTTCACTCGTTGTGCGTTCCAGAAATTGCTTTTAAGAGCAAACATGAGCATGGATCGCAAAGAAAAAGGATTTATGTACACATCTGCCTCTGGCATTTAATTTGTTTGGTTCAGAAGCCGATTGGGAGGCGACTCGATTTTCTCATTTTTTTGGATAAAAACTTAATGCTCAGTTTCTGAACCAAAGAAATAGAATGCCCTCGGTAGATATGTATATATATATTTCTTCTTTCGACATAAGCTTGTTTTTTTTCTTACAAATAATTTCTGGAATGCACAACCAGCGCGATAGCTACCTGGGTTTCAGAGAAACTTTTGCGGCTTTGTTTATTTTGAATTACTGGTTGAGGGGATTTCCTTTGTCTGCGATCGCTAATCGCTTTGAATTCATTTGTCAACAAAGACAACTCATGCTATTGTGTTACAAAATCTGTCCTTGTTGCAACCATGTACGATTATGCTGATGATAACACGCAAGCTTTTTTTTCTAAATCCTTGCCGGATCTTTTCAAAGTTCTGGAAAGTGAAGCAAGCAGTGCTCTCTCTTGGCTCGAACAAAATGAAATAATTGTTAACCCTAACAAATTCCATACACTTTTTGTGAAAAAAGACCAGGCAAACAGTTGTGGCATAAATCTTGATTTCCAAGGACATTCTCTCAAATCTGAGGCGACCGTTTAACTCCTAGGTGTAACACTAAATTACAAATTGAACTTTGACCCACACATATCAAACCTTTGCAAAAAAGCTGTGGCACAACTAAACGTTTTTAAGCGACTTAAGTCATCTTGAACACAAGTATACTCGAATTGACGTTACTTTTCATTCACGAAACTGGTCGGTTTGACTAAGATCCTTTGTAACTTCAGTACCAAGCAACCACCAAATCCCTTAACTTAAATGATCCGTTTCTTTGTAAGTTCTGTTTAACACTAGATGCCGGGCATAGTTTGCGACCTCAAACCAACGAAGAGCTACGCTCGTGACTTTTTCAAATTTCATCACAAAACTGACCTGGTATCTGATGTTAGGCAGAATCTAATATAGAATCCATTTGGTTTTAATCGTTCGTAGTGTACCTAATTGTATGTAGTTTAACGTTGCGTGTCTTTTCTATTGGCCATGGGGTAGTCATTGTCCTTCGCTCCCCTTGGCATCGTCCCTGTAGTGTTGTACAGTATTAGGAAGGTATAGTACAATGTAAGATTTATTGTAATATTTTAGATGTAAAAAAAAGTCATTTATTGGTTTTGCTGGAAAAGAAGTTTTGGTTCAAAGTTTCGTGTACTCGTATTTCAACTACTGTCCTTTAGTTTGGTACTTTTCATCTTCAAAATCGATCCAGAAAATTGAAGGAATACAGGAACGCGCGCTAAGATTTCTGTACAGTGATCGTAAAAGCTCCTATGGTGATCTTCTTATTAGGTCAAAAAGATGCACAATGCCAGTTGCTCGTCAGAGAATCCTCTGTGTCGAAATCTTTAAGACAATAAAAAACTTGAATCCATCTTTTATGCATAACATTTTTAGTTCAAGAACTTCAAAGCATCCATCTCGGAATCCCAACAATTTATATCATTTTCGAGCAAATCAGGTAACTTTCGGTTCCAAGAGCCTTAAATCCATGTGACCTCAGATCTAGAACTGTTTGCCAAATAAACTAAAATCAGCTGAAGATCTTAACAGTTTCAAGGGTATGATAAAACAATGGAAAGGCCCTACCTGTAAATGCAACGCTTGTTAATAAAATTATGTCAGGTAGATTTTGTCCATTTATGTCCACGTAGTTCTAATATTCAGCTTATGTATTTACGTATGAATTTACTTTGTTATTTCTTTTTTCATTTGCTAGTAGATTCGATTTAGATTAGTTGTATGTGTGTACATATGTATATATATATAATAGGTACCAGAAGAAAAAAGGACGCAAAAAGCAGACAGATTTCCAGCACACTGAGGCCTTTCAAACTTACGTTATCATCAGAGTGTGATAACGTAAGTTTGAAAGGCCTCAGTGTGCTGAAAAATCTGTGTGTTTTTTGCGTCCGTTTTTCTTGTAGTACCTATTATTTAGTATGTACGACAGTACCAAGTTTATATATGTATATATGTGTATAGCTAGGTATAAAGATCGAATTAGAATGAGGAAAAAAACAAACAAACAAACAAACAAAAAAACAAACAAACAAACAAATAACGTTGTTTGGCATTTCTGTAAAGTAAACTCTCCCTTTCGACATACTGTCCATGGTGAATCCGGGCATTTTTCTGCAACAAAGAAGGTTCCAACAAAGAAGTCATGAAAATGCCTCCCTCACTGGTTTTTGCAGATCTACTGTACTAAAAAGATTGAAAATTATATGTGAAATATAAGGCATAAACCTGCCACCTTGCGAAAGTTTTCAAAACTGTAATGGGAATCTATTAATTGTTTTATATGGCCTAAGCAATATTTATTTGTGCTATAGTATACAGCTGACGTGGTTCTGTCGCACTACAACTTGTGCCCACAGAGTTACCTCTGAGTACTTATTTACCAACCTTTGAAGTATGGATATGGATAGGTGAGTGGCTGTTGGCTCGTGGTTTGTAATCCCAAAGATGGGATTCAAACCCATGTGGATAGACCTGAAAAGATTGGAAGCACTGCACCTTAATTGCGTAAGCCACTTTAGTTCAGGGGCATATGATTGTTTCGATCAGCACCGTCAACAGGGGGATGGAGGAGGTAAAAGGGCTGGTGCCCGCGTTCCTAAGGGGCCCGTAAAAATGTTGTACCTGTATTGATTATCACAAAATAAGAACGAGCTTACCTTTGGCCGTTGCATAGTATTGCGTATTCCAAAAACTTTACGAGGAGTGACTTTAAATCGGCTGGGCTGACGGATCTCTTTAGTTGGAGGATAGGACACCATGAATTATTCTGTAGATGTGTAACCCAGCAAAAGATTGTTTTGAGTGTGGTGAACTAATTTCTGTATTGATATTTTTATTTCACCGACGAAAAAAGATATCCTTGAATATACATACATACAGACATACATACATTTTCTGCAAGAACTTTTTCAGAAATTTTCCATTAACCAATTATTCCTTAAGAAGGGGGTTTCACCCATTTTCCAGGAGTTTAAAGGGCATGGTCACGAAAAGTTTCCCGTGCAGCCCCATCATCAACAAAATTCCAAGCCAGATCTGGCTCTCGACAAACCTACTTTAGGTCACCTAAAGAGAAAAAGAGGGAGAGAGAGCAACTGACTCAAGGAGAATTCTCTTGGCGGTACTTTTTGCTATCCTACTTTTTTTTAACTCAAAGGAATATAAAGTAATATTTGATTTTGTGCATTTTGGTAATTTTTCGTCGTTTTTAAAGCTGGTCAAATTTGTTGTGGCTTTAGAGAGATGATATAATCATTTTGCCATTGCTCCTCACAATTTTAATTTGTTTTGTTCCTAGGAGTTGGCAAAAACAGTGCAACAAGATTTGAATATCACAGCATTGAATTTGGACTGGGAAGACAATATGAAGTTTCACATAACAGAAGATGATTTCAAAGAAGCAATTTGTTTTATTGCCAATGGCAGAAAATCTGGGGCTGTTCTTATACATTGTGCTCAGGTGTGTAGTGAATCTTTTTTACTTTATTTAGTACAATTTTCCTGTCATATTTTGTTTGTAGCGAGGGTTCGCACTTCCGCTTGGTGTTACTATTGCGCAATCATATATGGGTTGGTATTCCTGTGGTCACAATGAGTGATGAAATTTCTGCATGCCGTGATATATATACACGATATATATTCATATAGTATAATACATACATATAGTATATATATATGTTATATCACTATGATTCTCTGTATGCCGTATTTTCTTTTGGTATGCCGTCTTTTAGATCCTGGTATGCCGTCTTTTGAGTACCAAAACTTGTGTATGCCGTCAAAAAATTATCTGCTGCTGTGCAAACGATTCTGCATGCCGTATTGAAATGGGGACCCAAAACAGCAAAACCGAGCTCGAAAATGGGTGAAAGGATTTTGAACCATATTCCACCATATTAGGCTGTGCGTTTAAGCAGCTTTGATGAGGTAGCATATTGTACAAATGATTCCTTTGATCAGAAAGAATTAGGAGGACAAAACCTCTCAAGGTTTTTTTTACAATGTTTAGTATGACTGAAATCCATGCTGCATTTATCAATCACAGTGGTTTTGCCCACAGTTCTGAAACATGATGCGAAAGGGCCATGAAATGCAACTTTTGCATGGATTTTGATAATTTTGAGAAAGGGGCCAAAATTGGGCAGTAGTGCAGCCACCACGTGAACACACCATAACAACTTCAATGTTGGTAATTGGACTGAAAAATATGAGAATAGATTGTTTCTTCACCAATGCACCTAAGAAGGCACGCCCCCAGTGAATGTGAAATTCGAAACAATAAGGACAACTCGAAATAACTCTTAAGCTGAATTTGCACTTGAGGCGCCGTTTTTGATGCTCCTTGGACCTATAAAGTGCGGCAAAACGGCGAAGTTGGGTTGATCTGGCTTTGCTGCGCGCGCCGCATCGAAAGATCGCCTCAACTGTAAATTCGGCCTTTGTCTCTTATTAGTAGTGCAAAGTTAATTTCATCAGTAAATAGTTGGTTAATTTGTGATGTTGTGTGTGGAGGCAACTCGATAACGTTATGTTTCGTTGCCTCCACGTCAACAATAATTAAATTTGAGTTTTGTTTCTTGTATTTTAAATTTTAATGGTATAGAAAAAAAAATAACTCATAACTTCATTTGCTGGTGTTGGTTACCATCGGCATAGAAGTAAAGATTTTCGGGACATTGCCCATTGATGTCCTTTATCGCACTTTGAAAAGATCACGTATAGGCCTATGACCGTAATAAATTCAAGCTTCGCGAATTAAACAACCTGTGTCACAGTATCCAACCTCCGATACGCTAACAGTCCAAAGATCTATCATCAAAACAACAAAGGAGTGCTAACTAAAAACGATGACAATGAATCGCAATTCAATTCGCAAATGTTGTTCTCTGTTCCACGCAAAGGGTCCAAGGGGTGCAACAAATCGCTCCCTCTTTTTAATTTAAAGTAGATACACGAGGTAG
The DNA here is from genome assembly GCA_039566865.1 of Aurelia coerulea. Taxonomy (NCBI): domain Eukaryota; kingdom Metazoa; phylum Cnidaria; class Scyphozoa; order Semaeostomeae; family Ulmaridae; genus Aurelia; species Aurelia coerulea. The sequence continues at coordinate 11,087,218 of CM076963.1, forward strand.
GACCACCTGTCACACAATTGAAGGCTGTAATATGTGACTGTAACTTTTAGTAAATTTTGTATGTACTGGAATTTTTAAAATGAAACTGAATTGAACTGTGGAAAGAAAAGAGGCAGAAAAAACAAGCGATGGGTGGGTGGGGCAATAAAAAATTGCTCCCTTCTTGTGCAAAACATTCTTGTGCAAAAAGCTTGCTGGCTTGGGACATCACTGATCAATATGCCAGTATTTATTTTTTATATAACTTTATGTAATAACAGGCATTGAACATGCAGCTAATATGTACGAATGCGAGAATTTGCTACTAAGGGCTTTGAAACAATGAACATTTACCAACCATCATCACCAGGGACATTGCCACTTTCACTAAGAAATTAGGACATCCACATTCTATTAATTACGACTAAGCTTCATTCAACTGTGCTTCATTCATCTGGTATGCTTTGCGTGGTGTTGTTAGTTAATGGTTACATACTCGGCTGCATTTAGAATAGAAGATTGCTCTGGAAATCTAACATCATACGTGTACGTGTTGCTGGTTCTACTTCCATTTTTCGCTCTAAACTAAAAGCTTATTTCTTTGACTCATATGTCTAATTTGAAAAGTTGTTGAGGTTCATCTGGTGTATGTTTTATTTATAAAGTTTTTAGTTTCTTTGCTTTTATGGGAGGGGGGGGGGGGGGCTCTCTCTCTAGATTAGTTTACCTATTTAGAGTGCTGCTCCTTAATCAGTCTATCCTATATACAGTCATTTAATGTAGTTTTTGTATTGTTAATGTAGTTTGGGTATTGTATTCGTATTTAATTGTGTTTTAATTGTTTAGAGTTGTATGTAGGAAAGGTTGATAATCAAATGAAACTGAAACTGAAACTGAACCTCAGCTCTACTTGATCTTAGGGCAAATCTCGCTCTGGGACAGCGTTGTGTGCATATCTAATGGCAACTCAAAATATGAAAATGTTGGATTCTATTGAATTAATTCAGGAAAGAAGAAAAATGGTAGACCCAAACCCAAATTTCAGGATTCTTCTTGTTAAGTTTGAAAAGAGTGAAATGCTTGCCAGGCTCAAAGAAGAACTTGGGGATTAAAAACAACGTATTTATTGGTAAAAATCAATTTTTAGAAATTTGCAGTAATAATCGATATTTCTAACTTGAAAAGGGAAGGGACATATATATGTATATAAGGATGTGTTTAATTGGTATCAATTCTGAAAGCAGTGGATTTGGTAGACTTGAAATTCTTGCTCGATAGTTCTTGATTGATCCAACAAGGGCAGATTTTGTAATACAATAGCAACAGTTGTGTTTGATTGACACCCCAATTCAAAGCGATTAGCGACTGCAGACAAAGGAAATTCTCTCAACCAGTAAATCAAAACAAACAAATCCGCAAAAGTTTCCCCGAAACTAGTAAGGCAAACTCTCGCCTTGTGCCAGCGAAAGGTGGTTTTTAATAGAAGTTACGTGGTTGTAGCGAAGGAAGAAGGGTTAAAGGTTCTGTCTGGCGATTTTGTTTATTTCATTCAGGAGCTGTTTTGTAATGGTTTCATTTAAGCCCTAAATACGCGAGAATTACAATGCCTTTTGCTCGGCTTCTGAAGCAAATAAACAAAATCCGCCGGACAGAACTTTAGATTTACCCTCCTTCTTTCGCTATAAACACATAACTTCTCTTAAAACCCATCTTTCGCTTGCACAAGGCGAGAGTTTGCCCTACTAGTTTCAGGGAAACTTTTGCGGCTTTGTTTGTTTTGAATTATTGGTTGAGAGAATTTCCCTTGTCTGCAGTCGCTAATCGCTTTGAACTGAGGTGTCAATCAAATGCAGCTGTTGCTATTGTATTACAAAATCTGCCCTTGTTGATTGATCCTGAAATTCTGAAACCAATTAGCCTACGAGTAGACCCATTATCCAAAAGAAGAAAGGGTTCAAGAAACAAAGAACCTGGAAGCCGCAGTAGGAAGCTATTGCTTGGTGTTTCGTATACCATTTCTTCGTTTAGGTTTGTTTGGATAATTAGTCTACCTGCAGTGCAGGCTAGTAAACAGAGGCCTTGGTTGGTGTGAACGGACTTCTGCCCCAAAAGATAGAAGGTTGAACAGACCTCAGAGAGATTCTCTCGTTCTCATTAGCAAACCATCATGGTGAATGTGAGACAAACCACTTTAAATATATTTGCATTCCATGTGTTTCTGTCATTATGAAGTCTATTATTTTCAGATTTTATTGGTAGATTTAGAATTCCCAATCAAACACACCCTAATTCGAAACAGGTTTGCGTCAAATCTCAACGAGTTTGTTTGCATTCAGTGCTTTGATTTAAAGGTGATCTGAAGCGAAAATTTTTATTAATGCAAATGAAAATGATAAAGAATGCCGTTTAAATTTTTTTGATGCCTTGTTTCATTTTCGAGTTTTCCACTATTTTGCATGATTGACTGATGACGTCATTTTGTTTGCAAAAAGTAAAGAAGTATACAAGCTTGACTATTTTTCCAAATGGAAATCGACTCAAAGAACTTTTCTTCATCTGAAATGCCTTTCTAAATATCATATCCATCCACGAGGCAATTTCTATTGTATTTATTCAGCTGACCTTAAATGTCTCCTACAACTGTAAGCTTTCAAAGATTAGACAGAGCTATAACTCCATAAATTATGGTAGTAATTTGCAAACAAAATGAAGTCATCAGCTGGCACTTAGAATCAGTGGATGACTTGAAAACGAAATGACATTCTAGGCTAATTGCAAAGAAATGATCAAAGCTACTGTATTGCTACTAAAACATCAAAACTATTTTACTCCAAAATGCCAGTGTTGATCTATGGCTAAATGAGGAAATCATATACTATTTGAGGTACCACCTGGGGAAAAGAAAGCCTTGCAGTCCAAGAAAGTACAAAATGAACTGACCTTAATTTACTGTGTCTTAGAATTGCAATTGAAGACTTGAATTGAGGCTAATATCACATTGAGTTTTAATGAGTATTATAGTTGTGTAATGCAGTCTTTAAATTTACAAACAGTTCTCATAGCTGCAATTTTACTTGGTCACATGCCCCAACAACTTCACTCGGACATTTATTCTTTCCAAAACCTGCAGAATTTTATTATGAACAACGCTATGAGCAGCACTTACTTAACTGCGTTAACAGCTAGTAATACTGATAAGTTTCCGCTGCAAATGATTGAAAACTCATCATCATCATCATCATCATCATTTAAAATATTTATACAGGTTAAAAAGTTCAGAATAATAACTGGTTTTCAAACTGACTTGTTAAAAAAAACCTAAGCTGCAAAAGGAAAACTAGTTACAATAATTTTATATATTTACATAAGGTGTTGTGGCGCAGTGGTGTAATCCTCTGACTTTGCAGCCAGAACAGTCAGGCGGCGTGGGTTCGATACCCGGTAGGACCCCACCACTTGAGCGTCATGACAAGGGGTCGCGGACTCGATTAGGTCTGCTCTATTTCTGCGATCCCAGCGCTTGGCGCTGAAAAACGCAACTTCACCTTCACCTTCACCTTCACCAAAGCCAATCATTTACAGTTTAATACAGTTAATAAACGGTGAATAAATTAAAATACGAAGGAAAGCACGTAATCCGACTTATTAGATCAGATTTTTGAAAGCACCAAGAGAGGAAGCTGATTTACCAGCTTTATCCAGGCTGCTCCAAAGGGTGGTTCCTCTGAAGCAGAAAGATTTCTGACCTGTTTTTGTTTTAAGTAATGGTATTTTCAGATTCAGATCTGTCGATCGCAGATTTGGGGCTTCATTACTGTCGGAGCATCTTGTGAACAACGAGGACAAATAGTCTGGAGCCAACGAATTTAAGGACTTATACATAAGCGAAGCTGATTCTTTGAAAATAAGCTGCTTGACTGTTGCCAGACCGTTGATCAGAGGCATTGCGGATGTATCATATTTGCTATTCGTTACAATTCTGGTTGCCCTATTTTGTACCTTTTGCAGCCTGCTAATGTTAGTGTCACTGCAGCAGCCCCACACAGAGCAACAATAGCTTAAATGTGGCTCAACAAGGCCTCTGTACATATCATTAAGTATGGCAGGCTTCAGAAACCTTTTGGAGTACTTAATAAGGCCAAGAGCGTGAATAGCTTTGGTCCTAGTTTTCTGTGTATGTTTGTCCCAATTAAGACGATTATCTATTTGAACCCCAAGATATTTGATATCCTTTACAATCTCAATAGGTAGATTATCTATCTCAAAAGATGGCTGAACATCAGGATGGTTTTCAATCTTGCGAATATTTGGTGATGATCCAATCACAAGAGCCTGTGTTTTAACCACATTCAATGAAAGTTTGTTGCCTTGTAGCCACTCCTTTAGCTTGGTCAGTTCATCGTTTAGGTCGTTTGCAGTTCAATAGGGTTCTTAGATGAAAGGGAAATGGTTGTGTCATCAACATACATGGTAACGTGTTCTTTATGCAATGCATAAGGTAAATCAGTTATATAGATAAGAAACAGCAATGGACCAAGGCATGAGTCTTGAGGAGCCCCACAATTTATGCAACTGATTTCAGAAGCAGAACCATTTACTTTGCAAAATTGCCTCCTGTTATGCAGATATGAGGTAAACCAACTAAGCTCGATACCTGTGATACCGTACTTTTGTAGCTTTTCGGGTAATATTTCATGGTTGACGGTATCAAAGGCCTTCTTAAGATCAATAAATATTAGGCCGGTATATTTACCCTTATCGATATTCAGATACCAATCGTTTGTGTTTGACATGAGACATGTAACCACAGAGTGCAATAATCGAAAACCAGACTGATGTTTATAACTAGTTTTCTAGAGTCGAGGAATTCGTACACCTGATTATATACGAGTTTCTCGAAAAGTCTCGCTCAGAACAGATATTGGCCTGTAGTTTGACCGGTCGTCTTTAGGGCGATTAGGGTCAATGATTTGCCTTTTTCCCTAGAGAAATCTAATGTCAGCATGTATGCTGATGATACGGCCATTTCCCTCCCTTCAAAAAGCATTGATGACCTACAAAATGACCTAAACTCAGATCTTTTGAAGCTACAGGATTGGTTGCATGCAAACAAACTTTCTTTGAACGTTGTGAAAACGCAGGCACTTATCATAGGCTCTGGTCCAAACATCCGTAAGATCAAAAGCCAGCCTGATGCTCAACCATCTTTTTCAATAGGTGATCAGGACATTGAAATGATTACTAATACAAGATACCTACCGGGTGTCCCAAAAAAAGTACTCTCGTTTGAAAAATCACCAAAATTTGATTATACGGCCGATCTTCAATTTTCTTTTTTTGTCAAGTAGATCAAAGACCAAATTATTTTCCAATACATAGCTGATCTTGAAAATGGTTTAAAAATGAGCAAATTTAGCTCTTTTTAGGGCTACCTGGTTTTGAATCATACTCCAAAAAGCACTGATGATTGCCAAATCAATTTCTTTGTGTGTGTAAAACTTCTAGTATGGTCATAAATGACAGAAATAAATGCGCACTATCATTGGAGACTTCAATGATCATAAAAAATCTGAAAATTTTGCTAAAAAACTATAGCTCAAAATATGGTTTTTCAACGTGTAAATTTCCTACCTTGCTGTATCAAAAGAAAACATTTTATCATCTGTGAATATTTTTGGTTCTTTGGCAAAGCAATTCAAAAAGAAAATTTCATCAAAAGTTTTATAATCAATTTTTGGTGATTTATTAAAGAGGAGTACTTTTTTTGCGACACCCGGTAGGTGTTCAGAAAGACAGTCAACTTAATTGGGACAAACATATTGACACTATCAAGCCCAAGGCAAATCGAGCCCTTGGACTTATTAAGTATTCTAGGAAATATCTTCCATTCATTTTCATTTTCATTTTTATTTATTTAGGCACGGTAGCCCCGTCAATCCATATGAACTGCTTTTCAGGGGGCCGTGGCAAAACATTTACTAATTCAAAAGATCACTATATAATAGTTAACAAAAATAAATAAAAGAGTTCTGGTTAAGGCAAGTTTTTGATTCTTCTCTTAAAAGTGGCAAGGGAGGGTGCCTGTTTAGCATCAGGTTCAAGTTGATTCCAAAGCTTAGGTCCACGAAAAGATATAGCCCTCTGCCCATTGTTAGTTTTTCGTAATGGTAACGAGAGATCAGTATCGGTGTTTCTCAGTTTTCTGACATTTCGAGTAGAATTTTTTTCGAACAAGTCTGAAAGGTACTCCGGGACCAGACCATTTAGCGATTTGTACATTGTGGTAGCTGTTTCGCTTCTGATAATGTCATTTACAGTAGGCCAATTTAAACTGCGAATTAATGCCATAGCAGGCGTATCAAATCGACTTTTAGTTACAATCCTACCTGCTCGATTTGCAGCTTCTGCAGGGTTTGCAGTTTAGTCACCCCACAGCACCCCCACACCGAACAACAGAACCGAAAATGGGGCTCGACGATACCCCTATACATTGCACTCAACGTGTTTTGAGGTAAAAATTTCCTGGAATATTTCAAAAATCCAATTGCGCGAGAAACCTTAGTACGGAGATTGTAAACGTGTTCTTCCCAATCCAAATTTCTATCGATTATCACACCCAGATACTTTGTTCGGTCTACATTTTCAACCTGAGAGTCACCAATAAAAAATAGTGGATGATCAACAGCCTTGTCGGTAATTTTCTTAATTTTGGGCTGGGAACCTACAATCAAAGCTTGAGTTTTTAAAACATTCAAAGAAAGTTTATTACCCTGCAACCATCGCTTCAAATCATTCAGTTCACTATTCAGAGTTTGGTTTATATCTACTAAGCTCGAAGAAGAGTAAGAAATACTGGTATCGTCAGCGTACATGGTCACTTTACCTTTCTTCAGAGAAAACGGAAGATCATTGATATAAATCAGAAACAAAAGAGGGCCAAGACAAGAACCCTGCGGCACACCACAGCGAATATCTTCTGTTTTGGAACCTACCCCATTTACTTTGCAGAATTGCTTTCTATTGGTTAGATAAGACGTAAACCAAGTAAGTTCAAGATTATCAATACCATACTTCCTCAATTTAGCAAGTAAAATGTCATGATCTACGTTGTCAAATGCTTTTTTGAGATCAATGAAAATATTTGCAGTGTATCTGCCATTGTCCATGTTCACATACCAGTCATCTGTGTTGTTAAGAAGGCAAGTGACAACAGAGTGTAAAGCTCTGAAGCCAGATTGGTTAGAAAATAGATGTTTGTTTTTGTTCAAATAATCGTACAGTTGTTTATAAATAAGCTTTTCAAAGACCCTGGCTAAAACAGGCAAGACTGATATAGGTCGGTAGTTAGATCGGTCATCAGGTTGACCACTTTTGAAAATTGGGGCTACTCTGGCTATTTTCCAGCTATCTGGAAAACAACCAGTAGCAATTGAAAGATTGAAAATATCACAAAGAGATTCTGAAATAACTGGAAGTGCAATTTTTAGAAAACAACTAGCAATGCCTTCAGTACCACATCCCTTTGAGGTTTTGAATTTGCCAAAAACTTTACGTAACTGGAGAATATCAATAACATGAAAATTAAACTTAGTTTTTTGTGGATTGACCTCGTAATCATTCTCGAGGAGAGGGTTTTTTGCTTCGGGAATTTTGTCACTAAGTGTCTCTCCGATGGTACAGAAGAAGTTATTCATCGATTCTGCAATGCCGGCACTCGTAGAGATATGTTTCCCATCGATGTTTAGTGAAGAAATATTGGTGGTTTTGGATTTCTTATTTAAGACATTATTGATAGTCTTCCATGTGTTCTTGAGGTCTCCTTCGCAGGAAGCAATCTTGTGAGTGAAATACTCGCGCTTTAGTTCTCTATTTAATTTATTTACTTGATTACGTGCATGTCTATCTGACGTACTCAACAAAATGTATAGAGGAATTGTTGAGCCCCATTTGAGTTACTGTTGTTCCGTTTGGGGTTGCTGTAGTGAATCAAAAATTGACGCCTTGCAAAAAATCCAAAATACCTAGAGCTGCAAGAATTGTAACGAGCAGCCGATACGATGCTTCTGCTGCTCCGATAATTGAGCATCTTGGCTGCTCAAATATCAGAAATCTTGTAAGAAAAGAGACAGCCACGCTAACTTATAAATCTTTGAATTCGCTTGGCCCAGACTACTTGAACAAATTAGTCATAAAATGTTCGGACGGTAGAGAGCGGTTTCTACGCTCATCAGAAACTGATCAATTTCCAAAAAGAATGTGGCAGGTTATTAATAAGGTACTAGACAAAGCAGCTCCTTCAACAGAAATTTCCAGCTTAGATGTTGAGGGGAAAACAATTACTAAAGAAAAGGATATAGCTGAAGCACTTAATCATCATTTTACCACCATAGGACCGAAACTTGCTAGCAAGTTAGAGTCTAGGCCTGATGATGATTCTGTCAAGCATATCAACGTTCAACAGAACAAAATGACATTTGTACCCATTGATGAAACATATGTGCTGAACGCCATAAAGCAACTGAAAAATGGCAAAGCACCAGGCCCAGACAAGATCTCCACTATGCTAATTAAAGATGCAGCAGACTTCATTTGGAAGCCTCTAACCATGGTTTTCAACTCGTCATTGAAGTATGGTGTCTTCCCAGATATCTGGAAATTAGCAAGAGTCACACCAATTTTTAAAGCAGGTTCAAAAAGGGATGGAAACAATTATAGGCCGATCTCGGTCATCTCAGTTTTTTCTAGGATGTTGGAAAAAATAGTTCACGATCAGCTCATTGATTATCTCATAATTAACAAAGTATTGACTCCAAATCAATCTGCTTTTCGAAAACTGTATTCCACTGTAACATCCCTGATAAACGGTACTGATTGTTGGTATGACAATATGGATAAAAAAAAGCTCAACTTGGCCATATTTCTTGATTTAAAAAAGGCGTTTGATACCGTAGATCATACAATACTGATAAAAAAGTTAGGTGCACTCGGTATCAGGGGAAGTTCAGGAGAATGGTTCACATCCTTCTTAAGTGGTAGAAAACAATTCTGTTCAGTTAATGGACAACAGTCGGGGGCTAGATTGGTAACATGTGGTATACCTCAAGGATCCTGCTTGGGACCACTCCTATTTATAATCTACCTAAATGACTTTGAAAAATGCTTAGAATTCTCTAGGGCTAGTATGTATGCAGATGACACACATGTTACATTAACATCTAGTAACGTCGATGATCTAATTACAAATGCCCACAAAGAATTAAGAAACATCTCGGAATGGATGCGGATAAACAAGTTAAGTGCAAACCCGAAAAAAACTGAATACATGATCATTGGCCATCCACGGAGGACAAATAAGGTTGAAATCTCAGAACCACTGAATCTTAACAATTCAGAAATTAAGCGTGTGGTGAAGACCAAATCACTGGGGGTTATTGTGGATGAAGGGCTAAACTGGGATGATCAATTCAACAAAGTGAAAGGGAAGATTAGTGGCGGTCTTAAGTCACTAAAAAAATTGAAAAATCTCATTTCCCAATCCCACTTGTAGAAAGCCATCTGCGGTACGCCAATGTTATTTGGGGGAGTCTTCCTAAAACAAAATTGAATACCCTCCAACGTCTGCAGGACATAGCCTGCGTGCAGACTCAACTCCTCGAAAGTATACTTTCGAGGAGTTGAGTCTGCACGCAGGCTAGCAGGACAGAGCCCGTTCGATTATTGATAAGGCCAGACTAAAAGACAATTGGTCTCATAATTGGTTGACAGTTGAACAACTAATAAACTTTGATCGATCAGTTATGACATACAAAATAATCAACAGGCAATGTCCCGAAAGCCTTTGGGGTAAATACCATCATAGGACCCAGCATTCCAACTACAGAACAAGGAATTGCAGGGACCTACAAATCCCAAGAAATAATCTTGAATATGTCAAGAAAGCAGGACCGTCGAGAGGGGGGGTTGGAGGGGGTAAAAGGTCCGGGGCCCGGGCCTCGAAGGGGCCCGTAAAAATATCGTTCGACAACAATTAGTTATTGCTGTGAAGTCTCCTTACAGCAAGTTTTATAGCAATCTAGCTACTTGCCTTAAAACATAGACATAAGAAAATAGTTTTCTTATGTGACTATGTTTTAAAGTTTTTGTGTTTGTACATTACGAGGTGAATTTCGCAAAGTCACCTGGTAAGAACGAATCTTTTCGTTGTTTACCGTCAATACCGCTTCCTGATAACTTTTTCATGGAATATTTAAACAATAATTTCTAAAGTAGCTTTCTTAAAAAGGCCGTTTCCTTCATTCTCCGAGAGTCTGAAGGGCGTGGTCCCAGAAAATTTTCTTGGGGAAGCCCCCCCCCCCTGAGGCCCGATCCTAAGAATTGGTCCAGGGCCCGAGCTGGCTCTCGACGGCCCTGCAAGAAAGGCTTTCACTATTCGGCTCTGAAAGTTTGGAACGATATACCTATCAATATCAGAGAGCTCCCTACACTTAGTAGATTCAAAAAACAATTGAGAAGCTATTATATGAGCTGAAAAACCTAAAACACGACGCCCTGGAAGAGCAGCTGCTATTAGATAGATTACTGTACATAATTTTGCTTTAACTGTACATAGATTATATTAATGTAATTAGGGTATTTATTTTCTTATTTAAGTATTGTGTTAATAAGCTGAAGGGTTTTTGTGTGTAAATAATTCAAAATGAAAATGAATCTTAAGATACCGTTCCTAAAAACTATCAATGGCCAAAAGGCTTTTTCTTATCGCGGTGCGAAACTGTGGAACAACCTAGAAAGAGAGACAAAATTGGCACCCTCCCTAAAAATCTTCAAAGGACAACTATAGACACGGACAACTTTTATTTTATTAATTTGTCTTAGTTTTGTATAATATTGTAAATTAGGCATTTAATTTCTTTCGTTCTTAGTTTTAGTGGTTAGGTTTTTTTCTTTTTGTTGAAACAGGTCAGGTTGAAAAACATATTTATATATGAATCCTATTAACCTGTATAAATATTGTAAAATGAAATGAAAATGAAATGAAAAAATTCTTATAGATTGGTGTAACCCGAGCAACCTTCCAGTCATCAGGGAATGTTTCTAATTTAGGTTGAAAATGTCACACAAAGATTCTGCGATAACAGGGAGTGCTGCCTTAATAAAAAAAGCATGCAATACCATCGAACCCAGAGCTGTGTGACGTTTTCATCCTTTTCATTGTGTTTATTACATCCTGTGTTGATATTTCTCTAAATCTAATGTTATCAACTGGTCTAGTAACAGCGATCTCATTTGTTAAGAGAGGGCAGGGCAGGGTCGAGGTGGAATGTTATCACTAAGCTTATTACCGACGGAACAAAAGTAATCATTCATTGATGATGCTATCTCTGTATTTCCTTTAACTCATCAAGAACGATAGATTCAGACAAGCAGGCAAGCAGAGAAAAGAGAGTCATGTAACCACAAAGGTTATTCATGCTTCGTCAAACTACTCATATAAAATTAATCAAAAATACGAAAAGTTTAGTCACTGTTGCACCTTATGCTTCTGGCTTGCGTTTATTTCCCAAAGCGGAATCGGCGGAAAAACCGGCGACGAGCGGATCGGCGACGGAAGAATCGGCGACGGAAGGTTCGGCGACGGAAGAATCGGCGACGGAAGGTTCGGCGACGGAAGAATCGGCGACGGAAGGTTCGGCGACGGAAGAATCGGCGACGGTAGACTCGGCGACGGAAGATTCGGCGACGGTAGACTCGGCGACGGAAGATTCGGCGACGGAAGACTCGGCGACGGAAGACTCGGCGACGGAAGATTCGGCGACGGAAGATTCGGCGACGGTAGACTCGGCGACGGAAGATTCGGCGACGGAAGACTCGGCGACGGAAGATTCGGCGACGGTAGACTCGGCGACGGAAGATTCGGCGACGGTAGACTCGGCGACGGAAGACTCGGCGACGGAAGATTCGGCGACGGTAGCATCGGCGACGGAAGACTCGGCGACGGAAGACTCGGCGACGGAAGATTCGGCGACGGAAGACTCGGCGACGGAAGACTCGGCGACGGAAGATTCGGCGCCGGAAGGATCTGCGACGGCGGTAGAAGGATCTACGTCGACGACGTCTACCTGGTGTTGGATCTGTGAATGAATGATTTTGAATAATTTTGCTAAATACTGTTTGCACATAATAATTGTTAAACAAACAAGAAATTGTAGAGGGTTTTTGGTTTTTCTTTTATTATTATTATCATTATTATTATTATCAATTTCTTTAAAAGTTGGCTAATAAATACAGTAGCTATACTAAAGCTAATTTAGGTTAACGAAGAATTACAATATACATAAATGTACATAAATACACGGTTAAAAGTATTATTATTATCAATTTCTTTACCGTTGGATACATAAAAAATATAGCTAAAAGTAATCAGCTAATTAATTCCAACGTTAGTTAAAATTTTAAAATACAAATGTTACATCAGAAAAAAGGGGACAGTATAAAGGCATAAAAGTGTACAAAAGCGGATATTCAAATATCATCATCATAAAAAGCCCAAGTTCGGAATAAAAACGCGGCATAATTTACATGGGCAATTTTCTCCGTTCCAATTTTTTATGTATGAAACATCCATGCCAAGGGACAATATTGAAACTGACTGTTTATGAAAGCTCTCATTAAATATCGTCATTTGTCCTGATCCATAAAGGGGGCAATGTGTGAGAGAGCATACAACCTCCTTTAATTAAATGTATTGTTATTTATTGTTTTAGAACAATTGCCCCCCCCCCCCCCCCAATCAGAAGCTGCTTGCTACGGCCCTGCCTACAAGCATTTGAACTTAACACTCCTAATTGAACAGGTAGTGGCCGAGGGGCCTCTACAATTTCCGTCAGGTGACTGAGGTTACGCTCGGTCGAGTGAGGTCAAACTTCGTATGAATGACCTCCGAGGCATGACCTCACAACTCACCTCGTCGTCCTTCGGAAGGGACGTTAAGAAGCTAGGGGTCCCATACCTGGATGCGGCATGCATAGTGGGCTTGAATTAGCTGTAAGTAGCTAGAAATACTTCCTGCCCACTGAAAAATAAATTACTGAAAACAGGACTTTATAAATGTTGATGTTGCCGTTGATAGTTGTAACCGTGTATCTCTGTAGCAAAAGAGTGTAGCGAGCCTCTCATCCATTACCTTTTAATTTATCCTCTTGGGCTTCATGAGATGCAACCTCGTTGTCTTTGCTCTCGCTAGGGGAATCCTCAGCAACGTCTTGCGTTGCATCTTCACTTTCGTCCTCAGATGGGGCATCCTCTTCGGTGCTTTCATCCTCAGATGGGGCATCCTCTTCGGTGCTTTCATCCTCAGATGGGGCATCCTCTTCGGTGCTGTCATCCTCAGATGGGGCATCCTCAGATGGGGCATCCTCTTCGGTGTTTTCATCCTCAGATGGGGCATCCTCTTCGGCGTTTTCATCCTCAGATGGGGCATCTGATTCCTCCTCCGCAACGTCTGTCTCGACTGGAGCATCGTTCAACTGTTCTTCAGGCTTCGCCACAGCATCACTGGCTGTTGCAACTGTGACAAATAAAAGTTAAGAATACGGGTACTGTAAAGGGGTAATTTAGGAGCGAAAAATCCATGGGGATATTTAAACCGCAACAAATGTCAAACTGTCATGACAATTTTCCACTTGGAAACAAAGAGGAAAGGGTCAATCTCCTATAATTTCTGATTAAGAAACGGAAACTTCCCGAACCTCTTAGTTTCTTCGGAGGAATAAATCAAGGCGTTAGTTTTTGGCTTCTGCTAAATTCCTTCTTCCAACCCCATACTATGGGGTTGGGAGATCAGGAAATTTTAAAGAGATTCCTTGAAGTGTTAGGTCATGTACTCATGTCCTGGGCAGTAACAAGATCTTTGTAGGATGGCCCTATTCTTGTTACCTGGGTCTAAAATAAACCAGGAACAGGGGATGGAAGTGGTAAGTCTGGCATTTCCCCCTCTACTCATCCCACTCATCCCTATTCCCTGTTTGTTTGGCTGCTTTGTTCGGGAGACGGGAGACCAGATCGCTTTGTCCGAGGAAACTTATATGCCCCCCGTGCAGTTGGTTAAAGCGCATGCGCTCGTCAGAGCTTTAACCTATTGCACTGGGGAACACATAAGTTTCTTCGAAGAAACCGTATCTCATCTCCCAACAAGAACTATAACTTGCTTTGTCTTATTGTGTATGGCTGCATTAGGCGAAGCTTTCAATTTGAGCTCGAGACCGTCTTTGGAGCGTTTGAGGCAATCTAAAAAGGAGTTGCTGAGTTTTAGCATGAGAAAACCAAAGAGCGGTTGCTTCAAAAGCAGAGGTTAATTTTAAAGCTGCTTCGCAGTAGCCTCACAATTACGGGGCCTAATTTTTGGGACAAACTGGAGAAAAGTCTAAGAAAAGTAATTAGTATGACTCTAATTACCCGCTCATTAAATATCACATGACAATGCTCGCGAATAAATGCAATGGAAGAGTTTTCGATGTGCAATTTTAGTATGAAAAGAACAAATCGTTAAACAATTAAGTACTTTCATTCTTACCATTTTCAACACTGTATACAAAGGCACAAAGACCCAGCAGCAATAGCACGGTTACGACCCTCATCTAGAAAAACAACGATGAACATAAAATAGTTTTGTTTTTTATTGATGACTACTTTAACGAAATATACCACTCACCAAGGTGCTTGGCTGTATGAGACGGTTTGAGGGCAGAATGAGCAAGTTTCAGTTGCTTGTATGGACTTCGTACCACGACCGAGCGACAGAAATGAGATTTCCAAATTCGCACGATAAAACCAAGGGCGCCTACCTTGTAGGAACTATATTTATTCCCAATACTGTAGAGTAATTGGTGTCCTGTGGCCCAGTACGCAGAGTATCCCAGTAGTGTACGGTGACTCAGTACACAGAGTCAGTACTCAGACTCACTACTCAGTACAAGGTCCAGATGACGTATGAATAACTTTGTGGTTTCAAATTCCGGTGTTGATGTAATACGAGATCAGCTGTGATACGAGTTGGTTCAGAAGGTAGGTGTAGGTGCCTTTGATAAAACCATCTATTTAGCCGATTTTCTGACACAAAAGTAGTACACGTGCTTTTTCTGTAAGAAACTGCCCATAAGAAACTATTTATTTTGACAAAGGGAATCCTTGACAACTTTTATTTCATTTTCACTCGTTTCCTGTTTCATACTACTCGGAAGGAAGGTACTTGAGTAAATTGGAAGACTCAAAAGACTCAGAAGGGGGCACAGGCGGTGAACATGAAGGTTGTTGTGAAACATTTAAGAAACTCGCAAGAAACTCCGTGTACTAAACATCTGATAATTTTACTGGCCCAAATTTTTAGTTTCTTGTAAAAAAAATACGTGTATCGCATCAACTTCTATACGCGAACCCTTCGCGCTACACGAACCGAACGTACCGTTCAAAGTTAACGAAAGGATGCATATGCACACTATATTTTGACACAAAGTATGTTGTTTCTAACGATAATTAAAATTTAAATAGAATAAGAATATTGAAAGGGATACCTAACAATGAAGATAATTGATGAAATTTCACAGATGTATGTAAAGAGAATTTTGGAGGCTTAAATGGACTTTGTTGGTAAAAAATAGACTGTTTTGAAGACAAAGTATCATTTTTAATTGAGTCATCGTCCTCGTCAAGGATCGCATGACTCTTTGGCAGTGTCATGGCAGGAATTGAGATGTGAAAGAACGAAAAAATTTGTCCAATCTTTTCAAGAGAGTATTGAGGGAAGGGTTAGGTAGCTAGATTTGGGCTTTGGTGGCAAAAATTCCCTTGCGGAAAAAGGGCATTTCTCGAGAAAAATCATGTGGTCACGAAACATTTTCGGCTGGTGCCGCCACTGACGGATGGAACCTGTTTGGGGTGGATTTTGTTTTTATAACTAAGGATTTGAACCATTTTCTGAGAGCTCTCCGATAAAATGACGGAAATTTATTCGCAATGCAAAGATTCCACTGAGATGGAAATAGCAGTATAAATCACCGTTTGCTAGTTTCCTTTTAGAATCGCTGAAAATTTTTCTAATACCTTTTCAAGCTAATCTAGAGGGCTGAACCAAAACTATTTTCCGGGTTAGTATTCCCAGACCCATTGATTTTTCTGCTTGTTTCGCTCACCTGCATTATTGGGGACCCCTTCCTATCAAAATGCCCCAGGCCCTGCAGCCAGTCCGCCTTTGAGCTGATGGCAAGATAGATCTCCAGGGTTTCAAAAATAGAAAGCCGCTGCACAAACTTGCAGCTTACAATCATCAAAGAAAACCGGGCATACACGTATTTTTTTATAAGAAACTAAGAATTTGGGCCAGTACTGAAAGTTTCTTAAAATTATCAGACTTTGAGTACGCAAGAGTTTCTTACGAGTTTCTTAGAGGTTCCATAACAATCTTCATGTTCACTACCTGTGCCCTCGTGAACACTTCAAAACAAGGCTTTTTAAGCCTGTTCAACTTCAATGTTTAAACATTACGCCAGTACCTTACGAGTAATATGATACAGGAAAGAAGTGAAAGTACAGTAAAGATACGAAGGATTTCCTTTATGAAGATAACTAGTTTCTTAACTTATGTTTTGTCAGTACTGGAGTTGCTTAATTTTTTGGCGATCTGAGAGTTGAGTTTCTTATGGGCAGTTTGTTAACAAAAATACGTGTACGAGATATTTACAGAGTGATACGCCCCTCGCCATGCGCGAACCGAACGTGACGTTCAAAGTTAATGAAAGGATGCATCTGCACACTATATTTCTGGCATAGATTATGTTGTTTCTAACGATAATAAAATGGAATATTGCTCATTTCAAACGTAGTTTGTGAGAGAGATCATACCTAAGATTTAAAAGATGTCACAAAGCTTCCTCACTTTCGAGCGAAGAAAAAGGGCGTTGCTAGTAAGGGTAAATGGACGTTTTCCTCAATACAGTTCTCGAAACATTTCTACAGCAAAACCTGTATAAATATTATGAACTTGCTTGCAGATGGAACTTGAATGCAACAAAAACAAGGTTTTCAACGAGAAAGAAGAAGAGAAAAGTAAAGATATCATAAGAACACAACCTGGACTTACCTTGTCTGTACTCTTGTCTTGTCTTCCCAAGAGCAACAGCCGTACTGTTTCATCACTTTGAAAACAACGCCTTTTGTAGCGACAGAATGACAATTGCCGGCCCCTTGACAATAGTGCAGGGGCGTAAGTAAGCACATTGGGAATAGGACGGCATTTGCCCGCTCGAATATGTGCCTCTGGCCAGCCCCTCCTCTTCTCAGTCGGGCAAGGTGATCAAGAGTCGCTACACAATACAGAACTCCTAGCAACACCACAAACAAACATGGGAGAGTCGAAAGTTTGCGGTCTGTTCTGTCTGTTGGAGAAAATCAAAATTCAAAAATTTATCTGCGGTCCAATGGATTAAAAAAGTTACACTTTTTGAAACTTAATCCAAATTTGATTTCATTTAATCATGGAATTTCTTTCTGTCGTTCGTTTGAGCATAGTCAATGACCAAATTATTTAGACCGATTTAGACTTATCATGGGCGATATGACACCAAGTTGTGTCAGTTGTGAGACTACACGCTTTTTTATAAGAAACTGGTTTATAAGAAACTAGTACTGCGATGACCAAAAATTTAAGAAACTCTAGTACTACGCTCAAGAACAGTTAAGGAACTCTAAAACTTTATTTCTGTGTGTCTCTCTTATTCTTCTATGTCTCTCTAACAAAGCTGCCTTCGTCTTTTCTTGACTTTCAACTGCAAAATTGGTAAATTTTTGCCGCGATGTGCAATATGGCTTCTTCTTGATGACAATGTCAATGCAAAATGGAAGCCCTTTGTCGAGAAGAAGGCTCAACTTCGAACAATACCGCAATTTTAGGCCCAAAAAAATAAGAAACTAATTAAGAAACTTTTACTACTAAAACACAGAAATTTTCATGCGAAATTAAGAAACTTTTAGTACTATATGCTGATCCAAGTTTCTTATAAAAAAAACGTGTACTGTTTTATGGGTTTTGTATCTTTTAGTTTATTCATTGAAATTTCAATTTCTTTCCTTTCGGATTATGATCAAAGCATCGTTTCATTAGTCTCAGCATTATTGAATACGTAATAGCCCCCGCTTTCATACCTTTTCGGCATCTGCTTCTCGTAAATTGTGACTAGTTGTTTTATTACCAAAGTTGATTAATTTCGCAAATCTATTATTCATTTCCTGTTTGACTCACGTAGTTTACGAAGTGCAGTCAATGAGGTAGTATTGGATAGTTTCGGGTCTTCTGCATCTTGTGGTCCTAGTCATGGTACGACGGTTGGTGTGAGCCTTCCTACAGTGCGAGAAGGCGCCCTTTTGAAGCAACGTCAGAGGGTGCATGATATTTAAATCCAGAGTGATGTCACGGCTTCGAGAGAAAGCTAGACTGATGACATGAGTCTCAGTTGTCTATGCTGACTTGAATGATGGCCATGGCATCAAACAATGTGTCAGAGCAAACAAAGAGCCGAACATGAAAAAACTAATATCCCCATGTCTCATGTGTGATTAACTTTAGTATCTTCGCTTTTTAACCTTAAATATATTCTTTTCATTTTAAACAAATATTTTCCATTAACACCTCTTCAGGTTTTTTCTGCGAATTTTATTTGCATTTTAGCAAGGTTTTCTTCTTTGCTTGAAGGGATAAGGGCTAGGCCTAGGCCAGCCCGATATTACAGTATATTTTCTCATCGTTGCTTGAGGGTTCTCATTAAATTAACTCTGTGACGTTTGGCAAGCTTTTCCGCATGTGGTTTGGTTTCATGAATAGCTTTTATTGCGCTTGCGCTCGTTGCGTTTTTGATGCTCGTTCGCCCTCATCAGGAACTCACATCATGAAATTATATTACAAAATGACCTATAGTATCAACATGGAATTGGATATTCAAAAACAAACAGTTAATGTTGAAGCAAAAGTGTACAATATGAAGCAATAAAATAGTCTTATTCCAATAGGTTGTATACAAAAGTTATGTCGGAAGATGGTAATTTTTTGTAGAAGCGCTGCCGTCTTCATGTTTTCAAGTGCACACTGCATGTTATGTAAATTTAGAGTTAGCATGTGACCCCCTTTTCCCGCCACTAGGTCCGCGTGACTGGTTCACGTGATCTATGGGCGAGAGAAGGGAGGCGTGTCTGAGTTAGTTTTTTGAGATTTTATGTTCGAGATAGGAGCGTCTGAGATGATGCGTTTGCGTTTGAGATGCAGAGTTTGAGAGTTTGAGAAGCAAGTTATTACGAGTTCAGAGTTGAGTTATTTACGGACAGTTGAGATTTAGAGATAGAGATACTTTATTAACTGGTTTTGATGCATTTTAGTTCCGATGTAAATATTTGTAAATAGACGCTGCTGACTTATCATTTGACATATAGCTGTTTAGAGACATTTGACGCGCGGACAAAATAGAAACAACGAGGCGGTCCTCAGGACTTTAAATATTCATTAAATCTCGATCCTGACGGATGATTGAGCAAAGTTTTCCGAACACTGCACACGGTAAAGTACACAGAACGTAGCTATTTATAGGTTTGGGTGTGGTCTCCATTAAGTGATATTTAGAGCCCCTTTTACGCTCTACTGATGCAACTTTGCATCCGTAACTGAAATGTAACGGATCAGCCTCCCGTCTACACTTATCCGTATCAACTTGCTTAGAAGACAAACTTCGCTAATGCTCCGTGAGTCACCCCAAGGGTACTTTGATTTTCGCAGTGTTTGGTTGGTCAGATTTAGTTGACGGAGATAAATAGCTAGGTCAAGAACTGTATATGCGTGTCTAAAATTAGCCTATTGTATTTGATGATATCGACACGTGCGTGCATTTCTTTTCCTTAGGGGGCAATTACGTGCGTAGGCGTTTCTTTGTCCTATTTATTGATTGCCTCTACTTAGCTCCGTCAACTAACTTTAATTCGTTTTCCCACGTAGTTTCGTATCCTACTCAAGACCCGCGTGCGTCAGACTCATACGTAGTTGGTTTGGTACCAGTGTCCCAAAAGTAGGCTACTCCTGTTCGAAAAACCAACATAAGGCTCAAATCTTTAAAAAGGTCGGTGTAAGATTCTATTACAGTTTTCTCGGAATTAAATGGCTTGGAAGTAACTCAGGGTTTTTTTGCTGTAAATCTACCGGGGACATTTATTGATATCTGGATTAGTTTCAAAATGGCGGCAATTATTAAATGTGAGGCTATGACGTCATCGAATTTCTAAATCCTAACCCAGAAAAGCTACAGATTTCTGCTTGCCACCATCTGACATTCTAATGGTCGCGGAAACAAAAATTGATGATTCTTTTCCAATCCAACAGTTCTATATTGAAGGGTACGCCCACTTTT
Source organism: Aurelia coerulea (assembly GCA_039566865.1). Classification (NCBI taxonomy): domain Eukaryota; kingdom Metazoa; phylum Cnidaria; class Scyphozoa; order Semaeostomeae; family Ulmaridae; genus Aurelia; species Aurelia coerulea. The sequence continues at coordinate 11,107,635 of CM076963.1, forward strand.
TTAAAGATTTGAAAGATTTGAGCCCTATGCTCGAAAAACCAGATGGAAAATGGAGGTATCATCCCCCTCTGGGAAAGTTTTCCCAGTTAGGTTAGGTTGATGTTGGTAATCATTGAGTGCTGATTCCGAAAATCAATTGTTACACTGGCAAGTGGCAAATTATGGTTATTTGTCCTCTATTTCACGTCACAGTCTTGTTTTCATCCAAAACACTCGTCAAAACGGACGCGAAAGTTTTGATAGCGTCCCCACTTCCAGGGAAGTTTGTCCAATCAAATGGATCTTGATAATTGTTGTGTGCTGATTCTGAAAATCAGTGTACTACGGACAAGTTAGGGGGACGTTGGCCTATTGGCCTGTTGATGAAAACTTTGCACGCAGAGACGCGAGGAATCAAGGGGGCAACTGGATTGAAGCTGAATAACTCTAAAATTAAACAAATTTCTAAAACCAAATCAATAGGGGTAATGGTTGATGAAAATCTGAAATGGGATGAGCAATTTAAAACTGTTAATAAAATTTGTGGGGGACTTGCTTCACTGAATAAACTGAAAAATATTCTCTTTTAGTCGATGCTATGTTAGACTATATAATGCTATTATTGAAAGTCACCTCTGGGGCAGTCTTTCAAAGAATAGAAAATAGAGCCCCGTCGATAATCGAAAGTGCCAGATTAAAATTCAGTTATGACCTGTAAGATTATGAATAAGCTAAGCCCTGAATCCCTTTGGGATAAGTTTGAGCTATGATCAACGCACTCAAGCTATGCCCTGCCAAAATCTCCAGATCCCAAGACTAAATACAGAACATGCGAAAGAAAAAATAGGTATTATTAGATGCTGAAGGGTTTATTTTCGAGTATAAATATTTATTCAAAAAAATCCCCCCCCCCCAAGGTTTTGCGATTATGACGAAAAAGTACCCTTATGCTTGAGGAACGCCTCTTTAGTTTAATGAAAAAGTGCCCTTGAAGTGTCGGGCCCCCAAGTTTCAGATACTTCCTAGGGCCCTCACTGCATATTCACATTGCTCCGTTTTGAAAAGAAATACGCTGTGGATACCGGGGCATGTTGTAAAAACCAGACCCTAAAACCTTAGGACCCTTGAGACCTCTAGGGCCTTTAAGTACACGTTTTTTTTATAAGAAACTGGTTTATAAGAAACTAGTACTAAGATGGCCAAAATTTTAAGAAACTCTAGTACTATGTCTGAAAAGGCGTAAGAAACTTTTAAGTCTTAAATTCAAGTATATTATGGCAAATACGTCGTTGAACCCTTATTCTTGAGTAATACCAACTAGCTTTTGATGTTTTCAACGTAATCGAACACTGTTTATTCCTATCTGATGTTTTAAATGTCAAGAAACATATCTCCAGAAGTATTAGAGACTTTATGACAATTCGTGCATTCAAAAAATAAGAAACAAATTAAGAAACTTTTAGTACTAAAATACGGAAATTTTCATGTTGAATTAAGAAACTTTTAGTACTATGGCCTGATCCATGCTTCTTATGAAAAAAAAACGTGTACTCAAATGAAAAGGACCCTAAACACAAGAGCGTCATGATTAGGAAGTTGTGTATCATTAACTTCTCCTCTTCCTTCCCATGAACTTCCACTCTGTCAAACCAATACCAGGAATCATTCAGAAAGTTTATTCAATGTAGAAGAACTATTTTGAGTGTCTCCTTATTGTGCTATTTCAAAAAACTTCCAGCATGAAACAGCGTCCTGGCGTTGGTTTGAACGAGCGAAAGTTCGTAGAATGAAAGAGGGGAAGCTCATACAATGCGTAACCTCTTGTTTGACAGCTTGATGACATCAGTCTATTGTTTGGGTCCTTTTCATTTTTGATACTTAAGGACTAAGGTTCCAGGGGTCTCTTGGGTCCTTGTACCCCGAATACCGGACAGGCGTTCACGCTGCTCAAGCAATTAGGCCTGGTTCAAAAGTCGCTCTTCTCATGTGCATCAATTGGGTACGGCAGATGAATTTGGAGCGGCAACCCAGTTTGGATCGGCAGAGCTTGCCGAGCTGCACAACTCGAGCACGCCTTGCTTACAAACATCGAACTTCTCATGTGCCGAACTCATGGCACAAGTGCATTTAAATACATCAATTTACGCGCCTAAACTAAACTAGATACTTTATGTAACAATTGTAAAACGTTTTTGGAGCGACATAATTAAGTTCGAAGTTTGAAATAGAGGGCGCGCTAAACATGCATAAGGGTCGTAAGTTAGGTCCGGCACATGAGAAGCGCGACGTTTCTACCAGGCCTAAATCCCCTTTTCAAAGCGGGGCCTTTTGTATTTCGGCCTTTGCAAGTATCTGTCAATTCACACGTATCCGTAACCGTAAAAGCTCCATTTTCACAGCAAAGTGAAGCAGTGTGAACGCAAGGCAAAAACAGGCAAGTTGTGCTCATGGAATTTAAATTACAATTTCGATGGCAGACAACGATAACAACAAGCAATTCAAGCGTATGGCCATGAGTCGTAGTTATAGCGTAGCGTCCATCAGTCTATCAATAGCGATACCCTACGTGACCACCTCTTGAAAAGCAATGTTCCTTTTATCAGCCACAATTCCATGGTCTTTAGATATTTCTTTTGCCAGAAAACCCACAAAGAAGATTATCGAGACACAGACATATCACTTTAAAGAGCCATTGTTATTATAAAAGAAGCCATACATGGGTAGATCATGGGAAAGGGGCATTGAGAAAAATGACCGTTACTTATTGCGACCGTGGGTCTCTCGGCTTAACGAGTAACTTGCCGCTCATAGGCTAGCTAAACTGTTATTGATTTGCTCTCGATTTGAATGGAATTGCATAGTCAGCGAGACATCTTGTTATGACCTATCCTCCCGGGGGGTACATAACATATTTAGGGTACGGGTATGTGCCGCCCATATGGGTGGGTTTTTGCGCCCATTCTCTAAACAAGGGTCCTTTTTCAGCAGATTTTCCATAAACATGGGTGGGGTTTTGCTGAAATTCGCAAAAATGGTTAAAATGGGCAGTTTTCCCCCAAAATTCATCATAAAAGTGGTAATCAAAAGCAAGTTTCGGTAATTAGAAGAGGGCAGCTTTCTGAAAACCAGGCGGCAGACCCCCGTCCATCCTCAAGTCATGTACCCCCCACGGGCCTTTCCTCTTTACTCCATCCCATAAGGAAATGGTATCATGTGAAGTTATTTTGTACATTTGAAAGACTATTATGGATAGAATTTGTTATCTGATATATGGGTTCGACTGTGGAATGTAATGATATTCAAATCCCTATTGGATTTGGTGAAATCCCTGTTGGATCTTGCGAAATCCCCTTTCGATATGCATACATACAATTTTCTAAACATTTTCTGAGAAAGCTGTGGGAGATTTTTGCTGGTAAACATCCTTGTTCCTCCTTGAGTAAACGAATGTTCCTTGTTGACGAAATTTCCTCTTTCCATGAGAAATCTGTCATGTTTGCTGTTTTGTTGTTGCCGTTGCTGCCATTAGCAACTTGTTTGAACTTGCTTGCTAAAGAACGTTCTCGAAAAGCTGTGATATGTAGGCTCGGTGATAGGTTGGCAAAGTGGAAGATGAAATATTCCGTTATCTATTGAACAAATACGCATGCTTTTCCTGTTAACCTTGATCGCTCTATCTCCTCAGTTACAGGTTTTTTGTATAAAAACTGGTACTAGGATGGCGATGGCGCAAAATTTAACAGACTCTACTATCATGCTCGAGCATTGCTAAGAAACGTTCAAAGTCAAGTACAAGGAAATCATAGGAAAACTTTTATTGAGATTATTTTTTGGTAATATTCATGATGAATTTATGTTTGAGTCAAATAGAACTCTCTTTCTTGCTAACAATTTTGCGCTGTCTGTGAAGAAATGAATACGTGGCAGTGGTCGGCAGTGGTAGAAACTACATGCATTTAAAAGATAAGAAACAAATTTAAACTTTTAGTGCTAAAAAGCTGAGATTTTCACGTGAAATAAAGAAACTTTTAGTACTATGGGCTTATCCAAGTTTGTTATAAAAGAAAACACGTGTACTGCATTTGAAAGGATTATTCTTTTACCTCAAATATTGGTCCAAAGAATGGTCAAAATTGGTCTAGCCAAGGGTACCATTTTCGTAAAAATTTGTCTAGCCTACGGTACCATTTTGAATATGCTCGCGGCAGACCCCTATCCAAAATTTAGCCAAGAACCCCCTCCCCTCCCCGTGGGCCTGTCACGGCGTTGTTGCCATTTCATCTCTTTTTCATTTTTCATTTCATTTCATCAAAAATTCAACCTATTAACTATTTTACACCTGTAACTCTAATGAGCTTTCAGGCAAAGGTGCCCATTGACTCTGTCAAGCTAATATCAACATTACTCCCGACATTACTAAAGCAAAATTTTTTTCTAACGACCAACTTTAACCATAGTAAATGCTTTAGCGAAAAATATGATAAAAGAAAAAATAATGCAAAAGAAAGGGAAACACCATTTTGTCACCATACTCACGGTCAGTTTAGTTGATTTAGAGTGTTTTATAGAAAGGTTCGTAATTAATTGTTTGTAACTATTTTAACCATGTTTTGTACCTTTTAGTAAACATTTTTCAAGAGATTGAGGATAAAGTTCACTGCAAAGAATGATAAAATTGCAATGCAAAGAATGCTGGAAGAGCTACCTAAAATTGTTTCAACTTCTCTCAGTTTGCTTCAAAATTTTACACAAGCAACGAAACTGCACACTTTCGAAATAACAAGTTCTAAAATATGCTTCCTTGTGGAGATCCCTGTGTCAATGAATTTTCCTTTTCCCATCAGAAACTTGCCACGTTTGCTATTTTATTGTTGTCATTAGCAACTTGTGAGGCCCAATAGGGGTATTTGAAATATGAAATAATTGCGATTTTTGGGGGGAAAATATAAATATTTAGGTTCTTTAGTTTTGAAATATGAAATAACGTTGATTCCCAGTGTGAAATATGAAATAACGAAATGAATAGATACTTTTTTAGATTTTTATAAAAAATATTCATCTTATGGAGGCAACCACTCAAAACGGAGAGTATTGAGCTGTTCAAATATTTCAAAGCATGCCCAGTTCAGAATGATCATTTCTGTGGAGGAGTCTGATTCAGGACACAAAAAGATTCTTTGCATCCAGTAGCCTCTACGTGTAAGCGAGATAATCCTTCCTACAAATAAGCGAGAAGTCCAGCCAATGGCATGGAAGTTAAATAGAATGGCGGATCAACATCCACAAATGTATGTGAAGCCAATTCTAGTAACCAGATGCATCTATCACCTAAAGGCCAAAAGGTCCGTCCACATCAAAATGGCATTAGCGTAGCGAGAAGAAGAGGAAAAGGAGTAGTTGCCCCCTCCAATCGTACCCAAAAAAGATGGGCTTTGATGATTTGATGATTCATCCAAATCTGATGAGAAACGTAAAAGGGAGGCAAGCTGTATTTTCCTCCCTCAAACACTTGTAGCATCGTTGTTTTTGAATGTCAAAAAGGAAAAACAAATTCCACTCTAGCACTAATGAATGAAATCTTGGCTTTGGCACGATTTAAGTCAACAAAGGATGCCAAAAATTTCCTGTACTTCCATACCTACCACACATGGATCGTTGTATAACATCTTAATACCACCTGGCTTTTTATCATGTAGCTGGCTTTTTTGCATGCAGCTTTACTTTTTAAGCATGCAGCTTTGTCATAAGTGCGTTTGATAAAGTGCGTTTCTCAAAATTTTCCGCTTTCTACCTCGCTCTCTCTTCATGTTTCATTTGTTCAGTAAATTCTAAATTCCACCTTAAATTGCACGAGTATTGTTTCTCTTTATACAGCTTTGATCAGAGTATTAAAACGAGTTGAAGTTGACGAGAATTGAAATAAGACAAAAAGGTAAAAGGAGAAGCTGTCGTCGAGGCTGTCGTCACTTGCATTTTAAAAACGGCAGCAAAAGCTTGAACGAAAAGCTTTGTCTTGGTGTTCCGTTAGGGCACATTCTTTCTTCTCTCTTCTAGGTGTTTAGCCTATAGCGTTTCTACTCTTTGATTCTGGCATGAGCCTAGGCGACCCAGGCTACACAACACTTTCACTTGTTTGATTTGGTTTGTGTTTGCGACAGAACGTTCTCGAAACTGTCTTGTTTTTTGTAGGCGGGTTTCGTTATTTCAAGTGGATTTAAAGATTAATTTGATGGAATGTTTTCAAAAGATAAATTGTGCTGAATCGCAGAAGTACGAGATGAAGGGATTAAATATTCTGTTACCTAATTTCAAAGCAAACATGTATGAGCAACAAGCTTTGTTCCTTTAGCTTTGAACAACTTCTTCGTGCTTGTGTGCTACTGCCACTTGACGAATAACAGACACTCTTTTGTTCCCTTTCTGTTTCCGCAGTTGTTTGTCAGAAGGTGTCAGGGACACAGAAGGCAATGCAAATAGACCTTTTAGCAATTCTACAAGAGAACATGGATGCCCGGGGGGGGGGTACTTCACATATTTTGGGTACGGGGACGTGCCATCGGGAAGGGTATCGATTTTCGCGATTTTGGTATAAGGAACTGTATCGATTTTCACGATTTTGGTATAAGGAACGGTATCGATTTTCGCGATTTTGGTTTAAGGAACGATTTTGGTATACTTTTTCGGAAAATTGGTATAAGGTCGGGTATGCTTTTTCGCAAAATTGGTATAAAGTCGGGTATACTTTTTGCAAAATTGGTATAAGGAACGAGTGTGTTTTTGAAGCTTCGATGGCACGTCCTCGACCAAAACCTGGTCAAGTAACCCCCCCCCCCCGGGCATGGATGCTGGATCGAGCGTTATTTCTATACATTTTTCGCAAGACATTTTTACACGCCAGGTTGGGTCGAGTGGCGTTTGAGCTTCAATCACTACAGTATTGTGCCCATTTGAACATTCTACGAAATGTTGCAAAATATCGTTCGATTCTGATTCTGTTTAGAATTGGTAAAAGGTATATTCTTTCTTAGGCAGAATAACTACCAGAAAGGCACATAAAGAAAACTTGAGCAGGGGCTTCGCCAGGGTGTGATGTCCTGAAGGAGCGATGTCCTGAAAAGTGCCCCTGACGAATGCCTTTGAACTTGAGGGGCAATTTTAAACTTCAAATTTTGGAGAAAAGGGGCACTTTTTCCTTTCGGGGTAAAATAGTGCACTTTTGACAACTGAGAGTGTTATGTTGCCCCTTGTGCCCCTGGTTCCTGCAACTCTAGGAGGTGTAACCATAGTGTAACAAGGAGATGGTGACAACAAAGTTCCCTAGTAGTATTTTCCCACGTTATTTTTTGTTGTTTATTCAAATTTGGTTTATTGACGTCCTTTGAAAAGAAGATTTCGCAGATTTGCTTGCTGGGATCATTTTGTATTTAACTGAAAGTTGCCGAAAGGATCAAGTATTGTCTTTGGTAGAAATAGGTTTTGCTACCGTTTTGTTATTGCTGTTTCGAGATTAGGCCTGTTTATCGACGTTACTAAAACACGGAACAAGCGGAACAAGCCAGAAACAAACGGAACAGGCCAGTAACAAGCGTAACAAGCAAGGAACTGGCCAGTAACAAGCAGAACAAGCAAGGAACAACCCAGAAGTGGAATAAACAAGGAACTGGCCAGTAACAAGCAGAACATCCTGCATTCATGCAAAATATTTTCGAAACAAGAACCTCCAATCGACCTTCACGTCGTCAAAATTATTTGCAGCACTATAGGCCCAACCAAACAACGTTCGTTTCTAATAGTCTCAGGTCTTTTGGGCCGCAGATCTGGAATCGTCTGCCAGATGATATAAAATCAGCAGAAAATCTGGTCCGATTCAAAAGGCTAATCAAGAGCTGGGATGGGGCCACCTGCAGATGCAATGTATGCCTTCGAAATTAATCCTGCATATAATTTATCTTAAATATTTATTAATTTGTAGTTATTTAATCGAATCGAATTAGACTAGTTGCTTTGGTAGCTAAAAATGTTTTCGATTTAAAATAAAAGACACACACACACACACAGAACATTAGCGTACTGAAATGCATTAAATCAAGCACCAAAAGCATGAAATTAGCGTACTGAACTCCAAGAGAGCGGGGTACTCCACCTTTTTGACTCACGGTAGTGAAGTCATAGGGGTGGTGGGCATTTTCCTGTTTACAAAATCTTTTATGTCATGGGGTGAAGGACGTGATGAAGTCCACAACAAGCCTTGCAACAACGCGAGGTCAAAGCTTGTCGTTCAGCGGAGGCCCTCCTGAGGTGTATGACATCTTAAAGGTCAAACGCTCCAGCGGTTTGAGCACGCGCGGCCACTCTACGGAAAGAACGAATCATGGTCGCGGAGCCTGCGCGCTCAAAATGCTGGACGAAAAACTGCATTCAACGGGCAAAGAAAGGTACGTCTCTCATCTTTGATCAAGAAGTTTATCAACTTACTTTTTCGTAGCTGCTTAAAATCAATTTTCAATTCAAGCCTTGCATTTTTTAACTTTCTGTGCATTTTATTTGAATCATAGCCGATTTTGCTTCAAAAGTAGGCCTAGGCCTAGACTTTTAATTTGTTCAGCAATAGTCTGAATTCAATGTTTTGTTCGGACTAGACCTCTAAGTTGACTTGTGCAAAGCACATTGATCTTGAGGTTTGCGCTAAATTGTGAATAATGAACTTCTGGAAAATAGAGGGACTGCAGCTGAGAACAGGCCGAGATTGGAAAATATAATGTGTGTGGCATGGCAGCCACCTTGCTCGCCTGTGTTGATGCATCATTTCACAGAATGAGATTGGTTGCTAAGGGAAACTTCTCCAACAAAATGAACTCTTTGAGTGCAGTAATTAGCTCAATAACGTTCCCATCAAAATTATTTCAAAAAGCTCTTTGTTAGCATTTTTTCAAGATTATTGTTAGTTTTCTAAGAACTTTTAGGCAGCTGATCAGTCAAGTAGAACAACAATCGAAGAGTTTTCAAGAAACCAATAAATTTTCCCACCCAGTACTGAAAGTCTCTTTTAGCTTTCAGTAAACAGTTGAAATTAGCAGATCATGGGTACCAAAGGTTTTTGCAGTTTCTCCGCATCCTTCTTAAATATTCGTTGTATTCATTGATAGGTAACTTCCCAAGCATTTCGTGAGTTTTACCAGAATACAGCGCCAGTATGCGAATTACCTTCTCAGACAAAATAAACAAGTTTCTTGAGCAATATCCAAGTTCTCAGTTCTTACTGGTTTAGTTCTTAGTTGAATTCTTGAAAAGAGTTTCTTATTAACAATAGCACTGTTTAATCATGCCGAAAACGGATTACACGTTTTTTTTATAAGAAACTGGTTTATAAGAAACTAGTACTACGATGACCAAAAATTTAAGAAACTCTAGTACGACGCTCAAGAACAGTTAAGAAACTCTAAAACGTTATATCTGTATGTCTCTCTTATTCTATGTCTCTCTAACAAAGGTGCCTTCGTCTTTTCTTGACTTTTAACTGCAAAATTGGTACATTTTTGCCTTGATGTGCATGGCTTCTTCTTGATGACAATGTCAATGCAAAATGGAAGCCCTTTCTCGAGAAGAAGGCTCAACTTCGAACAATACCGCAATTTTAGGCCCAAAAAAATAAGAAACTAATTAGGAAACTTTTACTACTAAAACACCGAAATTTTCATGCGAAATTAAGAAACTTTTAGTACTAAGTGCTGATCCAAGTTTCTTATAATAAAAAACGTGTATTTCGTGATTAATTTGATTGCTTGTGTGTTTGATTAGATTGTTTGTTCTCCACTGAAAAATCTTCAAGCAAAGACTAAACATTTCCTGCACGCCAATTTTTGATGGTTGCTTCCTCAGACTGCATTCTGTAACGTAACATTACAGCATATTTACTCATATTTCGAGGAAGGTGCAATAAAATTGCACTGATCTTCCTTTGCATTCTCATGGCATAATTTGGAAAATTTCACAATAAAAATCATTAAGCCCGTGAGTCACTTCTAAGGTCCTTTGATTAAGGCCTCTTGCGATCTGTTGCGTGCTGCGTGAATCGAGTAATGAAAAGAACAGCAAATGAATGAAAGCGAAAAATTATTTGGCAAAGAGATGTAAAGCTAAAGCATGACATGTTATTGCAAGACTTTAATTTTACCAGTTTGCATCGAAGAAAGCAATGAATACACTTCATTGTTTCATAGGAAATATTTTGCGAAAAAAGTTACTATTAGATTGTTCCGTGTTTTAGTAACGTCGGCCTGTTTATCTTGGCTTTGTCACAAGTCTCGCGTGACATTTCGTTTGAAGCCGACTTTAGAAATTCTGCTTTCAGGAAAAAACTGGAAATCGTATAACGTAATAGAAACTAACTAGCGGACCAAAACGAGGGGCGTAGTGACACAGTTAAATGTTTGACCTAATGTCCCCCAAGCAATGCAAGACGAATTAGTAACGGATATGTAAGGTTAAGGTCGGACAGACAAACAGCTTTGGAGCAAGTGTCTTGAGAAAGCGCTTGTATCCGTGTCACACATTTTGGACGCTTTTGCCACATTTCAGGCTGCATATTTTGGAGTTAGATTATTGCTTAAGTTAGATAAACCAGCTTCTGCTGAAGGGCAACCCTCCTTAAAAGAATTAAATATGAAATATGAAATATATATGAAATATGAAAATATGCTTGTGAAAGACTGACTCGTCTGAGTAGTGCTCGTTTGTTTGTTTGTTTGTTTGTTTGTTGTTGTTTTGTGGGGCTCTTATAGGAGATGAGCAACAATCACGTTAGCCTTGGAAATTGATTATACTTGTGACTTAGCACCATTGTTTCAAAATTATAGGGGGGGCTTCAACAAAGTTGCCTTGGTCTACAGTTGTTGTAATTCGGGCGGAATGACCTTTCAATCTTGTTGCAAAATACTTATTGTTTCTATTGGTATAGATGAACTTAGCCAAGGGTATCATTTTTTTAATATTGGTTTAGCCAAGGGTATCATTTTTTGTAGAAATTGCTCTAGCCAAGGGTATCATTTTCCTAAAAATTAGTCTAACCAACGGTGCCATTTTGAACATGCTCGCAGCAGACCCCTCCCAAAATTTAGCCAACCCCCACCCCCCGTGAGTGAATCTCCCTTTTCCACCGTTTCATATCATAGCATACAAATGTATTTTTGTGTTAGGCTATTACAAGAAAGAAAAATTCTGAAAATTCTGAATTCTGAAATTCATATCGTATTAATTTTTTTGGGGCAACTGCCCCTGCTGCCCCCCCCCCCTATGCTTTGTACGGCGGCCTTGAACCATGGCTGTGATGCCGTCATTTTTCCCTGACGCTGATAACAATCAATTATGTGCTGACGTAAAGGCAATCTGTCCCCTTCGATGAATGAAAATAAAATCGATAAAGATCTCTATTGTATATTCCAGAAGTTGGTGTTAATTCGCTTTATCCCCGGGGGGGGCCACTCCTATACTTTCCTACAGTATCATGCTCGTACAAAGGCTTAACATTTGCACCCTAAACGCTGACCTGTTTTAGCGAAATACATACCCTAATCGCGGAAAATTTTCTCCAGAGCATACCCTTTCCCGCGTCAAAATAGAACTTCTCTAATTCAGGTACCCTAATCGCTGAAAAGTCAGTTGCTAAATTTGCTAATATTGCCGGTGTGATTTGAAGAGGAGGAAAATGCTCTCGACTTCCTTCCCCATCTTATGCTGGTCTGATAAGTTTTTTGACTCGTTAAGAATTCTTTTTTATAAATCATGACTAAAATATCATTGTAGAACAATTTAAATTTATCAAATGCAGAGAAGTGCACCCTTTTTTTAAATTTTGGTCGAATTGGCACCCCTAAACACGGGCCCGCGCCGGTCCGTGCTTACTTTCAAGAAAGGCACCCTTTCCCGCGCTTTTTTGTACGAGCATGATAACACATCAGGTACCAAGTGGTCCCCCCGGGGCTTTATCCAAAGAAATCAGGGTCACAGAGACTCAGTGATGCATGAACTTAGCTGCAGCGTAAATAAGGTAAATAAAGCAGTAACCAAGGTCAGAACAATAGGGGACAGATTGCTTTTAAACAGCCGAAACTTTCTTTCCTGGGACAGGGTTGCCAGATTGGCCTTTTTAAGGCCAGATTTTACCTTTTTGGCCTCTTTTTTAGGGGCAAAGCCTGAAAAAATAGAGTTTGGCCTATTTCGTAATTTCTGGCCTTTTTTGGGCTATTTTTGTCAATGAAGTCGTAAGTCTTTATGATGACACTAAAGTGGATGATAACTTATAGAAAATAGTGGTTTCCAGAAGAACATCGAATTTCCACATTGAAAATGTTTCAGTATTATAGTTGAATGTATGATATCATAATTCCAAATTTCAAAATGAAAGCCAATAGTGTCGCAGAAGTGCCGCTTCTGCAAGTAGGTTCTTTCAAATTCTTTCAGCTTTCTCTGTTTGAAATCATTTTGCATAATGCGCATGCGCAATATGACGTATTAAGGCGTTTGGCCTTTTTGGCCTCTTTCTGATCACGAATTGGGCTGTTTGTTGCCGGTCAAATCTGGCAACCCTGTCCTGGGAAACAACGAGAGAGGCAGCAGAGATAGCAGTGAACTGCAAAAAACCGGATTCCTTTTGCTAATGCTCTCGTTAGAGTTTCCTGTTCGTAACACACAGGATGCAGAACTGCAATTAACAGTGCCAACTTTTGTTAACTCATTGTTTTTATCTGTAAATATATTGTAGTGGATTGGATGATATTTGAATGCACTCGGAAATAACATTATCAAATGGCGGCGTCATTATATGAACGGGGGCGTGACAGTTTGACACAGAAAATTTCAATTCGCACATGAAAACTTCGCATTGATTAAAACCATGTTAATTTGCGTTGAGAATAGCACACTTGGGAAGCTGCTTCACCATTCGCGTTAATTTGTGATCATTTGAATTCCCGCTGCATTAAAATGATACCCGTGTATCTCGGCGAAAGGGTAATGCCTGCGCTCAGCCTTAAAGGGGCTGGGTCACGTAAAGTAAACAAACTTTTTTCGAAACGGCGATTTTGCAGTTTTTTTGACAGGCCATATCACACAGATTTTCCACTATTTTTCTCAAAATGAAAGTGCTATTTTGAAGATGAACTCTTGAACTTCAGAGAGAAACAAACGAAACAACCATATCTTGTAAGATTGCAAAGATATTGACGGATTTTTAGAAGTAACTTTATCGTGGATTCACCCCATCCACCAAAATCTGTGCGGAACACAATGGGCGCGTGCCGGCGCGTGCGGGCAACAATATAGAATATAAAGATAACAGATTTGTTTACGGTTACGTGACCCAGCCCCTTTAACTGGCTTCCTTGTTTGTTTGTTTGTCTTTTTGTTTGTCAATTTATTTGGATTCGATTTTTACCTTCCAAACAATTTTGTACACCAAAGCCCGCACCAAAGGCAAAAACTCTTTTGTGTTTGATAAAATCCTCTTTTCTGAGAAAATCTAGTGCGCTCTTTTTAAGATGCCCCTCGGAGTCAATGTTATTGAATGTTATGTTGATATCATACAATCTGTTTTGTTTTGTTTATGAAAAGATGTTGAATTTGGAGGCCATTTGTATTCACCGGCATTGGAATACTGGCATCGGCATTGGAACTGGCATTGGCATTGGAATTGGCACCGATTATTGCATAAGTCCACAAGTACTATGGCGCATGCAAAACTAACCAGGGGGTGCGCAACAGCGATTTGCGCGAGTCTCTATTCATTTTCACCCAATTATCTAACGTTAATAGATTTGAGCATTATGAATGAGGATTACTGATATTATACGGAGAGTTTTAAATCCAATAAGAGCATACCTGAATTGCTTAATTACGCTTTTATAGGAACACTTTGAACTGAGCTAACATTAAATTTTTTTCTGACTTTACCCCGGCTGGAGCGGTACACGACTCGTTTTCAGAAATTTACCCTCTTCTAATTGCCGAAACTTGCCTTGGTACCCAGATTTATGAAGACTTTTTTTGGAAAACTCCACATTTGTAACTATTTTTGCAACTTTCAGCGAAACGCCACTAATAAATGGAAAATCTGCCGAAAATGACCCTTGTTTAGAGAATGTTGTTAAAAGAAAGTTAGGCCCAAGAACCCACCCATATGGGCGGCACATACCATTACCCTGAACATGTTATATACCCCCCTCCCGGGGATTTTACGTTAAAGGCAGATCAGAGCTCTTCATAATTAAAAGTTCATCAGAGGTTGAAGTTTTGAACCTTGAATATCTTTGAATCTCGTGAACTTATACTTAATTTGAGAGTAAAAGTTGTTAGTTTGATCGTGAAGTTACGTATAATTCGTTCACTTATTACCCTCATTGAGATACCCTGGGTACCAGACTCTCTAACATTTAAATATTAGAGAGTCTGGTACCCAGGGTATTATTGAGACTACTCTGGTTCAACTTCAAAAGTTTGGTTCATTTCAAGAATCATCATTGCTGAAAAATGAAATTGATGGCAGCATATTTTACAATCTAAAACACACTCTCGAATGACCTGTAATATGAAAATCTTAAAACCGCAAAATCTTGAAACCCGAAAACGAACATAAAAGCATCAAGCCCTCAACCCTGGGGGCAAAAATTGGCCAAACCCGCAACCCATCAAAGCCCAAAACCCAAAGCCCTTTCACAGTATGAGGAGAATTGTCTTTAGCAGTTATTGAATTGACAGAGTTTGTTCACTGCATTGATTTACTCGTACAAATTACTGTAACGGACCCCCTGGCTAGTTTTGCATGCGTCATGGTACTTACGCAATATCGATGCCAATTCCAATGCCAATGCCAGTTCCAATGCCGATGCCAGTATTCCAATGCCGGTGAATACAAATGGCCGAATTTGGAATGTAATTCTTATTCTTAACTATTTCTGTTAAATTGGATCAATTATGCGTGCTTAGCGACAGAAAGGGCTCATTGGTTATCATGTCAGGATAGATAAGATGAAGAAATCGAACAACGCGTAATTATCGCAATATTACGTAATTTGCATGGAATGCCGAAGTCTGAAGTCTTCCAGACAACAGGCAAACAAAGAATTTACTAGGTCATAGATCTGTAGATCTATAAAATAGCGAATTGGTTCAAAACACCTAAAAATTTGATTCGAAATTTTACTAAATATACCAACATTGGCTAGAAATTCTCATTTTCACATAACTGGGAAGGAAGGTTTACATGAAAAACTTTCATGATGATGAAGAAATTGGACCATTACATATTATAGAGAATCTCTAAAACAACGAATGGCCCCATAATTCTCTGAATTTTTATAAAAAGTTCTCGTTTTTTGCTGCAGTGCATGTGAAACTGTTCCTTACATACATTTAGGAAGGTTTTGCAAGAAAATAGTGTAAGATTTTGAAACTATGGGACCATTCCATAATCTCTAAAATATGGAATGGCCCCATAATTCTCTGAACTTGCATAAAAAGTTATCATTTTTTGCTGTAGTGCATGTGAAACTGCTCCTTACATACATTTAGGAAGATTTTGCAAGAAAATAGTTCAAGATTTTGAAGATATTGGACTATTCCATATTTGCCATTCCATCATTCCATATAAACTATTCCATCATTCCATCTGAGCTATTCCATTTTTCCATCATTCCATTCCATAATTCCATATTCCATACTCCATACTTTAGAGATAGCCTTTAACTAAAAGCAAACTGAATGACAAAGAAGAGGCTCTAGTTGATTACAAAGTCCAACTTTGTAATCTAAGAGGGGGCTCCGGGTCAGTCAGAAAGTCAGAAAGAAAGAAAGAAAGTCCGTCACGCTCGTTAAAGCAATTGATTAACGTTTTACCTCTGCTAATTGGCACTGAAATAAAGAAAGCGCACAGAAAGCGCACACAAGACAGAAGTTTCCCGCGATCAGATAGAAAAATTTGACGTCGGCATGTTTCATGTTAGACAGATTTGACACCATAAGATGGATAAATCACCATGATGTTTACTCTGGCACAGCAACAAATTTACCCAGAATTGGCACGTTCTTGACTTCATTAGCAGCTTAATTACGTTAAAAGAATCGTTTTCTAGAACGAACGCATCATTAGCCACTTGTTGATAGTACTCATTATGCAAATAAGTCAACTTTAGAGGATGATGTAACCGGCGGCCTGCACAGAGGCTAGCATTCGCAGCATCACCGAAGGTAGAAGGACCCCCTCCTGCACAGCTACAGATGCAAATATGCAAACGTCGCAGGTGAAGTTGAGAGGAAAGGTGCAGAATCCCATCAAACAATGGCGCCATTCACTGAGGGAAGGCACATGATCACACTGAACCAAAACATCTTCATGCATACGATTCTGCATAGATGTTATCTTCGTGACTGCTTGTCTCAAATTAGATGCCCGCGAATAGAAACGTTCTGCAGAGTTCTGCATAAGTAATTTTGGGTTATCGTTAATCTCACATGACATCTAATTTTAGACAGATGCACCAATAGTTTCATGCACGAACCAAGCCAACTAGGGGTAATGATTTTTGATTTGTTGCGTATCATCTTCGTTTGACATAAAGATCAAAATATTGCTTTTCGGGCGATTCTTGTCGTTTTACAAGGCGCTTGATTTGCTATTGAAGGCGACTTTAGCAGCAACATTCATCCCTCTGACTGTAGCTAAAAACAGCATCACAACGATCATTTGGGGTTATGAAGAACTCGATATTCAGATTTTCTTATGCTTGCTTAGCTCAGGACGGACTTTGTAATCATCCAAAAGGATCTTATGTTTTTTCACCATCATCTCTGAAATCCTTCTCCAAGATCTGAGCAACATTTTGAGCCAGGTGAGCTATTCGGGAAAATAGGGGATCATACTTCAATTTTTTATCGAAGTACCGGTGATCTTCACATGGTTATCGGCCTAAGTATTTTGGTCTGCCAAAGTAAACCCTCCTAGTGTTCAAAATCCTTGAAATAAACAAGCAGTCAAATTATTTTTGAAGAGGTAGATACTTTGTTGTTTATTTCATTGAATTGCAAGCCTATTTGACTCTTCTGAGCCTCACAAGCCAAGAAATTTCAAGGTTACTAGATTTTGGTTCAAAAATAGTGAGGAAAAATTGATCGAATTTCTATGTAAATTGCAAAAAATCTGGATGCAGCCTTTTCAGGAAACTTTTTGTATTGATCGAAATTTTATTTGGCTGTCAGAAAATCGTATCGGTACCGCCGGGAAAATAGGGGATGACATCGTAAAAATTAGATATCTACGTGTTGGTTTTATGCTGACTTCACAGCCAGCCATCTTTGTTTGTTTACAATCTAGCAGCCGCAAACAATGGAGAGCAACGACAACAGCTCAAGGTGAAGTCAAAATTATACCCCCGTCCTGAGCCTATGTTAGTATTGATTACTTTATGTTTGGTTTGATGTACCAGGGGGTCAGTTTATGATAGATTGGGCAAAAATTCTCGTTGTTTTGAAGTATATCGAAAATTTCTTGTGACATTGATTTCATGTTTGTATTCCCTTTATGGCAAATTGGTCGTTGAGCAAAGCTAATTTTTTACATTTTACAGAACAATTTTTACTTCAGTAAGCATGACTGCGTTCAGAAAATATTACTCGCTCATCGATGTTACTCGCAGTGACGCACGTCGGGCGGGAAGCTTTAGTCCATCGAAGGGTTAGTTGAGAGAGCAGAAACTCCAGGCTTTGCAAGAGATTTTTATTGCCCAGAATCAAATAGTTTGATTTCTTTACAACACTGGCTTGCGATTAATAAACTGGCTGTAACATTATTAGCCTCGTTTGGGTGTTCTGTTGGGCATGCGCCCTTGTTGTTGTTGGTTTAGAGCACGAGACTGAGAAAATGGAGAACTTATGAAATGAAACTTGTCTGTTTATATTTACTTGCTGGAAACCTTTACATGGTGTCAGGTGAAACACCCATCTTTGATGTGTAGCAAGTGGAAGATTGCCTTGCTGATCTTTGTTTTTGTTCAAGCTGTACAGCGTCTCGACTTACAGTAGTGATGACAAGTCCAGATCAAAATGCGTCTGGGCCCAGTGCTTCTCCTGAAGGAAATGGAGCAACATCTTCGTTTATATCTAACGTGCCATTACCCCCAAGATTACATTTAGGAGGCAATTTATCAGAGAATTGGAAACAGTGGAAACAAATATATGATGCCTATGAAACCGTTACGAATTTGAAGTCTAAATCTGATAATTTTCGAGTTGCTGCTTTCATCACCTGTATAGGACCGGAAGCTCTCAGTATACACAATTCACTTCCGTACGAGGATGAGGGTGAACGTCAAAACATTGAGAGAATTTTTGAATTATGGAATACTTACTGCATTGGTGAAACAAATGTAATTTACGAACGCTATAAATTCAATAATCGTAATCAAGAACCTACAGAATCAATTGAAACTTATGCTGCTTCTTTACGTGCCCTCGCAGCAACTTGTGCGTTTGGAGCTCTTAATGATGAGCTGATACGTGACCGAATTGTTTGTGGAATTCATAATAATGCTGTGCGACGTAAGCTGCTGCAGGAACCAAAATTATCATTATCTAGATGCATCGATTTATGCAGGGCAACAGAAACAACTACCGCTCAAGTAAAAGCAATGGCAGGCCAAGCTGATAATCATGATCTTATGGCAAATTATGTTAGGAAACAAAGCACCCCAAGAAGAGCCACTGGAGACACCAGAGCTTTTATATCAGATTGCAAATTTTGTGGACGTAGCCATAGAAAAAACAAAGATTATTGCCCAGCCTATGGTAAATTTTGTTCTGGTTGTGGTAAGAGAAACCATTTTGTTGAAAAATGCAGCGTGCAGAACTCACCAGGTAAGAGAGATACATTTTCTAAAGCCAAGATACATGCAGTGAAAGAAGAAACCACTTCTAGTGATGAAGAAATTCTTATTGTTGAAATTTCATCCCAAAACAATTTGGAAATCAATGCTGTGTCCCAATCTCCTCCTAAGAATAAAATCTTTGCCTCTATGATTATACAAGGCAGGCAAATTTCCTTCCAACTTGACTCAGGTGCTACCTGTAATGTTCTTCCAGAACATTTTGTTCCTTCAGGCACAATTGTTGAAAAATCTGATCACTCTTTGCGCCTGTACAGTAAAGCTCTATTACCCATAAATGGCATTTGTAAGCTTAAGGTAGTAAACCCCAAGACCCAGACTGAGTACACGGTCAGATTTATTATTGTGAAAGGGGATTATGTACCATTATTAGGAGCTAATGCTGCGCAAAAGATGGGCCTACTGACTGTAAATTATGATAATATTTTGCATTCAAATATAGACAATTTTAGCTCTAATAGCATTGCTTCACACAGCCCATGTCAACAAGCACAACAACATGCTGTCCCAGAAACAGTTTTGTCAGCCACCGCAGAGGCTCCACTCAGTGCAGCAGATATAGAGAACCACTTTGGATCTGTCTTTGAAGGACTTGGTCATATGCCCGGCAAGTTGCACTTAGACGTTGATGAATCACAAACCCCTGTTGTCATGCCACCCCGCAGAGTCCCCATCGCTCTCAAAGCAAAGCTCAAGGCTGAGTTGGAAAGGTTGGAAGATCTTCATGTCATTCAGAAAGTTACAAGCCCAACAGATTGGGTATCAAACCTTGTCATTGCAGAAAAGCCAA
Source organism: Aurelia coerulea (assembly GCA_039566865.1). Classification (NCBI taxonomy): domain Eukaryota; kingdom Metazoa; phylum Cnidaria; class Scyphozoa; order Semaeostomeae; family Ulmaridae; genus Aurelia; species Aurelia coerulea. The sequence goes on from CM076963.1 coordinate 11,127,333, forward strand.
ATGGGAAACTGAGGTTATGGATCGATCCACAACACCTCAACAAAGCACTGAAACGAAGCCATTACCCTTTACCGCTCATTGACGACGTGTTGCCAGAGCTAGAAGATGTCAAGGTATTCAGCAAAATTGATCTGAAGGAAGGGTATCTTCAAATAGAGCTCGATGACGAATCAAGCATGCTTACAACGTTCCAAACACCATGGGGGCGTTGGAGGTACCTCAGGATGCCCTTTGGGATAAAACCAGCCTCAGAGCATTTCCAGCACAGATTTGATCAGTGCATTGAAGGCCTATCTGGCGTATATGCAGTCGCTGATGATGCACTCATTACCGGAAGAGGGGAAACATACGAAGAAGCTGTTAAAAACCATGATGAGAACATGCTAGCACTTTTGAAACGATGCCAAGAAAAGAACATCAAGCTGAACAAAGACAAATTCAAGTTTAAATGCAATGAAGTTTCCTTCATTGGTCACACCCTAACACAGAACGGTCTGAAGATAGACCCCGCCAAAGTGGAAGCCATCACAAAGATGGACAAACCTCAAGATGTTGCAGGCGTACAAAGGTTCATTGGCATGGTAAAATACCTGGCCAAGTTTCTCCCCCGACTGTCAGAAGTATGCGAACCTCTGAGAAGTTTGACCCACAAAGATGCACCATGGGTATGGGGAAAAGCTCACGAAAAAGCATTCACAGACATACAAAAAGCAATATGCGAGGCACCAGTTCTAAAGTATTTTGACCATAGAGTAGCAACAGAAGGCCAAGGTGACGCATCATCGAAGGGGCTTGGTTTTGTGCTCATGCAAGAGGGGCGTCCAGTCTCCTATGCAAGCAGAGCACTCACCCCTGCAGAGCAAAATTACAGCCAAATAGAGAAAGAGCTGCTTGCACAAGTATTTGGAGTAGAACATCATCATACCTACGTATATGGCAGAGAGATCACACTTTGGACAGATCACAAACCACTTGTCTCAATCATCAGCAAGCCACTCGCATCTGCTCCAAAGAGACTGCAAAGACTATTGTTAAGATTGCAGTCCTACGATGTTAAAATCTGCTATAAACCTGGCAAAGAAATGGTTCTAGCAGATACACTCTCTCGAGCATACCTACCGACAAGTGAGAGACAGAAGTCAGAAACTGAAGAAGAAGTCGAAACTATCCATATGATAAATCATCTCCCAATATCTGAGCCACAGCTGAAAGAAATCCAAAGAGAAACCAGATGTGACAATACTTTGCAATCACTGAAGGCAACAATTTTGAATGGATGGCCAGAAAGCAAAGAGACCCTCCCTCAATGCATTCATCCATACTTCTCAGTTCGAGATGAGCTAGCAACACAAGATGACGTAATATTCAAGGGTCAGCGAGCAGTTATTCCAGAGACACTACGCCAAAAGATTCGAGAGAAACTGCACGTGGCACACACGGGAATACAGAGTTGCCTCAGAAGAGCAAGAGAAGCAGTCTATTGGCCTGGCATGAACAAAGATCTGACCGACTTCATTTCAAAATGTGAAATTTGTAACATATTTCAAAACGACCAGGCCAAAGAACCCCTCATTCCCCGTGAAATCCCAAGCCGCCCCTGGCAAATCATTGCTGCCGACATTTTCACAGTCAACAACAACGACTACCTCTGTACTGTGGATTGCTACTCCAACTACTTCGAGATAGATCGTCTATTCTACAAAACTGCTGGGGAAGTTAAGAAGAAGCTCAAGAGACACTTCTCTACACATGGCATACCAGATAAGTTCATGAGTGACAATGTACCATTCTCTTCCAAAGAATTCCAGGATTTCGCCAAGGAATATGAATTTACCACCGAGCCAAGCTCGCCAGGGTATGCTCAAAGCAATGGCAAAGCAGAAAATGCGGTCAAAACTGCAAAGATTCTGATGAAAAAAGCAGCTGAATCTGGCAATGATTTCTATCTTGTGCTGCTTGAATGGCGAAACACGCCCTCTGAGGGGATGGACAGCTCTCCTTCCCAGCGTATTTTCAGCAGAAGAGCCAAAACTCTGCTTCCCATGTCCAAGAAGCTCCTCAAACCAAAGGTAGTCACAGGTGTTCAAGAAAAACTTCGCCAGAGGAAAGAGATACAGTCAAAGTATTATAACAGAGGCACAAAGGAGCTGAGCACATTAAGGAAGGATGATGTGGTTCGGATCAAACCAAGCAATAATGACAGAACAGGCCGCTGGACCAAAGGCTGTGTCACAGAGCAAGTTGGTGTAAGATCTTATAATGTAAAAACAGAAGATGGAAAGATCTTTAGACGAAATCGAAAGTTTCTACGCCATACCCAAGAGCCATTCAACGCTGATGAAGAAGATTCAATCGTTTTCCCAAGAAGAGAACAAGGAGCGATGACTCAACCTCTTAAGGACCACCAACCGGAAGTGGAGCCATTGGATCCACAAGAGGCACCTCACTTACGACCTGATGATGTTGACGCAGAGACAGCCGCCAACGGACCTGCTGAGACAAGATTCGATCACAGGCAATTGAACTTTTACCAACCAGTAACGACAAGAAGTGGCAGAAGAGTAATTCGGCCTGACTACCTTGCTGGACACTAATGATTAACAAACTTTAAAGACAATTAATTTCTCTTTATATTACAGTTCCTTTGTTTGTTTTTGTTGGAGGAAAGGTGTAACATTATTAGCCTCGTTTGGGTGTTCTGTTGGGCATGCGCCCTTGTTGTTGTTGGTTTAGAGCACGAGACTGAGAAAATGGAGAACTTATGAAATGAAACTTGTCTGTTTATATTTACTTGCTGGAAACCAACCTTTACAGTTAGGCCCGTTTGATCTAATATTGCCAAATAAAAATAACGTTCCGAATTCCCGCTAGAATTTTGGGCTGGCATCATGGAGCATAACCTAGGGGTTAATGTGTTGCACGGGGGGGGGGGGGTTCTTGGCCAAATTTTGGGTAGGGGTCTACCGCGAGCATCTTCAAAAGGGCCAGACTAATTTTTACGAAAATGGTACCCTTGGCTAGACCAATTTGACCATTTCCTCGACAAATATTGTCAAATTTGGGTCAAATATGATATCATGACCGTTCGCTAGACCAATATTGTCAAAAATGATACCCTTGGCTAGACCGTTGCTAGCCAAAATTGCAAAAAAGTATACCCTTGGCTAGACTAGAAGCCCGAAAAAGTATACCCTTGCTCGCGGCACATCCCCAGATACCTTTACTATGGAAGAACCCCCCCCCCCCCCCCCCCGTGGAGGTCTGTTAAAAATTTAGTTGCTAAAGCATCTAAGAATTTTAGAAATTAAATCGAAACTTTTGAAACTTGTTACTTGCTGTCTTGTGAAGACCAGAAACTAGTCTTGGAGGGTGAAAAATATTTAAGAGATACCTTTAAACTTCGCTGAAATATCCCTGCTATAATATCCCGTACTTAGTGGTCATCGTATATATACCCCTAGTTTTTTGTTAATTTTGTTTGTTCTTCGTTATAGTTCTGGTTATATTTCTTGAAGACCTTTATTCTGTATTCATGTTTTGTTAAGTAAATAAATTAAATTTGTTTTCTTTAGTAGACGACGCTTCTTGTAGCATACGAGTCAAATTATAAGGGAAACTTTAGGCCAATACGTGTCTTACCTGCAGCCTCTAAAGTATTTGAAAGAATTCTAAAAGACCAAATATGCCCATACTTTCAAGACAAACTCTCCGAAATTTTGTGTGGTTTCAGAGAGGGGTATAGTACGCAACATGCTTTGATAAGGTTGATAGAAAAATGGAGGAAATGTCTTGATGCATCAGGTATAGTAGGAACAATTCTAATGGACTTATCCAAGGCCTACGACTGTCTGCCTCATGACCTCCTTACTGCAAAACTGGAGGCATATGGATTCGATTTAAATAGCCTTTGCCTTATGTACAGCTATCTGGATGGCCGCCACCAAAGGGTAAAGATTGGTTCACATAGAAGTACCGCAAAAAGAAGAAAGATTGGAGTACCACAGGGATCTGTCTTAGGTCCTTTGCTCTTTAACATATTCATCAATGATCTATGTCTAATGAGATTAGACTCTGAGATCTGTAATTTTGCAGATGATAACACCATATACTAATGTGGGCTAGACCTACATGAGATTGTTACCAATTTGGAAAGTGATCTCAGCAGATTGCTCGAATGGTTTACAAACAATGGAATGGTTGCAAACCCAAAAAAATTCCAGCTAATGTTCCTTGGCTTGAAAGGGCAGAGAGGACTACGACTTAACATCAATGAGAACAAATTATCTGCAACAGATCATGTTAAATTGCTAGGGATTGAAATTGACAACAAATTAAAGTTTAGCAATCACGTCAAAACGTTATGCTCAAAAGTCAACAAAAAAATCAGTGCCTTTTCTAGGCTTAATATGTATATTTCTAGAGAACAGGCATTAACAATTTGCAACGCGGTTATCTTGTCGAACTTCAATTATTGCCCTTTGATCTGGCTATTCTGCAACAAAGGTGCATACAAAGAGATTGATCGCACACACAAACGTGCTCTTCGGATCCTCTATAAAGAATACGAATGTCCCTTTGAAACATTGCTCACTCGAAGTGGCAGTTTTTGCATACATGTTAGAAACTTGCAGAAATTAATGACAGAAATCTACAAGTCCATGAATCATCTTAACCCATCGCTTATATGGGAATTTCATGAAAAGAAACATGTAAGTTATAATCTAAGGATACAAAATCTTTGCAAACTGCCGCAAATAAAGACACAGGGCTATGGGCAAGAATCACTGTCATTTAGAGGGAGTCTACTCTGGAATACCCTAGATGATAGTGTCAAAAATGAGCCAACACTTTCGGCTTTCAAAAAGAGGATCAAAGACTGGGCTGGTGATAAATGCACCTGCAAAATATGCCGCTAGTTTTTTGTATAATGTATATTTCTTTGTAAATAGTTGGTTTGAATTAGTACTTTTATGATTACTATTGTAAATACCAACTTTAAATATGGATTAAATCAAAAATCAAAAAAAAAAGTCAAATCTTTCAATAGGGCACAGGGAAACCCGCAAATCTTCCAATTTCACGCTTATAAGCCAATGATATCGCCGTATTCCGATCACATGACTGAAAATAAGGCTTTCGAGATAACTCTTCGAGTACCTTCACAAAAATAAACATAAGATCCTTTTGGATGATTACAAAGTCCGTCCTGAGCTAAGCAAGCATAAGAAAATCTGAAAATTGATTTCTTCATGACCCCAAATGATCGTTGATGTTGTTTTTAGCTACAGTCAGAGAGATGAGTGTTGCTCCTAAAGTCGCCTTCCATAGAAAATCAAGCGCCTTGTATGTCTCAAATTAGATGTCATGTGAGATTTCCGATAATGCAAAATTACTTATGTTTATGCAGAACCCTGCAGAACGTTTCTATTTGCGGGCATCTAGTTTGAGACAAGTAGTCACGAAAATAACCTCTGTGCAGAATCATATGCATGAAGATTGGTCCAGTGTGATCACGTGCCTTTCCCCAGTTAATGGGGCCATTGTTTGCTGGGATCCTGCACCTTTCCTCTCAACTTCACCTGCGACGTTTGCATCCGTAGCTGTGTAGGAGGAGGGTCCTTCTACCTTCGGTGATGCTGCGAATGCTAGCCTCTGTGCAGGCCGCCGGTTACATCATCCTCTAAACTTGACTTATTCGCATAATGAATACTATCAAGAAGTGGCTAATGATGCGTTCGTTCTAGAAAACGATTGTTTTAACATAATTAAGCTGCTAATGAAGTCAAGAACGTGCCAATTCTGGGTAAATTTGTTGTTGTGCCAGGGTAAACATCATGGTGATTTATCCATCTTATGGTGTCAAATCTGTCTAACATGAAATAAGCCGACATCAAATGTTGCTATAGGATCGCGGGAAACTTCTGTCTTGTATGCGCTTTCTGTGCGCTTTCTTTATTCCAGTGCCAATTAGCAGAGATAAAACGTTAATCAATTGCTTTAACGAGCGTCAAGGATTGGCGTTACATCGAATTTCATTCATTCGAAAACTGGCCTATGTTCACGAATTCATCAGGAACGCTACAAATAAAATATAGCTTTCAAAATTTCATGTTACGTGAATTCTGTCCAGGAATAACATGAAAATATTTGTTTGTTTGATTTTTGAAAATCCTTGACTAATTAAAGCTATTTGCTGCCAAGAAACTAATGGGCCTAACCTTCATCCGCAGCAGAATCTCAGTAATCCCCAGCGGATAGATTTACGAAAGACTCAAAGTTTTCTTGTTGCAAACACCTTGGAAGTCTTGCAAGACTTGCATAAAACAAAAGGCTGTGCAAGACTTACGTCTCCCATATAACACAGCGAAATGACACCTTTGATAATAATGCGAAATGACATCTTTGATTTTTAATAACATATTTATGCAAGACTTGCATAAAACAAAAGGCTGTGCAAGACTTACGTCTCCCATATAACACAGCGAAATGACACCTTTGATAATAATGCGAAATGACATCTTTGATTTTTAATAACATATTTATATATGAATCCTATTAACCTGTATAAATATTGTAAAATGAAATGAAAATGGAATGAAAACATTCTTATAGATTGGTGTAACCCGAGCAACCTTCCAGTCATCAGGGAATGTTCCTGTGGATAATGATAGGTTGAAAATGTCACACAAAGATTCTGCGATAACAGGGAGTGCTGCCTTAATAAAACATAAGATCCTTTTGGATGATTACAAAGTACGACCTGAGCTAAGCAAGCATAAGAAAACTGAATATTGATTTCTCCATAAGCTCAAATGATCATTGATGCTGCTACAGTCAGAGAGATGAGTGTTGCTGCTAAAGTTGCCTTCAATAGAAAATTAAGCGCCTTGTATAAGGACAAGAATCGTTTGAAAGCAATATTTTGATCTTTATGTCAAACGAGGATGATACGCAAAAAATCAAAAGTTATTACCCCCAGTTTGCTTAGTTCGTGCATGAAACTATTGGTCCCAAAAAGGGGGGGGGGGGGGGTACTTAGTATATTTGTCCGACGGGGATGTGCCGTTTTTAAGGGTATCGTTTTCACCAATTTTTTCTAGCCCAGGGTATCTAGACTTGCCCCAAGTCTATCTCTTCCGTCCGTCTACCGTTCCCTTTTTACGGTAGTTCCTGGATCCGCTATTTCATGGATCTACCATTCCAACATTCCGTCAAGAGAGCTCGAGAGATATCTCTCGAGCTCTCTGGACGGAACATTGGAATGGCGGATCCAGGAAATGGCGGATCCAGGAACTACTGTACAGGGAACTGTAGACGGACGGAAGAGATAGACTTGGGGCAAGTCTACAGGGTATCAAAATGAGGCAATTTTTCTAGAGCAGGTTGTCAAAACATGTCAGAGGAGGATATTCGGCTAGCTCGGGTCTGTTTTCGGTCAAATTTCATGTTTTTGAGTATACTTTTCACCAATTTTTTCTAGAACAGCTTATCATTTTGAGCGAAAAATTCTGGAGCAGGGTAAAAAAAATTTTTTCGTGGGCACACCCCCGTACAAATTTAAGTCAAGTACCCCCCCCCCGGGCTATTGGTGCATCTGTCTCAAATTAGATGTCATGTGAGATTTACGATAACGCAAAATTGCTTATGCGGAACCCTGCAGAATGTTTCTATTCGCGGGCTTCTAATTTGAGGCAAGCAATCACGAAGATAACCTCTGTGCAGAATCATAAGCATGGAGATCTTTTGGTTCAGTGTGACCACGTGCCTTCCCCCAGTCAATGCGCCATTGTTTGCTGTAATTCTGCACCTTTCCTCTCAACTTCACCTGCGACGTTTGCATCTGTAGCTGTGTAGGAGGGGGGGTCCTTCTACCTTCGGTGATGCTGCGAATGCTAGCCTCTGTGCAGGCCGCCGGTTACATCATCCTCTAAACTTGACTTATTTGCATAATGAATACTATCAATAAGTGGCTAATGATGCGTTCGTTCTAGAAAACGATTGTTTCAACATAATTAAGCTGCTAATGAAGTCAAGAACGTGCCAATTCTGGGTAAATTTGTCGTTGTGCCAGGGTAAACATCGTGGTGATTTATCCATCTTATGGTGTCAAATCTGTCTAACATGAAATAAGCCGACGTCAAATGTTGCTATAGGATCGCGGGAAACTTCTGTCTTGTATGCGCTTTCTGTGCGCTTTCTTTATTTCAGTGCCAATTAGCAGAGATAAAACGTTAATCAATTGCTTTAACGAGCGTGACGGACTTTCTTTCTTTCTTTCTTTCTTTCTTACTGACCTGGAGCCCCCTCTTTGATTACAAAGTACTTTGTAATCAAAAAGCATGCAATACCATCGAACCCAGAGCTGTGTGACGTTTTCATCCTTTTCATTGATTACAAAGTCCAACTTTGTAATCTAAGGGCCTGTTTATATGAGACGGGCTGGCCCGTTAGCGAGCTGGCTCGCCTCCAAGCCAGCTCAGTTTTACATGAGACATTCGATAGTGAGCCAGCCCCGAGCCAGCCCGGCCCTTGGGTGCCACGTGCCGTCTTTCTTTTGTGTAAATTTGAAAGAATGCGGAAATAATTTCCTGTTTGTCCAATCTGCTGTGTTATGCGCGTGCGTTATAGGCGGGCTAGCCCGTTTCTTCCGTTTATATGAGAAAAGTCAGCCCGTTTGAGGCGGGATCCCGGCACTCGATAACCGGGATCTCGGCAAGGCGGGCCAGCCCGGCATACATATAAACGCAAACTACTGTTTACAAAGCTGTGACCAGGTTTTTTTATTATTATTATAACATTCTTTAAAGTTGGTTATTAAAAATAGCTCTTCTTCAAGAACTAATAAAGACCAACTATTTACAAAAACAAAAATAAATTACAGTTCATGATTAGAAACGAAAATACCCTAAAATACCCTATTTACAAATTTTGCAACGGCAAGTCTCTCCAATCCATTTTTTTATGCATGACTTAAAAGAACAGACGGAGGTGGCAATTTTTGTATCATTGGGCAGGGAATTCCATAATATGCTACCACGAAAAGATAAACTATCGTTGCCATAAGTAGTTGTTTTAGTTTGAGGCAACATCAACAGATTCTTTGATCGTAGATTGTAATTATTGTCCTTTTCATGGAACATATCCCACAAAAAAGAAGGGTTTTGTTGTGTTAAACTGCTATAAACCTCGAGCATTAACTTTTGCAAGTTCTTTTGATGAATAGTGCACTCCTTTCCTCTCTGTAACAACTCATCAAAAGAAGATATAAAATCGTTGAAGAGAATTCGAAGCGCTCTCTTATGGGTGCGATTGAGATCATTATTCGCAACCTTTCCGCAAAACATCCATATCAACGGACAATAATTAAACTGAGACATTATGAATGAGTTGTACAGTAAAAGAGATTGTTTCTCATCTAAATAATTTGAGACTCTAGAGAAGGCACTGATCTTGTTGTTTGCTTTTTGACATAATTTTGCCACATGTTGGTCGAATTTTAGTCTCGAGTCTATGGTAATCCCCAATAATCTAACACTACTGACAATATCAACAGATACATTTCCAATATCGAGAACAATATTATCATTTGTCTTCAAACCGAGTAGCATAACTTGGAATTTTGATGGATTGGCTACCATTTGATTAGTTTTGAACCAAGAGATCGCTTGAGACATATCTTCTTCTAGGTTTGAAGCCACACTTTCAAAAGTGTCATCACAAGAAAAAATGGTGTTATCATCAGCAAAATTGCACACCTTCGAATGTTCGACGATGTAGATGAAGTCATTGAGAAAAATATTGAATAGTAGTGGCCCTAGCACAGAGCCCTGGGGGACACCAGTTTTTGTTTGTAACCAGTCACTATATGTTGAGCCAACCTTTACTCTCTGCTTTCTATCTGAGAGGTAATTTGCTATCAATCTGAGACCCTGCAGACCAAAACCATACGCATTTAATTTAGCAATAAGTAAATCATGAGGCATGCAGTCGAATGCTTTTGATAAGTCCATCAAAATCATACCAGCAACACCTTTCTTATCTAATGTCTTGCGAATAGTTTCAATAAGTCGAATCAGGGCATGTTGTGCACTATGTCCTTTTCTATAAGCACATAATAGATTTGATATCTTCGCAGTCACAAAAGAATTGATCTGTTTAGCTATCAAACGCTCAAAGACTTTGGACATCGCTGTTGCTACACTAATTGGTCTATAATTTACTTTACAGGTGGATTCAGAACTTTTGTATAACGATGATACATCGACGGCCTTAAGGGGGTCGGGGAACTCACTAGTGAATAGCATCGTGTTGAAATATTTAGTAATCTCGATGTGACACAATCCGGATATTAATTTAAGAATGTCAACTGAAATACATCCACTCGTTTTCTTCGAATTATCTAGCTGCCTAATTTCATTCCAAACATCATTAGGGCTAACAGGATGAAACTCAAACGTCTCGTTATTTACAACATTATTTCTAATCAACAATACACTAGGGTGGTTGTCGTATTTCTTGATGGCATTCCAAACAGGGTCCTGCAAAGGGACATATGATGGTGGGGTCACAGGAGCCTCAATAGGTAGTGTAGCAGTGATATTAACAAAGTACTCGTTAAAACATTCTGCTATTTGTTTGTCACAGGTGATTCTTGAACCATTTTCAACGAGAATGATCTTCTCTTGAATATTTGATGATTTGCTGGAAAATAACGGCTTAAAAGTTTTCCAGAAACGTTTATCATTACCAATAGTTGCGGGATCTAAACTTCGAAAATATCTCTTCTTTGCAACTTTGTTTAGTTTTCTAAACGAAAATCTCACCTGAAGGCGAGCCAGCTCGCTAACGGGCCAGCCCGCCTCATATAAACAGGCCCTAAGAGGGGGCTCCAGGTCAGTCAGAAAGAAAGAAAGTAAGAAAGAAAGAAAGAAAGAAAGAAAGTCAGAAAGAAAGAAAGAAAGAAAGAAAGAAAGTCAGTCACGCTCGTTAAAGCAATTGATTAACGTTTTATCTCTGCTAATTGGCACTGAAATAAAGAAAGCGCACAGAAAGCGCATACAAGACAGAAGTTTCCTGCGATCCTATAGCAAAATTTGACGTCGGTTTATTTCATGTCAGACAGATTTGACACCATAAGAGAGACGCATTGGCTCGGAGAAGACCCAAATGGAGTAGGGACCAAATGGAGTAATTCTTCTCTCCGGGGCCCAAATGGAGTAATCTATTAAATGTCAAATCATTGTCAAATCTAATTAACACCCAGAGATAGCGTTTTATCATAAACTAGGCTTGCCAATCGGCGCCTGCGGCGCCGACCTGGCCCGCCGTCGTACCGAGTGATTGGTTGGGAAAGAATTTGTTGCTTCTTGACGTTGTTTTCTGTTATCACTTTATGTGACCAAAGTTTCGTCATAGGTTCATTCTATATTCTACAAAGCTGCTGTTCATAGTTGCGCAAGGGAGCATTTGACAACATGAGTGTTTACCCCCAGGGCCGCCAAGAGAGAGGCTAGGCACCACGCCGTTTTATCCTTGGGCCACGCCCTCCTATGCACTGGTAAGACACTGCTTTTAGATTTTTTTGAATCTCAGTGGGCCCGCCGGCCTGAAAATGTTCCTGAAAGAAAACTACAACAACAAAAATACACACCTTATTTCTTGCTGGCCTACAGAGGCCCCCCAGGCCCCCTGGTAACTACCCTGGCTACCCCCCTCTCTGTTTTGAATATCCCCCTACTATACTGATGTTGCCTCACCACACACATCATGGTATCCCCCACTGAGCTCCGGATGCCTCCCAACTATACTGAATTGCCCAACTGTACTCAAACATACCTCCCACTGTACTGAACATCCCCAACTGTACTGCACACTCCCGGTGGGTGCAATTCAACAGTAAAAGGTACATCACGCTCGTCATCATCATCATCATCATCAATAATTTATTTAATGTAGGCTAAGTAAAATAAAAAGAATAGCTAAATTACAGCTAATTTAGGCCTACTTTACAAAAATTTACAAAATTTACAAATTAATTCCTAAAGCTAATCAATAAAAACATTTAGTGGATTATATACAAGATAAAAGCATGCCTTCCCTACGAGGTACGGAGCGACGCCCACCTCCCAAAGAGACGGCGGACACACCGCGCGAGGGAACCCCCACACGCATATCCTAAGCTGCGGTCGCCGCTAGTGAGCAATTCCCCAGTTCAACCGCAGCCCAGTGCCTGCATCGTGAAGGGGACCTCACATCCCGCACAGCACATCCCCTATCCCACCGGGAAGCAGCGCACCGCCCCCATCCTTGCGAGAAGGCCCAAGAAATGTTTATCATGTTAGAAACCCAACTCTTGGAATGTTTGTTTTGCAGAGCCTACAGTTGCATTTTTCGCCATGCCAACATCTAATTCGTTTTTTGAAAATAGGAAGGGTGCTTGATCGTTTTATTTCGTGCGGTAAAAACTGCCAAAGTTTATTTCCAAGGACGTGGTTCGCACCTTTGGAATTTGAGCGTCATTGCCATGCCTTAGGTTGCAGCTAATACCTCTCTCCATAAAAATATCTTTCATGAAAGGTGGATTTAGATCAGACTTTGTTTTAAAAATTTCCGTCATAGGCAACTGTAGGGTTCTTACATGGATGGGCACCGAATTGCTCTGTTCCAGGAGAGAACCAAAATCACTTCCGTGATCCTTGTACGCAATGCGCAGTGCCCTCTCGTGAACATGATGTATTCTATCGTTTAAAGTTCTGTCATAAAACATCCAAACAAGTGGACAGTAGCTAAAGTGCGATAACACAAATGGTCTCATTAGCTGCTGCAATTTGTCAGTGTCCATGTAGCAGGATATACGGGCAAGTGCATGGAGTTTCTCAGAGCCTTTTTTAAGGGGTTTTAAGTGGGGAGGCAAATCCTAAAAAGGGGATAAAATTAGTCTGATTGGCTAGAAAAGCAGGCTAAAAAATAGGAAATTTACGAATCCAAATATATATCAAACGGGCTAGCTAAAATCAAACTACAATAGGACAAGAATACTTTGTCAAGATTGTTGTGTAAGACTCGTTTGATATTTGACATATTTGATTTACAAAACTCATTGCGAATTCTTGTGAGCAGCGGCGTGGCCAGAAATTTTAAGCTAGGTGAAATGAGGGGGTCTGGGGGCAAAGCCCCCAGAAAAATTTTCAGGGCCATACCCTTTACTTTGGCTTAGAATGGCTCTCCCAATATCATGCTTGCCATTAGTGAAAAGGAAACTTTGAGAGTTTTGTGACATTTATCCTATGCGTGAGTAACATTTTTGAAGAAACATCCTTGACTTTGGCTGAAACATCCTGTCTCTGGTGGTAAACAGTCCTGTTATCGTATTCCATTCACTTACACATGGCTTTTGCAGGTTGCCTACGCAGTGGTGGTGGCAATAACTTACTTTCTGAAAATCACTTACTTTAAGTAAGGGATAATTTTCTGGGGTCAAAAATTTCGACACTGGGGGGGGGCAAAGTCTAGGGATCGGGGGGCAATTGCCCCCCCCAGTTTTAATGTTAAAAAAGGCCCTGGAGTTTCTGGCCGGCCATACCATTCCATAGGATACCCTTTTCTCTGACTTCCTAGTTGATGAAAAAACCCCTAATCATGGAAAGTTTTGAAGGTAACCCCCTTTAAAGGAGTATCACTGAGCCCTAAAGAAATCTGTACTGTACAAACACTGTTTCTAAGAGAAAGCTTTGGGATTTTGGCACTTTATTACGATTCACTTGTACTGATATCTCTTCTCTTTGTTGGGAACAGTAGAATTCCACGAAACTTGGGTATGAAACTTGGGCCAGGTGAATTTTGACTTTTATTTTAGGGCCCCGAGTCCACCAGCTAGCATTTCACTGTTTTTGGGTTGGAATATTTTCTGAAGAAAAATACGCCGATTTTCCTAACATTCTACAAAAACTTTCATAAAAAGGAATATGGCTATAAGTGCAATTTTCTAAAGGAGATCTTTATCGGGAGGCCATGAATCAAACCGCGAATGAAACTATTTCAAACAAACATAAGATGCTACTGATGGGTAATTAATTATTGGAATTTTCCCACACTGGGATTATGAATGGAATTAGCTGCAGAGAATCGCTGTTTGAAAGCCGTCGATTAAAAAAAATATTTGTAGCCTTGGTCAGGTAGGAAAAATTATTGTCTATATCTGGTCACGTGGCGGAAAATTTATTTTAGCTGCAGAGAATCGCTGTTTGAAAGCCGTCGATTAAAAAAAATATTTGTAGCCTTGGTCAGGTAGGAAAAATTATTGTCTATATCTGGTCACGTGGCGGAAAATTTATTTTAGCTGCAGAGAATCGCTGTTTGAAAGCCGTCGATTAAAAAAATATTTGTAGCCTTGGTCAGGTAGGAAAAATTATTGTCCATATCTGGTCACGTGGCGGAAAATTTATTGAATGTATTCATTTGCGATTGAGATGTTCCTGCCATGTGACCATATCAATTAATGGTTAGGGCAAATGAATCCCATTACATGCGGAATTTTGCATGGAGTACCAAGCTGAAGAACCTTCGAGGATACCAAGCCAAATTTCGAAAAGGAAAGTTGACTTTAAGAGAGAGAGAAGAAAGTAGGCAAGTTTCTTATTTGACATCTCTTTGCTTCGCTAACCCTGTCATACATCCAATGGGATAATGTTTATTTGGGGGTCATCTACTAAAGACTTGTCGTCCCCGTTAAGATCTGCCTCCCATTCCTGCTAAACTTTTTTGCCTCCGGTGAAGGTTGCCGAGTTTCCATAGGCCCGCAAATATTGTTGCTAGAATCTGAATGTTTAGAGGGGGGGGGGGGGGGGGTTGCTGTATATTTTGTTAGTATGAAAGAATGTCGACTGCATTCAGGGACGTAAGAATCATCTCATTAGGAATGCATAGGAAGAAGTGCTCCAATCGAAATTGTATGGGCGGAAGAAGACTTCAAAATGGGCAGGATTTTAATTTTTGCATCAAGCACCTCTGTCCCAGAGTACCCCCCTGGGACATGAAAGGATTGATTTCCCGGTTATACATCGAAAAGATTGATTGTCCAAATTCAATGATTTATTGTTATCTTACAATGGAGTAGTGTTAAATTGACAATGGTTGACAAAAGAAGAAAGCTAATTGGATAAACGGCTTCATGCCTTATATATATAGATCTGTGGGAGGTATCATTTTACTTGATTTAATCTATTGTGGTTTAAAGAAAACAAACAAAGTATAGATGATAGCAAGAAGGTCTTGAAAAAACAAGACATTGAATCTGTGCTATACGGTGGCCCACAAGTGTCAAGGCAAAACTTTCTTTCCCGACGCAAAACTTTCTTTCTCGAGGCAAAACTTTCTTTCTCGAGGCAAAACTCTTTTCTCAAGGCAAAACTTTCTCTCCCAAGGCAAAACTTTCTTTCTCGAGGCAAAACTTTCTTTCTCAAGACAAAACTTTCTCACTCAAGGCAAAACTCTTTTCTCAAGGCAAAACTTTCTTTCTCAAGACAAAACTTTCTTTCCCAAGGCAAAACTTTCTTTCTCGAGGCAAAACTTTCTTTCTCAAGGCAAAACTCTTTTCTCAAAGCAAAACTTTCTTTCCCAAGGCAAAACTTTCTTTCTCAAGGCAAAACTCTTTTCTCAAAGCAAAACTTTCTTTCCCAAGGCAAAACTTTCTTTCTCGAGGCAAAACTTTCTCACTCAAGGCAAAACTCTTTTCTCAAGGCAAAACTTTCTCTCCCAAGGCAAAACTTTCTTTCTCAAGGCAAAACTTTCTTTCCCAAGGCAAAACTTTCTCTCCCAAGGCAAAACTTTCTTTCTCGAGGCAAAACTTTCTTTCTCAAGGCAAAACTTTCTTTCTCAAGGCAAAACTTTCTTTCCGAAGGCTAAAGTTTCTCAAATTTATTGGCTCTTGTACCAGTTTTCTCTCCAGTACGACAAAAAAGATGGCGGCAGACATATCGGACGATGAAGATTGGAATCGAAACGATAGCAGCACAGAAGAGCTAATTCAGCTGTACTTTTTTAAAGGATTCGGGTATGGGGAGATTCGGCTATTTCTAGAAAGGAACCATGACGTCTCTATCAGCTTGAGCACTCTTAAACGACGCATTAAGCATCTGGGACTGAAGAGGAGGAAGCCAGAACATAATATTAATGAAGTAAGAGCAGCTATCGTGGCCATTGTAAATGGGCCCTAAGGTACCCAAGGTTATCGTTCCGTCTGTCACGCACTACTGATGGATGGCATGCGAGTGCAACGGAAGATTGTAGCAGACGTCCTGAGAGAAATTGATCCTGAGGGTGTTAGTGAAAGAAGAGCGCATCGCCTTAAAAGAAGAACATATCAGAATCGGGGGCCAAATAGCGCTTGGCACTGTGATGGGTATGATAAACTCAAACCATTTGGATTTCCCATCCATGGATGCATCGATGGGTGGAGCCGAAAGATCTTATGGTTGCACGTTACACGCTCAAACAACCAGCCAAATAATATTGCAGCCTACTATCTTGAGGCAGTTAATAGGTTTAAGGGATGCCCGGTCGAATTTATTACAGACCTAGGAACCGAAAATGGCATTGCAGCTGGTGTCCACTCATATTTCAGGGACGATCCAGACAAGCATCGCTATGTACCATCCCCTCGTAATCAGCGCATAGAGAGCTGGTGGTCATTCCTAAGGAGGTCAAATACATCTTGGTGGATCAACTTTTTCAAAGACTTGGTCTGTGATGGGACAGTTGATCTTGCTTGCGACGCTCAAAAGGAGTGTCTCTGGTTTTGTTTTGCAAGGATTTTGCAAGAAAACTTGAATCATGTCAAGGAACACTGGAATAGCCATTACATTCGCAGATCACGGCATGACACAGTAAGTGGACGGCCCGACGCTTTATTCTATTTACCAGAAGTTCACGGTGGTTCACCAGGATTGCTGCAGCCAGTGCCAGAGGATGAACTGTCCTATGCTACTGATCATTTAGTCGATGAAGAAGAGCCAAATGTTTATCAAGAATACTTTGAATACGTAATGAGGGAACGCAATATGAGCAGGCCGCACAACTGGCAAGATGCCCTTAGCCACTTTAAGGTTCTCGTGGCTATTGCTATGAATGGAGTAAATTGAAGGTTAACTTTAAAAATATGGTCTAACAAATTTGCATACGGCATAATACCAGATACCAGTTTGATTAAAGTCAGTCTCACATAGATGTCAGGCAAAAATTCTACCGGGTGATTCAAGAAAAACCAGGGACGTAGCAAGCATCTCAAACTTGGGTGGCACTTCAAGGGCAATTTTTTCATTAAGCAGAAGGGGCACTTCCTGAAAATAAAAAGGCCATTTCTTTGTCTATTGCAAAATCTGGGGGGGGCACATGCCGCCAGTGGCCCCCTCCGGTTCCTACGTCTCTGAGAAAAACTAACCCTGTTTGAAAGTCCACGGGTCCCTCTGGATGTCAAAGCAATGATATCGGAAAATATATAACTTAATCATAGGCATGTTCAAATCTACTTTAAAATTTACCTGACTGAAATCGGCCACTCCGTTAAGAAATTATGAAGGATTTTATCGAGAAAGCCTCTACAAGAAACTTCAAAACGTGTGCTAAATTGAAGAAGTCTTTCCTGGTATATGAAAAACCTGTTCTGAATATTTGCAGAATTTTTGGAAGGGGCTTTCTGAAGAAAAACTTCCATCTCGATGGGAAGGAATGGCCGATTAGAGCAGGGTAGTGAACCTAATTTGTCTTATCGGGTGTATAAATGTGTGTTTAATATAGGTCAGGAAGCAATGAATTCAACTCCATACGTTTTCCGTTTTATACATAACCGAACATAGTATTTAAGTATAATTAAGTAGACCATATACGCATCCATAGACGTACCCAAAAAAATGTTCGGCGTATCAAAAATCACTAAAATTCGGATGCTTTATTAGCGACAAGCCGTAGAACATAAGCGTACCAGCCCGCTGGCACGGCTAAGCAAGTCTATCTTTTTTTATCGTTCAAAATTGGAATCCTTTACCAATACTTGATTAACTATGCCTGCATGAAATTAACCGCTATCCTTTTCAAGCCAAGTAATAAGCAACTTTTGTTGATTTGTACAAAGTCGAAGCATTTTTTAATAGACCTTTTCACGGAAAGAAAAGCATGCTGGGAAAATGGGGGAAATTTCGAGATTTCGACACCACGCAGCTTCGAATTTCGCCAGGTTTTGCGAGGCTTATTTTCGCAACAAAACCTCTCTCCTAAGCACGAACAAAAATATTAGATATCTTTTGTGAATATCGATAGAATCCTTCGACTTCAGAGATTACGAAATAGCAATATGTTTTTGAATCTGCTTCCTCTAAATTTTTTTACACGACGAGAAAGAAACCCGAGGCAGTTTTGAAAATCGCAGAATCATGCTTAGGCCCTTGCGACCCGACGCCACATCTGGGCGCATAATTCTGCAATCCATTCAGGAAATTAAGTGAAATTTAAAATGAAAGCACCTCATTTGTCTTTGATGTCGGATATAAATTTGCAGACTGTTGCCTAAACGCACACGAATGCAGGGAGGTCAGACAGCCCAGATCGCATGTCGTCCTTCCCAATGAAAAGTTTCTACTAAAGAACCGTCCAGAAACCGAGTTCAATTTTCCTACAAAGCAAAACGAAACCCTTTGATTGCCGATTTTTGCATCCAAATATTGTTGACACATTATTTTCTACCATTTCATTGATATTTCTAGTAACCACCAATTTTGAAGTATCATCTTTTCAGAAACTTATTTTGGCTCGTAAATCCAAGTCAGGCCTAGGCCTATGGCTGTTCCTAGACTAAACAATGAAAACTGTAAGCGTCTATACAAAATATTTTGTGAGATCATTTGGGAATTTTCATCTGCTGTTTGAGCTAAACGAAAAGATTTAATATAATGTTTAGGGTTAACGTTCATTGGGCTGCATGCTCTTTAGAAGAGAAAAAAGCAATTCTTGAATTCATTTTGATGTACTTTTGGCTCGCTATTTGTGATCGTCTTGATATATTTTAGCACTGATCCTTTGTTTCAATGTAGCAACTAAAAGTTGACATGATTGAATTTCTACCGTTCTACGAGTCGAATATAAATGAAGAGAATTAAAGATCTACGAACCTCGAGCAACCTTCTTTCTTGTAGTAGTTTCTAAGCATATTTATGAGTTCTGGCACTCGAACATCATCAAAATGTTGTTTACTGTCTCTGAGGAAAGCGAGACAAATCAGAAACGATGACAGAAGTATTCTGCCCGTTTTGATGAACAGTGACTTGCAGCAACAATCTATACTTCCACACAAAATAAATTTGAAGTTATTCCAGCTTTACATTCTTCGTAAAATATTTTTTTGGCTTCTTGTTGCAACTGTAAATCCCACCTCAAATCAAACTCGATTTAGAAAAAACGTGTAACAGAACTTTGGTCATGTGACAACTGCACGCCTTCCTGAACTTTTAGTCATTCACTGATTAAACAAAAATGGTTTTGATGAGAAAGCTTCTTTTTGAACATTAAACACTATCTCTATTAACTGCTTTTTTTAAATCAATGATATTTTTATAGAATATCATTGTAATATTGACCAAAATTGTAGCAGAAGTATGGAAGTATAAGTTATAAATATTTTTAGATGTCGCTTAAAAGAGAAAGAAAAGTGTCTCAGCTCTACTTTGATTGGGGTGTTTTTTTGGGGGGGGGGGGTGAAAAGCTGTCTGAAGCATACTGCAAGTACAATCTATGGAAATCCCCACAATGATGCGATGCCGGCCGAGCGTTGGGCTGCAAACCAAACAATATCCACCTAGCAATAACGATCCTTGCAGTGTAAGTGTCGTCGGATCACAACTCAAAATGAAACTGGTTCAGGATAACAGAGATCACGATGCAAGAAATAGTTACTTTTCTTCGTGTCATCCAATCAAATATTTTTAATCCCCCTCCCACCATACAGTCTTTTTATAAGAATACTGTAAATTTTGTCCAGCCTCAATGCTTGTTAAGACTTTTTCGTTTTGAACCTGAATATATTTTTAAAATATTCATATCAGTCATGCGATTCTCTGTTATGAACATCGCAAAACAGGCAACTGCTGAAAAAGGGACACAAATATGCGAGTTGAGGCTGACATATTCTTATAATATTGTGAAACAATCTATATATATAAGGCACGAAGCCGTTTATCCAATTAGCTTTCTTCTTTTGTCAACCATTGTCAATTTAACACTACTCCATTGTAAGATAACAATAAATCATTGAATTTGAACAATCAATCTTTTCGATGTATGACCGGGAAATCAATCCTTTCATGTCCCAGGGGGGTACTCTGGGATAGGGGTGCTTGATGCAAAAATTAAAATCCTGCCCATTTTGAAGTCTTCTTCCGCCCATACAATTTCGATTGGAGCACTTCTTCCTATGCATTCCTAATGAGATGATTCTTACGTCCCTGAATGCAGTCGACATTCTTTCATACTAACAAAATATACAGCAACCCCCCCCCCCCCTCTAAACATTCAGATTCTAGCAACAATATTTGCGGGCCTATGGAAACTCGGCAACCTTCACCGGAGTCAAAAAAGTTTAGCAGGAATGGGAGGCAGATCTTAACGGGCACGACAAGTCTTTAGTAGATGACCCCAAATAAACATTATGCCATTGGATGTATGACAGGGTTAGTGAAGCAAAGAGATGTAAAATAAAACTGTAAGAAACTTGCCTTTGCGTCGAAACACCTCCATAAACTGAGCTCTGATATTTAACTTTCTTCTCTCTCTCTTAAAGTCAACTTTTCTTTCGAAATTTGGCTTGGTATCCTCGAAGGTTCTTCAGCTTGGTACTCCATGCAAAATTCCGCATGTAATGGGATTCATTCGCCCTAACCATTAATTGATATGGTCACGTGGCAGGAAGATCTCAATCGCAAATGAATACATTCAATAAATTTTCCGCCACGTGACCAGATATAGACAATAATTTTTCCTACCTGACCAAGCTACAAATATTTTTTTTAGATTGGCATCTCAATGGTAAATGAAAAATACAATAATTTTTCCGTCATGTGACAAATTGAATGAAGACAAAACTTTTTCCGACCTGCCTAATCTTATTATGGTCACGTGGCAGGAAGATCTCAATCGCAAATGAATACATTCAATAAATTTTCCGCCACGTGACCAGATATAGACAATAATTTTTCCTACATGCCTACTGCCATACGTGTTGAAAATGGCATACTGGAAAAACCGGACCCTATGACCCTAAGACCCCTATGACCCCTAGGACCTTTAAGTACTGAGTTATGAAAGGACCCTTAACACAGAAGGGTCATCCCCTCTGCATAAAGGCTATATGCTAATCAGGATGTTATATGCTAATCAGGTTACTTCTGTGATAATTGTTCAAATTTAATGCCAATACCGTTCATTGCAGCCTGGGGGAGGGTTAATACCCTTCAACAGACGTAGCATCAGTAAAAACAACAAACACATTTCATTCTTTGAATAGTTGAACAAGGAGTGTTTGATCCCCCGGCAATGGAAGCATTTCCACCCTTTATCAGTGCTCATACTGAAGAAAACAAATTATGAAAACCTTTGTGTTGAAAGTATGTAAACGACCTTTGTAGAATTACAGTATTCCTAATTTTAGACACAAAATGAAAGAGCCATTGTTGGCGACATTAATGGCAATTTAAAACATAGTAATGGCATCATTTCACCGTAAAGAATCATTTGTTAAATCACTGATAAAGGGTGGAAATTCTTCCATTGCCGGGGGATCAAACAATCCTTGTTCAACTATTCAAAGAATGAAATGTGTTTGTTGTTTGTACTAATGCTACGTCTGTTGAAGGGTATTAACCCCCCCCAGGCTGCAATGAATGGTATTGACATTAAATTTGAGCAATTATCGTTTATCGCACAAGTAACCTGATTAGCATATAGCATCCTGATTAGCATGTAGCCCTTATGCAGAGGGGATGATCCTTCGGTGTTAAGGGTCCTTTCAAAACTCAGTACTTTAAGGTCCTAGGGATCATAGGGGTCTTAGGGTCATAGGGTCCGGTTTTTCCAGTATGCCGTTGAAAATAAGCTATTACGAAAGAACTGCCTATCCTCAAATTACTGACAATGGGGATAATTTATGATTCGCGAAGCAGATTTTTCTAAGATCTGCAGAAGATAGGAGCCAATGAAATTTATTGGTTGGCAAGGGGATAAATTAGACGCCGTGATTTGCAGATCGTAATGAGATGCATTAAAAGATAAACAAGTTAAGAATTTAGTGATTTCCAGGGTCGAAATTAACCGAAGTAAAATCTTCCTTTTACTAAAATTTAATTTCTCCCCTTCCAGAAAATCAAGGTAAACAGGCCCAAAAAGGAATCTTATCTTTCACCAGTCAAATCATCCACAACATAATTTGCAGCTAATACATTCTAAATCTCCGTTCTACTTCCATTATAAATCTCAATTCTATTTCCATTATAAATCTCATCAGTGACGCATTTACCCATGGGCCCACTGAGCCCGGGCCCAGGGGCCCCCTAAAATTCTTAAATCTAGGGGGCCCCGAGCAAAATTTGAAAAATCCTATGAAGTGCTGTTGATTTCACTCTTGTGTTTGAATTGAGTGCTAACGTTTTTAGACAACACCATGGTTTCATATAATGACAATACGTAATGGGCAAGCAAAGTAGAAATTTGGCAATAACATGAGTTTGTTAAAAAGCCTCTCGAAAAGTTCCTCGATAAAAGGAGGAATCTCGTTGATACCGAAGCCGAAGTCCAAAAAAAGAAAGAAATTGAAGAGGCGACAACCCCATGAAACACAAAAGCCTATTTCGGATGATCTATAACAGCAAATTGTGAAAGGAGATGAAGCTGCAACTTCCCAAAGGCTATAACCGCACTTAGATTGTTGCTCAATGCAACGACCACACTTTGCCATGCAGAGTTTCCTCCAGTGAAAGAAGTTTATCCATACTGAAAGGGTCAAGAGTCAACTAAGGTCCACAATGTCACAATAGCGTGTTGTTGCCTTTTGCTTAATGAATGGCAGCAAATTTTGATGTCTGAGGCAGAGGCGTGGCCATGGGGGAGGGGGTATGGGGGGCAATTGCCCCCACTTTTGTCCAAATATGGTCTTTGAGATCAGTGGCGTACCCAAGGGGGGTTAGGGGGGGTCCGGACCCCCCCCACTTTTCAAAAAGATGGTCCTCGAGATTTGTACAAAAATGCAATAAAATGTGTACCTCAGGGGGGGGGGAGGGTCAGGCAGATCTGTCAGGCGGTGGTCTTCGAGATTCTTGAACAGCAAGGAGAGAATGGTTTTGTCTAAGGTTTGGTGGAGCAATGCTTTGGGTTTCTAAGAAATGCTTGAACGATGTTGAGAGAGGCATTCTAAGCCAAAGTAGGATGTCTGTTTTCAAAATTTTCCTGTTTTCAAAAGATTCTTGCAAAAGATGCCATTTACTGACTAAACACTGATGAAGTGGCGACAAGAGGCATTTCCTGAATATCATAATAACAACTAGCGCCAAATCAATTTTACAGTAAAGAAGAAAAGCGATTTTGTAATTCGTACTTGATATGCTGGGTATAAATTCTCAATGCAAATTCAACAAAACATCCTGCTCATTTTGTGTTCATTGCAGTCATGTTTACGATGCAAAATATGAGTAAAAAGGGCGTTTCCCTCATTTTCTGAGCGTCTGTAGGGCGTGGTCACAAAATTTTTTTTGGGGCTGCGCCCCAGACCCTCTCACTCCTGAGGTGCTGCGTACGCCTCTGTTTGAGATTCCTGTAAAACCGAAGAGAAACTAACTGGGTATAGGTTGGGAAAGAACTTTCCGAGAAATGGCAAATATGGAATATGGAATCAGGGAATACATTCTAAGTCAAAGTAAAGGATGTTTCTTCACAAAAATGTCATCTTGCTCCGATTTGTAGGATAACCGTCACAAAATATCAAAGTTTACTTGTCGCTAATCGCAAGCATGATATTCGGAGATGCATTCTAAGCCAAAGTAAAGGGCGTGTCCTCAAAAATTTTCCGGGGGCTTCGCCCCCAGGCCCCCCGTTTAGTTTCCCCCACTTAATTTACCCTGGCCACGCCGCTGTCCTGAGGGTTTTAGACCCCAAGAAAATCATCCGAAATTTTGCAGCAGTGAAGGCAAGACGAAAATCGTGAAAAACCATTGGACAAGAGTAGTTTTATTGGGATGCTAACAGGGTACCGAGTTCTAAGGGGCCCCAACCAGTTTTGGGCCCAGGGCCCCAACAGACTGAAATGCGGCCCTGAATCTCATGATGTGCAAATGTGTGGGGAATGGAAACGCCTCGCGACGGTGAGATGCCAGTAACCTAATAGAATAGAAACTCGAGGAATTTTGGCCTCGAGTGTGGTGTCGTGGGAGCTGGGACCCAGTACCCACTGGTGAGCCATGGAGGGAGCTGGGCCTCGACCTAGCCTGTCGGGAGATGGGCCTACAAGCCAGGGGCTCTATCCTTACCTATAAACGCGGTCCCCAACGAGGGAGATAGGCCTCGTGATTTTTTGCTGCGTGCATGCGGAGGAGATGGGCTCCGATTCGAAACACTGACTTTGGTGCGGGGGAGATGGGCCCCGACTCGAAATACTGAATTTGGGCTCCTACTGGAAACAGGAGCACATGACAACTGTGGAGGATTTTGGCTCCAAGCTTGTCATGAGGAACCATGAACGTTATTTTGATGTTAGACCATTTTTCGAGTTTGTGTTTGAAGTGTTTTGTTTAAACAGGCACTTCACCGCCACAAATTGCTTCGCAATTCCCCACAAACGAGAGTAGCAGTAGGGCGTATGCTATTAAAACCACCTCCTTTTAAACGCGTAAAACAAGACTAATGATAATAATGATACAAATTATAAACCAATAATAATAATAATGATAATAATTAAACGGAATGGAGGCTCATCAGGAGTTTTCGTATGCAAATATCAATTGTGAAAGACAAAACGGAACACCCAGTGCACAAAAGCATGGTTCTAGGAAGACCGGAATTCGAATTTCGCTAATTGTTTGGTTAATTTGTGTTCTGTTGTACCCGCCGGCCTTGGGGGGGGGGGGGGGGTAGTGAGTGTTTAGGCGCCAAAGATTACGTACGACTGAGGCTAGCCTGGTTTTAAACAGATAATGCGAATGAAAAAAAAATGGAGGATTATAGCAACTTTTCACGGGAAAGGTGAAATGGAAGATTCTGGTAAGATGGCGGCTTCGGGTACGTCTCCGTGCCGAGATACACACAGGTAAATATAAACTATAAACAGCAAGCATGCACTGATGCTCTGTCAGTGGGTTCTCTCCGAAGAAAAGGTGCGATTAATTGCGATACGACCCCACCCGTTTCTTGCATCAGAAATCAGAGGAAATTGTCCCTTTCCTCTGAGTTTCCAACTGAAAAATTGTCATGAAATTTTTATATTTTTTGCAGTATTTTAAACCTATCTGTTACATCTTCAGCCGTCTCAAAGGCTACCGTATACGCCTAACTATGACGCAGTTTTGATATGTCGCATTTGATTAAATTTGATAAAATAATATGACACTCAAGTAGTCTGCTTTTACTCGATATGTGATTTACTACATCTAACAGCACTCCGCAGGAGCTAGGAATGTTGAAGCGCGAGCGAAGCTCGCGCTTAACTTCCTAGTAAAGATATAAACAATGCGCGCTTCGTATCAAATGACACCAATGATCAATGGCGGACTGTTGTCATGCAGCTTCGAAGCTCAAAGCAGATTTCAATTAGAGCGGTTATTGGATTTTGCGGTTTCTTATTTGTCATGGATGATATTTAGTACGATGTCGTTGGTCTTGACGAAGATAAAAAACTTGATTCAAGTGAAACAGAAGATGAGAACGACGCTTCGTTTTCCGTAGAGCCGGTTGCAGAATTTGGGATAAAGTTATGGGCCTAAATTACGTCTCTCAGGCTCTCTCAGGGTGCAGGGCAAGGAGGGAGCATCAAGTATTGTTGAAGGTTTGATCTGGGAGGCAGACCTTTTGCCTGTGCCTGTTTTACAGGGAAATCTTCTGGAGAACTTCAGGTCTGGCCATTCAAGGGGAGCCATAGCTCTTGCTTCCCTCCAGAGGCTCCCCTCAAATGCAAGAGGGGAGCTGTAAAGTCGCTCTTCTGAACTGTTCAAAGAGAAAAATTGCTCTGTTTGAAATCATTGTTCTTTAGCTTCTATCGATTCAATTAGGAAAAGTTCACTTGAAAATTACCAGGAGGAACAATTTACTGCTCCCCTGCTAAAAGTTTCATGCCCAGGCCTGGCCTGGAAATGGGCTAATTTTTGTTGAAAAAAAATTGGTCATGTTGAATCATTTACGGCCTTTCATATGCCCATTTGAGTTGTTTGAGGCTGACAACCTATAGACCATACACATATTCTTTTCTAACAAACAAAGAATTTGGGTCAGTACTGAAGGTTTCTTAACATTATCAGGTTTTGAGGACTCAAGAGCCCCTCAAGAGTTTCTTATAGTTTCCACAAGTCTTCATGTTTACTTCCTGTTGTGCCCCTATCAACAAACATCTCAAAATTAAAATTGTTTAAAGCCTTTCCAATGTTTAGACATTACTCAAGTACTTCCCAAGTAATATAGTACAGGAAACAAGGGAACGAAAAGTAAAACAATGTTAAGGATTTCCTTTATCAAAATAAATAGTTTCTCAAGTTATATTTTCCCAGTACTGGAGTTCCTTACTTTTTGGTGATCTGAGAGTTGAGTTTCTAACAAAAAAATGTGTGTAGACCTGATTGTTCCAAAAATAAATTTACTTTAAAAGTGTTTCTAATGTCTCCTTCAATTCCTGCCTGAGACCTCCCCCAGACATCCTGGGCGTTAACAGAACTGTTTGAACAAATACCAGAGGTAGGCAGGAAATTTTTTGGTGAATGCCCAATGCTCTAACATGCCATATTCTCAGTTACAGTTTAACCTTGAACTGCATAATTAGATCCTGATGTTGTCAAATACCCCAGAACCAAGAAAATTTTACTTCAAATACAAAGGGCATGGTGGGGAATACATTTTGAGTAAATACCTAGGGGTATCCCAGTGGGGGATGGGCAGGGTAGAAATTGAAAGAGACATCTTCCATCATCAAATGAGAGTCCTAAAAGAGGAGGATGAAAAACAAGAACAAGCTTGTAATGTGATGAGTTAAATATCAAACATTCAGAAATGTTCTCAACATCAACAAGTTTTGTTTTATCTTCGTTTGCTTTTTCAGCATTGCAGCCACCCCATGTATGGCCTCATTGGTAAATGTTTTTGCTCTTTGTTGGTGCTGACACATCTTGCTGCCCTACAAAGTAAATAATTCAAAAAGTAAGTGATCAAAAAGTAAAAAAAAAGGAGACCTGACAGAGATACACCAACTTTGTATAAACCATGTTAAATTGCAAGTGTAAATGGGGCATAACTTTTCCTTTATCAATTCTCATTCATACTCTGATAACGCAAGGGTCGGTTTTCCGTTTTTATATCAATTGAGACAGAATTCAAATGTGCAAAAAACTGTTTGAGGTGTTAATGATTGGGCATGAAAATTTCTTGGTTGGGAGGTAGGGGTTTGGAAGAAACATTTTCAGAACATTTCTCACAACAGATTGATTGGCAAGTCTTCCCCTTTGAGGGAGAGGGGAAGGTTTAATTAAGCAGCACACAAGAAGTATGGTGTATAGTGAAATATCAAAAATTTAGTTTCCTTTCAAGAGTACCATTATAAGTCCAGAAAATTTCAAAAGGTGTATTTTCCTGTACTGTAATTAACATTTTTATCCACAAGCAGATCATAAAACATACCTTTGTCTTCCTCTCTATTGCCTCCTCTACTGGCAGCAATTTTTGGTTTCTTCAAGTTAAATCTAGAGAAAAAATAGGTGTAACAGTCTTAAGAGCTCATTTGTTGATAAAGCCTAGACTATTTTCAGACAAGAACAATCCTTGTGTGGTACTTTTATGAAAATAGAGGAAGGAGGGGCAGAAAGTGTTATTGAATACACATGATTTGTAAAAAGGAAACTTTATTATAGTTTTCAGGAAAGAACCAAGACTGAGAGCTCACCACACACGGCACTGACTGACAGCCAGATTGCATTCTTTGATATTGAAGCGAGGAAGCTTCTTCTAAACAAACTGCCAATGGTGGCCCTTTTTACAGAGTTAAGGTGCGGGTGCGGCTAGAAGCAGTCAAAGTGGCACGGGGAAGATCTTCCCCGTGCACTACAAAGAATGCAGACTGGACTGAAAGCAGGAAAATTAAAACAGGTTTTAATACAAGATAAAGAAGGCTGGCAAGCAAATTCATCACAACAGAGCAGGCATAATAATGTTGCATAATTTTATATGTAGGGGTGGAATGGTTTTTAAGTGCAGTGTTTATGTTAGGCCCAAAAAGTAGTTTTGGGGTATTTTGCTGGGATGTTTTGAAAGCTGGCTTTGCAAATAATTCCAGTTAAGACAAATATGTGTTGAGTTAAGCTGGCAATCTAATGCTTTTTGTAAAGTATTCTATGTCGTAACATCTCAAAGCAAAATCATCCCGTGGTAGGCCCAACAACCATATAACAGTCAACAAATATATGGCCTAAAGTAGTTACCAAATATGGCCAAAATAGTTCAAAAGCATACCTCTCTCCGAATGAATTCCAATGAAATACGGAAAGGAGATAACTCAGAATCATTTCGAAACAGTTCTGCCAATCTAAAAGAATACCACTGCGAACAAAATCCTGTCTCTGAGGTAGATTCCGCAGCGAGATTTTGCCAAACCTTACGGTAAAGTTTCTGTCCAATGGCTGCTGCAGTCGTCCAAATCATTATCATTTTCTCGGGTAATTCCATCCGACTTCATCCAAAATAGTATAGTCAATATATTGATAAATCCTTTCTGTAATATTTGCACCAAGAAATGCATTAAAAAACTCCATTCTGTGGTCGATGCGAGCGGATTTTTCGAAGCACTATTTCACAATACAAATCTTCCATTGATAAGTTGGTGTTTCACCCAAACAACTTTCATGTCTTCAAAATTTTTGCCACGCGCGTTGTCCCGCAGCACAGCCCCTTTAAAGCAGCAGGAAATTCATCATAATTTGGACTCGTGCGGTGATAAGTAGATGCAGGGGGGGTACTCATTGACTTTTAGTACGGGGGGGTCCGTGCCAATATTTGGGGTCCGAAATTTTACATCAAATCAATATTTGGGGTCTGTGAATTACAACATGGACAACAATTGAATATTTGGGGTCAACAAATCTGAGGAAAGGAAGAATCCTGCAATTTGGCCCTGAAGTTGCGAATCACGAAATAAATGCTTTGGTATTATTCAAAAACTGAGAAAAATCAAGAGGCTCAAATTGAAATCATTCAAAAACATGTAAGGGGCCCCAGAAATAGATAACAATATTTGGGGTCTCCAAAACATTAGAATCAATATTTGGGGTCCCCAAATCATTAGGCTTAATATTTAGGGGTCAGCAAAGAAAAAGTGGCATGGACCCCCCCGTATTGAAAGTTAGGGAGTACCCCCCCTGGGATGCAAGTTATACGCTTTTTGAATTATTTTTAGTACAAGAACCCTACAAAGACTGCAGACCCTTCTCGTTAAGTCCTTCTAATTCATGCAGATTAGCAGGTTCGTGAAACAGGAATATATTTTGAGGTGTGGCAACCTTCAAGGTCCTTGAACCTACCGTGAAAGCTCCAGCCAAAATTTTTTTATAAGCCCCTTCTCTATTAAGCCCCCTCTATAAAAATAAATGTACTATTAATTAACATTTTCCTTTCATTGAATGAAATAGTGAATAACTAAAAGTTCAGGAAGGAGTGCAGTTGTCACATGACCTAAGCACTGTTACACGTTATTTCTAAATCGATTTTGATTTGAGGTGGAATTTACAGTTGCAACAAGAAGCCAAAAAAATATTTTACGAAGAATATAAAGCTGGAATAACTTCAAATTTATTTTGTGTGGAAGTATAGATTGTTGCTGCAAGTCACTGTTCATCAAAACGGGCAGAATACTTCTGTCATCGTTTCTGATTTGTCTCGCTTTCCTCAGAGACAGTAAACAACATTTTGATGATGTTCGAGTGCCAGAACTCATAAATATGCTTAGAAACTACTACAAGAAAGAAGGTTGCTCGAGGTTCGTAGATCTTTAATTCCCTTCATTTATATTCGACTCGTAGAACGGTAGAAATTCAATCATGTCAACTTTTAGTTGCTACATTGAAACAAAGGATCAGTGCTAAAATATATCAAGACGATCACAAATAGTGAGCCAAAAGTACATCAAAATGAATTCAAGAATTGCTTTTTTCTCTTCTAAAGAGCATGCAGCCCAATGAACGTTAACCCTAAACATTATATCAAATCTTTTCGTTTAGCTCAAACAGCAGATGAAAATGCCCAAATGATCTCACAAAATATCTTGTATAGACGCTTACAGTTTTCATTGTTTAGTCTAGGAACAGCCATAGGCCTAGGCCTGACTTGGATTTACGAGCTAAAATAAGTTTCTGAAAAGATGATACTTCAAAATTGGTGGTTACTAGAAATATCAATGAAATGGTAGAAAATATATGTGTCAACAATATTTGGAATCAAAAATCGGCAATCAAAGGGTTTCGTTTTGCTTTGTAGGAAAATTGAACTCGGTTTCTGGACGGTTCTTTAGTAGAAACTTTTCATTGGGAAGGACGACATGCGATCTGGGCTGTCTGACCTCCCTGCATTCGTGTGCGTTTAGGCAACAGTCTGCAAATTTATATCCGACATCAAAGACAAATGAGGTGCTTTCATTTTAAATTTCACTTAATTTCCTGAATGGATTGCAGAATTATGCGCCCAGATGTGGCGTCGGGTCGCAAGGGCCTAAGCATGATTCTGCGATTTTCAAAACTGCCTCGGGTTTCTTTCTCGTCATGTAAAAAAATTTAGAGGAAGCAGATTCAAAAACATATTGCTATTTCGTAATCTCTGAAGTCGAAGGATTTTATCGATATGCACAAAAGATATCTAACATTTGTGTTTGTGCTTAGGAGAGAGGTTTTGTTGCGAAAATATGCCTCGCAAAACCTGGCGAAATTCGAAGCTGCGTGGTGTCGAAATCTCGAAATCTCCCCCATTTTCCCAGCATGCTTTTCTTTCCGTGAAAAGGTCTATTCAGGCGGAAGTACTAGAAACATTTAGATGGTCAAAATAGTTTTTAGCAATGAAGTTAGTGCTGCTTATCCAAAAGTCATCAAACATGCATCGATCGGATCGATCGGAAGATTTGCGCTTGAAGCGTGGATTCCACTTGAAAATTAAATCTCATTCTTAAATTGTTCAATAGAAGCGTCTTTCACAATGATTCATTCAGTCAAATGAACTCACATGGCTTAAGGTACACAGTAAGGCCCCCGTATTCAAGAAACCACTTTTCACACTTTAGCCTAGAAGGTTTCTTATATCTGTTACTCTTTTTTCACTTTTTTAGGCTGAAAGTTTCTCAAGTTTCTACTTTCTTTTCTGGAAGTTCTCGAGAAATAGGTTACAATAGGAAAGGGTTATTTATTTATAGCTGATAGAGCCACATGTGTATGTTATCAATGATTGTCAAGAAAAACGAATAAGATTTAGGTAAAAATCTGTTAAATCTTTGATTTCACTTAGATTCATCTTTGTAGCAACGTCCTATTAGCCCTGTTTCAAGTGCAATACCCCCTAAACTGCCAGACCTGGACTTACTGTTGATCAAAATACGAGAATCTTCACTTTGGGTATGAGCCTTAAGGGTTTCTTATGAGTAGGGGGCTAATCATTTTTTAGTCGCCTAAACGTTTCTTTAAGGTGGTTTCTTAAATGAGGGGCCTTACTTTAATTTGTCAATCTTAGTTCTTGCATTTCAATCTTCTGACAGCACTATAATACATTACTTTATGCAAATTTGTTCTGGTCCATCTAATCTACATATCTACACGAGTTTCGCTATTTAGAAGCAGTAAAAGGCATGTAATTTCTCTGTATTTTTGGGGTACGCACAATACGTCACTTCCTCATCTGGCAGTGTTGTTTCATGTCGTTGAAAAGGTCTTTTCATAGGGACTTTTACCGTTACTGTACTGGCCTGTACTGGGATTGGGTTTTCAGAGCATATAAAGTTCATATGCTAAATCTAAATTGAAAACGTCAAAATAAAAACGTCATGCAAATTCACAAGGAAAAAAGGTGATCAGTAAATGTGAATTAAAAAGCTGCACTTTAGAAATGCCTTCGGTCAAGCTCTTTTTGAGAATTTCTTTCAGTTATATATATCATGTGTAAAAGAAGGTCAAAAAGGTCCAATAGTTGGACTCAACATGGAATTGGCCCCGCCCTCTTCCTCAACGAAAAATAAGGTAACTGATGAACGAATTTTGAGCTGTCTACTTAGTTCTGCTTTGAAACCCCCTGGTTTTGTTTGTTACCTGATGCTACACAATGTATCTCATGATTCCCTTTGCTCATCATCTGAGGTAATTGCCAACTATTCAATGCACACACAAGGAAGACTAAGGGTCTGTCACTGCCAACACAGACCAGTAATTATACAGAGAAACCACATTTAAGGCAATCCAACGTTGAACAAAACTGAACCTAACAGAGCTCACAGCGCATAAAGCTTTCATGCTGTCACATTAACAGCTCAAACTGAACCAAACAAAAATAAATATTAAGTGCCATTCTTTTAATGTCTTGCAAAAGAGTTTCCTTTACAAAAGGCAAGTGTGAAAACCTCCTGAAATTTGCCCTCTTCCTTCATATGAATGACAGGCAGGGTGAGTTCTCTTGAGCATGATGCGACAGTCGGAAAGCAAATAGTGTGGCTTGGAGCACGGTCCTTGCATTCATGGTCAAAGTTTACTTGAATGGACAGGTCTTCCCATGAGCCTTGTGATCGATGCCTCTGTCCAGTAAGCCAACCAAGAATGTTGGAAATTGAAATTTCAATGGCCTGAAATTTCTCATCACCATGCTCTGCATCTGCATCATCATAGTTCCAAGCAATGGCAGAGGTTTGACCAGCAACCAATGAGTCTTCTACTGCATGTAACATGTCTTGGAAATTGTCCATGACTAATTCCTCAAGTGTGCGTCTTGTAGATCCCAACTCTGCAAATTGTGGCTTAAGTAGTGAAAAAAGGTAGTCAGCATCTGGTGCTACATCTGGCTGGCAGCTGTTGACAAAGAGAGATTCGCAGACAGAGGGATCTTCTTTTATGCAGTTGTGTATCCCATAAGGGATCATTCCTTTGGCAAATTCTTTCATGTAAAGACTTCGCTTACTAACAAAG
This sequence comes from Aurelia coerulea, assembly GCA_039566865.1. Lineage (NCBI taxonomy): Eukaryota > Metazoa > Cnidaria > Scyphozoa > Semaeostomeae > Ulmaridae > Aurelia > Aurelia coerulea. The sequence goes on from CM076963.1 coordinate 11,160,755, forward strand.
CTTACTTTCATGGAGCTGATCATTTCATCGCAATGATCTTGATCAAAACATCCAGTGTAACCACAATCGATGATGCGGTCGGTATACTTTGAGAAATCTTCTTTGATTGCCATGAGCATTTCTCGCTCATTTTTTGTTAAGTCAGAGTCTGTAATTTCACGCACGTCTATGTCTCTAGTTATGCAACTGTATGCACACTTATCCAAAAATTTTGGAAAAGGACCACCCTGTGCAACAGAGACTGCTGCTATTTCACCACATGACTGGAAATTTCCATTTTGTATGTGGTATGTTGAATCAATAGGGCTCCCATTTGGAAAAAATTGCTCTCCTATCATTTTAACAGTATCTTCAAGGAATTCTTTCCCAATCGCACCTTGATCAATTCCATCTTCCCCACTGTATTTAACCATTAATTTTCCAGTTATCGAAGATTTTGACTTTTGTCTCTGCCAAAGCTGAAGCAATCTTTGCAGAGGAGCCCCACGTCGTGTGATGAGAAAAAACTGCTCATGATCTTCAACCTTGGATCTTATTGTGTTAACAACTGTTTCCATTGTTGGGGGTACAGTTTTTATTGGCATTTGCTCTACACTTGATTCTGTTGAACTGCCATTTATCTGTGAATCAAGCTCTCTCGCATATAATTCATCAACTGCCAGCTGGTAGCCAGCATTTGGTGGTTGGATTGATTCCTTGCTATCGATGTTAAGTAGATCATTAGCTGCAAAATAATTTGCATCTGAACATTCACCAATGCCATCACAGGCCATTAAATCAGGAACTTCAATCACATCATTAGCTTCATTTGCTGATGGTGGAGCTTCAAATAGGTCATAGTCACTTTTAGTACAAAGAAACAAGGTGATTCGCTTGTACTCTTTTCCTAGCTCATTCTTATATTTTTCAAGATCAAAAAAGTCCTTGTACCCTCCTGGCATGAAAAGAGCATAGCTTCCATCTTCATATAGCAACACATATTCCATAGAAGAATCAAAGTTTCGATCAAAGGCTGACCATTTTGCAACTGACCTTTGCAAGATATCATCATAGGTGGCAGATTTTGCCACAGTGATAGGTAGCCTTTTCCCCCACATAGTCTTTAGTTCCATATCAACAATGTGCTTTTGCCCAATGTTGATTGTCACATCTGCAATTTTCTTATTGCATGTCATGGTGACTCCCAGAGATCATTGTCGGTAGTTGATGTGCCAGTAACTAACACGAGTCATGGTAATCCTTGTTGATCGTAATTAGTACTTTTGTCTTGTTGGGGTAACTTCAGCCTGTCATGATAGCGTAACCTTGTCGGGGTAACTTCAAATCATGGTTGTAACTTCAGCTGGTCGTGGTAACTTCAGCTGGTCGTGGCAACTTCAGCTGGTCGTGGTAACTTGAGCTGGTCGTGGTAGCTTCAACTGGTCATGGCAACTTCAGCTGGTCGTGGTAACTTCAGCTGGTCGTGGTAACATGCGCGGTTGGAATGCGCAGATAAAATAAAAGACAAGAGCAGATAAAATAGAGCATTTTTCTGGACGCAGGCCCGTAGGAAGCGAGGGGGGGGGGAGGGTGGCTAAATAGTTTTGAAACAATGGTGCTAGGCTACAACATGCATAAACTAAATATATAGCTATCTCTATGGTTCACAAACAAAGCCCCATTCTGTGCTTGCCCCTCATCATGGCACTTTTCTACAATTTCTTGTGTCTTTTAATATGTGCAAACATGAATTGCGAAGTGCGAAGTCGAATGAAGCAGCTGCTGTCCGAAGGGCCTAAGTGGCTTCAAACGAGTCAAGACTCTTGGATGTACTGCACGTATTTGTTTGTTTGTAAGAAAATGCACATAAGAAACTAAACTCTCAGATTTTAACTCCAGTACTGGGAAAATAGATCCTTGATAAAGTAACTACTTGTCATTTTTTTACTTTATTTTCACTTGTTTCCTTTATCATATTACTCGCGAAGTGCTTGCAGAGACGTAGGAACCGGGGGCCACTGGGGGCACGTGCACCCCTAAAATTTTGCAATAAACAAAGAAATAGCCTTTTTATTTCCAGGAAGTGCCTTTGAAGTCTTCCTACATCCGCCCTGAGTGCTTGAGTAATGTTTAAACATCGGAAAGGCTTCAAAACACTTCGTTTTGAAATGTGAAATGTTCAAGAGTGAACATGAAATAAACGCGAAGACTGTTATGACTGTTAACTCGTAAGAAACTCCGAATATACTCAAATCTGATAAATTTAAAAACTTTCAGTGCTTGCCTATATTCTTAGATTCTCATAAAAAATATGTGTACAAGAAATTGGCGGAACAAAACAATTTGCAAAACAATTTGTAGACATTGATAATGCCGTACAAGAAATGAAATATTGCAAATGCGCATTGAGGGATTTTAGAGTTGGGCCTACATGGGGCAAAGGAAGGAAGATTTGAAGGTTGGGCCTAGATCGTAGTACTTGACATTATTTAACATTTTCAACTTTTACAAGTACGAATTCTATGAATTCACCATCTAAAAAATTCACAGAAATTTTAAAACTCTTTGTAAAAAGTGTACTGTCAATTCATAACTAACGTTTAGAGTTAAAATAAATGATAAAATTTTGCCACATGTGGTAGGTCTACATGAAATTGTTGATTGGGGCTTTGTTTGTGAACCATAGAGATAGCTATATATTTAGTTTATGCATGTTGTAGCCTAGCACCATTGTTTCAAAACTATTTAGCCACCCTCCCCCCCCCCTCGCTTCCTACGGGCCTGCGTCCAGAAAAATGCTCTATTTTATCTGCTCTTGTCTTTTATTTTATCTGCGCATTCCAACCGCGCATGTTACCACGACCAGCTGAAGTTACCACGACCAGCTGAAGTTGCCATGACCAGTTGAAGCTACCACGACCAGCTCAAGTTACCACGACCAGCTGAAGTTGCCACGACCAGCTGAAGTTACCACGACCAGCTGAAGTTACAACCATGATTTGAAGTTACACCGACAAGGTTACGCTATCATGACAGGCTGAAGTTACCCCAACAAGACAAAAGTACTAATTACGATCAACAAGGATTACCATGACTCGTGTTAGTTACTGGCACGTCAACTACCGACAATGATCTCTGGGAGTCACCATGACATGCAATAATTACGGCCAATCAACGGTGTTAGCATAACCTGTATAACTCACCATCACAAGAACTAATAATTACGACTTGTATGTGACACCACGGACACCTGAAATCACGATCAACCATTTTTGAACCCAATACCGCGTCATAATTTTCTGCTTCTTTTTCTTTGGGACCACCTCACTTCTGGCTTTTCCTTTTTTGTGGCTGATAAAGTCCTCTAAGGTTTTTACCTTTGTGCCAATTCTTCCAAATGATCCTGAATGTGCTGATGTAGCACTTGAAGCTGTCAGAACAGATGGCTGAGTAGATGAGAGTGGAGTGATTTCATTCACACTCTGCTGTGTTGGTCTCAATTGTGTTTGGTCAGTTCTGCAATTCCAACAGAATCTTGCTGCTTGTGTGATTGTGACAGAGCACATTGAGCAGTATCTACAAGGTATAGAGTTACAGTGGAAATTAGCATTCTGAATTCTGAAGTTATTTCATATGCTCTGTAACCAGTTTTTGTGTTTTGTATATACTTAGATAGACAAATGAGTTATATAAATGTTTTTCTTAATTTGATATATTTGAATTGTATGTTGTCGAACATAAAATATATGAACTGAGCCTTTTGCTATCAATAAAGAATTCCTATCAGCCTCAAAGTTCTTTGTCTGCTATGCACACTGGCCTACAGGCCCATAGGAAGCGGGTGGGCAGGAGGGAGGGATGGTGCTACATCACAATCATTGGTTAGATGTATTGCTCTCTACTTGTTCAAGAACAATTGCCCCCCCCCCCAATTAGAAGCTGCTTCCTGCAGCCTTGCTGGATTAAGCTCTAATTTAATCAAGTTTCTACAGTCAACAAGTCAATATGGTTACACTCAAATTTTTCTGTAAGAAACTGCCCACAAGAAACTCAACTCTCTCAGATCGCCAACAAATTAAGAAACTCCAGTCTGCTGGGAAAATATTGATTAAGAAACTATTTATTTTGATAAAGGAAGTCCGTAACATATTTTCACTCGTTTCCTGTATCATATTACTTGAAAAGTACTTGAGCAAAGTCTAAAGATTGGAAACACTTCAAAAACATGTTGTTTTGAAATATTCATGAGGGCATAGGTTAGTGAACATGAAGATTGTTATCGAGCCTATAAGAAACTCATAAGAAACTCCAAGTACTTAAAATCTGATAATTTTAAGAAACTTTCAGCAATGAGCACAATTCTTAGTTTCTTATAAAAATAATTGATTGTACATAAATATATTTTGTATAAATATATTGTATATTGTACATTGTATATAAGTTAAAACATGTTGTACCTAGTTTTGGTGTGATTTTTCAATGATTACTGCTATTAAAAATTGGCTATCACAATCGTATACAATAGCTATAAGTGGCCAAAGTTTCAAAGTTGCAGGAATGTTGATAATGATGATGGGCATTTATTTGGACTCTTCTTCTGGTCTGGTTTGGGCCTAGAGTAGTTTCAGGTATTATGGAACACTTAACAGAAAAAAATTAATTGTGAACATAATGCATGACACATTTGGCCACACTTGGTATTAGCAATTAGGCCTAAGCATGCTCTAATGTTTCATCACATCAGTATGCCTTGATTCTGAAACGTTCGTTGTTGATAAACAAGACAAAAAAATGAACACGGGTTGAGCTGGGCATTATGGAACACTGTCGGGTATTTTGGAACAAAGCTATTTCTATTGTTTGTATACTGGTTCATGTTTGAGATATCTCAAGAAAATGGCAGCCAGAAATCACTTTCGTCTGATGTGCTTCATTATCACTATCAGCGATATGGAGAGTACACAAAATGCTACAGCGGCCTGACATCGATCAAAATATGACAGAAAAGGTATGAAGACTTGAACCAAATGAAATTAACAAGTGGGACAAATGCACTTTGGCGGACACAGTTTCCAAGGAAAACAGAGGTTGAATTGAATTGTATTGTTAGAACTAACTGCTGATTGGCTTTCTAAACAAGAGTGATGCAAATCCTATCATCTGATTGGATAATGCAAGATACACCTTTTCAACTAACCGCGGCCTCGATATCGCGCTGGGGCATGGGGCGAGAATTTGGGTGTAAACTTCCTAGGAAGCCACGTTGTTTACATTGCCGCAGTACGGATTGCTTCGCTCACGCTGTTTGTTATTGCCTATTTTGCAGTTTGTTCGTGTATTTTTGCTTCGCTCTGTGGTCTATTATATTTGGAACAGCTTTTTTAAAAGCTCTAGCAAGTACTCAGCTCTGATAGGCCACAGAAACCTGAATTATATTGCCGTTCGCATTCGATTGAATCTTGGGCCTAACTAACCGCACATAAAGATGGTCAATGGCAACTGCGCTGTTTTCAACTGCACGAACAGTCAGTATAGGATAAGGAAGTGGAAGAAAGAAGCCTGTCAAAAGCACGATGGTTTGCCACACAAAGAATGCCCCTGCCCACAACCATTCACCTTGCACACATTTCCAAGTGTTTTGCTGAACTCGGACAAGAGACGGGAATGGATAAGGCTTATGAACAGGACCACTGTCAAGAACAGTGCATGGTGCCCTGGTAGGACCTGGTAAAACCCTAGGTAGTTTTCAGAAAGGGATTCAATTTCAGTTTGTTTCATAAAGCATTCATGGCAAGGTTCTTTTTCAAGAACTTCCTCAGGAGCTTCTTCAATATCTGGTTCTCTGTCCTTTCTTTTGACTGGAGAAAGCTGACGGCGATGGAGCTCTCTTCTTGTTTTTTTTACAGGCTTTTCATAGCCTAGATTGAGGACTGGATTTGGGTTTGCCAGTGTTGGTCTCTTGTCAATAAAGTGATCAGAACAGACAGCATCACTCTTACCAGGGCACCATGCACTGTTCTTGACAGTGGTCCTGTTCATAAACCTTATCCATTCCCGTCTCTTGTCCGAGTTCAGCAAAACACTTGGAAATGTGTGCAAGGTGAATGGTTGTGGGCAGGGGCATTCTTTGTGTGGCAAACCATCGTGCTTTTGGCAGGCTTCTTTCTTCCACTTCCTTATTCTATACTGACTGTTCGTGCAGTTTAAAACAGCGCAGTTGCCATTGACCATCTTTATGTGCGGTTAGTTAGGCCCAAGATTCAATCGAATGCGAACGGCAATATAATTCAGGTTTCTGTGGCCTATCAGAGCTGAGTACTTGCTAGAGCTTTTAAAAAAGCTGTTCCAAATATAATAGACCACAGAGCAAAGCAAAAATACGCGAACAAACTGCAAAATCGGCGATAACAAAAAGCGTGAGCGAAGCAATCCATACTGCGGCAATGTAAACAACGCGGTTTCCTAGGAAGTTTACACCCAAATTCTCGCCCCATGCCCCAGCGCGATATCGAGGCCGCGGTTAGTTGAAAAGGTGTATACTAGGTATACTTCAATCTTAGTACTGATGCATCTTCCAACCAAAATCAGTGCAAAATTCACACACGGAGAAATGTTAAAAGTGTGTCCGCTAAAGTGCAAACTAGCCTAGCCTAAAATTATATTTATGGCCTATTATTATTGGCAAACATAGAATATTGTTTGTTGTTGCACATTTTGGTTAAAGAATTGATGTTGAGACTGTTCTGCATCTGAACTGATGAGGCAAAGAATCAAAGAAAATTACTCACAAGTAGCCATTGGTCGACGTGGTGGGCGTAACGTTGTGCTCCCGGTCCGCCATCTTTTCACTTGCAAATGTTTGCTGCTACGCATGCGCAATATCATTAACGCCAAAGTTTAGCCTTGAGAAAGAAAGTTTTGCCTTGAGAAAGAAAGTTTTGTCTTGAGAAAAGAGTTTTGCCTTGAGTGAGAAAGTTTTGCCTCGAGAAAGAAAGTTTTGCCTTGGGAAAGAAAGTTTTGCCTTGAGAAAAGAGTTTTGCCTTGAGAAAGAAAGTTTTGCCTCGAGAAAGAAAGTTTTGCCTTGGGAAAGAAAGTTTTGTCTTGAGAAAGAAAGTTTTGCCTTGAGAAAAGAGTTTTGCCTTGAGTGAGAAAGTTTTGCCTCGAGAAAGAAAGTTTTGCCTCGAGAAAGAAAGTTTTGTCTTGAGAAAGAAAGTTTTGCCTCGAGAAAGAAAGTTTTGCCTTGGGAAAGAAAGTTTTGTCTTGAGAAAGAAAGTTTTGCCTTGAGAAAAGAGTTTTGCCTTGAGTGAGAAAGTTTTGCCTCGAGAAAGAAAGTTTTGCCTTGCGAAAGAAAGTTTTGTCTTGAGAAAGAAAGTTTTGCCTCGAGAAAGAAAGTTTTGCCTTGGGAAAGAAAGTTTTGTCTTGAGTGAGAAAGTTTTGCTTCGGGAAAGAAAGTTTTGCCTTGACACTTGTGGGCCACCGTAGATAATCTATTGGTAGTAATGAAGTGCACGAATTTTTTAATAAGAAATTTGGTTTGGGGCAGTTTATCAAATTTTAGGGTAATTTTTGCTGCCAAAAGTTTCTCATCAGTTTCTTAAAATGTAATTGTGCTAAATGTAGAGCGAATATATCCATGTTAGAAAGGCTTGCAAATTACAATGGTAAGGTTTCAAAACTTGCTATTGTATAATTCTCATTCAAAACAATAGACATTGGGCGAGACAATATTATCTTCGCCATTGGCGAATATAAATATTTTAAACACTATTTAAACCTCTATATTTATAAATAAAATTGGATTAGTCCTTGGTTCTAAAATTTTGAGTGAAAACGTTATCAGTCAATACTCAATTTTAACAAAATTGTCAATATTGCGTTGGAATAGTGCTCAAAAATGTTTGTCCATATGGGCAGTACTAGTTTTTTTTTAGAATCCAATTTCTAATATAGAAAACGAACAGTTTTAATCGTGTTGGAACAGGCAATTGCACAATATTTATCAGTTCTGTCTTGATTTCGTTGAATTCTCAGTCAAATGGAAGCAGAGCTTGTTAGTGTTTACATTCAGGGATCAATCAAGGGCAGTCGCGTTTTAATGATATTTTTAAAGTTTTTATGATATATATCTGCTAGTTTTAATAGCAGCAAACATACCTTACATGAGAGGAATGAGATGAAAAACTGGAAGCACACATATCTGAATCAGCTGAATCACACGAAAAAGGAGGTTTGAAGGAAACTAGAAATCTAGAAGAGCCATTGAAACACATAAACCCTCACGTTTAACCCCCCTGGACTTCACGATAGATGCACCAGTAATGATGATATTGTCTTTGGAAGAATCTGGCTCGTCTAGACAGTCTCTACATCTATTATTAGGTATTATTAGGTATAGATTTATGATCAAATGTTATCTCCAAGTGTTAATTAGTTTTGACAATGAGTTAAATACCATTTAATGGGATTACTCCATTTGGGCCCTGGATAGGAGAATTACTCCATTTGGTCCCTACTCCATTTGGGTCTTCTCCGAGCCACTATGTATGCCATAAGATGGATAAATCACCATGATGTTTACCCTGGCACAACATCAAATTTACCCAGAATTGGCACGTTCTTGACTTCATTAGCAGTTTAATTATGTTAAAACAATCGTTTTCTAGAACGAACGCATCATTAGCCACTTATTGATAGTATTCATTATGCAAATAAGTCAACTTTAGAGGATGATGTAACCGGCAGCCTGCACAGAGGCTAGCATTCGCAGCATCACCAAAGGTAGAAGGACCCTCCTCCTACACAGCTACGGATGCAAACGTCACAGGTGAAGTTGAGTGGAAAGGTGCAGGATCCCAGCAAACAATGGCCCCATTGACTGGGAGAAGGCACGTGATCACACTGAACCAAAACATCTTCATGCATATAGACTTGCCCCAAGTCTATTTCGTCAAAAAAAATTTCGTAGCAATATACTTTCCGGTAGACTTATTACAGTTGACAAAACAGACTTGGGGCAAGTCTAATATTTCTCTAAATCTAAAGTTATCAACGCTAGTAATAGCGATCTCATTAGTTAAGAGAGGGTCGAGGTGGAATGTTAACGAGGTGGAGTTAAGGCAGGGTCGAGGTGGAATGTTATCACTAAGCTTATTACCGACGGAACAAAAGTAATCATTCATTGATGATGCTATCTCTGTATTTCCTTTAACTCATCAAGAACGATAGATTCAGACAAGCAGGCAAGCAGAGAAAGGAGAGTCATGTAACCACAAAGGTTATTCATGCTTCGTCAAACTACTCATATAAAATTAATCAAAAATACGAAAAGTTTAGTCACTGTTGCACCTTATGCTTTTGGCTTGCGTTTACCAACCAATCACACGGAAGACTCGGCGACGGAAGACTCGGCGACGGAAGACTCGGCGACGGAAGACTCGACGACGGTAGATTCGGCGACGGAAGATTCGGCGACGGTAGACTCGGCGACGGAAGACTCGGCGACGGAAGTTTCGGCGACGGAAGACTCGGCGACGGTAGATTCGGCGACGGAAGATTCGGCGACGGAAGATTCGGCGACGGAAGATTCGGCGACGGTAGACTCGGCGACGGAAGACTCGGCGACGGAAGATTCGGCGACGGAAGACTCGGCGACGGTAGATTCGGCGACGGAAGATTCGGCGACGGTAGACTCGGCGACGGAAGACTCGGCGACGGAAGATTCGGCGACGGAAGATTCGGCGACGGTAGACTCGGCGACGGAAGACTCGGCGACGGAAGATTCGGCGACGGAAGATTCGGCGACGGTAGACTCGGCGACGGAAGATTCGGCGACGGTAGACTCGGCGACGGAAGATTCGGCGACGGACGAATCGGCGACGGAAGAATCTGCGAGCTAATTAATTCCAACGTTAGTTAAAATTTTAAAATACAAATGTTACATCAGAAAAAAGGGGATAAAATATTTACAATTTATCAAAAGTATACAGTATAAAGGCATAAAAGTGTACAAAAGCGGATATTCAAATATCATCATCATAAAAAGCCCAAGTTCGGAATAAAAACGCGGCATAATTTACATGGGCAATTTTCTCCGTTCCAATTTTTTATGTATGAAACATCCATGCCAAGGGACAATATTGAAACTGACTGTTTATGAAAGCTCTCATTAAATATCGTCATTTGTCCTGATCCATAAAGGGGGGCAATGTGTGAGAGAGCATACAACTTCCTTTAATTAAATGTATTGTTATCTATTGTTTTAAGAACAATTGCCCCCCCCCGCCCAATCAGAAGCTGCTTGCTACGGCCCTGCCTACAAGCATTTGAACTTAACACTCCTAATTGAACAGGTAGTGGCCGAGGGGCCTCTACAATTTCCGTCAGGTGACTGAGGTTACGCTCGGTCGAGTGAGGTCAAACTTCGTATGAATGACCTCCGAGGTATGACCTCACAACTCACCTCGTCGTCCTTCGGAAGGGACGTTAAGAAGCTAGGGGTCCCATACCTGGATGCGGCATGCATAGTGGGCTTGAATTAGCTGTAAGTAGCTAGAAATACTTCCTGCCCACTGAAAAATAAATTACTGAAAACAGGACTTTATAAATGTTGATGTTGCCGTTGCCGTTTATAGTTGTAACCGTGTATCTCTGTAGCAATAGAGTGTAGCGAGCCTCTCATCCCTTACCTTTTGATTTATCCTCTTGGGCTTCAGGAGATGCAACCTCATTGTCTTTGCTCTCGCTAGGGGAATCCTCAGCAACGTCTTGCGTTGCATCTTCACTTTCGTCCTCAGATGGGGCATCCTCTTCGGTGCTTTCATCCTCAGATGGGGCATCCTCTTCGGTGCTTTCATCCTCAGATGGGGCATCCTCTTCGGTGCTTTCATCCTCAGATGGGGCATCCTCTTCGGTGTTTTCATCCTCAGATGGGGCATCCTCTTCGGCGTTTTCATCCTCAGATGGGGCATCTGATTCCTCCTCCGCAACGTCTGTCTCGACTGGAGCATCGTTCAACTGTTCTTCAGGCTTCGCCACAGCATCACTGGCTGTTGCAACTGTGACAAATAAAAGTTAAGAATACTGGTACTGTAAAGGGGATATTTAAACCGCAACAAATGTCAAACTGTCACGACAATTTTCCACTTGGAAACAAAGAGGAAAGGGTCAATCTCCTATAATTTCTGATTAAGAAACGGAAACTTCCCGAACCTCTTAGTTTCTTCGGAGGAATTGTTAGTTTTTGGCTTCTGCTAAATTCCTTCTTCCAACCCCATACTATGGGGTTGGGAGATCAGGATGTTAGGTCATGTACTCATGTCCTGGGCAGTAACAAGATCTTTGTAGGATGGCCCTATTCTTAGCATAGGAATCATTCGTCGTACATAGCCGATTGCTCGTGGCCCATGGTCGAAACCGCCAAAGCCTCATTTTCATGGACCAATCAGACGGCTAAAAAGCGAAGGAGACAAAAGAAACCCGTGAAGATTTTCCTAAATTTTACCTACCTTCATAAAACGCAACCAGGACAAAAAACTGCTTGAGATTTCCCGAATCTTTTTAAAACAATCTATCTACTCTCCAGATTTTTGGGAGTAATAGTTTGGATGCCGGTTAAAATATCTTCAGGATTGGCGGAGTTATTGCCTCTCCAATAGACAAAATCGGCGAAGGCTTGTCGAGACCTGTTTACGCCACTTCAAGTCAGGTGATAAAGCCTCTTGATAAAACCTCTTTTGAATTTTACAAGTTATTTCGCAACGAGCAAAATTTTGCCAGGAATGTAAAAAGTAGTACAATACAGAAACTTCTCTAGAGTATTGCCACATGACTTGAAATGTGCGAACAAGCCTTTGTAGACTTTTTCAATTCACATAGAAACCGTAGGGGCATTGAATCTTCAATAAAAGAAAATTTAGCGAAAGACAATAGCAAGAACAATTGAAAACACAGATTGTGCCGTTTTCGGGTCGTTCTTACAACAATCACTATTGTTATTACTATTGTCTCCCGGCCAGAATCTCTATTGTTCAAGGTTCAGTGCCTTGTCGGTTTGTTTGTGGCCATAACTCCACCAATCCTGGAGATATTTTAACCGGCATCCAAACTTTTACTCCCAAACATCTGGAGAGTAGATTGCTTTAAAAAAATTCGGGAAATCTCAAGCAGTTTTTTGTCCTGGTTGCGTTTTATGAAGGTAGGTAAAATTTAGGAAAATCTTCACGGGTTTCTTTTGTCTCCTTCGCTTTTTAGCTGTCTGATTGGTCCGTGAAAATGAGGCTTTGGCGGTTTCGACCATGGGCCACGAGCAATCGGCTATGTACGACGAATGATTCCTATGCTCCCAAGAAAAAAGACATGACAATGCTCGCGAATAAAAGCAATGGAAGAGTTTTCGATGAGCAATTTTAGTATGAAAAGAACAAATTGTTAAACAATTAAATACTTTCAATCTTACCATTTTCAACACTGTATACAAAGGCACAAAGACCCAGCAGCAATAGCACGGTTACGACCCTCATCTAGAAAAAGAATGATGAACGTAAAATAGTTTTGTTTTGTATTGATGACTACTTTAACGAAATATACCACTCACCAAGGTGCTTGGCTGTATGAGACGGCTTGAGGGCAGAATGAGCAAGTTTCAGTTGATGGACTTCGTACCACGACCGAGCGACAGAAATGAGATTTCCAAATTCGCACGATAAAACCAAAGGCGCCTACACCTTGTAGGAACTATATTTTTCCCAATTCTGTTGAGTAATTGGTGTCCTGTGACCCAGTACGCAGAGTATCCCAGTAGTGTACGATGACTCAGTACACAGAGTCAGTACTCAGACTCACTACTCAGTACAAGTTCCAGATGACGTATGAATAACTTTGTGGTTTCAAATTCCGGTGTTGATGTAATACGAGATCAGCTGTTATACGAGTTGGTTCAGAAGGTAGGTGCCCTTGCTAAAACCATCTATTTAGCCGATTTTCTGACACAAAAGTAGTACACGTGCTTTTTCTATAAGAAACTGCCCATAAGAAACTAAACTCTCAGATTGCCAACAAATTAAGAAAGTCCAGTACTGGGTAGACTTGCCCCAAGTCTATTTCGTCAAAAAAAATTTCGTCAAAAAAATTGAAGGGAAAAGTGAAAAGCGAAATGTTTTGTAATATACTTTCCGGTAGACTTATTACAGTTGACAAAACAGACTTGGGGCAAGTCTAAGTACTGGGAAATATTTATTTTATTTTCACTCGTTTCCTGTTTCATACTACTCGAAAGGAAGGTACTTGAGTAAATTGGAAGACTTAAAAGACTCAGAAGGGGGCACAGGCAGTGAACATTAAGGTTGTTGTGGAACATTTAAGAAACTCGTAAGAAACTCAGTGTACTAAACATCTGATAATTTTAGAGACACTTCAAGTACTGGCCCAAATTCTTAGCTTCTTATAAAAAATACGTGTATTGCATCAACTTCTATACGCGAACCCTTCGCACTGCACGAACCGAACGTACCGTTCAAAGTTAATGAAAGGATGCATATGCACACTATATTTGACACGAAGTATGTTGTTTCTAACGATAATTAAAATTTAAATCGAATAAGGGTTATGTTTGTGACCGATCGTTCCTGTAAGTTATCTCAGGAAAGGAACTCAGGGTTTTAAAGCTTTTTAGCAAAGAGCAAAGAATATTGAAAGGGATACCTAACAATGAAGATAATTGATGAAATTTCAGATGTATGTAAAGAGAATTTTGGAGGCTTAATGGACTTTGTTGGTAAAAAATAGACTGTTTTGAAGACAAAGTATCATTTCATTGAGTCATCGTCCCCGTCAAGGATCGCATGACTCTTTGGCAGTGTCATGGCAGGAATTGCGATGTGAAGTCGAACAAGAACGAAAAAATTCGTCCAATCCTTTCAAGAGATTGAGGGAAGGGTTAGGTAGCTAGATTTGGGCTTTGGTGGCAAAAATTCCCTTGCGGAAAAAGGGCATTTCTCGAGAAAAATCATGTGGTCACGAAACATTTTCGGCTGGTGCCGCCACTGACGGATGGAACCTGTTTGGGGTGGATTTTGTTTTTATAACTAAGGATTTGAACCATTTTCTGAGAGCTCTCCGATAAAATGACGGAAATTTATTCGCAATGCAAAGATTCCACTGAGATGGAAATAGCAGTATAAATCACCGTTTGCTAGTTTCCTTTTAGAATCGCTGAAAATTTTTCTAATACCTTTTCAAGCTAATCTAGAGGGCTGAACCAAAACTATTTTCCGGGTTAGTATTCCCAGACCCATTGATTTTTCTGCTTGTTTCGCTCACCTGCATTATTGGGGACCCCTTCCTATCAAAATGCCCCAGGCCCTAATTTTGCAGCCAGTCCGCCTTTGAGCTGATAGCAAGATAGATCTCCAGGGTTTCAAAAATAGAAAGCCGCTGCACAAACTTGCAGCTTACAATCATCAAAGAAAACCGGGCATACACGTATTTTTTTATAAGAAACTAAGAATTTGGGCCAGTACTGAAAGTTTCTTAAAATTATCAGACTTTGAGTACGCAAGAGTTTCTTACGAGTTTCTTAGAGGTTCCATAACAATTTTCATGTTCACTACTTGTGCCCTCGTGAACACTTCAAAACAAGGTTTTTTAAGCCTGTTCAATGTTTAGACATTACTCAAGTACCTTACGAGTAATATGATATGGTAAATAAGTGAAAGTAAAGTAAAAAGATATGAAGGATTTCCTTTATGAAGATAACTATTTTCTTAACTTATATTTTGCCAGTACTGGAGTTGCTTAATTTTTTGGCGATCTGAGAGTTGAGTTTCTTATGGGCAGTTTGTTGTAACAAAAATACGTGTACGAGATATTTACAGAGTGATACGCCCCTCGCCATACGCGAACCGAACGTGACGTTCAAAGTTAATGAAAGGATGCATCTGCACACTATATTTTGGCATAGATTATGTTGTTTCTAACGATAATAAAATGGAATATTGCTCATTTCAAACGTAGTTTGTGAGAGAGATCATACCTAAGTTTAAAATATGTGACAAATCTTCCTCACTTTCGAGCGAAGAAAAAGGGCGTTGCTAGTAAATGTAAGTGGACGTTTTCCTCAATACAGTTCTCGAAACATTTCTACAGCAAAACCTGTATAAATATTATGAACTTGCTTGCAGATGGAACTTGAATGCAACAAAAACAAGGTTTTCAGTGAGAAAGAAGAAGAGAAAAGTAAAGATATCATAAGAACACAACCTGGACTTACCTTGTATGTACTCTTGTCTTGTCTTCCCAAGAGCAACAGCCGTACTGTTTCATCACTTTGAAAACAACGCCTTTTGTAGCGACAGAATGACAATTGCCGGCCCCTTGACAATAGTGCAGGGGCGTACGTAAGCAAATTACGAATAGGACGGCATTTGCCCGCTCGAATATGTGCCTCTGGCCAGCCCCTCCTCTTCTCAGCCGGGCAAGGTGATCAAGAGTCGCTACACAATACAGAACTCCTAGCAACACCACAATCAAACATGGGAGAGTCGACTCGGTCGAAAGTTTGCGGTCTGTTGGAGAAAATCAAAATTCAAAAGTTTATCTGCGGTCCAGTGGATTAAAAAAGTTGCACTTTTTGAAACTTAATCCAAATTTCATTTCATTTAATCATGGAATTTCTTCCTGTCGTTCGTTTGAGCATAGTCAATGACCAAAATTATTTAGACTTATCATGGGCGATATGACACCAAGTTGTGTCAGCTTAAAATTGCTCTCAGATGTGAGACCACACGCTTTTTTATAAGAAACTGGTTTATAAGAAACTAGTACTACGATGACCAAAAATTTAAGAAACTCTAGCACTACGCTCAAGAACAGTTAAGAAACTCTAAAACTTTGTGTCTCTCTTATTCTTCTATGTCTCTCTAACAAAGCTGCATTCGTCTTTTCTTGACTTTCAACTGCAAAATTGGTAAATTTTTGCCGCGATGTGCAAAGCCATGCTGCATGGCTTCTTCTTGATGACAATGTCAATGCAAAATGGAAGCCCTTTGTCGAGAAGAAGGCTCAACTTCGAACAATACCGCAATTTTAGGCCCAAAAAAATAAGAAACTAATTAAGAAACTTTTACTACTAAAACACAGAAATTTTCATGCGAAATTAAGAAACTTTTAGTACTATATGCTGATCCAAGTTTCTTATAAAAAAAACGTGTACTGTTTTATGGGTTTTGTATCTTTTAGTTTATTCATTGAAATTTCAATTTCTTTCCTTTCGGATTATGATCAAAGCATCGTTTCATTAGTCTCAGCATTATTGAATACGTAATAGCCCCCGCTTTCATACCTTTTCGGCATCTGCTTCTCGTAAATTGTGACTAGTTGTTTTATTACCAACTATTACCAACAACAACAACGTTGATTCATTTCGCAAATCTATTATTCATTTCCTGTCTGACTCACAGAGTTTACAAAGTGCAGTCAATGCGGTAGTATTGGATAGTTTCGGGTCTTCTGCATCTCGTGGTCCTAGTCATGGTACGACGGTTGGTGTGAGCCTTCCAACAGTGCGAGAAGGTGCCCTTGTGAAGCAACGTCAGAGGGTGCATGACATTTAAAGCCATAGTGATGTCACGGCTTCGAGAGAAAGCTACACTGATGACATGAGTATCAGTTGTCTATGCTGAATTGAATGATGGCATGGCATCAAACAATGTGTCAGAGCAAACAAAGAGCCGAACATGAAAAAACTAATATCCCCATGTCTCATGTGTGATTAACTTTAGTATCTTCGCTTTTTAACCATAAATCTATTCTTTTCATTTTAAACAAATATTTTCCATTAACACCTCTTCAGGTTTTTTCTGCGAATTTTATTTGCATTTTAGCAAGGTTTTCTTCTTTGCTTGAAGGGATAAGGGCTAGGCCTAGGCCAGCCCGATGTTACTGTATATTTTCTCGTCGTTGCTTGAGGGTTCTCATTAAATTAACTCTGTGACGTTTGGCAAGCTTTTCCGCATGTGGTTTGGTTTCATGAATAGCTTTTATTGCGCTTGCGCTCGTTGCGTTTTTGATGCTCGTTCGCCCTCATCAGGAACTCACATCATGAAATTATATTACAAAATGACCTATAGTATCAACATGGAATTGGATATTCAAAAACAAACAGTTAATGTTGAAGCAAAAGTGTACAATATGAAGCAATAAAATAGTCTTATTCCAATAGGTTGTATACAAAAGTTATGTCGGAAGATGGTAATTTTTTGTAGAAGCGCTGCCGTCTTCATGTTTTCAAGTGCACACTGCACACGGTAAAGTACACAGAACGTAGCTATTTATAGGTTTGGGTGTGGTCTCCATTAAGTGACATTTAGAGCCCCTTTTACGCTCTACTGATGCAACTTTGCATCCGTAACTGAAATGTAACGGATCAGCCTCCCGTCTACACTTATCCGTATCAACTTGCTTAGAAGACAAACTTCGCTAATGCTCCGTGAGTCACCCCAAGGGTACTTTGATTTTCGCAGTGTTTGGTTGGTCAGATTTAGTTGACGGAGATAAATAGCTAGGTCAAGAATTGACTTGCTACAAGTCTTCGTTTGCCTTCTATTCGTACTGTCATGGTGTATAGTTCATACCGCACCGGAGGCGAACGAGCGGAGGCACTGCACTCTCTGAGATCTATACTGAGACTTGTAGCAAGTCAAGGTCAAGAACTGCATATGCGTGTCTAAAATTAGCCTATTGTATTTGATGATATCGACACGTGCGTGCATTTCTTTTCCTTAGGGGGCAATTACGTGCGTAGGCGTTTCTTTGTCCTATTTATTGATTGCCTCTACTTAGCTCCGTCAACTAACTTTAATTCGTTTTCCCACGTAGTTTCGTATCCTACTCAAGACCCGCGTGCGTCAGACTCATACGTAGTTGGTTTGGTACCAGTGTCCCAAAAGTAGGGTAGGGTGGGGTAATGTGAGTCTAAATTATTGGATTCAATTTATTGGATTCAATTTATTGGACAATGTAAACGCAAAAATTGGATGATATTTCCCAGTTTCAACAAATTGAAACCTCATTTTCAAAAGTTGGACGTGTTCAACTTTCATCCAACTTTTCCCTGTTGTGTTTCTTAATCCCTATTGTCTTTATGGCGCCAAGCGAAACCCTACGCCTAGTTTCGTACTTGATCATTTCTCCTGGATAGGCAGTGCAAGCTAACATGGCCGCTAAAGCGCAGCGTATTGAACTGACGGAAGATTTTATCAATTTATATTTTATCAGTTCGTCAAAATTCTCTGAGGACATTCTGAGAAACTTTTTGTACTCCTCGTCATCTTCCAGCCGAAATTCTCGCAAAAGCGTACTTTCAATACTAAGCTCGTTTCTTCTGCTTAACCACGGCTTGACCCACACAGATCTTTGCCTTTTCTTTCGCACCCTTTTTCGTTTTTTACTCAAAATTGCAACTACGACAGCCGCTGCATAAAATGAGCAAAATCTCAAAATGGATAGCTGGTAAAACGAGATTAATATGCAAAACATTTCAAAAGTTTCGTTTAATTGACATTCAGTACTTCTTCTTTCTTGGGGACAAATCTCAGCTCTGACAAAGGCAGTTAAATATTTTAAAAAAATTGTCTCTTTTGGCAACTAAAATAGGCCCACTTTTTCCAACGAGCAGGAAAAGTGGGTCTATTTTCAAAACTTGTACAAAATCGGAATATGAAAGGCAAAATGATTAAAAAAATTAATGGACTTACATTTTCCAACTGTTCTCTATTCAATAAAATCACAGTCTTTGCCTTTTATCGCAAGCAATCCCGTTCCCGCAACGAAAATAAAACTACGGTCGTTATGCTGTGATCCACCATCGTTGCGACTTGCAAGTCAGTGATCGAATTTGATAATAACAGTCAAATAAAGATGTTTGCAGTATGTTTACTCCAATTTAGTGGTTACAAGACAGCAACTGCGGTAATAGGAAACCCGTTTTCGCATTTTAGACAGAAAACAACGTGGCAAGATGAATATAAGTGCGAAAATTTTAAGCAATTCAAGGCTTCATTGAATTTGAAATATGGCTGAATTCTCAGTAGGCCGACATTACCCCACCTGGTAAAAAAATAAAAATAAAAAGAACGATCGCGTCAATGACTTCATAAACGTTATTTCATTTGTAAAAGACCAAATTCTCACCTCATGGTCATTAAATTGACCAGAAAAGCAAAACAACAGTGGCAGGAGAAAGTTTTCCTGGACTTTGAAATTCTTGCACAATAGGCCGTTCAGTAAAGTTATTTTATAAAACGAGTGGAGATACATTTAAGGCGAATGTTTTATTTTTTAAAAAGGAGGTTATTATGCAGACATTAAAAGAAAAATAGCCACCCTTTCTTCCCTTTCACGAGGAAGGATATTTCTAGCAAAAAGCCCAGTAGACCCACTTTACCCCGTAGACCCAGATTACCCCACCCTACCCTACTCCTGTTCGAAAAACCAACATAAGGCTCAAATCTTTAAAAAGGTCGGTGTAAGATTCTATTACAGTTTTCTCGGAATTAAATGGCTTGGAAGTAACTCAGGGTTTTTTTGCTGTAAATCTGCCGGGGACATTTATTGATATCTGGATTAGTTTCAAAATGGCGGCAATTATTAAATTTGAGGCTATGACGTCATCGAATTTCTAAATCCTAACCCAGAAAAGCTACAGATTTCTGCTTGCCACCATCTGACATTCTAATGGTCGCGGAAACAAAAATTGATGATTCTTTTCCAATCCAACAGTTCTATATTGAAGGGTACGCCCACTTTTTTAAAGATTTGAAAGATTTGAGCCCTATGCTCGAAAAACCAGATGGAAAATGGAGGTAGCATCCCCCTCTGGGAAAGTTTTCCCAGTTAGGTTGATGTTGGTAATCATTGAGTGCTGATTCCGAAAATCAATTGTTACACTGGCAAGTGGCAAATTATGGTTATTTGTCCTCTATTTCACGTCACAGTCTTGTTTTCATCCAAAACACTCGTCAAAACGGACGCGAAAGTTTTGATAGCGTCCCCACTTCCAGGGAAGTTTGTCCAATCAAATGGATCTTGATAATTGTTGGGTGCTGATTCTGAAAATCAGTGTACTACGGACAAGTTAGGGGGACGTTGGCCTATTGGCCTGTTGATGAAAACTTTGCACGCAGAGACGCGAGGAATCAAGGGGGCAACTGGATTGAAGCTGAATAACTCTAAAATTAAACAAGTTTCTAAAACTAAATCAATAGGGGTAATGGTTGATGAAAATCTGAATTTGTGGGGGACTTGCTTCACTGAATAAACTGAAAAATATTCTCTTTTAGTCGAAGCTATGTTAGACTATATAATGCTATTATTGAAAGTCACCTCTGGGGCAGTCTTTCAAAGAATAGAAAATAGAGCCCCGTCGATAATCGAAAGTGCCAGATTAAAATTCAGTTATGACCTGTAAGATTATGAATAAGCTAAGCCCTGAATCCCTTTGGGATAAGTTTGAGCTATGATCAACGCACTCAAGCTATGCAACAAAATACTGCCAAGATCTCCAGATCCCAAGACTAAATACAGAACATGCGAAAGAAAAAATAGGTATTATTAGATGCTGAAGGGTTTATTTTCGAGTATAAATATTTATTCAAAAAAATCCCCCCCCCCCAAGGTTTTGCGATTATGACGAAAAAGTACCCTTTTGCTTGAGGAACGCCTCTTTAGTTTAATGAAAAAGTGCCCTTGAAGTGTCGGGCCCCCAAGTTTCAGATACTTCCTAGGGCCCTCACTGCATATTCACATTGCTCCGTTTTGAAAAGAAATACGCTATGGATACCGGGGCATGTTGTAAAAACCAGACCCTAAAACCTTAGGACCCTTGAGACCTCTAGGGCCTTTAAGTACTAAAAATGAAAAGGACCCTAAACACAAGAGCGTCATGATTAGGAAGTTGTGTATCATTAACTTCTCCTCTTCCATCCCATGAACTTCCACTCTTTCAAACCAAAGAAAGTTTATTCAATGTAGAAGAACTATTTTGAGTGTCTCCTATTGTGCTATTTCAAAAAACTTCCAGCATGAAACAGCGTCCTGGCGTTGGTTTGAACGAGCAAAAGTTCGTAGAATGAAAGAGGGGAAGCTCATACAATACGTAACCTCTTGTTTGACAGCTTGATGACATCGGTCTATTGTTTGTCTGTGGCAATGACCCTCTGGTGTTAAGGGTCCTTTTCATTTTTGATACTTTTTGTTCCAGGGGTCTCTTGGGTCCTTGGGTCTTAGGGTCCAGTTTTTACAACATGCCGAATACCGGACAGGCGTTCACACTGCTCCAGCAATTAGACCTGGTTCAAAAGTCGCTCTTCTCATGTGCCGAACTTAACTTGAGAATTAAGTGTATGAGAGGCACGACGTTTGAATCAATAGGGTACGGCAGATGAATTTGGAGCGGCAACCCAGTTTGGATCGGCAATGCTTGCCGAGCTGCACAACTCAAGCACGGCTTGGTTACAAACATCGAACTTCTCATGTGCCGAACTCATGGCACAAGTGCATTTAAATACACCAATTTACGCGCCTAAACTAAACTAGATACTTTATGTAACAATTGTAAAACGTTTTTGGAGCGACATAATTAAGTTCGAAGTTTGAAACAGAGGGCGCGCTAAACATGCATAAGGGTCGCTCCTAACTAAGTTAGGTCCGGCACATGAGAAGCGCGACGTTTTTACCAGGCCTAAATCCCCTTTTCAAAGCGGGGCCTTCTGTATTTCGGCCTTTGCAAGTATCTGTCAAAAAGGCGCCAATCGTGAGTTTTCAAACGTATCCGTAAAAGCTCCATTTTCACAGCAAAGTGAAGCAGTGTGAACGCAAGGCAAAAACAGACAAGTTGTGCTCATGGAATTTAAATTACAATTTCGATGGCAGACAACGAAAACAACAAGCAATTCAAGCGTATGGCCATGAGTCGTAGTTATAGCGTAGCGTCCATCAGTCTATCAATAGCGATAACCTACGAACATGTGATCAGTGTAGCTGACCACCTCTTGAAAAGCAATTTTCCTTTTATCAGCCACAATGCATAGTCCTTCCCATGGCTTTAGATATTTCTTTGTGACAGAAAACCCATGAAGAAGATTATCGAGACACAGACATATCACTTTAAAGAGCCATTGTTATTATAAAAGAAGCCATACATTTTTAGAGAGTCTGGTGCACCAGGGTAGATCACGGGAAAGGGGCATTGAGACTAACTTATTGCGACCGTGGGTCTCTCGGCTTAACGAGTAATTTGCCGCTCATAGGCTAGCTAAACTGTTATTGATTTGCTCTCGATTTGAATGGAATTGCATAGTCAGCGAGACATCTTGTTATGACCTATCCTCCCGGGGGGTACATAACATATTTAGGGTACGGGTATGTGCCGCCCATATGGGTGGGTTTTTGTGCCCATTCTCTAAACAACGGTCCTTTTTCAGCAGATTTTCCATAAACATGGGTGGGGTTTTGCTGAAATTCGCAAAAAATGGTTAAAATGGACAGTTTTCCCTCGGTTTTCCCCCAAAATTCATCATAAAAGTGGGTATCAAAAGCAAGTTTCGGTAATTAGAAGAGGGCAGCTTTCTGAAAGCCAGGCGGCAGACCCCCGTCCATCCTCAAGTCATGTACCTCTCGGGCCTATCCTCTATACTCCATCCCAAAAGGAAATAGAATCATGTGAAGTTATTTTGTATATTTGAAAGACTATTATGGATAGAATTTGTTATCTGATATGTGGGTTCGACTGTGGAATGTAATGATATTCAAATCCCTATTGGATTTGGTGTTGGATCTTGCGAAATCCCCTTTCGATATGCATACATACAATTTTCTAAACATTTTCTGAGAAAGCTGTGGGAGATTTTTGCTGGTAAACATCCTTGTTCCTCCTTGAGTAAACGAATGTTCCTTGTCGACGAAATTTCCTCTTTCCATGAGAAATCTGTCATGTTTGCTGTTTTGTTGTTGCCGTTGCTGCCATTAGCAACTTGTTTGAACTTGCTTGCTAAAGAACGTTCTCGAAAAGCTGTGATATGTAGGCTCGGTGATAGGTTGGCAAAAGATGAAATATTCCGTTATCTATTGAACAAATACGCATGCTTTTCCTGTTTACGTTGATCGCTCTATCTCCTCAGTTACAGGTTTTTTGTATAAAAACTGGTTTATAAAAACTGGTACTAGGATGGCGATGGCGCAAAATTTAACAGACTCTACTATCATGCTCGAGCATTGCTAAGAAACGTTCAAAGTCAAGTACAAGGAAATCATAGGAAAACTTTTATTGAGATTAGTTTTTGGTACTATTCATGATGAATTTATGTTTGAGTCAAATAGAACTCTCTTTCTTGCTAACAATTTTGCGCTGTCTGTGAAGAAATGAATACGTGGCAGTGGTCGGCAGTGGTAGAAACTACATGCATTTAAAAGATAAGAAACAAATTTAAACTTTTAGTGCTAAAAAGCTGAGATTTTCACGTGAAATAAAGAAACTTTTAGCACTATGGGCTTATCCAAGTTTGTTATAAAAGAAAACACGTGTACTGCATTTGAAAGGATTACACGTTTTTTTTTTATAAGAAACCATGAGCAATAGGAAACATACAGATTGGGTCATTTGGAATGGCCTAAGTAAGCTCCCAGTATGCTACTCTCACTCTGTGTTTATTCAGTTTGCAGCGTAGTATATTCAGTTTGCAGTGAACACTAAATGACAACTTACTTGTCTTCTTCTTTGTCATTTCCTAATGTCGCAATTACTGTAATCTCCAAGCCAAATACAGACAGCACCGAAGCAAGCTTTCTCCCTTTCCGCCATTTTTCAAAACCGTCGTACGAGTGTCGTCGCTGCGCTCCTCCGCTCCTCCGCAATTAACCTTTCAAAAAACTGGCGCCACTGGGGAAAAAGCTTATGGGTAACTAGCCAATTAGAATCCTTTGTGATTCATTCGCCATGGGCCCGTGATGCTCCACTTACCAAATAAAGAAAAAAGATCTAGGTGTGACGTAACAACTGAATCTCAGTTATAAATGAAAATTCTGAGTGATAAGGGGGGATCCCAAAGCAGTATTTCTTGATAACGAGGTTTTGAAAAAGGGCGGGCTTTACGAAATATTTGGCGGCATGCAGGAATATGGAGAACAGATGGAAAACAATTGTAAACCTTTTTTAGTTGTATATTTTTCTCTGAAGGTTGTGTTTACGGAGGTTAGCCTGCTCCAGCTGGGTTTTTTTTTAGGGAGGGGGCTCATTAGAGAGGGAGGCTTATTCACAAAGGCAAATAAATGACAAGGATATATAATGATAGCTTCTTACTACTTTTGTCCCGGATGGGGAGTGGGGGGGGGGTACTTGACCAGGTTTTTTAGTCGGGGACGCGCCATCGATGCTTCAAAACATAACCGTTCTTTATGCCAATTTTCCGAGAAAGTATACCCCCACCTCATACCAATATTCCGAAAATATATAACCGACCTTATCCTAATTTTCTGAAAAATTATAGCGATACCGTTTCTTATACCAAAATCGCGAAATCGATACCCTTCCCGATGGCACGTCCCCGCACCCAAAAAATGTATAGTGCCCCCCTCCTTGGGCTTTATCCAAATTTTTGGGGGTTATAAAACAAGTTTACGGGTCAATTTACAAACGCGACACAGTTTCTATGCGAAACCATATCAAAATTAACATGAAAAAATTCGCCTAGCTAAATCGACAAACTTTGGGATCCCCGGTATCTTATATATGTAGTAGGGGCTAGAGGGGGGCTTGTTCAAAATTTTGGAGTGAGGAAGATTTCAATAGAGAGGGGGCTAAATAGGGCTTTTATTGCTCGGAATGTTTCTCTTGGTTTTTGAATTTTATAAAAATTACAGTTTGGCAATGATGGGGTAAATATGTGAGTTTGGGGTAAAATGGATATGGGGTCAAGTGTGAAGTACTAGAATATCAAAGGATGACAGCTACTAGACTTGTACATTGATTACACCTAGCTATAATGGTAAATACTAAATGCCCCAAACTTTTTGATTAAAATAATGATCATGATCATGACAACAATGATAATACTGATAACGGTGGTAATAACTTTCTGATGAGGATTCTTGGTCAAAATGCACAATCTAACAATTTCTATTTTTACAATTAATGATAAAATAGATATATAATAATATAATAATAAAATAGTTAATTAATAAAATAGATTAATAAATTAATAAAATAGATACTAATGATACTAATAATAACAAAAAAATTCAGTGTGGCTTCAGCATTAAGTTGATAACAAATCAGAGTTGTCTAGATGTCAAAGTAGGATTGTGAATGGTGAGAAAATCTTTGTTAGACAACAACTAAATTCCTTTGATATTGGGAATTCAGCTTTCCTTTTCAATGAAAAACTAGTTTAATTTAAAAAACACGTTTTAAAAGAAACACGGGTATGTGGCTGGTAGTTCTTTTTTGTAAGAATAATTACTCAACTGTAGAAAAATTTGTTGTTAAAAAAGCCTATCCAAGTAAGTATGATTGCAAACCTTGTAAGATCTCTCATAATGAGTATAAAGAGGAAGCACAATTAGAGACACTAGCAAGACATTTGTCAATATTTTACTTTCTCAAAACAATTTTGAGTAATTTGAGAAATTTGAAACTGCAAATCACAAAAGCTTTTGCTTTTTCAACCAGAAACCACAAATAAAGACAACATAAAACATTTGTCAATTTTTCAACTGTATCAACGCACTCTTGAGTCATTATAGAATTTGAAGCTGCAAATCACACAGTTTTCCTGTTTAAATCCAGCCTGTACGAAAATACAAGGCCATGTAATAGCCATGCACACACCTTGTAGTTATAGTGTTATAACCTTGTTCTAGCCTAGAAAAGCCTAGCTGTAACCTTGTAAATAGCTTTAAAAATGCAAATTGGTCTTGGGGAAACCTTGTGGAAGCCTTGTGGAAGCCTTGTGTTAGGCTCCTGTACCAAAAAAGCTGATGTTAATTAATAGCTAGTTAATAGTTAATGAAGATGGCAAACAAACTTGTAAGATCTGTAACTCCAGATAATTTAAAGAGACTTTCAGCTCTTCAGCTCTGACCCTAATTCTTAGTTTTTTTTACAAATGCATGCATCAGGGCCATAGGAAGCAGTTTCTGATTGGCAATTGTATATAAAACAATGGACAACAATAAATTTAATGAATGCTTGTGATGTAGCACCATTGTTTTTAATATTAATGGGGGGCTGTCAGCCTCCCCCTGCCCCCACTTACTACAGGCCTGCATGCATTGCTGCTCTCTTCTTGGAAATTGCTGTCTTATTGTATCCCAAAGAAGAGGAAGTAAAATGGTGTGACATGGTAGTGAAGAGTTTCCTTCAACACAGCACATCCCATATTTTCAGGTCCTCACAGTATGCACAGAGATGGCACATTTTCAAAGCTTGACAATGTATTTACTGCAAACTTTCTAAATAACCTTTTGGCCATATCAAAATGTTGAAAGATGCACATCTAGAGATGCATAATTTCAGAGTTTATTTCAAAGTTTCACATAATTAGCTCAGTTCCGTTCAAAATGACACACAACATTTCTTCCCAACATGTCATTACAACAAACTTTGAAAATAATCACACATCATGTCAGTGCAATTGTCCGTCAAAGACACACAGACTTCATCATATAATAAGCTCCTTCCAAAAAGCATCAACATCAAAGAAGCATCAAAGAATTCAAATAATAGAAATTTTCCTTTTTGCCTTTTCTTCATTTTCACTTCATCAAAATATGATCAAAGTAAGTCTATTTACACACAGAATGAAGTAAGTCTATTTACACAGCAGTAACAAGAAAACAAATGTTTCATTTCCATTCTAAAGAAATAGAATTATGTCCTATTTTTACTGCTTTCTCCTTATGTTTTGTACAATAATCATATCCCATCAACTTGTTGCTTGTAGCTATATGCAAAACTTTTGAAAAATTGTCACGTTTAGGCCTAGGGAAATAATTTTCAAATGCCCTTCATGAAATTCCTTTCATGTACAGTAATTTTAACATCCCTTTTTCATGTAATGTTGTTCAAACAAGCTCTTGATAAGAGATTCAACTCAATGATTGCTTAATAAACAAGGGACTCCAGTCTGGAGCATGGTTGTTTGAAAAACCTTTCATTACACAAGCTTACTCTCACTTTATTCCACTTTGTTTATTGTATCATATTTTTAGCTTGAAAGTTCTAAAGTACTTCCTAGAAAATGGATTATCTTCATGAAATTGCATTGTGAAATGTTTAAGTGGGCAGATGGTTGAAACATGAAGAGTTCACAGAGATCCTACAAGGAACCATTTAATGTGGCTACTTAAAATTTGAGAAATTTCAAGAATTTTAGCTCTAAGTTAAATTCTTAGTTTCTTTGTAAGTCTCTTCTCAGTTTCTTTTATTAAGTTTCAGTTTCGTATAAGATTTGGGTACTCTGCAGTTTTCCAAATTACTCATTGCAACAATGGCTGTACATATATTTCATTCAGACCATAAGTTAAGAAACTATCTTAGCATAGTACCGTAAAAGCTCTATGGGGCTTATTTAATTTTGGACACTCCGGTGGGGGGCTTAAAAGAGAGGAGATTTATTAAAGAGGGGGCTCTATCACAAAATCAAATGATAAGGATGTGTGTGGTGGCTTTTCAGTTCTTTTACCAAATACAATTATTACAAGTTAAATACAATAATTTGACATGGTTTTTTCCCAAAACGTATCAAAATCAACATGCAAACTTGTTTAGATAAAGTAATGGAAACTATTTGGTAGCTTATGGAATTTGATATCAGTTAGGGGGGGGGCTTTAAAATTTTTGGCCCAGAAGAGGGGAGGGGCTTATATTAGACAATGGGGTTTAATAGATAGGGGGCTAAACAGAGCGTTTATGGTAGTGCTAAAAATGTTGGTTGAGCCAGTTAACTTCATTGCATCTTTCGATTTTGGCTTAATGTTTCTTATTTCTTCTGTTCTGTCAATATCAACTCAATCAATGCAATGGTTCCAGTGCAGTATACTATACATGTCAATAATTCACGTAGCTAGTTTGTTTGATGAAGTCCAGACTCATCTGTATCCCTCCTGGCTCTAATTCTGTTCACTGGCACAGCAAGATTAATATTTGTTAGTCAACTTGCTTGTAAGCAGTTGTGTCTATAACT
Source organism: Aurelia coerulea (assembly GCA_039566865.1). Taxonomy (NCBI): domain Eukaryota; kingdom Metazoa; phylum Cnidaria; class Scyphozoa; order Semaeostomeae; family Ulmaridae; genus Aurelia; species Aurelia coerulea. The sequence continues at coordinate 11,188,966 of CM076963.1, forward strand.
CTGCAAACATCCCATGCAGAGCAAACGATTATGAACAACCGAACCGACGATGGTTTCCAAAACAGGCCTCATCCCTGTTGTGTTGTGGGCCGTTGTGTTGTGCACGACAGTCTTGATATAAATAATCATTTGGGCTCTGAAATGTTACTTTTTTGGTTCTTAAAAGCGTAATTCAACAGTCTGAATGGCCTTCTTCATTGAAGATTTCTCTAAATCCAATGACAGCTGTTCAACAAGATAAATTCTTCATCATTTTTCGTCTGCTGGTCCCGCTGCTTCATCTCCATCTTCTTATCGGCCTAAGATAACGGCTGAATTGGCTGACGCACAAACTGCCGTTTCGACAAATCGATGGATTCGACCATCTAGATCGTTTATCGACATTGGCATTCTTGATAAATGCGGGGGTTTTCTATATAATGTTTTCTATGACGATCAGCATCTATTCTTGTTCAGCACTCCACCGATGTTACCAGTCCGCCATTATTCCTTGTATAAAAATAGTCTTACAGTCCCCCCGTTCATCGGTCGTGTTACGAGCCATACATTTAGCATAGTCTCCCTGTGTTCGGATTGTGGCACATCACGAGCCCTTCGCGAAAGTGCGCTGATAAAAAAACAATAAATCTATTGTCCCCAGCCTTCTGGCTAGTTACCCATAAGCTTCTTCCCCATTGGCGCCAGTTTTGTGAAAGGTTAATTGCGGAGGAGTGGGGAGCGCAGCGACGACACTCGTACGACGGTTTTGAAAAATGGCGGAAAGGGAGAAAGCTTGCTTCGGTGCTGTCTGTATTTGGCTTGGAGATTACAGTAATTGCGACTTTAGGAAATGACAAAGAAGAAGACAAGTAAGTTGTCATTTAGTGTTCACTGCAAACTGAATATACTACGCTGCAAACTGAATAAACACAGAGTGAGAGTAGCATACTGGGAGCTTACTTAGGCCATTCCAAATGACCCAATCTGTATGTTTCCTATTGCTCATGAAGAAACTTGGATCAGCACTTAGTACTAAAAGTTTCTTAATTTCGCATGAAAATTTCGGTGTTTTAGTAGTAAAAGTTTCTTAATCAGTTTCTTATTTTTTGGGCCTAAAATTGCGGTATTGTTCGAAGTTGAGCCTTCTTCTCGAGAAAGGGCTTCCATTTTGCATTGACATTGTCATCAAGAAGAAGCCATGCACATCAAGGCAAAAATTTACCAATTTTGCAGTTAAAAGTCAAGAAAAGACGAATGTACCTTTGTTGGAAAGACATAGAATAAGAGAGACACAAAGAAATAAAGTTTTAGAGTTTCTTAACTGTTCTTGAGCGTAGTACTAGAGTTTCTTAATTTTTTGGTCATCGTAGTACTAGTTTCTTATAAACCAGTTTCTTATAAAAAAAAAACGTGTATTCTTTTACCTCAAATATTGGTCCAAAGAATGGTCAAAATTGGTCAGCCAAGGGTACCATTTTCGTAAAGATTTGTCTAGCCTATGGTACCATTTTGAATAAGCCAAGAACCCCCTCCCCTCCCCGTGGGCCTGTCACGGCGTTGTTGCATACACTCATTTTCATAAGAAACTATAAGGTCCGGTGATGGTAGGCAGTTTCTTAAATTTTTGGGCCAGTTTGCTAGCTAAAGTTTCTTATGTGTTTCTTACACTGTATGCAGGAAGTGTAGAGTTAATTTTGTTCTGTCTAAAGGGTTCCCAAATTACTTAGTAAGATCTCAAAACGAGTAAATAACATGATTCGCACTCAATATAATGTCCAAATAGTTGCTATAACTGTACACTGTCAAAAATCTTTGAGTGCGATCGGAAAATTAAATTGTAAATTACAAAAGTTTCTTAGCTTTTTCAATTCAGGTAGGGCTGTTTCTTAACTTTTGAAAAATTGAGCCTGCCGTTTCTTATAAGCGGTTTCTTATAAAATGCGAAAAATATGATAAAAGAAAAAGTAATGCAAAAGAAAGGGAAACACCATTTTGTCACCATACTCACGGTCAGTTTAGTTGATTTCGAGTGTTTTATAGAAAGGTTCGTAATTAATTGTTTGTAACTATTTGAACCATGTTTTGTACCTTTTAGTAAACATTTTTCAAGAGATTGAGGATAAAGTTCACTGCAAAGAATGATAAAATTGCAATGCAAAGAATGCTGGAAGAACTACCTAAAATTGTTTCAACTTCTCTCAGTTTGCTTCAAAATTTTACACAAGCAACGAAACTGCACACCTTTGAAATAACAAGTTCTAAAATATGCTTCCTTGTGGAGATCCCTGTGTCAAAGAATTTTCCTTTTCCCATCAGAAACTTGCCACGTTTGCTATTTTATTGTTGTCTATGGTGGCCTATGAGTGCCATAGGAAAATTTGCTATGTTTTTCTCTACATTGTATGATTTCATAGTACTATTCGATTGTTTCCTTGCTTCTATTTGAAATTATTTTCAAAATGTTTTGAAAACATAATTTATTTTAAAGTCATTTCTTTTATTTAAATTTATTTTCTATTTTCATAAATATTCTTTATTCTTAAAAAAAAATTGAAAACACAATTTATTTTAAAGTCATTTCTTTTATTTAAATTTCTTTTCTATTTTCATAAATATTCTTTATTCTTAAAAAAAATTTCAAAACGGAATAAAAGCTTTGCGAAAAGTTTTCATTACGAAAATAATTTTCAAAGTTTTGTTAGAAAATAAAATTTTCGACGGCCTGGGAAGGCCATAGCCCACAATGCTTTGCGCAACTGAGCCAAAGCGAGACTACACTCAGTGCGCGTCAAATGACCAAAATGGCGACCAGAATCAGGAATAAACCTGGCAAGACGATGAAGCACTTGAAGAGGATTTGTTGTTTTATGTAAGCAAGAATCTCAAGAGGGAGGAAATGCTGGACTTCCTTTCCGAAAAGTATCCGATGTATGCTTGGAGTCTTCGAACACTAGCTCGTCGGTTGAATCATTTTAACATTAGATATGTTGAACGCGATACAACTCTGAAAGAAGTCGAAGAAGCTGTTCGTGTAGAGTTGAATGGACCTGGGAAACTACTAGGTTATAGGGCATTGCACAAAAAAATACGCGAAGTCCATCAATTGAAAGTTCCACGGGATGTTGTTTATGCCATGATGGAGGAAGTTGACCCAACTGGCCTTCAAGAACGGGCAGTTGTTGGCAAGGCAAAGAGACACCGAAGAACCGGCGGTTTTTCATCCGAGGTACCTATCCTATATATCAGTTCAGTTTTCATGTTTTAAATTCCACTCTACATACAATTTATCAATAATAACTAGACATGCAAACAACTAAACTACAAGGAATATAAGATATACAACAATAAATATTACAGAAGATTATACAATCAGCATAGTCACAGGAAATTAGTACCTGAGTCAGGAAATCATGCAAATAATCAACAAAAGGAAGCATTCAATCTGATAAATACCAACGAAGACCCAGGCAACATTTTATCTATTGGAAAATATTTAAAGGAAGCATTTAAAAGCACAATGGATATTAGCTCTGTCCATTGGCTTCAAACCATGTTCATTTGTTTCTTTTTACTGTTCGCGTTGGTTTTTACTTAGTTATAACTTATGTCCGTAGCTTTAATTTCATTATTGTATATTCGTAGATTTAACTTGACTGTAGAGACCATGTACAGGTACAGTACCTCTGGTATAGTGTTGTTGATTGAAAAATAAAAAAGTAGTTAGACCAATTGAGCAGAAAAAAACCCCTATTATAAAAGTATCTCATATAAATTTGATTTCTTTCATTGACATTATGATAACGACACCTGTATGGGGGGGGGGGCGGATGATTCCAGCATTCTTCAAGTCTGAAAAGATTGGTGCAGAAGGTACCTAAAGTATTGAAATTAAATTGCCCTTAAAGCCCTTTTCTGTAACAAAAACACTGCATTGATATGTGTGTCATATGTAAGACCCTAAACTAAAATACCATACTGGAGGAAAGGTGAAAACAAAGAGTTGTAAAGACAGACCAAAACATGCACTGACAGTCTGGCTAGAGACATACAGTAAAGTTCTGTCTTTGAGAAGCCCATTGTTTTCACCTCAACCTATTGTTCTCCAAAGCCAATCGTCTCTTACTTTTCTAGATCCTCTAAGTTTCTTGTGAAGTGGTTTTTTAAAGATGGGACTTTGCAGCATGTAATTTGTCATAACAACAACAGTTTTCAAAAAATTGTAAACAATGAACTCTACCTTATATAATGACATTTTCTGCTTCTCAAGGGCTCTGATTGGACAATGTCATTGGATGGGCATGACAAGCTCTGCGGGTATCAGAAGGCAACTTTCCCATTATGCATTTATGGTGGATTAGACACATACAGCAATAGAATTAATATTCTACGAATATGGACAACAAATAATGAACCAAAGATCATTGGTAGATTCTACCTGGAATATTTGAATGATTGCAGAGGTTTGAATTTTACTACCTACTTCTAGACAATTAATTGCACCAAAGATGGTTGGGAAGCTCTACCAGGAGCAGTGCCAGACCAGAAAAAGTAGGATGGGCAAGGGACAGAATTGATTCCCACAAGCAAGTGATACCTAATGTTTTTACATGCCAACCTGAGAAAAATGAGTTAGAAATGGCCACCCCAGTCCACCCCCTTGGTGGATCATTTGATCAAAGGATCTTTGAGATGCAAACCATTATGGCAAAAAATGTCCTGATGTCATCTTCAATGCAGTCATTGTTTTTATTGAGTCACAATCTCATTTTACTGACTGGATACTTTTTTTTAGCCACATATGACATTAAGTTCAAGCAGCTTAGCAGTTGACTTAGTCTGGTGACACTGGTCCTGTGGTAATACCATCAACAATTGTTTATCTATTTTATGTATATCATTACTTGTTACTACCCTTTGGTCAGGACCGCAAACCTGGTGATCAATCTGATTAGTGGAAAGTGCTCAAAACTGACATTAAGTAGGGCATTATTTCTGAGTACGGACTGCTGTGAAATGGATTGTCAATGAAAAATTATGAAACTTACGTTTTCTAGGGCTATTTTTGAAGGTCTCATGTCAAATTTCATAAGTCTGTTTCAAGAGCGAATGGTCACAGGCTTCAATGCAGTCGCTAAAACCGAGACAGCCATGCCGCCTCTGTGGCAGCATGTGATACCATACCATGAAATAAATTTTTCTTTCTCTCTACAGTTCTTCCATCACGACTGCGAATTGATAAGGGAACTGAAACTGGAATTTTAACTACCATGCATTCATATCTCAGAAGCTTACATGGTGATTTGGCAGATCCTGTAGACAGCATACTCTATGGGCCATCAACTCAAAACAAAATTGAGAGATGGTGGAAGGAGCTATTAGAGAGAATGGAAAGGTTTTTTAAGGTTCAACTGAATACACTTGTTGAGGATGGTGAATATGACCGTGATGATGACGTTCATAGGTTAGCTGAAAACTTCATTTCTTAACTGTTTTGAAAATCTTATCAAATGTTGTACTTCTGTTGCAAATGATGGTAGAAGACGTTAAATTTGCCAGATTCACCAACAATGTAATTTATATTTTCGTTTTGTATGTCATTTTCCCATTTTTCTTTTCAGGAACCTCTTAGCATTTGTTTACATCCCAGTTTTACAAAAGGAATTGGATATCTTCAAGGAAAGTGTTTGGAATAATCACAGGTGCAGAAAGCAGAAAACTAAAGTACTTCCAAATGGTATACCTGAACATATTTACCACTTCCCTGAAAGGTTTGGAGGGGTGAAATGTGGTCTGCATGTGACTGAGAATCAATTGAAAGAAGTTGCAGAATTGTCTGATGTATTAGAGGGAACTAATGATTACTTGGAGCCTGAATTCAGAGCAAGATGTGAAGTAGTAATCCCTAATGTACATGAAGTAACACCTGAAGAAGCAGCAAATGCATATTTGTATTTGAAAGAGAACTTTGCCTAAAATTTGGTGTATATGTATCATTTCAGCTTAGGTTTCAAATCTTTAAATTGGCGTAAAAAGGTGGTTGTAAATATCTGACTTATTTCTTATAACTGAATGGCTTTAAAGAAACTTTAGCTACCTATCTATAATTCTACTGTTGGACTTTTCAGAATTTTTGAATTTTTTTCGAAATTACAGTATATTTTATATTTCAGCTCATTTGAGGATGTGGCGTCATCAAATTTCTAAATCATAAACAAAAAAAGTAACAGGGACTTTTTCTTGATATACCATATTGTACGCATCCATAAACTATGGTTTTCTTGCAAATTAGAAATTATGATGGTTTCATTTTTTTTATAATTTTTCTTGAATTCTTGAGAAAGAAAACTCTAATTTTGGAAATGTTGAAGATTTCAGAAAAGTCCAATGGCAAAATTATAGCAAATTAGCAAAAGTTTCTTTGAAGCCATTTAATTCAAAGAAATAGGTCATTGAATGTTACACCAACCTTTTTAAAGATTTGGAACCTATGCTGTAACATTTCACATTCCTTGGAAAGATTCTTTCTGATATCTTGTGGCTTGATTCACATTTAGTAATTTAATTTGAAGATCTTTTACAAACTCTGCCCTGTTGCCCAAAGAAAATGTAACAGAAAGACATCAATTTTGAATGGCAGACAATGTCAATACTGTATCTTTCTCTAGAATTTAAGCAGTTTAGGATAGACCGCTGTGTAAAACAAAACTGATCTTTAACAACATAAAAAACAAAACATTTTACTTCAAATTTGTAACAAAGGAATTTCTTTATATCCTAGGTCAAGCCTAAAGTATATGCCTACAGTATTAAGACTTTCAGGTCCATTTTCCATGTTTGCCAAGGGGAGAGGGGGTACTAGCCTAGTGTTCCTTTAGCAATCAAAGCAATCCTGATTGCATTGTTTAAGATTTTAACATTGTTTCAATTCAAAGCATTTAGATCCATCTGGTTGACTTTGAATGAAAACTTGATTGTTTTGATTGCCAAAGGAATGCAGGGCAGTCTGCTCCAAAATATCATATCTTATGGATAAGTCTTTATACCACATGCTGTGTGGCTCATGGTTTTCCTGCCTAAGAATTCTTAAGACTATTCTTAGTTTCTTGAAAATTCTTGTTTGAAACAATTAACACATCTTTTGTGTGACCCAAGATTTATTATCAGAATATGGAGACTTCTGCAAAATTCTTGAGACTCTTTGTAATTTGTTATTATTCACAAGCCTTTACAGTACTGTACCTGTGGATTTATATTAACATTACATAATCCACATGGTTTACTTTGAAGAAAATCATGGAAATACAAATTAGTTATTGCCATACAACCATTATTATGAAAGATAATGTATTTGGTATTGCAAAGTGCATTTTTAAAACGAAACTGCTTGAATGATTTGAAACAAAATGATTTGATGCTCTATATATTTAGTATCGGTTCTCTTGCAGTCAAAGAACTTTACATACTAAAGGGGAAAACAACCATGGAGAACTATTAACCTAAGGTGTGTCTCACATTGGATGTCAGGTGAAATTTGTGATAATGCGAAAATAGTCACGCAAAACAGTTCAATTGTTCAATTTGCAATTTCACTTGACATCCAATTTAAGCCAGATAACAAATACTAAATAACAAAACTTGAGATAACAAACAGCAATTAAATGTGTCTCAAATAAAATGGTCTATATTGTATAAAGTTGTGACACAGTCAGCATTCCACAGTATTTATTGCATATGTGCATCTCTAAAAAACGGTTAATTGCTTGTACCGAGAGGTTTCCAGCACAGAATTGGACTGAAGACTCATATTCATCCAGCAAATCTGTGCTGGCAATTTCAGGATCATACAGTGAATATCCAGTACCCTGAATATCCAAAACCATCAGCGACTTCTCTGATTTAACATAGGTGAAATGGGCAAATGCCTCCACTTTTGCAGCAATCTCACCATCTTTGACAAGAATTTCTCCATTGTTGTTGATGTATTTCTTGAAAGTGCCTGGTATGTAAGGTTCAACTGTCACACTTTCATCTCTCAGTTTTCCATAATAAACTTTTGAGTATTGCAAAGTCTCACCATAGTTATCTGTGCATAGTTTTTCCATGGCAATGGCAAAATATCTGGCAAGACTGTGCATTTGCACTGATTTCCTGGTATGTTTCTCAACTGAACCAAAATGGTCAAGTATAGTTTGTGTTCCTTCAGGTTTGCATCTTTTTAGCACATACTGCTGCCTTTTTAGACCAGACAGTGCTTCCACCAGAAAAGCATTTCTAAAACCACCACTGGCAAATGAAGTTTTACACACAGATAGTCTTGCTTGGAATGGGGTAAGCCATTCTCTCTTCTCCACATCAAACTCTTCAAGTTGGATTTCAACTACTTCTCTGCTCGGAGGTATGAATTTTCCTAATTGAAGAAGCTTGCTTATGGGAACAGAGTCTGGGTATTTTTGCCCCTGATTTTGTTGCTGTTTTATGCCATCACTGTTTGGCACATCACTGCACGACTTTGGTCTTTCCTCTCCTCTGTTCGGTATGGAGCTGGGTATGGTGGATGAAAGTATGGTGGATGGAAGCTTGTTAGAATCATCTGCCTGGTCTGCAACAAATTCCCTTCCAGTGCGCTTTTTGGTTGTTGGTCTTCTTCTTGGGGTGAAACACGAAAGAGTGGGTAAATCCAAATCGTCCTCTTCATCCTCCTGGTTCTCTCGTACGAATCTTACGTGAATAACTTTTAAGTTTTTTATTTGGTCAATGTGTGCGTATGACGGGCCCCTCTCTCCGGCGAGAACGTCGCATCCCATACCTGGAGGAACATTGAAATGCTTTGTGCATGCCTCTTTGATGCTTTCAAGGTCCAGGTGCTCGTGCTTGTAGGGTACAATCGCCAAGGGCCCAATCCTGGAATACTTTTGGCATTTTCCTTCAACTTTGGCCGAAAGCCTTTGAACAGTAATGAAATCTACTGGATCTTTCTCGGTCTTTCGTCTTCGTTTCTGTGAATTCTTCTCCTTGAATGCCTCCCAATTAGCCTTCTTTCTGGACATATTTACAGTGGCGTGCAACCTCGACGAGACCTCATCCCACGAGGTAAAATTACAAAGCATTATGGGCCAATATAGCAAAGCATTGTGGGCTATGGCCTTCCTAGGCCGTCGAAAATTTTATTTTCTAACAAAACTTTGAAAATTATTTTCGTAATGAAAACTTTTCGCAAAGCTTTTATTCCGTTTTGAAATTTTTTTAAGAATAAAGAATATTTATGAAAATAGAAAAGAAATTTAAATAAAAGAAATGACTTTAAAATAAATTGTGTTTTCAATTTTTTTTTAAGAATAAAGAATATTTATGAAAATAGAAAATAAATTTAAATAAAAGAAATGACTTTAAAATAAATTATGTTTTCAAAACATTTTGAAAATAATTTCAAATAGAAGCAAGGAAACAATCGAATAGTACTATGAAATCATACAATGTAGAGAAAAACATAGCAAATTTTCCTATGGCACTCATAGGCCACCATAGTTGTCATTAGCAACTTGTTTGATTTGGTTTGGGCTTGCCACAGAACGTTCTCGAAACTGTCTTGTTTTTTGTAGGCGGGTTTCGTTATTTCAAGTGGATTTAAAGATTAATTTGATGGAATGTTTTCTAAAGATAAATTGTGCTGAATCGCAGAAGTCCTAGCCTACGCGTAGACCCGGGGGGGTTACTTGACCAGGTTTTGGTCGGGGACTTGCCATCGAAGCTTCAAAAACATACCCGTTCCTTATACCAATTTTGCGAAAAAGTATACCCGACTTTATACTAATTTTGCGAAAAAGTATACCCGACCTTATACCAATTTTCCGAAAAAGTATACCAAAATCGGCACGTCCCCGTACCCAAAATATGTGAAGTACCCCCCCCCCCCGGGCGCGTAGACCCATTATCCTCCTTTGGGATAATGGGTCTACGCGTCGGCTACAGAAGTACGAGATGAAGGGATTAAATATTATGTTCCCTAATTTCAAAGCAAACATGTATGAGCAAGCTTTGTTCCTTTAGCTTTGACCCCGCATTGACCAACAACTTCTTCGTGCTTGTGTGCTACTACCCCGGGGGGGGGGGGGTACTTAGTATATTTGTCCGACGGGGATGTGCCGTTTTTAAGGGTATCGTTTTCACCAATTTTTTCTAGGACAGGGTATCAAAATGAGGCAATTTTTCTAGAGCAGGTTGTCAAAACATGTCAAATGGGAATATTCTGCTAGATCGGGTCGTTTTTCGGTCAAATTTCATGTTTTTGAGTATACTTTTCATCAATTTTTTCTAGAACAGGTTATCATTTTGAGCGAAAAATTCTGGAGCAGGGTAAAAAAAAATTTTTTCGTGGGCACACCCCCGTACAAATTTAAGTCAAGTACCCCCCCCCCGGGGCTACTACCACTTGACGAATAACAGACGCTCTATCGTTCCCTTTCTGTTTCCGCAGTTGTCTGTCAGAAGGTGTCAGGGACACAGAAGGCAATGCAAATAGACCTCTTAGCAATTCTACAAAAGAACATGGATGCTGGATCGAGCGTTATTTCTATACATTTTTTTCTCAAGACATTTTTACACGCCAGGTTGGATCGAGTGGCGTTTGAGCTTCAATCACTGCAGTATTGTGCCCGGGATTGTGCCCATTTGAACATTCTACGAAATGTTGCAAAATGTCGTTCGATTCTGATTCTGTTTAGAATTGGTATATTCTTTCTTGGGCAGAATAACTACCAGAAAGGCACATAAAGAAAACTTGAGCAGGGCTTCACCAGGGTGTGATGTCCTGAAGGAGCGATGTCCTGAAAAGTACCCCTGACGAATGCCTTTGAACTTGAGGGGCAATTTTAAACTTCAAATTTTGGAGGAAAGGGGCACTTTTTCCTTTCGGGGTAAAATAGTGCACTTTTGACAACTGAGAGTGTAATGTTGCCCCTTGTGCCCCTGGTTCCTACAGCTCTTGGAGGTGTAACCATAGTGTAACTTGACTTGACAATGTTTTGGTCACTGAAATGTAATTAGCGTCAGTTCGACATTTGCTTAACCTCGTTTGAATCCATAATTCCCGTTAACAAGGAGATGGTGACAACAAAGTTTCCTAGTAGTATTTTCCCACGTTATTTTTTGTTGTTTATTCAAATTTGGTTTATTGACGTCCTTTGAAGAGAAGATTTCGCAGATTTGCTTGCTGGGATCATTTTGTATTTTACTGAAAGTTGCCGAAAGGATCAAGTATTGTCTTTGGTAGAAATAGGTTTTGCTGCCGTTTTGTTATTGCTGTTTCGAGATTAGGTCTGTTTATCGACGTTACTAAAACACGGAACAAGCGGAACAAGCCAGAAACAAGCGGAACAGGCCAGTAACAAGCGTAACAAGCAAGGAACAACCCAGTAACAAGCAGAACAAGCAAGGAACAACCCAGAAGTGGAATAAACAAGGAACTGGCCAGTAACAAGCAGAACATTAGCGTACTGAAATGCATTAAATCAAGCACCAAAAGCATGAAATTAGCGTACTGAACTCCAAGAGAGCGGGGTACTCCACCTTTTTAAGGCCTCCTGCGATGTGTTGCGTGCTGCGTGAATCGAGTAATGAAAAGAACAGCAAATGAATGAAAGCGAAAAATTATTTGGCAAAGAGATGTAAAGCTAAAGCATGACATGTTATTGCAAGACTTTAATTTTACCAGTTTGCATCGAAGAAAGCAATGAATACACTTCATTGTTTCATAGGAAATATTTTGCGAAAAAAGTTACTATCAGATCACTAAAGAATTAAGAAGTTGCACAAGGATGGATTTTTTAATAAACTTTCTTTTACTGGAGGTAGGATGTTTCCCTTTATTCGCTTTATTTTGGGTCATTACAGTTGTTCTATGGTCGTTACTGTGTCGCTATTCCAATTGTTACTGGCCTGTTCCTGTTGTTTCTTGCTTTTTACTGGACTGTTCCGTAGTTGTGCTGCTTGTTACTGGTTTGTTCCTTGCTTGTTCCGCTTGTTACTGGCCTGTTCTGCTTGTTACTGGCTTGTTTAGCCTGCGTGCAGACTCTACTGATTTCCTTTCATTTCAGAGAGGTTCTCCTCTACTGGAGGAGAACCTCTCTGAAAAGAAATCAGTAGAGTCTGCACGCAGGCTAGGCTTGTTCCGCTTGTTCCGTGTTTTAGTAACGTCGGCCTGTTTATCTTGGCGTTGTCACAAGTCTCACGTGACATTTCGTTTGAAACCGACTTTAGAAATTCTGCTGTCAGGAAAAAACTGGAAATCGTATATCTTTTTGGTCCACCCACTAGTTAGTTTCTATTACGTTTAACGTAATAGAAACTATTTAGTGGACCAAAACGAGGGGCGTAGTGACACAGTTAAATGTTTGACCTAATGTCCCCCAAGCAATTAATTTTATACGTAAGAACTTTTTCCTTTGCAAGACGAATTAGTAACGGATATGTAAGGTTAAGGTCGGACAGACAGACAGCTTTGGAGCAAGTGTCTTGAGAAAGCGCTTGTATCCGTGTCACACATTTTGGACGCTTTTGCCACATTTCAGGCTGCATATTTTGGAGTTAGATTATTGCTTGTGAAAGACTGACTCGTCTGAGTAGTGCTCGTTTGTTTGTTTGTTTGTTTGTTTGTTTGTTTGTTGTTGTTTTGTGGGGCTCTTATAGGAGATGAGCAACAATCACGTTAGCCTTGGAAATTGATTATGCTTGTGACTTATAGCACCATTGTTTCAAAAGGGGGGCTTCAACAAAGTTGCCTTGGTCTACAGTTGTTGTAATTCGGGCGGAAAAACCTTTCAATCTTGTTGCAGAATACTTATTGTTTCTATTGGTATAGATGAACTTAGCCAAGGGTATCATTTTTTAATATTGGTTTAGCCAAGGGTATCATTTTTTGTAGAAATTGCTCTAGCCAAGGGTATCATTTTCCTAAAAATTAGTCTAGCCAACGGTGCCATTTTGAACATGCTCGCGGCAGACCCCTCCCAAAATTTAGCCAACCCCCCACCCCCCCCCCCCCCCCCCCGTGAGTGAATCTTCCTTTTCCACCGTTTCATATCATAGCATACAAATGTATTTTTGTGTTAGGCTATTACAAGAAAGAAAAATTCTGAAAATTCTGAATTCTGAAATTCATATCGTATTAATTTTTATTGGGGCAACTGCCCCTGCTGCCCCCCCCCCATGCTGTGTACGGCGGCCTTGGACCATGGCCGTGATACCGTCATTTTCCCCTGACGCTGATAACAATGATTTATGGGCTGACTTAAACAGCCGAAACTTTCTTTCCTGGGAAACAACGAGAGAGGCAGCAGAGATAGCAGTGAACTACAAAAACCGGATTCCTTTTGCTAATTAATGCTCTCGTTACAGTTTCCTGTTCGTAACACATAGGATGCAGAACTGCAATTAACAGTGCCAACTTTTGTTAACTCGCTGATTTTATCTGTAAATATATTGCAGTGGATTTGATGATATTTGAATGCACCCGGAAATAACATTATCAAATGGCGGCGTCATTATATGAACGGGGGTGTGACAGTTTGACACAGAAAATTTCAATTCGCACATGAAAACTTCGCATTGATTAAAACCATGTTAATTTGCGTTGAGAATAGCACACTTGGGAAGCTCACTTGAGAAGCTAGCTTCACCATTCACGTTAATTTGTGATCATTTGAATTCCCGCTGCATTAAAATGATACCCGTGTATCTCGGCGAAAGAGTAGTGCCTGCGCTCAGCCTTAACTGGCTTCCTTGTTTGTTTGTTTGTCTTTTTGTTTGTCAATTTATTTGGATTCGATTTTTACCTAGCATGGTACCCAGCATCGAGCATACAAATGAATAAATCAAGAAATGAAGAAATTGATAGATAAGTTAAATATTCAAGAGACATATATCGAAAAGGTTTACAGGATATCATTGAACTGAACTGAAAGGCGTTACATTTACAATTTGGGCCATTGTTTGGTTTTCATTCATTTGGTAAACCATTCCATATCGGCCAGGGCCGGGTTGTTCAAACCACGATTAGCGCTAATCTTGGATTAAGAGCATAATTCTGTAGCCATTTGCATAGTAGTCCTAACCCGGTATTAGCCTAATACCAGTTTTGAACAACCGGACCCAGGTCTATAATACGGACCCAAATTGATGATCCAAATTGTTTGGATTTCGCAACGAATAATTTGAAGTCCTAAAACTACAGATATTTTTCATGAATGCTGTATTCAGCTTTTTTAATGTTTTGAACATCTTAATACAAAGTATTCTTTGACGAATAGAAATTATTATTTGATAATGAATATAAAGCTTTTTGCATTAGACTTTTTCAAATCTGTGGCGTTTTTTTTTTTGAGACACCCGGTACAAGAAAAGGGGGCGATGTTTTGCTCATGCGTCCGAGAAAATAGAAAATCCCGGAAAAGGAGTCGATGTTTTCAACTGAGATCAGAGAAAAGGGTCAAATTGAAAAGAGACATCGTCATCCCTAGGAGTGACCAAGTGACCCATTGGGGCTAAAATATAGAGCAGCTTGAAATTCTGTTCAACTTCGTAGTTGGTTCGTAGTATGGTTCAAAACCAGGTACCTAATAAAACTTCAGATCGCTTTTGCCAATCGACCATTTCCAACAGGATGGCGTCGAGGTAGACTGATTACAAGTTCGTAGTTATCGCAAAAAAATATTGTTGTTGGTTTTGGTGTTGGTGTTGTTGTTGTTGTTGTTGTTGTTGCTGTTTTCTTAACTGGGACTATCTTGTGGAAGTCTAGCGTCGAGAGGCATTTGACGACGATGCATTGCCTTCTATAATCATGGAGCATTGTGGACACCTTTATTTTGTAGGAAATTTTGTAGGAAATTTTTATTCGATACTATTCGCGAGCAATGCTCCTCCACAGAAGACTTAAGGTAGTAGTATCGAATAAGAATTTCCTACAAAATTTCCTACAAAATAAAGGTGTCCGCAATGCTCCATGGAGGGAGTGAAGTGAAGCCAAAAATCGAGTCTGTGACAGACAACATCAACAGAACTGTCAATATCAAAACTGGGTGGGTAAATATCTTTAAGCTCGCTCTGGTGGGAAAAGGGGGACCTTTTGTTCTCGTGGATTTGATCTGAGATAATCATTATTCATTTGAATAAGAAACAGCATTCTGATGTCTTGGCATAGCGCACCAATTCGCTCACGAGGAGAAGGTGTATGCCGATTTCCTTAGTAACTAATTCCTCTTCCTGAGTTGCTAATTGTTTTACCAAGAAGGTCTTTGCCGATTGACTAAGGGGGTCGCTGGTAGCTGCCTCCCACTTGATTATTTTAATCCTCTATTTCACTTGTGTGAAGTGAAGTCTTACTAGAAAAAAATTGGCAAATTTGGTAAACACTAAAGTAAAGATGGAGGTACTTGTCACTTATATACTAATTTTTTCCCCCGCTACCTGTGGCGGGAGGTGTCGGATGAAAACCTCGGTGGTAAAATTAACCCTACACAAATATTTTTGAAATTTCTAGCCCACAGCAGAACATGTTCGAAAAGCCCAGGATCAAATAACTCGTAACTCAAAAACGTAATGACCGGTTTTAGTGAAACATAGTCTATATCATTCTCCTACAAAACGATCTGTGATAAATTGAAATCGACTCATATAATGGCAAACAATGAAGAGATTCACTACTTTTACGAGGTGACTTTTAAAGTACAGACCCAAAACTTTAAACATAACCACATAAGAAAACTATTTTCTTATGTCTATGTTAAGGCAGGTAGATGGCCATAAAAGTTGCTGTAAAGAGATTTTACAGCAATAACTAATTTTTATCGAAGGATATTTTTACGGCCCCGGACCTTTTACCCCTTCCAACCCCCCCCCCCCCTCGACGGTCCTGGGTGGCGCCAGGAATCTTTGTTACACTCTGGACTTTCTTTGCGGTGGATAGCAAACAAATATAATCGACTATGGTTATAGTCAATATTTTGTTTGATTTGTTTTGCCAATTCAAAAACAAGAATCAACACGAGATAACGACCTCTTTAGACTTTAACTAAAGGCTATCTCTAAAGTATGGAATATGGAATTATGGAATGGAATGATGGAATAGCTCAGATGGAATGATGGAATGATGGAATGGTTTATATGGAATGATGGAATGGCAAATATGGAATAGTCCAATATCTTCAAAAATCTTGTACTATTTTCTTGCAAAACGTCCCTAAATGTATGTAAGGAGCAGTTTCACACGCACTGCAGCAAAAAACGAGAGCTTTTTATGCAAATTCTGAGAATTATTCCATATTTTGGAGATTATGGAATGGTCCCATATTTTCAAAATCTTGCACCTTTTTCTTGCAAAACCTTCCTAAATGTATGTAAGGAGCAGTTTCACATGCACTGCGCAAAAAACGAGAACTTTTTATAAAAATTCAGAGAATTATGGGGCCATTCGTTGTTTTAGAGATTCTCTAAAATATGTAATGGTCCAATTTCTTCATCATCATGAAAGTTTTTCATGTAAACCTTCCTTCCCAGTTATGTGAAAATGAGAATTTCCAGCCAATTTTGGTATATTTAGTAAAATTTCGAATCAAATTTTTAGGTGTTTTGAACCAAATAGATCTACAGATCTATGACCTAGTAAATTCTTTGTTTGCCTGTTGTCTGGAAGACTTCAGACTTTGACATTCCATGCAAAGTGCGTAATATTGCGATAAGTACGCGTTGTTCAATTTCTTCATCTTATCTATCCTGACATGATAACCAATGAGTCCTTTCTGTCGCTAAGCACGCATAATCCACCTTTTCAAGATAAGAAGCGCGAAAGCGGAAGTATTTTGTTGTTTGAGATTTTGCATTGCGTACAAAGTTTAGTGTTGAGCCAAATTTTCCCATTCATGTATGTCTTTATTTCCAAATTATGGCAATTTTAAAAATTTAAAGTCATAAGGGCTTTGACCGTGAAATCAAAACTTTGGACAACTTTTGTCCAAACTTCGATTTCACGGTCAAAGCCCTTATGAATTCAAATTCTTTATATCACCATAATTTCGAAATAAAGACAGATATGAATTTGAAAATTTGGCTCAACACTAAACTTTGTACGCAGAATAAGATTTTAGCCTTTAAAATGCAAAATCTCAAACAACAAAATACTTCCGCTTTCGCGCCTCTTATCTTGAAAAGGTGGATTGATCCAAATTTAACAGAAATAGATTTACAGATAAGATTTATAAGATTTACACCCCAAATTCAACATCTTTTCAAAAACAATACAAAGCAGCTTTTATGATATCAACGTAACATTCAATAACATTGACTCCGAGGGGCATCTTCAAAAGAGCGCACAAGATTTTCTCAGAAAAAAGGATTTTTAATTAAGGAATCTTTATCGAACAGCAAAGGGTTTTTGCCTTTGCCGTACAAAATTGTTTGAAATGCCCCTCGATTAATTGTAATTATACTGGAAGTAGGAGCTACTACCCTGATGAAAACACTACAGATGTTTTTTCTATTTTTCACTCTTTTCCCTGTAAAACAGTTTTCGTACATAAAACATCTTCTTTACTAAAATTGAGGTTTGCTCTAATTTACATAAGCCGAACTTGTTTTCAAATACGGGAGGGCTACAAGAATCAAGATAACGAATGTGGCAATCAAGAATGTGGGAGAATTTTAAAGGGAATTTTAGTGTACTTTCCCTGGGTTCAATCCACTTTACGATGAAATCCTAGCATGCAAGGTGTTAGCATTTCTTGTCGACGAAGATGAGTTACCCAAATATTGTTTGGCTCTGGTAATTGATTACTTTCCTTGGAAAGGTAGCAGAAATGGCGCATTTATGCGCGAAAATTCGTAAATTTGATATTTCAAAATATTAGAAAATTAGAACATTAGAAAAAATATATGTAGTGTGTTTTCATCAGGGTAGTAGCTCCTACTTCCAGTGTAATCTAGCCTGCGTGCAGACAATACCTAACTGAGGAAAAGGTATAGTCTTCGCAACGCCGCTCAATTTCGTGTATTGTATGCGTCAGCTATTTATTTCAATGGCATTTGAATGACCCTTTCTCCTTGGCGTCTGTTTATTGTCTGCAGTAGGGTAGTTAAAATTCCAGAGTATTGTGTTGCTAATGAAGTTTGCCTAGAGAACAAAGTGAAACGTGAGATTTAATCACACGATGGCCGTTCTCAAATCTGATTGCTTCCTTGTTTCACGGGAAAGTCATTTTATTGGCTGCTGCCAACAATAAGCTTTCTTTGTTATCACCATTGTGAAATAAATGCTGAAGCACGCACTACACAACAGTGAGCGGCGCTGCGCAGACTATACCTTTTCCTTGGGTGGGTATAGTCTGCACGCAGGCTAGTGTAATCACAATCAATCGAGGGGCATTCCAAACAATTTTGTACACCAAAGCCCGCACCAAAGGCAAAAACTCTTTTGTGTTCGATAAAATCCTTTTTTCTGACAAAATCTAGTGCGCTCTTTTGAAGATGCCCCTCGGAGTCAATGTTATTGAATGTTACGTTGATATCATACAATCTGTTTTGTTTTGTTTATGAAAAGATGTTGAATTTGGAATGTAAATCTTATTCTTAACTATTTCTGTTAAATTTGATCAATTATGCGTGCTTAGCGACAGAAAGGGCTCATTGGTTATCATGTCAGGATAGATAAGATGAAGAAATCGAACAACGCGTAATTATCGCAATATTACGCAATTTGCATGGAATGCCAAAGTCTGAAGTCTTCCAGACAACAGGCAAACAAAGAATTTACTAGGTCATAGATCTGTAGATCTATAAAATAGCGAATTGGTTCAAAACACCTAAAAATTTGATTCGAAATTTTACTAAATATACCAACATTGGCTGGAAATTCTCATTTTCACATAACTGGGAAGGAAGGTTTACATGAAAAACTTTCATGATGATGAAGAAATTGGACCATTACATATTTTAGAGAATCTCTAAAACAACGAATGGCCCCATAATTCTCTGAATTTTTATAAAAAAGTTCTCGTTTTTTGCTGCAGTGCATGTGAAACTGTTCCTTACATACATTTAGGAAGGTTTCGCAAGAAAAAAGTGCAAGACTTTGAAAATATGGGACCATTCCATAATCTCTAAAAGATGGAATGGCCCCAAAATTCTCTGAACTTGCATAAAAAGTTCTCGTTTTTTGCTGCAGTGCATGTGAAACTGTTCCTTGCATACATTTAGGAAGGTTTCGCAAGAAAAAAGTGCAAGACTTTGAAACTATGGGACCATTCCATAATCTCTAAAATATGGAATGGCCCCATAATTCTCTGAACTTGCATAAAAAGCTATCATTTTTTGCTGTAGTGCATGTGAAACTGCTCCTTACATACATTTAGGAAGATTTTGCAAGAAAATAGTTCAAGATTTTGAAGATATTGGACGATTCCATATTTGCCATTCCATCATTCCATATAAACTATTCCATCATTCCATCTGAGCTATTCCATCATTCCATTCCATAATTCCATATTCCATACTTTAGAGATAGCCTTTAACTAAAAGTAAACTGAATGACAAAGAAGAGGCTCTAGTTTTTGTGAATCGCTATGCGAATGCAACGTGGGAAAAGTTCGTCTCCACCTCCTGTTTTTGAAAGGAAACAGTGCAATGCACTGTGATCTATTAGGCCCTTTTGATCTAATATTGCCAAATAAAAATAACGTTCCGAATTCCAGCTAGATTTTGGGCTGGCATCATGGAGCATAACCTAGGGGTTAATGTGTTGCACGGGGGGGGGGGGGGTTCTTGGCCAAATTTTGGGTAGGGGTCTACCGCGAGCATCTTCAAAAGGGCACCGTTGGCTAGACTAATTTTTACGAAAATGGTACCCTTGGCTAGACCAATTTGACCATTGTCTGAACCAATTTTTACGAAAATGGTACCCTTGGCTAGATAGGCAGGGAAACTTCTCAAGCGACCTAAGGATCTGCCTAACCTTTGATTTTATGCTTGATTTCTACTAAATAAACAATGGAGATTCAAATAAGACTTCGAAACATTTTTGATTTTCATCGGAAGTGTCTATTTTGGTGACGTCAACAAGTGACACTTTTTACAACAAAAGTGGGTCTAACTCTTTGCATGTAAGTCTAATGTGATTGAAAATACTGCAGTTAGTTTGCATTTGATTAGAGCTCTCGAATGATCTATAGTTTTTTGGATTTTGACGAAATTAGTAAAATTTGTATGACGTCATCAATCCAATGACGTCATAATTGAGC
This sequence comes from Aurelia coerulea, assembly GCA_039566865.1. Lineage (NCBI taxonomy): Eukaryota > Metazoa > Cnidaria > Scyphozoa > Semaeostomeae > Ulmaridae > Aurelia > Aurelia coerulea. Next base: position 11,209,224 of record CM076963.1, read on the forward strand.
TTTTTTTAGAATGATTTTAGCTCAAATTTTTTTCTCAATTTGTACTAATTCGACCTTGCAGATTCCGAATCTGTCATCAATAAACAATTATTTTACTCAGAAATAAGGATTTGGACCTTGCCATTTACCCATTGTGTTGCCCCATTGGGTAAATGACCTGGTCCAAACCCTTATTTATGAGTAAAATAATTGTTTATTGATGGCAGATTCGGAATCTGCATGGTCGAATTAGTACAAATCAAGGAACAAATTTGAGCTAAAATCATTCTAAAAAAAGCTCAATTATGACGTCATTGGATTGATGACGTCATACAAATGTTACTAATTTCATCAAAATGCAAAAAACTATAGATCATTCGAAAGCTCTAATCAAATGCAATCTAACTGCAGTATTTTCAATCACATTAGACTTACATGCAAAGAGTTCGACCCACTTTTGTTGTAAAAAGTGTCAGATGTTGACGTCATCAAAATAGACACTTCCGGTGAAAATCAAAAATGTTTCCAAGTCTTATTTGAATCTCCATGGTTGATTTAGTACAAATCAGGCATAAAATCAAAGGTTAGGCAGATCCTTAGATCGCTTGAGAAATTTCCCTGCCTAAGACCAATTTTGACCATTTCCTGGACCAATTTGTCAAATTTTTACCAAATATGATATTATGACCGTTCGCTAGACCAATATTTTCAAAAATGATACCCTTGGCTAGACCGTTGCAAGGCCAAAATTGCAAGAAAGGATACCCTTGGCTAGACTAGAAGTCCGAAAAAGTATACCCTTGCTCGCGGCACATTCCCAGGTACCTTTACTATTGAAGAACCCCCCCCCCCCCGTGATGTGTTGCAAACATTTTCAAAATCAGTACACGAAAAGCGGAGATGTTGATTTTTTTAGAGTTGGGCCTAAATCAGACCGTTTTTGTTTACATGAAGAACTGTAGAGGCATGGCTGTGTTTTGATCGCAGTTTACAATTCTTTGTTTCTAGGTTCAAACTTCATCGATCTTTTTCATGTTAGTCTTATTCTGATCCCCTAAATGTGTGCTTCAATGCAATGTTAAGCAGAAGCATGTTTTGCCTTTTTGTGACCGTTTTTACTTTTTAGGCAATTGAACAATGGTACATTTCTGAAAACTTTCTGTCTTCTAAAATCAATTGTAAAATTCAAAGCTAAAGACAAAAAATATACGTTTCGCAATCAATACTATTCAAAACAATTTCAAAAATTAGAAACACTTTTCTTGCAAGTTCTACCAAAGGGCTGGTGCCGATTCGTGCCCAAAAAAATTTCCGGGCAATTTTCATTTCGCAAGTTTTGTACAAGATTTTTGTCATTTTCGCACATTTTTGATGAAAAATTACATAAAGTAAGATGGAAAGCTTCTCCTTGTTGAAATACGATGCAAGGTCAAAGGTTTCTTACTTCTTTCGCATTTAAGCCTGCTAAAGCAGCAAGTGATAACATTTCTCAGGCCAAAATCGTATTTTATTGCCATTTTTCCCTTAAAGAATTCATAATTTGTAGATTTCACTAGATTTTTAAAACTTAATGCCTTTCAAAATGTCTCAAATGTTCATTATCACATTGTTTTTACATGTAAGTTAGGTCCAGTCACTTGAAGTCCTTTCATTGGAGGTCTGTTAAAAATTTAGTTGCTAAAGCATCTAAGAATTTTAGAAATTAAATCGAAAATTTGAAACTTGTTACTTGCTGTCTTGTGAAGACCAGATACTAGTCTTGGAGGTTGAAAAATATGTAAGAGATGCCTTTAAACTTCGCTGAAATATCCCTACTCTAATATCCCGTACTTAGTAGTCATCGTATATATACCCTTAGTTTTTTGTTAATTTTTTTTGTTCTTCATTATAGTTCTTGTTATATTTCTTGAAGACGTTTATTCTGTATTCATGTTTTGTTAAGTAAATAATTTAAATTTGTTTTCTTTAGTAGACGACGCTTCTTGTAGCATACGAGTCAAATCTTTCAATAGGGCACAGGGAAACCCGCAAATCTTCCAATTTCACGCTTATAAGCCAATGATATCGCCGTATTCCGATCACATGACTGAAAATAAGGCTTTCGAGATAACTCTTCGAGTACCTTCACAAAAATAAAAATGGATATTCGACGAAGAAAGATACAGAGGTGGTTTTACCACGAATCGATTCGAGAGGCCCCACTCCACAATTGTTTTCTGCATTTGGTTAAAATCTCATCAAGGATTGGCGTTACATCGAATTTCATTCATTCGAAAATTGGCCTATGTTCACGAATTCATCAGGAACGCTACAAATAAGATATAGCTTTCAAAATTTCACATGTTACGTGAATTATGTCCAGAAATAACATGAAAATATTTGTTTGTTTGATTTTTGAAAATCCTTGACGAATTAAAGCTATTTACTGCCAAGAAACTAATGGGCCTAACCTTCATCCGCAGCAGAATCTCAGTAATCCCCAGCGGATAGATTTACGAAAGACTCCAAGTTTTCTTGTTGCAAACACCTTGGAAGTCTTGCAAGACTTGCATAAAACAAAAGGTTGTGCAAGACTTACGTCTCCCATATGACACAGCGAAATGACACCTTTGATAATAGATTGCACACTCCTGAAGGCATTCTATCGCAACAAAATAAAGAGAAAATAATACATTTTTCAAAGATTGCAATTTTCTTTGTCACATCGGAACAGTTCATAATTTTTGTAAAGAAATTTCCACTGCAATCTATTCTCAAAGGTGTACAATCTATTATCAAAGGTATCAATTTGCTGTGTCATATGGGAGACCTGAGCCTTGCACAACCTTTTGTTTTATGCAAGCTTTCCATGTGTTCGCAGCAAGGTGCAGAAATGTTTTTTATGCGCGCGCAGCATTGCGTAATCATTGATTGGATACGAGGCTACTTGTTCACGTGATACTGGCAAGGCGGGAAAACTGAAAAATACAGCAGATTTGTTGACCTTTCGTGACAAGAGAAAATATAAACTTAGTTACGACTGTTGTCTTATTTTGTAAATGAATGATCAAGATTACCGAACAATTATCTTGAAGCATTTTTGTTATCATTTGATGATTGATTTGATGATACAGTGTGGACTGTGGAAGGGAAACAAATACAAACTTTTCCATGAAGAGGAATGCGAAGGGGTACTGATTTGCAATTATAGAAAGTATGGAAGTACTTTGTAAATAGTGTGATTCGAAATAAACAATATGAAAAAATATCTCTGCCCCTAGAGATAATTAAATGTGAAATCAACCAGATATTTCTCAAAATTTTGTTTGAGCTCTGATTCAAGTTTCTGGCAAGCTTATCTAATCCTTATAAACACCCATTCCCCCTGGGGGGGATACACCATGTTCAGGGTACAGGAATGTGCCACCCATATGGATCCAGATTTCTCTAACAATGGTCCCTTTTCAGCAGATTTTCCTTACACATTGGTGGGCTTGCCTTGGTTGAAATTGGCAAAGAGTAGTTTGGAGAGTATGTTTCTGCCAAAATTCATCATAAAAGTAGGTATGCAGGCAAAATTTGTCAATTAGGAATGGATAGCTTTCTGAAAGCCAGGTGGCAGACCCCCATCCATCTTCAAATCATGTATCCCCTGGCTGAAATCAGTTCTTCCTGTCTAAATTTCCTGCTACACTTTTTCAATTTCACATAATTCTCAATCTCTCCTTGGTAGGCATACACACAAAGATAAACACAAATCAATTTCAAATTAATTCTATCATTAAAATAACTTCACAGCAGTTATTAAAATAAACAATTTATATGAAACAGGATAAGAAACTTGGGTAATTTTTGTTATATTTTGGTGCACAAAAAGATATAGCTATTCTACAGCTACAGAAATATTTCTTTTCATATGAAACAACATTTGGCAAAAGAGAGCTTTATCAGGCTAATACCAATTGCAATGAATTTTACAGTATTCAAGAATGAAGGTTCAGGGATGCCTTTGCCCCCATATCCATTTGAGGGTTCTTTGCACCCAAACATATACCATAATGGTACTACTCTCAGTCCAGAAAACACAGGTCTAAACAGGGATCAAGATAAATATAAACAGGGTGGGTGGAAAAATTCCCATGTCCTAATAAGTGGGCAAGATGTGTTCACTGCAAAAACAAACTCAGATGCAAGCTTAAAGCATAAACAGCTTCTGAAATGAAACTACAATTGGGAACATTTCAGGAAACATGACTTTGCATGTTTTACAGGGCTTTGCAATTCAAGAAGCTCAAAATTAATAAACAGGAGCAAGAATTTCCAGGCCAATTTATTCAAAAAAGTGGGGGATGTCTCTTCCATACTCATAATTTCTTAAATATGAAATGAAATGCGTTAATTTGCCACTTAGCATCATTATTATCTAGAATCTAGCAAATTTATAATGTTTTCTATGCAAACAAGATGCGTCAACAAGAAATCTGTCTCTTTACTATGGAACAGTTAACAAAGGGACAGACATTTGCTCATTTCATGGCAGCATTGTTCCATCAAAAATTTCCAGACAACATTTCAAGCTTGTAAGTTCATTTGCTCATCACCAAACCAGAGTCAGCAAACACAATTACCTCCACTTTAGTTCAATTACCTCCACTGTAGTTATATCACTGTCTATTAACTTCTTATTTCTCATTCACACACATCACATACATTTGTAAGTTGCAGGATTTTGCCATCAAAGTTATGCCATGCTTGAATTAAAATGTATTATGGTTCAGATGTCTAGAGGGAAGAAAGGGACTTGGTTAATTCAGCAATGAAAATAGCACAAGGCGACATGGTAAAATTAGCCAATAAGTAACAAGTTAGAAAGAGCTTGATTCATGTTTATGTTGGAGATGGATAACAGGCTTTAAAATAATATGAAACCTGTAACTAAAATATCCACTTTTCTGCAAACACAGCAAACTGAAAAGTGAAAACTATGCAATCATTTTGTACCCTTAGTTTGTAATGAATTTGTTGCCACTTGCATGCAAAACCAAATGTTTAATTAAATTTCCCAGATTTCAAAATTGTGCATTTTTCATTCATATGTGAGCTAACAAATACAAGAAAACTGCTAGGCAAAGAAGTATCAAGGTTCTTGTTTGACCATATTGGTTGATTGAAAGTAAAACAAAACAACAACAACAATATTGTTTTGGCTAGGCCCAATGTTGTTTTCAGGCACTTGTTTGGATACAGAGACACCTGCACCAACAAAATTAAATAACTCTTCTTTGCAAATTTTCCGGGATGAACGGAAACCATGAACAAGCAGTTTGATGAGCACTCTTGAAAGTCAGGATATTTTGGTTTTGCGGCAGCGACTAGATTTTGCGAAATTTTCGTTCAAAGTTTAGTGCATAAAACGGGCGCTTCTCTCAGCAAAATCTGGTGGTGTTGAAACTTTTATTTTTCCTACTCTTTCTGGCGATCGCGTTGCTTTTTCCATTAGAATTTGTGAAATATTAGGCCATAAGGAACACCAGATAAAAATATCAAGGGGTAATTTGCACTTTTTCTGTTCCTACCACGGGCTTGTTCTGTTCACAAGCCAAGAGGAAAGATTTTCTGATTTTTCAAATACCCTGACTTTGAATAAAAAAATAAGGTCAACGCAAATTTTCCGAGAATACTGACCTGTCTTGAAATGAAGTTTGTATCCTGTAGAATATTTCCTGAAATGATGGTTTTGCGGCAGCGACCAGTTTTTGTGCAATTTCTGTTTTCATATTTCCACGATTTTGAGCAAAAATTTGTCTCCTTGCAGTGATTTTTGATGTCGTATTTTCCATATTTATTTTTGGATGATCACTTCCAAATTTTTTTCCGCCATTGCTGTTTCCCTCGTGAGCACGATCTGCGAGCGCTTTTTTCTAGGCCGCGTCCCATGGGGCCTGGATCACAATGGATTCTGTCAAGACCGGGCGCCGGCGAAATTCTGGCCTCTCCGATTTCCAAAACATCCCGCAGGCGCAGAGTGCTCTATGTACAGCGGTCAAAACATTTCTGCGCCTTGCTTGTGTTCGCAACAAGAAAACTTTGAAGCGACGGTAGTTGGACGGTTTGCTGCAGAGGCTGTAAAGTCTTGTCACAATTATCGATGATAAAATGGTGGAAAGAAGTTAGATTTGTGGTGAAGTCTTTCGTAAATGTATCCGCTGGTTATTATTGCGAAAAGGAGTGATTTAATGCCGATTAACCCTATTTTAACCGGGGGGGGGGGGGGGCGTTTTTCGCCCCCCCCTATCGGATTTTTTTTAATAGCTCCCAAACGATGCCACCTACAATGCTGAAACTTCTTGACTTTTCCTAAAATTTAGTTGGCAATCAGAAAATAGAAATTTCAATACCTATTGTTTGACCACGTGACCACCACATGCCCATATTTGGAGAGTGGTCACAAAGAAATTCTTTAAAACGGCTCTAATTTCTTCGTTTGTTACTAAATCTCAACAATATATATACCATTCGATTCATCTCGATGAGTACTTTCATTTGATATATAATTTATTCATATTTGCTGACATCAGCAGTTTATTATTTCTATGACGTCATCAATCTTTATGACGTCATATTTCTAATGAATGAGTAATTTTTCATACAAAACTGATGGAATTACCTCAAATATCGATGAAGGTACTTGATTTCACCAATAATATGCGAAATTAATGGTTTTAAATCATAATTATTGAGCTAACAATTTTGCATTGAATCAAATTTTCATTATTTAATTAGTTAATTTATTAGAAACCATAAATATCCGTACGAAACCATATGAAACTACAAATTAATGATATCAAGCAGGTATTTGGATGGTTTTTTTGCCAATTTTATCTAGCTATTTGCTAATAATGGGCCCTTTTCTGCAAATAGCTCGATTTTCTCAAAATTTGCATTGTTTTTGGTTGCCTAGCAACCAATCACGTGACTATTTATTGATTGATGCTATTTTTAGATTCTCCATTGTTCAATTATGACACAGTGCAAGTTTCATTGTCATAGCTCTTATACTCGCGGAGAAAAACAGGGGGGGCGAAAAACGCCCCCCCCCCCGGTAGAAAATCACTTTTTTTTACCCGGTTAAAATAGGGTTAATGGGATTTTCTTGTAAGTGTAGCATATCTAAATTGATAACATTAAATTGAAATTGAACTAGAATTAGTCATACAAACTTCTTGGGTACGAATTGGCACGAGCCCTTTGGCAGAAACTTGCTACAAAGGTGTTGGTGTTTCTAATTTTTGAAATTGTTTTGAAGAGCATAGCAAAACATATATTTTTTGTCTTTAGCGTTGAATTTTACAATTGATTTTTGGAGGCAAACATTTGTCAGACTCGGAAAGGTACCATTGTTCAATTGTTTAAAAACGGTCGCAAAAAGGCACAATATTCAATTATGCTTGACATTGCCTTCAAGCACACATCTAGGGGATCAAAATAAGCATAGAAACGAGTAATTGTAAGCCGCCATCAAAACAGTACCATGCAGGTCATGTAGACATAGTTCTGATTTAGGCCCAACTTTAAAAATCAATCTCTCCGCTTTATGTGGATTAACCTTGAAAATGTTTGCAACAAATTACCCCCTAGGTCATGGAGTATGTCTCAAGCCCAAAATCAATCAGGATTCTAAAACTTCCAATTTTGGTATAAACTTTGATGCCCTGGATCACAGTGCAATGGTTGACTTGTCCAGTTTGCTGCCTTAAAGGCTGGCGAAAAGGGCCCACAATATATTACAAGAAACACTGAAGTACTTCAGCCAGAAATCTATCCCATGAGACCGTGAGCTTGCATATGAAAATCAAAACGCGACATACAGAGCTTCATCGAGGAAATGAGAAGCCAGTGGTGTTATCTTTTGACTTTGCTGCCAGGAACAGTCAGGAGGCGGACAGGGTTCGATACATTTTCACGTGACATCGGATTGGAGGCAGATTGTAATAACCATTCCCTGTGATTTCAAAGTATGATTCAAAACCTCAAAACCAGGTAGCTATTGATAAAAGCATGAATTTCCACAAATTCAAAGCCATTTCTCGACTTCGGAACGAGTTGGCTATTAACAAAAATGCACATAAAACATTTTCCTGACCGGCGTTTTAATTAAATGTTGATGACTTTTGTCATAAGGTGCAAGTGTATTTAAATCATCCGATATTTTCTGGTTTGTTTGTTTATTTTGGTGAATTTGTTGATGTGAAGGAAAAAAATAATTACAGCAGGAGAGGAATAAGAAGCCTTTTTCATCCAGCATCCAGGCTAGGCCTGGCACCCAGGGTGGCTGATGGTGAGCTGCAGAATACTTCGAATTGCACCTGGGCAGCAAATTATATGTGAATTGCAAGCTGAAACAAACAGAGAGACAAACGATGTTTATTTACCTGGGCTTCCTGCTGAAAGGGAAGACGGGGTGCAATCAATGTCCTTTGAGGCACCCTACTCACTTCGATTTGCATATTTGATGTTTACCGAATTCTTTTTCTGCTGTGTAAGCAAAATACACGTTTTTTTTTATAAGAAACTTGGATCAGCACTTAGTACTAAAAGTTTCTTAATTTCGAATGAAAATTTCGGTGTTTTAGTGGTAAAAGTTTCTTAATTAGTTTCTTATTTTTTGGGTCTAAAATTGCGGTATTGTTCGAAGTTGAGCCTTCTTCTCGAGAAAGGGCTTCCTTTTTGCATTGGCATTGTCATCAAGAAGAAGCCATGCACATCAAGGCAAACATTTACCAATTTTGCAGTTAAAAGTCAAGAAAAGACGAATGTACCTTTGTTAGAGAGACATGCAATAAGAGAGACATACAGAAATAAAGTTTTAGAGTTTCTTAACTGTTCTTGAGCGTAGTACTAGAGTTTCTTAAATTTTTGGTCATCGTAGTACTAGTTTCTTATAAACCAGTTTCTTATAAAAAAAACGTGTAGCTCCATTATTGGGGATTCAGACCTTTATCAAATCATAGGTTGTTAGGAAACAATTTTCTTTTCCCCCATCATATCAGCATCTCCCGGTTCTAATTTGTAACAGGAACACTATGGCTGTAACAGTCATTTGTGTTTTTCATAAATTGAGGCTGCCCTGCCGCGAGGGGGGGCAACTCCTATAGGGGGTTTGATATATATGCCTTTGAGAACTCAGAGTTAAGACCCGTAACCAGGGACCAGGGCAAAATTTTGAAATATGACCCCATAAACAGCGCAAGATTTTCCAAAAGTATCTTGAAAAGACTATGCTACGTACCATTTATAGAGCTAAATTCCTTTTGAGGGAATATTTTTGTCACAGTAGCTAATAATGGCTACAAAGTGCTAATATTTACCCATACCTACGGCAAATTTCCGTAAAGCAGACCCATAATGCATAATCCATAAAGCATGACCCATAACCCGGACAGAAAATCGAAAATTAACCCGTAACCCGGGCAGGCACATGCATACCAAGCCTCCTATAGGAATTACCCCCTCGCCATGCCGCTGTGTAGTAGTGGGGATCGTAGAAGCTTTTATTTTACGTATGAGCAGAGCCCAGGGGGGGGGTACTCCCTAACTTTCAATACAGGGGGTCCATGCCACTATTTCTTTGCTGACCCCTAAATATTAAGCCTTGTGTTTTGGGGACCCCAAATATTGAGCCTAATGTTTTGGAGACCCCAAATATTGCTATTAATTTCTGGGGCCCCTAAAATGTTTTGAATGATTTCAATTAAAGTTTCTTGATCTTTCTCAGTTTTTGAATAATACCAGAACATTTATCTCATAATTCGCAACTTCAGGGCCAAATTGCATGATTCTCACTTTCTTCAGATTTGTGGACCCCAAATATTGAATTTTGGCCCATGTTGTAATTCACAGACCCTAAATATTGATTTAACGTAAAATTTCGGACCCCAAATATTGGCATGGACCCCCCCGTATTGAAAGTCAATGAGTACCCCCCCTGGGGAGCAGAGCACAAACGGAGCCAGAGAGAAGTCAATGCTATGTACAAATTGTGCACTGCTATATCTACTGGATATCTACAAGGTTACTTGGTTACAATCGAACTAAACATTGCCTTATTTGGGGTTGAAGAAGTATTGTCGGTGTTGCACGTTTTAAGTAAAGGGAATCGTTAGGAGTGAAATGGCATCTTTTGGGAGTTTGCATTGGGAGTAGCACATTCACTTGCTTTTCAAATGTATCGTGGGAAACCCTAGCAGAGCTTCGCTCCGAGCACATTCTACTTCACCTTATTCAATCTGCCGAAGTTAATCAGATTAAATGTTTAAATGTCAGATTAAATGACACCGTGAAATATGATTGGACCGTGTTTTGATTTCATCTGTAAATTTTTGAATCTTTTTTGGACACTTTTTTTAGGTTTTTGACAATTATTTCTTCTGGACATTGTTTCATATTGAATTTCCCTGTAAATAAATTATTAGCCTTATGATTGCATTTTTCATTTATTCTTTACAATTTTAATTTGTGGACCAAGCTGTAAACAAGCATTTGCTTAGCCTTGTATCCACGGTAAAGATTTATAACATATATACATACATACATACGTACATACGCTCTTCTCATGCGCCGAGCCTAACAGGCCCTAACAGTTGAATTAGGCAGACGAGAATTAGGTGCAGCAGAATTGCATTACATAACTAAACTAGGCTACTACAGCTGCTGCAAATTGAAACCTGGAAATGCTGATAAAACAAGGGAAAATTTTGTTGTACAAAAAAGCAACGTCTCTGAAACAAACTTTTGCCTTCCTGAAGAATAGAGTTCACACCTCTTTGAGTGCATTCAATCAAATCAAAGTAAACAGCGAAAGCAAAATATTACGACTGCCTGTAACAAAAGGTGTTTGTGTGAAAAAGTGTGAAATGTATTCTTGAGGCTGCAAAATCACTTTGTTTTCAATCAGGCCTGAATCCTTTATTTTTGCAAAAATTTGCCCTTGCTGATGCTGATAGGATCGGGAAACGAAAAAGGAAACAGTAACAGTAATATATATAGAAACGCAGGCATAAGAGGAACCATTTTTGCCTTCAAACCTACCCTGTGTACCAGACTTCCAGGTTCCAGGTACGACTGTCTGCACGCAGCCAGGCTAGCTAAGGCATGGTAAATTGCCCTGGGTGCCAGACATATCTTAGAGAGTCTGGTACCCAGGGTACTTTATTTACACCCATCGTTGAATTAAAAAACCAAAATAGCAAAAGATACTTTTCCATTTGGTGGGCTATGATTGGTAATTTCAAATTATCGTCATCATCATCCCCCGGGGGGGGTACTTGACTTAAATTTGTACGGGGGTGTGCCCACGAAAAAATTTTTTTTTTACCCTGCTCCAGAATTTTTCGCTCAAAATGATAACCTGTTCTAGAAAAAAAGGATGAAAAGTATACTCAAAAACATGAAATTTGACCGAAAAACGACCCGATCTAGCAGAATATTCCCCTTTGACATGTTTTGACAACCTGCTCTAGAAAAATTGCCTCATTTTGATACCCTGTGCTAGAAAAAATAGGTGAAAACGATACCCTTGAAAACGGCACATCCCCGTCGGACAAATATACTAAGTACCCCCCCCCCCCCCGGGCATCATCCCTAGAAATATCGGGTGACCAAAAAAAAGTGACCCAACGTAAATTGTCACAGAAAATTAAGTAAGTGGCCGATTGAAATGCTTCAGACGTTGTTCTGTCGCTAAAAAACTAGCCTATGCTTTGAGTATTTTTCGCAATTTTTTTCGGTCCGGTAAATTTCCAAAATTAAGGATTTTGAGGAAAAGGGCCTGCCGTGATATGCTCTAAAAGTCATCAAAAACAGGGGATCGATTTCCCGCTATTTCAACTCTTCAAAACAACGAGGAGCGTGTTTCATTTTAACCTGGGAATAGGCAACCCAGTCGGAAGTCTTCAGAGCAATTTTATAGTCCCTAGGTATTTAAAAATATTCTCAGGCAAAATGAAACACGCTCTTCGTCGTTTTGAAGATCTGAAATGGCTGTAAATCGATCCCCTGTTTTTGATGACTTTTTGAGCATATCACGCCTGCCATTGTCATCAAGATCCTTAATTCAGGAACTTTACTATGTTAAAAAAAATTTCGAAAAATACTTATAATGTAGGCTAGTCTTTTGGTGACATAAGAACGTTTGAAATATTTCAATCTGCCACTTACTTTTTTTTCTATAACAGAATGCGTTGGTTCACTTTTTTCTGGGTCACCCGGTATTGCAGAGAAAATTTTTCGTCGCAGGAAACAGTTATCCATCCGTCGTTGTCCATCTACCAGGTGTCCCAAAATGATGTATTATCGTTGGATTGCTTATATGTCCATAACCGATGAACCGATTTTCAAAAACTGGTAAAACTACAACCAACATCTTAAAATACAATTTAGCCTTCAGGCAATCAAATAAATACCCTGGGTACCAGACTCTCTAACATCTGGTACCCAGGGTATCAAATAGAACAAAGTGTTTGAAAATCTTTCATTGGTTATGGACATGTAAGCAATGAAACAATACTACATCATTTTGGGACACCCGGTATATAGATTTTAATTGCAGTTACAAACGATAAATACGATAAATGATAAATAAGGACTCTGAAATTGCAGAGATTTTCAACAATTATTTCGCAAACATCACAGAAAGTTTAGGGATCTCTGCTAATGAATCATTATTGCTGCCAGCAAATGACACAATAGATAATAATAATAATAATAATAATAATATATGAAAAACACTGTTATTTTAAAAAACGTTTCGATTAAAATCTTCATCAGTTTACTTTACAACTCCGGACAGCCAGGTTTATATACAATGTAAATAAAATTATATTAACATAAAATTTACATAAAATCAAAATTACGATACCCTTGATACATTCCAAACTATAGACTTACAATAATACAGACGTTTTACAGCGTAAACAAAATTAACATAAACTTATTTAGATAAAAACAAAAATACCCTAGACACATTCCAAACCATAAAATTACAATCATACAGCCCATCTTTTTTAGGTCAAGTGGCAATACGGTGGTTATCAGGTCAAGTGGCAATACGTTCGACATTACAGCCTGAGTTAAACACTATTATACATGTACATAAAATAGTAAATAGACCTGCTAAATTACTAATAATAATAATAATAATAATAATAATAATAATAATAATAATAATAATAATGATACATTTATAAAGCGCTAAAATCTATGAATACATATTCTGAGGCGCTGTACAATTTTATTCCAACGTAAAAAGTAAATAATGCTGAGTTAGTTAAAGGATATACAGATCAAATGCTAAAAGAAATGTCAAATACAATGTCATTTATTGGTTAAAAGCAGAAGTAAATAAATGCGTTTTTAATCTTGATTTAAAAGTTTCAATGTCTTGAGATTTTCTGACTTGAACTGGTAAATTATTCCACAGTTTTGGAGCTGCAGCAGCGAAAGATCTATCTCCTCGTGTTTTGAATTTTGTTTTTGGAATCACCAACATCAAAGATTCTGTTGACCTCAAAGCGTATCTTCCCTTTTTTATATTTAGCATGTTTTTAAGTATGCTGGTGCCATGTCATTGAGTGCTTTAAATGTCAGCAATAAAACTTTAAATTCGATTATAAAGGAGTGACGCGATCGTACTTTCCGTAGATCCAATCGATAAAGCTATAAAGAAATTTGAATCACACCCAAGCATACGCATAATCAAAGAAAGAGCTACGTTTTCCGATGAGTTTAATTTTAGAGAGGTCACTGTTGAAGATGTTGCCGTCCAAATCAGAAAACTTAATTCGAATAAGGCTTCTCCGATCAGCTGCATACCTGCAAGAATTCTTAAGGAAAATTCTGATATATTTTGTTCAGTCATTCAAAATCTGTACAACTCTGGATTATCCAAAAATACTTTTCCTGAAGAACTGAAAGCCGGAGATAAGTTCGCTGTATAAAAAAGAGGACGCATTTACAAAAAAGAACTACCGACCCATCACTGTTTTGCCATCAGTATCGAAAATTTACGAAAGGTTGATGCAAGATCAAATGTTACCTTTTGCCCAAAGCTTCTTGTCCCCATTTCTTTGTGGGTTTCGAGAGGGCTATGGTACACAGCATGCACTTTTAAATTTTGTGGAAACCTGCAAGAAGTCATTGGACAACGGTGGCGTTGCAGGGGCCGTCCTGACGGACCTTTCGAAAGCCTTCGATTGTCTAAACCACGAACTATTGATTGCAAAATTGAATGCATACGGTTTCAGTAAATCTGCCTTGCTGTTTATCCATAGCTATCTCACCGACAGGAAGCAGAGGGTAAAGGTCAATGGTTCATTCAGCACGTGGACAAAAACTGTCCTGGGAGTACCACAAGGTTCAGTCTTGGGACCCCTTTTGTTTAACATATACCTGAATGACCTATTCATGTTCTTGGAGGAAACCAAAATCTGTAACTATGCAGACGATACAACAATTTATGCGTGTGGTCCTAGGATTGAAACTGTCATTGCGCATTTAGAACATGATGCCTTTAAAATAACTGAGTGGTTTCCAAACAATTGTATGAAGCTAAATGAAGACAAATGCCATTTAATGATTTTTGGTGCGAAGGGAGATAATGAAATAACCATCAAAATAGGCGAGGCCTGTGTGAAAGAAAGTAGAGAGGAAACTCTTCTCGGTATAACCTTTGATCGATCACTATCTTTCAAAGGACATGTGAAGACCCTATGTAGAAAGGCCGGCCAGAAACTCCATGCTCTTGCCCGTATATCCTGCTACATGGACTCTGACAAATTGCAGCAGCTAATGAGAGCATTTGTGTTATCGCACTTTAGCTACTGTCCACTTGTTTGGATGTTTTATGACAGAACTTTAAACCATAAAATAAATCATGTTCACGAAAGGGCACTGCACATTGCGTACAAGGATCACGGAAGTGATTTTGGTTCTCTCCTGGAACAGAGCAATTCGGTGCCCATCCATGTAAGAAACCTACAGTTGCTTATGACGGAAATTTTTAAAACAAAGTCTGATCTAAATCCACCTTTCATGAAGGATATTTTTATGGAGAGAGGTATTAGCTGCAACCTAAGGCATGGCAATGACGCTCAAATACCAAAGGTGCGAACCACGTCCTTTGGAGTTGAGACCATAGCCTACCTTGGAAATAAACTTTGGCAGTTTTTACCGCACGAAATAAAACGATCAAGCACCCTTCCTATTTTCAAAAAACGAATTAGATGTTGGAATGGCGAAAAATGCAACTGTAGGCTCTGCAAAACATACATTCCAAGAGTTGGGTTTCTAACATGATAAACATTTCATGGGCCTTCTCGCGAGGATGGGGGCGGTGCGCTGCTTCCCGTTGGGATGGGGGATGTGCTGTGCGGGATGTGAGGTCCCCTTCACGATGCAGGCACTGGGCTGCGGTTGAACTGGGGAATTGTTCCCTAGCGGCGACCGCAGCTTAGGATATGCGTGTGGGGGTTCCCTCGCGCGGTGTGTCCGCCGTCTCTCTGGGAGGTGGGCGTCGCTCCGTACCTCGTAGGGAAGGCATGCTTTTATCTTGTGTATAATCCACTAAATGTTTTTATTGATTAGCTTTAGGAATTAATTTGTAAATTTTGTAAATTTTTGTAAAGTAGGCCTAAATTAGCTGTAATTTAGCTATTCTTTTTATTTTACTTAGCCTACATTAAATAAATTATTGATGATGATGATGATGACTCGAAACACGCGTACGCGTCTATATGCTTTTTGAAATACCTTGGACAAAATTCACTCTCCATCCTCTCTGCAAAGGATGGTGTGACATCGGCGGACAATCGGACATCTTTCAGATAGACTTATTACAGTTGATGAAATAGACTTCCGTCTGGCGGACATCTGACATCAGAATTTGGTAACCTACCCTGGGTGCCAGACTCTCTTGTTAGAGGGTTGGCACCCGGGTAAGACTTTTGAAACATGAGATGCAAAAGTTGTGAAAGCCTTTTTTCTTTCCCATTTTTCAATGTAACACGATTTTTTTCGATTTTAGCTCCTGGGACTACGAACAATAATTGTAACGGCTGTGATGTAGCACTTGTTGTAGCATGTGGAGGAGCGCAGTTTCATTTCCAAGAACTTGCAGCCTCGTTCCTAATGAGGAAGTTGCCAATTCCACTGATCTACCAGTGGCCAATTCTCTGGGCCTGGCCTTGGGGCAGCACAACATTTGTCGTTCCAGTGAAGGCTGCACCGAGAACTTACAGATTTATCGACAATTGAATTCAAAATGGCTCAGCAACAGCCAGCAAGCATGGTCATTTTGATCGCAGGATTGCAATTTCAACCATATTTTCAAGCGAATAACGGGACATCATCATCATCATCATGTGGGCCTAATTCACCTGATAAACTTTTATCAGAAGTTGCAAGTCTCTTTGGTCGATTGGATTCCACGGAGAAAAAGGCAAAAGTTGTTGTCTCTGGATTTGGTCATGATGAAAAGGTATTAGTTATCATTTTTACAACTTTTCTTCCGTAAGAATAATTAGAATGATGTTATTTTAAACATATTTATACTGGGATACAATTCAGTCTAGTAATGTTAAATAACTACTTTCCAATGCCCCAAGGAAACAGTTATTATGTTGTTTATTACCCTATTGTCAGGGCTGGGGGTGAAGGCCTTGCGTTTTTTTAACAAATTGCCCTGACAATAGGGTAATAACAACATACCTACAATAGGGTGGACGCGAGGCCGAGATCTGTGTTTAGAAATCTTCGACGCACAGTGAAAAATATTGTGTAGCCCGAAATATTCCTTCCCTGTGGATCCTAAACCTCCGTATTATAGTGAAATTATACATCAAAATACTCCTCAGACATCACTGAACATATTTATGGCGAAGATTTGGTCTTTTATAACATAAATTTATGCTTTTACCTTGTTTTCCTTCATGCGGCGATTCCATGCGGATGCGTCCGCAGCGTGGCACCAAGGTCGCGGGCGACCCTCGGTGATTCGCGTGCAATTCGGCTAGTGAGCCTCGATCTGGAGAGAGTTAAAGACGTCACAGAATTGTAGAAGAGGCCATGGGGAGCACATTGGTTTTTGTTTCCTGAAAATCGACCGAGGAGAAGTCGCCAAAATCGCGCTTCGAAGAATTCAACTGAATTTTTTTGGAATAACGAGGTAAGATATTTTGAAGAAACAAATATCATTTTAAAGCCTGAACATTGCAGTATCTAAATATTAACTAGCTTTTACGATTAATACCGTTGCTCACTTGCCGAAATGCAATTTTCCTAATGCACCTTAGGCCGGTCTAACAAAATCTTAATCTCGCTCACGCTCATTATTTTTTTGTCGGCAGGAACAAAGAGTTCAAGATGGCAGCTGATAAAATGGCTGACGTGGAAGAAGCACTGAGAATAACTGATGCAGATGTTTCTAACATTTTAAACGGAGGAATGCTGCCACTGAATTGGAATCCTGAAACCTCCAAAATCACTTATGGCATTTTAAGTGACTGTTTTTCTTCCCTTAAGAAACTGTGTGTTTCCCAATCAAATATTGTTACAATATGTGCTATTGTCTCGTTCAATTCCTACCCAGACCAGCCCGGGGGTCAACCAAAATTCCTTGCTCAAATGCCCGGGGGCCGGGGAAAAATTGATGGTCAAATGCCCGGGGGCCGGGGAAAAATGTGCGGTCAAATGCCCGGGTAAATTTTTTGTGCAAATGCCTGGGGGTGTCCCGGGGGGGATGGTCAAGGTAGGAATTGAACGAGACATATGCTTTGTAACTTGCCAGAAAAAGATATTTTTGATATTATCAAAAATAAGCCTAGTAACCTCAAGCGTTCTGTTTCATCTTTTTTAGCCAAAGATCCAGACAACTTTAAAGTGGTCTTTGACAAATTTTACCAACAAGACCGGGATGGCTTAGAGCCAATTGGGCCCTCTTTAAGCTCTCACAATATAAGCTTATCATTTCTTCAGGATATTGTTAATAATAAGGGGGGATATTGTTTACCCCCAAATTTTTGTACATTTCTTCCGAATAATGAGAATTTGCTTGATTTAATTCATGCCAAAGACCATCTTAATGTAACGTGGAATGATTTTAGAGATTGGGTTAAGGTTTTAACTGGCGATGATGATGTTTTATCTCCGAAGGGTTTAAGGAAGTTTGTTTTATATATGAAGGAGAAAGCTAATGATTTAAAGAGAAATCAATTACAAACAGAACTGGAAGAATTCCTCAAAAAGAGTCAAAATCTTATATCTAAGAGCCCTGAGATTGGGCGAAACTGGTAGAACTGTATTGTATATTCTTCTTTCTTTATTGAATTGGTTATAAAATATCTGCAAAATGATTATCTTTATTTGCGTACTTCTTCAAAATCTGCAAAAGAATCAAATCTCTTGTCGATCAGTCATGTTTGTCATTAGCGCGTTATGTCTTTGGTTGCTATGGTTACATATTGTCTCCATGGCAACAAGAACTATTTTTAGAATGGTATTTTCAAAAATGGTTTCTGAATAAGTGAGGGAAACAACATGTTATGAGCAGTTTACCATATTTTCATGTTATTTCTCAGATTTCCTGTTGCCATGGTGATGAATCTATTTATAGAAACAATTATTTTCAATGGCTGATTCATTTAAGATCATGAATTGACATTTGCATGCTATTTGTGGTCAATTTTGTCCCATACCCACACAGTTTTCCACTGTTACTATGGAAAACATTGTTGCCATGGTAACGAAATCTATTTTTAGCACCATTTTTGAAAATTTCATCTATTGTTTGCCTTGGATCCAAATTTTGGTCAATGTAACTCAACTCAGTGAAAAGATATTTGAAATTCATTTATAGTGTCCAATCAAGTCTATAGTCATCATGGTGCCACTCTCATTTTGCCTTTCTATGGGAAATTTACTTGATCCTTTTCTAGTGAGATGCTTAAAAATCACAATTTCAAATTTTCATAATTCCGCTCATATATGAGCTATTGAGCCAGAAAAAATTGCAAAAAATAGCTAAAAGCAGGCTCTTTCATATGAGCCCATTTGCAACAAAGTCCAACACACTTGAAAATTTCACTGTCCTCCCTACCTACAATCCTTGCCAAAACTCTTGAAAAAAATCGCACATTTTTGCTCAGCTCTCCCCCTTCCCCCCTACAATGTTGGTCCCTTGTGCGATTACGCATTTCTCACGTTCAGTTCAGTTCAGTTTAATTTTAAAATTCCACTACATACAAAAATCTCTTTAAAACAACATACAACTAACAAATTATCAATTAAACAGGAAATAAAACATAACTAATAGGATTATACACATAGATTTTTGTATGGGGAGGAATTTCTTAAGGAGGAGCTCTCTCAGTAGGTAAACTAATCGAGGAGAGAGCACCCCCTAAACTAAAAACTTATTCTTCAAATTTCAAGGATAGATATGAGGATATTAGGATTGATTTCAGATATAGTTTTTGATAGAGGTATTCATGACTGGTATTTGATGGAAAATAGATGTTGTTTCAGTTCACGACGGAAAATCACTACAGAAAGAGACTGTTTGATTTTGGATGGAGTTTCACGGGCACAAAAACGCAGCCAAAGACATTTTCTTCATATTTGGTGATCAATGCTTCAGACCAACATTGTTCAGGGGGGCAGGGGGGCAGGGAAAAAGAGAAACAATAAGTTTCCTGCAATGTATTTTGGATGCTTTGTCAGACAAGAAAGCAGAGAAATGACATGTTTTTTTCAAGTTGTTTTGGCAAGGATTGTAGCTCTGTCTCCTACCCCCCCCAACCTACAACTTACTGAACTTACAAGCTTTTTAATGGTCAGTATATAAACTCACTTGATCTTACCCTTAGCAAAATATTGAGTATGTTTGCAGCATGCTTCAAGCCTGATACTGACTTGTTTTGGATATGATTTGAGGATGTTTGAGAGCTTGATTCAAGTAAGAATTGAGCACCGCTTGCGCCAGCTTGCACCTCATCTTCTGAAGGCAAACTCAATCAAGCTTGATTGTGGTATGTTTGAGAACAATTCTAGCATAGGATTATTGTCAAGCTTGATCAAGCTCTAATCATATGTGCAAACTGGCAAACATTGTGTCAACATACTCAATTCAAGCTCCTTCAAGCCAAAATCATGCTTCTGTCAAGCTTGCGAATGACAATGTACTATCATCATAGGTATTTTCCATATTTCTTAGAGACAAAACACTACAAAAATTGACCAGTGGCGGACACTTTGTCAAATATTGGGGGGGGTGAAGCTATTGTTTCAGTTAAAAAGCATTGTTTATTTCTATTGTCTTCGAACAAAAGACCTTTGTTCTAGCCAACATTGGGGGGGCGATCGCACCCCCTGGCCCCCCCAAGTGTCCGCCACTGAAATTGACCCATATGTATATGGTAGGTAGCAAATGGATGGGGTGGACTAGAGTATGAATGCGCATATCCACCCCATTATTCCCAGATCAGAATTCATTTTTAGGCAATTCTTTGGTAACAAACTTACATTCTTAGGTGAAACTGGCACCATCAACCATCAAATATTCTCTCATTTTATTACAAACCAAGTAAAAATTGATAATGCAATATTGTGCTTTTCGTTTTGTGTTTTCACTTTGTGTTTTCGTTTTGTGTTTTCGTTTTGTGTTTTCGCTTTGTGTTTTCGCTTTGTGTTTTCTCTTTGTGTCTTCATTTCACGTTTTTGCTTTGTGTTATCCCTTTCTGTTTTCAGTTCTGAGTTTCTCCTCTTCGCTTCGTGTTTTTGTTTTCGGTCTTTGCTTTTGGTCTTCGTTTTAAAAGCACCCGATATGCTTTACCTTTATGATGAGATGTGTTTATGCAACAGATGAATGTTCTACTGTATCTATCATGGTGGGAACAAATAAACCATGGTAAGGGAATTACCACAAAATTTTCCGTCAACCAATCAAATCAAATGTATGCTTTAAGATTATGCTAATTTTTATGACAGATCAAATTTGATGGCATCAGGCATGCATAGTACCATTTTTCCAGGAAGAAAATGTTTTGGTATTCTCCTCCAGTAATGATTGTTTTTAGTAACAAATTACATCCATTTGTTAACAAAATTACTTTTTCTGAAGTGCACATCAAAATAAAGATGATTTCATGACATCTAAATGGTTTTCAGAAAGTCTGTTTCTTACACAACGATTTGGTTGTTGTATGAGTAAACTAAAGCAAATATCTGATGGTTGTATATCTCTATAAACGTGTTGTTTGAAATTGATTCTTGTATCAATGTTTTCTATAAGAAACTTGCTTAAAATTTACTCATTTTCCAAGGAAATCTATTATTTTTATCTTATATTAAGTGATGTTATGATTCAAATTTGAAAATGGGACAAAACTGCTATTTACAAACAAGTAATGAACATACAGATCCTATGTTTGCAATTTCCCTTAACCCTAATCAATATGGGCTTTTTTCGAGCTACCATTTATGGGGGGGGGTGCTTTCCACCCCCCCCCCCCTCTGAAAACTGCCTTAGACTCACCAGAATTCAATACAACTTGGCACAGTTACAGAAAAAGTAATTTATATCTTGTGGCATAATTTGGGTGTGGCTGCCATGTCTTATTACGTCACAGTGACGTCACAAATTTGTAAATAAGTGAAAAGCAGGCTTCCAAGTTAAATCAGAGTTCCCCGGTACGATGACGGCTTTATAAAAATTCTTGGCAGCTGATCTGGTGAGTAAATGTGTCATCCTCGAGAGAAGTTTAAGCTTACTAGCTTACTAGATGCTTTCTTATATTCCTGATCAAGACGTAATCTCATGTTCAGGCTTTGATCCGATTAATGTGACTTACCGTCGTTGATTAAAGACGGACCGGGTGTTGATCCAGGTATGTTCCCAGGTACTTGACTACTTGTATGTATCTGTAACATTTATCTCTTGTCACCAAAAAATATATTCAGGCTTTCTATCATCGAGCAACGTTTGGCTATCCCAAATTGCATGGCCTCAGTTATAAATAAGCTTTTCAAAGACCCTGGCTAAAACAGGCAGGACTGATAAAAGTCGGTAGTTAGATCGGTCATCAGGTTGACCACTTTTGAAAGTTGGGGCTACCCTGGCTATCTTGCAGCTATCTGGAAAAGATTGAAAATATCACAGAAAGGTTCTGAAATAACTGGAAGTGCAATTTTTAGAAAACAACTAGCAATGTCATCAGTACCCTTCGAGGTTTGAATTTGTAAAAAACTTTACGTAACTGGAGAGTGCCACTAACGTGGAATTAAACTTGGTTGTTTGCTGATCGACCTCGTAATCATTCTCAAGGAGAACGATATATTGGCGTAGATCGAGGGAGGTGCCATAATGCTGGAAATTTCTGGAAATTTCAGGCCTCTTCCGTTTACTTGAAGTTGAGAGAGGCAAAAGTAAAGAAGATGCTCCCCACCGCGACGACACAGATTCCCATGTAAAGCGATTTAGAACACGCGTGTGAAAGTTTTGGAGCCAGTCAAAAATAGCGAGGATGTAACAGTCCACAATTTTCTGACTGGTGGCGTAAAAAGGTATACCCAGACATTTTTATTTTTCAATTACAATTGAAGCCAGATTTTTTAAGGTGGCGGTGTATTTACCCCCCTTATACACCTTCCTACCCTGGTTACCAGAGCCAAAATAATAACCTTCTAATTTTGATGCTCTGGTACCCAGGGTACCACCTTCCTGGCTCTGCCACTGCATGCCACCATTCAAAACACATTTGATGAAGCCTTAGGCAACATAGGGCTCAAATCTGTAAAGAGGGTCGGCGTAAAATTCTATTGCAGTTTTCTTTGAAATGAATGGCTTGGAAGGAACTTAGGATTTTTTGCTGTAAATCTGCCGTGGAAATTTGTTGATATCTTGGTTAGTTTTAAAATGGCAGCATTTATTAAATTTGAGGATATGCCGTCATCAAATTTCTAAATCCTAAACCAGAAAAGCTTTAGATTTCTGCTCACCACCATATTGTAGACCTTCATATGCTTCATACGCTATGGTTTTCTTGAAGGTTGTGTCCTTTTTCCTCTGTTGGTTTAGGATTTACGATGACTTACATTTTTTCAAAATTTTCCATGAATTTTTTCAGAAATAATTAAATTGCCACTATTTCGAAAAAAGTTCAAATATCACAAAATGTCCATGGCAGATTTACAGCAAAGTACCATAGGTTCCTTTCAAGCCATTAAATTCAAAGAAAAATGAAATGAAACTTTACACCCACCTTTTAAAGATTTGAAAGATTTGAGCCCAATGCTGCCTTGAGGAGGAAGATGTGCTAGAACATGTTGTTTCTAGGTTTCCCGGTGCGCCCTTTGCCCAATTTTTTAGTCAAAGCAGAGTTTAGTTTAGGATCCTTTAAAAATGTTCCCGAGGAACTGTCCAGAATTTTCAAGGCTTTCATTTTGGGGGCAGAGAGATTGCGGAAGAGCCTCAAAAGAATTTTTGAAATTGTATTCCACCTACGCTCTTCAAGTTTCGTAAACAAGTGTGAAAGTGGAATTTTCCTCTTAGGCCGTTTTTTCCTCTTCTTATATTGTCCCAGAATGGCACAATGGTGTATTCCACCTACGTTCTTCAAGTTTCGTAAACAAGTGTGAAAGTGGAATTTTCCTCTTAGCCAGTTTTTTCCTCTTTTTATATTGTCCCAGAATGGCCCAATATAAAAAGAAGGAAAAGACGAGCTAAGAGGAAAATTTAAGTGGCATGCTTGCTTACGAAACTTGAAGAACATAGGTGGGATAAATTTTCAAAAATTTTTTGCAGATGGAATTCCAGGAGACCTCTTTTGAAAATATCGCTTTTTGCTCGCTACTCTCGCATCTAGTTTCAGCTTCCTCCCAATAAGGAGCCTAAAGGGGCACATTTTATAAGAGTAATGGTATGAGTCCCTATGACCAAGTGATATCAGCAAATCAAAGAACGCAGGGAAATAAGCGACGAAAAATCATAAGTCTATCTCTTCTCCCCAACAATATAGAAGTCATCATTTATCAAAATAATAAGCAATTTTTTTCCATACGCAAGGCCTTTTGAAATGGAATCTTGACACAGCATTAACAAATTAAATACCGCAAAAAACCAGAGCAGATAACAGATAACAGATGCAACAACTGTGGAAACTTGAAAGCTGCATCAAACATAAATTTTTTATCAGAAACAAATCAGATAAAGTATCTCATTGTAAAATGGAATTGATTGAAGAATGCTAAAAAGATCAATAACGCTAGTTGCAAATTTTTTTGTTGCAATAACGCAAGTTGCATATTGGAAGGTGAGATTTATCAAAGCAAAACAGATGCTCAAAATCGGCTACTCTTAAACTATCTTTAGCATTCTTCAACTTTATAGCATTTCTGGGAAAATCCTTGCCCTGCCCCACCTTTCCTATACCTAATTACTTTATTACTTTCTCCTCGTTTTTGAAAGAATCTCGAGGACCATTTTTGACAGAAGTAGTGGGGGGGGGCAAATGCCCCCATGCCCGTATCTCCCCGCATCTAAGGACCTACTTTTTGAGAGCCAAGCTGAGATAGGTTCTCATTTTAAGGGTACTAAGACTAATTTCGAGGTATTTTTTTATATCACAAATAAAAACAACTAACTACAACGAAAAATAATTCGTGATACAAATGGAAGTACTTCTTTACAAGACCCCGATTATAAATACGGGGTGAGTGGCCGAGCGGCTTAAACCATGAGCAATAGGATACATACAGATTGGGTGATTTGAATGGCCTAAGTAAGCTACTCTCACTCTGTGTTTATTCAGTTTGCAGCGTAGTATATTCAGTTTGCAATGAACCTTAAATGACAACTTACTTGTCTTTACTGTATTCTCCAAGCCAAATACAGACAGTACCGAAGCAAGCTTTCTCCTCTGCCGCCATTTTTCAAACCGTCGTAAGTTTATCGTCGCTTCGCTCCTCCGCATGTAACCTTTCAAAAAACTAGTAGCCGTGCCGAAAATCCTAAATTTAAGGATACTATCCTAGATTCTGTTTCACTCCAGATGTCAGGTCGGGGTTGCGATCAGTGGTGTAGAGCTGGGGGGGGGGGGGGCTCAGGGGGGCTCAGCCCTCCTACTTATTTTTTCCGTAATTTTGGGGGGCTTTAGCCCCCCTAGTTATTCTAAAGAAATTTTGATTTTCTTAATTTGTGTATTATGACAAAAATGACAGAACAAGGCAATGTTATATTCTTTTAAAGAAGAGATCTTGGTTTTTGGCTTGCACCATGAGATCTTTAGACTTGCCCCAAGTCTATTTCGTCAAAAAAAATTTTACTTTCCGGTAGACTTATTACAGTTGACAAAACAGACTTGGGGCAAGTCTATGAGATCTTCAATGACTGTCAAGCTCTTATCTTCCTTGATGTTTATAAGCATAAATGGGATGCCACTAATGTTACAGCAAAATGGCTTCAAAAACACACAAGTGCAAATGACAATAGAGCAAGGAAGTGCAAACGGACATCATAAGTGGCAAGGCGATGGGGGTATGGGGTGCCCCCGCCACTTGTTTCGAAAAATGGTCCTCGATATTCCTTTAACACGGAAGAGAAATGGCTGGGTATAGGTTCGGTGAGAATTTTTCCGTGAAATGCCAAATAATGCTAGAAGGAGATTATACATAATTGAACTGTGTTATCAAAGCTTCCATTTTAGCACTGGTAAATATGGAGTCAGGGGATGCCTTCTGAGCCAAAGAAAAGGATGTTTCTTCAAAAATTTTCTTCGTGCTCTGATTTGTAGGATAACTGTCAGTTGTCACAAAACTATCAAGGTTTTCTTGTTGCTAATGGCAAGCATGATATTGGGAGATGCATAGCCAAAGTAACGGATGTTTCTTCTAAAATTTTCTTCGTGCTCCGATTTATGGGATAACTGTGTCACAAAACTATCAAGCTTTTATTGTTGCTAATGACAAGCATGATATTGGGAGATGCATTCTACGCCAAAGTAAAGGATGTTTCTTCAAAAATTTTCTTCGTGCTCTAATTTGTTGGATAACTGTCAGTTGTCACAAAACTATCAAGCTTTTCTTGTTGCTAATGGCAAGCATGATATTGGGAGATGCATTCTAGGCCAAAGCAAAAGGTGTGGCCCCAACAAATGTCCTGGTGCTACCTCTGTACCTGAGCCCCCTAGTTATCAATCTAGCTCTACACCACTGGTTGCGATGAATATGTTGATGCTACGAGTGCAACTCATTTTATGTAGATTGAGGTAAGTAAAATGCCTGACCATCTGATGTGAAACAGAATTTACACGGAAAAGAAACACTAACGATACGGGACTTGGTGATTGCTTAGTACATGGCTGAATTCTCAATAGATCTTACTCAAACCGACCAGTTTCGTGGCTGAAGCGTAAAGTTAATTCGATTACATTTCTGTGCAATTCTAGACACCAAAACAACTCACAAACCAAGAAATCTTTCAAGTTTAACTGCGTATCTGACAGAAAACATAGACGGAATGTGGCTCACAAATGAAACAAAAAACAAGTTATACTAAAAAATGACCGCGATAAACTTATAATTACATGATTCAAGATTGTGGCGAAGTTACAATATGATTAGTTCATATCATGAAAAAATTGATTTAAATTGTTGCTTGGAATATAATCATTGAATTGATGTTTATCAATGCAACAAAAAGCTATATAGCGTCACAGAAAACCAAGATAATTGCACGATTCGTTTCTGTGGGGATTGTGTCGAAATTACTTTTCTGAAAGTGTGAGAGAGTTCAAATGCCAAAGTATATCGTCTTCAGTAGAGCCCAAAAGAATGCCCCCCCCCCCCAAGAGATATGGGCTACAAATAGTATCGATCAAAGGTGGTTTACGCTTCTATTAAAAGCGCTTTCGCTCGGTTTTCGCAGTGTGGAAGAGTCGTTATACTGAAGATCACGCCTATATTTGAAACTCCAATTCTGTGATCACCACATGAGGCAAAATCTTAACCAATCAAAGACATTGAATGTGTGACATGTGAATAAAAGAAAGGATTGTGCCGACGCGTTACAAGAACCGCTCATCGAACCATTGTTTTCCATTCAAGAGAACGGAAAGAAGACTAATGTGATGCGCAAAATAGCAGTAAAATCTTCATTCCTGAGTCTTCCTTAGGATGCTAATTTATGAAAGAGAACCTGTTACAAAATAGTCAAAAATTGTATTTTGGAACTGGCAAACTCGGGATCGGGAGAGGTCCTCTAAGCCAAAGTAGAGGGCGTGTCCTCAAGCAAATTTCCTTGGGGCTTCACCCCTAGAGCCCCCAATTTTGGTACCGTCGTTGCATTGCTGACATCAAAATTCCTAATGAGTACGACAGTTTTTATGCGTTCAGTCGGTCCGAAAAAATTTAGTCTGTTCAAAGCATGTCAACACCCACCAAAACAAAATTTGAATGTGCGCCGCTGGCAAGCTGACTTTCATTAATCGCGAAGGAGTATTCGTTGGTTTTTATTCTGAAAACATCCAAAACAGCAGTATTTCAAGTATTATTACAACTGATAAGTGAAAAAATTCATCACTGCACAATATTCAATTCATCACTGCACATTTTCGATTCATCACTGCACAAATTGGTCATCACTGCACCTTAAATTAATCCTTGAACTCTGAACAAATATTATAGTAAAATTTATCCAAAGTTTCCACCCTACCCATTTTACCCTCAGACTTACCCATTTCACCCCAGTAGACCCTACCTAATAACTGACCTAAGTTTTCAAACAGCAGGGGAGGAGATTAACAGCTAACTTGTGGACGAAACTAAACTTAATAACGACAATCCAAAATCAACTTTGATACCCCTGCAATAAGAACATGTTTTTCATCAAACCAAAACGGGTTCTTAATTACAAGGTGTATAATTTAGTTTCTTATTTTTGTATGTTCTTATGTGCGGGGATTTATTGTATCGTTTTCATCTTCGTCAGAACCAAGTTTGATCCAATGTTGTAGAATGATGTTTAGCAATAAAATGAACTTTTCAAAACGTTTTCTTTACTCATAACTAATCTGGTTTCTTATATGATTGCAGGTTAACAATGACTTGTTACAAAAGTTGAAGAAAGTGACACAAGATTATGGCGCTGCAATGGCGAACCTTGAATACATGCAATGTTTGGAACACTTCATGATTTCGGCAAAACCGTTGATTGATGATGTGAATGCCAAAAATGTCAATCTTGTTGTGCCTGAGAGGGATGTTGCATTTAGCAGAAAAGTGACATCATTGGTAAATTGCCTTTGCATTGTTTCAAGTTTTTCTTTACAGCTTGATTATTTCATCTGCGTATGAGACGAATTAGGAAATGTGCTCTTCTATCACTGCTCTTCTATGAGTTGGCAGGTACTGTAAATGACTAGTTATGGACTACGGAGACAAATCCATAAATGGGATGCTACCCTTGCACCGAAAGCCCGGTATTGACAGATAGTTTATCTAAGAACCTCAATTACGACAATAGATAGGTATTAATTGTTCACGCCAATGATGGATGCCTCTTGAAAATAATAGGTCCTGTTAAAATTAAAGTTTGTAAAATAAAGGGATAAAACTTACAAGAGGCAAGAGTAAAAACTGTAAAAACCTTAATAACAATCATGTTCTGAATTTAAAAACAATGTGTATCTATTTTCCTTTTAAAATTGACAAAGTACTTTTCATTTCTGACGTCACTTGATAGGTTATGTAAATCGACGCTCCTTGAAAAGCGAAAGTTTTTCTTCCCGACTCGCTTCTCACTTTTGGTAGCACAAGAAGTGATCCATTTCCACGTGTATTTTTGCCATGATCAAATTTGGTGAAGATGTTCTTTAGCGATTCCGTGCAAATCCCATTGATTGACTTGAACACATCAATTGAGATTCGCTTCTTTCGGGTTTGCTCGAGGCTGTCCCATGTCAGGGACATACTGTTATCATTGGCCACTATTTTTTGGGCCCTGTCTTGTATTGATTGCAATTTAGATTTGGCGTTATCATCCACGCTGATACACACTGGATAGCAATATAACAGGACTGGCCTTAGCATTACATTGTATATCTTCTCTGCTACATGTGGGCTAATATTTTGTCGAATTCGCTGCAGTAGTTTCAAGCGACTTGAGGCTTTCTTGTAGATTTTATTAATTTGTTGTTGCAGTGTCAGATGATGGTCAAGGGTGATACCAAGATATTCATAATTATTACTTTGATTAATGTCTGTTCCCTCAATCGCAATATGGCAAGATGGTTGCCTTGACAGTTTTTGACTTGTTCCATACATGACGAATTCAGTTTTGCCTTTCTTTAGATTCATTATCAAATTGTTGTCGGCAAACCATTTCCCAGCAAGGTCTGCTTCATGGTTCATGGCATCCACAACAGCTTTTGCTGATTTATCCGAATATAATAATACCGTATCGTCAGCGTACATCAGGATTTTGCATTTTTCCATCACAAGGTGTAGATCATTAATCAAGATAACGAACAGGAGTGGGCCAAGTATTGATCCCTGGGGGACTCCATACGTGATGTGCTCGGTTTGTGACTTTACACCATCATAGCATACAGGTAATCTTCTAGCCAAGCAAGTTCCGAGTTCTTAATGCCATAATGAGAGAATTTTGACAGCAAATTACCATGGTGGACGGTGTCAAAGGCTTTGCGTAGATCCATATATAATGCTCCTGTGCAGCGACTTGCATCCATGTTACTACGAATGTGATCAAGGAAGAGGGTAACAGCGTGTTGCGTTGATCTGTTTCTTCGAAAGCCATATTGAGCGGATTGGGTTGCTTTTTCTCTGAAACATGCTGCAGTTCCAAAATCTAGCCTGGGTACCCAGAGCCTAAACATAAAACTTTCCTCCTTTTAGTTTTTTAGGCTTTGGTACTCAGAGTACAAAGAATCCAATTCAGGTTACTTTAAAGTAAATGAAGGGAGATATAGCAACATGATTTAAACATAGCACAAAAGAACGGCAGACGCCACTTTTCTTCCTATTGTTTTCATCGATCGAGAACATCAAATACAATAGGCTATATTTAGATGGACCCAGTCCCCCTAGCTAAGTTGCTTTTAAATCCGTTGATTTACTTTAAGGCCTATTTTGCTGCCCAGTAGAGGACTTTATGATTGCTTCTCTTAAATGTGCTGGACTTGTATTTGTTTCATTTCTAGATTTTGAATGAAAATTCATATGACGTGCAACTAACGACTGTCGACTATGGATCCTCTTTGGAAGCAGCCAATGAAAAATCTGATTCTGAAATACTGGCCACTATCCAAGCAAAACTCAGTGAATTACCTCCTGCAGATGGATTACCAGTGAAGACTCTGCAATCACCTATGATACTTCAACATAACACGTTTTATCATGGATTCACTACCAGGACGGGGGGAGTCAGTACTTATCCAACGATGAAATCATTGACCTTGACTATGTCACCGAAAAAGAAGGATACAAGGGTTTATGTGGAGGAGAACAGAAAGAGGCTTGCAAAAGCTGTTGGGTTCAATTATGAGAATTTTAAGGTGAGGCTTGTTTATAGAGGAGCCGAGTAGACTGATTACATATTCGTAGTTATCGCTATTGATAGGCTGATGGTAGCCTGCGTGCATCCCCTACTGTCTCCGTTGATCCGTTGAATTCAGATTTTTCGTTGAATTGAATTCATTTTCTGACGCAGAAAATGAATTCAATTCAACGGGAAAATTGAACTAAAAAATGAATTCAATTCAAGGGAAAATTTCAACTCAACGGAAACAGTAGGGATGCTCGCAGACGCAGGCCAACTCATGGATACTCAAATTATTTTGAGATTGTTCATCATCTTTCAAGTCTACAGATGACAGTTTGCGTTTTTTCTGGCAGGTATGACCAACTAGAAGCTTAACACATCAAATGATACTTCTCTTAGTCAGGACACATGTTGATAATAGCACTATATGTTGAAGTGTAAACTCATGTATATAGATTCGTATCATTATTATTATCATCATATTATTATTATTATTATTATGTTTGGTAATCATCATTTCTTTATGCAGTATACTTCAAAACCAGGAAGCCTCAAGAGTCTTTTGAGGCTTCCTGGTTTTGAAGTATACTGTATAAAAAAGAGCAAAATTTGCTTATCTTAAAACCAATCACAAGATCAGCTCTACAGTACCCATGAGCGATAGGACACCAAGTGTGCGAAAGTTTTTGGTAGCGAGCCACCTTAACGTTTTATTGGTAGCGAGCCACCTTAACCAATTGTTTTTTGTGTTTTTTACATATTTTTACTTGGTAGTGAGCCACCTTATTGCTGTTTCGTCATTTTGAAATTGTCGGTAGTGAGCTACCTTAAGTGCAGATCCACCTTAACCGTAAATCCTCCATAGGAACACTAACGAAAATTTCAAAATGACGAAACAGCGATAAGGTGGTTCACTACCAAGTTAAAATATGTAAAAACACACAAAAAACAATTTACCAAAAATTTTCACACACTTGGTGTCCTATCGCTCATGCAGTACCCT
This sequence comes from Aurelia coerulea, assembly GCA_039566865.1. Classification (NCBI taxonomy): domain Eukaryota; kingdom Metazoa; phylum Cnidaria; class Scyphozoa; order Semaeostomeae; family Ulmaridae; genus Aurelia; species Aurelia coerulea. Next base: position 11,240,789 of record CM076963.1, read on the forward strand.
GGGAAAATAATTTAGCTTTTAGTGAACGTGCCCGGGCGCCTAGCTTAGAGAAAAACAACGGGGGATGTGCCTGTCGGAAAAAAGTATGACCCTGTCCTGGAATAAACGTTTTTAGAAACCTGTACTTGTCCTGGGTAACACCAGTCTCTTTTTAAAGTTATTTTATTGTTGTCCTGTTTTCAAATCGAACTTTACCTGTCTTGGAAACATAGCCTCAATGGACATACCTGTGCTGGAATAAAGACACAAAACGTATAATCCTGACCCGGAATCTTCAGCCGAAAATGAGACCCTATTGGCAGGCATATCCCCGGGTGCTCAATGTATTGAAGGGGCTCCGTCGCCAAAATTTAAGCAAAACGATGATTTTTGCAATTTTTTTAAATGAAAGTTGCTGTTTGGACATCAATCATTGTACTAAATGGATTTTTAATGGTCACTTTTTTGTGGCTTGGGTGAAGCCACCAAACAAACTGCAGAAAACAATGGATGAACAATTATTGGTGCTATTGGTGACACATACGAGTTTACGGATTTGTTTATTGTTTGGCGATGGAGCCCCTTTAAAGGGAGTACAAAGACCAGCAGCCTTTGCCATGGTTTGTTTTTGTTTTTGTCAATTTCGTACAGTCAGTTATTCTGGAAGCTGTGCAGAGAGTAAGTCGTTGACTTCGCGTAAAGCATGCTGGTCTTTGTATTTTCCTTTAAGTAGACCCCTAAAAGAGAAACTAAAAGATCGGGCATGTAATCAAATTTTGGGGATTTGTCAAACGAGAATACTTTTTTGGGACACCCGGTTGCTAAAGAATGATAACCAATCAAAAATGTGCGTGTAATTATCAAAATCCATCAGCACCAGCCATTTTCCCCAAAGACAACATTTTTGTTCTATGCTGAACAAATTTATTTGAGTAACACAGTTCTTATCATTTCAGTTGGCACAAGCAGTCCATGGAATCGATGTATGGGTTGTAGGTGATGATCCACCTAGCAGTTATGATGCCATAGTAACCAATAAACAAGGTGTTACCATAGCAGCCCCTGGTGCTGATTGCCAAACGCTGCTGTTTTGTGATCCTGTGAAAATCGTAAGTGAATGATATTTTGAGTTTCAAGTTATGATATGTCAGTATATCGAGTGAATCAATGGCATGTTTAGGCCTTGAGAGCCCATAGTTTTCTAACTACACTTGGATTCCTTCAGAATCGGTCATATTGTTCTCAAGTTACAAGTGTTTCGCCTTAAAGTCCTTCAGATTGTTTAACCATGGGTATTGTGGACACGATTTGTGGATGAGTCGTTCGAGGGCTGCGACAATCTGGGAACTAGTTTAGAGCGCGGCACTGTTCAAAACAATAGGCCGTTATGAATTTGAGTAAGCAAGAATGGCTGGTGAGGCAAAAGAGCAGAGATACTCATGAAATGAAGACGAGCAAGGTAACGAATTCATTTAGTAACATTTAGGCCAGGTATTGTGGACACGATCGACACAAATCGTGTCCACAATACCCATGGTTTAACCTTGTCTTCTTCAAGCTACCAAATTATCTAAATGTCGTTTGGTGTAGATTGTTTTTTATCCTAAACCTAAACATTGCCAGAGATTTTCAGTAAGAATCGAGGGGGGTAACTCCTATGGGGGGCCTGGTATACATGTGCCTGCTTGGGTTGTGGGTTAATTTGCGATATTTTGCCCTGGTTATGGATCATGTTTCGTGAATTTTGCCCGGTTTATGGGTCTGCTTTAGCGAGATTTGCCGCAGTTATGGGTAAATGTTAGCAGTTTATTGCTATTATTGGCTATTATGACAAAAAACTTTCATAAAAAGGAATTTAGCTTTTCAAATTTTCATAGACTCTGTACAAACAGGATACGTGGCATAGTCTTGTCACGATTCTTGTGGAAAATTTTGCGCTGTTTATGGGGTCATATTTCAAAATTTGCCCTGGTTATGGGGTATATTTTCAAAATGTTGGCCTGGTTATGGGTCCTAACTCTGAATTCTCAAAGGCACATATATACCATATTTCCCATTCTCTGAATTTCATGCCAAAACTACCCCAAACTGGCACACATCCTCGTGTGACCAGATAGTGAAGTCTCTCCCCAAAGGTCGGGGGCCCCCAGCGTCCTGCATATCAAGGCTAAAAACCCTTTCCTTTGAACAATATGCTTTCTGCGCTTCTCATACAATAGAGACCCTTGTAAAGAAGTTGAAATTCCATGATAAGAACTTTTAAACAGGAAACCGCAAGAGGCTGTCATTTCTGAAGGTTCTTATATCTAAAGTTAATATTTATATAGTAAATATTAAATAAAGTACCATCTAGTTTAAAAAATGGTGCTTTTCTTGACAACTGTAAAATCTTTTATGATATAAACTTAATTAAAACGAAATAAACGTATTTTTTTATAAGAAAACAATTATAAGAAACGGTAGGCTCAATTTTTCGAAAGTTAAGAGACAACCCTACCGAATTAAAAAGTTCAGAAACTTTTGTAATTTGCAGTTTTAATTTTCCCAGCGCACTCAAAAATGTTTTGATACTGTACAGTTATAGCAACTGTTTGGACATTATCATGAGTGCGAATTACGTTTTTTACTTGTTTTGAGATCTTACAAAATAATTTGGGAGCCCTTAAGACCAAACAAAATGAACTTTACACTCCGGCATTTAGAATATAAGAAACACGTAAGGAACTTTTGGTAGCAAAATGGCCCAAAAATTTAGAAACTGCCTACCAGCCCCGGAACTTAGTTTTTTAAAGAAATACGTGTATATGGAAAATTATTGAAGTGATAAAAAGGAATGCGCTGGTCTGTATAAAAAACTCATTTGCACTTTACTTACTATAAGCACCTTTGTAAGAACCTTATAGGTTAATTGTATCATGGCATTAGTTGGTCAAGAACCTTATTCAGACTGTCTCAAGAAAACCTAGGTTCTTTTATGCGGGTTTCTACTGTACGTTTTCGGATCGGATCTTATTTGCAGTGACTGCTTCAAAAGGAATCGTTTGATGATGGATGTCTGTACCTTTTTGCTTTTTTACTGAATTCGCTTTTCGAGAAAATGCTTTCTACAGGCCGATTACGGCAAGGGTTAGACATTCCGCATCTAATTTTGCCTGTACATCTCATTTATCAATTAAACCATGAAACGCAATTTAAAAGGAAAACACTGGCCTCTGGTTTTTTAATTATGACTTAACAAATACTTGTAACTCACTTTGACTCGACCGGTCTTTTGATCGGTAATCACTAAGGAAAGGAATTCGATAAATTTCTCTTAACATGTTTAGATATGTTTTCGTTAACCTTTCTTGCAATTCATTTTCAATGAATTAAAAGAACCAAAGCAATAACAAATGAACCTCTGAACCTCCGAAATTATTTACATGACAGTGCGATTTTTTTCCTTTGACAATACTCCAGAGAAATGTTTCTTTGCATTCGCTATCTTTAAAGTTAGTTGACGGAGATAAATTGCTCACACTCAAAAGTTTGTGAGCATTGTTGAGCTAGAGGAACAACATCATGCGTGGCCGTTTTCTTTGTCCTTTTGTCCCTCGGATCTAAGATATGGCATGCAATGCCATCTTCCTTAAAAGAGTCCCACACTTTGAACAGTATCAAAACGAAAATCAAAAGCTACGATTTTGATTGCAACTGTAGATTATGCAAGCGATATGTCGAAAATTTAGGGTTTCTGTAGTTGTAGATTATTTACTATCTTGTAAGCTATATATTAAATTTTGTTATTAACATGTATTTAAGTTTTGGTTGGCATTGATTAGCTTCAGCTAGACCAGAAGCCAACCTAAAATAAAGAAACTATTATTATTGTTATCATTATTATATACCGGATCAGTAAAAAATAAAGAATCCTTTTTGGAAGGCCACTGCTCCGTGAATATCAAAGCAATGATATTGAAAACTGTCTTGTTTTATTGCCAATATGTTCAATTAGGTTCAGTATTCCCGTGGATTTGGGAGATTTTCTGCAGAAAGCCCCTTCCAAAAACCTGGAAAATTCAATGAAAACAATGAGCATATTTTCCTTGATTTTCCTTCCTAAAAATGATGACACTCGCATGTATTCGTGTATTTTGTCCTCTTGGGGGACTGGAATCCCCCTGAATAGGTTATTCATGCCAGGGGGAAGACTTGTTCATCCTCTCAAGTGGATAGCACATGCTAAAGCGTGCAGATGTCATTGCTGTAAGGCCCATGTAAGGCAGAAATGTTAGGGAAATGCGTTTGTGATTTTGGGCACGTTTTGAATGTTCCTTGAAGAGGCTTTCTCGAGAAAATCCCTCATAATTTCAAAACGGAGTGGCCAATTTTAGTCCGGTAAATTTTAAAATGGATATGAGTATGTCTACTATTTAACCATATATTTGCTGATATCATCGTCTTGATATCCAGGGAGCCGTGACCTTTCAGACGGGGTTTCTTTTTGTTGACTCGCACGGTAGGGTAGATTGCCTCAACTCGTATAGCTCCATTTTATCACTTTAAAGAGAATCAACGGTTACAAGGACAGCCGATTTAAAAATAACTTGCAATCCAATTCAATGATGCATGCGCTCCATCTACATCCAGAAAGCGATCACATGAATTTTCCCAGCTGGACAAACTACATCGCCATCTTCGCGCTGTTGTTGTCGCTGTGTTGCTACCAATAGAAACTGATCACATGAAGTGATCACATCCGCGCGTGGCTTTTATATTCAGCCTGCGTGCAGACTCGACTATCCTAAAGTGTAGACTTTTTAGGATAGTCGAGTCTGCACGCAGGCTACTATGAAACCGTAATTTTAGGCAATGTGTATGCTCTACACCAATGACCCCATAGACCTAATCACTCAAGGTTTGTTTACAACTACTTCAAGTCAAGTGATCAATCTCTTATTAAAACTTTAAAATTAAACCTGCCATGAAACCTTGTGCCATGAATGCAAAACGTAGAATGTTATGCATGACTTGAAATGGGCAACACCTAAACTTTAACCAAGTTTGTCTATTACCAACTGTCTGTCCTTTAACAACAATGTGTTCAGATTATGGAAAAACGAATTATAAGGATTTTTCATAAACTACACAAGATTATTCCCTTCGATCCTCTGTGTAATTAGGTCTCCCTAACCCGTCGAGGCCTTTCAAATATGCATCTCAAGGCTGAAAACTATTCTTTACGGCCATAGAAAATTTGTTTTCTCCGGGGGGCTTACTCATTGTTTATTCCAAATTAAGTTTTATATTCTCTGTTCCTCTCTTTCGGGTTTCATTCAATGATTTGCCAGGACCAGCATCAGACGCTAGATGGTTTGGTGTCGTCAAAATGTAAGGGTAATGAGTGTGGTTCTTTAAATAACTTCAAAATGCATTCTTTGTTTGAATATAAATTCTCCCTCTCTCTCTCTCTTAATGTTAGAGAGTCTGGTACCCAGGGTACCTAAATATACAATTTACTAAACAAACAAAAACATCGCGAGACGATAGCACAAGGAGCATGAAAATACATTGCAACCTTGAGATACAAATAGATACTAATACTAAAATCTCCCCAGTACAAAATGCCTCACAAGTGAAACTTCGGCTGCAATTTGGCGAACCCCGGGGAGAATTTTGAGAAAATATGTCCACGTAGAAACAGTTCCCCGCCAATAATTATGCCGTCCTTGTTACATAATTGGAACTCCCTGGTGAAAATTTGACCATATTTTTCGGTCACTAGGACCCTGGTGAACTGCTGACCTCTCGCTGGGGCATTTAGACGGGGGTTTTATATTCAAGGGTTTATTTTCTTGAAAAATGGTTCCTTAAAAGAAGGTTCGTTAAACAGAGGGCTTGCTATATGGAGAGCTCACTGTGCGCTTACGCTGAATAAAAGATAGCGTTGGTTCATGCATTGGTATTTGTTGAGTACCTCTGCATTTATTGTTAACTTTTTGTTGCTTTCTGACCCACTATAAAATTTCTGATTTGCAGACTTCAGGATAGAGAGGCACATGTTTCGCATTTTCCCTGGATTTATGGATATTTTCATGCAAAAGTTTTTTCTGCACTGACCCCCTGGTACTTTTAGGCCCTTGGAGGCATGATCTCAACCCGGGTTAACCCGGCAACTCGTCCAGTATATTCTTCCACAAAATATAATATTCCGCCATGTTTCTTTCCATAGGTTGTTGGTGCAGCTCATTCCGGATGGAAAGGCACAATCGACAGAATTCAGCAAAATGTGGTTAAAATTATGAAAGAAAGATTTGATTGCAACCCAGATGACATTCACGTTGCTATTGGCCCATCGATTGATGTATGCTGTTACAACGTGGGGGAAGACAGAGCGAAAGATTTTGAACAGAGTGTTGGAGAGAGCGTAGTTCAACGTAAAAATGGTGTTGCCTATTTGGATCTTTGGAATGCAACTGTTATCTTATTGAAAGAAGTTGGTATTAAGAGGGAGAATATTGATGATGGGAAAAGGTTTGTTTGATTTAGCCTTTTCAACCAAGGTAGATTTTGTAGAAATAACCATGGGATTCCTTGATCGGCATGACATCACAAATATCAGAATGTCCAGCAAGCAACCGGGGGTGTGCCTGCCAATAGGGTATCAATTTCAGTAAAATCCAGGACAGGATTTTATCTTTCGATTGGTTCCAGGACAGGTTTGCCAAGAAAGATAATTTTGCCAGGATATTTCTAAAATGTTACGAAGACACCAACAGACAATAGCACTAACCATTTTGCTGCATCATATACAAGGACCATCAGAAGGATCATCGGAAGTAGTACATATACGTCTGATTATCAGAAGTAGGAGAGTGAAAACCTTTGGCCATGAAAGGTTTTTATCTGATCTAAGCCAAATTGATTGGGATGGTTTTGTACGTAATTCGAGGGGGGCAACTTCTATAGGGGGTTTGGTATATATGTGCCTTTGAGAATTCAGAGCTTGGACCCATAACCAGGGCAAAATATTGAAATATGACCCCATAAACCGGGCAAAATTTTGAAATATGACCCCATAAACCGGGCAAAATTTACCACAAGAATCGTAACATACAGAGTCAATGTAAAATTTACAGAGCAACATTCCTTTTCATGAAAGTTTTTTATCATAATAGCCAATAATAGCAATAAATTGCTAACGTTTACCCATAACTACGGCAAATCTCCGTAAAGCAGACTCATATCCTGAACACAATTCATGAAACATGACCCATAACCAGGGCAAAATATCGCAAATTAATCCATAACCCGGGCAGGCACATATATACCAGTTCCCCTATAGGAGTTGCTCCCCCCCCCCCCCTCGACGTAATTGCGAAAACGTCCATGATGCCGTTCAACAATGTTCTACAACTCTGTCTCTTGTCTTTGAGATGCATGTCCCTTTGCAGGAAATGACAGTATCTAACAAATACTCCCTATGGCTTAATAGCGATTTTAGAAAGCTTTCTCGTCAGAGGGACAGAATAGAAACTGCTGCCGTTAAGCGCAAATCCGTTAATGCGAACAGTAAGTGGCCAAAAGGCCTTCTCTTACCGTGGTACAAAAGTGTGGATCATGTTTAATAGCAATATCAAAGAGGCCCCCTCGGTATACTCTTTTAAATCAAGGTTGAGACAGTTGGGGTACGAAAATCTTTAATTTTGTACAGATATTTTGTTGTATTCAGATGTATATTTTTATCTACTTTATCTATATGTACTTTATTAGGAAGTTTAATTTTAACAGGGCCAAAATGTAAAACAATACTTATTGAATTTTGTACCCTGTATAGATATGTTTAAAATGTGAATTAGTAAGTATGAAATATGACCGGTCTTTCCGATATTTTGTTCCAGGACAGCGTCCGGAATGAATGTTCTCTATGGCGGGCACATTCCCATAAGGTAGGACCATCCCCGTAAGGTAGGCTCCTGTGTTAGAATTTCCGTATGGTATGCAAATTCCATCAGGAGTGGGGCTGGAGTGCAAAGCGGGAGGGGAATTGGTCAAATATTTTCATCTGTGCCGATTGCTGAACGGTGTCTTCGGTACAAAAATTTTAAAGTGGAATTAACAAATGGGTGGTAATTGGCCGGAAAGAGTGTTATGGTCGTTTTGAAATATGAATTAAAAGAGCGTATTCAGCTACAAATGCAACCTTTTGGCCAAATGCAACCTTTGAACATTCTTAAAAGTGCTGAATTATTTGGAGCAAGTAACGTGTCTGTCCTGCCATCTAGGGTGGGGGCAACTCCAAGATCTACACATTGTGACTGATTTTACTGAAAAGGCACAATTATTCAACGATTATTTCATACTTCAGTGTACGACGATCGACACAGGCAGTGCAATTCCAGAACATATCCCAGTAACTTCTACTTTGATAAATACCTTTGCAATCTCCGAAGAAAAGATACTACAAATAATACGGTCCCTTAATCCTAACAAAGCACATGGCTGGGATGAAATATCTGTAAGAATGATCAAGCTGAGTGATGCTGCATTAGTCGCTCCATTAAAGATAATATTCACAAATTGCCTGAGGAGTGGTATATTTCCCCAAATATGGAAGCATGCTAATGTAGTGCCTGTTCACAAGAAGAACGAGAAAAATTTGAAGGGAAACTACCGTCCAATTTCGCTGCTTCCAATCTTTGGGAAAATACTTGAAAAACTCATCTACGACTCTCTTTATTCACATCTTGTTTCATCTGATTTACTCAACCCAAATCAGTCAGGTTTTCGTCCAGGTGACTCAACAGTCAACCAGCTAATATCTATAACGCACACAATTTTTAAAGCATTTGACTGTAATCCTCCTCTTGATGTTCGTTCTGTGTATCTTGATATCTCCAAGGCATTTGACAGAGTATGGCATGATGGGCTGATTTATAAGCTAAAGCGATGTGGCGTTTCTGGAAGTCTTCTTTCTCTTGTTAAGAGTTTTCTTAAGGATAGAAAGCAGCGAACTGTTTTGAATGGGCAGAATTCTTCTTGGGGAGATATTTCGGCAGGAGTACCACAGGGCTCTATTCTAGGACCTTTATTTTTCCTAGTATATATAAATGACCTTACTGAACATTTGAGGTGCAATGTTAAGCTTTTCGCTGATGATACGTCATTATTTACGGTCGTTCAAGATTCTAATTCAGCTGCCAGTGACATGAACCACGATCTGGAGTTGATAAGTCAATGGGCTCATGATTGGAGGATGTCGTTTAATCCTGATCCGCAAAAACAAGCTGTGGAACTAATATTTTCAAGGAAAAAAAATGAACTTGATCATCCAGAAATTCTCTTTAATAACATACCGGTAATGAAAGTAGATGAACATAAACATTTAGGAATTATACTAGATGCAAAGTTGTCTTTCTCTGCCCATATCAAATCAGCTATCTCCAAAACGAGAAAGGGTATTGGCTTGCTGAAATATCTCTCCAAATATCTGCCCAGGCATACCCTAAACGAGCTATATAAGCTCTATGTGCGACCACATCTCGACTATGGGGATGTTATTTACCATATTCCAGCAAAAGTATGCGAGTTCAGTGGTAGCGTCATTTTATCGAGCTTGATGGAAAAATTAGAGTCTGTTCAGTATTCTGCTGCGCGAGCTATTACAGGAACTTGGAGAGGAACATCGCGAGAAAAGTTGTACTCGGAGCTTGGCTGGGAATCACTGAGCTGCCGAAGATGGAGCAGACGCCTCACTTTGCTTTACAAGATCATTAATAATTTAACTCCTGTTTATACTAAGGACCCAATCCCACCACTTCAACAGTCACACTACTCTCTTCGCAACCAAGATGTCGTTGGGCAAATAAAGGCCAGAACAGAAAAATTTAAATCTAGTTTCTATCCTCATTGCTTATCCGAATGGAATGAACTTGATCCTGAGATTAGACTTGCACCGTCTGTTGCTGTTTTCAAAAAGAAGCTACTATCTATAATCAGACCCCCGGTAAGATCTATATTTGGCATTCATGACCCAATAGGTTTATCACATCTCACTCAACTCAGGGTTGGTCTCAGTAAATTGAATTTTCACAAATTCAAGAACAACTTTAAGGATACCATAAATCCGATGTGCCCTACGAACGATGGTATTGAGGATACGGAACACTTTTTGTTGCTTTGCCCTTCCCTTGCAGTACCACGTAGAGACCTTCTCGCTGGAGTTTCTGCTTTAATACGACCATATGGACATACCGATCTCCAAAATAGTCTTCTAATGCAAATTTTATTGTATGGTGATAAAAATTTCCCAGATGAAGTTAATAAAGATATACTCCTGCTAACGCTTAAATTCATCCACAAATCTGGTCGATTTGATTAGAAAATGTCAAACTCCCTTATAAGTCATAAAACCACAGCCACCATCTCCCATGTCCCATGTTCCTTTTTCCCTTTCTTTTATTTTTAGTCGTGTATTTTTAAAGTCTGCCTCAAATTAGATGCCACGCAGTAGTTGCGATGATACCTAAACCACCCTTCTTAAATTCGAATTGATCGCAGACATTTCTCGTGGCATGAAATTTGAGACAGACTATAGTAGTTTATTTTTAACCTCTGTGTCTATGGCCCCGGGGTAGTCATAGTCTTTTGCTCCTCGGGGTATCGTCCGAGTAGTATTGTAAAGTAATTTTGTAAGTAGCGTAGCTTGTATTTATGTATTGTAACTTTTTAATGGATATAAAAAAAAAAAAAAAGATCTACACAGATCATACGCCAACGTGTTACAAGACACTAAACACGAGCATCACTAATGAGGTTCTTGGTAGTTTTTGCAATTTAACTGGTCAACTTTTTAAGGATTCTGTAACTTTTGATGAGGTTTTAGCCAGAGTCAGGGCGAAAGCAGTTAAACTTTTCGCAAATTCCGAATATAGTTTCTTAAAAGACTTGTAGAAAATACGCTTACAGTGCCAAGAAACTTTTACTTTCAGGAGAAAACGTTTTTTTGTGTGTATCTCAGCCTTGAGATTTTACAGCAAGCAAGAAACCCTATTATTTTCTGCTTTTTTTGTAAATTGGCAACCAACGCATGCATTATCTTTCAGATTCAATGATGCGGAATTGAATGGACAAGAAAAAGTGACTCAGTGCACACAATGCAATCCTGGCAAATTCTTTTCATATCGAAGAGATGGCGCGATTTTTGGAAATCAGGTCGGATTCATTGGCATCCGGTAATGTAAATCATAATTTCTATAAAGAAGATTTCGAATTTGTAGGACACAGTATCATTGTAGTTCCGGGGGGAGAGGGGTAACTTAAGTTCTCCATGGTACGGGGTTGTGCCATTTTTAGGGTACCTTTTTTATAATAGAATCCGGATTTATGGGTATGATTTTTTGCACAGTTTCATTTATGGGTGAACTTTTTCAGTTTTTCCAGATTTATAGGTATATTTTTCAGAAATTCTCGAATTTATGGGTATACTTTTCAGAAATCTTTCCGGATTTATGGGTGATAGTTTTACGTTTTTGAATGGCACAATCTCGTATCATGGAAACTTAAGTTACCCCCCCCCCCCCTCCAGCTTGTAGTGATTAAATGAACTATTTTTTCTAGAATTGCCATATAAGACTATGTTCATATGATAACGCAACAATTTAAAAAAGATGAGAAATTTGACGGTAACAAAATCGTTGTTATTTCCTAAGAATTTGACGTCAAAGAAATGTACCGTACATCGTAAGAATCGATCAGCCTCGTTTTAAAACATCGCGAAATGTTCCGTTTTCATCGTTTTCGACTGTTCACACAATGCAGTTTTCAAAATGTGCCGGTTAGAGTTGCCTTGTCAAAATCTACCGTTTTCAAAATCTGCAGGCAAAAAATGTTCCTTTTTCATATGAACTGTCCGTCACGTTTTTCACCGTTTTCAAATTGTGCTGGTATCGTGTGAACGCAGGCTAACAATCATTCATGGTATTTTGTAGAAGAAGGCGAGAGAATGAACTTTCCTTGTATAATTCGCAAAAATTTAATGGATTCTCAGATTTGCACAAATTGGAAAGAAGCTAAATGTTTGTTGTTTATTATAAAACATATTTTGGAATGTTGAAGAAATCATATGGCGTATGCTTGGTCATATTTTGAGAAGTGATGAAACTACAGCAGCTCATTTAGCACTTACATTCGCTGTTGAGTCTGATATGCGTTTAATTGGACGCATTGGAAGACCAAGGAGTAATTTGTTCACATTAATAAAGAATGATTTGAATCAGCGAAATCTAAAAATAAATAGCATTGCAGAACTCAATGAAGTCAGAGATGTAGCCAGATGTAGAGAGCGCTGGAAGAACCTGTTATAACTACAGATTACATTTGTAAGGTATCTGAAGAGATCATTTTAAACGTATGCTCCTGTATGTAATAAGAATGACGAAATCAATATGCAACACTAAGACCTGCCCTTCCAATGTCTAATTGATTCTGGTATCGTCGGTTGTGCTATAAATCAGCAAACACATGTTAGGTTGCCTCAAATGAGGTCTCAAACTCTTTGTTGAAGCGTGTCCTATGCAATTGTACAAAAAACGAGCCAGTTGAAGATACAGCTCCTCCACAGCAGCTCCTCCACAGCAGCCCCACAAACGGACTGCAAGTTTATTGGGACACCCTATATTGTTGAGGTAATGGTAGAGATAATTACCCTTTTTAAATATATTTACAGCTGATCTTAGGACACAGATTGGCCTATTGTTCACTTTAGTACGATTCATTGTGAAATTCACGGTCATTGATTGACGTGCTTATGCAACCAGTAACGTGGGGACAAATGACCTCTTTGGATACCTTTGAAGGTGACGTGAAGTGAAAATGTTTGTCAATGCAAATGAACGGCACTATCGAATGATAAAGAATCCTGTTTAGATTTCTTTGATATCTTATTTTGTTTTCAAGTTATCCATTGATTTTATGTGCCAGCTAATGACGGCCTTTTTGCAAATTACTACGATAATATAAAAAAAACGATAACATATGGAAATATAGCTGTATCTGCTCTTTGAAAGGTTACAGTTGCAGGAGACATTTAAGGTAAGCTGAATAAATGTAATAGAAATTGTCTCATGAATTGATACAATGTTTAGAAAGGAATTTCAACTGAAGAAAAGTTATTTGAGTCGATTGGAAACATAGTCAACCTCGTAGGGTACATTTTCGTTACTTTTTGCAAACAAAATGACGTCATCAGCCAATCATACAAAATAATGGATAACTCAAAAATGAAACAGGGTATCAAAGAATTCTAAACGATATTCTTTATCATTCAACGGTCATATTCATTTGCGTCAATAGAAATTTTCGCTTCAGATTACCTTCAAGGCCTCATATGGTATGATTCTGCTACTTCCTTTTTGCATCGATAGTTAAGTTAGTAGTGCAGCGATCTAATGCATCGATCTTTAAGGTAGCAGTAGCAGTGATAACTAGGACGAAAGTCATAAGTCTACCATCTGCTGGGCAATTTTTGAATGTGATGATTTCCCGAATTTGCATCACAATCCACTTCTGAAGTTCAATCAAATATTGAGAGAATTATGATCGCAACCCGATGCGCCCACTAAAGTGTTTCTTGGGTGTTCACACGTGTACTGCCAATCGAAGTTGCAAGTGTTTTTACTGACCATTGCGCATCGCTATCATGCTATTTCTGCTTCGTTCACGTAAAACGTGTTTCTTTGCAAATAGTTACTCTCGAACTTCCAAGTCAAACACTCATTAGCACAAATTTTGCCTAGATGTATTTGTTAAGCTGACTATATGCTTTCAAATTGCTTATACCAAATTTATTTGCTCTCCAAATAAAGAATGTAACAGTCTAAATCCGGTAGCTCTTTTGTTTAATCACCTTTCCTGCAAGTTTGCAAGTCCTTTACATTTCCTGCTAAATGCTCGCTAAATGTTTGACAAAACGGTAAAATTTCTGGCATATTGCGCAACTGTTAGAGAGATTTAAAAGGCAGTTTAAACAGCTTTAAGAAAGGAAGAAGAGGCAATATAAAGTGGATCTGGAGAACATTCTTCAGCACAATCAACTGGTTCTAAGGAGCAGACGAAAACATCTTTGGTAAGTTGCTTTGATATGTATTTCAGTACCTAAAACCATTGCGAGTGATAATCTGGAAAACTTTGCTACTTCTGACAGGCAGTAGTAAGTTATTGAGAAGTTTGAAGGCAAGAATACCACAAAGCGACGCAAGAACAAAGACAACGATTTCTTTGGATTAGATACCGGGTGAGTAAAAAAAACACTCCCCGTTTGAAAGGCCACTGCCTCCTGAATATCAAAGCAATAATATTGAAAACTGTCTTGTTTTATTGCCAATATGTTCAATTAGGTTCAATAATTTACCCGGCTTTACTCGGCCATTCCTTCCCGTAGATATGGGAGATTTTCTGCCGATAGCCCCTTCCAAAGACCTGCAAAAAAGGGTCAAAACAATGAGCAGAATTGTCTTGGTTTTCCTTCCTAAAGTTGTGACACTCACATCGCATGTATCCATGTATTTGTCCTCTTGGGAGAATGGGATCCCCTTAAATAGGTTATTCATTGTCCTCTTGGGAGAATGGGATCCCCTTAAATAGGTTATTCATATTAAGGGAGAAGACTTGTTTATCCTCCCACGAGAATAGCACTTGTGCAGAACGTGCAGCACCACACGTGCAGAAGTCATTGCTGTAAGGTCCGTGTAAGGCAGAAATGTTAGGAAAATTTGCTCGTGATTTTGGGCACGGTTTGAAGATTTCTTCAAGAGAATTTCTCGAAAAGGCTTTGTGATTTCAGAATGGAGCGACCGATTTCAGTCAAGTAAATTTTAAAGTAGATTTGAACATGTCTACCGTTAAATGATCTATTTGCCGATATGATCGTCTTGATATCCAGAGAACCGTGACCTTCCAAACGGGGATTCTTTTTATTGCCTCGCGCGGTATAGGCAGTTAACACGTTTGTCTGGCTGTGGAATAGAAAGTATGCAGCCGATATTCAAAACTAAAATTTCCATATATCAGTCAACGGCTAACTTAAATGTGAAAATTTAATTTGGTGAATCCACAAGGAAACCAGGATTGCTTGGCAATGAATAAAAAGAATAAGTAAGACCCCGTTTACACTATGCCGGTACGAAATGAATACGGCATGAAACTGTGCCGTTTTCGTTTTTCTGTCAAAACGGAATCGCCGTTTACACTATACCGGCACGAAATGAATACGATAGGTTTTGACCATGCGCAGAGGGAGGATTTGTCAAGGCGCATGCTCTCATTTGCCAGATTATCGCCTCAATGTGAATCCGACATGAAATGATGCCGTATTCGCCGTTTACACTATGCCGGTAGAGCGACGAAGCCAGTTAGCATGCCGTATTCATTTCGTGCCGTATTCAAGTGAAAACTATGCCGGCATAGTGTAAACGGGAGGCCAATACGGCACAGTTTCATGCCGTATTCATTTCGTACCGGCATAGTGTAAACGGGGTCTAAATAATATAATAAGAACTCCATATGTATCCTCTGCGGGGGATTATCGGCCGAGTAACGCTACGCCAATCAATCCTGGTTTCCCTGTGGTAAACCACTCATCATTTAGGCCCAGATGTTAGGAATATGCTTCTTGGGGGTTTGTATAGGAACGAGAATTCCACGTTCGATTCTGGTCCATGATTTGCATGCCATTGAAATTGAAATTAAATACAACTGTCGGTTGCAGAATAGAATTTAAATTTCAATGGCAAGTAAATCATGGACCAGAATCGAGTGTGAAATTCTCGTTCCTATGCAAACCCCTTACCAGTATTTTCATTATTTTTGGATCTGCAAGATGGGTGATATTTCAAACAAAATTTTCTTATCTAAGTTAGCTTTTAACTGATAAATTAATATTTCAGTATTCCACAGCCCGCCAAACGTGTTACCATTTTTGACTTCATCTTTTATATGTTCATGATCTGATGTGACAGATTTATACTTTGAAATAATGCTTGCGTTTTACTTGTATGTGAAATCGTTTGGTCATCATAATTGCTGTATAGACTTTCTTTCCATGCAGGAAAAATGAAGTTCTCAAGTGCCTTTATCGCTGTGGCTATTTTTGGATGCTTTGCCTCCTCCTTAGCAGCTGACTGCGATGATGCCATTCCAAAGAAGGTATGTCTTAACAACTGTCACTTATCCTCTGCTTGAAAAAGAATGCCTCGTTTACTCATGGAGACATTAATTTTGAGTGAAATGGTTATTCAAAACTGTGATCAATTCTTCTATGTTTCCTTCTCTAACTATATGTCCGAAAAACTTCATTTGTTGTTCTTTGATTCCGTTCAGTAACTCTTTCTTTGTGCCCATTGACCTCAGCACTTCATCGTTACTTTTCCTTTCGGTCCAACTGATTTTTTGCATTCTCCTGTAACACCAAAGTTCGAAACTATCAATTTTCCTTCCTTCTTCTTTTCCTATGTTCCATGTTTCACAAGCGTATTTCATGATGGGCCAGACATAAGCTTTTACTCAAAACTACCACCTTAATTTTTCAAGGCTACCACCCGGGTGCTTTAAAAAATCGTTAAATTGTGCCCCGTTGCGTGGCTCTGTTAATGAGCTATAACTTCTATTGGCCCGTGTTTTACACAGTTGCATATAAGAGACTTTAACTTAGAGTTTGAAACCTTGCTTGAGACCATTTAACAAGTGGTTGCTGATTTAAGGTACAGGAAAGGAAAAGTTTGTGGTTGCCTCATGGACTCATGGCCTCATGGACTCAAAGTTGAAGCCTCTCTTTCGTAATTATGTAAAACAATGGCTCATTTCATTTTTGTTTATATTCTCATAAAATTGACAATAACAAACAAAACAACTACAACATTACAAAACAACGGCAAAGGGAGCATGGAAATACACATTACAAAATCTACGAAAATGACTACAGTGGTGTCGCCCATTATGCCCATTTTGTCGCAATTTTGAATGGCTAATTGAAGTGTATGCTCCCCAGAACAGCCACACAAACGGGGCACAAATTTTTGGGACAAACAAAAGAGCAACATTGTAATGGTTGTTGCTAAGTGACAGATTACATTTTTGTTATTAGAATGATTAGAGAGTTTTCGAGAAATATTTATGTTTCTTATTGTTTTCGAATAGCCAATCAAATTGTAGAACGGCCTCTGAAAGATCTCACCTTGGGCCGGGTTGTCCAAACCATGATTAGCGCTAATCTTGGATTAAAAGCTTAATTCTGTAGTCATTTGCATAGTCCTAATCCGGTATTAGCCTAATACCAGTTTTGAACAACCGGGCCCTGGAGACGAGATTGGCCTGGGTCTAATTCTTGCTATCAGATTGGATCGAACTCACAACACTAAGCTGTTACTGCAATTCTTTGCTTTTTCATAGTTGTGCAGGCATCTGACTAGATTAGAGAATCGTATGGAAAAATTGGTTTTTCGATCTTCGTCATTGATTGCAAGAGCTGTCGAAAAGTCGGCCGAGAAGAATGCTGTTTTGTTTTCAAAGACCGTACAACTCATCAGAAATGCAACTAAAACACAACCAATGAATGAGACCGAATTTGCAAAGATCCTTGAAGGTAAGTTAGAGTTTATTCCCCTGTTGCCTGATCTCAAACCTTAATGTCAGTGACGGAAACAAGGACGGATTTGGTAAGACAATAGCACGAGTTGGTTTTGATTGACACCCTAATTAAAAGCGATTAGCGATTGTAGACAAAGGAAAATCTCTCAACCAGTAATTCAAAACAAGCAAAGCTGCAAAAGTTTCTCTGAAAACCCAGGTAGCTAGCTCGCTCGTTGTGCATTCCAGAAATTGTTTTTAAGAGCAAACATGAGCATATATCGAAAGAAAGAGGATATGTCTACACATCTACCTCGGGCATTTTATTTCTTTGGTTCAGAAGCTGATCAGTAAGTGTTTTAATTACACGCAAAAAAATAAGAGAATTTAATTGCCTCCCAATCGGCTTTTGAATAAAACAAATTAAATGCCCAAGGTAGATGTGTAGATTTATCCATCTTCTTTCGATCTATGCTCATGTTTGCTCTTAAAAACAATTTCTGGAATGCACAACGAGCGCGCTGGCTACTTTGGTTTCAGAGAAACTTTTGCGGCATTGTTTGTTTAGAATTTCTGGTTGAGAGAATTTTCTTTGCCTGCTGTGGGTAATCACTTTGAATTCACGTGTCAACAAAAGGATCTCATGCTATTGTATTACAAAATCTGTCCTTGTCAGCATAGGCGTAGGAGACAGGGGGAAAAGGGGCCATAATCGGGCATACATCCGCCTCAAGTCGGGCAAAATTTTCTCAAACAATGGACTTTTTATCGGGCATCCCCCCCCAAATTTTATCTCCCCCTACGCCGATGCTTGTCAGTGACGGACATACAGTACAGGTCTCTTCGGCCTTTATACCGTAAACATCCACGTATATTATTGTTATCTTCAGAGTTACAGCATTTTTAAACTTGCTGCTAGTTTTGAAGGTGTGACGTCATCAAATTGCTAAATTGTAAGCCGCAAAAGCTAAAGACTTCTGCTTGCCACCATCTTGTAGATCTTAAAAAGTTGAGTATTTCTTGTATCGGTCATTTTGACTTTCTTCG
Organism: Aurelia coerulea; assembly: GCA_039566865.1. NCBI lineage: Eukaryota > Metazoa > Cnidaria > Scyphozoa > Semaeostomeae > Ulmaridae > Aurelia > Aurelia coerulea. The sequence goes on from CM076963.1 coordinate 11,259,416, forward strand.
ATCATTTTACAATTTATCGTGCTTTTAATCTTTATCAAACCTTCCCACACCTCCTCTCGCACATCCTTTCATAAAGCTTAAAAACATTTTAATTCCAAAAATAGTGATAATATCAAGAATTCCGTTCCTAGAATTATGGCAAATGACCTAACAATCCCTTCAATTTATTCAATAATGCTTGTTTTCCTTGAATAATGCTTGTGTACATGACTTGTGGATAGACCTCCCGGTTTTCAGAAAGCTACCCTCTTCTAATTACCGAAACTTGCCTTAGTACCCACTTTTATGAAGAATTTTGGCGGAAACTGCCCATTTTAACCATTTGTTGCAATTTCAGCGAAACCCCACCCATGTTTATGGAAAATCTGCCGAAAAAGGACCCTTAGTTAGAGAATTTTGGAACCAAAACCCCACCCATATGGGCATTGAATGCCGAGATATTCATGCTTAACAAAACACTTTTAACTTCAAACCCAATTCCAATCAACGGCCAAGTTCCGTAAACCGTTACGAAAATTGTTTGTTAATGTCTCCTTATTTGGTCGAAAATTTAATTCTCCTCGTGAATTCTCCTGATTGCAATTTGTCGCTTATTACTCGTACCCTTACCATGTTACATATCCCCACCCCTGGCTTGTTTCTTAATGGTTACCCACTTTCCTCTCATTGTTAATGTTGTCATCTAACTGTGTTAAATCTCTTTTTGCAGATTTGAAAAATACATTTGAAAAGGTCGAAGGTGCCCGTGTGAATGCATCAGTCAATGCTTTTAAATCGATCCAAGGGGCTTCAACGAAGGTTTTGAATTTGATTCAAAAGGTCATCAAAGATGCTATGGAAGATGACCATTCTGGTAAGAATTTGTTGCCATACAAATACTAGATGAGCCAGATAAAGTTTCTGTTTTCCTAAATTTATAGAAACAAGAGTACTTGATGGATTGGAACAAGATTGGAATGAATCAAATTCTGTTTGAATAGCCGAGAGATTGAAGTATTTTATAATTTTTCTCGCGTGTTTATGAGCAATGGAAGTATGGGTAAATTCGACTTGACAAGGATGTCATGGTTGTGAAATGCCTTTAAATGGGCCTAAGCACTCGATAATAGACCATTTTGACATTTAGAAAAGGGCCTGGGGAGAGCAACATTTTTCTGGTAAATGGCTGCCACAGGGCTTTTCACCAACGATAAATTGAACTGTGGCAGCCATTTACCAGCAAAATGTTGCTCTCCCCAGGCCCTTTTCTAACTGTCAAAATGGTCTATGTCGTAAGAAATGTCTCACACCCAACAATATGCAAGAGCAATTAATCTCTTGCAACGGTTATAGACTATGAATTTATCAAAAAATGCTAAATTTTTTTATCATATGGCAATGAGTGTGCAGAAGATACACAATACCTGTGAAAAGCTGTAATTTTTTATTGTTCAGCGTGAGAAGTTTCTTTGCGCTTTAGCCGTCGGGCAGAATTCGAAGTCTTAAAACGATCCTATTATTATCATTATCAATTTATTTAACGTTGGCAACTTATATAACTACAAAAACTAATTCAAGCCAACAAATATATTCTAGGTGCTAGGAGCCCTATGAATTTGCAAACGTCTGAATTTGTTTGGCACACCCGGCATTATTTAGTGCAGTTGAGATTTTCTAATTTGGCTTGCCTAATGATAAGGGAAAGTCAAATTTTTTGGAGCGAAAGTGTAAGCATGTACTATTTATGCAAATACGAACTGAGCTTTCTGGCCATGAATTCTCCTCATTCAATTTTTTGCTTATTACCTCTCTAGCCTAAGTCTCCTCTCTTTTGGTATTGCAGATACGCAGAAATTCAGAGAAAGACTTGTAAAAGCAGTGAAGAAAGCACATATCAAAATCAAGCTTGCAACAATGAAAGCAATACGAAAGGTTCACCAAGGAAATGCTAAGGTCGAGAAACATGTGATTGAAGCACTCAAAAAGCTCGGAATTTCAGAAGGTATTAATGTATTTGTTTATTTGTTTATTTGAATTTGTATTTAGAAAATGGTAGCTTCCTGTTATTTTGTAGCCACTTGACTGTTGACAAAACAGGCTTTAATTAATCTGCACTTCGACTTAGTTTTAGACTTTGTGTCAGCTGTAAATGAAAACGTAGAACTTGAAAAGTTGTGTTCTGTAACCAATCATTTTGCTTTGTATAGAGTTCAGTAGCATCAAGTTGGTGAAAATGGCAATTTGATCCTTCTTCTTCTTTTGGAGTTGAATGGCTTGAGATGGACCTTGTGACATACAGGGTGTCCCAAAAAAATTGTGCCCCGTTTGCCTAAAGATTGCGACAAAACGGCAGAAGATTCTTGCCAAACTTTTGCATGATGCTGCTCTTCAGATCTTCAATTAAAGTTTACAACCATCCCCGTAAAAATCCGTTGAGGGATGGTATGAGGTTTCAGAAGGCCAAATTTGCTTGATGACCGAAACCAGCGGTCGGAATTTTGATCTTACTATTTTGCAGTGATAAGTATCTTCATGGATTGAAGTAAGAAATAATTTCTGTGAGGTCAGAAATAGTGGAACTCTCCGATAGATTATCGGAAGTTCACGAAAGCTATGAACCTCACAGGCTGCTGTTTCTTTTCAACATGAAGCTATTTATCGCTGCAAAATAGTAAGACAAAATGGCCGACCGCTGGTTTCAGTGAGCGGGCAAATTTGGTCTCCTGAAGGTCATAGCTCCATCATTTCTCAACGGATTTTTACGGGGATGGTTGCAAACTTTAATTGAATATCTGAAGAGCAGCATCATGCAAAAGTTTTGCGAGAATCTTTTGCCGTTTTGTCGCAATCTTCAGACAAACGGGGCACAATTTTTTTGGGACACCCTGTAGGTTTCAAGTATTTTAAAAGGCTGGTGTAAAATTCAATGACCTGTTTCCTTGAACTGAATGGCTTCAAAGAAACGTTAGCTATTTTGCTATGATTCTTCCGTTGAAATTTTCTGAAATCTTCAATACTTTGAGAATAAGAGTGTTTTTCTTCTTTTTCGAGAATTCAAGAAACATTTTCAAAAAAACTTCAAACCATCGTAATTTCTAAACTGTTTGACGCAACATAAAATAATTTCCAAGAAAACAATAGTTTATGGATGTCTACAATATGGTATCAAGCAAAGGTCTGTCACTCTTCTGGGATATGATTTAAAAATTTGATGACGTCACATTCCCAAATGAGCTGAAATGCAACATATGCTGTAATTTCAAAAATATTCAAGATTTCTGAAAAGTCCAACGAAACAGTTATAGATAGGTAGCTAAAGTTTCTTTTAAGCTATTCAGTTAGAAGAAATAGGTCATAGAATTTTATATCCACCTTTTTATGCCGATTTAAAGATTTGGAACCTATACTGGACCTTGTACGCTTTGCCACCGAAAATCATACCGTTTTCTTTTGATGCCGCCTTTAAAATAATTAACTAAGAGTGTGACATATTTCTGATTACCTCCATGTGGTCAAGCTTCATAAAACTATGATTTTCCTGAAATCCACCCATTTTCCTCCATTTAGTTGGAGGCCATGATTATTTTGATTTTTCAAAGTTTCACATGAATTCTTTTGAAAGAAGCAAAAAGGCTGTAACCCAAGGATTAATCAAGATTTCAAATACGCTCACGGTAAGATCGTAGCTAAGGTAAAGCTCCTAAAGGTTTGGAGCCTATGGTAAGGGAGATTTTGGAGAATGGATGCTTGAGCAAACCAGTTTGGAAATACCCCGCGTGTATTAACTCTTACTATGTTTAGCGAGACATCATTTAAAGGCAATCTGTCTCATTCATAATTGGCTGAAGATTGTATAAGGGGATTAAAGATTTGAATGGCAGGATTAACAGAAAAGAATTGGAAAAGAGATCGTTTCGAATTGAACTGAATTTTTATCATGCGAAAAATTCATAGAGTCTGGGCTCTAGCTCCTTTCCTTTATCTAAGCTTTGTTCTCTAAACCAATCACCTGCGTGACAGAGCTCCTATAAAGTTAATTGCTGTTCTTAACAGTTGATCAATTTCATTTAAGAAATATTGCTGACGCTCGGCATAAAAATTGTACTTACCAGCTTCCAAAAACAGAAATTCTTTTGGTTTTGTAGTTGCTCAGGTGCAAACATTCATCCAAGCAATAAGCAGAAGTGCGAGTTTGAAGATTGCCCTCGACGCAGAACGTGAGATGCAGGCTGATTTCGATGCAACTGCAGAAGAGGCTTATCTTCTCATCGTTGCATCAGATGTGAGTGGCAACACGTATGGATTCAAAGAATGTGAGTTTGTTTTGAGTGTAAATCTTAGGTTTACTTCAGGTTGGTCATTTTGAAACAGTAATTTAAAAGGAAATGAACTGTGCAAAGGCAGAATAAGTCACATTTGCCAAACTTTTTGCCAATTTCGCTAGTCATTTTTATAATAGGGGGTGCTCTGCTCTCTCCTCGATTAGCCTAGCTACTGGGAGAGCTCCTCTTCAAGAAATTCCCCAGCATACAACTCCCTTAAATTGTTTAGTAATTTATAAGTGGGGGCAGGTTTCGTGAGGCAGTGGACTCGGTTGTCTTTGGTTGGCGGTGGAATTCGGGGCGATTGGTGGTGGCTGGTCGCTTTGGGTTCCGGTGTCGATTGGCGGCGGCTGGTGCTATTTTTGTCTTGCAAAATATGTCCCTGTTTAATTTGTATTGTTGTTGCTTGATAACTGATGAACTGAAATAAATCACAGCTTATAAGGATAGAGACGCGGCGAAGACCCAGCATGTAGACCAACAAACAAAGTTCTTATGAAGTAGACTAATTTTTGGCTACACTCGCACTATTTCTTGTGAAATACTGCAACGCAGGTATCATTACAAACTTCACTAAAGCACATTTAAACTTTAGGACTTTATAATAAGATCTTGAGCATGCTCTGCTGTTTATAGCCTGCGTTGGGGGCTGGGACATCGGCTATGCTGTTTAAGGATTCTGAACGTATGTATATATGTCATCATGTCCCTTGGTTTTATGAACGTATGTATATGTTATCATGTTCCTTCTCGAATACCAAAACACATTGGGCAGTTTAAACAAGTTTAGATGAAACCAGATGAAACTATAACTTGATAATTCAGAATTCATTATTGATTAAACTGGTTTATTCTTAGACCCCGTTAACAATGTACCAGTACAACTTTGGATTGGTTATAAAAATGTCACGAGGGGGGGGGGGGTTCTTCCATAGTAAAGGTACTTGGGGATGTGCCGTGAGCAAGGGTATACTTTTTCGCACTTCTAGTCTAGCCAAGGGTATACTTTTTTTTGCAATTTTGGCCTACAACGGTCTAGCCAAGGGTATCATTTTTGACAATATTGGTCTAGCGAACGGTCATGATATCATATTTGGTACAAATTTGACAATATTGGTCCAGGAAATGATCAAAATTGGTCTAGCCAAGGGTACCATTTTCGTAAAAATTGGTCCAGAGAATGGTCAAATTGGTCTAGCCAAGGGTACCATTTTCGTAAAAATTAGTCTAGCCTACGGTACCATTTTGAATATGCTCGCGGCAGACCCCTACCCAAAATTTGGCCAAGAACCCCCCCCCCCCCCCGTGAAAAGTGTTTACATTGTTCCTATTAATCCATAGCACTTTTGTTCTCTCTGTCTATTAAACAGTTTTTTTCTGGAGCGCTGTAGACGCTCTTGAACGGTACTAATTTTGTAACATGGCCTGGAGGCACTACATTTCTAACTCTCGATAGATTTGCTCGAGCCTGGACCTCGGTAGCTATGATGCACCAGCAGCAAACTTGATTAAAGAGCTCAAATGGCCGACAGTCCAAGACATGATTAAGCAAGAGACGGCTACTATCGTTTTCAAATCTACCTCTCAACTCTATTCACGAGGAACTCGTCTCGAGAGATTCTAAATTTGAGAAATTCTGAGACTGACTTGCTTGCTCCACTAATGAAAACGAGCAACGGCCAAAAAGCATTTTGGTTCTGTGGATCAACAGTTTGGAATAAATTAGAAACTGGGGTCAAGCTAACCCCCTCTCTGTCTACTTTTAAACATAGATGTCCACGAATGACAACCAGCAACGACCAAAAAGCATTTTCGTTCTGTGGATCAACAGTTTGGAATAAATTAGAAACTGAGGTGAAGCTAAGGGTGCCCCCTCTGTCTACTGTTAAACATAGATTGTGCTGCAAATAGCTTTTAATTTTTTAATTTATTCTAATTCAATATTGTAAATATATCTTTTTTATTTATTACAACAGTGTATAATTAGGTTTTTACCAGGGCCTCCTGAAAAGCAGCCATTCTTGGCTGATGGGCCACCGTGTTTAAAGAATTTAAAATGAAAATGAATGAAGGTGCACCTCTGGGTTGTTGATGTTGCTCGTCAAACCTTAAAGCGCCTAACACAATGGCGAATTGTTTGCTCCCGGGCTGTCCCTCTCTTATGACTATCATTGGAAAAGTTTATATTGAATTGTAAATGCCATACATAGTGGGAACTCGCTGACAATAAGCCCTTTCCCTCTATATATGGCACGTAGTTAATTATCGTTGTTGTTTTTGTAAATAGTTCTTTCTTTAATGAATAAAGAAAAAAATTGTAACTGATTAAGACTGTACCATTTAAGTGTAAACGTGGTTTTAGTAACAAGGGCAGATTTTGTAACACAATAGCATTAGATGCTTTTGTTGACACCTGAATTAAAAGCGATTAATGGCTGCAGACAAAGGAAATTCTCTCGACCATAAATTCAAAACAAACAGAGCCGCAAATGTTTCTCTGCAAACCCAAGTAGCTAGCGCGCTCGTTGTGCATTCTTGAAATTGTTTTTACGAGCAAACATGAGCATATATCGAAAGAAGAAGGATATATCTACACATCTATCTCGTGAATTTTTTTTCTTTGGTTCGGAAGTGGAGCAGTAAGTGTTTTAATTACACCCAAAAATTGAGAGAATTGAATCACCTCCCAATCGGCTTTGAATCAAATAAATCAAATGCCCGTGGCAGATGTGTAGATGTATCCTTCTTCTTTCGATATATGCTCATGTTTGCTCTTAAAAACAATTTCTGGAATGCACAACGAATGAGCTAGCTACCTGGGTTTCAGAGAAACTTTTGCGGCTTTGTTTGTTTTGAATTACTGGTTGAGATCGCTAATCGCTTTGTTGAATTGCGGTATCAATCAAAACCAATTCGTGCTATTGTCTTACCAAATCTGTCCTCATTGGTTTAGTGTGAATGTTTGTTTTGGTAAAGTTGGTTTTGTTCACAACACTTAAACTGGTTTACTTTCACTGAGAATGGGTGTACATTATTTTTTAGTTTGGGAATACGTGAAGGGCTATGTAACCCGACTGTCTGCAGTGATGTTGCAAAAATTGAAGGAAGCCGTGAAGAGAATGCAACCAGCAATTTATCAGAAGATTGGTGAAATCGTCAGAATTGTTATCAGCGAAGCTAAGAGAGCTTTGGTTGAAATCGCCGGAGAAATGGTTTTAGTTACAACCCTTTAAACGTTAAAAAAGTAGATATTGTAATGATTTAAATATTTTAGATTTGACAAATGCAGTGAAATTATGTGTTGAATTCTTCCTTTTCTTTTCTCCGATCTGAAACAGTAAAGTCCCGCATTTTAAAGGGGCTTTACAAGATTTTTGTAAACAGTGGGAAAGTACGGGACAACCCGCGCACGTGACTAAAGCCTTGGGTTTTTAATGGCGGCCAGTTTCATCGCAGCTTCTACGAAAGTTTCATTGCTGTGTTTTCTTGTCTATGCCTATGAAATGTGATGGAACTTTTGATATCTATTAAAACTATCAAATATTCGGCGTTAGAAAAATAAAACAAATCCTCCACCAAAGCTTCGATTACTGAGATTGTTGCAGATAGTTTGGATCACTATTCCCCCTGCAGAATCGCCATTAGCTATGCTGTGTTTAGCCTTTCGCAGATTTGACACGCAGCGCCACGCAGAGAAGACGGGTTGTACAGCCCCTTTAAAGAAACGTTTAGGCTAAATGAAAAGAAACAGTAAGACCCTCCTACTTGTATGAAATATTCGAGAATCACACCGGAAATAAAGTACCTCGTATTTTGATTAATACTGGGTCCTTTGTGTCATGGTCTGGGGGCCTTCCAGTTCATGCAGTGTTCATAAGAAATCACGTAGATGTCACAGATTTTATCTCAATTTTAACTGATTTTCTTGACAATAATTGATGGCGTTCTCATAGGACTAATGTGTCCATAAAAATCCCTCTCTGTTGCAACCTATTTTTCCGGGACTTTCTAGAAAAGAAATAAGAAAGTTAAAAAAGTTAAGCCTTAAAAATGAAAGAAGAGGCGGGTAAGTACTGTAAAATATTTGACCCCATGTTTGTCCAAAGAAATTGGACAAAAAATAACCGGTTCTTTCTTCGCACAATACGACTTTCCTGCGCAAAACAACCCCGCTTTTGGGACAAAGGTGAAATTTAAAACCAGTCTTCTTATTACATCAATTTGTCACAAAAATTGAGTTTTTTAATTTAAAATCTAACCTTTCGCCAAAGCCGTTCTAGCTTTGTCCGGCAAATTTCCGAAAAAGAGACCAGGATTTCAAAGTTTTCACCAATGTGCTTCTACCTTCTTTGTCCGGTTTTGGGACACTTGTACTTTCATAGCTACAATTACTACTTACTTTCCAAAACAGTATTTGGTCGAAACTACCGGTTTCTGGGACAAACATCGTCAGTGATACATCATGTTAAAATTATCCGCCAAATTGAAGAAAAATAACTGCGAAAATTTATCATTAAAAACGACCAGTTTTTAGGACAAAGGTGGTGCAATATTTTTTCGTGAACTACCGGTTCTGGGACAAAGGTATGACATGCCCGCGCTTGGGATTGTTAGCTCACCCGACGTTCTCAAGATATCTTCAAATGTTGCATCATAATCCCTATACAGAGCTCTCAGTGCACGTTCATGCAAACAGTTGATTGTGTTGTTTGCAGTCTTCCCACAAAAAAACGCAAATTAACGGATAGTAGTTGAAATTTGAGAAAATAAATGCATGGGTAGAGTATTTTGGCCTTGTCTACATCAAGATATCACGCAATCCGAGAAAAAGCCCCTGTTTTTTCTGATTCATCTTTTACAAATGTGTGTTACGTGATCCCGAAAATTTAACTTTGAATCAATCGTAACTCCTAAGAGTTCTACTGTGTCAGTATTGACTATATTGTTACCATTTACGACAGAATCTTTTGTTCACCAAAGACAATCATTTTATATTTATCCGAGTTTATTTGAAACATAGAAAGTTGTTTCCTTCAATAATTGAATGAGCACGTGTGCGTCAAGAAATTGTGATGTAAATTTTTCCTTTCAAAATGAGAAACCAATTGACGTACTTTTGAGGCACTTTTTGTTCGAAAACGTATTTAGAACTTCTCCAAGTACAGTAGAGAAAGGGAGGCAATGTTGCGGTTGCCTCATTTCAGGAATGAGGTTGGCTTTGCTGAGTCAAAACTCAAAAGTTCAAATGTGATGTGTTAAAAAATATGATGAAAACAAGTCTTCTTTCTGCACATAAATTCACTTGGTACCTCTGAAGATAACAGTTGCCGAAGAAAGGGTTCGACTGAAGCATTTTGATTTTTGATGGAAGAAATTGAGAGGAACACACAGCACAACAGAAGAATTTTTAGGCCCATTCATTTGATTGCAACAACACAAGAACGCCTTCAACAGTAGTGCAGGAACGCCTACCAAACATAGAAACTTTCACAGATCGACAGCAGTGTTCTGCAAATACGAAAAGGTTAACATAAGCTGATAAAGACATTTGCAGGCAACAAGAAACAGTCAAGTCAAGAGGAACAACAAAAAAGATGGCCACGTCTTTGATAGATACAACCAATTTTCCAATTTATGCAGTCAATGTTTTGAGTGAAAATCATTTCATGGTGGCTGGTGGAGGTGGAGCTTCAAAAACTGGAATACCCAATGCATTTGTAAGTATCAGACAGCAGGATTTCATGGCATGCAAACTTTGGCCAGGACTACTACAAACCACCACCCCAGTCCCAGTCCAGGTTGGAAACTTGCTTTCACTCACAGCTATGAAACTCTGTCAAACTCGCTGCTCGGAGCTTACAGTAACCAATCCTCGCATGCGAGAACAAAAGATTTATTGTTAATTTTGCTTCTCTCACAGCTTTTTAAACTCTTTTTAAAGTCCACTCGCAGCTCGCACCTTCAAATTTATTTCACTCGCTACTACTCGTGGGCCAAATCACGCATGTTTTCCAACCTGGACCCCAGTATGGAAAGTAGGGCAATTTTCGCCAAGACCTCAGGTGTGCAAGAAGGGTCCTCTAATGTTTATCTATTGTCTGTTTTGAATACCTTATTGTTTTCTTGGGTGTGCAAATGCCCCAGGGTGGAATCCATGCACCCTACGCCAGAGATCTCCGGCGTGGAGTCATGATATTCTATTGTTCTTCCATTGTTTTGGTAAGAATCTCTGGCGTGGACTTTGCATGGTTTCCACCAGGGCAAATGCCACACTTTCCATACAGGCCGCCACCATTAATAAAACAGCAGCGCAATTTGCACCTATCTGATTACTGTACTTGTAATGCAATCACAGACGGGGTTGTTGGTAAACTCCTGGTACCAGTAATGATTGCAGTGATCAATAATATTGTTGAATCAATTAAATCTTTACTGATTGCAAGATCTTACAATGCTTCCAGTGCAATCTTTATTGTGATCTGTGCATCACAATGTGAGCATTGCCCTGTGGTGCTGCTGCAGCCCCTCTAATGAAGGAGAATGTATCACACTTCAGGCTCTATTCAAGCAGTTTCAGCTCATTGAAGCCATCATATTTGGGCAAAAGCCACCATACACCCACCCCCCCCCCCAATTGTAAATACTGGGCATGCACTATGTTCATGTCAAGTCTGTATAACTTATACACTCGTTTATTTATTTAGGCGTTCTACAGAGTTTATAAGGAAGGGAACAAGTTGAAAGCAACCAAAAGTTTACATCACAGGCATCACAGGCAGGGTTGTTGGTAAACTCTTGGAACCAGTGATGATTGCAGTGATCAATCATATTGTTGTTCAATTAAATCCTTACTGGTTGCAAGATCTTATAAATGCTTCCAGTGCAATCTTTATTGATTCCAGCTGTACTGTGAACTATGCATCACAGTGTGAGGATTGCCTTGTTCTGCTGCTGCAGCACCTCTAATCAAGAAGAATGTATCACATTTCAGGCTCTATTCAAGCAGTTTCAGCTTACTGAAGCCATCATATTTGGGCAAAATCTACAATCCCCCCCCCCTCTATCCTAAACGTTGGGCATGCCCTATGTTCATGCCAAGTCAAGTCTGTATAACTTGTACACTCCTTTCATTTAGGCATTCTACAGAGTTTACAAGGAAGGGAACAAGTTGAAAGCAACCAAAGTTTATCAACATGAAGCAAAGAAACAAGCTATTATGAATATGGATGCAAATTTAATTCACAAAACATTTGCAGCAGGGATGGATAATCTATGTAGATTATATAATTATGCAATAGAAGATAAAACAAAGAAAGGAGAAGTAGAGACAAAAGTTGGTGTCAAAGAGGCTGGTTGCCAGACAACAGCAGTAGGAGGTGATGATGATGATGCAGAATATCAAAAATGCGTTAAATTTAGTTTGGATGGAAATTTTATTGCAACTGCTAGCAGTGAAGGGCAAGTCAAAATCTTAAAAGTAAGTTAATCATAAGGAACATTATGAGCTTGTTTGCAATAGACCTTTTAGCTATTCTGAAAAGAATCAGAATCAAACAACATTTTGCAACATTTTGTAGAATTTTCAAATGTGCACAATAATGATAGAAGCTCCAACGCCGCTCCATCAAACCTCGTGTATAGAAATATATAAAAATGTCTAAAAATAACGCTTGATCCCCAAGGCTCTTTTGTAGAATAGCTGAAATGTCTATTAGACTCTTCTTTATTCGTGCAAGTTAGAAATCAAATCTCGTCAGGACATTGATAGTGAAAAATGCTACTAGCACTAGCTACTAGCTTTGAAGCCACAAACTCCAGATTTCCAATTCAGCAACTTAAATATAAGTGTACAGTGGCTGATATTTTTCACAATGAATTTTGAGCACAACTCTTGCTTTTGGTTTTCTCCATTCTCAAGCATTGGCTGTATACACATCTGAATCAAATTATTGTACATCTTATCAGGAAATCTTCAGTCCCCTTAAGCAGACACACTCCACTTTATTGTGAAAATGTTATCCCATTTATTTGAAGATATCATGAAAATTGCCAAACCATTTACCCCAATTTTTCTTAGTTTCTCACCTCTCGGATGTTGAATTAAAACTTGATGGAGCTCTGTTGTCAATCTGTTGGGAACTGACAGAGTATAATTTTTTACTTTATGAATGAAACAAGCTGCGCATTTGTATGTGCAATTTATGTATTAATCCACAAGTCTCCAAATGTATATAAAAATCTTTTATGAAAAAATTACTGTAATTTGATTATGAATTTTGAAATTTTACTTCCCTTTTTGGTTTTTCTGTTGTTTGTTGTGATCAGTATCAAATACCTTTATACAACAATATCTTCAAATGAAGATCCCAAAAGACCTTTCACCCAACCTTTTAGTCCTTCCCATTTAAGAGGTGGCCAGATATTGTGTGCTAATATGCAGGTGAAATTAATTGTATCACTTGCATAATTGCTGATGTTTGAGTTAACATGACATAAATTAATCAACTGTATTGCTTCTCATCCTTCAGCATCCTGATCTATCAGTTGTACATAACATCAAAGCTCACAAAGCAGACATTGATGGAATAGACTTTCATCCAAATTCTAAAAAGGTGAGATATTTTGTTATAGATATGTGTGCTGAGTGAGTGGGAAGAAACTTGGGATGTTTAGCAAGGCATATTTTCATGAAAAGAACTCAGATTGTGCTTTTTGATGTTTTGTATCAGAAAAAAGATAGATTAGACATACGGGGTGTCCCAAAAAATACTATCCTCTATTGACAGATCCTTAGTTACATACATACATACATTTTTTATTTGTTCTGCAGGTTAAAAGTTCGGCAGCTCTGAGGAGCTGATGTGGACCTGCAATTAAAAGCTACACTTAATAACAATGGACTAAAGAAATCTAAAATTTGACTTAAAAGTAAAAGTAATCATCCTTTTTATTAGATATAGTAATGTTTCCCTTAGTAAAGTTAAAATCATTTATGAGCTTGTTGTAACTTTTCAGTTTGTTCTTGAAGACATTTTTATCTTTTGTTTGTTTGAGTTCATATGGTAAAGCGTTCCATAAAACGGACCCTCTGTATCTAAAACTGTTTCTGCCAACTTCCGTCTTGAATCTATCTACTTTTAGCTGCATCAAATTTCGCGAATTTTCACTTCTTGGAGACAACTTTTCAAACTCTACCAAATCCGTCTTAGATTGATTGTAAATTGTGTGCATTAAGACTGCTATACGTCGTTTGTAGATATAGCCAAGTGGCTGCCACTTTGCTATTGAGAGGCCTTCTTCCTTAGATGTACTTCTTGTAAGGTTGTAAATCATTCTTGCTGCTCTTCCATGGATGATTTCAAGCTTTTCGAATTGGGCTGTAGAGCAGTTCCCCCAGACCGACATACAATATGTAATTTTTGAGATGACAGTAGAGAAGTAAATTTTCTCCAAGACTGGCCGTGGTAGAACTTTCATGCGTTTCAATGCACTTAATTTCTGTGAGAATGCCTTGCATAAACTGTTTATTTGTGGCTCCCAAGTCAGTCTATTATCAATCTTCACACCAAGGCAAACAGCCTCACTCACTACGTTAATCACATTTGTCCCAATCATTATTGGTCTGATTGGTCCAACAAAGGGCCTTTTCATCATTATCATAGCCTCGCTCTTGCCAGGATGGATTGTTAACTTATGTTTTTGGCACCACAGATACACTTCATTCATTGCTATGTTCATTTTATCTATTAATCGCTCAATGTTAGTATCTGTGCAGAAAAAAGTTGTGTCGTCAGCGAACATTTGAATTTCTCCTTCAGATATAGCACTTGGCAAATCATTGACATAAACACTAAAGAGTCTAGGGCCAATGAGAGATCCTTGCGGAACTCCACATCGAATGCACTTTGTCTCTGAGGTCACCCCAATTACTTCTACATATTGTTGTCTTCCACTTAAGTAGTTCATTATCCATGAAAGAAAATCCCCTGAAATGCCCACTGCAAGTAGTTTCTGGGGTAAAATGTCATGCGGCACCGTGTCAAAAGCCTTTTGAAAGTCTATGAATACAATCCCAACAATGAGTCCCTGGTCCACTGATTGTTTCCACTTTTCTGTCAACCTCAATAGTAGACCCTCTGTTGATCTTCCCTCACTGAAGCCCCACTGATTCTTACTTTTCAGTTGGTTGCTATTCAAGTGTTTGTCCATGGAATCACATACTTGATCTTCAAGCAGTTTGCTTGGTTGACTAAGCATTGACAGTGGTCTGTAGTTGGTTCTTTCCGTCTTTGACCCTTTCTTAGGGGCAGACTTAACTCTGGCATTTTTCCATATCCTTGGGTATGTACTCTGGTTTAAACTGGACCTGAAAACTATGTCAAGGCCATCCAATAAACTGTCTTGCAGAAGACTCAGCTCTTTGCTGGTGACATTGCCCGGACCAGATGCCTTTTTAGGATTTATTTGCATAAGCTTAGTTCTAAGCCTAGCTTCATTCAATATCAGCATATCTGTGCTTGGTGTTACTTTAGAGATATAGGAACATTTGTCCTCAGTTTCTTGTGTGAACTTCTCTGACAATTCCTGTCCAATGCTAACAAAGAAGTCATTTAACACATCAGCCTTGGCTTTATCATTGGTAACAAGACATCCATTTTGATCATTTATTGGTCCAATTTTAGAGGTAATATTTTTCCTTGTCACTCTTTTGTAGGTCTTCCAGAAGTCTTGACTGCATGAAGCGTCTTGAAATTCTTTTCTCCAGTAGTTTGACTCAGCCTTTCTCATCATCTTTGTTATATAGTTCTTTAACCTCTTGTAATCTTGCCATTCCCTAGATGTTTTTGGTGTTCCTTTGCATTTCTGTAGTAATTGGTACCTCTGGTTCATCATTTTTCTTATTTCACTATTGACCCAGGGTAGGGAATCAGTTCTTATTTTTGCTTTTCTCCTTGTTATGTGAGAATCTTTAATTTCATTATACATCCTTTGCCAGCACCATGTTATGTCATCAACATCATCAAATATAGAACATATCCACCATGGAGCAGCCTCTACATCCTCCTTATATGCTTTTACATCTAGTTTTCTGTAGTCTGTGACTGTTGCCACCATGGGTTTAGACTTCTTCCTTTGCAATAAAAGTTTCAAGTAGATGAGCTTGTGGTCTGCTATGCAGATATCATGCACTCCACTTGCCTTCACCTTAGTTATATCGCTGACAATCATGAGATCAATAACTGATTTTGTATTTTCAGTTACTCTTGTTGCTTCATTTATCATGTTTTTTAGATTAAAGCTATTGAGGAGCCGTGCCAGCCTTTTCCCTTTGTCATTCATCTTGTTTGGAGTCATATCAGAGTTAAGGTCACCTGTTATAAAGATATTTCTTCTCTCTTGCCATAATGTTCTCTCATATTTTTGTGATCCAAGGGAGCTTTACAAGTAATTTTAGTTCCTAGTGGATTATAGACTACATTGAAATCTGAGACTACGGAAAATTGATAAAACAATGGAAGGGAGAATTCTGGTTTGACGTTTTCGGAGGAAGGCAAATGTTTTTTCAACCACACCACTGGCACACCCTTCGAGATTTGCATTGTTAACATTGGCAATTTCTTTCCCTGTTCATTGGAGATTTGGTGATTACTGCGCAGCAGCATTTCTGATCTTGTTTTTGTCAAAACAGGATTGTTCTAATGAATTCTACACTGTAATCTTCCC
The DNA here is from genome assembly GCA_039566865.1 of Aurelia coerulea. Classification (NCBI taxonomy): domain Eukaryota; kingdom Metazoa; phylum Cnidaria; class Scyphozoa; order Semaeostomeae; family Ulmaridae; genus Aurelia; species Aurelia coerulea. The sequence goes on from CM076963.1 coordinate 11,275,441, forward strand.
AAGAAAAGCTGGTTTATTTGAAAGATCCCCAGGTACACATATCTAAGAAATTGTGTTTGAAGGGGATTTATATTGTTGATGATTTCAGACTGGTTTTAATATTTATGAAAATTCTTTATATAGTTTGTGACAATATCGAGAGATGGCACAGCGTACCTTTGGAACACAGACACTGGCAAAAGAGACATTCAGCTTCATTTCTCAGCTGAACATGAAGATGAGAGCCTGTTTAGATTCAGAAATTGCAAGTATGTAAAACTTGAAAATATTACTTGAAATTCATTTAAATTCACGATGAAATGATGTTATTGTCCCACCTCCGTACAGCAACACTTGACAATTGCCCAAGATGCCATTTTCTTCAAAATCCACGCAATTAACTACTTTGCTAAGTATCAACAATGCCAGGTGAACAAAAAGACAATCCCCGTTTGAAAAGCTACTGGTTCCTGGATATCAAGATGACATTGGCAAATGCGTCATAAATCCAATCAGGTCTGAAAGATCATATCATAAGAAACTTGCAAATAACAACGACATCACAGTCCTTGCGTGTATTTTAGCACACTGTTTTTGCAGAAGAATTCTTGTTTGACAATTCTTACAGTCTTTCTTTCCTCTTGAAAATTCTGAGAATGCTAAAAAACTCTTGAAAATCCAAGTAATCATCGAAATACCTTGCAATGGCAGGGATCATCCGAATTGATCAATTTTTCTGGCCAAATCTGCCGAAAGTAAACTTATTTGCAATTTAAGTACCGTAAAAGCTCTATTAAGCCCCCAGGGGGCTTATTTAATTTTGGACACTCCAGAGGGGGGCTTAAAAGAGAGGGGGCTTATTAGAGAAGGGGCTTATTAGAGAAGGGGGCTTATTCACAAAATCAAATTTACATATGATGATTGCTTTTTATTTCTTTTACATCATATTTTGCGAGCTCAGCATACGATTTTACGATTCAAATACATAAATTCGACACCGTTTTATCTCAAACCATATCAAAATTAACGTGCAAACTTAGGTCAATAAATGGAAAATCTTTGGTAACCGCTGTAATTTGATATAGTTGGGGGGGGGGCTTAATAGAGAGGGAAGCTTATTTTAGATGTTGCCTCAGAGGGGAGAAGCTTATTAGAGAGGGGGCTTAATAGAGAGGGAGGGGGCTCAATAGAGAGGGAGGGCTTAATAGAGCTTTTACGGTATCTGGATATTGCAATTGTAGGAATCAGTTGTTTAGCAAGCAAGTTCGGTTGTTCAGCGAGGAGCAGCCGAATATCGGCAGTTTTTCTGGATATTTAATCGAAACATTTGGTGCGTCATATTTCGAGATAAAGTCAGCAAAAGATTAAATAATGCAAATCCTGTCATTTAAGCAGTTGTATCGGCTGTTTTTTGGCAATTTGCTGCTATTTAAGAGACTTTACTGTGCCGAAGCTTAACCTATCAATTCGGATTGTTCCTTGATGTAGAGAAGGCCTGCTCTGTTCATCTCAAAGCCTCCTAAAATGAAGATATCTTATTACTCATATGTGGTCTGTGGAATGATATATAGAAGGATATTTTGAGACGATAGAATGGTGGGGTGCTGGCATTGTGGGGTCTGTTGCCAGGTTTCTCTGGGTCTTGAGCCTTGTAGTAGCTACATCACTTTTCTGCCTTTTGTCATCAAACTTTTTTCAATGACTCAGCCGTGGTCTTTTTTGTGCCCGGTTGGTTTAGCTTTCTTTCGGACTGCATTGATCGGGCTTCGGCGGGGGCTCCGGTGGTAGATTTCGCGATGGTTCACCCTTGCTGCTCTATGAGATGAGATGCAACTCCGTAAAAAAAACGTTATGTGGCTCTCCCATGTTATATCGTGTATGTCCACCTTTAAAAGAAGATTAAAAGATAATGCATAAAAAATTCTAATAATCATAATTGTTTTTTTTTTGCATTTTATGCTAAAATTTTTGGGTATTCAGTTTTTCATATCAATTATTTAATTGTTTGCCACGGCCCCCTGAAAAGCAGTTCTTTAGGACTGACGGGGATACCGTGCCTAAAAAGGTAAAAATAGAAATAGAATAAATAGAATATGTATATATATGTGGTCTATGCCTTTATTTCAACAGATTTTCATTAAACATGGATTCCAGGGACACATATCTATTCACAACACACGTTCAAGCTAAATTCACGAAAAGCTCTCCGAAATTGCCCAATCATTTGGTTTGTTGGGACACAAAGAAATGGATACCGAAATTGTCAGTAGCAATAAAGAAACATGTTGTTACTGAAATGGCTATAAGGTGAGCACTCTTTCTTCAATTTAAGAAGTAGCTTTTTCTATAAATTCATACAGACTGCATGACGTCACAGTAGCATTAAAAACAAGAGGCCATCCTTTTCTAGGGTAAATCTTCAGAAAATTGACAAGTATATTGCTTTCTAAAGGAAATTTACAAAAAGCTGCATAAAATTGCTTTTATTTCCCCTTGCGATAATGAATAGGGAAAGGACAGGGAAGCAATAGACCTTTTAGCTATTCTACAAAAGAGCCTGGATCGAGCGTTATTTGTATATGTTTTTATACGTTTTTATACGCGAGGTTCGATTGAGTGACGTTAGAGCTTCTATCACTACTGTGCACATTCGAAAATTCTACGGAATGTAGCAAAATATCGTTTGATTTTGATCCTTTCCATTTCCAGAATAGGTAAAAGGTCTACTGCCAGTCAGCCTCAGCCCTAAATCTATGAAATATTTGTACGAATAAACTGTTTAAGAAAGGCAGTCATAAATTCAGTCCAAGCTATGGGAAACTTGTGTCTTTGCGACGATAATTTTGTAAACAGTGCCACAATCTCCATCAGTTGCAAGTTGCTCGTCGCTCCTTTGAAGTGAACCTTTCTTTTCGATTTCCCCCCCAATCTATCTGCTAAAGTTTGGAGTGATTCGAGAAACAAGGACAGATTTTGTAGCACAATAGCAAGAGCTGCTTTTGATTGACACCGCAATTCAAAGAGATTAGCGATCGCAGACAAAGGAAATTCTCTCAACCAGCAATTCAAAACAAACAAAGCCGCAAAAGTTTCTCTGAAGCCCAGGTAGCTAGCGCGCTTGTTGGGCATTCCAGAAATTGTTTTTTAAGAGCAAACATGAGCATAGATCGAAGGAACAAGGATATATCTACGTATTTACCTCAGGCATTTTATTTATGTGGTTCAGGAGCTGAGCAGTAACTGTTTTAGTTACACCCAAAGGAATAAGATATTTGAATCGGCTCCCAATCGGCTTTTGAACCAAACAATATAAATTCCCGAGGGAGATGTGAAGATATATTCTTTTTCTTTCGATACATGCTCATGTTTGCTCTTAAAAAAATTTCTGGAATGCACAACAAGTGCGCTAGCTACCTGAGTTTCAGATAAAATTTTGCGGCGTTGTTTGAGTGATGGGGCTCTACCTGGGATAGAACCCGGTCCACCTGACTGGTCTGGCTGCAATGTCAGAGGATTACACCACTGCGCCACACAGTGGCGTCGTGGCCGGGGGGGCCAGGGGGGCCATGGCCCCCCTGTGAAAATGTTGTCGGAAAATTCGTCAGTTTTCCATTCTTGTCGGGAAAATCGAAAAAATTGAATTAATCCATTTTCCTTACATAGCTACTTTATGGCAATCGAAATGTATACATGAAATATCACTCTTTCGATCGTAAAAACGTAGTTTTTGATGAAAAAGTAGGTTTTTCGGCAAAAAACTAGGTCCTTCGTTCGTTTTTCTGCACAATTCCTTTTTCAATCGAAAGAAAAGTGTGTTTTCTATTGGAAAAATAGACACATTAGGCGCAAAAAAGTTTCAGACGAATAAATTTCAGACATGCTTTCGGTCAAAACATTCTTGGACTTTTTCCCCGAAAATTCGGTCGTTTTACCTACATTTTGGCAGAGACGTAGGAACCGGGGGGGGCACTGGGGGCATGTGCCCCCCAAGATTTTGCATTAAACAAAGAAGTGCCCTTTTAATTTCCAGGAAGTGCCCCTTAAGCTTAATGAAAAAGTGCCCTTGAAGTGTCGTGCCCCCTCAAGTTGGTGATGCTTCCTACGTCCCTGCATTTTGGTGACTAAAAACGATAAATTTACAATTTATTTTGGATTTATGGTTTGTGCATTAAGCTTTCAACGAGTTGCTCGTCAGAATTTGCACAAGTGAATATTGTTGAGGAAGATGCAAATGATTACTAAGATGGGATTACTTTCAGTTTCTGTAAACGGATGCCTATAGAAATGAAGATTTATATCAAGCTATCACGTTGTTATCTAAAATTTGAAAACGATCTATTTTTCAGTGCTTTTGAGGTCCTTTTTTCGAAATTTCCCATGAAAAACAAATAGTAGATTTTTCAAAATAGAGGCGTTTTGCAACGATCTAAAGGGGGTGGTCACAGAAAGTTTTCCCGGGGGGAAGTCCCGGACCCCCGGTTTTCCTCCCTCCTTGCGCATCTAGCTTCAGCCTCACCTCCAACACCAATCACGTCTCGACAACAGCCTCACCTCCAACAAGAATCGCCTCTTAACAGGACTGCTGTGTCCCTTTGTAAAATTCTTCGCTATCATGGAACTTTTATATGACAAAAGTTCTCTGAGACATTTTGCCACTTTTTATACGTTATATTCCTGCTTAATTTTTGTCGGAAAAATGTCTCTTTGTCGGAAAATTCTGACCCTCGGCCCCCCCTAAAATCATGCTCCCACGACGCCACTGGCGCCACAACACCTTCAAATCATTGGTTGAGAGAATTTCCTGTGTCTGCAATCGCTAATCGCTTTGAATTCAGGTGTCAGCAAAAGCAACTCATGCTATTGTTTTACAACCTCTGTCCTTGTTGATTCGAGCAGCTTTCAAGCTTATAGAGTTAGTGTATATCCTATTTTATTCATTTATTATGACCTATTTCCTCCACGCTGACCCATTTCGCCAAACATGGAACATGTCTTTTTGGTTCACCTTTCATATTTTGTTTGATATGAAGCATATTTGAAAAACTTGATTATCAAACTTTAGACGGAACTTTAACTATCAAATGAGTTAATTTGAACAAATTTGGGAATGGTAGACTTAATTTCTGCTTTCGACGACCGGTATTTATTATCCCGTTTCAAGTGTCTTTTAATGTTTACTATTTGTTGCAGCCCAAATGGGAGATATATCGCCGTCGGAACTGCTGATGGATCAATTCTGATTTACACTTCCTGGAATTTAAAGGTGGGTGTTTTCTGTTTATTCTCTAACGTGTAGTTCCTACTTGACAGCAATGGGGTCAAATTCACCGTCGCGGACACACTTTCGAAAGCAAACATTATTATTATTATTATTATTATTATTATCAATTTCTTTATCTTTGGATTACATAAAAAAAATATAGCTAAAAGTAATCAGCTAATTAATTCCAACGTTAGTTAGAATTTAAAATACAAATATTACATTAGATCAGAAAAAAGGGGATAAAATATTTACAATTCATCAAAAGTATACAGTATAAAAGCATAAAAGCGTATAAAAGCAGATATCTAAATAATATTATCATAAAAAGCCCAAGTTCGGAATAAAAACGCGGCATAATTTACATGGAAAATTTTCTCTGTTCCAATTTTTTATTTTTGTTTTAAACTGGCAAAGGGATTCTGAATTTCGCATAGTTGGTGGTAACGTTTGCCACAGCTGTGGACCTTTGAAACGGATCTTTCTGTCCCGTTGTTGACAGATCTCACCCTAGGTTGGAAGAATTCGTTATTGTTACGCAAATTGTAATGACTTTCATTTTCGGAGAAAATTTCCTGCATGAATGAAAGGCTCAGGTTATTTTTTGTTTTGTTTTGTATGATATCGGCAAATATATAGTTTAATTGTAGAAATGTTCAAATATACTATAAAATTCACCTGACGGAAATCGGCCACTCCATTCCGAAATTATGAGGGATTTTCCCGATTGAATTGAATTATATTGCTGGAACTGATTTCTCATTGGCTTTCCAAACAATAGTGATAGAAATTCCATCATCTGATTGGATGTGCAGAATTCGATCATGATTCGACTGATTCCTACTTACGGAAGGTCATCAAAATGACCTAAACCAGGGTTATATCTGAAGCAGAAACCGACAATCGCTTTATGTTATTGGCTGAAAATTTTAGCCCCCAAACTGATTTACTTGCCATGGACATTTAAAATCTGAAACTGACAATTGTATTCAATTTCAATGGACCTTTTAGCTATTCTACAAATGAGCCTGGATCGAGCGTTATTTTCATACATTTTATGTGCGCGACTTTCGATCGAGTGGCGAAAACTCTTCGAAAACATTCGAAAACTCTACAAAATGTAGCAAAATGTTATTCGATTCTGATTCTTTTTAGAATAGCTAAAACGTCTATTGCAAGAAAATCATGGGCCAGAATCGAGCATTGAATTCTTGTTCCCATACACACCCCTTACCAGCAGTTTCCGAATTTCTGGATCTATAAGATGAGTCCTTTTAGCAAGACGATTTCCACAACTAAGTTATGCTTTGACTAATAGATATAATAATAATGAATAATAAAGAATTTATTTAAAGTTGGATACAAAAGCATGGTTTGCTCTAAGAATAGGGTAACTAATTCAAACCAACTATTTACAGAAATACAATATTTACAATTTCAGCTGATTACAGATGTTAAAATTACAATTGTCTCCATTCCATTGTTTGACTTGAATTTTGAACGAGACTATGGATCATCATTTTAGTTTTGAATATCGGCAGCATACTTTTTATTCCATAGCACGTCAAACGTGTTAACTTTTTTTGACTCACTTTTATTTTATACTATGCTTTATCGAAGAAAAGAAAAATGTTCACTACACCAGTTTTCATGTTTACAGCTTCTGCAAAAGATTCCTGCAGTTCACAACATATTCGTCACTGGCCTAGCATTCCTTCCTGAAACAAAAACAATATATGAAGATTTGCAGCTAGACGTTGCTCTTCTTAGCGTTTCTGTTGACAACACATGCCATCTGACGACAGTTTCCAGGAGAAGTAAGTGATTACCAATTGTTTCTTCTTTCTTATGCGAAACTTGCAACTCAGCTTGAAAAATTGCAAGCCCTTCTTATTGAGGTCTCAGCTTAAAGTAAATGAACAGAGATATAGCGACTTCATTTAAACATAGCACAAAAAAACGGCACGAACCACTTATGTTTCTATTGTTTTCATCGATTGAGAACTTTAAAATATGATTAGATTTCAGCCTTTGTCAGTTGCTTTTCCGTTAAAGTGTCAGTAAACCCAACAGTTTTTTTTTGCATTTATAACTCCACAATCATATGAATAGTCATATGAATAATCAAAAATAGCGAAATCTCGTTAATAACCCTGTTTTATTGACGTTTGAAAACCCCTACTTCGGAAAGAAAAACGCGCAGTGAGAAGTTTGGGTCGAGCCTGGTCATGGCGTACATCCCGGGATGAACCCTTTGTGATATATTGTTAATTCCGCAGTGACATTGGTTTCGTTGATGATCTACAGGATTCTTCTCATATCATGTTTGCATTTCGATCGTAAATCGTAACTTTAGAGAATGACTAATGCAAGCTTCATTTTGACAGACATTGAAACCAGTACTGAAGGAAGTTCCAATTTTAGCAGCGCAGTTGAAACCATTTAAACTGACTATGAAGCAGAGATGACAAAGATGATTCCTAGCGGAGTTAGGCCGAGCCGAGGTTTATAGCGAGAAGGGAAGCCCGGCGTTGTTTTATCAGAGACGTTTAGGAAGATGAGCTGAAACCCTTCCAAAATAGACCAAGATGAGCTACTAGCAGATTAACAGATAAGAAATAACAATTTCACAAAAAGGAATATATATAAATTTATATGCACTCAACTTTGCAAGCTACTGAGAAATGGTGTTTCCTAGCATTTGCAAAACTGTGCGAAACTGTTTTACTCATTTGTTGTTCATGAAAATACTGGAATATAAAATAACGAAAATGAGTTTCTTAGGATGCTAGTAAAGTGTTCATGATTTACCAACTGCAGCAAACGATCGTTCGTCACAAAACAGTGCATTGGAATCATTTCCTAAGCCACGTCTCTCTGTGAATCGTCCTCTGACCAAGCCTTGACAGATCGGCGCGGAAGTGTTTCAGACACTGCTTTCGTTCTTTCGTTTGGCCTTGGCATTTTTGTTGTGATCTCACAGACAATCATGAATTGCCTAAAAAACACAGTAAAGAATCCTTGAGGGATTTGGAATGCCGTATGATATCTTTACAGTCATAATTCTTGATTCAACAGATGATAAAAACCATTACAAAATCGAAGAATAAAAAAGCTAATTACCCTTTGATGTGATCGTCTCCCTTTTGTGCGTTGTTTACTTCGCTTCAGGCCTGTATTCGCCTTCAGCTTGCTCGTCGCTTTCAAAAGGAAGGATCTGAACAGAAAGGATAGGATTATCGAAACCCCTACATCGTCTGTCCTGAAAATGGCTTTCCAATGCTCTTCAAGTTCTGGCAAAACAATTCTCAGTCTCCCAAATTTGTGTGCTGCTTTTGCGAGCAGCTTAAACGGACTTTCCTGCACGGTTATTTGAGCTTGTCTCTTCTTGTCCTCACGAAATCGATCAACCGCTGTCTTCCTCTCTTTGCGACTTGTCTTTCTTCCTCACAAGAATTTGATTTTGTGCAGAGAGATTCCTTGTTCTTTCTAGTTTTTTCTGCTTTCATTCCAATACAACGCATTCATCATAAATTTTGTTTTCTTTTCGAAACTGCATCACTGTACTGCTGTTTTTGAATGCCAACCACGATGTGTCTGTACAGAACGCTTTGAGCAGCCGGCATTTCATCCCGGGATCTACGTCATGAGGCTCTCGCCCTAGTCTCTTTTGAAGTACGCGACTTTTTTCAAGAAAGGACAAAAATGGGGTACTTTAAACTCTCATATTTTCCAAACCAGTGCCAATTTATCACAAAGAGTCGTGATATATCATTTACTTGCATATTTTCTATCAATTTATGAACTAAAATGTGTTGGGTTTACTGACACTTTAACGTGTGACAGTTTTTTTTTTAACCCTAACCCTTTCGCAGAAATGTTCCCAAGACCTTGTAGTATTTACTTGGAATCCTTGAATTATTTGTTTTTACTATTGAGTGGCTATTTTGTCACGAAATTCTCAAAGACTACTAAGCATAATGTGTGTCCGGTTACCCATGCTTTAGTGTGCTTGTGTTGAAAACAAGTTATGTGTGATGTACAAGTAGTTGATTATCTTTCAAATGAAACAAAGTTTGTAAAAATCGGACAATCATGAATAGAGCTATGAAATTTTTAAAGTTAAGCTAAAACAATAAATTGTGCCGGAAGTGCTATGATAAGCAACAACATGTCATTTCCCCAAACTTTAAAAAATCATTGTGACGGAACCAGTTGTCCAATTTCGAAATTTTTGCTTTGTGTTGACCCCAGACACCCCCTTTTCATGGAAGATATTAAATGTTGCAACTTTTTGAAACTTCGTTTTTCCTATTTATTCCATAATTTCCCTGATTTGGATCACTGTGTTTCGGCCTTGGGCCACGAGCATGCGGCCCAAGACGACATCTGATTCATATGCTATTTATATGTGGCAAATAGACCTTTTAGCTATTCTACAAAAGAATCTGGATCGAGCGATATCTTTATATATTTTTATAGGAAAGGTTTGATTGAAGGGCGTTAGGGCTTCTATTCCTTTTGTGCACATTCGAAATTTCTACAAAATGTATCAAAATATCGTGCGATTCAAAGTCTTTTTAGAATAGCTAAAATGTCTATAAGGGACATTGGTTTACCCAAATAGGATCTGACGAGCCAGATCATGCCTAGTTTCCTCGAATCAAAGTGAAACCGACATCAAAGAGAAGAAATTTGAAAAAGACTCAACCAACCGTTGAGCAGTTTTTTTCTTGGGAAGTTGGTTGTCTGCTTATGGCTGCCATCGAAAAAAGGTGAAAAGTCTGGAAACTGACGTTGCTCAAGCAAAGTTGAATTATCGTCATCTTTTTCTAGCGATTGTTTTGCACGGAGAGCTGTAGAATCACTATGTTAGTCCCTCCACTTTCGCTCATTGAATTGAATTGATGTTATTGTTGTCGCTTCAGTGAGTTGTAGCGGTATGACAGTTCAGCCAAGGAGCGAAACTACGATGCGTTATCAGTCCAGGAGAGGTGGATTCAAACTTCGATTCTATTGATAAGAGATATTTAGGGACATTCAGCCCAAGGGCACTAGGATAATATAGATTACCAAAATTGTCCTTGGTTGTTTTTATTAATCTCTTGGCTTTGCTTCTCAAACAACATAAATCCCTTGTTTTCTCAAGACTTTCTCAAGACAACTCAACATTGGCGGCCATTTTGTTTCCTTCGATAACTAAACGAAAATGGGGTTGGGCCAAGTCCCATCGAAAAGATGTATGGGTCTGTCATGCGCTGTTTCTTATCCATTCAGGAAGCTATAAGCGTATGATGTGATGGTACGAGTCTCGTTACCTTGATTCATTTTGAAAAGCGCGCGTAACAATACAACAACCAATCAAAATCGTGAGGTGTCCGGATAAGCTTCTGTGTATGGTAGTGGCTGGGTTACAAGCCTTGGTATACGAGGAAACAATAAGAAACAGCGCATGACTGACCCATCTCTTCTTTACGTGGACCTCAGATCAGTCCTGGACCTTGGCCCCAGACTCACTTTTGTTTAGTTGTCGAAGGAAGCAAAATGGCCGCCAATGTTGAGTTGTCTGGAGAAAGTCTTGAGAAAACAAGGGATTTATGTCGTTTGAGAAGCAAAGCCAAGAGAATAATCAACAAAGAAACAACCAAGGAAAATTTCAGTAAGAAATCTATATCGTCCTAGGGCCCTTGCTCAGCCATAAACTAGTAATCTTGTTGGGGAGACGAGATACGCTTTGTCCAAGGAAACTTATGTGTCCCCCTGTGCAGTGGGTTAAAGCTCTTGCGTCCGTCAAAACGCTACTGCGTGTGAGTGTTAACTCACTGCACGGGGGGACACATAAGTTTCCTCAGACGAAGCGTATCTCATCTCCCCAACAAAATCTGTAAGGCACATGCAAGGTTCCTTTGATTAAAAGAGGTTGTGCTTTCTCTTTTAGGAGAATACTCGTTCACGTTCCTGCTGTTCTTATTCATAGTTGTTATTTGCTTGTTGTTTTACACATTGGCTCATTATGACATTAACATATAAGCAATTTAATTACTATATTTTTCTGAAAGTAGCTTATAAAAATTATCATACATTGTAATAGATATTTAAGAATAATAACGGTCTTAGTATTATAATTTGTATTTGGAAAGTGAAGGGAGAATGTAGTCTCGGAAGATCTGTTTTGTTAATCCAACTGCTCTTGGTTGTATTTTAGTGTCAGGGGGAGGGAGAGAGGACGGGTGAAGGACCGATTAGATTATAAAGCGTGAAATTAAACTCATAATGCTCACTGACTTCTTCGTATCGAGCACGTAAGTATTCTCGTAACACAGCGTAAGGCTGCGTTAACATACCCAGCAAGTACCAGGTCCTTGTTTCTTGATATATACTGCGAAAGATCCTAAAGGGGCAGGTCTTGGCTAAAATTCGTGTATATGTGTACCACCCACATTTTTAAAAGATCACCATTGCTTATACCAACACGAATATTTTCACAAACAAGGATTTTCGCAAATTGAATATCCTTTCCTGGACCAATGTTTCGAAATTTCTGTAATTGCCCATACTAAAACGCCAAAATACTAAGTAGTGAGACCCTTAAATTGATAGAACTTGTAAAATGTATACCATCAGCAAAAAAGAACCTTGAAAAGATTTCCAAGGCCCCCATCCAATGAAAAAACCTTGACGAAAATACTCTTCAGATATAAGAATAGATTTGCCAGAGTAGACAACGCATTTTCAAGGGACTTCCAAAATATAGACGAATACAATAAAACACAAAGATAGGAATTTCATTTTCATCGATTTCTACAGCCTACAAGAAGGCTTGGTGGATTTTGACAGTCCGTTGTTTCTTTTGATAGCCATTGAGACACTTACGGTCGATAAAGATTATCAATGAACCCTTTGAGTATTGTTTTGCCTTTTTGATATTCCACTTTGCAGACTGAGATATCTATTGATGATTGCACATATATTCTTCTGCTTGTGACATGCCATGCAAAATGTTTTTCTTATTTGTAGCAGTTTCTGAAATTGAAAAATGAACACCAATTCAAGATTGCTTTCAACAGTTGAATTATTGCAAGCACAAGTCTCGAACATTCTTGTTTTTGAAAAGTTCTCGAAAAAGAGTTTCTAACTTTCCAAAAAAAGTACCAGCAACTAAAGTCTAACCAACTAAATTTTATCATCTACCGGGTGAGTCAAAAATAGAATCCAAAAAAAAGAGTCCGCATTTGGAAGGCCACTGCTCCCTGAATATCAAAGCAATAATATTCAAAACTGTCTTGTTTTATTGCCAATATGTTCAATTAGGTTCAGTAATTTACCCGGTTTTAATTGGCCATTCCTTCCCGTGGATATAGGAGATTTTCTGCAGAAAGCCCCTTCCAAAAGCCTGCAAAAACGAGTGAAAACGATGAGCAAATTTTCCTTGGTTTTCCTTCCTAAAAATGATGACACTCACATGCATTTTGTCCTCTTGGGAGAATGGAATCCCGCTGAATAGGTTATTGATACCAGGGGGAGACTTGTTCATCCTCCCAAGAGGATAGCACGTGCTAACTCGTGCAGAAGTTATTGCTGTAAGGCCCGTGTAAAGCAGAAATGTTAGGGAAATTTGTTCATGATTTTGGGCACGTTTTGAATGTTTCTTGAAAGAGGCTTTCTCGAGAAAACCCCCCTTAATTTCAAAATGGAGTGGACGATTTCAGTCAGATAGTTTTGAACATGTTTACCATTAAACTATATATTTGCCGATACCATCGTCTTGATATCCAGGAAGCCGTGACCTTTCAAACGAGGATTCTTTTCATTGACTCACCCGGTATAAGTTGACATGCTACTTGCAAAAGGATAGTCATTTTTAAGGAACCTGATGAGTAGCTAACAAACTACAGGCTTGCAAACCTTTCAACTTGTTTTGCTCGCCCGGTATATCGCTCCTTATTCAAGTTTTTAGAAACTATCACTGTTTTTTTATCATTCTTTAAAGTTGGTTATTTACAAATAGTTATCAGCATAACAATATATACATCAACTAATTTAAACCAACTACAACTAAAAATGATAACATGATATAAAGTAGAAATACAAATGTCCTATTTACAACATAGTTTACGGCTGCAGTTTGCCCCCTTCCATGTTTTCATTTTCTTTTTGAAAGCTGCCACATTTTCACATGTTTTAATATCGTCACTTAATGCATTCCAAAGGATGCTGCCTCTGGAGGTTACAGAGTGTAGTCCAAAAGTGTGTGTTTTATTCGAGGCAATTTTACCAAATTTTTGATCCTAAGGTTGTATTCCACTTGCTTAGTCCTGAAAAAATCCCAAAGGTATGATGAATTCAACGAATTCAGAGTTTTGAATACCTTTAACATTAGTTTTTGGAGATTTTTGCCGTGGATTTGTCAAATTCTAAAGTCTGTCGTAATTCTAAAGCTGAAACTGGACAAAATTTCAACTTAAGATAAATCTGTGTCCAATGCCCAATAAGTGTTCAACCTTAGATAAATCTATGCCCAATGCATATTCAAAATTCAATACTTACCATAGTTTGACTTCTAATTTCAGCCAAATCTCTTTTTCCATTCCACGTATTCTCATCAACCCATGTAATTGCATTGACATTTAAAACTGTAGCAACCACACTGAGGACCATGACACCAAAGATGATCTTAGCAATTGAAGACATTTTGTGTGCTGACGATTTGCACTAGATACCTTAACTGACTTTTAGTGTCTCTCTCAATTTGATGCTATCTTTATTCTCATTTTTTGACACAAACGAGCTTTTTATGTTCATGTTGAACAAACACGGAATCATCGATCTTCACATTTGGAGATTCTCCCACATAAAACCGGCTGCACACCTAATTTCATTCTAAACATCGTTGATCCACCCGCGCTCACTCAGTAGGTGGCATTTCCGCTTATCCGGTCGCTAAAACGTGCGTTGCGCCTTCTAAACGTCAGGCTTTGTGAAGAGGCATCGAATCCAGCCCAGGAGGCTACTTTACGTACTCCATGGTACGGGGTTTGTTATTTTAGGGTACCTTTTTTATGACAGAGTCCAGATGTATATTCTATAGGGGTATGATTTTTAACGGTATTAATCATTGTTGCATTTATGGGTATGATTTTTCGTCAACAATCAGTGAAGGGTATTCTTTGTTCATTTTTTTTTTCGATTTATGGGTATACCTTTTCAACTTTTCCAGGATTCATGGTTATACTTTTCAGAGCTTTTTCCTGATTCATGGGTGGTACGACTAGATTCTGAATGGCACAACCTTGTACCATGGAAACTTAAGTTTTGTTTCCATCTTTCACGACAGAGAAAAGAGATGTGCCATCGGCAAAAAGTTTTACATCGCAATTCAAGCTTTCCACAATGTCGTTAATGTATGCAAGGAAAAACAAGGGACCCAACACCAAACCTTGCGGCACTCAAGCAGATATTTGTGCCCATTTAGAGCCTCTGCCATTCAATACAACACGCTGCCTACGATTTTTTAGAAAGTTACCAAGTAATGACAAAAGATGCCCGGAAATTCCGTTGCACTCAAGTTTATAAAGTAACCCATCGTGCCAAACCCTATCAAAAACATTGGAATGAACCACGCCTTCTGGAATGTGAAGAAGGAAATAGGAATTTCATTGACACAAAACTTTGTAGTCAAACCCCTCCACAAAGCAGGGCTATCTGTAAAACATGGAGTGTGGAATGATGGAATGGAATGATGGAATGGAATAATGGAATGGAATGATGGAATGGAATGATGGAATGGAATGGTATAGATGGAATGGTAGATATGGAATAGCCAAACTACTGGTCGCTTTGGAAAAAAAATTACACCGATGTGTTCCTCAAGATCTTCTTAGTTTATTTTGCATATGTTTTCTTGAAAGTCTCATGAAATTCCCTTAAATATCGACTGAAACAACAAGCATGATAACAGACTGTGTGGGCAGACATCAGTTAAGTCATTTAATTGATATGAGTTGTAGGGAAAACGAATCTGTAAAACATGGAGTGATGGAATGGAATGGTCGACATGGAATAGCCAAACTATTGGTCAGTTTTGAACAAAAATTACACTAATGTGTTCCTCTCGATCTCTTCAGTTCATTTAGCGCATATTTTCTTGAAAATATGCTGGAATTCCTTCAGATTTCAACTGAAACAAAATTGGATCTATGCTAGGCTCGCGTGAACACAGCTGTGGAATGTTGAGAAGTGACAGGGATCAATGACAGTTTTATAGAAAAATCCTAATCCTGTAATGGCGCCAAGATCATTTTTATCATAAACGGGGGTTCGTAAGAAACTTTAGACAACAGCAAATTGAGTTATTGCTGCCCTCATGCACTCACTCGCTATTGTTTGAAAACAATGCCCAGTTGTTCCTCATTTGCACAGTTTGTGGTATTGTTTAGATTTCATTTCGCGTACGTGCAACTGTGAACTGAACTGCGTCGATTTTTCAAAAGCTATGCTTCACCCACGTTGTGACTTTCGTCGGAGAATCCATCGTTTTATGCTGCTGGCATAGTTTTGTCTTATCGGGTACCATTTTATTTTCAGAATTTTAGGCACTAATGGTAATTTTGTCTGTGCAGCAGGCTTCCCTATGGTGGGCAAAAATTTGCTTTACATACAGTCAAGCACGAGTGTGCTCCCAAAAACTATCTTGCAGAATTTCAGTAGCTGACGAAGCCAGATTTCATTTCCTCCGGGCTTCCTACTTGATAGAGGGAATGTTTGGGTTTTACGGTCACGGGGTTTCACCATATTTTGTAATCTTGCACGCTATGTTTCGGTTTGATGTAAAATATCGCAAATTTGTTTGCATTTTAAATTTTGAGCAGTTTTATGGTTTTGGGACGCCCAAAGATCCCCTGTTGGTACTGTCCGAAAAATCACCAAATTCACATCAACAATCATGTGAAAGAAATCTACAAAAGTAACAAAGTTGCATGTGGTAGAAATGTTCGGTCACTGATCTGTACCTTCAGAGCTTTGGCTATGGGAGGTGAGCTTCTTCGACAGTTCGAAATATTTGCTTGAAAGAAGGTAAAAAATGCGTTGTAATAGTGACCATGCTAAAAAGGAAATATTCCCCCAAATGCTGTACCATTCCCCCCAAGAGGTTCAAACAATTACATTTTGAGTTTTTATGGCAAGGAGTCACTAAAATTTACTAAAGGCTGGCACCATCGATGTGTTGATTTTTCCAGACACTTGCCACGCCATCCCCATGTGCAGAGATTCAATTGAAATTAGACGGGAAGTCAGAACATTATGATTACAGCTGGTTTGATTCCGGAAGAAATTTTCAACAATAATACACTCATTTTTATAATAAAAATGGTTCAAGTGGCTCTAGCCATATCGGATATCAGAATTTCCTGTTATTTTTGTCAAAGGTTTATTGATCCTGAGATTCCCTTTAAAAAACTAAACTACGAATTAAAAATACGAAACTTTTGTAATTTACCGTTATAATGTTCTCCGGTGACTCAAAATATGTTTTAACTATTTTTGAATTGTCTTGAGTGCAAATCACTTTATTACTAGTTTGAAATCTTATTACAAAGTGATTTAAGAGCTCTTCGAACAAAAATAAATCATTCCAGAATGGAAATTAAAACTCATACTTTAGGTAGCAAAAGTATCCTAACATTTAAGAGACTGTCTGGCAATCTTTGACCTTAGTTCTTAAAAAAGATTAGTTTAGACATACTTTTCTTACAATTTCTTATTTTTTGGAAGTCCAAACATGACAAAGACTCTGGGGACTGAGGTTGAAGAAAAGTTCTTTTTTAGCTCCCTTGCTCCCCTCTCTAACAAACCCCTCCCTCTCTGGTAAGCCCCTCCCTTCTAAGCTAAATGTTCTAAAGAAGCCCCACTCTCCATCCTCCTTCATTTGTATTAAAAAGGATGCCAAAATTTCAGTTTATTTAGCTAAAAAAGTGTGCAGGTTAATTTTGATACTGCTTTCATAAATATGTCGAATTTGTTCATTTGACTCGGTAATATTGTATGTCATTCCTCAAAATTGGGGATAAAAGAGCTAAGATGCTTTCATTTATATCCTTTTCATTTGAGAATAAACCCCCTCTCTAGCTGACAAGCACCCTCTCTCTTAAAGCCCCCTCTGGAGTCTCCAAGATTGAGTAATAAGCACTTGGGGCTCAAAATAGCCTGTGTTCCAGACCATTACGAAAATATAATTTATTTTTCTGGAGTCTGGAACACAGGCTAGCTCAAAAAAGCTTCTTGCTACTAAGAGTCTATCAAATTTGCACTATTTTTCAGAATCATTCTGTTTTTTAAACAGGGCGTCCAACGTAACCAGTAAGATAAAACAATCTGTGGTACAATCTGCGTTAAAGTTATCCATTTTCATAGCATTTTGAAGGCAGTGTTCATGCTCTAAATGACAATCGTGTATGTAAAACCCACCATGGTGAAACCTGCTGCACAGGCAAAATATGCTTGCAGCGTAAAACTATGGATTCTTCGACGATAGTCACAACGTGGTGAAGCATAGCTTTTGAAAAATCGACGCAGTTCAGTTCACAGTTGCACAACGTGAAATGAAATCTAAACAATACCACAAACTGTGCAAATGATGAACAACTGGGCATTGTTTTCAAACAATAGCGAGTGAGTGCATGAGGGCAGCAATAACTCAATTTGCTGTTGTCTAAAGTTTCTTACGAACCCCCGTTTATGATAAAAATGATCTTGGCGCCATTACAGGATTAGGATTAAAACTGTCATTGATCCCTGTCACTTCTCAACATTCCACAGCTGTGTTCACGCGAGCCTAGCATAGATCCAATTTTGTTTCAGTTGAAATCTGAAGGAATTCCAGCATATTTTCAAGAAAATATGCGCTAAATGAACTGAAGAGATCGAGAGGAACACATTAGTGTAATTTTTGTTCAAAACTGACCAATAGTTTGGCTATTCCATGTCGACCATTCCATTCCATCACTCCATGTTTTACAGATTCGTTTTCCCTACAACTCATATCAATTAAATGACTTAACTGATGTCTGCCCACACAGTCTGTTATCATGCTTGTTGTTTCAGTCGATATTTAAGGGAATTTCATGAGACTTTCAAGAAAACATATGCAACATAAACTAAGAAGATCTTGAGGAACACATCGGTGTAATTTTTTTCGCAAAGCGACCAGTAGTTTGGCTATTCCATATCTACCATTCCATCTATACCATTCCATTCCATCATTCCATTCCATCATTCCATTCCATTATTCCATTCCATCATTCCATTCCATCATTCCACACTCCATGTTTTACAGATAGCCCACAAAGCAGGGTGGTATCCCTAGAGAGGAATCCCAAGATCACTTAATACCATGATATAATAACTTTCCTCAACCCTGTGTACCCCACCGTTCTTCTTCCACGAGGCTCGTCGAATTAATTTCATTAATTTTTTCATTTAATATCATTTATACACAAATTAACCCTTCGGCGAATTAAAATATGTAACATCTACCGGGTGAGTCAATAAAAAGGCTTAGTGTTTGGAAAAATTTTGCTCCCTGAAGGTCAAAGCAATATTATTGAAAACTGTCTTGTTTTATTCCCGATATGTCCAATTAGGTTCAGTGATTTACCAGGATTTAATCGGCCATTCCTTCCCATCGATATGGGAGATTTTCTGCAGAAAGCCCCTTTCGAGAACTTGCAAAAACGAATGAAAACGATGAGCAACATTTCCCTTTGTTTTCCTTCCTAGCAACAATGACACTTTGATGCATTCATGTATTTTGTCCTCTTGGGGAAGTGGAATCCCCTTGAATAAGTTATTCATACTAGGGGGAATTCCCCCAAGAGGATAGCACGTCACGTGCTAAGCGTTCTCAAGAACAAGGACAGATTTTGTAGGACAATAGCATGAGTTGCTTTTGATTCACACCGCAATTCAAAGCAATTAGCAATTGCAAACAAAAGAAATTCTCTCAACCAGTAATTCAAAACAAACAAAGTCGAAAAAATTTCTCTGAAACCCAGCAGGTAGCTAGCTCGCTCGTTGTGCATTCCAGAAATTGTTTTAAGAGCAAACACGAGCAAACATCGAAAGAAGAAGAATGTAACTACACATCTGCCTCAGGCATTTGATTGTTTGATTCAAGAGCTGGTCGGGAGACGATTCAATTCTCTTATATTTTTGTGTGTAATTAAAAAGACTTACTGCTCAGCTTTTGTGCTCATGTCTGCTCTTAAAAACAATTTCTGGAATGCACAACAAGCGCGCTAGCTACCTGGGTTTTAGAGAAACTTTTGCGGCTTTGTTTGTTTTGAATTACTGGTTGAGAGAATTTCCTTTTTCTGCAATCGCTAATCTCTTTGAATTGAGGTGTCAGTTAAAGCAACTCATGCTATTTATTGTCTTACGAAATCTGTCCTTGTTGTTCTCAAGTCATTGCTGCAAAGTAAACGCATTAAGGAAATTTGCTCATGATTTTTAGCACGTTTTTCCAGGTTTCTCGAAGCGACAGTTTTTAGCAAAATCGGGATAAAATCTTAATGGAGCGACCGATTTCAACCAGGAAAAATTCTAAAATAATTGAGCATGTTAATAATTTGATCAGATATTGCTAAATGTCATTGTTTATATACTCAGGGAGCAGTAACGTTTCAAACGCCGGGCCATTTTTTTGACTCACCCGGTATTTACAATGATAAAAGTTAATCATTGCTGTTCTTCCAGGGAGTTATGTTTGAGAGTGTAGCTCTTTAGGTGCGTTTAAGTTGTTTTTAAAACGATCTAGTGTTGGTAGCTCACAAATTTCGGCAGGTGTATCATTCCATAACTTGAGAGCTGCGTAATTAAAGCCTATTTTAGAATCTCTGTCCTAGTCTATATCTAGGAATCTGGAGATCTTTACAGTGCCTCGTATTGTAGGTCAATTGAAAAGATCTCACTTGGTATTTATCCCATAGGCTTTGAGGGCATATAGTCTGTTCATAATGTTATAGGTCATGTATGGTCAGGATATTATTGCGATCTTAACGGAGAAGGTGTTCTACGTTTAACCAGGATGCCTACCAGCGATCTGTTATTCTTGCGTTTGCTATGATTGAACTACCCTGGGTACCAGAGCCTCAAAATTAGAAAGAAATTGAAAATTTGGAAAAGGAAGAGAGAAGGAAGAAAGGAGGCGACTTTCTTTCCTGCTTTACTTTTTTTTGATTTTTTATTTTATCATTTTTTGGCTCTGGTACCCAGGGTATGATTGAACGCCCGGTCTTGAAGGTGTTGGAGAGCAGCTAGTTTTGTTGCTGAAGGACTACCCCAGCCCCAGATAACATCGGCATAACGCAGGTGACTCTCAATTAACGCATAATGTACATTACACAGTTGGGATTGTTCAATCTTTTCGAAGCTGCAAGACCTCCAATCATTTTGCTTTTCTTTGGTGCGCTTAAACTGTTCGTCCCAATTTAGTTTTTCGTCACTATACTATCACTCCGAGGGATTTAGTTTTATTGATTCTTTTCATATCAGAGTTAGTTAGTTTCAGCACTTCTGGCAGGTCTGGATTTTTGGTTCTAAGTGGATGCCTATGACCATGAGTTCAGTTTTTTTCGGATTCAGACTAAGTTGATTCGCCCAATTCGCCCTCATCCACTCAGAGAGATTTGAAATCTTTTGATGTGCGTCCTCAACAACTAGTTTCGCTTGTCGAAAATATTTCTGGAAAGAAACCATGTAGAATTGACGAAGATAATTCTATTGGTGATGATCGAGAAATTGTTAGGTTAATTCTTATATATGAGCTATGGTTCAAGACACTTAACGTACTTTTGACACGGGACTTTTGAAACATTTTCCTTCAACGAGGCTACTACTAATGATGTATGGCTACAACTGAAAATGTATCCCACCAAAACTTATTCGTCTGGCCAGTGATGAAGTAGCTTCCTCTTCGACAAAAAGCAATAAATTGTAGCATTCGTAATTTTGTATTTCCCCAGAATGCAAAGACCGCTGCGGTTTGTCCTCCAGACAAAGGAGAAACGCTTCGCACTGTCTAGAAAAATTATCATCCAGTCAGAAAGATTTTTAAAAAAGTCTCAAGGAACAACTTATTCCTTTCCCAGATGAAACACTGCAGAGAAATAGAATTTCCTGGGATATAAAAACATTGTCATGGACGTCAAAAGTAGATTGACAACTAAAAGAAGACACATAGACATGAATTTCATTTTCGTAGAACTCTAAAGTCAACCGGAATGCTTTATCACTTTTCTCAGTTCATTACTTGTTTTGATAGGTATTGGGAGAAGACACGGTAGCTCGATTAATGATGGTCAGTGAGGCCTTCGAGTAGTGTTTTGTTTCTTTTGTATTCCACTTTGCAGCGCTATGAATCTGTTGATCATTTCACATATATTCTTCTGCTTGTGACATGCCATGCAAAATGTTTTTCTTGTTTGTAGCAGTTTCTGAAATTAAAAAGGATAAGCCAGTTCAAGATTTCGCTCAAAATTTTAACTATTGCAAGCATTTTTTTTTGTAATCATTTAAAATGTTACAATACATGTTACATCTACATCCTACCATACTTTCTAATTACTTTACAGACTATACAACACTACAGGGACGGGACCACAAGGAGCAAAAGACAATGACTACCGTGTGGCCATTAACATAAAGACATGCAAAAAATAGCAACTAAATAAACAACTACAGAAAGCTACAAATATGATAAATTACTGATAAATACTAGAATCCGTTTCACATTGGATGTCAGGCCTTGCAGTATGATGTTGAGCAATAGGAACCCCGGACGAGAGAACAACAACGACAGCAGTTGCTACCGCTACTGATCCCCCTCCAGAGTCCCCAACGCTCAACACATTGCGCATATGCTGTCAGCGCTGGGTTTCTGATTCGCAATATCAATGGTCCGAAATACTGTCGCTTTTGTGTGGATGAATTTTCATTCACCCTTGATGTGCCTAACATCAAATGTGAAACAGACTTACAAAATATACGGCAAAATATATATTGCAAGCATTTTACCCCATTCACATTTGCAGTTTAAACCCAAATCGAATGCAGTTGCTTGGTTGAAATTTAATTTGGTTTAGATAAAGCTGCTTTAGCTGTGCCAGTGTGAATGCGGCAGAGGTCTCGAATCCCCTTTTTTCCTGGAAACGATGCAACGATTTCAATCAAGTATATGCTTGTTCAAGTTTTTAGAAAATATACCGAGTGAATCAGAGAAAAAGGCCCGGAGGTTGAAAGGCTACTGCTCCCTGAATATATAAGCAATGATATTTTGCAATATCTATTTGAATAGCTAACATGTTCAATAGTTTTTAGAATTTTTCCTGGCTGAAATCGGTCTCTCCGTTAAGATTTTATAAGGGATTTGCTAAAAAACGTCGCTTCGAGAAACCTTGAAAAACGTGCTAAAATCATGAGCAAGTTTACCTAATGCATTTACCTTACAGCAATGACTTGAGAACGCTTAGCACGTGCTATCCTCTTGGGGGAATGACAAAATCTTCCCCCTGGTATGAATAACTTATTCAGGGGGGATTCCAATATCCCAAGAGGACAAAATGCATGCATGCAGGTGAGTGTCATTATTCCTAGGAAGGGAAACAAAGGGGAATTTTATTTGTCTTTTTCCTTGATTTTTGTAGGTTTTCGAAAGGTGCTTCCTGTAGAAAATCTATCATATCGACGGGAATGAATGGCCGATTAAAGCTGGGTAAATTACTGAGCCTAATTGGACATATGGGGAATAAAACAAGACAGTTTTCAATATTATTGCTTTTATATTAAGGGAGCAGCCTTATTTCAAACGCCGGGCCTTTTTAGTGATTCACCCGGTTGCTTCCACTGTCATTATTGTAACGCCGAAACTGAGCAAAATTTGATTTAATTTCTAGTTTTTTGGGAAATCTTTCCAAAAACGTCTTCGAAATTGACTTGCCCATGTGATAAATGTAGAACGGTCTGACTATTCAACAAAAGATAAATTCGTGCCAAATGTGTATTCAAAATCCACTGCTTACCATAGTTTTACTTCTAATTGCCGCCAAATCTCTCTTTCCATCCCATACATCGATCCATGTAATTGCATTGACATTTAGAACTGTAGCAACCACACTGAGGACCATGACACCTAAGATTATTTTAGTAATTGAAGACATTTTGTGTGCTGACGATTCCCACTAGATACCTTAACTGACTCTTAGCGTCTCTCTCAATTTGATGCTATCTTTATGCTCAGTGTGTTGGCAACAGCAACCTTTATATTTTCATCCTGAGCTAACACGGAATCGTCGATCTTCGCATTTGGAGATTCTCCCACATAAAACCGGCTGCACACCTAATTTCATTCTAAACATCGTTGATCCACCCGCGCTCACTCAGTAGGTGGCATTTCCGCTTATCCGGTCGCTAAAACGGCTATGATTTGGAGCGAAAAGTTCTGGAGAGGGGTAAAAAGAAAATTTTCGTGGGCACACCTCCGTGCAAATTTAAGTCAAGTATCCCCCCCGGGAAAACGATACAGGACTTCGGCTTCAAATTTTATGGACCCCCAAGCGTTAAAAAGAATCTTCAGCCCCTCTCCCACAAATTTTCCCCATATTCTATTTCCATGTACGAGCAAAGAGTGGATGATATGTTAACATACGTTTTGCAACTCGTTAAAAGTTTCTCTTCCGATTTGATTCATTCAAAGGTAAATTTCATGCCCTCGCTAAGCCTAGATTAAGTGCTGTGTGTGCACACGCTCTCCAAACGAGAGCGAAAATTATTCTACTTTAGCTAATGCTTTGATTGCACTTTACATTATATAGCAAACGTTGAAAATTACTTCAAAAGTTTATGACGTCTTCAGTAGAACAGACTGAACGAGATGTGTCTCGAATTTTTTTTCAATCCTCCAACAAAATTAAGACAGCAGAAGTTGTCTGCTTCTGTTCGTACTCGTTGGGAAACCATCAGTGAAATCAATTCCAAATTTTTTCAGAAAATACTTATTCCGAATTTTCAAATGCTAGACAAGAATTTTTATATGCCATGTGAAGTGAATTGAAAACGCCTCAGCAGTTCATAGAGACCAGGGATAGGGTTACGGTTAGGTAGTTTTACAATATGGTGGGGGATGTATCTTAGAATATTGGTGAAACGGAGATGTGCCCCCTTTAGGGAACTTTCTGAAAGAAATTACGGAATTATGGATATAATTTTCAGACTTTTTGCAGAATTATGGCTGGCGTTCTGGGGAAAAATTGGCAAAAGCATTGGAATCCAAGCAATTGCTTTAAAGTTTGCAGAATTATGGCCCTATAATTTTCAGATATTTGTCGAACCATGTGTAGTATTTTCGGGCCAAATGACAAGTCCTTTTTTTACTCCTTTTTGATACCGAAATTTGTAGTTGTTTACAACTTTCCTTGAGTATCACAAAGAATTTTGCAACAAGAAACATGATAAAGGTGCCACTGTCATTTTACTGCTGTATATCCTTACTTGTTTTATAACTATTTCTCTTTCCAAATTTTTATTTGCCACAATAAAATGCTTTCTGCATTGATCTTTGAAACGAATTCGTGATTCCTCATGGCTATAGGGGGCTGGGAGGTAAAAGTTCGCCATCATTGGGAATGTTTCGAAAAATCAGCCATATTTGGGGGGAAATCCGTCTTAAGTCGGGCATAAACAATGGACTTTTGATAGGGCAACCCCCATGGCGTCGACTTCGCTTATTGACGACAGCAATCGAAATGCAGTTATTGGCGTCATTTACAACAACCATTGCGCTGATAAGATCCAAGGATTAACTCCAGAAGAACTGCAGCGAGTTTATGAGAGCATGAGGCCTGATGGACTGAATATCAAACAAATAGAAGCTTCTTTAAGGACGGTTTGCGAGTCTCAAAGATGTGACAAGGAGGACCTCATTGATGTACTCAAAGAAATGGACAGGCGATATTTTCTTGTAAACGATCTAAAATGGGAGTTTGCTTTGCTGGATCGAAGCAAAAAGGGTGCTATTAGCGAACAAGATGCGAAGTTTTTGTTCAAAATGGTTCATGGAGAGTTCTTTTCAATCAGAAGATGGAATAAATTTTTGAGCAGCAGACATGCAAAAGTTTCGTTGATAAGTTTCAGTGAAATTGAAGTCGATCTCTGTGAGATTCCGACAGTAGGTTGGATTGAAGAGATACTTGAAGAAGAAGAGGAAGAAAGAAGAGGCAAGTTAATATCTTTGCTTCATCCAGTACTTGTCCTTGTGCATCTTTTGTGTCTACCTACCCAGCACCCAGTTTGCATTCTTTGTAGTGCGCGGGGAAGATCTTCTCTGCGCCACTTTGACTGCTTCCAGCCACACCCGTGCCATGACTCTGTAAAAGTGCCAGTTTGCTTATACAATTTACTAGAACCCCCAACATTCAGATGTGCCAGAGTTTACTCCAGAATGAGCTTCCCCGCGCCAAAATCAAGGAATACAATCTGGCCCAGCACCATGCATAAGACTGCTGAAGCAGGCTTTGCTGTAGCTGCTGCTGGCCTGTTCTTCATTGCTTTAAATCCCGCATATTACAGTGCAGATATAGAGATATAGAGTAACGTCGCCCTGGTCTGTCCACTAGAGGATTCCGGGTTGTGCAACCGCCTTGCATAATACTTTGAAATCAAAGGGAGCTTGAGCCTAGCTTTTCCAAAAAGCGCGCGAAAGTTGTTTGCTGATGTCATCTCTTTGATATTTTTTCGATTTCGCTGCTTTGCGTTGCTCAGAAGAGCTACAATAAAGTTTTGAAGTTGACCTACCTGCAGCGAAGGTGTAAGTACAATTCACTTTCCCTTTGATGTTTCCACATACCCTGTCTATTTTGTGTCGCTTCTCGATATATCTTACAGTTAAGGTAACTCTGCTTTCCGCTCTAGTGCACAGCGAGATGCCGTTTCGCAAAACCACTCTCCTCAGAAAACAGTTAATTTCTCCAATATTATTCGGTCTATCGAAAAGCGGTAAAAAGGATGTTGTTCTGTATAATCTGGGCAATCGAAAGATGTATAAATCGCAATGTTTCCGTCCACCCTGGCTTCACAAATCCTTGCTCAAATCTTTTTGCTGATTTCAGAAAAGTGGATTTGCCTCCAAAACTACTCGAAAAAGTTTCGATTTTTTTTCGCTCCATCTTTAGCTAAGTAGTTAATCTACAACTTTGCCAAGTCTGATTGAAAAAGCTAGGCTAGATTTCCTGCAATCGAATTTTACATTTCTGTTTACTTTTCGACATCGAAGGGGAAAATCGTTGGTCAACTGTTTAGCCCATGCAGAACGATTTGAGCGCCCGTAGAATGGTTTTGCAAAAAATTAGTTCTTGATCTAAGATCTATGCTCATTGTGGACTTTAAAAGAAATTAATAACCTGTAAATGCTTAGGAAAGTCTCGAAAGGTCCCCAAAGCATGGTTTCGTGAAGTTGCTGGTAAAAATCAGTAATTTTTAATCAATAGATGCAAATGATACTTTTACAAGCGCACTAAGGATGTCTTTTGAGACCTGCGTATGGTATTCCCAAAAGATGACGTTCATTTGTTTGCCAATGGAAAAACTTCTGAAAGTTATTTCAAGCCTGAGCTTTTGCAAGCGTGCTTCATAGCATGGTAATCTGTTGACCAAGGTTTCTCCATTTCGCTGTCGAAAAGTAAACAGAAATACGAAATTCGATTGCAGGAAATCTAGCCTAGCTTTTTCAATCAGACTTGGCAAAGTTGTAGATCAACAACCTAGCTAAAGATGGAACGAAAAAAAATCGAGCATTTTTCGAGTAGTTTTGGAGATAAATCCACTTTTCTGAAATTAGCAAAAAGATCTGAACTAGGATTTGCGAAACCAGGGTTGACGGAAACATTGCGATTTATACATCTTTCGATTGCCCAGATTATCCAGAACAACATCCTTTTTACCGCTTCTCGATAGGCCGAATAATATTGGAGAAATTAACTGATTTCTGAGGAGAGTGGTTTTGCGAAACGGCATTTCGCTGTGCACTAGAGCGGAAAGCAGAGTTACCTTAAAATAGAATTGGCTTCAGGACAGTTTCCTCCAACTCTTCTTGTTTCATATCCAAAGAAATCTCAAGAATCGCACACAAATTGTGAGAACTACGGCTCATTTTGGAAGAGCACTGTAACTGACATAATGGCGCCCTGGTGTGTCCACTCCGTGAAACCCTTTAGTTCTGTAGGCTGTTGTTGCATATGTGCTTTAGAGGTGAATGAGGTCAAGGATAAGAGACTTAAAAGCGGGATTGAAATCAACAATGTTTTGAAATAATTTTCAATAAAATTAGAATTTGTTTTGTAACTTTCCGCTCTTCTGGGAAATGAAATAATACTGTTGTGAACTGGTGAATGGCTTGACAAGTTTTTGATGTGCCAAAACAATCAATTCTGCCGCGGTCTGACCAGGGCGCTACGGCCTAATTTAGGTAGTCTATGCCAAACAAACAGTTCAAAACTACAAATTGAATAATTGAGACAATTACAGTACATGTTTTTTTAACTGTGGACAAAATAAGGACTCACAGGGAAAACAATGTTGAATCCGCACTTATCACATTTATGCACTGACAAATCATGTTATTGTTCAATGCAATCCTTACTGATTGCAATACTTTACCAATCCCAGTGGCGGACACTTTGCCAAATATTGGAGGAGTGAAGCTATTGTTTCAGTAAAAAAGCATTATTTATTTTTATTGTTTTCAGACAAAATATCTTTGTTCTAACCAACATAGGGGGGTGATTGCACCCCCTCACCCCCAAGTGTCCGCCACTGACCAATGCCCAAGTGCAATCTTTACTGATTCCAAGCTGTACTGTGCAATCATGATGTGAGGCCTGCACCACCTTTTTGCCAGTGTGAACTGTGTACCACACAAGAAAGTTTGCAGGTTTAATGGCCTAACTGATTGCGGTGAAATTAGTCATTGAATACAACAGAAAAGTACATATTTTTGTTTTCCAGTTAACAAATGGCCAAGGTAAACAAATAAGAGGTTTCTGCGCTTGCAAGTAAAATATTTAGACAGCAAACCTTCCAGGTGCGTAATGTTGTAGTTAGCAACCCAAAAGAATCAGTAAGGTGGACCATGCAGCACCCGACTGACCACATAAAATCAAATGAAATATGTATTTTTGATAGTCTTTTCTCAGTATGATCTATTTACTGCAGGCCATGTATGTTATGTGAACAATGCAAAAACAGAAAAAATATGAAAAAGTTTTTCAGGCTGCCCAACCAAAATTTCAACATAGAAATGATACTATCAAATATTGTTGTGCTACCTGCCTGAACAAAATGTTCTAGTGGATTCTCTCCCTCACATGTTTTTGTGTCATCATTGATATCCCCATTTTTACCATGTATATATATATACGGTATGCTATTTCCAAAAATGATATTCTGAGTCCAAAGTTTTTTGACATTAAAATTGTTCACTGATTCATTGTCAGATAGTTTCAAGTTCAAATGATAACCATGAATTAATAAATGATGATTTGACCAACTTTGTCTATTTGCAGCAAGGGAATTAGAAAGAGAGGAGGAAGAGAGTGCAAGACTAAGAGCTGACGAGGAGAAAAGGAGAAAAGGTGAGAAACTGTTGAGTGAATTGAAAAAATGTGACTTTTTAATCTGTTTTTGTACCTGCGTTTTCTCAAAATATTTCTTTCAAGCTCATTCAAAGTAAAACAATGTTGTCCCAATGGAGCCAGAATTCAAGAAAAGTTATAGCATTCATTGCAAACACATGTCATTAATAAGTTTTGTAATACAGAAAGATTAATTAATTGATTTTATCAGCAATTTTCATTACAAAAATCACAAGTACAGTAGTACAGTAGTTGTGAAGATTTATTTTACTGAAATCAGCAGTCATGTGGTTTTAACGTTATGTGCAATTTCAAATTGAAAGAGAGCACATTAAAAGTCCACATAAAAGAACGTACCTTTTTCAAACCAAGCTGTTTTTGTTCTTGTGTGATAGATAGCATTCATGAAATCAGGCGGTTGGTTCTTACATAATGTAGGGTAGACCGGGGACAATTGTAGCACGGGGCAATGTTAACACTGGCTCTCAAACCTTACAGAACATTACAAAAATGTGATTTTTGCACAATTCATTGTCATTCTACCCTTCTACATACGACTTGAGATACAGGAATGTTCAACCAAGTTTGCGAAATTTTCGAGGGAAAAAATGTTTTTGAGACAAATGTAAAAACGTGCTTCCACTGGAACTGTGTATCGGAAAGATTATGCTCTTGAGTAAATAAGCTCCACAGCTTATGAGGTGTGAAAATGGGCAGTAAAGATAGCTGTTCAGGGACAAAACATGCTGTTACAATTGCCTCTTTGTAACAGTGGCGGATTTAGGAGGGCAAGTGGGGACAATTGCCCCCCCCCCTTCACGATGAAAACTCAGCTTGGCGCCCCTCTTTTGGCGAGAAAAGCGCCCCTCTTCCTGATTCTAACGCATAATTTTTCAACTGTTTCGATTTAAATATGGGAGAAACATATAAATCAAGGCGTTATTTAGCAGTAAAGCAAAGAGTTTTCTTTGAAAAGCGTCCAAAAAATTTTTGCGCGCCTTCGGCGCGCTCAATTTCTATTGTATGTTTTATTTTCATTATTATTATCAATTTCTTTAAAAGTTGGCTAATAAATACAGTAGCTATACTAAAGCTAATCTAGGCCAACTAAAAATTACAATATACATAATTATACATAAATAAACGGTTAAAAGTAGTAAAATAGTAGATATAATAAATTTACAAAATTGAATATGTCAGCCCGGGTCTGGCAGGTGAGGTGTTTTTCCTCTTATAAAATGGCCCCTATTCTCTCCTTCCCACCAATTCACCTGTAAATTACCTGATCACAACAAGAGTTTATCATATCTTACTTTTGATGCATCATGTCATCACTTTGTTCTATAAGTTTTTGAATAATCTTACCCCCTTGTATACAAAGGAGCCAATCCCACCACTTCATCAGTCGGACTACTACCTTCGCAATCAGGATGCTATTGGGCGAATAAGGGCAAGAACAGACAAATTTGAATCTAGCTTCTATCCAAACTGCATCTCAGAGTGGAATAAACTTGATCCTGAAATCAGGCTTGCACCGTCTGTTGCTGTTTTTAAGACAAAGCTTCTATCGATGATTCGCCCCTCTGAAAAATCTGTCTTTGGTATTCATAATCCAATAGGCCTATCGTTTCTTTCCCAAATAAGAGTCGGTCTCAGCAAACTAAATTTCCATAAATTCAAGCACAATTTCAGGGACACCGTAAACCCAATGTGCCCAACGAATGACGGTATAGAGGACACGGAGCACTTTCTGTTGTTTTGCCCTTCATTTGTTATTCAACGACGAGATCTTCTCGCTGGAGTTTCGGTAGTATTACGACCATTTGTAGAAATCAATAGCCTTTCTAACGACGTCCTTGTACAACTTTTGTTATATGGTGATAAAGACCTCTCTAATGACGTTAATAAAAGTATACTCGAACTGACTTTAGATTTCATCCACAAAACAGGTCGGTTTGTTTAAGATAAGTCAAAACTTTGTTTCACGCCACACAACCACAAAGTCCTTTTCTTTTTGTTTCTATTTCCGTTTGTTTGTATTTATCAGTAACCATCGTTTATATGTAGCTGTTTTTGTAAATGTAGATTTTAGGTGTAACTTTAGTTAAATGTTCTCTGTGTAATGACCCTGGGATAGTCATGGGTTCTTGCTTCCCGGGTTATCATCCTTGTTATGTAGTTAAGTAGTTTGTAAGTATAGTCTTAAGTACCTCATTCTTGTAAATCTTTATATTGAATATAAAAAAAAAAAAAAAAAAAAAAAAATGTCATCACTTTGAAGCTTTGATACTCAGAAATGTCAACTGACCGATCTCTCGGTAAAAGCATATTAACCTGCTCTGTCAGAAAAGAACCCCCATCCCCCCCCCCCCAAACATTGAATTAGACTGGTCAGCCAAGAACGGCTTCCATTTTGTAAAAGCGCTCAAAATTGTTTGATCTCTTCGGAATCTACGTTCAGTAAATGTTCTCATTGCAGAGTCCAGAAAGAGGTGAGTTTGCAAGTTGCCCCCCCCCTTTAACTTCGGGCTGGATCCGCCCCTGCTTTGTAAGCTGGGCGATGGCTTGGTTTTGATTCAGTTTCTAATCTGGTCCAACAATCTGCATCCATGAGCTATTAAAGAGTTGTTGAAATTTGTAAAAAAAAACTACTTTTTCTCAATCGATTCAATTTTTTTCAATTAATGCATCAATATTTACAATGAAATAAAGACCACGTCTTATTTTTAATTTCTTCTTTTGAAAGCCATCAATAATCTGATACATTTCATGTAAGAAAAAACAGGGTCGTGCACTAATCATCTGTACTGATTTTAAAGATGTATATCGATTGCTCCAACCATGTGTTGCAATTGCCCTAGTGTTTACGGGCCAATTGTAAATGTAACACTTGACCAATGATTTTAAAACTACCATAGTGTCACAAAAATTGGTTACTTCATTCCAAGAGATGCCACTACAATATCATCTACCTCCAAGAGCGAAATTAATGTTCATTTAGACGATATGGCTGATTTTTCAAAAAGTGTCACAATTCACCCCGGTCTCCCCTACACACATACATGATTTTTTTGATAATGCAGGACAATAAAAGGCAGCAACTGCTGATGTGGGCCTACTTTAATGGTCACAACTGAAAACTAAATCCATATTTTATCACTAATTTATTTCAAGTGGGCTGAAAGTATTTCTACTTAGCTATTTAAAGCTAATTTAAAACCACTATGCATGCTGCATCCAGGCATGGGACCCCTAGTTTAACGCCTCTTTCGAAGGACGGTGAGGTGAGTTGCGAGGTCAGGCCTCTGAGAGGTCACCCATCCGGAGTTTGAGCTCACTCGACCGAGCTTAACTTAATTCAGTCACCTGACGGAAACTGAGCTCAGCCACTCACCCCACAATTTTTTTTACAGATCTATTTTGCCGACTTTCCTTACCTACATTGTTTACATTGTTCTTTCAACCAGAGGCTGCTCACGTTGGAGACCTGCTATAGTTATGAGTACGAGTAGATATGAAAATCAACCACTCCCTCGGATTTTCAAGGGCCGTCGAGAGCGCACCGGACACCACAAGAAGCGTGGTGCTTTACATAGTATTAAATCCTATCTCCAGACAATCATATTCCAGGCTGTCAGCCCCTGAACAAGAAAATATAACGCTTCCCAGGGCTCTCGCCAACGTCTCCGAGTTCGCTTGCGTTGCCGCTACTCGCACAAGTGGGAATATCCATCTTCCGGTTCGGGAATATTAAGCGGATTCTCTTTCAATAGAATTTGCTCTGCAATCTATGAACCTATGAAGAACCAGGGTGATGAGGTTCTTGCATGAAGAAGTACATAGTAAAGATTTCAGGCTGGTTCTTATTGAGGAAGGTTCTTACTGTATGTGCAGGTTTTGCCGTATTGATCAAATTTAGTGTGATTTTAAGCTTTCCTTGCCAGATGCAAGGAGGTTCTCTGTCCATAGTGGACTAGATCTCAGGCCTGCATTGGGTA
Source organism: Aurelia coerulea (assembly GCA_039566865.1). NCBI lineage: Eukaryota > Metazoa > Cnidaria > Scyphozoa > Semaeostomeae > Ulmaridae > Aurelia > Aurelia coerulea. Next base: position 11,308,356 of record CM076963.1, read on the forward strand.
AAAAATTTGACACTAGGAGATTTATGTATGCATTTTTGATTGAATGGATAAATTGCGGTTCTTGTAGAGGAAGAGATCAGGAGGAGACAAGAGAAGGAACAGGAGAACAGAGATGCAGCGAAATTGAAAAAGGAAGAAGAAAGAAAACGGAAAAGACAGTTGGAGGAAGGTTTGTGTGACTCATTATTGTACTCTTATTTGAAAATCAGCATAGGCATCAAATATTAAAAAATGATTGCGCGATTGGTTAATGCATCTTTCGTTTGATTGAATTGCTTAAAAGAAATTTAAGGTACTTTGCTGTAAGTTTTTATATGCAATCTTTGATATCTTGATTACTTTCAGAAATACAGCATCTCCTTTGTTTCAAACAGTTTCCGTTTGTGACGTCATCAGCATAGGAATCAAATGTCGTCCATGGCTGAATGGCTCGTGGCCCATGGCCGAAACCTCCAAAGCCTCATTTTCACGGAACAATCAGACGGCGAATAATCGAAAAAGACAAACCCGTGAAAATTTTTCTAAATTTTACCTACCTTCATAAAACGCAACCAGGACAGAAAACTGGTTGAATTTTCCCGAAATTTTCTCGAAGAAATCTGCTCTCCAGATGTTTGGGAAAACAAATTTGGATGCCGGTTAAAACATTTCCAGGTTCTGACAACAATTGAGCACCACGATACTGAAAAATATTTGAAAGTAAACAGCTGAAGAAAATTCCCATGAGAAAAGAGTAATAGTAGGGCTGGCTCTGTATTTATACAGATGATTGTCTTGGCAATAAGATAGCCCTGCTAAGCAGGGACGCAGGAAGCATCTCAAACTTTTTCATGCTAAAGGGGTACTTCCTGAAAATGAGAAGGACACTTCTTTGCTTATTGCAAAATCTTGGGCCCTCGGTTCCTACGTCTCTGCTGTTAAGTTGCATTTGTATAGCTTTTTAGCGTACATGTTGCAAAAACTTGGTCAAGAAGTCAAGACCTGTTTTGAACTATTCTGAGAAAAGACACTTCATAAGATAACTTCTAAATGAAAGAAGTTAGGAATGATTTGAACCTTCTAAGTTTTATTACCTTAGTTGACATATGGCCCATAGACTAACTACCTCAGTCCCAGTTTCCGCTTCGTTCATTGAATTGCGTACGGACCGAAAGTAGTGTGGTCCGCGCAAGAAACTAAGGTCCAAATATTTTCCAGCATGGATCGACAATAGAAAACGGCGTTATTCTATCGTAGAACTTCTTCAAAAACATCGTTAGCTGTATTGTATTGGTTTACCGTGTTTTTATTCTTTTCATCACTGTAGTTGGTCGTTTCGACGCCAACTGCTTTCGATTTTTCTTCATGTATGACTGCAAAGTCTTCGAGGACTAAGCTAACCTTTGTTGTCAATGTTAGAGGCCTAGGCATACACAAAGATATCCCTCCTTTGTTTTTTATTCCTAAGGCAACGCCAGTTCAATGCGGCTTCGAAGATTCAGCTCTTGCGGACCAATCAAATTGCTCCATTTCCGGTCCTAGGAGCTGTATTTTCGAACGACATATGACAGTGATTAACAAGCGAATACAGTAAAACATAAGTGCTTTGATACGAATTGAAATAAGCACGATGTTTCTGGCATAGCGCGTTATCACGCCATTTCATTTACTTGTTTACCTTTGTACACGAGCTGTAGGAAACGCTGAATTATAAAAAAGGTTTATGTATGATACATCGACTTATTCCTATTCTAATTCATCATTTTCGTTCGTGATTGATCGACTTTGTTTCCTTTCTGTGCATACCTCTCCTGCGAGGGCGCCATTTTAATCCTCTCGCATGGCGGCAGATTGAGGTGACCTCAAGGGCCTTGGAGCAATTGTGCCACTCAAACTGAAACTCAATTTATCACACTTGAGTGGCATAATTGTTCCAGGGCCCTTGAGCTCACGTCAATTTGCCACCATGCATGAGGATTAAAATGGCGCCTTAGCAGGAGAGGTAGGTACACAAATGAAACAAAGTCGATCTATCACGAACGAAAGGATAAATTAGAATAGGAATGAGTCGATGTATCATACATAAAACTTTCTTTAAATTCAGCGTTTTCTAATGCCTGATAAAGAGCAGTGATGATTTTTCTTTAATGCACGCAGATGAGAAAAGGCAAAAGGTGGCAGAAAGAGAACAGGCAGAAGCTGCTGAGAAGGCAGAAGAAGAAAGAAAGCGGAAAGAAGAAGAGAAACAGAAAGCAGCAGCGGAGAAGAAAAGATTGGAAGAAGAGCAAAAACGATTGGCAGAAGAAGAGGAACAAAGGAAACAAGAAGCATTATTAAATTGGAAGAAAGCAGAATTATTGGCGAAGAAAGAAGCTGAAAAAGAAAAACTCAAAGAAAGTAAGTTTTACTCGGGTCAAGGGGCTTCTTATTATGTTTCTAGTGTGGGGACGTAGACTGATTACATGAGTCTCAGTTTTCCGCATTGAAGTGGATGATGTATTGTCTTCAGACTGAGACTCATGACAATACAGCTTCAAAACGCAGACTATTTTAGGCCATTTCCGCAGCGTTCACAGCGGGGCCAATCAGATCGCTACTTTCTTGATAAGGTCAAGCCACGTGCCTATTCTTAGCGTTTGATTGGCTGATTAGTTCAAAGTTCGACTTTTCCAAGCAACGGTCGAAGCGATGTCCGAAGCGACGTTCGACCTTTCTTTCGACCATCGAAGGATGGAAGAAGTTCGATTTTTCTTCAGATTTCTCGTAGGATTTTAGTCTCTGTTTTGAATCTGTTTGGTTGTGAGTCCTTGTATCAGTGAAAATAGAAACATCACATTGAAAATGTTGAACGAATACAAGGAATCAAGTCGTCAGTCTAGTGGGGACGTGCCATTTTTTGGGGCTACTTTTTCAAAAGTAGCGAAATTATGGGTATCCTTCTCAGATCTCAGACATTTCGCGGAATAGACAATAGACCTTTTAGCTATTCTGACAAGAATCAGAATCGAACGATAGTTTGCTACATTTTGTAGAATTTTCGAATGTGCACAATAGTGACAGAAGCTCTAACGCCACTCGATCGAACGTCGCCTATAAAAATGTATAAAAATAACGCTCGATCCAGGCTCTTTTGCAGAATAGCTAAGAGGTCTATTACGGAAAAGATGGCTCTAGGGGCATGTGACCAAGATGCATTGCGTTCTATAATTGAATCAACAATAATTATATAGAAATTCGATCGATAAACGCAATGCATCTTGGTCAAATGCCCCCCGACGCCATCTTTTCCGTAATCGTCCGTTGTGGGTCATGTTCTGGAGAAATTTTCATCAAAGGTATGGAAAGATTACTAGATTGATTACAAGTTCGTAGTTATTGCTATTGATAGGCTGATTGACGCTATAACTACGACTCATAGACTTTCACATTGAAAATTGGGACGAAATTGTTTCCCTTGACGTCACATCCGATATGGAAACCATAGCAACACTGTACGAAAAGCCGAGTGCTCCAGGCAATGGCGGATGGGCCTAACTTGTCGGCTCAATCCTCAGATGATAAAACGCCTCAAAATTCAAGTATTGAGTGACGTTAGCAATGAACAAAAGCCACAAATATCCAGATGAATGTTTCCTCAATCCAAGAATCAACAAACCTTTCACTTTCAACCAGAATTTCCTCATTTTGAAGGCCACTTAGCTTCCTTCAGCTCACAATAGTGCACTCCACAGCCATGAAATTTTCCAACTGCCGAAAAGTTGCCATGACTACGAATTAACCTTGTTTCAACGTGAATGGAAAAATCGGTGCCCCCATTGTTTATTTTCGTCCCACTTTTTGATGTGAAAGTCCATAAGTCCCAGTTTGAGCAAAATAATATGTTGTTGTTGTTGCTGTAATTGCTGTTGTTGTTGTTGTTGTTGTTGTTGTTGTTGTTGTTGCGATAACTGGGACTATTTCGTGAGTCTAAGAAATTACAGCAAATGTGTCGTAATTTGCGGAATTATGGCTCAGATTTTTATTAGATTTTAAGAATAAAGACGTTTAAATTCTTTGCAGAATTAAGGGTACCATTCTATTTTGTTAAATGGCAACTCCCCGTCAGATGACTCAGATGATAGGTAGAGATATCGCCTACCCCTCCCGAAAGGTTTTACAGCATTTTTCTTGCAAATCAATCACGTGATGACGATGCCACTAAGTCTGTCTCAAATTAGATGTCTGGCGAGATTTGCGATAAATTGATGACGGGCGAAAAAACGCAATTGTTTGTTTGAATCGAATTTTGTTTCTTTCTTAGTCAATGCTGCCAAACAACGAAAATTAAAACAAGAATCTGAAAATGCTGAAGAAATTGCAGAAGATGCAGCCGCTGAGGAGGAGAGATTAAAGGAGGCTGCTAGGATTGCTGCGGAGGAAGCAAAGAAGGCAACAGATGGGGAATCAAAACGCCGCGCGGAGGAAGCGGAGAAGAAAGCTTTGGCAGAAGCACGCGCGAATAAAGAAAAGAAATTAAGGATGCAGTTGAAGGCCTCAGTGAATAGTAGAAAGACTGAGAGGATACGAGGTTCAGTTAAAGAAGCGAAGGCTGCCAAAATGCCTAGTAAGTTTTGCACGTTTGATGGAATTTGTTTGGAATGATTTTGCAAATGTTAAGCCCGAGATTATTCATACCCATGCCAAATTTGTAGTACAGTAGTGTCCGGCATATAAGAAACACAAATTTAAGAAAAACAGACCCTGATTTTCAAAATAATACCACATTTTATAAGAAACTAGTACAGGTCTGAAAAAACCCTTTTTCTTATTTAACAAAACCAAGCAAAAAACACTTTCCTGGAATAAGTATATCATTTCCTGGAAGTGAAAATTTACAAATGCATCTGTCCTGGTAAAGAAAATTCTGTCCCAGACAGAATCTGTCCTGGAGAGCAAATAATCTGTCCTGGTAAGGAAAATATCTGTCCTGGACAGAATCTGTCATGGACAGTAGAAAATCTGTCCTGGTAAGTAAAATATCTGTCCTGGACAGTAAAACACCTGACCTGGATAGGAAAATATCTGTCCTGGACAGAATCTGTCCTGGGCAGTAAAAAATCTGTCCTGGTAAGTAAAACATATGTCCTGGACAGAATCTGTCCTGGAGAGTAAATAATCTGTCCTGGTATGGAAAATATCTGATCTGTCCTGGACAGTAGAAAATCTGTCCTGGTAAGTAAAACATATGTCCTGGACAGAATCTGTCCTGGAGAGTAAATAATCTGTCCTGGTAAGGAAAATATCTGTCCTGGACAGTAGAAAGATCTGTCCTGGTAAGTAAAATATCTGTCCTGCAAATAATCTGTCCTGGACAGTAAAACACCTGACCTGGATAGGAAGATATCTGTCCTGGACAGAATCTGTCCTGGGCAGTAAAACACCTGACCTGGATAGGAAAATATCTGTCCTGGACAGTAAAACACCTGACCTGGATAGGAAAATATCTGTCCTGGACAGAATCTGTCCTGCAGATCTGTCCAGTAAAACATATGTCCTGGACAGAATCTGTCCTGAGTAAATAATCTGTCCTGGTAAGGAAAATATCTGTCCTGTACAGAATCTGTCCTGGACAGTAGATAATCTCTCCTGGTATGGAAAATATCTGGACAGAATCTGTCCTGGATAGTAGAAAATCTGTCCTGGTAAGTAAAATATCTGTCCTGGACAGTAAAACACATGACCTGGAAAGGAAAATATCTGTCCTGGATAGAATCTGTCCTGGACAGTAGAAAATCTGTCCTGGTAAGTAAAACATATGTCCTGGACAGAATCTGTCCTGGAGAGTAAATAATCTGTCCTGGTAAGGAAAATATTTGTCCTGAACGGTAGAAAATCTGTCCTGGTAAGTAAAATATCTGTCCTGGAAATAATCTGTCCTGGACAGTAAAACACCTGACCTGGATAGGAAAATATCTGTCCTGGACAGAATCTGTCCTGGGCAGTAAAATATCTGTCCTGGTAAGTAAAACATATGTCGTGGACAGAATCTGTCCTGGAGAGTAAATAATCTGTCCTGGTAAGGAAAATATCTGTCCTGTACAGAATCTGTCCTGGACAGTAGATAATCTCTCCTGGTATGGAAAATAGCTGTCCTGGACAGAATCTGTCCTGGATAGTAGAAAATCTGTCATGGTAAGTAAAATATTTGTCATGGACAGTAAAACACATGACCTGGAAAGGAAAATATCTGCCCTGGATAGAATCTGTCCTGGACAGTAGATAATCGGTCCTGGTAAGTAAAACATATGTCCTGGACAGAATCTGTCGTGGAGAGTAAATAATCTGTCCTGGTAAGGAAAATATCTGACCTGGACAGAATCTGTCCTGGTAAGGAAAATATCTGTCCTGGAAACCAAAACATATGTCCTGGACAGAATCTGTCCTGGAACGTAAAATATCTGTCCTGGTAAGGAAAATATCTGTCCTGGACAGAATCTGTCCTGGAGAGTAAATGCAGTAGTGTCCCGCATATAAGAAACACAAATTTAAGAAACACAGACCCTGATTTTCAAAATAATACCCCATTTTATAAGAACAGGTCTGAAAAAACCCTTTTTTCTTATTTAATAAAACCAAGCAGAAAAAACTTTCCTGGAATAAGTATATCATTTCCTGGAAGTGAAAATTTACAAATGCATATGAAAATAATAAGTTTTTTATCACAATCATAGAGATTGTGTCTGAGTAGTTGATCGATAAAAAATGATATTTCCAATAAGAAACTTTACAATGATTTGAATTTTACCTCAATTCGACACATTATTATCTCAAACCTTATCAAAATTAGCATGCAAACTTATTTGGCTCAATAAATCGAAAATCTTTGGTAACTTCTGGAATTTGATACAAGTGGGGGCTTATTTGAAATGTTGGCTCAGAGAGGAGGGGCTTATTAAAGAGGGGGCTTAATAGAGAGAGGGGGGGCTTAATAGAGCTTTTACGGTGTATGTTAATTAGTGGATCGTAGCATTCAGTGAGCTGCTAAATTCACTATGTCTTCTCCTTAGGTTTACAACCAGATATAGACGATGCTGAAAAAGTGATAGATAACATCGAAGCAGGGGAAAAACTAAAAGATGCTATGTCAAGACGCCATCTTGGTGACGTAGAAGCAGCAGTAAGTAATATCAAGAAGAGGAAGCTCGAAAAGGATTATGCAGTTGAATTACTTGATGCAGACAAGCTCATGAATAAACTCAGGCGATTGGAGCGTTTAAGAAAGGAGATTTTGGAGCTTAATCAGAGCACAATTTCTGAGATTAGAAGCTACCAGAGCCCTCCGCCTGCTGTACATCAAGTCATGATTGCTGTTTATTTGTTACTTGGATATAAAGAAAAGGAACTTAAGGTTGGTGAAATTTTATCAGGGCCTCTTTAAAGGGGCCCCGTCGTCAAAATGTAAACAAAACGATGATTTTTGCAGTTTTTTGAAAGGTGATATCACACAGGATTTTCGTATTTTTTTCAAAAGGAAAGTTGCTGTTTGGGCATTAATCCTTGTAACAAACCAAACATTCACATCTTCTACGATTGCTCGGATATAAGGCAGGAGAGGTAACGGTCACGGAAAGGTAAGGAGAGGTGGATTTTTAACGGTCACTTTTTGGTGGCTTGGGTGAAGCCACCAAACAAACTGCAGAGAACAATGGATGAGCAATGGATAATCCCCGACACGTGCGAGTGTACGGATTTGTTCACTGTTTGACGGCTGAGCCCCTTCAAGGAACTAGGACTCGAGGGGCAATCAATTGTTTCCTTCATTAAAAGGGACAATAGGCCTATGGTCTGAGAAGGTAAAACAATAGATCTAAAGAAGGGGCTAGTGGGGGAATCACCCACCCAGCTAGTATATCAAAAGAGGCCCTAAATTTTGTCACGTACCATGTTGTAAGGCGGCACTTCATTTGTATTTGATACATAGAGTATTTTGGGATAAACGCTGCAGAAAATGTCAGTGTAATTCTGAAGGAAATCTAAAGAGAGATGAATTAATCTATCCATGTATTCCTTCTCAAGGAAAACAAAATATATCAGCGCGCTTTTTTAAAGGCTAATTTCCAGTCAGTGGAATTTTCCGAGCGTGCCGAAATTCTTTTGTTTACAAGAGAAATGTCGCTTTGAAATTGAATAGAAATTTAGGGTGGACTGAATTTTTATTGTCTATAATTCCACCCGCGCGGAAAATTCTACTGACTGGAAACTGGGCTTAACACGAAGGAGTGCGAAAGCGGATCAAATTCTGAAGCGCTTCCATCAATTGAGAAACTCAACCGGAAAAAATGAGAAGGTGTTCCCCAATGTTTTACGATGTTGAATTATGTACTTCGATATCACGAATACAATCCACTAATCTGTTAAAACATACACGAATCAAAAATACATGAATCAAAAAGACGTTTTTGCGGAGTTTGAATATTGAATAACCTAATCGGGTAAATTAATTTGGGATGTATCACATCCATAGGCAGCATATTATTTTTGTAAGATTACGAGATATGTTGATGAATGCTTTTCAACAGGTCTGCTTGTACCAGTTGCCCCAAAAAGAACTTCACATGTTTGGTAATTCTTTATACGAAGAATTTAGAAAGAATAAAAGCTTGGTTGATAGCCGAAATGCTGAATTTTGTTGACGTTTTTCTTATATTGTCCTGAACATTGAGAATTAAGGTGAAATTCAATTTTTGAAAATTCCTTTACCTCAAACTCACGAAAACGGGCCTAAAATCCTCGATAATAATTATAAAGTATCGTGTCACTCAAACACAGTTCATCCCCCTCGAGACTTGAATATGAAATCCTTATAAAGGCAGTAACGTATATAACCTGATACCTTAGCAAAAATCATTTTCGACCGTTGATTGAAATGACATGCTTTTGCATATTGCTCCAAGCGAGGAGATTCCTTTCTCATCAAAGAAATTTTCATAAATAGAATTCTACCTATATACTTCTTATGCTCAGCAGAATAGAAAATTATGAAAAATACTTCAGCCGTTTGGCTATCACGCAGACTTCGATTCATTCTATTTTTTTCACATGACTAATTTTTTTCAGATGTTTGTGAATTCTTGAATATGTGGAGTTCTCTTTATCGCACCCAGTATAAAATTTTGGTATAAAACTGTAAGCATTTTACTTGTGTGGCTGTAGATATCGAAAAAAGATATGAAAATTTGGTCGAGATTCTTGTAGTAGGAGGACAACATTGAAAATTGCATAAGAACTTAAGCCTTAATTCATTCTGTATTTTCCTAGATTTGGAAGAACATGCAAGCATTCCTTGGTAGGACTGGCAAAGAAGGTTTGAAACGACAAGTGACAACACTAGAACCATCAAAAGTGAATATAAACATTGCAAATTACACTGAAAAGACTTACTTATCAAAGCATGATTTGGATACAATTAGAGATGTCAGTGCAGGAGCTGCCACCTTCTTCGTTTGGGTGAGTCTTCTTAATTCAAATGTTTGTTTTTACCCATAGACCTTTTATCTATTCCGAAAAGAATCAGAGTCGAACGATATTTTGCTTCATTTGGTAGACTCACAAAATAGTTCCAGTTATCGCAACAACAACAGCAACAGCAATGACAACAACAACAACAATATATATTTTTGCTCAAAATGGGACTTATGGACTTTCACAAGATTGGGACTAAAATAAACAATGGGGGCACCGATTTTTCTATTCACTTTGAAACGAGGTTAATGGCCTCTTTTTGGTAGTTGGAAAATTTCAGGAGCCGTGGCGTGCTGGCGTGCACTATTGCTAGATGAAGATTGCCTTCATTATGAGGAAATTATCGTTGAAACTGAAAGGTTTGTTAATTCTTAGATTAAAGAAACATTCATGCGAATACTTGTGGATTTTGTTCATTTCTAACGTCACTCAAAAGTTGAATTTTGAGGTGTTTTATTTTCTGACGATTGAGCCGACAATTTAGGCCCATCCGCCATTACTCGGCTGTTTGTACAGTGTTGCTATGGTTTCCATATCAGACGTGACGTCATGGGAAACAATTTCGTCCCAATCTTCAATGGGAAAGTCCATGAGTCGTAGTTATAGCGTCCATCAGCCTATCAATAGCAATAACTACGAACTTGCAATCAGTCTATACATTTGGTAGAATTTTCGAATGTGCACAATAGTGATAGAAGGTCTAACAGCACTCGATCGAACCTCGTCTATAAAAATGTATAAAAATAACGCTCGATCCAGGCTCTTTTGTAGAATAGCTAAAAGGTATATTAATTACTCTCAAGTACCGAATAAATGGGGGGAGGTGAGAATAATGGTGGTTTGGAAATGGTTCGATATAATAATAATTGGGGGCTGGAACAATCGGGGGGGGGGGGCTCAAAACATTGAAAAATAGTCGTTTTCTTAGTTAAACACATATCTTGTTTATATTTATTCAAAAATAATGTTCACTATCATTTCAATTTTTCAACAACCAATAAAAGGGGGGTTGGAAGAAGGTGGGGGGTTGGAAAATTTTTCAAAAACTAATAAGCGGGGGGTGATTATTCGGTACTCGATAATATGCACAAAATTACCCTTGAAAGCAATTACGAGTTGTTCCAGGTTGTGCTATCCGTCCAATGAAAACCAACAAACAGTCTACGTAAGTTTATTGATAGATGAAGAACTTGAATCTGAAACTTTTTTGTATATTCCAATAAAAAATTTGCAGTACATTATTAATAACTACGCTGGTTACAAATTACTACACGATACTACTGAAGCAATGCCACTAGTTGTTACCTGACTGACGTTTCAAAAACGAGGCAATACAAGAATCCCGCTAATCCCATTGGTTAATCACACTTTTCTCGTGGTTTTCCCGTAGCCTTGTATAATACGATGCAAGGACGCGTTTTTGTCACCACAGCAACTGATTTAGGCCTGTGAGATTTACAATAGACTCAAGCGACATAGCAGTAACAACGTTTGACTAACTGATATAAGTTGAAATTAGAAGCTATCAGAGGTAATAAAACTCGTACGAACGGTTTTGTAGTTGTGCAGGAAAATATAAAGCCCTCGGTCTTTTTGCACAGACCTCGCAAGCTCGGTCTGTACTTTTAGGACCTCGAGCTTTAGATTTTCTTGTACAACACAAAACCGGTTAGTATGTGCATAGTCCAAAAGGATTTGTCCACCCGGCGGTCATTGCATAAAGGTAGAACTTCACAATACAAACAGATAGACAAACTTTGAAAACAGTTGCTACCAACAAATAAACAAACTAACGAAATGACTGGGTGTCGTATGAAGGGTAGGGTCATGACTTTGCAAATTCACTCAAATCAACCAGCAACATAAAATTGATAAAATGTAACGTAAACTCAAAAATATGTATTTTCAGTGAGTCAGGAAAACCTTCATCGCCATGCAGTAAAATTTTTAACAAAGCTTCATTTGCAAGATTTACCTACTATTGGAATAATGCATAGATTCCAATGACGAGGTCTTGTCTTTGTACATCAAAGCAAGAGCGGAATCCGAAAATTAATTCATCGTAAGCTTCTGCTGTCATGTGAAATGTTCAATGGTTTCTTGTGGTATCATGTGACCATGCCTATCGTATCAGAAATCAGAAATACTTGCAGTATCAAAACTGCAAAGTTTTTCTAACTGGTGACAGAAACAATTTGCAGTTTGATTATTCCTAAAAGTTTACTACTTTTTAAAAGTTTTCAGATGGAATATAAAAAAGAAAAAAATTTACTGAGTTTCTGCAAAGGAGCTGTAATTCCATTCTTAATTTATTCTCAGAGGTCCTTCAACCAAAATTTTGATACCGTACTTGCATTCTGTTGCCTTCTTGTATGCTTGTTGCTTGTTGTCTACTTGCGAAAATATAGACCATCGAATTTAAGATTCTGTTTTCTACGAAACGAGGGAGTTTACCATTTTGTACATTCAGAATTTGATAACGCAACAAATTTGAAAAATTGTGATGCAAGCTTTGTCAACCTCACTATCCAAGCGTTATTTTTATTTAAATCTGCAATGATTGAATTAGATTTTGATATATTTTCCACTATTTCTGGTGACTTGGTTGTAGAGTTAAAAATCAGCAAACTTCTCAGCAAATTTGCTCTTATGTCAATATCCTCACTATCCAAGCGTTATTTTTATTTAAATCTGCAATGATTGAATTAGATTTTGATATATTTTCCACTATTTCTGGTGACGTTGTTGTAGAGTTAAAAATCAGCAAACTTCTCAGCAAATTTGCTCTTATGTCAATATCCTCACTATCCAAGCGTTATTTTTATTTAAATCTGCAATGATTGAATTAGATTTTGATATATTTTCCACTATTTCTGGTGACGTTGTTGTAGAGTTAAAAATCAGCAAACTTCTCAGCAAATTTGCTCTTATGTCAATATCCTCACTATCCAAGCGTTATTTTTATTCAAATCTGCAATGATTGAATTAGATTTCGATATATTTTCCACTATTTCTGGTGACGTTGTTGTAGAGTTAAAAATCAGCAAACTTCTCAGCAAATTTGCTCTTATGTCAATATCCTCACTATCCAAGCGTTATTTTTATTCAAATCTGCAATGATTGAATTAGATTTCGATATATTTTCCACTATTTCTGGTGACGTTGTTGTAGAGTTAAAAATCAGCAAACTTCTCAGCAAATTTGCTCTTATGTCAATATCCTCACTATCCAAGCGTTATTTTTATTCAAATCTGCAATGATTGAATTAGATTTTGATATATTTTCCACTATTTCTGGTGACGTTGTTGTAGAGTTAAAAATCAGCAAACTTCTCAGCAAATTTGCTCTTATGTCAATATCCTCACTATCCAAGCGTTATTTTTATTTAAATCTGCAATGATTGAATTAGATTTTGATATATTTTCCACTATTTCTGGTGACGTTGTTGTAGAGTTAAAAATCAGCAAACTTCTCAGCAAATTTGCTCTTATGTCAATATCCTCACTATCCAAGCGTTATTTTTATTCAAATCTGCAATGATTGAATTAGATTTCGATATATTTTCCACTATTTCTGGTGACGTTGTTGTAGAGTTAAAAATCAGCAAACTTCTCAGCAAATTTGCTCTTATGTCAATATCCTCACTATCCAAGCGTTATTTTTATTTAAATCTGCAATGATTGAATTAGATTTCGATATATTTTCCACTATTTCTGGTGACGTTGTTGTAGAGTTAAAAATCAGCAAACTTCTCAGCAAATTTGCTCTTATGTCAATATCCTCACTATCCAAGCGTTATTTTTATTCAAATCTGCAATGATTGAATTAGATTTTGATATATTTTCCACTATTTCTGGTGACGTTGTTGTAGAGTTAAAAATCAGCAAACTTCTCAGCAAATTTGCTCTTATGTCAATATCCTCACTATCCAAGCGTTATTTTTATTCAAATCTGCAATGATTGAATTAGATTTCGATATATTTTCCACTATTTCTGGTGACTTGGTTGTAGAGTTAAAAATCAGCAAACTTCAAATTTGCTCTTATGTCGAAACCAGAGCTACTAACATTAAAGCAAAATATAATGAACAACTACGTTTTTTATGACAGTTCCTGCAATTACAGAGCAAAACGGAGCAATGACTGACAAACATGCAAGCACAAAATTTCGTTTTGCATTGAATAGACACTTTCATGAATATTTCTGTCAAACACAGTCATACTTCTTAAGTATCTATGACGGTTGTTTTCTTTAGGAGAAAGAACATATTTTCATCATCACTTGGAAAGAATATGGAAATACGAATTCCATCAGTATCAAGCCTGATCAAAACGAGGGCATGTACTATTGTATTCGATCGTTTAAACAATACCGTTTGAAAATTTTTTTGAGAAAAGGGACCATAACATGCAACGCGAAGCAATCAGACTTCAGTTACGTTACCTATGAAAGGGCTTTTATTCTCTTGCAGCTATACATTTAATGCACTAACCCCCCCCCCCCCCCCCCCCCCGAAGTTAGGAGCATAAGATATAGAAGTGTTTTTAGGAAAGCATAAGAAGAACATTGTAAATAGGCATAAACTATATTTTCAACGATTTTTGACAACTGTAAATTTGAAATTTTATAAGATTTTACTTTTATTTTAACGCGAGGAACATGACTCTAGTGATAACAGTGCTTTTTGCGCTGATAGATTGTCTTGTATAAAAATTCGATTTATTATTATTATTTACTTTTTTAAATATTTGGTAGGTGAAATACTAAAAATTTGTAAGAAGATGGAGGCAAAGAAAAAAGACTTTAAATCAGCACACTAAGGCCTTTCGAACTTATGTTCTCTTCAGAGTGTGACTAACATTTGAAATGACTACTTACTTTTTCTAAAATGACTAAGCCATTATTAGAGTTATACTCAAAGATAAGCAAAGAATACCCTCGTTACAGTTTCTTAATCAATTTTCAGTGTCTGTCAGTCTGTCAGTCGGTAATGCTGTGAAGTTGCAGAAATTCAATTTTGCTGTAGTGGTAGCAGCTCTGGTTTTGTCCTAACAGCAAATTTGAAGTTTAATGATTTTCAACCCCACAACCAAGTTACCAAAAATAATGGAAAATATACCAAAACTTAATGTAATCATTGCAGATTTAGATACAGTAAAAACCCGCGTTTAAGAACCTAGTGGATTAAGAACCTGCAGGCTGAAATTTTGCAATTAGATTCCTATTGTATAAGAACCCATTCAGGCTGAAATTTGAAATAGGTTCTTATTTGTAGAGATCATGGGGTCTTATTCACAACAGAAGTTTGTGGAAGAATCGTAAATTTTTATATTATTTGATGAGAAGCTTATGAAGGCTTTACTTTGGAAGCGCGCAAGCGCTCCAGAATTTACTTTCACATTAGCAGTTGCACTCATGCTGCAAAATCCAGATGCAATCACATTACCAGACCAGCCCAGAGCAAATCACAACCAAGATAAAGAAAACTTCAGCATTGATCTTCAGTATGCTGACGATATTGGCAATATAACCACTGACAAGCAACACAAGGACACTATAAAACAAGAACTCCCTTTGAAAGTCAAACAAAGAAACCTAAATATCAATACTGAAAAAACTGAAGAATTTTGTGTTGGCACAGATGGCAACGATGAATGGAAGGCCATAAAATATCTAGGAAGTATTTTAGACACCGAAAAAGACATAAAACGAAGGAAAGGACTATCGATTGATGCCTTCAACAAATATGAAAGAATTCTCTGTAACAGACAGACATCCATAAAACTAAAAATAAGAACGCTTAATACATTTATATATCCAATGCTGCTTTACAATTGCGAGATCTGGACCTTAACCAAGAAATTGGAAGAAAGTCTCGATATCTTTCAAAGAAAACTGCTACGTAGGATGCTAAACATCAAATTAATGGATAAAATAAGAAATGAAGAGATATATAAAAGATCACATCAGACAACCATCACAACCGAAATAAAGAAACGGCGATTAAACTGGCTTGGGCACATGTTAAGGTTGCCAGAAAGAACACCAGCAAAATTAGCTTTCAGAGAACATTTGAAAAAAGCGAAGGGTAATCGGGGAAGACCAAAACAAACATGGATCAGACAAATGAATAAAGACCTGAAACCAATAAATAAAACAGTGGATGGACTAACTGAGAACGATTATGAGCGAAAGGAATGGAAGAAAACAGTGGCAAGGCTAATGTCTTGAATTAAGACGGAAGAGCCAGTAAGAAGAAGAAGAAGAAGACTTTGGATTACATAAACATTTCTGATTCTTCCAAAATGCTGTTGCGAATAATACCTCATAAACTCAAGTGATGTGAACTGCCAGTAAATAATAGGCCTTAAGTTTGAAACTGGAGAAAAGAAATTCCTCGAAGCCCTGAATAAAATAAGAACCAATTTAAGAACCTGAATAGCCTCATTTCCTCTGGTAAGCAAGCATCTGTCTGCTCAATAGTTGAATTTTGGCAAATTTGGTTATCTTTTTTCAGCTGTTGTTGGACTTTCATCCTTTTAACACTGCTTCACAAAAACTTTCGGAATGTGTAACAATCGTTCCATTCCGCAGAACCATGTGCAATATTACAGTATGCAAAACAGGAACTACACTTGAAGCCGAGCTTAAGAACCTTGCTCAAACCATACTGTGTTGTTCAAGGCTCTTTGAGGACATTTGTGCCCATTTAAGAAAGTATCTTTTTCATCAATAGTGCACCAGCATGATTGAAGAAACGAAAGCGTGGAAAGAAGAAGAAGAAAAACGAAAAATTCTAGAAGCCGAGAAGAAAAAGGAAGAGGAGGCCGAAAAGAAACAGGAAGAAGAGAGGAAAAAAGCGAGAGAAGAGCGAAGAAAATTAGGGTTGAAAGTGGAAGATTCTCCATCGAGGAATCCCAGTGTGGAAGATGTTAGAGCAGCAGCAGGTATGTTTATAGATTAAATGTTTCAGAGAAAGAGAGGAGCTGGAGGGAAGAAGGGATAAACAGGTTGTGGGAAGGGGATTTATACACAGAGGGAACAACGAATAAAATTAGGGTTGAAAGTGGAAGATTCTCCATCGAGGAATCCCAGTGTGGAAGATGTTAGGGCAGCAGCAGCTATTTTTTATAGATTAAATGTTTCAGAGAAAGAGAGGAGCTGGAGGGAAGAAGGGGTATACAGGTTATGGGAAGGGGATTTATACACAGAGGGAACAACGATTAAAATTAGGGTTGAAAGTGGAAGATTCTCCATCGAGGAATCCCAGTGTGGAAGATGTTAGAGCAGCAGCAGGTATGTTTATAGATTAAATGTTTCAGAGAAAGAGAGGAGCTGGAGGGAAGAAGGGGTAAACAGGTTGTGGGAAGGGGATTTATACACAGAGGGAACAACGAAGAAAATTAGGGTTGATAGTGGAAGATTCTCCATCGAGGAATCCCAGTGTGGAAGATGTTAGAGCAGCAGCAGGTATGTTTATAGATTACATTTTTCAGAGAAAGAGAGGAGCTGGAGGGAAGAAGGGGTAAACAGGTTGTGGGAAGGGGATTTATACACAGAGGGAACAACGAATGAAATTAGGGTTAAAAGTGGAAGATTCTCCGTCGAGGAATCCCAGTGTGGAAGATGTTAGGGCAGCAGCAGCTATTTTTTATAGATTAAATGTTTCAGAGAAAGAGAGGAGCTGGAGGGAAGAAGGGGTATACAGGTTGTGGGAAGGGGATTTATACACAGAGGGAACAACGAAGAAAATTAGGGTTGAAAGTGGAAGATTCTCCATCGAGGAATCCCAGTGTGGAAGATGTTAGAGCAGCAGCAGGTATGTTTATAGATTAAATGTTTCAGAGAAAGAGAGGAGCTGGAGGGAAGAAGGGGTAAACAGGTTGTGGGAAGGGGATTTATACACAGAGGGAACAACGAATGAAATTAGGGTTGAAAGTGGAAGATTCTCCATCGAGGAATCCCAGTGTGGAAGATGTTAGGGCAGCAGCAGCTATTTTTTATAGATTAAATGTTTCAGAGAAAGAGAGGAGCTGGAGGGAAGAAGGGGTAAACAGGTTATGGGAAGGGGATTTATACATAAAGGGAAGAACGATTAAAATTAGGGTTGAAAGTGGAAGATTCTCCCTCGAGGAATCCCAGTGTCAAAGATGTTAGGGCAGCAGCAGCTATTTTTTATAGATTAAATGTTTCAGAGAAAGAGAGGAGCTGGAGGGAAGAAGGGGTAAACAGGTTATGGGAAGGGGATTTATACATAAATGGAAGAACGATTAAAATTAGGGTTGGAAGTGGAAGATTCTCCCTCGAGGAATCCCAGTGTGGAAAATATCAGAGCAGCAGCAGGTATGTTTATAGATTACATTTTTCAGAGAAAGAGAGGAGCTGGAGGGAAGAAGGGGTAAACAGGTTGTGGGAAGGGGATTTATACATAAAGGGAAGAACGAATGAAATTAGGACAGAACGTGGAAGATTCTCCATCGTGAAATTCAAGTGTGGAAGATGTTAGGGCAGCGGCAGGTAAGTCTAAAAATAAAACATTGTGAGAGAAAGAGAAAGGCTACTGGGAAGAAGGGGTCGCAATAATAGGTCGGTTCCTCTGTTTTGTAGGTTCATCGAGCTTGCAGCAGATTATTAAATGTGTTATGGCCTTTTATCTCCAAGCTTTGTGGTCTTTATATGTATCTGTACAGTGCTTAGCTACATCTCTAAAATGAACATATACACTAAGGGTTATTGTTGGCTGTGGATTTCTGATTTCCACTGAATGAATCTATTGACACAAAACAATCTATCTCGGCCTTGAGCATGACCATGAAATTGTGCAAAAATTTCCCCGAAAAGTGAAATTTGTAGTGAAGCTTGAAAGATTTCCTTGAAGTTTTAGATTGACAGCTTTGAAATAAAGCTATGATATACTGGAGGAATGGCAATCATATTTTGCTAGTAGGTTTTGCTTTATATTCACATGAGATTTACCCAGAAAGTAGTTGCTTCGTATGAAAAGTTTTAGTCCATTTTCAAAACATTTTCAAGGCAGCTTTGACATCTTTACCTCTCTCGTTCAAAGCGATAGGGTTGATGACATTATGCCACTAAACTGTATGATTCTTTCTTAGAAGCAACTGGTATAATTGATGCTTTAAAACCTGCTGCAAGCAAACAACCCTCCACATCAAAACCACCTCCAAGCCCCGCAAAAGGCAAAGCTTCCGCAGCCAGCCAGCCAAAGACTCAGACGCCCCGAGGAAGAGCTCCTGCACGTGCGGACCCGAAGCAAGATCGCAGCAAGTCACAGCCATCAAGGAAAGTTTCGGGTGGTTCAAATTCGGGGAAGAGATCAGGAACACCTGGAAGAAAGTAAACATTTTGATAAAAGGTCATGTGATAACTTATTGGTCACATGAGCTCTTATTGATCACGTGATACACTCACTTGCCTGAGTGATATCTGATCACGTGCTGGTCATGTGATCAGCAGGTTAACCACTCTTGTATGATAAATTCTATTTTTACAATGCACATATTAATGTAAGATAGGCCTCGTATAACAGTAAAGCATATCTTTTCACGCGACAGATTGAATTCTTGTTCACAGTGATGTTTTGTCCGAGGCTTTGTCAAGCTACCAACCTATCGCTCCCCTCGAGGTAAACAAAGAAAGGACGATTAGTTCACAGATAATCAAATAGGTGTATCATTAGAAAATTAAAAATTTGCGAAAAAGTACTTTGGAACGTTTTCTTGTTAAATCGTGGACATTTTTCTGGCGAAGTTTAGGGCATTTTAATGAAAATTATCTTTGTTTCCCATACAGGCATAGAGTAATTGGGTAGTTGAAATGTTGAAATAAGACCTTTCAACCGTCAACGACAAAATTACGTTTTTTTTATCTCCTTTGCAAGTTAGGTATATTGTTCTAATTTTACCTGCCCAAAATGTTGACTTCCAATTTTAGGGGCCGATTATATAAGAGTTTTCAGCTCGGCTAACCGGGCAGAAAACTCAGCTCCCCTCTCCAGTTATCTCTTTGTAAAACTGAGTTTGCGACTCATGAGAAAGTTTCAGCCCAGGCTGAAAACTCTCATATAATCAGCCCCTTAGATGGTCAAAGCTTTTTCGCATTTGAATACGATCAGGACACGACCTTATGTTTTTCTGATCTTGATAGATATTTACAAGATTTCTATGTCTATTATTGGGACGAAGAATACTGTTTGTCGTTTGGCTTTCCACACATCTGATAAAATTATTTCAAAAAGCTGTTGGAAATTTTACGAATATTGAGAAAACAGTCTTGGACAAGGTTTGACTAACTTTGTTTCAACAATAGCAGGAAATAGTTGAAGAATATTATGTGTTGCTATAGATGCGTTGCGTTGATTCATAAATATCATATATCACTACTGAATTGATAAACTCGGCAATGCAATTCAACAACAACAACAACAACAACAAGGATACATCTTTCATTCGTTCGTCCCCTCTTGTAAACTTCGGTGTAAATGCTATTTTGTAGTGTCATATATGTTGCAATTCATCGCGAATTGTGCAGAATTTAACTGTGGTAAAGATTCTATCATAAGAATTGCTAAATCTTCGAATTTGTCCTGGTCTTCGCTTTCGTGTTGTAGCACTTTGTGCAATTGTTCTGTAAATTTCATAAAATTTCCACGAAATTTGTTATTATTGCAGTTCAACAGGAGGGCTATAGGATCTTGCCTCCTTAAGAAATTCGATAAACACTTCGAAGTTTTCTGATTTTAGGGCATTTTAGTTTCTAATGAGATATGCCAAGTGTAAGGTTGTTATACTTTTGTCTACCGACAATGTAAAGTGGCCTAAATTGTGGCCAAGAAATACCGGGTGTCCGAAAAAAGTACTCCCGTTTGAAAAATCACCAAAATTTGATTACACGGCCGATCTTCAATTTTCTTTTTTTTCAAGTAGATCAAGGACCAAGTTATTTTCCAAGACATAGCTGATCTTGTAAGTGGTTTACAAATGAGCAAATGTAACTCTTTTAATGGCTACCTGGTTTTGAATCATACTGCAAAAAACACTGATGATTGCCAAATCAATTTTTTGTGCGTATAAAACTTCTAGTTTGGTCATAAATGACAGAAATAAATGCGCATTATCATTTGGAGGCTTCAATGATGATAAAAAATCTGAAAATTTTGACTCTTAGGCAAGATCGAGTATTCTGCTTTACAACTACAGCCCAAAATAAGATTTTTCAACGCGTAAATTTTCTACCTTGCTGTATCAAAAGGAAACATTCTATCATCTGTGAATACTTTGGGGTCTTTGAAAAAGCAATTCAAAAAGAAAATTTTATCAAAGGTTTAATATTAAATTTTTGTGTGTGATTTTTTAACAGGAGTACTTTTTTGGGATACCCGGTACATACTTTCGTGTTGCTACAGTTTTTGAAATGTGCACGATTGTTGTAAGAATCATTCAATATAGCATGGTTTTGTTTGTAAAGCATTGAGATGAGCCATTGTGAAAATTGTATCACTGTTATTGTCACTTCTTGTCTGTCTTTCTGGACTGGATCTTTTAGGTGGCAATTTTTTAAAGGTATGAATTGAGAAACTTGGGCAAGTCCACTTTGTTACAAAGTCTTAATTCAAATCAATGAATGGTTGTCATATTATATTCTGAATACAATGCAATGATGAAGAAACGTTACATTTATTAACTACAAAATTGCTAACGTCTCTGTCGGCCTTTTAAATGAAATACCACGCCCCCGGGGGGACCACTCCTATACTTTCCTATAGTATCATGCTCGTACAACGGCTTAACATTTGCACCCTAAACGCTGACCTGTTTTAGCGAATTACATACCCTAATCGCGGAAAGTTTTCATGAGAACATACCCTTTCCCGTGTCAAAATAGAACTTCTCTAATGCAGGTACCCTAATCGCTGACAAGTCAGTTTCTAAATTTGCTAATATTGCCGGTGTGATTTGAAGAGGAGGAAAATTCTCTCGACTTCCTTCCCCATCATGCTGATCTGATAAGTTTTTTGACTCGTTAAGAATTCTTTTTTATAAATCATGACTAAAATATCATTGTAGAACAATTAAAATTTATCAAATGCAGAGAAAAGTGCACCCTTTTTTTAATTTTGGTCGAATTGGCACCCCTAAACACGGGTCCGCGCGGGTCCGTGCCTACTTGCAAGAAAGGCACCCTTTCCCGCGCTTTTTTGTACGAGCATGATAACACATCAGGTACCAAGTGGTCCCCCCGGGACCACGCCAGATGAATCCAGAGAAAACTCGTTTGATCTTTGACAAGATTCTTCTGGATCAGCCAGAAAGAGTGCACTCTATTTGAAAGGCCACTTTTCCCTATCCTGGGTAACTTTTCCCCAAATAGCAAAGCAATTATATCCATTAATATCTTATTGAATAGCTGACATAACAATCCAAAATAAGATTTTTCAACGTGTTAATTTTCTACCTTGCTGTATCAAAAGGAAACATTCTATCATCTGTGAATATTTTGGGGTCTTGACAAAGCAATTCAAAAAGAAAATTTTATCAGAGGTTTGATAATAATTTTTTGTGATTTTTTAAACAGGAGTACTTCTTTGGGACACCCGGTACATACTTTCGTGTTGCTACAGTTTTTAAAATGTGCACGATTGTCGTAAGAATCATTCAATATAGCATGGTTCTGTTTGTAAAGCATTGAGATGAGCCATTGTGAAAATTATGTTACTGTTATTGTCATTTCTTGTCTGTCTTTCTGGACTAGATCTTTAGGTGGCAATTTTTTTAAGGTATGAATTGGAGAAACTTGGGCAAGTCCACTTTTTCTTACAAAGTCTTAATTCGAATCAATGAATGGTTAATATCATATTATATTCTGAATACAATGCAATGATGAAGAAACGTTACATCTATTAACTACAAAATTGCTAACGTCTCTGTCGTTCTTTTTAAATGAAATACCACGCCCGGGACCACGCCAGATGAATCCAGAGAAAACTCGTTTGATCTTTGACAAGATTCTTCTGGATCAGCCAGAAAGAGTGCACTCTATTTGAAAGGCCACTTTTCCCTATCCTGGGTAACTTTTCCCCAAATAGCAAAGCAATTATATCCATTAATATCTTATTGAATAGCTGACATAACAATCCAAAATAAGATTTTTCAACGTGTTAATTTTCTACCTTGCTGTATCAAAAGGAAACATTCTATCATCTGTGAATATTTTGGGGTCTTGACAAAGCAATTCAAAAAGAAAATTTTATCAGAGGTTTGATAATAATTTTTTGTGATTTTTTAAACAGGAGTACTTCTTTGGGACACCCGGTACATACTTTCGTGTTGCTACAGTTTTTAAAATGTGCACGATTGTCGTAAGAATCATTCAATATAGCATGGTTCTGTTTGTAAAGCATTGAGATGAGCCATTGTGAAAATTATGTTACTGTTATTGTCATTTCTTGTCTGTCTTTCTGGACTAGATCTTTAGGTGGCAATTTTTTTAAGGTATGAATTGGAGAAACTTGGGCAAGTCCACTTTGTTACAAAGTCTTAATTCAAATCAATGAATGGTTGTCATATTATATTCTGAATACAATGCAATGATGAAGAAACGTTACATTTATTAACTACAAAATTGCTAACGTCTCTGTCGGCCTTTTAAATGAAATACCACCCCATGCCAGATGAATTCAGAAAAAATTCGTTTGATCTTTGACAAGGTTCTTCCGGATCATCCAGAAAGAGTGCACTCTGTTTGAAAGGCCATTTTTCCCTAGCCTGGGTAACTTTTCCCTAAATAGTAAAGCAATTATATCCATTAATGTTTCATTGAATAGCTGACATATTTAATTGATATTTAAACAGTAAAAAAGGTATTATTGCTGTGAGGACTGGAGGTTAACGAATGTTTTTCTCCATTTTCAGCCTGAAGGTTTTTTGCAAGGGCATCGCCAGGTAATGTTTGCCAATATCATTGCTTTGATATTCAGGAAACAGTATTTTTGAAACGTTGTGCGTCTTTTGGACTCACCCGATTGTTAGATGACGGTTCGAACTCGAATAAAGTTACGGTTTGATGATGGACTTTAATTGCTACAAGTCTTCGTTTGCTTTCTATTGGCATTGTCATCGTGTGTAGTTCGTATCGCACCGATTCATTTACTACCCTATCTCTGAGATTAAATTCGATTACTGCACTCGATTACTACGCTCGCTGCAATGAATTTGTTTATCAATGAGTTTATCTCAGGAGTGGCTTACATGCCAAGGCAAAACATTTACAATTTGATTGTAACTCAAAACATGGTCACGCGTAAGAATGGTCGTATTTTCCGTGTTAGACTGTCGTGGTTTTCCCAAAGATTTGATATAAAAACTTTAGTTTATCATTTGCTTGTGTACAAATTAACATTAAATTATAGTAAAATGTATTTCGACGAAGTTCTGGTCAAACTGTAACATTTTTAAAGATGACAATCAAATGCTAGGATCATCCTTTGTTTATTTCGATGTTTGTGATTTGAACAACTGTCCAAACTGAACATGATCAACAAATTGAAACTGGCTGAAATTTTTTCTGGACTTTTGACGTCACAAATTTAATCTCCTATAAACAAAATTGATACACGAAGTAATTTCTCAGATTTATTACATTTATTGTATATACGCTCCTCCGCTTGAACGAACCACAGCAGTACAAAGATAGTCCCACCAACAATATTGATTCACTTCAGCTTAAATTGAGATGTTTCTGTAATAAGCCTAATCATTCCACTTTCAGAACAAAGTTTTGGGCATGGCTGGAAGTGCGGTGTTCCTGCAGCGATGAAAATCCAGCCAGAAAACTCAATTAAACCTTCGCGAGACAGGAGTTACTAACGCCAAGATGTCGATAGAACTCAGACTAACAAATTTTATGCACTTGAAAGGGAAGTATGACAGATTTGCAACCGTCACATTCAGAGGTGAGTCGCTTGGAAAATTGGTTTGGTTAGGCCATTTTTCTGGTCAGAGTTTATGTATCGCAGCAACAACTGCCCATCGGAATGTGTGATATGTATTCTAAAATTTTTTTGTATAACAGTCGCAAAGCTGTATTTGAGACATTTCAAAATTATTGCAAGGTTTTATTTCGTCTTCCTCCTTATATTAGAAGGATATGCTTAAAACTTGTACACAAAATATTCGACGTGAAGTACCCACCCACACAACAGTAACACACAGTGACTTGTTTACATATTAATATGAATACGAACCCTGGAAAGCAAGTAGCCAGAGAACCAGCATGACAGACATCCTTTTCAATAATGGTTTGCTTGTTATTTATTTTTTTCAAGCACAAGATCTTTGCCAATAATTTTATTACAGAAAACTGTAGAAAACCTTTCAAAAAGGAAACAACCCATTTGCCACTCGTGGACTTGAGAATGGCAAGTTAAGTTGTATCCCTCTTTGTGGACTCTCATTAACAGCATAGCTAAAAACAGAACAGTCATTGAATTTTATTGTTATAGCTACTGTTTGAAGTTTCAAGGTGGATGTTTTAGAAATAAATTAAATGACTGCTGAAGTAATATTGGGGGTCATCGACAAACAAATTTTGCCACAGTCAACAGAATAGGGTTGTCAAGGGGGAGGGGGTTCAGCTCAAATCTGTTAGAGATTGTCACTTTGTGAGAACAAAGTAATGTATCATTATCAATTCCGTTAACTGTAACAAAAGCTGTTTGTTTGTCAATGACCCCTTCTGAGTAAGGCAGGAATGCTTTGGTAGGACCACTATTGGAGGAGGAAGTATTATCTCTTCTATCCATGCAACATATCCTGTGGTCCTTTCTGGCATTTCAATGAGAATATTTGAAGATGAAGTTGCAGTTTTTAATGCCAATGACTAGAATGGCAGAAGTAGAATAGACCCAATCAAACTAATCACCCCTTGTCATGTCGCTTAGGTGGGTCTATCTAATCCAGTTGGCTTTGATTAGCTACAATCTTGACCAAAATACTTGGGACAAATCATAAAATTGCACTACTTCGGTCTTTGATTACGTGCCCCCCGCTCCCCCCTTCTCAAAGTTGCTTGAATCAAACGCCTTTCGACCTTCTCAACATTGAAATAGGGGGAAGGGGGGATTAGGAGACTCTAAACGTATGTTTTCTCCTCGATATTTTAGGAAACATCATGAAGACACTGAAATTTGCCTGCGTCCCAGCTTCTTTTGGCCAGGATTGTCTGAAAATGATTGTTAACAAATAATACCTCATAGCTTGAGAACCAATAGAGATTTCTGTGTGAAATTTTAACACCATCATCCCCAACACAAGAAGTGAGTTCTCAGCTATCTATGCTGAAATAGGCGTTGTTCGTTAAATTCGCTGAGCACCTTCTTAAAAATGGGCGTGGCAAAATTGCTGCAATTTTCACTCACATAAAGATTCCCTTATAAAAAGTGACATACATTAGGATTCTGAGCTTTCTTCCGCTATCGTAAGATTGTGTACTCCGCTGCTCTTTGAAAATGACTTATCATTGCAAGAAAGCTTTTGGGCTCATTGTTTGAGGTCCGGTTTCTTGTGAATTCTTCGGTTCTCACAACGGCGCTCCACAGCAAAATGCCCCATAATTTTGGGATAAGTCACGCTTTTTTGGCAAATTCGTCTGATTCCACATTTTAACATCAAAGTCTTCCTATTAATGCAAAAAAACGAAGTAAAAATTGCCTGGAAGGTGGAAATGTCACGGCGCTCCAAAATTAAAAAACTTAAAATAAACAGTTCCGGATAAGTTTCTTTTGAACTCTATTGAGAACCGTCAGAAATCATATTTCACGAAAATATCGATGCAAATACTGCTATAGGCTAATAAAGCTCATTTTTCTCATTAAAATGAGACAAAATTTGTTAGAATAGGGCAAACGTTGCCGACGTTATTAATGTTTAAAGTAGGGAGCAGCGTTGACAAATTTGATCCCTTTCTCAATTTTCCAGACAGTGCAAATCCGCCTTGCTGCTATGCAACAGGTATATTCTTCTTCAACAAAAAGTTGTGGATTACAATTCATCGGGCACAATAGACCATTCAATGCCGTCCAGGGTGAATGCAAGTTTGGTGGAGCGAATTTAATCTCATTGAAAATGAATGAATAGTTAGAGAATTGGCTAACGGTACATTTGAAAATAAAACAATTGCACTGCGGAGGCGCAGAATTTGCACTGATTCAAAAGGAACTTTGTTTTCAGTTCTCTTTGATAACTGTGATGTTTTCAGGCGAAAATCATTGGCAGGTTTCGTGCACAAGAGGAGTTTCGCTGAACGTCATGGGAAAATTTTGCATAATTTGATGACGTCATAGTTCTGATGGATGAACCAGTAACAATGAAAACATTAACATCTGAAGTACTCTGGAGTTAAGCCCACAGTTAGTGGCTATCCATTTATAGTGAAAGAAATTGTCTGATACAAGTAGATTTGGATTCATAGAAACATATATGATAGGTAGTGAAAGCAATTTTTTCAGACAATCTTGGCCAAAATACTTGGGACAAATCATAAAATTGCACTACTTCGGTCTTTGATTACGTGCCCCCCGCTCCCCCCTTCTCAAAGTTGCTTGAATCAAACGCCTTTCGACCTTCTCAACATTGAAATAGGGGGAAGGGGGGATTAGGAGACTCTAAACGTAGTTTTCTCCTCGATATTTTAGGAAACATCATGAAGACACTGAAATTTGCCTGTGTCCCAGCTTCTTTTGGCCAGGATTGTAGTATAGTATTCTTTTAAATTGTTACTGTATATAGCTATGCAGGGCCAATGTTAAATAGATTTACTATTATTATTATTATCATGCCTAAATTGAGAGTGATGGGTGTCATCATTTAAAGTAGTTTTTGTGAAGAATAGATAGTTTTCATAATTATGGTATTGAACCCTGTCCACCTGACTGTTCTGGCTGCAAAGTCAGAAGTTACACCACTGTGCCATAACATATTTTTCCACATTATGTATTTGTAGGTGTCTCTCTCAACTCTGCTGTGCTTGAGAATTGTGGCCTTGAAGCACCATTCAAGGAGGTAAGTTTTGCTCTTTAGTGAAATTCAATCAATTACTGGCAATTAAAATAACACGAGAAATATTTATATTTAGGATAAACCTTGTGAGTGCCTGTACTGATGTTTTCAATTCCTTAATTAAGAATTTTTGTTTAAAATATTATAATCTTCTTTCATATGGCACAAGAATTCTTATCATAATGTGAAGAGTTCTTCAAATTTCTAAAGAATTTTTCAGAATGTTTGTCATGTAATGTCCACAAGTATCTCAATATAGGACCCTGTTTAGAAATTTGAAGAATGCAAAATTCTTCAATATTGTGTAGATTGTAAGAAACCAAAGATGTCCTTCAATATAACTGTCAGCATCTGGTAGGGAGGTAAATGGCCATTATAGCCATGCAAGAATTAAATATTTCTTGCAGTGAACGTTTTTGGAAATTTTTTATTATTTTTATTTATAACCAGCACATCTGCCAATTTTACTGCATGGCAGTTTAGCATACCATACTTAATTTCATCGTTTTTCATATGAATGCTCTTAGCAATAACTTGCAATAGACCTTTTAGCTATTCTGAAAAGAATCAGAATCGAACAACATTTTGCTACATTATGTAGAATTTTTGAATGTGCACAATAGTGATAGAAGCTCTAACGCCACTCGATCGAACGTCGCCTATAAAATTGTATCAAAATGACGCTCGATCCAGGCTCTTTTGTTAAATCAAATAACAGTGAAGCGTGTGGCGATGTATGATAAATAGCAAAAATAACTGACTACTCATCAAAAATAATACTTCTATCGCCATAGAAAAATGAAACTAAACGTATCGGGCCGTGCCCTTCGTCAGTAGTAAAGGAACTTAGTAGAAGCAAAGATTATAGAAAAAGAAAGAATGTTTAATAGAACGGTAGGATCGAGCAAGTAACGGAAGAATTAGACAAGCGAAAATAGAACGCTCAAGAGCAAGAGGAAATACAATCATAAAAAGGAAAATTGCTTCTTAAGTCCTTTCGGAACACGTGTGTCCAGTTTAAAAATTTTTCTTTTCTCAAGTGTCTTTCTTTTTCGCGAGTCTATGGGGGCATCCAACAGTCCAAGAATGTTCATATCATGAATAGAATGTCCTGCCAAATTGAAGTGTTGCGAGACGTTTCCTTTTTCCTTTTATCCTTGTGAAGCTTGTGCTCAACGTTCCTTATGTGCTCACCAAATCTTTTATTTAATTGTCAGCATGTTTCCCCAATATAAAAAATTTCACACTTGCTGCATTTAATGGCATAGATTAGGCATGTAGAAGAACAAGTAAAGCGTTTGTGAACTGTGGAAATAATTCAAATTCAGCTAATTCAAAATCTTGGTAACTCTTTTCTATAATCTTTGCTTCTACTTAGTTCCTTTACTACTGACGAAGGACACGGCCCGATACGTTTAGTTTCATTTTTCTATGGTGATAGAAGTATTATTTTTGATGAGTAGTCAGTTATTTTTGCTCTTTTGTTGAATAGCTAAAAGGTCTATTTAGATATACTATAACAGTACAATACACACCGCGTGAGTCAATAAAAAGGCCCAACGTTTTGAAAAATTCTCGCCCCTGAAATATCAAAGCAGTTGATGATATTGAAAATTATCTTGTTTTATTATTCTTTACATGACTTTAGTCGGTCATTTCCTCCCATCAATATGGGAGATTTTCTGCAGAAAGCCTCTTTCAAAAACCCAAAAAAACAAATGAAAATGACGAGCAAACTTTCCCTTTGTTTTCATTCCAAGCAATAATGACACTTACATGCATTCATGTATTTTGTCTTCTTGGGAGAATGGAATCCTCCTGAATAAGTTATTCATACAAGGGGGAAGATTTTTTCATCCCCCACATTCTAAAGCTTGCTGAAGTCATTGGTGTAAGGTAAACATATAAGGAATCTTGCTTCTGATTTTAGCATGTTTTTAAGGTTTCTCGGAGGGACCTGTTTTAGAAAATCGCTTCTAACATTTGAATGGAGTGATTGATTTCAGCCTGGAAAAATTTTAAAAATAATTGAACATGTCAGCTATTCAATCAATTATTGCAAATATCATTGCTTATATATTCAGGGAGCAGAAGCCTTCCAAACGCTGGGCCTTTTTGTTACTCATCTGGTATGATGGACCATAACACTAAAGACGGCAAGGGAAGTTTTCACCAAGGTGCATTGCTTTCCAATTATGAATCATTTGATGCCAATGGAGTTCCATTAAATCCTGATGCATCTTGGTAAATAGTTCCTTGCCCCTTTCAGAAATGGAGGAAAGGCTGAGGCATGCATTGCCAGGGATTCCAAGATCATTGTGACCATGTGTGCTGCAGTCTGTTTCCTTCTTTTTATTGAATTCAGCATCAACATGAAGAGTCATGTCTTGTGGACATCTCATCAATATTTTTTATCTTTACAGACATTTAATTGGCCCCTCTCTTCATACCTGGATGAGGATGAGTACTTGGAGATCCGCATTTTCAACAGAAACAAAGTTTTCCAGGACAGGTATGTTCCTGATTACTGTACTTATGTATATTTTATTCCGATATCATGATAGGAAAGTAAAATGGAACATTGGGTGTTGCTAAAGGGTTTCTTGAATTTTATAGACCAGGTCAGTCAGGAAAAACATGTGGTATTTAACAAGTCATATTTCAGTGAAAAGCAAGTCAAATTAGGTTTGCAGGTGTTTTATATTTTGTATGTGTTTGAATGTTTTGTTTTTATGTTTTGTACTGGGTGTCCCAAAATGATGTATTATCGTTTAATTGCTTATATGTCCATTACCAATGAACCGATTTTCAAAAACTGGTAAAACCACAACCAACATCTTAAAATAACAAAGTGTTTGAAAATTGGTTCATTGGTTTTGGACATGTAAGCAATCAAACAATAATACATCATTTTGAGACACCCGGTATATATTTTATATATGTTTTGAATGACGAGCAAACTTTTCCCTTTCATGCATTTTGTCCTCTTGGGAGGGTGGAATCCCCCTGAATAAGTTATTCATACCAGGGGAAGACTTTTCATTCCCCCAAGAGGCTAGCATGTGTTAAAGTGTTTTCAAGCCATTGCTGTAAGGTAAACACATCATGATTTTAGCACGCTTTTCAAGGTTTCTCGAAGCGACATGTTTTAGAAAATCCCTTATAAAGTCTTAACAGAGTGACCGATTTCAGCCAGGAAAAATTCTAACATGTTTAGCTATTCATCTAGATTTTGCAAAATATCATTGCTTATATATTCAGAGATCAGTAGCATTTCAAACGCCGGACCTTTTTTGACTCACCCGGTAGGAATCTTTCGAAACGCGATTTTACAAAAATCACTAAGTAAATTATTGAATGAAATGATCAATTTCAACCTTGAAGTCGTTTTCATATCTACATTAGCCTTTTGCGTATTCAATGAGTTTTTAACAAAAACAAATTTGCAGCAAATTGCACCAATAAGAGTTGGCTGAATTATACTATATCCCCCAAAATGGATTGACTGTTATGTTGTTAGCCACCTGATAATGGGGTGAGTGGCTGAGTGGCTTATACAGTTTCCGTCAGGTGACTGAAGTTAAGCTCAGTCGAGTGAGGTCAAACTGCGGATGGGTGACCTCTTGGAGGCCTGACCTCACAACTCACCTCATTATCCTTCGGAAGGGATGTTAAAGTAGGGGTCCCATACCTGGATACGGCATGCGGCATGCATAGTGGGCTTGAATTGGCTTCAGATAGCTAGTAATACTTCCAGCCCACTTAAAATAGATTTCTGACAAAATAGAAAAATATTTATTGTTTGACTAAGTTTAATAGCGCCTATCAACTGATTGATAGTTTATTTTACTATCATCTCACATTGATATTTTTCTGCAGGCTTATTGGTGCTTATAGGCAGAGTTTGAAGATATTGGTTGCACAAGGGGAGCTTGACACCACAGATTTTCTCATGTCACCAAGTCACAAAGTTCTGAGGGTAAGATTTCTTTCACAGCGTTCAAGGTTGAAGTGAAATATTTCTTAAGAGACATGTTTTAATGAAAATCATGCTATATATATCCACATTTTTCTTGAAGAATATATAGTCTAAACCACAATGCCCCTGTATATAATGATTGATATCAATAACTGGTCTAAATATGTATGGACTAAATATTTTTGTTTCTGCATCATTGCATTGTTTACTTGGTAGCATAGGTGTATTTGCACTTAAGATAATGGATTAGTTTCTTTGATTGCCTATATTGCTTTCTCTATTTAACAAGTTAATTGGATTGAAAGATAATCGCCACAAGGATCAATCTTCGTGAGCTTGTTGGTTTTGTTTGTGAGCAGAAGGACAAGAATATTTGACCAAAATGGAATTCGATTGTCCAGGTTTAGGTGTTTGTGAATTCAGCTGAGGAAGAGTTGCTCAGATGGCTTCTCTGTTTATTACCATACGTAGAGCTCTGCCAATTATTTACTCAGTTACTTGTATTAACTACGCGTTTACAGGTTTTTAGCAAAACTCTTCTGGGCTTTGGAGATGAATGAAAATTTGCCTAAAGTGATGGAGGACACTGTAAAAATTCCCTTTATCAATAATTCTGCCAAGAAATGTTTGTATTTTAACGACAAACGCAATAGAAAAATATTATATATTGTGTCTGACTGGTAGCATTTTTGTCCAACAATCCCATATCATCTTTTAGCCATTCTACAGAATGTTTTGGATTGAGTGATATCTTTATGCATCTTTATATTCGAAATGTTCGATTGAGGGGCGTTATATCTTCTATCACTGTTGTGCACATTCGAAGATTCTACAAAATTCATAGAAATATCGTTCGATCCAGACCTTTTTATAATATAACTAAAAGTAACAGGCAAGGTTTTCAGAGAGGCTGATTAATTGAGGGGCTTTTTCTTTTTGAGTATTTGAGATCAGAGCACAGACATACTTCCTGCTTTGTGTTTCACGTCTAAAGAATGCATTGCGTGACAGAAGCTTCTGCTGTATGCTTTTGTATGATGGTATGACTCGCTGGTTGCAAGAATACAAAAAGTATAAACATAGCTTGAAGTTAGCCGATCGGCAACCTTCAAAGGTTTTTGGATGGTTCATGAAAGGTTAACAGGCAGGACCTAAAATTAAATGTCGACCTGTAAAAATAGGGCATATCATTTAGTTGAAGAGTTGAAATGTGTTGTTGGGATGTAGGGACTCTTGGATCCAGACCTTGTTGAGGATACCGAGGACTGCCCCTTTTGTCTAAGCCTTTTGTTATGGTGGTAAAGTTCAAAGCAGATCACCGGCCGGGGAACTTATTCCCATGTGCGAGAATCTCTTTGTTTCTTTGCTAATCCTTGTATAGATTGTGGTTGGATTCTCCGCCCATAATCTTTTCACAAACCAAACATGCTTCCTGCGCATGATCACAGGTTTCCTTTTTGGGGTTAGCTGTTGGTTGGAACTTTGATGATTCGTATCCCCAACAAGACCCCTGTCTCAGAGAATAAATTTTTACTTCCATTTCTGTGAAATGGCGAGACATGCCGTGTTTGTACTGCTTGGTGGTTTTTATTGCTTCCTATTCTGAACGTTCAAACACAATATATGTGTGCACAGGAGTCAATAAAAGGCATGCCATCTGCAGGAGGGCAAGACATGAAAAGATCTATCCAGCTATCGTCCAGCTATCATCCCTGAAACAAAGTTAGCTGACTTTATTTAATAATGCATCTGGGTTGGTCAGATATGTTCATTATTAAGATCTAAGACACGTGCTAAGAAATTGCCTGCCAGAGGAACGCATGCCTTCGTTACATGCCTTCGTTGCTAAATTGTCCCCGATCCCCCCAATGCGGATGTGTACCCAATCTGAAATGCAATGCGTTTCATGACTGTAAGTTTCGTTTCGTCACCGGTAATCTTTTCATAACTATGCAGAAAATCAATCATTGACTGCAAGTTTCGTTTCGTCACCGGTAATCTTTTCATAACTATGCAGAAAATCAATCATTGACTGCAAGTTTCGTTTCGTCACCGGTAATCTTTTCTTAACTATGCAGAAAATTAATCATTGACTGTAAATTTCGTTTCGTCACCGGTAATCTTTTCATAACTATGCAGAAAATTAATCATTTACTGCAAGTTTCGTTTCATCCATGGTATGCGTTTCGTAACGCTCAAACTCCAATTTCCAACATACAATCTCCTCTACGATCGTCCTAAAAATTCACAGCGAGAAAAGCGAGAAAACTGTTTTGATCTCCACTTGTGTTGCTTTCGTCGCTAACACGAAGTCGAGCGAGGCTGGAGAATCCTGCGATTGCGATTGGCCAAAAAATTCAGTGAACAAAATCGGCAGACGAAAAGTCGTAGCACCACAAGTACCATATGGATTTGAACGATTCAAATTCTAATTAAAAGCCAAAAGATCGAAGTATATTTGTGATGTTTCTCCACAAGCACTGCAAATATAGGTAAATTCAACTTTACAAAGACTTAATTGTTGCGAAATAATTGAAAATGTTGCGAAATTTGATCAAATCGTTAGGACTCTCCTCACACAGAACAATACGCACGGGCGTCTCACTTCTCTCAAGAGTTATAAGACATATATTCTCAAACAGACACTGAAGATTTTCAATCCCATGGCAATAAATGTGCAGACGATATCTCTCACTCATGAGAAATTGCTTTTCTCTGTTGTTCTGAGCGAGGAGTCCTTTATGATTTGATCATATATTTAGGGCCTTTTTGACTTATTTTGCAACCACAAAGTTTTTCTAAATTTGAATTTACCAATTTTTCCAGTGCTTATAACAAGGCGAGAAAATCACAAAAATACTTCAATCTCTTGGCTGTCAAGCAAATATTGATTCATTCCATCCATCCGTTACTCTTGATGCTATGAATTTTCAAAAGTGGAAACTCTTTTCTGGTTCACCTGGTACTTTTTACAGAATTTCGATAGACCGATTGGTTCCAGAGTAATTATTAAATTTTGCAGCGGAGGATTTGTGAAAAGTGGCTTTCCGTAGATGCAAAGAAATTGAAACTCTGTCGTATCATTTTATCGTAGACCGAAGTGAAATTCCACGTCAGATATCTCCGGCCAACATCAGCAGATTTCTATGACGATGCAGTCGATAACAAGGATGATGCGAGAAGTTACAAATCGAATAGATCAGCATACACCACGCATACCACTCGCAGTTCTGCACCATCAGATGGCAGCATGGCAAGAAAAATGGATTTTCTTGAAGACAAAGAGTGCGTTATTTCTTACAGCATATGCTTCCAATCTTCGCAAAACCAACAAATTAATCATGTAAATTTGTTTTGCCAGTTCTTTCGAACGAATGGCTTTGTTTTGTTGCCCAGGGTTCTTTGCAAACACGCAACAATAGCATAGGAATCATTCGTCGTACATAGCCGATTGCTCGTGGCCCATGGTCGAAACCGCCAATGCCTCATTTTCACGGACCAATCAGACGGCTAAAAAGCGAAGGAGACAAAAGAAACCCGTGAAGATTTTCCTAAATTTTACATTCCTTTATAAAACGCAACCAGGACAAAAAACTGCTTGAGATTTCCCGAATTTTTTTAAAGCAATCTACTCTCCAGATGTTTGGGAGTACAAGTTTGGATGCCGGTTAAAATATCTTCAGGATTGGCGGAGTTATTGCCTCTCCAATAGACAAAATCGGCGAAGGCTTGTCGAGACCTGTTTACGCGACTTCAAGTCAGGTGATAAAGCCTCTTGATAAAACCTCTTTTGAATTTTATAAGTTATTTCGCAACGAGCAAACTTTTGCCATGAATGTAAAAAGTAGTACAATACAGATTGTTATTACTATTGTCTCCCGGCCAGAATCTCCATTGTTCAAGGTTCAGTGCCTTGTCGGTTTGTTTGTGGCCATAACTCCACCAATCCTGGAGATATTTTAACCGGCATCCAAGACAAAATTCTAATTCTTAAATTCTAAAAAAAATAAAAATTCTAACCAAGTATCCGAAATTAGATCAAATTTAATACCCTGAAGCGTTTTTCTTCCAAAATGACACCCCAACACTTATGTTCATTTGTGATGTTACCAAAAATGACACCCTAAAGTTTATTTTTAGCCTGAAAAGAGGTACCCCAAAAAATGACACATCCCATACTTGTACATATGGTAGTGACCCCCCCCCGGCCTTTTCATACTAATTTTATCAAAATTGCAATTTCTGTATTCCTTTGAAAACATATTTTTTAATTTATTTATCGATCGTTTAATTTTCATATATCCTTTTTAGATTATACCATCCACGAATTCGCCATCCCGCGATGGTTAATGCAACGCCAACCGAATTCCAGGTAAGTGCAATATTGATCATTTATCTCATTTGCGGCCTTTAATGTCCTTTCGAATCATAGTCTTTCTCACAAATATCGTCATAGCCTTTATAAATTTGATTAACATTGGGAGCTTCATTCCTTTTTCTTAGTGCTTGTCGATCAGTAACTCCCTGGAAAATTGTATGCTAACTTAGACCAAGAAGTTTTTATTATATCAATCTTAAAATTTTACAATAGCAGAACATGGTTACAGGACGATACCACAGAGAGAATGAGAATAAATTGCAACCCCGTGACTTTAACAAATAACATAAAACATTTACATGAAAATAATTAACTAAACTACAGCATGAACTAAAGCTACGAAAAGAAATAAAACGATACAAAGGTGGGGGGAGGAGACGAAAATTTCACTGAACTGATTTAAGAAAATCTCTTTAATGATTCAATGAACTCTAGTGTTAGACCAAGAATTAATCTGCACAATATAATGGCATGCTTATGATAGCACAGTTTATTTACTCAGTTTCGCAGCTGCCTATAAGCCTGCATTAGAATATCGGACTTAGAACTAACAGCAAGTTTCTTAAGCCTATCTCGAGATTTACATATGAGTTTCAAGTCTTTCGTCAACCAGGGAGAGAACTTTTCAGGAACTCGTCTGTTGCGCATCGGGGCATGCTTTTCCAGAATAGCAGAAAACATGTTTGACCATCGCTCTACAATTTGGTTAATATCATCATTTACTTGTAACTATCTTCTTCCAGTCAACACTTTTCAAATCATTCAGGAAATCCTTTTCACAAAATTTTTCATCTGTCTGGTAGAGATAATTTTGTGTTGCTTGACAATTTTCCACCTGGAAACTGAGAGGAAAGGAACAATTTCCTATGATTTCTGATTCCTCTCAGTTTCTTCAAAGGAATTGTCAGTTTTTACTAAAATTCTTCCTCCAACATCTTCGGAAATTTAATAATTTTTCCAATGGTTGTCAGTAACGATGTTCTTGAGTCGATTGTGTCAGTAAAGGTACCTCTTCAATTAATCTGTAATCTTGAAAACTGCTTTCAGAACAATATCTTCTGTTGAATTCTTTTGTTGAATTCTTTTGATGCATCTATGTAGTTAGTTTAAGTTGCACATGATGAATTAACGTAAAATGACAACCAGTTTCAACATGATTATGGAAAATTGTTTGTCCGAAATTTTTTGCCCGATATTCTCGGAAAAGCGTCCAAAAGTTTTTGTCGAAAGTTTCCTCTTTTGAAACTTGTCCGTCAATAAATGGTCACTTTCAATGCATCTTTGAAAGGTACACGGTGCAGATTTAATTAATCGGAAGCGTTTGTTTGATTGATGGAAACATCTCGACCCATGTTAGTAGAACCATGCAGAAATGGGACTACGAAAGCTTGATTTTCAATTTGAAATGGAGATTCTCAGCTGCTTTTGATCATTTGCTGCGTTGCGATAAAAAAGCACCACAGAATTTCTCTCGCTTATGTGAATCAATTGGAGATGGTTATTTTAACGGGTAAATTAATTCGGATAACTTCCGAAGCATCACGAAGGAATTTGAATGTGATAACTCAACGTACTATTTCGAACTTCAGCTGTTTTGCTAATTTGCTAATTTGTTACATGGGGATAAAAAATGCACTATGAATTGACAGTTTTCTG
The DNA here is from genome assembly GCA_039566865.1 of Aurelia coerulea. Lineage (NCBI taxonomy): Eukaryota > Metazoa > Cnidaria > Scyphozoa > Semaeostomeae > Ulmaridae > Aurelia > Aurelia coerulea. The sequence continues at coordinate 11,345,923 of CM076963.1, forward strand.
TGTAATGTATGAAATTTATTGCAGGTGGTTCAGTGAACGGTTTAAAACATGCTGGCTGACGTTCAAAGCACTACTCAGAAATGAGAAGCAGATAGCTTGATATGTAATTCCAAAATTTAGAGCTTCAGCTGTTTTGCTAATGTATTTCGAAGTGGTAAAATGGTGCACCATAGAAACGTTTGTTACTTGAGCAAAACTTGAGATGGCTGTGTGAATAGATGAATCCAGTGGCGTCACTACGGGGTGGACTGGGGTGGAGAAGCTTTCACAGGGCTTGATTTTCTAATTTCTCGAAATCCGTTGTAAGGGTGTTACTTTATCCGAATAGGAGTTTAGGTTTCGATCATACGAGTACTGCCACAGAATGAGGGCCCTAACGGAAAACCTATGCTAACCTAACAAAACTAATAAAGACGGGCTAGGTACGGGGGTAAACACTCCTACATTTCCCCCCTCCTAAATAACATAACGTGATAACTACTGGACTATTGTACTACACTAATTGCGTTAAAACTTCAAAGATCCCCAAGGGATACTGTTTGGAAGGTGTCTGGCCTGTCTCTGACGCCTCGGACGTACTTCGCGGTGAACTTCTTCATTTTGATTTTCAAGTTCGGCTTGATTTTCCAATTCAGCTTCCTCCGGTTCATATATAGATGCGTCACTGTCACTATCTGAGAAATCTACGTCTGAATCCTCACTGTCCTCGTTCGGCAACGCTTGCACTTGCACGGTTGGCTCGTTCCTAAATCCGTTCTCCACCACTGGTTTAATCCTGTCATGATGCACAACTTTCTTTTCGCCATTAGAGTTCTCGATCTCGAAATTTACTCCATTTGGAAGCTTCTGAATTACTTTCCACGGCCCCGACCTTCTGGGTGCCAACTTCCTATTTTCCCCCGTTTTATAATATTTAACCTTCAACCAAACTTTTTGGCCTCGGCTGTAATCAATAAACCGTAACTTGGTATTGTACTGGCGCTGCATGTTCTCTTTGCTTATTTCCAGCTTCGTAATTACATGGTCGAAGATGTCTCGTAATAGAGGTGTGATGTCTTTCTCGTATTCTTTTGGAGATACCAGATCGTAGTTTTCGACGTTTGCTTGCTGGAATAAAACGTCCTGAGGTAATACTGCTGATCTTCCAAATACGACATTATACGGAATACATCCTGTAGCCTTGCTCACGCTAGTATTGAGGGCAAATACCAAACTTGGTAACAGCGAACGCCACTTTGATTGTTGCAGTTTTCGATGCAACAGGACAGCCCGTAATACGTCTTTAACCGATCGAATATTCCGCTCTGCAAATCCGTTGCCTTGACTGTGATAAGCAGAGGAACGACGCTTTTCGATTCCGATGGTGTTACAAATCTCTGACATAAGCTGGCCATCAACGTTTGAACCTTGATCCGTAAGTAGATAATGTGGTGTTCCATGAATGTAAACCCAGTGCCTCTCAAAGGCTTCAGTGATGGTTGGGGCTGTCTGATCTTTGAGGGGAACTGCTTGGATGTACTTTGAAAAAACGTCACCAATCAACAGGATATACTGATACCCATTCATGTCTCTAGGTACGTATGCTATATCAAGAGAGATAAATTGCATGGGAGCACTTGGAATGAACATTGGGATCAATGGTGCTTTAGGGGGGCGTGTGTCACATTTTGTCTGCTGGCATGTTTCACAGCCTAAAGTGAATTGTCGAATATAGCTATACATGTTTGGCCAATAAAATCTGGTTTTGAGCAAACTATACATTTTATCGATACCAAAATGCGCTGTGTTGTGATGCTCAGCAACAACCACATTTCGCAATGATGGTGGGAGAACAGGTCTACCAGACTTAGTAAGAATCCCCTTTTCAATTCTAAGTTGGTGTTGGACACGTTTCAATCTTCCAGTATCGATATGCTTTGCGTCGCGAATGCACTGGATAGCTCGCGAAATAATGGGGTCTTTCATTTGTTCGTCCTTCAATTGAATTTGGAAACTTTCCATTTCTGCAAACTGATACACCTTGTCTTCAAACGAGGAATTGGGTTGCGTTTCTTCTGGGGATGAATTTCTGGATAAGGTATCCGCTTTAATATTCTCTTTTCCCGGGATGTACTGAATCGAATAGTCAAACTCTTCTAGTTCCGTAATCCATCTGCCAAATTTCCCACGTGGGTCTTTCTGCTTACGTAAATGGGTCAGTGGATTGTGGTCTGACATAAGGGTGAAGTGGGTTCCCGCCAAATAAACGTGCCAATGACGAATTGCAACGATTAGGGCGAAGGCTTCTTTTGTAGTAGCTGACCAATTCTGTTGTGATTGTTGCAATGCAGTGGAAAAATAAGCGACTGGGTGTAATTCGTCATCTTCTGCTTTCTGAGACAGGATTCCACCGACGGCGTAATTGCTAGCATCAACTTCTACTACGAATTCCTGTTGTAAATTCGGGAATCTTAACACTGGGTCAGACAAAAGAGCTCTTTTTAGCGCATTGAAAGCACCTGTACACTCGTCCGTCCAAGCGAAAGGTATCTTATCACTTGTTAGATTATTCAAGGGCTCAGCAATATTTGCAAAATTGCGAATAAATGCCCGATAAAAGCCTGCCAGGCCTAAAAATCCTTTCAGCTCTTTCTTCGTTTTCGGTTGTTCAAACTTTGAAATGGCATCTGTTAAACGAGATTGTGGTCGAATACCTGAATTAGAAAGCTCAAAACCCAAGAAATCCACCTTGTGGCTTGCGAAAATGCATTTGGATAGCTTTAGTGCAATGTTCGATTCTTGCATTCTTTCAAATACTGTCTCAATGCTTTGTAAATGTTCTTCGAAGGTTTTACTAAAGATAACAATGTCATCCATGTACGCTAGAATGCGTTCAGCTGGAAGACCAGATAAACTAACGTCCATCATTCTCTGGTAAGAGGCTCCGGCATTGCAAAGACCATAGGGCGTAACGTTGAATTCGTATTTACCCCGCGGGACTGCAAATGCTGTTTTCTCCTTGTCTGCCTCTTCTAGCGGCATAGACCAGTAAGCCGATGCTGCATCTAACGTTGTCCAATATTGCGAACCTTGCATCTTATCCAAAACGTCGCGAATATGAGGTAACGGGTAGGCGTCTTTCTTCGTTACGTCATTCAGACCTCGAAAATCGCAAACGAATCGTGTGGAATTGTCCTTCTTCTTTACCAATATAATTGGTGAATTCCAAGGCGAGGACGAGGGACGAATAATTCCATTATCGAGCATTTCCTTTATTTGTTTATTGACTTCATCGTTCCATGCATGAGGTATTCTATGGGGCTTCTTATTGGCCGGTAAAGCATCATCGGTTATGATGCGGTGTTTCATGTTCTTGACTAATGATGGCTTTTTCGGGTTAGATGCAAATACCCCTTCATATTTGGTTATGAGCGACACCAATTGTTGCTTTTCTTCTTGTGACAGATCTGCTCCTAGAGAAAGATCCTTTGTAAAAAGTGAAGAACATTCGTTTTCAGCAGTTTGTTGTTGTGTCCCACAAACAGGGTGAAGTTTTCCGATGCATTTTCGGTTATTCATTACCATGGGGTTAGCTGTCGTGTTTAACATTGTAATCTGAAACACGCCTTGAAGATTAGGAATTACCCTACAACGAGTAGCATAGACTCCTGGCATCCCGAAGATTTGTGTTGGTTCGAAATCCATTGTCAACAAGGATACCGATTGGTTACATTTAACATTTACGACAGATTCTGAACGACTTGCTATAATGATTTTGTCCTTTACACGGGCTATTTGTTCCTTCCGAACATTTACACAATGAAGGAAAAGGGCTCCTAACTTGACTTGGCCATTAGCGAAATCGAACTCAACTGATGGAAACTTAGACATGAAGTCTCTTCCTAATATTACATTGTTGTAACTTTTGGAATCGAGAACTTTGAAATTTTGCTTCACATTTGAGCCTTTTATTGACAAGTTTAAATCAATCGAGCCGCTAATATTCATTGTTTTCCCCGATGCGTCGATTATAAAATGCTGAGAATTATTTATCGAACCTTGGAGGTCGAGCATTTCGAGGGTTCCCATATCTATGACAGAACAACTCGCACCAGAGTCTAATAAGGCATTAATCGTTTTATTTTCGCAACTAACTTTTACAACTGCGGAAAAATCGTTTAAAATGTTATCAGGTCCATATAGTCATTGGTGTTTTGGGCAGTTCTTATCCCATGAATCGTGTCCTCGATTTCCGCAAGCTTGACAGAAACGGGTGGGGCATTCTCGAACAAAATGTTCTGGGCTTTGGCATGCACGGCACTTTCTGTTTTGTTGTGACAAAGCTGGCCTGTTTCTGCTTGGCTGTCTTTGTTTCCAACCTCTTTGACCTCTGAAAGGGCGATTTTGCATATAATGTGCACTTCCCGTTTCCACCTCTACCCCCTGAGCAGCGAGCGTGATTCCTTTCATCTGTTTCATAACCCTGTCTGCGACCATGTCAACCATTGTCTGGCTTTCAGCTCCTTTGATTTCAAAACATTCAGCTTTCTTTGATGAATATGATTCAATCCCTGCTGTTTCCAGTCGGCTGGTTTCTTTTGCGATTTCCAAAATATTAGAAGATTCAAATGATGACAGAGATTTCAATGCCAGTTGCATCTTTGGATGAATGCCCTTTATGTAATGATCCTTGGCGATTGTCTTTCTGATCTTTTCTTCAAAAGTTGGATAAGCCAATTTCGTCAATTCCATTATTTTAAAGGCGTACGTTTGGGCTGATTCTTCGGGCTTTCTTCGTCGTTCGTTTAACTGGGTGATAGCTAAGTCTCGATTTTGATGCCCAGCTTCAAATTCTTTTAGCAGCTCTTCAGTGATCTTCTCAGTTTCTTTCTTATCATCATTGCTCAGCCTCATGTAGATGTCGAATGCTCGGCCTTCCAACCGGCTGGCTAGATACTGTGCAGCTTTCTCGTTTTCGTAGCCTTTCAAGGCCGACTGCAATTTAATTTTTTCTAAGAATGCTTTGATATCATCAGAGCCATCGAAACACTTTATCTTTGATTCCATTCTGTGGCAGTAATGTAAGGGTGTTACTTTATCCGAATAGGAGTTTAGGTTTCGATCATACGAGTACTGCCACAGAATGAGGGCCCTAACGGAAAACCTATGCTAACCTAACAAAACTAATAAAGACGGGCTAGGTACGGGGGTAAACACTCCTACACCGTTAAAAAAGCTTTGCGGGGGGGGGAGGGGGGTAGAATTTGATTTTATTGATTTTGAACTTTTATGATAACTGGTTTTCCTCTTGAAGTTAGAAGAAGAAAGGTTTCGACCCAAAACCCGTTCCTAATTGTCCATCCGAGATGTTTTTGGGCTGGTGACACCTCTGGTTTAACTATCTTGGAAGAAACCTGAAGTACAACTTTTTATCCCTATACAATTTATTGCATAGGGATAAAAATGCGCCAATGGACGTGGGTTTTTTTTTTATATATTCAATCTAAAAAATTTACATAACAGATTACTACCTACACTACTTAATCTACTTTACAACACTACGACTACGATACCAAGAGGAGCAAAATACTATGTCAACCCCGAGGCCTTAAAAAGAAGAAAAACATTGAAAAAGTACATTTATATAAACCAGACAAACAGAGCTACAAGCTAAGGCATCTTGCAACCAAACAATTTCGAGTGAAGATTTGCAAGGTTTAGAGCCAAGAAAGGCAATGTAAAATCTATTATTTGATTGCAAGCTTCCTTAAAGTAAATGAACGGAGATATAGCGACATAATCTAAACATAGCACAAAAGAACGGCAGGCGCCATTAATCTTCCTTTTGTTTTCATCGATCAAGAACATCAGGTACAATAGGTTATATTTAGATGGACCCAGTCCCCCTAGCTAAGTTGCTTTTTAACCCCGTTGATTTACTTTAAGACACATAATTGCAGAAAGAAAACAAACAAACAAACAAAAAGACAAAACAAAACAAAAACAAATTACTGAAAACAGACACATACAGAAGGGATTTGGGTGCTCTATTCAGGGATTCCAGTAACCTTCAACCAAATCGTTCCGTTTCAGAAATGTACTTAATTATTAAATTTAAGATTAATTTGTTGGCTTCCAAGGGCAAATTTTTGTTTCCGTACAGAAGAAGTTGCAACATATTGATATCTGAACCCTCAGAATATCCATAAGCTTCGAGTACATCATTGACACCAGCCAGAAGACTGCATCTATGCTCTCTGAAAGAATGACCTTCAATCCAGACCCCCGAAAGCAAGCAGTTGAATTAGTCTCTGGATTAGTCTTTTAAAAGAAAAAGATAAAAACTAACCATCCCGTGATCCTCTTTAATGCATCACCCGTGTCGACAGTTGATCAACATAAACATTTCATGTTGAAACATACGACATAGGGATGAAAATGCGCCAATGGACGTGGGTGGCCGTAGCAAGCTTTTGCTATTGGTTTGGTAAACCCTTTTTTTTCTTTTGGAATAATGAGTCTACGCACAACAGGCAAGCTTTCTTGAGGAAAACTTTCTTCAATTTGAGATAATTGTGGGAATGGTTTATGCATCTTGGCAGATGTTATAAGCCACATCCCGACATGGGAAGGTCTTAGCGTAAATTTCGAGTGAAATTGAGATTCTCAGCTGCGCTTTTAATTTGTACCATTGGTATAAACAGTGCAACATGGAATCGCTTTCTCATTTTCCCTCGTATGTATCATTTGTGGCTAACATATGTATGACTCATGGCTGTGATGAATTGTTAAATCATGTAGGCAGACTTGCGAAGCATCGAGCAGCAATGGAAAGGTGAGAGTTTGCAATGCAAACTCAAAAATCTGCTCTTACAAGTGTGAAGAGAGGTATGCAAGTTGCATAATAAAACTCGTTGTCTTTCGTCCAAAATAAACATTTAATTGCAAGCGGTTGTTTGATTGGCATCTTGTCATCAAGTGTATGGTAATGTGTCAAGATATTCCATCAAATTCGGAGCATTTTACACATAATTAAGTTGGTCGTGGAACATAAAAGAGACGAGAGATCAAACGCTTACGAAGAAGGTAAAAAACGTATAGATTAGCAACAAAATGTGAGCGATAAAATCGTTGTTTCCAGAGCAGAATAGTTGTTATTTGCAGATGATTATTAAGATTTTTGACAAATCTTGGCAGAAGTTCAAATCACACATTGAACTAGGAAGGTGATTGCTTGTTGTGCAACTTCGATTTTGAAAATCCAGCTGCTTTTGCTAATGTGATGAGTGGAATATAGAAATTCGTTGTCTCTCGCTTGAATTAAACATCCAATTTGAAGTGGTTATTCGATTGGTTGTAGCATCTTGGCAGCATTGGATGGTAACGACTCATCTTTTATCAAAATATTCTAACTTGTCTTGAGCATTTTATAAACAACTGCGTAGATAGATGAACAAAAATTGAAACATAGTCAGATATTGTAGAGGAAGGTTGAGGCGTGAAGGTAGAAGCTGTCCTTTTTAATCAAGAGACATATAGGTCACCAAGGATATAGCCAAAACGTAGCATAGGTAATCATTACAGTAAGATATCCTAGCGTGCGACAAGAACGTGTATTTCAGTCAATCACGGTAAAGCAAACTAGGATCTGGAGAAAAATAGCCAAACCAAAGCAGGAGCAAACACTATACTTCGAGGGATCAAAGCGTGCAACTCGAGCTAAGGTAAAAAGAACAAACAATACCAGAAGAAGGTAGCGGTATATAATGACGTAATGCATGATGTCTAATATCACAACCACAACAATTGTCCCGTGTGTTTCACCACAGCCGGCCTATTTCCTGTTGTTCTATTCCTTAGCTGCAGCACCATTTCATTTCTTGATCATAAGAGTACTGGTAGTGCGCTTCAGATTAGAATTACCAAGACACAAAATTCTGCTATGCCTCTCAGTATCAGATAACTTACAAATCTTAGGGTCAGGGCTTATTACCTGCATCATTCTAGGTTTGCAACCGACCGTCTTTTCTAATTCGTGCCAGGTGTTGCGTCAAATTCTTCAGGTGCTGGCAGTTCAAAGTCACAGCGCTTCCAGTGGCTTCATACTCCTATTAGCAATTGAACGTTATGTTGCATGCAGTTACAGCCTACGATTCTATACCATAATTACTCCCTCAAGAACAAAATTTGCTGTAAGCTTTGTGTGGGTAATTAGCATTTCATGTGGCTTACTAGCGCTGCAGCCAAACGTGCATAACTACTCACAATTGGCATTGGGAAAGAATTCACGAGCCGGATGGGTCTATATAATCACAATAGTAGTATCCATTGTGGTTCTGATATTTGTCCAAGCTCGCCTGTGCAGGCTGTCTCGCACAAAACTGAAAGTTGTTCCTAACAATACGTTTGGCACGCGGAAAGAGAAGGATGATTTGACGAGAAGACAGTTGAAATTGGGCCTTGCAGCAAGCGTAGTTATCATTTTATATGTTGTGTGCATGCTGCCAATGGCTTGTGTATTCATTTACTCAAGGCTCAATCCAACAAACGATGTGCCTGTATCACGAGCTGTATCAAGAAAAGCTGTGCTGTTTTTCTCGCTGCTTAACACATTCATTGATCCGTTTGTTTATGGTCTTGGTATGGCTGATTTGCGTCAAGGAATCAAACGAGAATTTGAGAAATTGAAGCAATGTGTCTTTAATTATCTATGTTAAAACTTGAAGACAAGATAATATTTGATTTTCAAATGAAACTGACCGAACTGATTCAATTTAATTTGTTTATGTCCTGGTTTCGCGCCAAAGTATTGGCACTATCAAATGATAGCTGCGTAGAAAGCTGATTTTCAGATATTCTAATATAGACGCTTTGCGAGCATTCTTTTCTGTGCAACTAGAGATGACACGTGCGAGGTATGGGAGGTATGTTTGTTGCAAAGGACCACCCTTTGAAATTGGAGAAAGAAAAATATCAACTTTCGGACTCTATGCTTTTGTCTACGCTAGAGACCCATTGTCGAACAAAATCCTTTGTGTGCCGAATGAAAAGCAAGGCAGAAAGAATTTAGGCCAGAAACGACTTTTAGATAATACGAAAGTCGACCTTGGCGCCAAAAAGGATCATGGTTAGCAGTGGCTTCTTAAATCCTAGATGCGATGCTGATGAGCTATTGAGCAATGAATTGGATTGCACGATGGAATGTCAAATCTTCCATTTTAGCACTGGCAAATATGGAATCAGGAGATGCATTCTAAGCCAAACTAAAGGATGTTTTTTCAACAATTATCCTCATGCTCAAATTGATAGGATAACTGTCACAAAACTGTCAAAGTTTCCTTGTCGCAAATTGCAAGCATGATATTGGGAGATGCATTGTAAGCCAAAGTCAAGGATGTTTCTTCAAAAATTTTACTCGCGCAATGGATAACTGTCATAAAACTATCAAAGTTTCCTTGTCGCTAATGGCAAGCATGATATTGGGAGATGCATTGTAAGCCAAAGTCAAGGATGTTTCTTCAAAAATTTTACTCGCGCAATGGATAACTGTCATAAAACTATCAAAGTTTCATCGTCGGTAATGGCAAGCATGATATTGGGAGATGCATTGTAAGTCAAAGTAACTGCTCACACGAGAAATTACCCTGGATCAAAGCATTGCTTACTTTTTGTCAAAAAATATTAAAAATATTCTGTTCCATGGTAATAAGAAATTTTAGTCTCAATTTCTTGAAACTTAATGAAGCCAATACATATTTGCTTCTTTGCACTCCATATTTATACATACCGGGTGTCCCAAAGAAAAGTATATGGATTTGGTTGACTCTAGTGCTGTGAATTTAGCTTCAATCAATGTCTAATCACTCTAAAAATGTTCCTCGATAGTTAACTTGGACATAGATACCTCGTTTGTTGGTATTGGTGCTTTGAGAGCAGACATGTTAATCTTGAAAGCTCAAATTTACCTCTACCTGCAAACCAGAGCTTTAGCCTTTTGGCCTAAGCAATTTCTTAAGGCACATCATATAAATCAACGATAGACCTGATAAAATTTGAACAATATATTAGATCTTGTGTTATTCTGTTTTCCAGAAGTCACCCCCAGTCACACATTGGGAAGTTTCTTAATTTTTCATTAATTTCAGTTCTTGATTTCGATGTGCTTCAGGAATTTGCTTAGGCCAAAAGGCAAAGTTCTTGTTTGCAAGTTCACGCAAATTTGAGCTTTCAAGATTGATATTTTTGCTCTCTAAGAACCAATACCAACAAACGAGGTATCTATGTTCAAGTTAACTATCGAGGAACATTTTGAGAGTGATTAGCCATTGATCAAAGCTAAATTCACATCGCTGGAGTCAACCAAATCGGTATACATTTTTTTGGGACACCCGGTACTTTGCGCAGCCTGTTGAATACGTTGCTGTTTGAAAATCAAGTTCATACATTGTTATTGAATTATCTATTATGAAAAATCCTCAAGCATAAAATAATACAAGTTAAAACTACAATTTGATACATTGAGAATCTACTTTACCAATAAATTTAGCATTCTCCTTGAAATACTTTTTATAACATGACACTAATAGTTTCATGACAATTGTGTAATGCGCCTTTGAGCCATGTGGATAAATGGCGCAACATACATTTCTGTTATCATTATTTCTTTATTATGATACCGGATGTCCCAAAATGATGTATTATCGTTTGATTGCTTATATCTCCATAACCAATCAACCGATTTTCAAAAAACCTTTATTCTATCGGATTGCCGAAAGGGCTAAATTGTATTTGAGGATGTTGGCTGTGGTTTGGGCCGATTTCTTCATGTCGAAAAGAAGATCGATGAAGCTGCTCAAATTCAAGCCTTAGCTAGCATGGGAAAGAAACGGCCTTTTTGCCAGTCAACATTTTAGATGTGATGCAAAAGGCTGAACTTATATGTCGTTCATAGAATATATGGCGTTCAGAGAATACAAATTCAGTTAATACTGAGTTCAGAGAATACGAATAGGAGTTCAGCCTTTTGTGTCACATCTGAAATGTTGACTGGAAAAATAGGCCGTTTCTTTTTCATGCCATCTAAGGCTTGAATTTGAGCAAGTTTATTGATCTTCTTTTCGACATGAAGACGCTGTGGTAAAACCGCAGCCAACATCTTAAAATACAATTTAGCCTTTAGGCAATCAAATAAAACAAAGTTTTTGAAAATATGTTCATTGGTTATCGACATGTAAGCAATCAAACAATAATACATCATTTTGGGACACCCGGTATATACACACACAGAAAAAATGATATTAGAACTGTTGTTATCTCCTTTTTCTGCATAAATAACTATGAATTATGAAAAATTGTGAAATTTCAATTTCAAGAAAATGATAAATTCTATCGGGAGAGTCAAAGCAGTCAAGATGTTTGGCAGGCTGTGGAATAAAACGTATTTGGCCAATATTCGAAACTAGAAGGTTAATTTTTCAGTTAATAACCAATATAGATTTGCCTGTGCGCAGACTTTGACTTAGTTTTCCTTTCAAATCAATTAATTTCGATGACTAAGCGAGACATTCCGGAAGGACAATGCGTCGCTATGCTTTCCAACATGTGTGAAAGCTAAATTTTCAAGCTGCAGCAATTTCCATTGCAATTAATTTCCTGTCAGTTGAGATTTCACTTCGTATGGAATTACACTTGGTCTTAATTAGGCCTGTCCACCGAAGGTCGAATAATCGTTATTCGGTTATCTGATCACTATTCGAATAGCAGTGAAGCGCAACGATTATTCGCTGCTAACCGAATAGTACGAATAGTGCGATTATTCGGATTGAATGACCAGTCGAATAGATCAATTATTCGGATAGTATGACCAGTCGACTGATTGGAATGCAAAATGATCAGTCAAGTGACTATGGTCAAAGAAACCGAATAGGTTGACATAGCGAATAATCCGAATAGAATGACAAGCGAATATTGCAAATATTGCGAATACTATGACTGACTGAATGGATCAAACTGTCTTGTCTAGACAGTAGGCGGATAGCGAGACAAGGGGCAATGTCAAGGATATTGTTGTGTAAAACAAGCAGGTATTGTTAGCTTGTTGGCATTCTATGCTTTACTCCATTGTATTGCTATTTTATGGGTGAATAAATGAAGCACAATAATGTGATGTAGCTAGCTTTATCTAGCCTGCGTGCATGCAGGCAAGCTTCATTTGGTTATCCCCTAGCAGGCTGTAGCACTGTAGCTGATCCTAAGGTGATAAGACTATTTGCCATACGATGATTGATCTGTGCCACACTACCAGCATTTTAAACTTCTTTGAACCACACCCTAGCCACGCCCCTATTCGCCGAATAACCGAATATTCGGTAAAATTAGCGCCGAATATTCGAATACTTATAATCTTTCATTTGGACAGCCCTAGTTAAGATGATATGGACGATCGTACAGGGTGGAAACAGCGTAACATCGGCAAGATTTCTGTTGCTAGATATCATATTATTCGTTAAAAAAGCGAGTTAAAGATTCTCTTTGATGATTTCTCTCCTCAATGCTTAAAGATACTCCCTCAAACAAGGACAGATTTTGTAAGACAATAGCATGAGTTGCTTTTGATTGACACCGCAATTCAAAGCGATTAGCGATCACAGACAAAGGAAATTGTCTCAACCAGTAATTCAAAACAAACAAAGCCGCAAAAGTTTCTCTGAAACTAGTAGGGCAAACTCTCGCCTTGTGCAAGCGAAAGATGGTTTTTAAGAGACGTTACGTGCTTATAATGAAAGAAGAAGGGTAAATCTACACATCTGCCACGGGCATTTGATTCATTTTGTTCAACAGCCGATTGGGAGGCGATTCAATTCTGTTATTTTTTGGGGTGTAATGAAAACACTTACTGCTCAGCTTCTGAACCAAAGAAATTTAATGCCCGAGATAGATGTGTAGATATATCCTTCTTCTTTCGATATATCCTCATGTTTGCTCTTAAAAACAATTTTTGGGATGCACAACGAGCGCGCTAGCTACTTAGGTTTCCTTTGTCTGTGATCGCTAATCGCTTTGAATTGCGGTGTCAATCAAAAGCAACTCATGCTATTGTCTTACAAAATCTGTCCTTTTCGCTCCCTCGTTGACTTTTCATGTGTCCATGTGTCGAGTGATAACGCGTTGCTTTGAAAGGGTAAGATGAGGTATTTTGATGGTTTCAGTCATGTAAGCGATATGTTGAAAATTTAGGGTTTCTGTAGTTTTAGATTATTTAATATTCTTGTAAGCTGGATTTAATTTTGTTATTAGCATGTAGTTAGAGTGCATGTAAATAGCTGAGCGTTAACGCTATCCTGAATTCTTGCTGACAAACCGCTGACGGCCCTTTTTTTATCGCATAATAGTGCTAAAAGTCATTAGCAGAGGAGACCAAAGACTTCTTAATCCTTGCATTATCCTCAGAAGTTTTTTTTTAGTTTAATTTCAATAGCGATTGAATCGCATTTTTTGTTTTATGCTTGGAAAAAAGTTGATATTGGTCACGAGTGCACTATCTATGTGGACTGAATGCTTTTGAGTTTTGGCTGGTGTTAGTTAGCATCAGCTGTACGAGAAACCAAGCTTAAGTAAAGAATTCATTATGATCATTATTAGTCACTTTTTTTGTCAGGTGCAAGTTCGCGTCATCGAAGCACGTGACTTAGCTGGAATGACTGTGGATCCTGTAGTTACAATAACGTTAGGAGAAATCAAGAAACATACGACTGTTAAGCCACAAACAAACAATCCATTCTGGGACGAGGTAACTTATTTGATGTGTGCTGATTTGGCAGTACCTTATTATAGCTTATTATTATAATAAGCCTTATTGTTTTCCTACCGTATTATTTTCATCGATTTGGATTAGTTTGCGTGTACATATGAAATTGTATATAGTAAGCTAGATGTATATAATCGATGTAAAATAAGTGGACAAACAAAAGCGATCTGGTAATAAAATGGGTGAGCCGGAAAAAGCGTGGGGCTGGTGTTTACCTATTTCACTGATGCAATTTCCGTCGCAAATTCGTTTCTTTGAAGATTCATTGCATAGGAAAGGGGCTAACTTAGATAGGAAAATTTGGTTGGTCGAGATATCACTTTCTGTTCCATAATTGCGAGTGATAGTAAAATGTGTGACAAGAATCCTAAACAAGGCCTTCAGTTCGATCCTTATTCTTTCATGTGTGAACTTCTAAGCCATGGCAAAGGTGCTGTTTTCCTACCAAATAATTGAAACAAGCATTGCGACATAGCATTGCGATACAGCACAAAAGGAAACACTATTGTTGTTTAATGTTTACCTCTTGGGGACTGTTCATTTAAATGGCATTGCTAGGAAGCAGGAAGCTCTTATCAGAAAATAATACCTTTTCGCCAAAATAGTGATGTCATGAAATCACAGATAGATATGAAAGAACTGCACGATGATGGTGAAGGTGAAGGTGTAGTTGCGGTTTTTAGCGCCAAGCGCTGGGATCACAGAAGTAGCTAAGCGCTAATCGAATCCGCAACCCCTTGTCAAGTCACTCAAATGGTGGGGCTCTACCGGGTATCAAACACTGTCTGCCTGACTGTTCTGGCTGCAAAGTCAGGGGATTTCTTTACTGCGCCACAGCACCTTCAATCTTAATGATTTTAAGGAACCAAATTTCTATAGCTTATTTAACTCTTCTGCAGCATGAAACTTTAACGTACCCATTTTGATTTGTTTGTCACCAAGATATACTGCTTTTGAAACAACCCACATTTTTCTGACTGAGTTCATATAGCTCACCGAATGTCCAAAGAAAGCGACGTGACCAAGCTCAGACGATCTTCACACGATGCCTGTACAATATGAATACGAAACGTTATCGCAACGGATAGGCCAAGGGCGCCTACCTTGTAGAAACTGTGTTTATTCCCAGTACTGTTTTCGTGACATAGTACACAGAGTAATTGCTGTCCTGTTGATCCGTATATAACATAACAGTGATTGTCATCGTCTAACGTCTTTCAGTGTTGACAAATCAAAAATCACGCTGTCTGGTTCCCTGTGGTCATCTCATAACAGTTGATCTCGTATTACATCAGCACTGGAATTTGAAACCACAACATTATTCGTACGTCATCTTAACAGGACAGCAATTACTCTGTGTACTATGTCACGAAAACAGTACTGGGAATAAACACAGTTCCTACAAAGTAGGCGCCCTTGGATGGATCTTGCATTCATACGAAAACTGTACAAATCTGAATATGGCAAAATTTGAAATCGGAATTCTAACTGGCAAAAATAGTTAATGAATTATTTTTATGATCTCTCTTACAGTTTTACCCAATGACTATGTGTTTCATTTTTTAATATCACTGCCGTTTTTTATATTGAGATCATGCTCATTGATGTTCTTATTTTTCATACCATAGTATTTTTGCATGGAAGTGAATATGACCAAGGACCAAGCTCTGGACCAGATACTCCAATTTGATGTAAGTGAAACTCTTGCCAAATTATTTTTTCCGGGACTGAAATGTTAGAATTCTTCTCAGATCATTGGAAAACAGCACGTCTTTAGCAGTTCTCCTAACAATTTTGATGAAGTGAATGCGAAAACTCGAAAAAGTCTTCCATATTCTCAAAAATCTACCGTGTTTGCCAAAATTATCTATGCACGTTTGGCAGGCCACAATAAATCGTACACTCGGCCGATTTTGAAGATTCATGACTTAATCTTTAGCAAAAAGCCTGAGTTAGATTCTGGGATTTTTGCAAATTTTTTCTTCAGTTTTTAGAGCTGCAAGCGAGTTTCTTAAAGTTTTCGTTTTCGAGAACACTGAAAACGATCAAAAAGCGTTGATCAAATTTTCTAAAAGACTCGACATAAATGGAAAAAGAGAAGACTTTTTCGTGGTGATTTGGGATTTAGAAATCGATTAATTAATCGATGAAATTAATCGATCCCAAATCACCACGAACAAGTTTTCTCTTTTTCAATTCATGTCGATTCTTTAGAAAACTTGATCGACGTTTTTTGATCGTTTTCAGTGTTCTCGAGAACGAAAATTTTAAGAAACTCCCATCTAGCTCTAAAAAATGAAAACAAAAAATTTTACAAAGTAGCCTAGAATCTAATTCAGGCTTTTTGCTAAAGATTAAGTCATGGATCTTCAAAGTCGGCGCAGTGTACGATTTATTGTGGCCTGCCAAACGTGCATAGTTTATTTTGGCGCACCCGGTATGTATTACATTTATTAAGTCATATTAGAGAAGCTAATGATTTATCGTCATTGCCTTGGGCTACCATCTTTTATAGATGCCCATTTGTTTCTCACAACTTGCCTTAGTATCCTTTGGTGCATAATACTACATCTATGAAAGAACTCGTCTTCATTTCGTGTTGGGTGACGAAATGATTCCGTTTTCGGGGATCAGATTCAGATTCAGATTCAGATTCTGTTTGATGCAGTGCATGCAGGGAGCGCTTTTTTTTATTCTAAATCCAAATGATTCCATGCTGTTATGCAGTAGTGTGTCCATGTTCTACGTTACCTATTTGAAACTCTTAAGGTGACAATAACATCGATGAATTCTGGAAATGATTTCCAAGATATTTTCAAAAACAAAACGGCGAGACATGGTAAACATTTTTTCGTGCGGAAAACTTATAAGTGCTCCTTGGCTGGACTGGAAAGTAAGTCTAAGTTTTAAGAATTACGATTCTAGGCCCAGTGTAAACATCGTTTTTGCCGTGTCTAATATAATAGAGACTGCTAAACACTTCTAAGTGTCAATCGAATTCGACATAAAAACGATGCTTAAATCACCTGCCGTTTTGAATAGATAAAACGGCAAGAGTTCATCAGCTCTGTCGTATCGTACGACAGAAAAACGACTTGATTTAAACATCGTATTTCTGCCGCATTTAATCAATCAATTCTTGGACATGGTCCACGGTTTCCTACGTGTGATCAGCCACTGCGCTTGTGCATTTTGAGAAATGGTCATTTTAAATGAAATGAAATAAAAGTCAGTTAAAAATAAATGAAAATAACGAGAAACAAAGCAAAAAAACCAATAACACTTGCCTGTGTGTAAAGTAAGCCATTGCTAACTCATTCTGCGCAAAGTAGTTGATAACTAGCTCTCTGAGAAGTGCTGAGATCCGTAGCAACTTCTTGCCACAGCTAGCAATGTATCCACTAAGAACGGGGGTCGTGCTTTTGTTTTCCTTCCCGAACTTTACCATATTTGGACGCTCGATCCAAACCTCTTTCCTAAGAAGTAAAGAGGTCTATACTGTTCGTTTCGATACGGCAAAAAAACGATATTTAAACTAGGCCTTGTTACTAGATAGAAATGAACTAGCGTTAAAAAGCTTTGACAAAATGTTTTCACTGTATTCATAAGAAGATTTTGTATTCCATAGGTTTACACGGGAAGGAACATCATTTCACAAGGGTCGATAATTGGATCTTTCAAGGTGAGATGAACTCATATCTTTTGAGTTATGCTTTCAAACTTTAATTGAACATCTGAAGAGCACCATCATGCAAAAGTTTGGCGAGAATCTATTGCCGTTTTGTCGCAATCTTCAGACAAACGGGGCACAATTTTTTTGGGACACCCTTTATCTTTAGACAACAATATTTTACGAAGAAGATTTCCCTTTTTACTTTTATCAGAAATTATGTCATAAGTTGTTCTTGAACGAAACCAGTGGGTGGAAATTAGCTATCCACATCGCTGGATGTCGAATGTAAAAATGCTTTTGTTTTAGAAATAGTGGCAGCTAAAGTTATTTCTCTAAAATCGAGAAGCAAACATCAATTAATGGCTTATCAATGGGAAATTGTCCCATTCACCGTATCTTTCTTTGAATAACTCGATACATATAAAAATGCACTTTAATTTTACCTTTAGCTTGATCTCTGGTATATATACAGAAAGCCAGGTATGTATGAAAACGTCAGTTGGTTTTTCTCGCAAACTTTTACTCCGAAGAATAGAATATAGAACGCCTAAATGGGCCTCATATCCCTTGTTACTTTTTTTTCTGAATTATCTCAGAAATTAAAAGTTGCTTTTAAAATGAAAGAAGTTTCTATTTTGACTTCAGATTTTCTTTTTACAGATCATGTTATGTTTAGCAAGTGGGCGCCTCTTGTTGATGGTGAAAATACTGAGTGCAGGGTAGGTTTTCAATGAATTGTATCGAGACAAAACCAAGATTGCAGGATGTGCGTCGGATCTTGCTTGAAGATGCCTGCAGCGAAAAATAGTATAAACTATTGGAAAGCAGGAACACCGTAAAGCAACCCGAAAGCAAAGACAAATATTTTTCTAGATTAAATATTAATTGTATATATAGTTTCAGTAATTTACCCGGCTTTAATCGTCCATTCTTTCACATGGGTATGTGAGAATTTCTGCAGAAAGCCCCTTCCTAAAACCTGCAAAACTAGTGAAAACAATGAGCAAATTTTCCTTGGTTTTCCTTCCTAAAAATGATGACACTCACATGTATTTATGTATTTTGTCCTCTTGGGAGAATGGAATCCCCCTGAATAGGTTATTGATACCAGGGGGAAGACTTTTTCATCCTCCCAAGAGGATAGCACGTGCTAACGTGTGCAGAAGTCATTGCTGTAAGGCCCGTGTAAGGCAGAAATGTTAGGGAAATTTGTTCATGATTTTGGGCACGTTTTGAAAGTTTCTTGAAGAGGCTTTATCGAGAAAATCCCTCATAATGTCAGAACGGAGTGGCCGATTTCAGTCAGGTAAGTTTTGAAGTTGATTTGAACATGTCTACCATTAAACTATGTATTTGCCGATACCATCGTCTTGATATCCAGGGAGCCGTGACCTTTCAAACGAGGATTCTTTTTATTGACTTACCCGGTATAAGAGTTGATATTTCACCTCAGCATGCGAAGTTTCTTCGGAGCTGAACCAACGGAATTACAAATTTAGAATAATTTGAACGAAGATGAATTGATGGTTTATCTGAAATAGCATTCAATATTTTCGCGCTTCGGTGCTCAGTGAGGAGATTAATAGCAGTACTCTATTGGCAGCCCTAAGGAAAACTGTATACAGTACATAAACGACAACAGTGTGTAAGACAAAAATGTTTGAATTTCTTCTTTTCATGCAAGGTCTCTGCAAGGGGGTTTTGTAGCACTAGATAATTTGTTGACAGTTACCCAAAGCAAAATAATTATCGTTTTTGCAGTAGTGTGTATCAGTCATATTATCAATTTATGATGCTGTTTTTTAATTTCAGGGATATCTACGTCTTGATCTTTGTGTTTTTGGAAAAGGAGATATCCAACGGGTAATGTTTACATTTCTTTGTTCTTTTTGCAATTTCTTTTTGATACAATATGTCTGTCACTTTTCATTGCATTTAGACTCATTTTCATTTTCATTTTAAATTCTTTATACACAAAAACCCTTCAGCTTACGAACGCAATACTTAAATAAGAAAATAAATATCCTAATTACATTAATATAATCTATATACAGTTAAAGCGAAATTATGTACATTAACCTATCTAATAGCAGCTGCTCTTCCAGGGCGTCGTGTTTTAGGTTGCTTTCAGCTAATATGATAACTTTTCAATTGTTTTTTGAATCTACTAAGTGAAGGGAGCTCTCTGATATTGATGGGTATATCGTTCCAAGCTTTCAGCGCCGAATAGTGAAAGCCTTTCTTGACATATTCAAGATTATTTCTTGGGATTTGTAGGTCCCTGCATGCAATTCCTTGTTCTGTAGTTGGAATGCTGGGTCCTATGATGGTAATTACCACAAAGGCTTTCGGGACATTGCCTGTTGATTATTATGTATGTCATAACTGATCGATCAAAGTTTATTAGTTGTTCAACGGTCAACCAATTATGAGACCAATTGTCTTTTAGTCTGGCCTTATCAATAATCGAACGGGCTCTGTCCTGCAGACGTTGGAGGGTATTCAATTTTGATTTAGGAGGACTCCCCCAAATAACATTGGCGTATCGCAGATTCGTGTCTTGGACTCGTGTCTTGCTACAATACTTCTTAAACATTTGATTTGATCAATAAGGCTTACGAAGCATTTTGTGCATTTTCATGTCCCAGGATGCAGACTTACGGAAATCCTTTCAGAGTAGAAAGAACATTGCTGAGCAAAAAGAAGGCCAACCAGAATTCTATGCTTTGATTTTGAATCAATGGTTTCCTAGAGTCGAGAAAACATGACGGTCTCACAGCCATGGTCGCAAGAAGGTTAAAAACTTTCCTGGATTCTGTTGTTTCCTATCAAAACAAGCCTAGGAAAATTGGCATACAGAAAATCCAAATTTTAGTTGTTTTGTGTTGAATCCTGCTGGTGCTTTGGTAAATGGTAAATATTGGTAAATATTGGTAAATATTGGTAAATATTGGTAAAAATTTGGTAAATGAAGTAGACAAACAAACAAACAAAAAATGGTACTGATAAAAACCAAGATACAACTCTTCAAAGTTTCACTGAATGTTGGTTTCAAATGATATCAATGTATATCTTGATAGACAGGTCTTGTATGGACCTCCGTGGAGAATATATTTCCTGACATTAACGGATATCCCCATCTCATCCAATCACACTAATAAGCTGATTAATTCGCTTTATTTCTACAACAACAGCTGACACGTTTTTCGGTCTTTTGTAGGATCCACCACAAAGAAAAGACAAAGATGAAGACATCGAACTGTTAGTATGAAAATCAGCTATGTCTCTCTCAACATATGGCTCAAATCTTTAAAAGGGTCGGCTCAAAATTCTATTATAGTTTCCTTTGATTTAAATGGCTTGGAAGGAACTTAGCATTTTTTGCTGTAAATCTGCCTTGGAAATTTATTGATACCTTGATTAGTTTCAAAATGGCGGCATTTATTAAATTTGAGGCTATGACGTCATCAAATGTCTAAATCCTATACCAGAAAAGATACCGATTTATTCTTTTCACCATATTGTAGGCCTTCATAAACTATGGTTTTCTTGAAAGTTATATGATTTTTGCTCCTTTGGTTTGGTTTAGGATTTACGATGATTTAAATGTTTTACAATTTTCCATCAATTTTTTCAGAAATGATTAAATTGCCGCCATTTTGAAAAAAATCAGGATATCAAAAGATTTCCACGGCAGATTTACAGCAAAGTACCATAAGTTCCTTTCAAGCCATTCAATTCAAAGAAAAATGGCATAGAATTTTACACCCACCTTTTTAAAGATTTGAAAGATTTGAGCCCTATGCTGTAAAGGGACCCCCCATGTACAGCTAGAGAAAAAAGAAAATTTTATGCTCAGATTTATCCAATTACTTGTAGATGCAGATTTTCTGCATTTTTTTGCCTTCATTTGTCCTTGCTTTGATAAAATTTTGTCCCCGGTGTTGGGGGACACTCTATAAGGACCCTCAACTTACACTCATCTCATTGAATTGAATTTATGTTGTTGTTGTCGCTCCAGTAGTAGTTGTAGCCGTATCAGCCAATCAAAATGCGAAAGTACGACATGCTTCGCTATGATAACGACAAATACGTCCTCAGTATCTTCAATGAGTCATGTCCAAGCCTCATTCTCTTGTGTATTTTTGTCAAATACTGTGCCAATTCATCTCAATGAACATCCTCATTCGTTACGAAATCCAGATAACTTAGTCCATGCTAGGCCCAATCAATCAACATTCGGGTCCAAACGTCTTCAGTCTCTTGGGCCACAGATTTGGAATGGCTTGCCAAACGAAATAAAGTCGGCCGAGAGCTTGAAAAGTTTTAAAGTTTTAATAAAAAGACGGGAGAGTCCAATCTGCAAATATAGTGCTTGTAAGTGCCTACCAACATGGTTATATAATTTAGAAAGTATTTATTTTGTTTGTTAATTATTATTAGTTATGCTTGTCGAACGAAATAAAGTCGGCCGCTAATCACTCTCAAAACGATGGGAGAGTCCAATCTGCAAATATAGTGCTTGTAAGTGCCTACCAACATGGTTATATAATTTAGAAAGTATTTATTTTGTTTGTTAATTATTATTAGTTATGTATATTCGGTTTGGATTAGTTAACTTGTATATAAAGCTAAATTTTGGAAACAATCTGTGGGACACCCGGTATATATTTGTTAGCTATTGTAAATAATCGAATTAAAATGAAATTACACACACACACACACGCGCACACCTTTTTCTATTTCAGAAATCTACTGTATCCTGAAAACACATTGCTATGCAGACCAGTTCATAAATATGTGTTCAAAATATACAAAGCTGAAGGACTACCACAAAGTAAGTGCAGAACAGAGCCCCTTTTCATTCTATGACCTTTTTTGTTACGAGTAGCAGCACTAGGGGGTGCTCTCTCCTCGATCAGTCTATCTACCGAGAGAGCTCCTCGTTAAGAAATTCCTCTGTATAGCAAAGGTGAATTTTGTGAAACAAACCATTTAGGTTTCTGAGGAGACAAAGCGATTTGCCTTTCAGAAGAATAGATTTCACACCTCTGAGTGCACTCAATCAAGTCAAAACAAACATGGAAGGAAAATCATTTTGTTTGGTTGCACGGAAGGTGTGAAATATATTCTTGAGCCTGCCAAATCAGACACGTATCCTTTGCTTTACAAAATTTGCCCTTGCTTCTCTACATACATGAATCTTTGCAATCATGTCGTAAATTTACATTTATGTTTCATCATCTTTTGTAATTCATTATTCTAGTTACATTAATTAAATGCAATTTTAGAATGATTTTCGCATGTATCTTAATTTGAAATTAAACGGAACTGAATTGATCTTCAGCCTTTGTTGCAGGTCTACCGCATAGCAAAAAACTAATTAGAATACCAACTGTAAAGGAAAGGAAGCCTTACCTTTTTCTAAAACGAAATCGAGCCCCCAAATAGGATCGCTAGGATGAACCGTTTAACTCAATCACTTACCACGCCCTTACAACCATTTTAGCGTACAGGGAATGTCAAAGACAATGTCGAAATCTTGGAACTCTTAAAGTAGAAAATGTACGAAATAAGGCATTTCTTTTGCACTGGTATATATTTGTGTTTCTATTTCAGTGAATGTAAAACTGATGGCAAATGTAAAGAAGGCATTAACTCGAAAGGTTAGTTAACGCAATAGTAATTACTTTGTATGTTGCCCACTATAAACTAAAGCCTGGGTTTTTCAAATGACTCGGGAAGCCTTCAGTGGTCAAAACTGGTCAACCATAACTTAGCTACTTATTTGTAGATTACTGCTTGCAATAAAACATCAGCTCAAGACCAATAAAAGTTTGTTAGAGTAAAAATTTTAGAGTAAATACAGTAAGGACCCACCAAATGGAAACCATTTTTTCAAAACAGCTTGTTTAGTTTTCAGTTAAGTAGAAGTTTCTTTTTTTGTATATTCAATATAAAAATATACAATTTACGAATTACCTAAGACTACGAACAAGCTACCAAATGTACAATGCTACAGAAACAATACCAAAGGGAGTAAAAGATCATGACTACCCTAGGGCCATCACATGAAGAACATAAACCTAAAATACAACTAAGTATACCATTACGAAAAGCTACATATAAACAAAAGAATACAGGAACGGGACTCAGTGACAGGGGACTTTGCGAAAATGGTCTTCGTATGGTGGTTGAGTTGCATTTAGCTTGATTTAGGTGATCTTAATTGAATCGACCGCTTGTGTGGATGTATTGTATAGTCAAATTGAGTATAGTTCTCATTTGGGAGGTCTTTATCACCATATAATAGAAGTTGCGTTAAAACTTCATTTGAAAGATCGATATATCCAGATGGTCGTAGTAATGCAAAAACTCCAGCGAGAAGGCTTGGACGTTGAACCTCAAACGAAGGACAAAACAACAATAAATGCTCCGTACTCTCAAACCAATAGAAGTTTCTTATATGAGGGCACCATTTCCTGAGGTTTCTTAAGAACTGATTTTTATTTTGCGGGTTCTTACTGTAATAGAATCAGATTAAGATGGTTTTACCCAAGATATATGACATTATTTGGTCCAACCGGTATGCAATCATAGATATTTACAATTTTACTACACAAATAACAGCTAAGACAAAAAACTTCTTAAGTCTTGATCATACAAAGTTCCCAGATCCTAGGCCATGTATTTGATGAAATTTCTTCCATAGGTTCAAGACATGGCTGACCCATTCGTAGAGATAACTTTTGCTGGCGTGAAGGTTTGGAAACTTCTATACATATCTGCTTGTCAGTCATCCCATTGCATTTCATTATTCAGCACAAGTGCACGCTGCGTATTAATTTTGGAATGTGATGCAAAATTATGCTCAAAAAATCAAGTCACTGAAAGCTTTTATGTCTGTTTTCATCTTAGTGAATGAATGATTCATGCATGCATTCATGCATTTATTCATTTATTCATTCATTTATTCATTCATTTATTCATTCCTTAATTCATTAATTCATTAATTCATTCATTTATTCATTCACTCATTTAATTATTCATTCATTCATTTATCCATTCGTTCATTCATTTATTCATTCATTTATTCATTCACTCATTAATTCATTTATTCATTCATTTATTCTTTCATTCATTTAATTATTCATTCATTCATTTATCCATTCGTTCATTCATTTATTCATTCTTTCATTCATTCATTTATTCATTCATTTATTCATTCATTTATCCATTCATTTATTCATTCATTTATCCATTCCTTAATTCATTAATTCATTTATTCATTCATTTATTCTTTCATTCATTTATTCATTCATTCATTTAATTATTCATTCATTCATTTATCCATTCGTTCATTCATTTATTCATTCTTTCATTCATTCATTTATTCATTCATTTATCCATTCCTTAATTCATTAATTCATTTATTCATTCATTTATTCTTTCATTCATTTATTCATTCATTCATTTAATTATTCATTCATTCATTTATCCATTCGTTCATTCATTTATTCATTCTTTCATTCATTCATTTATTCATTCATTTATCCATTCCTTAATTCATTAATTCATTTATTCATTCATTTATTCTTTCATTCATTTATTCATTCATTCATTTAATTATTCATTCATTCATTTATCCATTCGTTCATTCATTTATTCATTCTTTCATTCATTCATTTATTCATTCATTTATCCATTCCTTAATTCATTAATTCATTTATTCATTCATTTATTCTTTCATTCATTTATTCATTCATTCATTTAATTATTCATTCATTCATTTATCCATTCGTTTATTCATTTATTCATTCTTTCATTCATTCATTTATTCATTCATTTATCCATTCCTTAATTCATTAATTCATTTATTCATTCATTTATTCTTTCATTCATTTATTCTTTCATTCATTTAATTATTCATTTATTCATTTATCCATTCGTTCATTCATTTATTCATTCATTTATCCATTCCTTAATTCATTAATTCATTTATTCATTCATTTATTCTTTCATTCATTTATTCATTCATTCATTTAATTATTCATTCATTCATTTATCCATTCGTTCATTCATTTATTCATTCTTTCATTCATTCATTTATTCATTCATTTATCCATTCCTTAATTCATTAATTCATTTATTCATTCATTTATTCTTTCATTCATTTATTCATTCATTCATTTAATTATTCATTCATTCATTTATCCATTCGTTTATTCATTTATTCATTCTTTCATTCATTCATTTATTCATTCATTTATTCATTCATTCATTTATTCTTTCATTCATTTAATTATTCATTCATTCATTTATCCATTCGTTCATTCATTTATCCATTCGTTCATTCATTTATTCATTCATTTATCCATTCCTTAATTCATTAATTCATTTATTCATTCATTTATTCTTTCATTCATTTATTCATTCATTCATTTAATTATTCATTCATTCATTTATCCATTCGTTTATTCATTTATTCATTCTTTCATTCATTCATTTATTCATTCATTTATTCTTTCATTCATTTATTCATTCATTCATTTAATTATTCATTCATTCATTTATCCATTCGTTCATTCATTTATTCATTCTTTCATTCATTCATTTATTCATTCATTTATTCTTTCATTCATTTATTCATTCATTCATTTAATTATTCATTCATTCATTTATCCATTCGTTCATTCATTTATTCATTCTTTCATTCATTCATTTATTCATTCATTTATTCTTTCATTCATTTATTCATTCATTCATTTAATTATTCATTCATTCATTTATCCATTCGTTCATTCATTTATTCATTCTTTCATTCATTCATTTATTCATTCATTTATCCATTCCTTAATTCATTAATTCATTTATTCATTCATTTATTCTTTCATTCATTTATTCATTCATTCATTTAATTATTCATTCATTCATTTATCCATTCGTTTATTCATTTATTCATTCTTTCATTCATTCATTTATTCATTCATTTATTCATTCATTCATTTATTCTTTCATTCATTTAATTATTCATTCATTCATTTATCCATTCGTTCATTCATTTATCCATTCGTTCATTCATTTATTCATTCATTTATCCATTCCTTAATTCATTAATTCATTTATTCATTCATTTATTCTTTCATTCATTTATTCATTCATTCATTTAATTATTCATTCATTCATTTATCCATTCGTTTATTCATTTATTCATTCTTTCATTCATTCATTTATTCATTCATTTATTCTTTCATTCATTTATTCATTCATTCATTTAATTATTCATTCATTCATTTATCCATTCGTTCATTCATTTATTCATTCTTTCATTCATTCATTTATTCATTCATTTATTCTTTCATTCATTTATTCATTCATTCATTTAATTATTCATTCATTCATTTATCCATTCGTTTATTCATTTATTCATTCTTTCATTCATTCATTTATTCATTCATTTATTCTTTCATTCATTTATTCATTCATTCATTTAATTATTCATTCATTCATTTATCCATTCGTTCATTCATTTATTCATTCTTTCATTCATTCATTTATTCATTCATTTATCCATTCCTTAATTCATTAATTCATTTATTCATTCATTTATTCTTTCATTCATTTATTCATTCATTCATTTAATTATTCATTCATTTATTTATCCATTCGTTCATTCATTTATTCATTCTTTCATTCATTCATTTATTCATTCATTTATCCATTCCTTAATTCATTAATTCATTTATTCATTCATTTATTCTTTCATTCATTTATTCTTTCATTCATTTAATTATTCATTTATTCATTTATCCATTCGTTCATTCATTTATTCATTCATTTATTCATTCACTCATTAATTCATTAATTCATTCATTTATCCATTCATTCATTCATTTATTCATTCATTTATCCTTTCCTTAATTCATTAATTCATTTATTCATTCATTTATTCTTTCATTCATTTATTCATTCATTCATTTAATTATTCATTCATTCATTTATCCATTCGTTTATTCATTTATTCATTCTTTCATTCATTCATTTATTCATTCATTTATTCTTTCATTCATTTATTCATTCATTCATTTAATTATTCATTCATTCATTTATCCATTTGTTCATTCATTTATCCATTCGTTCATTCATTTATTCATTCATTTATCCATTCCTTAATTCATTAATTCATTTATTCATTCATTTATTCTTTCATTCATTTATTCATTCATTCATTTAATTATTCATTCATTCATTTATCCATTCGTTCATTCATTTATTCATTCTTTCATTCATTCATTTATTCATTCATTTATCCATTCCTTAATTCATTAATTCATTTATTCATTCATTTATTCTTTCATTCATTTATTCTTTCATTCATTTAATTATTCATTTATTCATTTATCCATTCGTTCATTCATTTATTCATTCATTTATTCATTCACTCATTAATTCATTAATTCATTTATTCATTCATTTATTCTTTTATTCATTTAATTATTCATTCATTTATCCATTCCTTAATTCATTAATTCATTTATTCATTCATTTATTCTTTCTTTCATTCATTTAATTATTCATTCATTCATTTAATTATTCATTTATCCATTCCTTAATTCATTAATTCATTTATTCATTCATTTATTCTTTCATTCATTTATTCTTTCATTCATTTAATTATTCATTCATTCATTTATCCATTCGTTCATTCATTTATTCATTCATTTATTCATTCACTCATTAATTCATTAATTCATTTATTCATTCATTTATTCTTTCATTCATTTAATTATTCATTCATTCATTTATCCATTCGTTCATTCATTTATTCATTCATTTATTCATTCACTCATTAATTCATTAATTCATTTATTCATTCATTTATTCTTTCATTCATTTAATTATTCATTCATTCATTTATCCATTCGTTCATTCATTTATTCATTCTTTCATTCATTCATTTATTCATTCATTTATTCATTCATTTATCCATTCATTTATTCATTTATTCATTCTTTCATTCATTCATTTATTCATTCATTTATCCATTCGTTCATTCATTTATTCATTCTTTCATTCATTCATTTATTCATTCATTTATTCATTCATTTATTCTTTCATTCATTTAATTATTCATTCATTCATTTATCCATTCGTTCATTCATTTATTCATTCTTTCATTCATTCATTTATTCATTCATTTATTCATTCATTTATCCATTCCTTAATTCATTAATTCATTTATTCATTCATTTATTCTTTCATTCATTTATTCATTCATTCATTTAATTATTCATTCATTCATTCATTTATCCATTCGTTCATTCATTTATTCATTCTTTCATTCATTCATTTATTCATTCATTTATCCATTCCTTAATTCATTAATTCATTTATTCATTCATTTATTCTTTCATTCATTTATTCATTCATTCATTTAATTATTCATTCATTCATTTATCCATTCGTTCATTCATTTATTCATTCTTTCATTCATTCATTTATTCATTCATTTATCCATTCCTTAATTCATTAATTCATTTATTCATTCATTTATTCTTTCATTCATTTATTCTTTCATTCATTTAATTATTCATTCATTCATTTATCCATTCGTTCATTCATTTATTCATTCATTCATTTATTCATTCATTTATTCATTCACTCATTAATTCATTAATTCATTTATTCATTCATTTATTCTTTCATTCATTTAATTATTCATTCATTCATTTATCCATTCGTTCATTCATTTATTCATTCATTTATTCATTCACTCATTAATTCATTAATTCATTTATTCATTCATTTATTCTTTCATTCATTTATCCATTCGTTCATTCATTTATTCATTCTTTCATTCATTCATTTATTCATTCACTCATTAATTCATTAATTCATTTATTCATTCATTTATTCTTTCATTCATTTATTCATTTATTCTTTCATTCATTTATTCATTCACTCATTAATTCATTAATTCATTTATTCATTCATTTATTCTTTCATTCATTTATCCATTCGTTCATTCATTTATTCATTCTTTCATTCATTCATTTATTCATTCACTCATTAATTCATTAATTCATTTATTCATTCATTTATTCTTTCATTCATTTATCCATTCGTTCATTCATTTATTCATTCATTTATCCATTCATTTATTCATTCATTTATCCATTCCTTAATTCATTAATTCATTTATTCATTCATTTATTCTTTCATTCATTTATTCATTCATTCATTTAATTATTCATTCATTCATTTATCCATTCATTTATTCATTCATTTATCCATTCCTTAATTCATTAATTCATTTATTCATTCATTTATTCTTTCATTCATTTATTCATTCATTCATTCATTTATTCATTCGTTCATTTATTCATTCATTCTTTCATTCATTCATTCATTCCTTAATTCATTAATTCATTTATTCATTCATTTATTCTTTCATTCATTCATTCATTCATTCATTTATTCATTCATTTATTCATTCATTTATTCATTCATTCGTTCATTCATTTATTCATTCTTTCATTCATTCATTTATTCATTCATTTATTCATTCATTTATTCTTTCATTCATTTAATTATTCATTCATTCATTTATCCATTCGTTCATTCATTTATTCATTCTTTCATTCATTCATTTATTCATTCATTTATTCATTCATTTATCCATTCATTTATTCATTCATTTATTCTTTCATTCATTTATTCATTCATTCATTCATTTGTTCATTCGTTCATTCATTTATTCATTCGTTCATTCATTTATCCATTCCTTAATTCATTAATTCATTTATTCATTCATTTATTCTTTCATTCATTTATTCATTCATTTATTCATTCGTTCATTTATTCATTCATTCTTTCATTCATTCATTCATTCATTCATTCATTCCTTAATTCATTAATTCATTTATTCATTCATTTATTCATTCATTCATTTATTCTTTCATTCTTTCATTTATTCATTTCTTCATTCATTCATTTTATTCATTCATTTATTCATTCATTTATTCATTCATTAATTCATTTATTCATTCATTTATTCATTCATTCATTCATTTATTCTTTCATTCATTTATTCATTCATTAATTCATTTATTCATTCATTTATTCATTCATTCATTCATTTATTCTTTCATTCATTTATTCTTTCATTCATTTATTCATTCACTCATTTATTCATTCATTCATTTATTCTTTCATTCATTTATTCATTCATTCATTTATTCATTCACTCATTTATTCATTCATTCATTTATTCATTCATTTATTCTTTCATTCATTTATTCATTCATTCATTCATTCATTCATTTATTCATTCGTTCATTCGTTCATTTATTCATTCATTTATTCATTCACTCATTTATTCATTCATTCATTTATTCATTCATTTATTCTTTCATTCATTTATTCATTCATTCATTTATTCATTCGTTCATTCATTTATTCATTCTTTCATTCATTTATTCATTCCTTAATTCATTAATTCATTTATTCATTCATTTATTCATTCATTCATTTATTCTTTCATTCTTTCATTTATTCATTTCTTCATTCATTCATTTATTCATTAATTCATTCATTCATTCATTTATTCATTCATTCATTTATTCTTTCATTCTTTCATTTATTCATTTCTTCATTCATTCATTTATTCATTCATTCATTCATTCATTCATTCATTCATTTATTCATTCATTCATTTATTCCTTCATTCATTTATTCATTCATTCATTCATTTATTCATTCGTTCATTTATTCATTCATTCATTTTCATTCATTCATTCATTCCTTAATTCATTAATTCATTTATTCACTCATTTATTCTTTCATTCATTCATTCATTCATTCATTTATTCACTCATTTGTTCATTTATTCATTCGTTCATTTATTCACTCATTTGTTCATTTATTCATTCGTTCATTTA